>OY728132.1:857951949-860351949 GCA_963277665.1 Viscum album | reverse complement strand
CCATCTAAAAAGACTACAAAGATTGTATAAGGATACTATTGGAAAATCCTATTCATTAAATCCTTAAAGGTTTTAGGAGAATTTGTTAAACCAAATCCCTTGAATATATACTTATAATGGTTCTACCTTCTCTAAAATATAGTTTTTGAAATTTCATATTATTTTATTATTAATTTTTGTTAACTAGATAGAAGTTAAATCATTGAGTACTACATATCCCATTTAAACTCACAATCATGTCCTTAAACCATGGTTAATAATATTTTTTATATTCCCTTAGATAATTGAGTTTTCAAAAATCAACACAAAGTAATAGTGAACCATCACATTTCATAGAAAACTGAACCAGAGCCGGCCCTAGTGACTCACTCGGGCATATAAATCCCTTATCATAATGATCATCCAACTGAGAAATCAAATATTTCATTTATGATAGTTCCATGTGGATGTTGGAATAGACATCATTGGAAAACCAGACACTATATCGATATAAAACTAATCCTCTCTTACTAGTGGAAGCCTATATAACTCCGAAGAAAAAATTCTAGGAAACATGATGAAAACATGAAGGAGATCACTTCTCATGGATTATCACTTTAGTTCAAAAGAAAATAATGATATTTCATTCCCCAAATATGTATATGATGGTATGGCTCTACTCAACCTCGGGTCCCATTCCCATTTAGTGATCATAAAACCCTATCTAGTTCTATAAATGAGACCCATCAAAGATAAAAATCAATCTGGGAATTGATGGAAATGAACCAACCCATCAAGAATATTGCTTCTAGAGTTTTCATTTTCAGAACCATAAATCTAAAATCTTGATATACATATAGTAAAGATAATACGAAAATAGGATTATAGAGACCTTGTTCTCTCATTAATAAAAATGTGTAGTAATACCCATCACATAAGAAAAATATTTCATATGAAGATTATGTAGATTTAAAATATGGGTTGAAATAAATGGATGCGATACATCAGTTTTAAACAAAATCATCCTGTAGTGATGCATCTTTAGTGATGGTACCTCTAATAATCATTTGAAACACATCACATTCCTCTGAAGACTCTTCCACTACGTGAAGAAGCTTTATTTCAGATGTCTTTCGGTAGAATGTCTTTGCCTAAGAAGTTTATAATGTCACCACATTCCTAATAGGATATGATGATCCTATGCCACTATGAGGAGAAGAGAAGACAATGTAGAACATCTATATGTGTCCTAAGATTTTGGAAGGGCCACTTACCTTGGGTTCCATAGTGAAAACCATCATTGGATTCCTAGGATTTCTATACTATTAGAAAGTCAATAGACTTAAACTAGTAACTATAGGAACCCTAGGAAATATCTTTATTTAGAACCATAATGAGAATCAAAATTCATCTTATTATATTTAGAGGAATTCACACTACCATTGGGAGAAAAATAAACACCTTACCATGCTGACATGCTACTATTGTCCATTTTGACCATCAACAGTCCATCCAAGTCATCATCACAAGGGGGAAGCATATGTACTAAGACACGATGATAAATATCAAAAACATTTCCCAAACAGAACCATCATGTTTTCTTCATCTCATTTGAAACAAGCTTATGTGTGAACTATAGAAGCTTATCAAAGATAATTTCATATTTTTTCATGGTATAGTGGGCCTTCTGGTGTTTAAATAACTAAAAATAATTAGCCAATAACATTGAATCAGGGTAGAACTATTTAGTAAAAATAGGATTGCTGTCTCCAAATTCTAATTCATCATAATTATTAATTGTCCCCTTTATGTACCACCGTCTCCTTCTCAGTCAATTCAATATGATTTTTGAACACATCACCATGATTTCATCAGGTGTCTCTATGAACTAAAAAACATTACACCTTTCTCAACCATTCCTTTGCCTCTTGTGGTTCATTAGAGACTATGAATACTAGTGTCTTATAGTGAAGAAACTCTTGACAATTATTTAGCTAATAATCCCTCTAAGGTCCCAAAATTGGATCCCATATAGGGACTATTGTATGTAGTTATCCCACATCTTGAACAGTATGAAAAAACACCACAACTAGACTCAAGTCCAAGAGAGGATTCCCTAGATGTGGTTTATCAGCAATTTCCTCTTGGATCTGATTTTCGCATCTTCTCTGATACATGATTATACACAACATTAGAAAAAAAAATTGAAGATATCATAGAAAATAACAAAATAGAGAAACATGGAAAATTAATCCCAAATGATAGACAAAGTATATTTGGATATCATTCTATCGAAATCCATAGAAAGATAATGACTAGAATTAATACTCAAGTTTTTTTCTATGACCCCCCATGGGGACATAAGGCTCAATACTATGACATATTTCTATGAACTCAATCAAAATTACCTATTAACTTCTAAAAGGAATAAAAAAATTCTTACTAACTTAGAAAACAATCTAAACATGAAGCTCTTATATAATTATTTATGATCCAACCCGAGTACCTAGGTAACTCGTGAATGTGCCCACTTAGGATAATTATATCAAAGACTAGTAGATGGGGTAAATGAGTTGTTTGATTTCTTTTATATTTCCTTAAAATTGAAACAACATTAACCTCCTATTAAAGATTTGTTTCTATACTGAAAATAAAATAAACACACATCTATAAGAATACAATAATTTACAAGGTTCATTATTAAATAATAATAGCTATAGCATAGGTATGGTATATATATTATCCAGTAGTAAACAATATACTAGAAAAAATATCATTGGATTATAATGATTATTATATACAATTTCACTCATGTAGAAATTTTAAGACAATTCAAATGTTTGTGTTCTCCCTCTAAAAAATATAAGGTAAAAATTATTTGTGTAAGAAATCATGTTACCAGTGATTCTTTTTAAATTCAAAAAATGTGTTCTTTAAAAAAAATCAATTTAATACAAAGAATATGGAAATAACATTATTGAATTTGATATAAAACTCTTGTCTAATTATCTAGTTGGATCTGCTAACATTAATTCCCTAATCTGACCACCCTATTTAGATGGAGATTTATCAGAATATAATCAAGAAAATTCAGAACACTTCCTTACCATGTCTAGAAATCCCAATAAGGAAATCCCTGTTCCATTTAGATCACCCTGATATGATTGTCCGCCATATATAATGATATGTAGAATATAACAGAGAGCTGAATACGATGATTTCTAAATACAGTGGAAAATTGAGAATTTTTGTGATCATGTCTCTTCTCATTCAATTATCCAAGAAAAATATATTTAAAAAATGATAAATATTAATACATATTTCATTCGTTAGAAATTATGATATTCTCTCTCTTTTAGAAATAGTTTATCCAGTTCAATCCTAAAAAAAGGTACGATGTACTTCTCCCCTTTTATAGGTGTCCCCTATATGGTTTTCAAGAGAATCCCAAATTCAGTCACGCTCAAAACAATTCATGAAAATTTCAATTTTCCATTAATTTGGGGTGAATCTTGACTTCTTCATCACTTATCAATACTTTAGAAATATTTATCCATTCTTAAAAATTTATCTTACATCATCAGTCTGGATCTGATTTCAGAATTTGATTACATTAGTTTGATTCAGTATCTCCATTCTGATTGATGAATATGATGAATAAGAGGAATTGGTGCTGGCAAAAATATGTGGTGTATTGGACTTCATGAATTGGAAAAAAATTTCTTTTAAATACATTCTTCCCCTTGACAAAAAAAAATAATAATAATTATTCATCTCTTCTCTTGGTCAACATGGAATTAAATACATTTAATTCCACCACATTGAAATGGTTCAATATATTGTTGATCACTTTTATTTTCATTCATTGGTCCAAAAAAAATATTTCTGAGAAGACGATGGCATTCTGACTCTGATTAGTAGATTTGTTTTATTCAAAATATGGTACCACTTGTCCTCTTGTTTCTCTTTTCTCATCAACATCATTATTTCACAATCATAATCGTGAATCAAGTATTCGTTCATGAATTTTTACATATCGAGGATCTGCATTAGCAACATCATATTTTAATTGGAATGTATTATAACATCCCTTTCATTCAAAAATACCTATCTTTTCTTCTCATACCCAATCCTATTGTCCATAAAAAATTCCCTTAAATTCAATCAGGTGGAATACAATCTCGATCACCCTTTTTATTCCAATGAATCTAAACACAATTGGAATCATCTCTTTCACTAACCCTTATTTCATCATGTTTTATTCATGATATTAACAATTTTTATATGATTTGTGAGACCTCCACGATCAAAAAAGAATTGTCACAATTAATTTAGCATAGTCATGTAGACTCAGATCAAGAAGGCTATTATTCTTCATCAATCATATTCAAAGTGAATTTTATAACCATTTATATCCACCAAGATTCTTCCTTCATACGATTTATTTCTCACTACAGAATCAGAATGAATCCGAAGATCATTCTCTTGCTACATTGTATAAATACAAGGAAACTTTTCAATCATTTTATATAAGATTCTCTAAAAATGATGTCAATACTAAATTTCACCAAATACAATGTGAGGTGAATTTTATTTATTCTTAATCATCCCTGAAAAAAATACAATGGTTGAAAAAAATGATGTTTTTCATCATCGTGGTCCTAAAAATACACCATTTGTATTTTTTTCATCCAACATTCATAAATCAGTTAAATTTGTATCCTCATGAAATGGATTAGATATCAAATTATTTAAGCCTACATGAGCTTACTCATTGTAGGAAATAATAATAATTGATAAAAAACATATTTTCTAAAATTAATGATTATGAATACCTTTTTTATTGACCTCATCGTTTTAACCTCAGTCCTACAACTTTACTAGAATACAAATCAAATTATTTCATAAAACCACCCCAACAAATAGTTATTCATGTTTTCACACAATACATTGATGAATTCACTACATACCCTCAACTCACCCTTTTTCAATACATAAAAAAGGATACATTTATGAATCAATACAATTATTCTGCCCCGTATCAATATGATCAAAAGGTAAGACGAGATGAAAGACCAAAACACATACCTAACCCTTGATGAGAAATTGGTTGGAGACATAATGTCAACCAAAATTTAGAAAATGATTCCTTCGGTAAAGGTAATCTAAGAATGTCAGCAACTAGTTACGATGTTAGAACATACTCCATCTGTAATTTATTTTTCTCTAGATGATATTTTATGAAATGATATTTGATATCAATATGTTCTTACAAAGAATTTTGAACTGTATTTTCCTATCATATTGATTTTACATTGATTTTCACAACCCAATATCAAGTCTAACATTACAACAATAAGTAAATATTCCAATTGAGTTTTCATCAACATATGTTGAGTAGTGTCTTGAGTGGATTCAATATAGTATTCTTTAACTATACTGAGAATTACTGAATTATGTGTCTTTGAATTCCATCTAACATAATTCTTTCTGAGAAAAAAAAAATACTGAACCAAATGTGGATCTTCTATCATCAAAATTTCACACCCAATTAGCATAAAAATAATCCAACAATTCAACAATATAAAAGCTTTAATACTTATTATTGAATTCAGTTGTGCCTTTCATGTATCAATGAATCCTTTTTCCAATCATGTAAATGTAAATCTTCTGGGGGACTCTGAAATATTTCACATAAGGTAACTATATAAACTATGTCAAGTCTTTAGGCATTCAAATACCAAAAACATCAATTCATCTTCTGAAATTTCCTCTGATCTAATTATTTTTTTCTTCATCCTTACACGTCTTTGTTCCCACATCAATTAGTGTGGAATCTAGCATTTATTTTTCTAGGTCGAACCTCTTGAGATCATTATTTCAGTAATTTTCTTCAGAAATACAAATTTAGTTCTCTTTATATATAATTTGTTACCTAAGAAATTATTTCATTTCCCCAATTATGAACACATCCAATACATTTTTTGACTCTTTCAAAAATCTATCAAAAAATACTTAGTCATTCCTAGAAAAGATAATTTCATCAACATAAAAAATTATAATGGGGGAATAATGTTTAATTTCACTGAAATTAATATTGATATCAACTCCTCCTTTCATGAACCTATTAATCCTTTAGAAAGAATCCATTTTAGAGTACCATGCCTTCATATCATGTTTTAGCCCGTTCAATGCCTTTTTATTTCTATGGTTATAGATTTTATTTTTTCCAACAGCAAACCCACAAGGTTGTTCAATATAAACATCCCCTTCAAGATCACTATTCAAGAATGTGGATTTAACAACCATTTAATTGATCTTGTAACTTAGTCATGCTGTAATATCAATAAAAAAGATGATTTTTTCTAATATTTCAATCAGAGAAAAAGTTTCATAAAAATAAATTCCATTAATTTTTCAATACCCTTTGTATACCAATATTTATTTGTTTATTATCACTTCACCTTCTTCATTCATATTGTTCTAGAAAACCCACTTTGTCCCAAAAGTGATTTTTGTTTTCAGGCTTGTATATGAGTTCCCAAGTAACTATCTTTTCAATTTAATCACACTATTTATTCATGTTATAAACCCATTCCAGATACTAAAGAGAAATTTTCACATCATTAGACACAACATTTGAATGCAAAGAAGTTTTTGTAATAGTATTTGTTGTTCATCATGTTTAATCCTTCTGATGTTGTTCCCCATTATTATTTTGAGCATCAATATTCTTCCTCATCCTAGAATCATATTCTCAAATATATTACTAACCACTAGAAAAAGCTAAGTCTGATTATTATTATAGTGTAGGATTACCCTAATTTATATCATTATCAAAATTATATTCCTTATTTTCCTAAACTTGTTTTCTACCTGAGTATGTTTGTCTCTCTCAACTTGTTAAATTATATTCACATCAACAGAATCACCAATTCATTTTGTTTCATTGTTGAAGCATCTATATTATCTTACTTTCTATGAATATCCTATAATGATTAAATATTAACATTTGGGCTCAAAATTTCTATAGTTTCCACCATTAATATTTATAATACAGGGACACTTGAAAACTATAAAATGATTCATACTTTTTGTTTTGTCATAAAACAATTTATATAGAGTCATATCTGAATTATGTCTATAAAAACAATGTTTATTTATATAAACAAAGTTACTCAAGGCCTCCCTCCAAAAGTAATGAGAAAGGTCATGTTCAAGTATCATGGTTCATCACATTTCCACAAAACATATATTCTTTTTTTCATAAACCCCATTTTGGTGAGGATTATATGGGGAACTACACTCATGCCTAATTCCATGATTCTTCAGATAAAATTAAAATTCTTCAATTCTATATTCACCACTATTCTTGGTTCTGATCCTCTTTCCATAATATTCACATTATTTTTATCATTCCTTTTAAAAATTGTAAATATTATCCAAGAATATGACTTATGTTTCAGATACATAACATATGTAATGTGAGTAAAATAATCAATGAAGGTGGTGACATACATATCTATATTTTTATTGATTTATCATTGGCACATAGATATCAGAATTAATTAGGGCCAGGGGTTGTATTTAACAAATTGAAGCCTTCTAATATGCAACACTTGTAATCTTTCGTTTTTTGATAAATATTGAAACACAAATCACATCGTCTAGGTAAATATGAAATTAATCAACTACTACCTCTTTTAGAAAACTTTCTCATGATTCATTTACACATGTTCCACAATGATTTATTCTATAATTTTCTATCTTTCACCATACTCATGTAATTATATTTTTGTATTTCATTAATCTAAAATAAATTTCCTTCTGTACTTTGACCTCTTGAAAAAATCTTCACAACTTCATCACTTCTAAAAAATGTCCATATATTCAAAATATAACATTGTTACGCCTATAAATTTTTTTTGAAACTCTGAGAAAATTGTGTTTCAGTCCATCAACATACATGCTTTTCCTAGATTTCATATTTTATTTCCTAATGATGGCTGATCAAACCCCTTTTATTTTCATGGATTCAAAATTTCCATTTTTACTATTCCTTATTTAAAATCTTCCACATTCTTCAACATTTTCAAATATTCTATAATATTAGAATATAATTTTCTATGCATAATCCAATGCCATTTACATTTTTCATCTTTCAATGTGGATTCATCAACAGAATATTTTTCTTTATCATTTAATTTATTCATCTTTGGCTTCTAAGATTTGTAAAGAAAAATTTTTGTTTCAGTAACTAAACAAGACATACTATTTCAAGATTTCCAAGAATGTTCAATTAATTCCAAAATAGTTTCTAAGGGTTGGAACCTATTTTCAATCTTCACTTCAACCTTTATATTTTTCATCAAAACAAAATTTTCTAAATTCTTTCATTGAGGAGGATGAGTCCCCATTAATATTTTCATTTCATAAACTATGGGTAATAGATATTTTGTTATTTAAACCATCACATATTTTCCATGTGTAAAAATCCAACACAATAAACGAAATTCCATAAAATATTTTTAGCCTATAAATCATCCATACTGAGTAGAATTGTGAATACTTTTATCAGGAACATTCTTTACATTATTTTCTAATCCACCAACGATGTTGATATCAATCGAATTATTATAAATCTTATCACCTATATCAGATTCATAAGTATTTAAAACTTTTCGAGATCAAGATAAAAAATTTCAGAATCCGGATACATTGAATCTTATGAAGACATATCTTTGTAATCTTGGCCACTTACACAACATTCCTAGCACTATTTTTCGCAGAAACAATTCCATCATTCTTCTCACCCGTAGAGGGTTACATTTTTTGAACATTATTAGATTTATCATTTCGATTACATTCAATATCATCATTAATAGGGTTCTTGAAACATGAATTTGACATCTCACCATGAGATAGATTTTGTTGGTTATGTTATAACTCTTATTCTGTTACATTAGGCTTCACCTACAGATTCTCATTTAGATTCATTTCTTCTGCAATGAACATCATGAAATCATAAATTTCTTTTACCAACATCACCATCTCATCAGCGAAACATTCATGATTTTTTATAATGGACCATTATTCTTGTAACCTTATATATTTTAATGACTTTTGATCATTGTCAAAAATTCATTCAATTAATCATTAAAATGAAATTTATATTGATTTTATTCTTCCTCAGACCAACAACATCAGAATTAATCACCATTAACTATTGTAATAAAATTATTCTCAATTCTATATTAAATTAATTTTTCAGATTCAGTATCACTATCTTCTTCTTCATCCTATTTATATAGAAAACTTCATCTTTTCAATTTCATGAATTTATTTCTTTCCATGTGGAATAAAATTTCACTTTATCTTACTATTTCTTCCACTATCTTTCAAGCATTTATTTTTCTTCAACTGTCATCTTATTTCTTTACTTGAGGAAAATTTACCAAAAAGTGTCAAATTGATACAGATTCAAATAATTTCAAGGAACGATTCCCTTATTGTTTCACGATAGTATGTTAAAAAATTTTAGAAAAAAAGGATAACATATAACCATTATTTTTTCATACCTAATTTTTTTTAATAAAAATCACTAGCTTCATCTTAAATATGAATATCATTTGAATTATATTTCATTATAGACATGCAATCATTTCTCAATCAACTTTATTTTTATTTTAATATTTTTTATCTTTATCATTTCATATTTGAAGAGAGTATTATGAAAATCCTCATGATATAATGTTTCAGGATCTCTGTCTTCAAATGAATAATCTTTTTAATCAATATTTTAATGAATGATTCTCAAGACCCTCTCAGCATCTATAGTTTCATCATACTATTAACTCAGAAATATGATAGTGCGTATAATATAATTAACCCTAGTAAAGAATTCCCCAATAGATTTATATTCACCACTCATCAAATCTTCATACTGAAATCGTCATATTTAATACTTTTACATTGTTACTTTGGTATTTTCTTATATATGTTTTTTAATTTATCCCATATAAATTTGGAAATAGTATCACCTTTCACCCTTAAGAATTCACTTCCAAAAAAGTGAATATAGCAAAGAATTCTTGTCTCTTATATTATTCTCAAGAATCTTTTTAATAGTAGAGGTTAGTGGAAATTTATCATCAATAGGATAAAACCCAGCTGTGGCATATTTGTGAAAATCATAACTGATAGACATGAGACATGCCAACATTCTAAAATTCTTGAATTGATAATTCATACCCAAAAACACAATAATACATTTATTGTTCACAAAATATGAATTATCCATCAGTGAAGAATATGTAAAGGAATAAAACCCTCTGATACTACACAAAAGGACCCTTCTAGATAATTATATCACCAATTGGGGAGGTGGTGAATTTGTGATAATTTTTCATTTATGATTACTTCAATTTTGAAACAAAACTCTCCTCCTATAAAATATTTCACCCCCAACTGAAAACAAACCAAACACAAATCCACGGTAACATAAGAATTTTCATGGATCACTATTAAATAATATTAGCTATGTCCTTGGTATGGTATGGAAATGATGCAATACTACCCATTCCACTAAAAAAATATCCATGGATTGAAATGAGTAGGATACTAATTCCACCCATACATCACTTTGAAGACCACAAAAAATTGCGTGTTTACCCTCTTAGAAAAAATATGGTAATATGATTTTTTAGTAATAACTCATTTATCCTGTACTTATTTTTTAATTCCATAAATTTATTCTTTTTAAACCAATTCTTTAATTTATTACCCTTATGTTGGTAATAACATCAATAAAAATGATATAAAATTTATGTCCAATTTCCCAGTCCAATATTCTCACAGTGATTCCCCAAATCCAATCACCCAATATGATTAGATATAGCACTTTTAGAATACAATCGAGACAATTCAAAAAACATCTTCCCCAGTCTAGAAATCCAAATACCGGAATCCCCGATCTGATTAATTCATCCTGATATAGTGATGAACAAAATATAATGATAAGAAGAATATGATAGACAATTGAATACGATGACTAATGAATAATATGGACATTTGAGAAATTTTGTAATCTTGTCTATTCTCTTTTAATTATCATCATAATAGTTATTTCAAAAAACGCACAATACATAAACATCTTTCTCTCCATTGAAATTCATAACTTCTCTCTCTTCAAGGAACAATAAATCTATGTTAGTCCTCCCTAATCAATGATCTCCTTATCTTCATTTATAGGTTACGAATTTATAATTACTATAGGTAATCCCAAAATCCTTCCCACTCATAGAAATTACAAAAATCTCTATTTACCTTGAATTTCTGGTGAATTTTGACTTCATCAACTGCTCTCGAGTCTTCTAGAATCTTCAAATCTTATTCACATTCAATTTTCAATCGTTAATCTATATCTAATTAGATCAATTTGATATTGTTTGTTAGTTATGATTGATAAATATTATCTGTAGGATGAATCAGTGTTATTTCGGGCATTATGGGACTTGACCCAGATAATGACGAAAAATTACATCTTTGAAATTGAGACTTCAACTTGACAACACGTTAACAAATCCCCTCTATCATTTCACTTGATCCACATGAAAATAAAAAAATTTAATTACAACCCTATTAAATGGTTGACTAAAATATAGATCACTCTTATTTTAATTCATCGGCCCCATATTTTTTCCCCTAGAATATGATGGAATTCTAAATTTGAACAACATATTATTTTTCTTGAGAATAAACTACCACTTTTCAACTTATTTATATTTTCTCATCAAAATCGTTCTTTTGAAAATAATTATATTGTATCATTAATTCGTTAGAAAATATGAACACAATTAGGATCATATTTAGAATCATCATATTTTCATTCAAAATTATTATAATATCCCTTTCATTACACAACACCTATCCTTCTTTATCATTCTAAATCTGATTGTCCAGAATACAATTCAACCAAATTAAATATGGTCTTATATATTCTCAATGACCCTTATTTATTTTTATTAATCTAAATATAAACAGCAATATCCAATTCACTCTCCCATTCTATCATCCATCTATCATCAGAAGATTCACAATTTACTTAGGAATTATGAGAACTATGATATCATTAACACATCGTCATCTTTGATTTATCATAGTCACAAAGACTCTGATCATGCAAACTCCGATTCTTTCTCAACTGTATTTACAATGAATATGATGAAAATTTACTTCTAGAAGGATTTTTCCTCCATTCATTCAATTTAACACTCTGGATTCATAATAAATCAAATGAAACATTTCTTCATGTATTTCCTAAATAGGACTAACCTTTCCAAACATTACATGTACAATTCTCCAAAAAATGATGACCAGGCCAAATTTCACCATGTACATTGTGAGGTGAATGACTGTTCTGATTAAACATCCATGAAAAAAGGAAAACACTTGAACAAAATTTCCTTCCTCTTTATCTTGGTCCTATTAACCTAAAAACCATGCCATACCTGACCAGGACCAAAAGGAATTACCTATCCCCACGAGTTGCTGAAAAGAACCATGCATCATACAAAATGAAACGGGGAATGAATTTTCCACAAAACTTTCTGAACCAAGATATAAAAATCCCCTTGAATATAAGAAAACTCATTATAGGTAAGTGTACCAAGATTAAAAAGTGAATAAATAATCCAATGTTCTATAGAATGTTCCATAAAAACAAGAAACAACTTTATCCATAACAGAAACACTCTCCACCACCGAGGATCAACAACAACAACCCTCTACATGTGGTGCCTTTCCCTTTCATGAACTATGAAAATTTAACATACTAACACCTGAGGGAATATTTAGGGTGGGAAATATAATCCAATTAGTGTCTCCCAAATGATTCCATAATAGTTTTCCACATATTATAAACCAAATAAATCATTCATTTTTAAATAAAAAAGTAATTTTAAAAAAATATCTACAAAGAACATGATTTACATTTTAAATGTTGTGAATACATTAAATAAATAGATTAAATAATATTTTTATATAGAAAAATTTATATAAATCATAAGGCATGTGTAAAATAATTTTCATGCAATGTAATATATTTCAAATACAAACAATGAGAAACATGGTCATCTGTCTAAGGGTATTATAGCTCCATGCTTCGGGATCATCACAAAATTGAAGGTGAATCATGAAAATATGTGTATTCGCATGTCCCTTTTATACTAAACAAAGATGAATCATCACCATCTCATCAGGGATGGGACATATTACACTATATTTTGTTTCAGTTGTAATGTGTCAAAAGAGTTCTATGTCGATAACTCATTAACTACCTAAGAATTCATGCTCTCTAATATATTTCAATGATGAGAGATTTATTTTATAAATTATTAAAATACATTTAAGCCCATTTTTCCTATTTAAATATTTAAATTTATATTTAAAAACAAATACACATTTTTTTAATAGAATAATTAATTTTCAATGTTAAAACCAATGGGTTTCTATCAAAACCAATTGAAGTTATTTTCCTAAATAACAATTTAAAATTAATTTCATATGATCAAATTCACAATTCAGGTTTAGAAATTAAATTTCTATATTTTATTTTAATCAATTTCCATCCAATTTCAAATTCAACCACCATTTTAATAGAATTGGGGTTTCCCCCATATTCTGGAAAATTCAATTTAAAAAAACCAATTAAATGGAATACGGTTTTTTTAATCAAATTTAATTAAATTTTATTTTAATATAAAATTGAGTTTAAATCAAAAAATTTAGGTTTAATCAAATTGCAAACTCAAAATAGATGCACCTACATTGGGATCAGGGGATATCGAAACAGAAATCCCTAATTATGAAACACCGATGAAGAATGTTATTAGAATGATACGAGAATCAACCCATTATTCATGATCTAAAATATTTTATATTATATAATCCAACAATATTGAGATATACAATACTGTAGAATGGAGGAACTAATGGGAGAAAGAAAACATGAAGAGGTAACTTATTGAGAAGAGATCAAATTTCATTCAACTAGCTTTCATTCAATTTTGGTGGGATATAGATCAAAAAAAACCTCTTGGGAGCCTCTCTGGAATAATAAATCATAATGGGTTGAATTGCGTTTTTTATACATAGAAAAATAGGTATTTTGGAATTTTAAAACAAATTTTGGTGTAATTATGTCTTATCTTCATGGTTGGGCGGGAAGGGTCACAAAATAAGAAATACAATGAACCCTTACTGTCTGCCCCATTTTTCATAGGTTCATGTTTTCTCCATGGTTGGAAAACCATTTTTCAAATAGTTTTCCCACAATGAAAAACCTCATTTCCCCAATAATCATAGTTTTTAATAGTAGGGTGGAAGACATTTTTAAACCATACTCCAAAAGTGAAAACCCCAAAAACGTCATAAATTTCCCAATTATTCACCTGGAACACCCATAAAAGAAACCCAACAAAATTATGTTCAAAATAATGGTCTATTATTAACATAAAATATGAAAAGGATGTTATAGGTCCCTTACTTTGCACCTAGTGTGACATATTCATGGTATAGTTTAATATTGAATAAAATTTTCAGTATTAACCATGATGAAATATCAAAATTGATGATTAACAATAATGAACTAGTTTAATATTATGGTTTTAAAGGATAATAATATGTTTTCGAAATTATGTATATATCGATATTATATATTTATATTTATATTTTTTCTGACATTGAACATTGTATCATTCTATATACATAATGTTTTTCATTTTATTCAATGACTGAAATAATAATAAATCATGAAAACAACGAATGTTATGGTAAAAGTAGTGACTATCATCAAGAGAAACCAAGTGGAATGGGAGATTGAATGCTCTATATTCTGACTATGGTCACTCAACTCTTTCAAGATACGAATATTAAAGAGGATATTGTTTATATTTTCTATGTAATAAATAGTAAATTACATGCCATTAAGAATTTTATAAGATAATTTCCACCCTTATTAGATTGTTTTTAGAATCTAACCGGTTCTGAGTAATGGATTAATGGGATAAAAAAGTCTTTTTCCATTCATTAGTGCTTGGAATATAAGATCTTTTTTAATAAAATTGTATATCATCAAAGAAGAATCTAATAAATGGTGGAATTATATCAATGTCATATTCTGATGACAAGAAATAAATTAAATGAAATTAGATGTGTTTAGGTTGGTATTTAAAAATAAATTCATATGTCAAACCCTTCGTACTATGATGGAAATGGTCATTATGGAGTAGAAATATAGAGATAATGAGTCTATTAGAATATATGAAGTAAACTATACTACATAATCAAGGAATGATTCTAGATTTATAGTCGACACTACGAAAAAAATTGATCAATAGTTTTTTATCCTAAAATCAGCCATTTAAAATGAATTATCTGTAATAAAAATTAGTAAATATTAATAAATCCATTAATGATATATAAAGGAAGAAATGGGATGTGGGAACTCCAATTAATCATATTATTTTAGTAATAATAAGTTAAAAGTTAATGTCCCTAAAATATTGAAATGTAAAAGTCAAGCAGGAGAGAAATTCCATCAACCTAGGCACTAAAAATGCGGGGGAAAGATTTTAAGAAATTTTATAAAAGTAACTAGAAAATGATTCAAATTTTTAATTGTTATAAATAGATAGAGTGATTGTTAGAGGGGGCTTAAATTTTCAATATATTCAATATATGATAAGAAAGAATCAACCAATAAAGTTAAACATCAAATATGTAATGATATTGGGAATTTTATGAATCAATTACCTAGGTCAGTTTTAATGAGGTAAGTGGGATTCAAAGACAACATAAGAAAACGTATAATGGAAAGGCCGTTTAAATTAGAACTGGAGTGGTGTATAAGAATAAAATGTTGAAAGGGTCAGTTACCATCAAGTAAAGAATATATTTTTTTAGATCATCACACTTTTTTATATCTAAATAATTTTTTTGGTATCTCATCCACACATCAATTATTAGATGTCATGTTTTTTGTAAAAAATCCTAATGGAATGATGATCACATATATAGTTTCTATCTCCCCTAAGATGGAATTTTATGAGAATTATATTCATAATAATATTGTGACTCTCAATCTAGTAAAATTTGATGTAATTTTGAGCCTGAATTTAGCCTCTGTATATAGATACCAAATTAATTTCTAGGTAATGGAAGATACGTTTATAATATAGAATGAACCTATTGTCATTTATCAGTGTAAGGATGAAAAATAAAATTAATTGGAAATTTCCTCTATACCATTGGTCATAAATATGATACATGGAAATCTTTTCTAGGGATTCATTTGGTAAATTGCGTTACTTAGGTTCACATGTCCAAATTTATAAGAGGAAATATGGAGCAATGGGACTTAGAATTGATGATTATCAAGAAAAAATATCATAAACCCTATATTGATTAATTTTTTTCCTACTAAAAATATCTATATTCATTTTTAATATTTACCTTCATTTTGGATACCATCAATTAACTATTAAGAATAATTGTGTACATAAAATATCATTCTATACAAGGTATGGAAACTATGAATTTATAGTGATGCCATTCAGTCATACTAATTCCCACACCATCTTTATTGATTTATTGACTATAGTGTTTAGATATTAACATGGTTGTTTTTATTATTATTTATTGAATATATTGTTATATTTTAATATATCAATGAAGCGAATGAAGAAGGGAACTTACAAAGTGTGAATTTAGGACATAAAAAGATTCATTTTTAGGATATATAATCATAACAAACAATATATATATATATAGATCCATCAATGAAAGAGGTTATTTAATGTTGTCCCATACCAACCACGGTGACTGAGATCCAAAGTTTTCTTGATTTTGATGAATATTATCGATGTTTTATTGAAAATATCTCATGACCATCTATTCCACTCACCATATTATCTCATAATGGAGACAAGATACTTTGGAAAGATGAATTTGAAGAAAATATAATGAAACTAAAAATTGGATTATCTAGTTCACCTTTTATTACATTACCAAATATTATTGAAGAGTTTGGTATAAATATTGATGAATAAATTATGGGGTTAGGATGAATAATATTGTATAATGATACTATAATACACTATCTGATCCTTCATGAGAAATATTTCTTATCTCTCTATTTGGTGTTAGGCTTAGTAATATTTAAATAATTGATATAGAGTAATTATCTTTACAAATAAATGAGGGATATATATAATCATCTCAATGTTCTAAATTATATATTCACCCATAAAAAGTTAAACATGTGACAATAAATATTGTGGGGTTTGATTAAATATTATTTCTTCACAAAAAATTAGCATTGTGGGAAGGAATAAAGGTGGCTGATTATTTGTGTTGAATGAAACTCTCTAAATTTTCTAGGATCAGGATAAAAAATAATAAAATATTTATGTATTTGTAAATTAATTACCTATAAATATTAAAGTACCGGGGAAAATATTATCTAGATTAATTAAGGGATCAACTATTAATTGATGTGAAGATTAGAATGACATAAAGGGAAGATGTAGAACTGTATAATATAGTGATAAATGTTCATTATTTAATCCTCTACTGGGATTTAATGATATGTTTCCATAACTGTGAAAGTGTTTTATCCATACCAAATTTAAAAAATGAGATATTGGATGATGCTCATAGTTTGTTATTATCAATACATCTAGAATTTACGATGAAGTATGTAGATAGAAAATAATTTTCATGTTGGGATGAAATCATATGGAATATTGAATAGTATGTAACTTGATGCCTCATACTTTTTATGTTAAGCCAAATAGATGAAATTATAATGGGTTGCTATAATAATTACACATACCTGAATGGAGATGGGAAACATTTCCATGAATTTCACTATTATAATCACAAAAACATTGAATGGAAGTAATGAAATATGGTTTATATTCAATCAATTTTCATATTCAGTACATAGAATTTCCACAAATGAAGATTTACCTATTGATCATATTTCCAGGTTATACATTAATAAAGTATTTTTATTTCATGGAGTATAATATTCAGTTATATGTCCTCAAGATCAAAGGATTAACTTTATGTTTTTGTGAAGTCTTAAGTTGGATCGTGATATATAGTTATTTTTCAATACAATAATGTATCCTTAGATATATTTCCATGACCCTTCCCAGAGAAGTCCATTCCATGTACAACCCAATCACTCCTTCAATATGCATGAGGCTAATGAAAAGCACCAAGCAGGCATATCCCAAAAATGGGAGGCATATTCCTGTGTATAGATGGCACAAACCCATATACAAGAAAAAAATAAAAAATTTTAAAAACACTATGTACATAATCCATGAAAACTGATATGATCCGAAAATAGTGTATGATAGGACATAAAATAATGTAAAAAATGATAGAAAAAAATCCCACTAAAATAGTCTATAACAAAAAGGATGAACTGTAAGAAAAGTTTCATTTAGATAGCTGTCTAAACTACTATAACACATCACGTCTATCAAGAAATGCTAAGAACCATCTAGTTTTATTCATCCATGGAATCCATCAAAGGGTCCATCATCAGCATAATTCTTAATAGGTGTGGGAAAATTCCATACAGGGGTGAGTAAAATAGTACTCAATAGGACACCAAAAAACGACAATTGAAATACCATCAGGAAGATACCACACAAAATACCACACAAGAGAAATCCAATGAAGAAGATACCACACATAATACCATAATGAAGATACCACATAGAAGACCAATAATGGGAAATACCACGAAGAAGATACCACATAAAATAGTAAAAAGATGATATATAATTACCTAAAACATGTATAAGTAATTATCATGCATAACATGATTATCATATTTATTTTATAGGACAAGTAGTCTTTATAATACACAAACTCTCCTTAAGACTCACAATATCCATAAGACACTTAGAGTGGATAAGACACACAGCCTCTATAAGACACACTATCTCGATATGTCACATAGTCTCAAGGTCACAGACAACCACATGATTCCAATCATAGTATGATCATTCTGGAAGAACCCACTACTCAAGACATTATGTCTTGTTCACAAATTCAAAAAGTCCCACTTATGATATCTCTAATGTATAGTCTCATCACAAGTTTCCTAATACCATAGGCTGATCATCAAATGGATGACTAATTTTGATGTTATGGACATTTGAAGGAAACCTATCATCAATCCCAGATTCTAACTAAGTCCGACTCTAAGTATACCCAGCTCACCGTCCATCCAAACCAGCCTGTCGAACAGACCCACTTTGGCCGAACCAAACTGGCCCATTCCATTTTGGTCCATCTCAGCTTGGTTTGACCTGGTTCGATGGGCTTACTAGGCCATCTGGCCTGACCTGCTAGACCACCTAAAACTGCATGCTAGAGCGTGACCCTATCACTCCTACTTGGCCTATAGATCCCTTATGACCCATCTGGACCAATGTAAAATGCACCAGCAGGAAGAAAATCAGAGGAAAACTTGATGAATGAGCCTTATCCCCCTTTATGTTAGCATTTATATTTTTAGAAGAATAAATTAAGAGGAAATAAATCAATCAATTGACATAAATCCCACAACAATTATCCACCACACAAACAATCAAATCGTGGATCAAAAAATTCATGGGTTGTCCCAAATTCAACATGGAATTTAGTAATTTGGAATCCACATAGAAAAACAACCTCATTACATAGGTAATTGATCATTCATCATTAATTACTGATTTTAGTAGGCAAATCATGTCAAGAACGTACCTCGCTTCATGTCTTTATCGTCATCTACCAAGAGGATTCTCCATGGGTTCTCTACAGATCACCCTAGGAATTTAAAAGTGTATTTACCTATCCATGGATACCTACCTAAGTCTGATATTATATTACAACACATTGTTGCATAATGTTGGAATAGAATAAATCATGAATTTAGTTTATTCATTAAAATTACAAAAAAAACTTATCACAACTGACCCACACCGACCAATGTGAGGACTCACTTAAAGAAAAAAACCACATTGTAAACACAATGTTCATTTTATATTTTCAATTTGAGTCACAATTCATGATTTATTAGGAATTTGAATAATAATAATTATATTTAATAATTTTATTTACAGTTACGTCCCCTATGAGTTATTTTCAGATGACCCACGCCGACCAAAGTTAAGTCGCACCTAGGGTAATGAAACCATTATGAATTCAACATTGGCCCTAGATTTATGATCTGTGAAGCTTTTTAAAATATATTTCACTTTTTAGGTCATTTCATGTGTGATTGGTATTATGAAAATAATATTTTTTAATGATTTGTTCTGTTCAACCTAACCCTCTGAATCAAACACAATCTTAGCTCGAGTTTTAGAATTTTCTCAAATAATTTCAAAAAAAAATATTCGGATTATCGAAGCCATTATTTTTTCCACAGAAAATGGTTATACATCCTCAAAATCCAATAAATGGACTACTAAAACAAAATATGGTACTAAGAATTAATCTAAGCCTCCCACTCCCATCTCCTCTTCTTCTAGAGATTCTTGTTCTCCCTCTGAATTCTCACCACTGGAATCAACCACCCATGAAGGATCCTACAAATTATCAGATAAGTTCTCAAATGATATCCTGTAGCTTTTCCTTCATAACATGAATGGTCATGTCCTTCTGTTTGTCCATGTGTGGGTGAAATAATTTGATCAAGGGTAATTAAGTCCCAAACACCTCCTACAATCCCTTAAACGACTGGGATGTAAATAAAGAACCATTATCTCACAAAATTATCAATGGAACTCCACAGATTTGAAATATATCCATAACAAAGAGGTGTCCCAATATCTCAACAAAACTCTTCTCTTGGAAATCCATAAAGCGGTCCCATTTGTTCAGTCAGTCAAAGATCACCCAAATGGTATCATTTCTCCAAGATTTACATGGAAAATTTCCCAATGTATATCAATATTCCATCCCACTTACATTATGGTACCTCAATGGGTTACAACAAACCACTAGAACCTACTACTCGACATTCAGTTAATTAAAGGTGAAGAATCATGAAACAAGATTTGTAACTCCCTTCTCCTTCCCCGGCCACAAGAACTGACGTCAGAGGTCCTGGTACGTCTTTTACACACATATAAGTACATCTAAAGGTGATGTATATAACTCCCTTAAATCATACCCCCATAAGGCCACAGGTACTACCGTGTATCCAATAAAAATGACTATGGGATCCCCACCTTCCTATTATCTATAAGGGGAATGACCTGATGATATCTAAACACGTAGGTTATTACAGTTGGAATGCCAAATATAGCACCCCTAAATAGTTTTAAGAGTGGAGGTGTGACAACCATAAACCCGAGGTGGAAATTTCTATATCCATCCTTGAATGATATCTATAACGAGTCCAATTACTCTAATTTCTCATTCAGAAATAGAAAATTTGATCTCCTGTTGAGATCTTCTCCCTCCAAGTTTTGCATCCCAGGATTATAGAGAATCTAAAAGTCATAGCCTTGAAGGAACTCTAGCCATCACATTTTTCTCATGCATAGATCCTCCTAAGATATGATATGCAAGAGGCTCTTGTGATTGGAGTAGATGGTAAATCTCTCTTCCATAAGGTAGTCTCTTAAAATCATCAATTCAATGAATATAATTGTTATCTCATGATGATTGGTTGAATATTTCTATTCATGTGGAATCAACTGGCTTGAACCATAGGTGGTCACTACTTTCCCTTGAATCAAGACTACAACAAAGCCCAGTTTCTGATGTATCGCAGAACACTACATACTCGACACACTCCTTTGGTAATCTCAAGAAGGGGGTGCAAGTAATTATCTACCATAATTGATAAAAACCTCTTGGCACTTCTACATCCATATGAAATGCTACCCTATTTGATTAATTCAATTCAATGATGCTGCCACTTGATAATTTTCAGGTGAAAAACACCAATAATACCCAAGAAATGAAATGAAACTCTGGACCTTGTTAACATTGTTATGTGGGTCCAAAGCAAGTAAAACCTCAATATATCATGGATCCACTACAACTCCATCCAATGAAATTTTGTGTATTAGAAAATGGACATATAAATTATATAACTAACTCATCAAGAGAATCACTACTACAACCTACGCCTTTATCAGCGCTAAAAACCAGCATTAACAGCGCTAGAAAAACGCTGTTAATTCCGGCGTAGATAAGGGGGGGGGGGTCCCCTATATCAGCGCTTCTCGGAGCGCTGAAAAAGGGGTCCTTTATCAGCGCGTGGTGGAGCGCTGATAAAGTTCAACTATATCAGCTCTTCTCAGAGTGCTGATAAAGGCCCCAACACCTGCACCTAAAAAACAGTACCTGCACACCTACACACCAGAATACCTGCACAAAGTAGCACATGCACACCTATACAACATAGAACCCACACCCAATATTTTGACTGACAACAGTATATACATTTACTTAACATCATGAATACAAAAAAACGCATTGCTATATACATTTCAAACATTGTTTTACATGGTTACATTTACAATTATTCAACAACAGTTATAAACATTCATGTTTCATCCTTTGATATCTGTGATCCTCTCTCGATGGAATTTGTTGCCGAACAAAGCATCCGAACTCAAGGGAAAAAATTCACCTATATAAGAAAACAAATATTATGTTAGTAATGCAATAATGAAATAAATTAAAATAGTAATATAAAAGAATACATTAATATGGAAATGTGAAACTAAAATATTAAATTTTAATCTCAAAAGTTTTCATTTTCATACTAATGAAAGGGAATAATGTAAAATCAATATGTTTTTGATTGATTTATCACATTTAATAAATAATGATTCTTTATCTAATGAAAATCTTTACTGGTCACACCGTGCATCAGATTGAGGTTTGGTCGATTCTTACATGTCAAAAATGACTCGTGGATCGTTTTACTAAAGTATCAAAACAATCTGAAGGAATTTTCTCGGTTTGGCGTATGTCATTGGTGTTTTTTCCAAAGTTCATGTCATTTTCAAACTGATATCAGACAATTTTAGCCATACCGGTCACACCGTGCATCGGATTGAGGTGCGGTCGATTCGTACACGTCACAAATAACTCGTGGATCATTGTTCTAAAGTATCAAAAAAATACGAAGGCGTTTGCTCGGTTTGGCGTATGTCATTGGTGTTGTTTTCCAATGTTCATGTCATTTTCAAACTGATATCAGACAATTTTAGCCATACCGGTCACACCGTGCGTCAAATTGAGGTGCGGTCAATTCGTACACATCAAAAATGACTCGTGGATAGTTTTCCTAAATTATAAAAACAATCCGAACGCGTTTGCTCAGTTTGGAGTCTGTCATTGGTGTTGTTTTCCAAAGATTATGTCATTTCCAAACTGATATCAGGCAATTTTATCCATACCGGTCACACCGTGTGTTGGATTGAGGTGCGGTCGATTCGTACTCGTCAAAAATGACTCGTGGATCATTGTCATAAAGTATCAAAACAATCCGAATGCATTTTCTCAGTTTGGCGTATGTCATTGGTGTTGTTTTCCAAAGTTTATGTCATTTTCAAACTGATATCAGACAATTTAAGCCATACCGGTCACACCGTGCGTCGGATTGAGGTGCGGGCAATTCGTACACGTCAAAAATGACTCGTGGATCGTTTTCCTAATGTATCAAAACAATTCGAAGGTGTTTGCTCAGTTTGGCGTATGTCATTGGTGTTGTTTTCCACAGTTCATGTCATTTTCAAGCTGATATCAAACAATTTTAGTCATACCGGTCACACCGTGTGTCGAATTGAGGTGCGGTCGATTCTTGCACGTCACAAATGACTCTTGGATTTTTTTTCCTAAAGTATCAAAATAATCCGAATGCATTTTCTCGGTTTGGCGTATGTCAGTGGTGTTGTTTTCCAAAGTTTATGTCATTTTCAAACTGATATCAGACAATTTTAGCCATACCGGTCACACCGTGCGTCAGATTGAGGTGCGGTCGATTCTTACACGTCACAAATGACTCTTGGATCGTTGTCCTAAAGTATCAAAACAATCCGAATGCGTTTTCTTGGTTTGGCATATGTCATTGGTGTTGTTTTCCAACGTTTATGTCATTTTCAAACTGATATCAGAAAATTTTAGCCATACCGGTCACACCGTATGTCGGATTGAGGTGAGGTCGATTTGTACACGTCACAAATGACTCGTGGATCGTTGTCATAAAGTATCAAAACAATCCGAAGGCGTTTGCTCAGTTTGGAATTTGTCATTGGTGTTGTTTTCCAAAGTTCATGTCATTTTCAAATGGATATCAGACAATTTTAGACATACCGGTCACACCGTGCGTTGGATTGAGGTGAGGTCAATTTTTAAACGTCACAAATGAATCTTGTATCGTTTTCGTAAAGTATCAAGACAATACGAAGGCGTTTGCTCGGTTTGGCGTATGTCATTGGTGTTGTTTTCCAAAGTTCATGTCATTTTCAAACTGATATCAGACAATTTTAGCCATATCGGTCACACCGTGCATCGAATTGAGCTGCGGTCAATTCATACACGTCACAAATGACTCGCGGATCGTTGTCCTAAAGTATCAAAACAATCCGATTGTGTTTGCTCGGTTTGGTGTATGTCATTGGTGCTGTTTTCCAAAGTTTATGTCATTTTCAAACTTATATCAGATAATTTTAGCCATACCGGTCACACCGTGCGTCAGATTGAGGTGCGGTCAATTCATAAACGCCAAAAATGACTCTTGGATCGTTTTCCTAAAGTATCAAAACAATCCGAAGGCATTTGCTTGGTTTGGCGTATGTCATTGGTGTTGTTTTCCAAAGTTTATTTCATTTTCAAACCGATATCAGACAATTTTTTCCATACCGGTCACACCGTGCGTCGGATTGAGGTGCGGTCGATTCATACACGTCACAAATGACTCGTGGAACGTTGTCCTAAAGTATCAAAACAATCTGAAGGCATATGCTCGGTTTGGCGTATGTCATTGGTGTTGTTTTCCAAAGTTCATGTCATTTTTAAACTGATATCAGACAATTTTAGCCATACTGGTCACACCGTGCGTCGGATTGAGGTGCGGTCAATTCGTACACGTCACAAATGACTCGTGGATCGTTTTTCTAAAGTATCAAAACAATCTTAATGCGTTTTCTCAGTTTGGCGTATGTCATTGGTGTTGTTTTCCAAAGTTTATGTCATTTTCAAACTGATATCAGACAATTTTATCCATACCAGTCATACCGTGCGTCGGATTGAGGTGCGGTCGATTCGTACATGTCACAAATGACTCGTGGATTTTTGTCCTAACGTATCAATACAATCCGAATGTGTTTGCTCGGTTTGGCGTATGTCATTGGTGTTGTTTTCCAAAGTTTATCTCATTTTCAAACAGATATCAGAAAATTTTAGCCATACCGGTCACACCGTGCGTCGGATTGAGGTGAGGTCGATTCTTACACGTCACAAATGACTTGTGGATCGTTGTTCTAAAGTATCAAAACAATCCGAAGGCGTTTTCTCGGTTTGGCGTATGTCATTGGTATTGTTTTCCAAAGTTTATGTCATTTTCAAACTAAGTAGTAGGAATTCACTAATCTAAGGATATGAAACATAAGAAAGGGAGATCATAGATGCTCAATATGTATAAAGGGAGATATCAATTACTACATAAAGATAACATAAGTATTAGGAATTCACCTTCATTGTCCTATTTGTTTACATTCTTCGATGAGGTACGCTGCCCATTCGTTTCTAAAGACATTTATATCATCTTTTGAATAGGAGTTTTTGCGACAGTCATAGTAGTACTAAAAAATATAAATACACAAAGGATTAATAATTATTTAAAATAAAGTAGTAATTATTTTCAAAAATCCCTCTTCATGGATGCTAGTTTGTCCATGAAATACGATCTCTTTCATAAATTTACAAACATAATAACTGCAGTCCTTGTCATTTGATTGTTTCAGAAACTGCAGAAACATCGAGAAAAATAATTAATTTGTTTTGATATGTATTTGGTTAGTGAAATATAATTATATATACCCAAATACTTCTCCATTTTTAGATCTTGTGGGCATTGTCGTCCTTACGCCCTGGATTCATTCCAACCGTTAGACGATATTCATACACCACCCTATCATAACAAAATCCTACTTAAAAGATAATATAAATTATATAACTAGATATTTAGTTCTAAAATGTTGGATCTAGTGTATTACAAATTGACAGTCGCCATCATGTGTGGCCGGTTAGTTGGATATCCATGCAGTGAATCCAGAAAATAAATCTTTGGAGTATCCAAATTGACTGCAATGAGCATCCAATGTTCCCTAAAAACACAAAAAGAAATAAGTACTGATAGAAATGAAAATATAATTGATATGATTAAAATGTAGAGTTTTACCCTTGCATCGTTGGTATTAAAAAGATCTTGTCAGTCGTAATTCTTCTTTGAAACGTTCTGAGCAGATTTGACATCAATTCAGCCTGAAAATTAGAATCTATTTCTGTTCGTTGTGTAGAAATGGTGTGAGGACTAACGAGTCCAAATTTGTATTCATGGGCAAATCCCTTCAACTGTTTTTAATATATACTCCTGTGAAAAATGTGAGATGTATTTATCCATAATTATCAAAGTATATCAGTTTCTGTAAAATCAAATCATGAAAACATACCTCATGTATACATTTATAACTGAGGCGCCTAGCCAGTCGTTTGTGATGATCTCAGAAACAGCGTCTACACTAACGAAATCCATTGTTTCCTCTCCGTACATATCTTTTTCACAAAAAATTGTATGATTCTTTCCATCTTTCATTTTCATATCCACATGAGCTTGCAATGATATTAAATGTGGATATAGAACATGCGGGTTGAACGTGCTCTCAGTAGATCGTTTTGATCGGTTAGTTGATCCAATCTTGGAGCTGCTCTTTCGTTTTAGCTTCTCCATTTTATCCTTCTGTAATAACATTCATCGGTTCAGCCATTTTAAAATTTAATGTTAAAAGTTCTGCTTGAAAAATGAACTGGAAATGAATACCTCCTGCTCGACGTGTTTTTTACAAGATTCAACGGCCATGAAATGAATGTTACAATAGCTTTTTCCACCGTATGAATGTCGTCATCGTCATTTGGCATGGGTAGCTCGGCGCTCGGCTCATGAGCTACGTTAATCGACACTTTGACATTACCGGTTGGAAGTGGTCTGGAGTGTAGCATGTCATTCTGCATATTGAACACCGTAGCCCTCGCTACAAGGCGATGAGTGGGAGTTGACAGATATAAATCACAATCATTTTCACCCTGCAGAATATCATTAAATGAAAGGTATCAGTGTCTATGTGATTCACATCTCACAAAAACGAATATTATAACATTGATTACCTCGGTTAAGTCAGGTCTTTGAGGGGAATGGCTCGCCTCAAAGATGGTGAGGGGTGGATCTTCTCGCGGGGGTTGTTCTTGAGTTGTTTGTTCTCTTCGCCTCTCCTCTATCAAACTCTTTAGCATCTCTCCCTGAGTTTGGATTAGTTCTTCAAGGGTAGCTACTCTATCTCTCATTACATGCAATTATTTAGTTTGTTCATCCTCTTTGTTTTTTTCTTAAAATATGTCTTGGGTGACACCCCAAAACCCAAACCTCTGATGCGGCCATACTGTTCTAGCTGTTTCAAGGTCGTTGAAAGTATGTCTGCATCCGGTGTGGGTGTTGACGTTTCCTGTGACTATGTCAAATAGAAAATATGAAAAAATAAGTAAGCATCATTATGCAATAGTGATTTAAAGCAAAACAAGTTTATATTATGTCATACTTACACATGTTTCCCACACTTTTTGTGTGTTTTCATCTATCAGTTTCCCCTCTTTATTAAAATGAGCCTCCTTCCATAGCACATGGTGTGGAATGGAAGTGACTTGAGATTTTGCTTCATCAATCTGCTTATAAACATAGAAACATGGTTACAGTGTTGTTTTATGTCACATAAAATTTTTACAGTACTTTTAAAATACATACCAATTGTTTTTCAATTGAAGCGTACCCCAACCTTGCTTTACGGTAGGGGTATGCTGGTTTTTCTGCCCATTCTTTATTTTCAGCACTCAGTTGCTGTTTCATAAATAAAAACCTATCAATCAATGTGATGAATACAAGCAACGTTACACAACGTGTAACCAAACACAACATACCTGAAAATTCTTTTCCGCATGACGGTTGCAAAACAAATCCCACGTTCCTTGGGATATCAAGTGTGCATAAAGAGGAGGCGGGTGCGGCTTGATTTTCCCTTCGGGATCTTTCAGATGATTTTTCGTTAAAATAGTGCGAAAGCCTCTATGAATCCTTCCTGACAGTCTGAAAACATATTCTTTGTGCGAAACATCTACAATAAATGCACTCTGCAAGAGATGATGAAGGGTTAGTCAATATTTCAATATTTTATTTTATTTTAATAAATTAAATAGATGATATCATAATGTTACCGTAATCTCTTCCCACATTAATGTTTTCAACCCGCTGACAACATGGTGCCATGACTCTACGTCAATCGGCACGTGTTGTCGAGTGACAATTCCAATGTAGCTACTAAACTTGTCTTTGTTGGGGTTTACATGCTAGCCTAGCTTATTCCATCCCACCTCCTATTTGATGCCTTTTGCTTTTTCCTTAAGGATTTTTGCTAAAACTGTCAAACAACGACGCACCTGTTTTTTTTGTGTCGCTGGGGTTTCATCACCTACCATTTCCTCAGTTTTTGCATCATCATTATGTTTCTCCGAAGCACTAGCTTCGGCACTGACACCAACAACAACAGGTTGAGAGACCTGTTGTACGTCAGCAGTGGGACCAGCTGCAAAAGGTTGACAGACCTGTTGTCTCTCAGTAGTGGGACCAGCAGCAACAGGTTGAGAGACCTGTTGTACGTCAGTAGTGGGACCAGCTGCAACAGGTTGAGAGACCTGTTGTCTCTCAGTAATGGGACCAGCTACAACAGGTTGAGAGACATGTTGTGTCTCGGGATTGGGTGCATCAGCAGGTGAAGAAGTCATTATCTGCAGAACTGGTTTTAAATTTAAGTTAGATCACATAAAAGCAGCAGCGAACAGATAATAAAATAATGTAACACAATCTATATTACAATAAAAATCAATAACCTGATTATTGAACTCCCTTTTTTTAAAAGGCTGAAGGGATTTGACCCCTCTATCAACTATCCATATCCCTTCATTGTGGTCTCCTCTGACATAAAAAATGTCGTCTACATTGGTACCACTGCGAAATGATTGTTAAATCCCAATGAAAGGATCATCTTCCATTGAATTTTCATCTAACCCTTCAGCTGTTTTGGTCGATAACAGAACAATTGACCAGTTTCGGTTTGCGGGATCGGGAACATAAAATACTTGCACTGCCTGTGATGCCATTATAAATGGTTCGTCTTTCTCCCCTTCCTTACTGAAATCAACTTTCACAAATCCCAAATCATCTATTTTAACAGCACTCCTGTTATCAACCCACTTGCATTGAAATATCATAACTTTAAATTCCGTATAATCCCACTCCCATATTTGTTTGATGATGCCAAATTATGACATATTCACATAAATTGGATTTCTGTCCTTAGCAGCGAAAACATGCATCGCTTCAGCCACAAGTGTAACTCCACTCTTCTGCGTGGTACTGTCTTCATCGTGTTCATTAGTATAAAATGTATAACCATTAACTACATAAGCATTGTAAGATAATTCATACACACTTGGTCCTTCGGCTAGCCATCGAAGTCGTTCCGAAATAGACTTTGAATTTTCATCTGACTTCTCAAAAATATGATCTCGAAACCATCCTATAAACTGTCGATTATGTGTATTTGATATCCATTTTTCAGCCCTTAATGGATTCAATTGCCTAAGAATTTCTTTGTGGATTTCAACATATGGTTCAACGTCCAAACTGTTATGCAAAACATAAAGGTGGGCCTGCTCCCGATCTATAATATTGATTGTGACAACATTTCTTCTAGAAATTCCTTCACCCTCTAACCGCCCAGTGTGACGATATTTCAGTAAGCCAATGCTTTCCACACCATACAAGTATTCGGTACAGAATTCAACGGCTTCCTCAACAATATATCGCTCTGCAATACAACCCTCTGACCGACTTCGATTTTTGACATACCCTTTCAAAATCTTCATATACCGTTCAATGGGGTACATCCATATGTAATGTACAAGACCACATAGTCGAATCTCTCTCACCAAGTGGACCATCAAATGAACCATCATACCAAAAAATGAAGGCGGGAAGAACATTTCTAATTCACATAATATGACGGCAATTTCTTTTTCCATAGCTGGCAATTTCGCCGGGTCTATAACGTTGCTGCATATAGCATTGAAGAAGAAACACAATTTCGTTAATGTATGGCATACATTCTTGGGAAAAATGCAATGTAAAGCAATTGGAATGAGATTTTGCATCAAAACATGACAGTAATGTGATTTCAGACCTTTTAACGTCAAGTCGCTCAGTGACACAAGGTTACTGATATTTGACGAATACCCCTATGGAACCTTTACGTCATTCAAGAAGTTGAAAAACTGATATCTCTCCTTCCTGGAAAGAGTGTAAGCAGCAGGATGAAGAAATGTTCGTTTTTCACCCTTTACTGGTGCCAACTCTTCTCGTATTCCCATCTCAACCATGTCCAACCTAGCCTTAATTCCATCTTTTGTTTTTCTAGATGTATTTAGCAACATGCCGATAACACTGTCAAATACATTTTTTTCTACACGCATAACATCAATAAAATGTCTTACATATAGACAATTCCATTATTGCAATTCAAAAAAAATTGATCTCTTTTTCCAACTGATTTTCGTAAGGTTTTTTGAAGCCGATTTACCAAAAGTAGTTTCCAAATATTTATCTTTCTCAAAAAATTGATCACCTGTTAGTGGAGACGGTGTTGTACATTCTTTTGAACATCCATCGAATGATGTCTTCCAAGAACGGTACTTATGTCGTCACGGTAGAAATCTGCGATGTCCTAGAAACACGGTTTTCGATGAATGTTTCAACCTAATTGATTGTGTACCTTCTTTGCAAACGAGACAACCTTGAATTCCTTTAATGCTATATCCTGACAAATTTCCATAAGTGGGGAAGTCATTTATCGTCCCATACAACATTACTCTCAAAGTGAAATCTTCCTTTCTGTAAGCATCATACAATGTAACACCTGAATCCCACAATAATTTCAAATCTTCGATCAATGGAGCTAAATAAACATCAATATCATTACCCGGTTGTTTTGGTACTGATATAAGCATAGATAACATGATGTATTTTCGTTTCATGCATAACCACGGTGGTAAGTTATAATTTATCAACATAACCGGCCATGTACTGTGACTGCTTCTTTGAAAACCAAAAGGATTCACTCCATCTGTAGATAACGCAAGACGAAGGTTTCTCGACTCGTTTCCAAATTCAGGATACTCATGATCGATTCTCTTCCACTGAGGAGAGTCTGCCGGGTGACGTAGTATCCCATCTTTAATTCTTGTATCTGCATGCCATGTTAATTGTTCTGAAGTCTGCTCACTTCCATATAGGCGTCTAAACCTTGGAATGATTGGAAAGTACCATACAACTTTAGTAGGACTGGATTCATCTTTCTTGTATCGAGAAGCACCACACTTTGGGCATTCTTTAAGTGATTTTTGGTCCTTGCGAAATAGTATACAGTCATTCGGGCAGCCGTGTATTCTTTCAGAGATCATACGCATAGAGCGTATCATTCGTTTGGCATCGTATGTTCGGCTCAGGAGCTCATTGTCTTCTGGGAGCATGTCATTCAAGAGGGAAAGTAGATTCGTAAAACTGTCGTCACTCCACCCGTTATCTGTTTTCAAATTATACAGCTTCAGTATGGCTGACAATGCTGTATATTTAGTGCAACCAGCATACAATGGTGTCTTTGCACAACCTTTTAACTTCTCAAACAATTTTGGGCAATCACAAAGTTCATCTTCGAAGGTCCTTGTCATTTTCTCAATACGATCTTCATCATCATTCACATCTGTAATCACATCCTCCATACATTCATCTTCATTGTTCATGTTTGTAATCATATCAGTTGATCCATAAAACGCAGTGTCACCCCAGTCACTACCTACATTCGTTGTTTCACCATGTTTATTCCAACATGTATAACTTTGATCTATTCCATGACAGATCAAGTGTTCTTCCAACTCATCTGGACTAATTTGTTTTGAATAACAACAGCGTAAACATGGACAAAGGATTTGAGAAGAGTCACATGCTTGATCTATTGCAAACTTGATAAATTCTTTCACACCTTCTTCATACTCTTTTGTCAACCGATTGGCATTCATCCATTATTTATTTATATTCATCCTATTTAAAATCCATAGGATAAGTATATAGGTTAAAGGAGAAGGAATATGAGTATAATTTAGATAAAAAATAAGATACTTCAAGGAAATAAAGGAATAAATAAATACCAAAATAAAAAATATATATGGAACCACTACAATCCCCAAGCCTCACATCAATATGATACCACCGTGCACCAGTTGAATCACCCATAAAACCTAATCTAGATAAATCATAAATCAATAGAAACTAAATATAAAGAATAAAATGGTAAGGAAGATGGTGAAATCACTTGAGGCACCTCTCAAACCGCGGTGGAGGAGGAGGCAACAGAGTAGGAAGAGGAGGAGGAGGAGGAGGTGCAGGTGGAGGAGGAGGATGAGGCAGCAGACTAGGAGGAGGAGGAGGAAGAGCCGGTGGAGGAGGAGGAGGATGAGGCTGCGGTGGAGGAGAAGGAGGAGGAGGAGGAGGAGCAGAGGAGGAGGAGGAGGCGGAAGCAGCAGAGGAGGAGGAGGATGAGGCCGGTGGAGGGGAGGAGGAGCAGGAGCAGAGGAGGAGGCGGCGGCTACGGCGGCAGAGGAGGAGGTAGTGGAGGCAGCGAAGGAGGAGGAGGAGGCCGCGATGGAGGAGGAGGGGGCCGCAGTGGAGGAGGAGGCACCGGCGGCAGCGCAGAGGCAGGGCGGAGGCAGGGCGGAGGCAGCGGAGGAAGCGGAGGAGGAGGAGTATGAGGCCGGTGGAGGAGGAGGAGGAGCAGGAGCAGAGGAGGAGGCGACGTCCGCAGTGGAGGAGGAGGAGGCGGTGGCCGTAGAGGCACCGGCGTGACAGCGACATGACCGCGGCGTGACCGCGGCGTGACCGCGGCGTGACCGTGGCGTGACCGCGGCGTGACCGCGGCGTGACCGTGGCGTGACCGCGGAGGAGGAGGTGGCCGCGGAGGCACCGGCAGTACCGGCGGAGGAGGAGGAGGAATCAGAGGAGGAGGAGGAGGCCGTGGTGGAGGAGGAGGCACCGACGGTAGCGCAGAGGCAGGGCGGAGGCAGCGGAGGAGGAGGAGGATGAGGTCGGAGGAGGAGGAGGAGGAGGAGCAGGAGCAGAGGAGGAGGCGGCAGCCGGGGCGAAGTAGGAGGAGGCGGCGGCCGCGGAGGCACCGGCGTGACCACGTCGTCACAGCGGCGTGACCACGACGTGACCGCAGCGTGACCGCAGCGTGACCGCGGAGGAGGACGAGATGTGGAGGCACTGGCGGCACCGGCGGAGGAGGAGGAGGCATCAGCGGAGGATGAGGAGGCCGCGGTGGGGGAGGAGGCACCGGAGGCAGTGTGGAGGTAGGGCGGAGGCAGGGCAGAGGTAGCGAAGGCAGCAGAGGAGGAGGAGGATGAGGCCGGTGGAAGGGAGGAGGAGCAGGATCAGAGGAGGAGGCGGCAGCCGCGGCGGAGGAGGAGGAGGCAGCGGAGGAAGCGGAGGAGGAGGAGGCTGCAATGGAGGAGGAGGAGGCCGCGGTGGAAGAGGAGGCACTGACGGCAACGCAGAGGCAGGGCGGAGGCAGGGCGGAGGCAGTGGAGGCAGCGGAGGAGGATGAGGATGAGGTCGGTGGAGGAGGAGGAGGAGGAGCAGGAACAGAGGAGGAGCCGGCGGCCGCGGTGGAGGAGGAGGAGGAGGCGACCGCGGAGGAACCGGCGTGACAGCGGCGTGACCGCGGCGTGACCGCGGCGTGACGACAGAGGAGGAGGAGGCCGCGGAGGCACCAGCAGAGGAGGAGGAGGCCGCGGAGGCACCGACGGCACCAGAGGAGGAGGAGGAGGCATCGGCGGAGGCAGCGGAGGAGGAGGAGGATGAGGCCGGTGGAGGAGGAGGAGGAGGAGGAGGAGGAGCAGAGGAGGAGGCGGCAGAGTTTTACTACTCGCTTATTATATTTTTAAGAACGCATGCATAATGTGTTATTTTATAGGTAATGGTACTGGATATGGTAGTGTTGGATGGGAAAAGAGAAAACGGGCGAATGCTATGTTTTATGGACAGTGAAATAAAATGGTATTGAAAAAGATCGCACCTTTTAGGATAAGGAAGATACGGTATTTGGAGAGGGGTCAACTGATGATTCACGTATTTCAACAACCAAAAGGTGACCTTGATAGGATGAATCACTTGTCGGGATGAAGCTGGGAGCGGTGAAATTGAGCGGAGGAAGGTTGCGTTGATCGAATAAATTGGAACCGTGCTGAAGGAAGAGGCTAGGGTTTGGATGTAGAACAGGGAGGGGGGATGCTGGTACAATGAAATGGTGCGTTGGATGGCGGCAGGGATGAAATTGAGATCATGGTGGCGACAATCGAAGAGGATCAAAGTGGATCTAAGTGGATCGAAGTGGATCGAAGGGTTCAGAAGTAGGGAGATGCTAGGGTTAGAAGGGAGTACATGGGGAGAGTGGTCAGCCATGACAGATTGGAAATAGGTAAAAAAAATTAATTGTCATGAAATTTCATATTTAAAGATGTTTTAAATTCTATACTTATTTTTTTAAAAAAAATTATCCAATTATACAAGGAATATTTGAATTTTTCTTAAATTATATTTTTTAATGTGTAATTACTTTTAAATTTAGTTTTGTTTTATAATAAATCAAATCTATTTTTGTGAGTCCACATTGGGTTTTAAAATGATTTAAAGCCAAAATAGTTATATTGTAAGTTTTTTAGTATTGAGTCAATATATAGATTTATAACATAATTTTATAAAAAAATGATCACAATGTATGAGTTTTTCAAACAACAACATTGTTCATCGAAAACCGGAAGTTGAGTATCTGCAATTAGCGGGCTATTGTGGATTACACCCCCACCCCAACCTGTACACCCCCAACCTCACACCCAATAGACCCCACATTATACGCCCCACCTACATGTTCACCCACTGCACATCTCCCCCACCTAAACACCCCCACCTAAACACCCCCCACCCACTACACCCCCGCAGCACCTGCACCCCCCCCCCCACTTCAAATAAAGTTGACTCACACAAATCATGATAGTTGAAATATAGACCAAAAACAAAAAACAAAGAAAATTACACTTATTGGGAATAACATACCGCACAATGGATGATGAGGAGGCCGCGGAGGAGGAGGAGGCCGCAGAGGCACCAGCGGAGGAGGAGGAGGCTGCGGTGGAGGAGGAGGCCGCGGTGGAGGAGGAGGAACCGGCGGAGGAGGAGGAGGCACCGGCGGAGGAGGAGGAGGCCGCGGTGGAGGAGGAGGCACCGGCGGCAGCGGCGCAGAGGTAGGGCTGAGGCAGGGCGGAGGCGGCGGAGGCACCAGAGGAGGAGGAGGAGCAGCAGAAGCATAGGAGGAGGTGGCGGCCGCGGTGGAGGAGAAGGAGGCGGCGGCAGCGGCGCAGACGAGGGCTTCCGCGAGAGCTTGATTGTGTGCGGGGAGGAGGAAGAGGACCCGTGGGTTTTTAACAAATCCGCGGGACCCTTTATCAGCGCTAGTAAAAAGCACTGATAAAGGGTGTATTTATAAGCGCTAAAATGAAAAGCGCTGATAAATACAAACATTATCAGTGCTAACAAAAGCGCTCATAATGGGGACCTTTATCAGCGCTTTTGTTAGCGCTGATAATTGTCCGGCCCTTTATCAGCGCTTTTCCGTTAGCGCTGATAAAGGCAGGTGCATGCCTTGCCCAGTTTTGTGGTAGTGAATCCTATAAATTTGTTGCTCTTAGAGTGCATCCAAGACTATCCTTATGTGTCTCGCATGCTCCTCCTCAATTTTTGAGTACAGTAGGATGTCATCAATGAAGACCACCAACAATGGGTCTACGTAGGGCTGGATGATTCTTTTTATGAGTTTGAAGAACACTCCTAGGGAATTTTTCATGCCTAATGTTATCACCATGTACTCATAGTGGTCCTATTGACATCTAAATGCCGTATTAAGTATATCCTCATCCCTTACTCGAAGATGTTGATATCCAGATCTATGTTCAATATTCAAGAAACTGTAATGAAATAATGTTTTCAATGGAAATTTACATAATCAGATTATGTCATACAATCACATGAAATCAAAACAAAATGAACTACTAAGTAATATGTGACCTTTAACCATAAGTTTGTCACTTCTGTGTTTCTAATTTTAAAAATATGACATACAGGGTTGTGACAAGTATGTTATTTGGAGTCTAATATGACAAAAAAATATTATTGAATATTAAAATACCCTTATGAATACTAATGTTACCCTTATGAAAAGTGACATACCGTAATGAATAGCAACCTTACATATGAAAGTACATAAATAATATTCAAGTGGGAGTATGATATACCTATATCTTGGAATATGAAAATAAATGTTTTAAAATTTATATTTTTCATATAAAATTTTAAATTAATTAAATAGTAAATTAATAATATCTATAATTTTTAAAAAAAAATTTGATTTCATTTTTGGATTCTACATGTCGAAAAACATTTAGGGTTAATTTTGGGGATTTATCTGAAATGCATGAACTTTTTAGTGAATAATAAAATACATTTATGTACCGTATAAATACATTATAATTTAAATCCATTATCCCGAACATAATAACTGATGTAATAACCCAAATCTCATACTCACATTAATTTATTACTATTCTAGGTCATTTAATACTACATATTTCATTTCTTGTGATGAAATAATAAATTAATTATTCTATTATTAGGAAAACCTTCCTCCCCTCCACTGTAAATACCACCCATCCATACCTCTTCTATTAACACCTCTCAAGCCTTGTTTAGTGACAATATTCTATCCAAATATCTTCCCAAACTTTTTACCCAAGACCAATATCCCCTAGTGTCTTTAATATATGAATCCTTCTCCCCTTAAGAGGCTCTAAAAGGAGCTAAACTCAAGAGGTAAACTTTATTTTCCAAATTGTTTTATTTTTTTATGTTGTTTTATTTTTTAATATCTTTCCTCACCTCCCTTCACCCAAATGGTTTGTTAACTCCAGTGACAAACATGTACTGGAATATTATCATTCTAATTATATAATTAATTATCTTTTCTCCTTTACCTATCTATATTTTAATGATCCAAATACACCATTTGAGATCTGTTAATTTTGAATAATCACGGACAAAAATTTATCAATTGCCATTACCATATTCAATTATGGTCATGAAACACTTTTAATGGTTTAAAAATACCATTATATATATATATTATGACTTATATATGGTTCTGTAATCCATTTGTACACTTGCTTTTGGTTTATAAAACAAAATTTGTTCTTTGTGAAAAAAACCGCCAATTAACACAAAAGGATGTCACTAATGTTTTATATAGTGATCCAACTTCACTATAAGTATCAAAATTATGATATAAACCATGTAAGATTATTAATGATCAATAATGAAATATTAAATCAATTCTAGACAACCACCATTATAATACATTTTATTTGAACATGAACCGATCATTAAAACTGAGCAAGCAAATAGACTCGCATGATGAAATTGAACCTCTTAACCAAACAAAATGGTTATAAATGAACATAAGAAGGGTTAACATAAAAATTTCACATATATAAAAAATTTTGAAACTATTAAATAATAATCCTAATTTGATTATTCCGGTCATTAAGTTCAAGAAAATTCAACATCAGACATAAGGTAAGGTTTCCTCTCCCTTACACTTTTATTCAAGAATGTCCTCAATGCTAGGCCATTTTATGTGTAATACATAATTATGATATATGATTTAAAACCACCACCAAACTACCCTCCGGATTTATAAGTTATTATAAACCCTTTTCATTCCCATTATTCCATCTTAAGTACACCTGATACTATATCAATAATTCATAAGGAATTTAACCCGAACTTCCATTAATCCATCGGGTTTCACTATTTTTGTTGTTACCCAAATGAAGTTGTCATTTATATTTATTTACAACTTCTTAATGGTGTTTATATTCTCCAAGATCATGTTTCAGGATCCATATGTCATTCCTTTTCAGGGATATACAAGCTTTTATGTGATTCCCTCCTCGATACTTCCCAATAAGAAAACTCGATTTCAGGGAACTTCCAAAAATATTACCCAATTTGAAGTTCAATCTATCCTCTATTTTCATCCACCATTAACTTAATTAAATTAATATATTTATTATGAAAACCTACTTGGTTCACTTATGGTTTAATATATATGATTTTTCCCTTTTCTATTTGAATAGATCTAAAGTATTTTCCTTAAAACCATACAAAACTGTTTTAATGCTAAAATTTCTCAAATACATTTATTACATGTTGTCACATTTGTCTTACATCACATACCAAGATATATGCCTATTTTACCTATTGAATGTCCAAGTGTGTTTTAATTCCTCTCATAATGGACACATTTATGATATGCCCATTGGTTATGCTTCATGTCATGATTGTGGTACCCAATTCAATACATGAGAAGACCTTATGTTATGTAAGATTGATTATGTAGGAATATTTATGGGGAAACCATTTTCATGAAATTTAAGATGGGTGAGCCAATAAAGTGGTACAATGAAATGGGTAATGTCGAGTCTCATGAGACATTATGTGTTACAGTCTTGGTGGATAACCATGGATTTTTCTACTATGTGCAACTGTCTCAGTATCTAGCCTTGACTTGTGTTGCTATATGAAATGGTATTGGCAGTTAGACTTGAATTTTACTAAATTAATTTTTTATGTTTCTACCACATTTCTATTATTCAATGTTTAAATGATCAATTCTGTATATGTTGTGATTCCAAATGTTAAATTATTTTTCATATCATCATTTCATGCCTTCTAATCCATATTCCAATGCTTTATTCTTATAGTTATTACCTTACTGAGCATTTAGCTCATCCCTTTTTTCATGTTATCTATAGGTTTTCCATTGTGGATGTAATAGAATAATGGAATATAGTTTCTCATTCTGTAGTTTAAATAAGAAGTTGTTTTTATAATTTTTTATTATGCACCAAGTTATCCATGACACTAGACAATACAATCCATGTATTGTACTCTGATGTATAATTATGGTTAAAATCATGCAATGTTATGGGTAAAAGGATAGGGTAACAATTGTTGGTATCAATGTATGGTCTTGTTTTTTGGAGATTTGGAATAGAGAACTTCAGTAAGAACCTTTAGGATGATATGAGGTATATGAAAACCTCCCTAAATTTTGGTTTCTATAGAGTAAAAGGTTTATCAAGAAAATGTGTCCCTCTATGGATATAAATAAGAAGATGCAGATTTGGCCCAAATGTACCTAGTAGTGAAAAGTCCGACAAGGAGTTTCGAGAATGACCCAAGGTATCTGGGTACACAACAACGGGCCTTACTATACTCTTGGTAAGACACTCCCGGGGGTTATGCTTGAGATATTCATTATCATAGTACAAACCATTATTATGGGAATAATATGAATCCCATAAGCATATAATTTAAGAAATAGACATCGTATAACCATGTTTTAAACCTATGTAATCACAACATAGGATATACATATCCCCTACAAGTTTATCATTTTATGTTAAAATGTTTCCTTGTTATGTTAAATAACTATGTATTCAACCCCAAAAATTGTATGTACATTTTCATAGAAAATGGATGAAAAATGAACAACATGTTCTAACAATCAATGTGATTGTTAATGTAAATAATTACTTAATGATATGCTTGATTTGATAAGAACGTTTTCTAAAAATGTCATGACAATACTTACTTAGATGACTCAACTTATGATTAATAACATGAATCGTTTGGAATGCCCTACTCCTCTAAGAAAAGTGATTGTTGTCATAGAATACTTCATACGGTAAAGGCCTAACATGTTGAGCAGTTCATCTGATCCCCTCCTCATGAAATTGTTGATTAAATCAATTGAAAATATATTCTACATCCTCTAGTGCTTGGATGAATAAAAAGTAGTATTGGCGATCTATCATTTTGATAGGGAAGCTGAACAGTGGTGGAAACTGATCATGACTAAAATCTCTCAAGGGGAAATTGACTCCATGGATTGGGAGGAATTCAATAGGATGTTTTATAAAAAATATTTTCCTCTAACCGTACATATAAATATATAAAGATAGTTCAATTGTATCATGCAGAAGGAATATGAGTTTATTGGGGCGTGTGAAGAAAACATTACAAGGATAGCCTAGTATGCATTTCGCTTTTTCATGAACATTGAATGAAAGGTGGATAAATTATTTAGTGGGATAAATCCATGTCTATGGAAGGTGTTGAAGATTCGAGACATTGACAATTATGAGAATATTATTCATTGTTCCCTCATGGTTGAAATGGATATTAGAGACTGTTAGGGGTCTTATGGGCATGGTGACAAGAAGCAGAAAATGAAGAACCAAATGGAAGCTTCAACAAACGAATCCCATGATGGAATAGAGCCAATATATCCCACTTGTAAATGTTTTGGTAAGAAGATTCATGGGAGCATTCAAAAGGGAACAAGGAATTGCATCAAATTTGGAATTTTGAGGAATCTAGACAAGAACATCCAAAGGGATATGAAAATTCATACTACTGTGGATAAAGAATGGATGGTTCAGATCAATTCTTAGTTAGTGGTGTAGTGTTACAACCTCAAATAGAATGGGTATTATGCAAACAATTTCCATATGATAGGGGTTGTCAGAGGGAATTAACAAATACATCGAAGGAAACAAGGATGGTCTTATGCTATCACTACTACTAGGGTGGAGTTAGACAATGCTGTGGTGAAAGGTATATTAGATATTAATTCAATAATAGATAATGTGCTATTTTATTTTGGTTCTACACATTGGTTTATATCATGCATGATATGTAGAACAATTCAAACACCACCTCAAAATTGGTAGGAATAGTTTTCTGTGAGAACTATCAATGGAGAAATTATTGCATCCATGATTTAGAAATCATCCCCGGTTAATGATTTTGGATTGAACCTCCCTGCAAATCATGTTATACTTCCTTTAGTGGAGTTTTAAACTATCCTAGGAAAGTATTTTATATCATTATACAAATCCTACATCAACTTTCAGGAGAGGGATATCACTATTCACATCCCAAAGCATCATCCAATTCTTTAATTTTTTTGGAATAATGATGAATATACTTTAGAATCATTGTATTAAGTGTGGATATTGCCTCTTTATGAGTAGGAATATATTTTTCCAAATGATAATGTCAATAGAGAGAATCATTCTTGAAGACATGCCCATCGTGAGAGATTACACTAATGTATACCCTAAAGAACATCCTTGACTTCCTACTAACTGAGAGGTTAATTTCCCAATTGACAGTATTTCCTAATCTCTACCTATATCAAATAAACCTTACTTTATATACATCGTAGACCAGGAAGAGACGAAGAATCTGTTACATGGGAATCTGGAGAAGGGTCATATACTCCCTAGTGATTAACCGTGGGGTGTGCCAGTCCACTTATTCAAGAATAATGACAGATCAATGGGCTTATACATTGATTATCATGAGAAAAATTAAATCAAAATAATGAAAAAGTATCCCCATACACGAATTAATGACTTGTTTGATCAACATTGCGGGGCCTGTTATTTCTATAAGGTGGACCTTCAGTCAGGGCATCCCCAATTAATGGTGAATAAGGATGAGATTCCCCAGACTATCTTTCAAACGAGGTATGGAAAATATGAGTTCATAGTGATTCCCTTTAGACTCAATAATTCAATAGAAATTTTTATTGATTTAATGAATAGAGTCTTTAGATATAACCTCCACAAATTTGTGGTAGTCTTTATTAAAAATATTCTGATATACTATATGAGCATGGAGGAACATGAGGAGAATTTGAATACTATGTTAAAGACACTATGAAGGGAGAATATATTTTAAAAGTATAATAAATGTGATTTATGGATGGAGGAATTGTCATTTATGTAGAATTTTATCACCAAAAAGGGATATATGTGTATCCATACTGGACAAAGGCAATTGAATAGTGGCCCAGGATAAAATCTATAATGGAGATCCATGAAATTTTGGGTCAATCCGGGTATTATGGATGATTTTTGAAGAACGTTTCTTGATTTTTGAAACCAATGACCAAGTTGACATGGAAGGTGGAAATGTTTTTCCGGACATGGGAATGTTAAGACTATTTCATGGAGTTATAAGAGGTGATTTTCACTACGCTAGTTCTCAAACACCCAACAAGTGGAGAAATATATTTGGTGCATAGTGAAGCTTCAAAGAAGGGCTTATGCTATGTGATGATGAAAAATGAGGGATATCATACTCTTCAAAGAAGCAGAAAATCTACAAGAAAAACTATCCCATGCATGATCTAGAGTTTGTTTCTATGAAATTTGCTTTGAAAATCTAATGTAATTATCTATATGGGGAGAAGTATGATATATATATTGACCACAAGAGTATCAAATATATATTCACAAAAAACGTTCTTAATATGTGCCAGCTAATATTTATAGAGAACATCAAATATAATTAATGCTCAATCCACTACCATTCTGGTAAGGAAAATACGGTGGAAGTTTCTCTTAGTAGAAATGATATTTTATCTTTTTCACTAATGATAATTTAAAAGGATCAGATCTTATAATATTTTAAGATGATTTGAATTGAAATAATTAAGGGATGAAAGCCATCAATCCATTCTAAAATCATTTCTCATCCATCCCTCATGGGGAAAATAAATGATTCTCAAAGAAAACACGAGGACATTCAGAAAAGGGTGGAAGCTATCAGAAATGGAAAATCCTCAAAGATAATGATTGATTAGGAAGGATTTGTAAGATTTATATCATGATTATGTGTGCCATCTGATCTAGAGATAAAGAAGGAGATTTTGAATGGCACTCATTGAAAAACCTTTTCTATCCACCCAGGGAGCACAAAGATGTATTGAGATCTCCCTAAAAACTTGTTGTGGGACAATATGAAAATGGTAATTTCTTAATATAGATCAATTTTACTAATATGTCAAAAAGGGAAGTATCAGAGGAAAATGTAAAAGGAGATGATGACACCACTACCAATACCAACATGGATGTTGGAAAACATTACCGTTGACATTGTCACTAGACATCAAAGGACATTCAGAGGAAATAATGATATATGGGTTATTGTGTATCGTCTTACAAAGGCAGCACAATTTATTTCAATTCTATAGGACTTTTAATTAGGTTAACATTCAGCAATAAATATCAAAGGGGTGGTTAGACTACATGGAGTGCTACTATCTAATGAATCCAATCATGAATTGAGATTCAGGTTGATGTTCTGGAAAAGTCCTCAATATTTTGTAAGAACTGAATTGAAATTTAGTACGACCTATCATCCTCAAACTCATGGCCAATCTGAGTGATCTATTCAGACACCAGAAGATATGTAGAGAGCATATTATAAGGACTTCAAAGGAGGATGGGACCAACATCTTCCCATAGATGAATTATCATAAAACAATAGTTTCCACTCCATCATCCAAATGGCACCATACGAATCCCTTTATTGGAAAATGTGTAGAACACCGTCGTGTTGGGATGAAGTTAGTGAACATATGATTCTAGGACCTAAAATGGTCAAATAAATGGTTGAGAATGTTAAAACCATTATCCAGCATATTAAGTCATCCCAAAGAAGACATAAGAGTTATGGATACAATCATCGATGAGACATTGAGTTAAAAGTTGGATAAAATGTATTTCTATGCATATCTCTATGGAAGAAGTTCATGAGGTTTGGAAATAATGTGATGTTAATTCCTAGGTACAATGGCCTCTTAGTGATTCTTGATCATGTTTGGGTTGTGTCCTATTTACTAGAACTTCTACCTACCATGGAAAAAGTACATGATGTATTCCATTTATCCTTATTAAGTAGATACATACCAGATCCATCACATCTACTCTCTTTAGAGGAGGTACAGTTGGAGGATTATCATTCTTATAAGGATCATCCACTGATGATATTAGATCGTAGAGATAACTTTATATGAAATAATAATACTCAAAAGGTCTAAGTTCTATGGAAGAACCATATTTATGATGAAAAGACATGGGAACTAGAGGAGGAAACAAAGGAAAAATTGTCGTACCTGTTTATGGCATCGAGTGTAAAACAATATTTCGAGGGTTAAATTTCATAACGGGGGAAGAATGTAACGACCCAAAGTTTTCAATAAAATTTTACTACATATAATTATGTCAAATAATTACATGAAAATCGCAAAATTATATCCTACTAAGTTCGATGTGATCTTTAAACATATGTTAGTCACTTTTGTGTTCTGAATTTCAAAAATCTGTCACACACGGTTTTGATTAGTAAGTTATTTAGAATCTAATATGACCAATGTAATTTTTAGTGAATGTTAACATACCCTTATGAATACTAATGTTACACTTATAAATACTAAAATACCCTAATTAATATTAACCTTACGTTCGATAGTATATAAATAAGATTCATGTGGGAGTACGATATACCAATATCTTGGAATAAGAAAATAAATGTTTCAAAATTGTTATTTTTTGAATAAATAATGATTTTAATTAAATATTAAAGTAATCATATATAAAAATTTCATTTTTAAAAACAATTTATTCTATATGTCGAAAAATTGTTAGGGTTATTTTTTGGCATTTTTCTAAAATACGTGAATTTTTAGTGAATAGTAAAATACATTTATGTATCGTATAAGTACATTATAATTTAAATCAACATTATTGACATCATAAGTGATGTAAGAACAATAATATTAAACTCATGTGCATTTATTACATTTCTAGGATATGTAATAATCACTATTTCTTGTCTTGTGAACAAATAATAAATTAATGATTATAATATTATGGAAACCCTCCTCTCCTCCTCTATAAATACCACTCATTCTTACCTCTTCTATTCTATCCTCTAAAGAATATTGCATCAACAATATTCTTCCCAAATCATTTCCCAAACTCTTTCCCCACATAACATATCCCCTAGTATATTCAATATACCTTGTCGACTCCCCTCAAGAGGCTCTCAAAGAATATAAACTCAAGAGGTAAACACCTTTTTCCAATTCACTTATTTTTTATGTTCTTCTCTTTTCTTGTTTTTTTCCTCACACCCCTTTAACCAAATGGTTTGATAACTACAGTAAATTAAATGATCTAGAATATTTTTTATGATAATGGGATAATTAATTATCTTCTCTCATTTTCCCCATATTTTATATGAATTAAACGAAAACACTATTTGAGATGTGTTAATTTTTCACAATCAAGGATAAAAGGTTATAAATTTCCATTATTGTCATCAATTATGGTCCTAAAACCAATTTCATGTTTAAATCATACCATAATATATGTATTATGACTAATCTATGGTTCTATAATCCATTTGACACGTGGCTTTGTTTTATAAAGTAAAATGAGTTCATTGCGGTCAAAAAATAGCTAATTAACCCAAAAGGTTGTCACTAATGTTTTAAATAATGATTTAACATGAAATTAAGTAACCAAATTATTTTTTCAACCATATATCCTTATTATTTTTCTCTAATAAAATATAACATCAATTCTGGACAATGAATTTCATCAAACATGTTTATCCGAACATGAACTGATCATTAAAACCTAGCAAGCAAACAGACCCAAACAATGAAATTGAACCTCTTAACCAATCAAAATGGTTATAAATTAACATTAAAAGGGTGATAATAAATAATTTACATATATAATAGGTTCTATAATTATTAATTAATTATCATAATTTTATTTTTTAGGTCATTAATTTCTAGAAAAGATCACATTCAGACTTAAAGTAAGGGATCCTCTCCATTTCACTTTAACTCAATAATGTCCTCTATGCAAGGCCATTTTACATGTAATACCTATTGATGGGCTATGATTTCAAACAAAAACATACCTCCCTCAGGATTTATAAGTGATGAGTAACCCATTTATCACTTATTAATCCCTCTTAAGTACACCAGATACCATGCTGATAATCTATACGAAATGATACATGAACTGCCTTTATTCCTTCTGGTTTCTATGTCATTCTTTTTACCCAAATATTTTTGTCAATTAATATTATTTAAAACAAGTAAATTATTATTATATTCTCTAAACTCATGTTTCACGATCTATCACACAATCTCTTTCGGGGATATACATGCTTTTATGTGATTCTTGCTTCAATACATCCCAATAGGCCAACTCATTTAAAGGAAACTTCCCAAACTATTACCCAATTTCAAGTTAACTCTATCCTATGTTTGAATCAACCATTTCCATAATAAACCCAGTATTTTTATTATAAAAACCTCATGGGTTATCTTCTGGTTTTATGTAAAATATTGTTCCATTTTCTATATTAAAATCTCTACAATAATTTCCATAAAACTGCACAAACCTTTTGCAATGGTAAAATTTCTCAAATACATTTCATACATTTCGTAAAATCTATTTGAAATCACTAATAAAATATAGTCCTATTTTAATTTATTAATTTATATTTGTGTTCTAATTTCTATCCTCAAGGACACATTCATGATACACCCTTTGTTTATGCTTTATGTCATGATTATGGTACCAAATTCATTCCATGAGTATCCCTTATTATTATGTAAGTTTATTATCTATGATTATTTATGTGGAAAACATATTCATGAAATATAATATAGGTGAACATAGATAGTTCTCTAATTCATTCAGTAAAGTCAAGTCTCATGAGACATTATGTGCAACGATCTTGGCGGTTAGCCTTGGCTTGTGGTACTATGGGAAACGGTCTTGCAGTTAGCCTTCTCTTGTGATAATATGGAAAAAAGTCTTGGAGGTTTTCCTTGACTCATACTAAATTCATGTTTTATGTTTCTGCTATATTTCTATGGTTCCATGTTTAAATGATCCCTTGGGTATATGTTATGATTCCATATGTTACATGTCTTTTTATATCTTTATGTGATTATTTCTATTACCTATGACAATGCAGTATTCTTATGGTTATTCCCTTATTGGGATTTTATCTTATACCATTGTACAAGTTATCCCATGGTTATCCTATGTAGATGTATGATCACAATGAACGATATAAGCTCATTATGGAGTTTAAATAAAAATTTGTTTCTATAATTTTGGATTATGTACCTAGTCTTCAAATACCCAAGGATTTACGATCCTTGGATTCTACTCTGATGTATAATTATGAATAAAATAATGTAATGTTATATGTAAAAAGGATAGGGTTTCTAGAGTTAGTATCAAAGTATGGTCTATTTATTCTTTGTAGAATAGGAATAGAGCACATTAGTATCAACCATAAGGCTGAGATGAGGTGTAAGAAAACATCCCTAAATTTTGGTAAGTATAGTGTAAGTGGTTTATCAAGAAAATACATCACTGTTTGGATTTAAACATGTAGAGGAAACTCTGGCACAGATGTACCTAGGAGTGAAAACTCTGAGAAGGAGTTTTTGGCTTCACTTGAGGTATCCTGACACATGACAATGTTCCTTTCTACACTCTTGGTTTGTATGCTTTGATAAATTTATGATATTAGTAAAAAACATTATTAACGGAATAAAAAATACCATAAGAATATATATTAAGAAATAGATCAGGGATAAGAAAGATTTAAACCTAACGAATCACAAGATAAGATATACACCTCCTCTATAAGTTTTTCCTTTTATGTTCAAAAGTTTTCTTTTTATGTGCAACAACTAAGTTTTCAAGCGCACTAATTATGTGTTATTTTTTGTAGTTAATGGGGGAAATAGAAGAACATGTTCCAATAATCAATTTGATAGGAAATGAAATGATTTCCCTAAGGATATTCCCGATATGATGGGAACTAGTGATCAAAAAGTTATGATAGTACATACTCACCCTGCACAAGTTAGGATTAATATATTTAATCATGTGGATTTCGCTCCTCCCCAAAAGAAAGAGAAAGATTATGTAGAATATTTGATTCTACAAAGGCCCCCATGTTTAGGAGATCATATGATCCCCTCCTCGTGGAACAATGGTTTAACTCCATTGAAAAGATTTTTACCATCCTATAGTGCTCGAATGAAGAAAACGTTTAATTGTAGGTCTATTGTTTTGATGGGGAAGCAGATTAGTGGTGGAAATTGACCAATAATAAAAGATCCCAAGGGGAAACTAATTCCATGGATTGGTATAAATTCAAGAGGATTTTTTTTTCAATAAATATTTTCCTAGAACCCTCCATCTCAAGACCAAATGCGAGTTCCTAGGTTTAAAGTATAAGGATGATGATTCCATAGCGACATATGAAGAAACCATAACAAGGATTACAAGGTACACCTCTAGATTTGTCATGAACACTAAATTTAAGGTGGATCACTTCTTTAGAGGGATAAATCCAAGTATATGGAAGGGTTTGGTGAAACAATACTTTGATAGTTATGAAGATATTGACCATTATTCCATAATGTATGAAATGGAGATTGGAGATTCTCTGTGGTCTCGTGGGCTCGGTGACAATAAGAGAGAAATGGAGAACAACATGGGTTGTTCAAGAAAAAAATCCCATGATGGATAGAAGACTTAATATCACATTTATAAATGTTGTAGGTAAAATTATCCTGGTAATTTTCTAAAGGAAACCAAGAATTACTACAAATATGGAGTTATGGGACATCTAGAAAAGAACTACGAAAGGGATATGAAAAATCCCACTAATGAGGATGAAGATAGGATGGTTTAGATCAATGCACAACTAGTGGTGTAGTGTTACAACTACTAAGAGAATGGGAATTATGTAAAAAATTACCCTAAGCCAAGGGTTGTTGGAGGAAATAAACAACAACCTCCAAGGAACCAAGAAATGGATTTTTCTATCTCTACTACCGAGGAGGATTCAGAAAATGATGTGGTGATAGGTAATATAGTTATTCATTCAAGAATATTATACACACTATTTGATTATGGTTCTTCTCATTCTTTCATATCAGAGAAGTATAGTAGAAATATTCAAACACCACCTCAAATTTTATAGGACTAGAAATCTACGAGAACTGTGAATGGGGAAATTATTGCATACATGATTTCTAAATCCTCCCCGATTAATTTATGTGGACTGAATATCCTTTAAAATATTATTATACTTCTTTTAGTGGAGTTTGATGCTATCATGGGCTTCTATTGACTATCATAATACAAATCCAACATCAACTGTTGGAAAAGGGAGATCACTCTTCACATCCCGAAGCATCCTCCAATTCTTTACTAGTGTATAGAGGAAGATGAATCTCCTTTAAAATCATCATCTCAATCATGGATATTTCTTCCTTATGAGCACACATTTCTAGCCCAAATTATTGAGACAATGTAGATAATCATTCTTGAAGACATGCACATCATGAGATATTATGCTGATGTTTTCCCAGAAGTGTTTTCTAATCGTCCTCTTGACTGAGAGGTTGAGTTCCCAATTGAACTTCTTATTGGATATCTGTCTATATCAAAGACACCATAAATAATGGACAACGTAGAGATGGAAGAGCTGAAAAAGCCATTACAAGAGAATCTTGATATGGGTTTTATATTCCCAAGTGCTTCACCATGGGGTGCACTAGTCCACTTCACCAAGAAGAGGGATAGATCAATGCACCTATGGATTAATTATCATGAGATCAATAAAGTCATGATAAAGAACAATAATTCCCTTCCTTAGATAGATAACTTGTTAAACCAGCTTTGTTGGGCCTATAATTTCTCTAAGGTTGACCTTCAGTTAGGATATCCCCTATTAATGGTGAGGAAAGATAATATTACTATGAATGCCTTCTGAAAAAGGTTGGGACACTATGAGTTCGTAGTGACACCCTTCAGACACACTAATGATCTGTAAATATTCCTTAATTTAATTAATATATACCTGAGAGATTACCTCGATATATTTTTCGTAGTCTTTATTAAAGATATTCTCAAATAATCTAAGTATAAGGAGAAACAAAATGATAATTTGAATACTATGTTATAGACATTATGAAAGAATAAGTTTTTTTCAAAGTATAGTAAATGGATGTTTTGGATGGAGGAATTAATATTCTTGTCGAATGTTATCACCAATAAAGGGATATAGGTGGACCATTCCACGACAAAGGAAAATGAATAGTGGCCCATGCTAACATCTTAACAGAGATATGATGCTTTTTGGTCATACTGAGTATTATCGATGAATTGTGATGAACTTTTCATGATTGTCAAACCCAATGACCAAGATATCACGGAAGGAAGCAATGTTTGACTACACTCTAGAATGTCATGGATATTTCATGGAGTTGAAAGAGAGGCTTATCATTGCGCTAGTACTCACACTCACCACAAGTGTAGACATCTTTAAGGTGTATAGTGATGCTTCAAAGAAGGTCTAAGACTGTGTGCTTATGGAGAATGATAATTTTATATCCTACTCTCTATGGGAAATGATATTCAATGAGAAAAACTATCCTATGCATGATCTAGAGTTGTCGGCTGTGATCTTTGCATTGAAAATCTAGATGCATTTTCTCGATGGGGTGAAGTGTGAGATATATACTAAGAACAAGGATATAAAATATATATTCACACAAATGAGATTAATATGTTCCATAAAATATGTATATATCTCATTAAGGATTGTGAATTCTCAATCCATTACCATCCCAGAATAGAAAATAAGGTGGCAGATGCTCTAAGAAGAAATAATCCTGCATCAATATCAATGATGAGAATTGACTGTATCTGATCTTTCTATATTTGTAGAGGATGGACATGGGAATCATTAATGGAAGAATAAATTCAATCTTTTCTCAAATTATTGATCATCCATGAATCATACAGTAAATAATGGATTCTTAATGAAAATATGAATAAATTCTTAAAAGGGTTGAATCTATCAGATATTGGAAATCCTCAGAGTTCAAGATTGACGAGGAATGAGTTGTAAGTTTTGGATAATGATTATGTGTACCATCTGATCCAGTTATAAAAAAGGATATTTTGAATGACGCACATAGTTAAACCTTCTCTATCCACTTAGGGAGCACAAATTTGTATCCAGATCTCAAAGAAAACTATTGCTGGGACAATATGAAAAGGGGGATTGTTTAATATACATCAATGTTCCTGGTATGTCAACACGTGAAGGCTAAGAAGAAAAAGTCTAAAGGGATGATCAAACCACTACCCATACCAACATGGAAGTGGGAAAACATTACAATGGACTTTGTCATTGGACATCCAAGGAAATCTAGAAGAAGCAATGCTATATGGGTAATTGTGGATATTCATACAAAAGATAACTCAATTTATCAAAATTAGAGAGTACTTTTCCTTGGATCAACATGAAAGGATATATATATATATCAAAGTGGAGGAAAGGTTTCAGGGAGTACCACTTTTAATTATATATGACTATGATACGAGATTCACCTCAATGTTCTGGAAACTTATCAAACATGATCTAAGCACTGAACTGAACTTTAGTACAACATATCATCCTCAAATTATTGGCCAATCTGAGAGAACTATTCATCCACTAGATGATATGTAGCGATAATGTTCTATGGAATTCAAACGAGGATGGGACCAACATATTTCGATGGTTGAATTCTCCCAAAACAATTGTTTCCACTTGAGCATCCAAATTGCACCATACGAAGCCCTTTATGTGAAATGGTGAAGAACACCGATGTATTGGGATGTTGTTGGTGAATTTAATCTTTTAGGACCAGAAATAGTCGAAGAAATTGTTGACAATTTGAAAATCATTCAACAGCATATCAAGGTACCCCCAAGTCGACAAAAGTGTAACACAGAAAATCGTCGATGAGACCTTGAGGTTAAAGTTGGAGACACAGTATTTCTATGTATATCTCTAGGAAAGAAGGTCATGAGGTTTGGAATGAAAGGGAAGATAAGTCCTCGGTAAAACGAACCCTTTGAGATAATTGATCATGTCAGGGCTATGTCCTAGTGACTAGAACTTCCATCTACCATGGATAAAGTACATGATGCCTTCCGTGTACCCGTCTTAAGAAAGTACATTCTAGATTCATCACATTTCCTCTCTTTAGAGGTGGTATAGTTAGAGAATGATATTTCTTATGAGGAGAATCCAGTTATGATATTATACCGTAGAGATAATGTTCTGCGTAATAAGACTAATCACCTGGTCAAAATACTACGGTGGAACCATATGTACAGTGAGAAAATAAGGGAGTTGGAGGTGGAAATGAAGGAAAATTACCTTCACCTGTTTATGGCTTCGAATGTAAAACAACATTTTGATGTTGAAATCTCTTAAGGGGGGAAGAATGTAACGACCCAATGTTTTCAATGGAAATTTCCTTCTTATAATTATGTAATTGAATAACATTAAATAATAATATAATGAACTACTAAGTACTTTTTGTCCTTTGAACATAAGTTTGTCACCTATGTGTTTTGAATTTCAAAAATCTGACATACATTGTTACAGTAAGTAAGTTATTTAGAGTCTAATATAACAAACACATATTTAGAAGAATTGTAACATACCCTTATGAATATTAATGTTACCCTTATGAATAGTGATATAAACTAATAAATAGTAACCTTAACAATGGTAGTATATAAATATGATTCAAGTAGGAGTATGATAAACTTATATCCTGGAATAAGAAAAAAATGTTTAAAAATTGTCATTTTCCAAATAAATTATGATTTTTATTAAATATTAAATTAATCATGTTTAGAATTTTTTTCTAAAAAATGGATTTCGTTTTTGGATTCTACAAGTCAAAAAATGGTTAGGGTTAATTTTTGGTATTTTTTGATATACTTGATTTTGTTCTGAATAGTAAAAGACATTAATTTACCATATAAATACATTATAATTAAAATCCTCTATTCCTAATGTTATAAGTGATGTAAGCTCCCAAATATCAAACTCACAAGAATTTTTTACTATTCTAGGTCATGGGATTCTCACTATTTCCTTTCTTGTGAAGAAATAACAATTTAATGATTATAATTCTATGAAAACCCTCCTCTCCTCCACTATAAATACCATCCATCCTTACCTCTTCTCTTCACTCCTCTCAAGCTTTGTGCCTTGCCATTATTCTGACAAAATCTATTCCAAACCTCCATCCACACATCCATAAGCTCCAAGTCTCTTAAATATACCAAATCCTCTCCACGTGGGAGGCACTCAAAGAAGTTAAACTCAAGAGGTAAACGCCTTTCTCCAAATATTTTATTTTTTTATGTTATATTTTCTTTCTTGTTTCTTTACTCAACTCCCTTCACCCAAATGGAATGATAAATCAAGTAACATACATGTAATGTAATTTTATTATGCTAGTGGGATAAATAATTATCTTCTCTCATTTTCCAAATCAGTAACTTGAAGGAAATGAAAACACCATTTCAGATGTGTTAATTTAGCATAATCAAGGACAACGAGTTATCAATTTCAATTACCATCATTAATTCAGGTCATGAAATAATTTTCATTGTTTAATTAGACAATAATATTTTTATTATTACATATCTATGGTTCTGGAATCCATTTGAACACATGGTTTTGGTTTATAAAACAAAATGAGAACATTGTGGTCAAAAACCGCCAATTAACCTATAAGAATGTCACTAAATTTTTATACAATGATTCAAATTTACATTAAGTAACCAAATTATATTTTCAACCATGTAATATTTTGGATGTTCAATGATAAAATATAACTTTAATTCTGGACAAACAGTTTCATCATACATGTTTATCCTAACATGAAACAAACATTCAAACTAGGCATGAAAATAGACCCGAACAATGAAAGTGAACCTCTTACCAATGAAAATGGTTATAAATTCACTTAAAAAAGGTTATAATAAATATTTTTCTTATATAATAGGTCATTTAATTATTAATTAATGAACCTAATTTGATTTTTTATGTCATTATGTTGAATAAAAGATCACCATCCGGCATAAGGTAGGGGATCCTCTCTATTTCACTTTTATTCAAGAATGTCCTCTATACTAGGCCATTTAATGTGTAATACGTAATGATGGGGTATGATTTCACACCTCCCCCATACATATAATATTATTTATAAGTGATATTAAACTCTTTTATCTCTAAATAATTCCTCTTATGTACACTTGATACCATGCCGATAATCTATAATGAATTCTACCGGAACAACCTGTATTCCTTCGGGGTGTCTGTCATTATTTTTATCGAAATGAAGTTGTCTATAAATTATTTACAACTAATAAATCATTTTTATATGCTCTAATATCTTATTTCAATATACATCTCAGATTCTCTTTCGTGCATATAGATTTTTTTTTGTGATTCCAACCTCGATACATCCAAATAAACAAACATGTTTTAAGGGAACTTTCAAATTTTTTCCCAAATATTAATTTAACTCTATCCTTTATTTTAATCCACAATATTCATCTCAAAATCATTATTATTATTATGAAAACATTATTTGTTCACTTCTTGTTTTATATAAATGATTCTTCCCATTACTATTTTAAAATCATTGTGGTATTTTCCTTAAAACCACACAAAAAAATTTTAATGCTAAAATTTATCAAATACATTTATTACATGTTGTCACTTATTTTTGACATCACATACCAAGATATAATCCTATTTTACCTTATGAACGTGCATTTATGTTCTATTTCTTTTCATCATGGACACTTCCATGATACACCCTTTTGTTATGATTTATGTCATGATTGTGGAACCCAATTCATTGGGTAAAGTCGAGTATCATGTGATGTTATGTGCGACTATCTTGGTGGTCAGCCTTAGCATGAGGTACTATATGAAATGGTCTTATCGGTTAGCCTTGGCTTGTGCTACTATGGGAAACAGTCTGGGAAGTTTTCTTTGACTCATACTAAATTCATGTTTTATGTTTCTGTCACATTTCTATTATTCCATGTTTAAATTATCCCTTTTGTATATGTTCTGATTCCATATGTTACATTTATTTTTTATATCATCATTTCATGACTTATATTCTATGTCACAATGCTTTATTATTATCGTTATTCCCTTACTAGGCATTTAGATCATCCCATTGTTCATTTATTCCCATGGTTAACCTATGAAGATGTATGAGCACAATGTATTATAGGATCTCATTATGGATTTTAAATTAGAAAATTGTTTTTATAATGTTTGATTATGTACCTAGTCTTACAATACACTAGAATTTACAATCCTAGGCTTTTACTCTGATGAATAATTATGCTTAAATTCATCTAATGTTATGTGTCAATTTCTAGGGTTTCTATAGAACAAGCACACTTCTTTCAACTGATTGATGAGGTTATCAATCCTCGGTAATGGATATATATTCGTCATGGACCCCTTGTTCATGCATCGATGGTCCACAAATAAACAGAAGCTCCCATATTCCTTCTTGGGAAATTCAACTAGGACTACCAAAGGGGAAACCCCGGGTCTCTCAAAGAACATCCTCTACAATTCCTCTAACTGCACCCTCAACTCTTGATGCTCTACGGAATCCATTTGATATACTTGTGTAGAAATCAGTGATGTGTTGTGGCATATATCATTGTATATTTCTTTCTCCTTCCATGGAGATAAATTTGTAACATCATCATGAAAGACACCCACAAACACCACCACCACTACAAGATACTAAAGACTCATATCATCCACCACACCGAGGGTGAGGCTTTCCATCTAATGATTAATCAAATGCACCCTCCTATGTGTGAGTCCATTCTACAATGTATGTGTATTCATTTCAAAAACAAAGGAAAACACAGTTCCACCACTGTGGAACCACCACACAATGTGCCTAAAACAGTCAATCTAAGCATGAACTATGGATAACTAGTCCATACCATGAATGACATCGTTAGTCCACAATGATACATCTAAGATATCTCAAATTAAACTATCACCTCTAAGAGTCAGGCCACACTATTGACACCATTGTGTGATCATTGGGTCTCCCCCAGTAAGAGTCTCGAAGCATGAGGGTCATGTTAACAGTTCAAAAAAATATATGAGTCTCTGAGAAGGTTTGTGGTAAGAAAGGATTAACTGAATCGTAATTTTATAAAATCTATAGCTACTGCGGAAAAGGAAATGATCGTACCTCTAATCATCCTTAGAGCCTCGATGTACTAATCCTCAGTCACTCGAAGCCTTCATCTTCCTTGTCCACTAACTCCATGATCCTAGTGAGGACCACCTAGGGTGGTGACATTAACATGTTGAAACATCGACCTCTTCCTCCTTCAATCTTAGCTCCTCTACCACATCCGCTGCCCTGTGGATCTATCATGCCCCAACACAATCTTTTCCTCACTAGTCTATCCACACTATCCATGTCATCTGTTTTATGGGTTGGACAATTTCAGTTCAGGTGTCCCCTATATCGAGATTAGTAACTTCACCTTTCCCTAGGAAGACAGGATGCAGCATGTGAGCCCTGAACTGTAGGTCCTTTATATTGGGTCTTCCTCTTAAAAATTCTCATATATATAGTTCTCTAAGACTAATTATGACTACATACAATCAAGATCTCCACATATGTTTTCCTAGAACTGATAATCACAAGTTATACCTACATACCTATGAAATCATTGAGAAGTAAATATTTCTCAAGCACGTTGTCATTAGTTGGAATATATAGAGGGATAATATTGGATCAAATGTACCTACGTAGACAATGCTTGAAGATTTGTTCCCTAATGAACTAGTCATGTATCAAATCCCTTGAGTACCTAGAATGGTTGTTCAATGAATACACCAATTTAGACATTTCAACCTTCCAGAGCTGTAAAAGGTCCTAGACATGAATATCCCTTTTATTATAAAGTTATAACTCCACTCTGAAAAGGTTTTAAGAACTATCCATGGAATAATATCCCCACCATATGATTAGGTAACAAAACCCCACCATCACCCTACTGAGCCATATAGAAGGCCCGCCTCCAAGAACACTGTCTAATCTAATGGTGCCCTGAGTAGATGGAAAACGCAGGTCACCACCTCATTCCATTCCTCAAATTCCTATCTGTTGAGCTCACCTCAGATCCTAATAGGTATTTATCGCTGCAACTCCTTGATCATGCTCAGCCTATGATCCTCATGTTTTGGTATTGATGGTACCATGCACTTCCCTACAAGAGGTAGTATATCCAATGCACCACATGGAAGTGCTATATCTTGTAAAAAACCATATAACAATGCCTCTTTACATCGAAGATCATCCTCATGATCACATAGTGGAATATTAACTCGATTTCTTTTCGAAGTAATCCTATAAGAAAACAAGAACTAAAATATTAAATAGAGTATACATGGTGAGTTTACTCAAGAAGGACTGGATAAAACAACCAAATCATATGTATTACATGTACAATTATTTTCCCTAAAATTAGTGTTTTCATGTACCATGACAAAAAGCAGGAGTCCAGAGTCCTAGTGTATGGACACCTCACCTGCCACACAGAAACTGCATTCCTTAACCTAAAAGCTGAACCTGAAACACTAAAAATCATTTCCCCAAACCAAACTCATAGATAGAGAGTCCTAATGATGAAAGGAACCCTTTAATAACACCCTTTCATGACCCATCATAGAGGGGCCCATGCCGTGACAACCCCATGCCCACCTCCAATAGGCCATGGGCTGGTGACCAGCACTGAGTAGGCTTATTACCCAAATGTGATACATTTTCCTAAGTACTAGATTGAAAACACCCATCTCCATGCCACAAATTCTGAAATTTAAAAACATTAAGTCAACAATGCACGTAATCCTCTATGTATACCCAATAGTGTATGATAGGAAGTACAATAATGTATGCAGGGCCAAAATTCTGGCTCAGAAAAATAATCTAATACTAGAAGCCCAACCGATAAGATTACAAATACTGGGACTGATGTTTGAATCTCTAGAACACACCTCCTCTATCTAGCCTCACTAAGTACCACATGGTCATGGTCCACCTAGGACTCCATCAAAGGGTCAATCATCTGAAAAATATTTGATACATGTAAGAAAATCCCATGCACGACTGAATAAGAAAATACATAGTAGGACACCCCAAAACTACAAAAGAAATACCCCAATGAAGATACCACATAAAATACCATAAAATTGAAATACCAAAAAAATATACCACACAAAAAACCATAAAGATGATACTAAATAGAATAACTCAATGGAGAAATATCATGATGAAGATAAAATATATAATACCATAAATAAGATATATAATCATCTCACATAGGAATAAGAAATTTGTATGGATTACAGGATTATTAGACATATTTCATAAGACACGATGTCTAGATAAGACACAATTTCTAGTGAAAAAACATAGTATCTGTAAGGAAAATAATCATGATAATACACACAATCCCTATAAGCCACACAGTCTTGATAAATCACGTAGCCTCAAGGTCACAACCGTCCACATGATTCTGCACATAGTATTCTCGTTCTTGGAGAACACACTTATTAAGCCATTAGGCCATCTTAAAACATCCAAAAAACCCACATTGGATATCTCAAAAGGAACGTACTATTAAGTGGTTTCCATAACCCAAGACGCCTCCTCAAACAGACACAGTGTTTGAGAGTTTTGAATGCTTGAAGAAAACAAGTTAGCAAACCCGGATCTGAGCCGGTCCACTGGCCGAACCGACCCATAGGCCAACCCAAACTGCCAATAGATCTGACATAGTATTATTGACTTAACCTGGACTAGCCATGTTCAGATCGGCATGGCTCAATTCACTGTGCCTATTGAGTTATCTGGCCATGCCCACTGGACCACTTGGATGGGCCTAGTCTGGCCCTCTTAGCGTCAGTGGTCTGCATGGCCCTTGTGTCCCACCTAACACATTGGCCAGTTCACCACATCTATACCCTATGAACACTACCACCCCTATGGTGATTTCCACATCCTATAACCACAACACGTGGCCGACTACCATGGATCTGACGAGGCTGAGTTGCCTCGTCGACGTAGATCGAAGGCAACATGCACTGCAGGTGCAGTCACAGCCAACCACACACATACACCGCTATGTGCCCCCACTAGTGTAGTGGACCCCTTCAATAAGACACTGGGCCTCCTCCAGTGCAGATTTTTTTAACTATAATAGATTTGGGTTTCTCGAGAACCGATATAAAAAGATTCAACCTCTGTTGGCACATTTCCACTAATATTGGGGTCCGATCATTTTCATATCCTCCCAAAATGTTCAGATGTTGCCTTGGGGGCCCAGTGATGAAGAACACCATGAACTATGGAGAGAAAAGCACCATAATAATAAAATGATATTTTTTCTTGTTCGGGTCGGCCATTATTCATTCTTTTTAGAGGAATTAACAAACAAGAAATAAATCAATCCCCCAATATAAACCTTTCCATAATTTACCATCCTGCAAATAATTAAACCATGGACCAACCTGTTCATGGTTTGGTTCCTGATTATCATTGAATTTAGGAATAGTGAGAACCTGAAGAAAAACAACCAAAATACTTGGGTAATGGATTATTCTCCATTTAAGACTTATTTTTGATGGTGAATCTTATCAAGAACGAACCTCCCTCCAAGTCTCCATCGTCATCCATCGAGAGGGTTCTCTAGGAGTTCTTTCCATATATTCTATAGAATTTATAGGGTTATGAGCAGAACCACGTATCCCTACCTATCTCCCATATTAAATGAGAATGATTCATTGTATCTCTGTGTACTTTTAAAATAAAATAAATCAACATTTTATATTATTTTTTTTAAAAAAAACTTTGTTTCACAACTGAACCACGCCGACCGATGTCAAATCATTCCTAAGGGAAACACCACATTAGGAACACAACTATTGTCTCAAAATTTCCATTCAATGTCACCATTCATGATTTATTATAATTTAACCAGATAAAATATAATTTAATAATTTTATTTACTGTTACATCTTCGATGAATTTATCTTAAGATGACCTGTAATGACCAAAGATAGGCCACACATAGTTTAAAGCTGCCATTATGAGATAAATGCTACCCTTATATTTATGATCTGTTATTCCTTTCAAAATATATTCCACTATTTATATAAAATCATGCATGAGTACTATTAAAAACATGTATTCTTTCATGAATTGTTCAAGAACCTCTGGTCTCAGAATCACATGTTGTGTCATCACATGGTCTTAGAATTATCCCAAATAATTTATAAAAAAAATTGGGAAAATCCAACTCATTACATAGATGGTAAATATTTTTGAACCATTCAAACCCTAAAGATATATTGATATCATTCTCTCTAAAATTAAAAGGTGGTAGAGATAAATATCATTATCTAGTATATATTTCCTAAAAAAATTTCCCTAAATTGATAGTTTAGAAATATCCTTATGAATTCATCTATAATAGGAAGTGAAAACCACCTAGATAGTTTATGATTTTTTAGGGAAAACTCTATTTGGAATTTTTCTCATTAAATAAATGGATGATAAAATTAGATCAATTTAGATAAACATTTTAGATGCTCAGATTCAATAGAAATGTTATGCTAAAAATCATTAGTAATAATTGATGATTGAAGTTGGTTTTTATTGTTTCAGTTAATTTTTCCATGGGAAAAGGTTAACATATTTATAAAGAAGGTAAATACGAGACATAGATGCATTGGTGAATTTGTAACTATGGATTATATGGGTAATTTGGTATATCATTTGGAACTTCAACAGAATATATCTCAATTTTACATTGTGTTACAAGTATCTATACTTAGGAAGTATATATCTAACCCAACACATGTACTTACCCCACAAGTCACGACCCCCTCCCCACAAAGTGTACCCCTCCTGGGCTGGAAATTTGAGAAGGGAGATAATGACACCCGAGTCCCGCCTCTAGTAGGCCCCGGGTTGGTGACTAGAACCAAGGGTATAATAAACACACAAATGGGAGGAATTACCCTCTAAGAGAACACATGCGGAAGAGAGAGATAAGATAGACCCCAATAAACTCCAACTCAGAACTAGAATATAAACGAAAACACAAGTACACATATGAAATGCAATGAAATAGTACTACAACTGAAAGGAAAAAAAATACAAGTACCCAAAAGAATGTAAAACAGCAATAACAACAAGCTCGAACGTCTCCTGCAACCCCAAGCTAGTAGAAATCAGCTTGATCTCAAACCTTCTCCAAGTGACCGAAAAATAGTTTATATATATATAGGGTGAGTATAACATCATACTAAGTTGGATCCTCTCTGAAGCCTCTCGTGAAAAATTAATGAAAGCATGCTAAAGCCCATATAACATGAAGTGAAACCAACACATCACCTAAATAGGTACACAATGTTCTCAACCTCACCATGGCTACTCTCACCAAGAAACGCATACAAGAATATAGCATATAGTAAAGAATATAAAGGGTACCCTGCTACTACTTCTCCACTGGTTTTCCACTTTTCCCCAATGTCGCACGTCCTAAGTATCTCTCTCAAAAAAGGATTTCCCGCAGACACCTGGGCGAAGCCCCACACCATCCTCACAACCAAAAGTAATCAGGTAGTTTCCGGGAGCCACCACAGCTCGCATAACGTGTATCATACGTCGGATGTTATACCTCAAGCCATTACAGCCCATACACTGAGTAAGGATCCTCAAGCCATCACAGCCTATACAGGTTACATCTATAGTAGTCCATAGGATACTATATCCAGAATATATGTGTGTGAATAACTACAATCCATTACATCCCTCTCCACACATATATGTGGAAAACTAACCAATGTTCCTATCATCAAAAGTAACTACCAAGAGAAGAGAGTGGGGCCAAATGGGTTAGTTAGCCATTCATCCTCCCATCGGGATGTTTGGGAAAACACCCCCACAGTTCAGAATCCCCGAGGTGTCAGTTTCCCTTACTGATAGGGTGGAGTAGCATTTAGAAACACAAAACGTACAGGATATATTATATCTCACAACCACACTATGGGCATTACCAAGTATTAGACACAACTGCAGCTAACGTCTCTCAGACTCTGGGATGCTACTTCTAAGACTAGGTATGCTATAAGAACACAACCATTTAAAGAGCGTTATTAGATTACACCATTTCCTTTTTATCAGTTCCACTGTATGTTAATTAATTCTTTAACATTAATTAACCATGAACAATTCCACATTATGTTCCATTAGCATCACATCCAAAGTCAACTGTCCTTTTAAAATTACAACTTCAACATTATGTTCCAGGGAACTCCATCCCCATGAGTTAACACCATTTATTGAAATATTCATTATGGAATTACATTCCCATATTCCTAGGAATTCTAGAATAATATCCAGTGCTACTAACACAATGGGGCTTAACACAGTGAGTAGATGTACTACCCATCGTGTCTTTGCCACTTATAGTAAGAGCATATACCCATCCTTCCTTGAGAAGCTAAACACGGAAAGCACATGGAATACCCCGCGTGTCATTGCCTTTTTCGGATGAAGGGTAAGTAAGACCAGCTGCCTTGAGTAGTGGGTAATAGTAAAGTAGATAAACAACCAAAATGAATTAGCAAGGATCCAAAAATCACATCCATCACATTCCATCATCCCTGGTGTCCTCGCCGATATCCACATGCATAAAATGATGCATCTCGCTCGCCACTCTAGGTGCCATCTGCTGCCACAACCAAAATTTTCCATGCCTCCACATATCACAACAGCCATCCATGCTTAGATTACTACACAAGTAGTAGGAAAACAAATATCACATCAATGGGATCTTGTCCCTTTAACAATCAAGAGGGTAACTCAAAACCGTTTTAGATGTTTTCAAACAACCAGTTCTTTAATCCATCTTGAATTAAATGATTTATTAGGCATAGGTTCCAAAATTCAGAAAACCTAATCAGTATGCTATCAATAATAATTAAGCATTCTTACTGCACTGATTTGATTAACATCAAATTACAAAAATAACCGGATTTGTTTTCATGCCTCTTATCTTTAGAAAAAAAATATCAATTAATCCTGGTTTACGTTCTTTACCGATTTCCATCAAGAAAAAACATCTAAGAAAAGAAAGCATAGATTTCACACTATATAGAAAAACAAGATGAAATAACATACGATTGATATCAATTTAAATATCCTGTTAAAATATTTATTATGTCAATTACATTGTCATCTAGTGGGATTAAACATGCTAACAATACAGTTTCACATACATGAAAGAGAATCAACAAATCCCCTACCTCAAACAGTTCCTCACGTTCTTTATCCACACAACGGGTCACAATCCTCCTCTCGCGACAACTGAATCCACCCGACGATGCCACGATACATCCGCACCATCCAAGATCCATGAAAACCCCATTATATGCATGGAGATTACATGCTATTAGATTTAAAGAAGAAATAGGAGAATATGATCCCAAAGGAACGCTGATAAATCATACCTTATATTGAAGATTGATCGATACATCTTGTTTGCATCAAAACCAAGCAGAGCCGATCCGAGGAGTAATGGTTTATTTTTAATCTCCTACGGGAAGTATTGAATGGTTCTAGTGTCTCACAGCCGAGAACAAATAGCAAGAACATGGGAGGATGATATCTTGTCCCTTTTAATGATTTAATGGGGCGATGATTTAAGATACTCTTATTCCCCATTAAATGTGTATCGCATTAACCCATGCGGTTTGACCAAGTAAAAACATCCCGATCTATAGGAATAATTTATATAGGATTTATGGTCTTTGAATCATCCATCTTAATTATAGGGTTGCAACGTCCCAGACGGTTCGCAATTCCAACACCATATGAGGGAGATACGTTGGATAAAAGATCCCATAATAATAACAGTATTATTATTATTGGGTGTTTCATGGACTCGAGCCAAGAACCATAATTTAATATGCAAAATTAGACATGAATCGATCATATTAATGATAGGATCACATCTCCACTGACGGAAGTCAATCGGACTTCGCACATGGGAGTTATGGCAGGTTGAATATTTAATAACAATATTAAATATATTAATTCACGAGAGTTTTAGGTATCCGGTCCAAAACCCCAAGAAAGACATCCAATATTAGACTCATAATTTCTATCTTGAAGCTAGGGTCGCACTACTGGGGACGGTTCATGAAACCGAGGTCACACGAGTAAGTTACGGACAAAAAAGTGTTTTATCAACAAAAATAATAATAATAATATTATATTATTATCATTTGTTTTGTAACTGATTTATCTAAAATCTCATAGCCAAGATAACCCACAAACAAACCAAAAAAGAAGAGAATCTCTCTCAAATCACACTCATATCATTATAATGTTTATTTTATTTAAAAAGGTTTAAAGGGTTGGTTTTGTTTTTCCCATGCTACACGTGATCCAAGCGCCCCACATGCCTTCTCTCTCCTCAAGTAAATTTAATTTCATTTTAATTCCCCTAATTAATTTACTTTAAAAAAACTATGTCACACACAAATAGATTGCCACAATTTTCTATGCGCGCATTACCATTTATTTCAGATTTTATTTCTAATTTGTTTTATTTACATTATTTCCTTTCAAATTTCTTCTCACTCCAAACAAATTCTTTCTTCCACAATTTTATCAAGCTCCATAAAAGTGGTGCCTTGCCAATACTCCATTCCAATCATTCCCCACCTCCTTGATTGCCTTTTCTTTATTTCATTTTATTATTTCTCAATTTTTATTATCCCATTCTCTCTCCAATCTAACTCTTCCTTGTTATTATTAATAAAAAATAATAATATTAACACACATCATTAATGTTCTAATTTAATCCCATTAAATTATTTTACCATGGTTATTCTCATATTAAATTAAAATAATTCCATTTAATTAAAACCATTTCCATTTTTTAAATTCAAATAATTGAATTTACTAACCAAAATTAAAACCATTTAATTTTGTTACTTGTACATTTTTTTCAAATGTTATTATTATTATGAAATAATTATATTTATAATAAGACAATATTATTATTATCAAAATAATAATAACAGAACAACTCCTAAAAAAATTAACCCCATTTAATTTCATTTACCAATCACACACATATTTGTGTCACCATTATCATTATTAATAATATTCATTAAGGATTGTCGTGTTGACAACATCCGACAACAAACACGCACCTATAGTAATGATTTGATCCGTTCACCAGAAACCATATTTTCACAATGTAATGTACCGGAGAGGTCCGGGCCATTACATAAGATACCTCTCAAATCATTCTCGTCCTTGAGAATTCAAAACCAACCTAAAGAGACAAAAAAAAGAAACCGGGTCTGAACAACCACCCATCGAGATACCTCTCAAGAAAACAAGCCACAAAAGAAACAAAAGAAATTCATAAATAAAACATGAAAGGTCTTTCCACAAATGGAACATTATTACATGTAAAGAGTTAAACATCAAACAACTCTAGGTACTGAGCACGCATCTGTGACCCAAGTTCCCAGCTAGTCTCTTCCATGCCACAGTGTCGCCACAAGACACAAACTAAGGGGATATAATTCCCGCGCAACACCTTCTCCATGCGGTCTTGGATCTCCACATGTCACTCCTTGATGGTTGCATCATCATCAAAATCTATCTCTCCCCAATTGATGATTTGAGAGCCATCATGAAGATAATGACGGAGCTATGATACATGGAAAACATCATGTATCTGACTCATCAGTGGGGGAAGTTCTACTTGATACGCCACATCTCCAACATGAGATAACACCTCGAAATGCCCAATAAATCGAGGAGAAAGCTAGCTTCCCCGGCCAAACCTTCACTACCCACGACGGGGAGTATCTTTCAGAAACACATGATCCAAAACATCAAACTCTAAGGGTATCCTCCATTGACTAACATATGATTTCTGACGATCTTGTGCAGTCTTCATCCTCTCACGAATCACCTGGACTATCTCTGTTTTATTCTTCACCAGTTCCGGTCGGGCAATTGCCGATTCTCCGACCACAGTCCAGCATAACGGAGAACGACAAGGCCGACCATACAAGGCTTCAAACGGCACCATACCGATGGTAGAGTGAAAACTATTATTGTAAGATAACTCCGACAAGGGTAAGTGCCTCATCCATGAACCTATGAAATCAAGAACACAAGAGCGTAACATGTTTTCATGATTCTGGATGGTTCATTCTGTCTGACCATCCGTTTGAGGATGAAAAGCAGTGCTAAGGAATAGTTGAGAACAAAAAGCTTGTTGCAGAACTATACACACCCTAGATGTAAAATGAGGATCTCTATCAGAAATTATTGTCCTAAGGATTCCATGAATTCTGACCACCTCCTCTAGATAGTGCCTCAACAAAACATCCACTTAGCTCGACTCCTTGATCGCTATGAAGTGGTTCAGTTTTGTTAAACTATCCACTACCGCCCAAATAGCATCATGTCCTCCCAGAGCTCAAGGTAAAACTGTAAAAAAGTCCATTGAGATGTCCTTCAACTTCAAATGAGGAATCTCTAATGGCTGGATAAGGCCACCAGGATCACGGTGTTTAGTCTTCACCTTATGGCATACTAAACATCAAGACACAAACTCTGCAACCGCACGCTTCAGCCCAGGCCACAAAAACTAACTCCTCAAGGATCGGTACATATTTTTCATGCAAGGATGTACTGCTAAGGGCAATCAATGGAACTCTCTAAGAACCGTCTCTCGCATCGTCAAGGGAACAAAAGTCCTTATATGATACACCACTCGGTGTGGTTCGTCCTCCGACCAACAATCAGAGACATCACCACAAACAACTCGGTCTCTCCAGACCTCTACCTCAAGATCCCCCAAATGGGACTCTTCCACCTTCTATGCCATGGATGAATGTACCATCATCTAAAAAAGTAAACCCCTACCCCCCAAATTCTCCCATATCAGCTCTTCCATTACTCTCTAGGAATCATCAGATTCACACACAACATCACCACGTGACATTCGGCTCAGTGCATCAGCAACAACATTCCCTTTTCTAGGTGTATATGATATTTTGAAGTCATATTCCAATAAGAACTCCATCCACCGATGCTATCGTAAGTTCAAGTCACGCTGGGGGAAAACATTCCTCAAACTCTAATGATCCGTGAAAACCAAAAAGTGCTCACCAATGAGGTAATGTCTCTACAACTTCAGAGAAAACACAACGGATGCCTCCTCGAGATCATGGGTGGAATAATTGTGTTCATGGGGACGTAATTTCCAAGACACATAAGAAACAACTGCCCTCTGCTGCATGAGAACACTACGTAACCCCAGATGTAAAGCCTCTTAGAAAACATCAAACTGGACTCCCTCATCTATAAGACAAAGGACTGGAGCAATGACTAACTTCTCCTTTAGATACCCGAATGTTGTATGACACTAATTAGTCCATATGAATTCCTGATCCCTCCTAGTCAAAGTTGTCAGTGGAGTCACAACGCGTGAGAAATTAGCTAGGAACCTCCTGTTGTAGCCAGCGAGACAAAGGAAACTTCTCACCTCTGACACTTTCATGGGGGCTTCCTAAGACACAACAGCTTCCATATTCGATGGATCCACAGCTACTCCCTGTTGGGACACAACATTCCCCAAGATACAGACTTCTTGAGACCAAAAATCACACTTCGACAACTTCTCAAATAGCTGATGTTGGCGAAGAACTCCCAAAATGTCTTGTAGATACTCTGCGTGCTTCTCTTCAGATGTGGAGTTCACATGGATGTCGTCGATGAAAACTACCACGAACTTGTCCAGAAACTCACAGAACACAACAGTCATCAATCCCATGAATACATCTAAATTATTCGTCATGACAAATGGAATTACAACAAACTCATAATGCCCATGATGACAACAGAAAGTAGTCTTTAGGATATCCTCATCCTACACACGCATCTGATGATATCCTGACTACAAGTCGATCTTTGAGAACCAACTTGAACCCTTCAGTTGACTGAATAAATCATCAATTCACGTAAGGGGATAGCGATAATTTATTGTCACTTTTTTTAAATGAAGATAATTGACACACAACTGCAGAATATCGTCGACCTTCTTCACGAACAAAACTGGTGAACCCCATGGTGACAAACTTGGCCAAACAAAACCTCACTGCAATAGACCATCAAGCTATCTATGTAGATATCATAACTCTGAAGGGGAAATCCTATATGGAGACATAGAGATAGAAGATTCTCCTAGCTATAGCTCGATCCCAAACTTGATCTCTCGTCAAGGGTGTAATGCTACAACCTCTTATGGAAAGACATTAGGGTACTTATCTCCAAACCTAGGAAACTCCAACTGCTGAACCTCTGAAGAACTCAACCACATCTCAACCATGGACACCAAGTACTCCTTGTAAGCATGAATCGAACTGAACCTAATATCAACTTTCTTTAACTAGTCTTCCGTGACTGCATCTGAAAAGGAACCCTCGTAATTATGCAGACTCTGGTGCTGAAACACTCTGAGTGTCTTCCTCAAAGTGTCATCGTCGTCGTCAACCTCTACCCCGCGACGATATGCTAGAACAACCTGCTGGACATGTTCTGCACAAACCTGATGAGTACATCCACCTAGAGCCATACCTATTAAATAACAACCATTAGAGTTTTTAAACCTAAAATATGGATGAATCGACATTAATTAATTAATTGTTTTCTTTTATTTGTTTTAGGTTAACCTATCTAAAGGTCTACCCATTCAAACACATGAACATGGAAGAATGATGCATGATCCTTTCCTAGGTTTCTACCCTGCAACTAGTATCACCTTGTTTAGTAGCCATTGTAAACTTAAAGGGTCATACATAAGATCATTGGGGGCCCTAAATTCCTATGTTGCAGTCGGTATTCAGTGTATACCTCACTTGATAAATAGGAATGGCACCATTTCCCTACCAACCCATGAAACCACACCTGTGCCTATCTCAAAACTCCATCCTATCCCTCAACCAGACCTCTGATACCACTCTGTCATGACCCTCTCCCCAAAAAGTGTACCCCTCCTGGACCGTCAATGTGATAAGGGAGATAATGACCCCTGAGTCCCACCTCCAGTAGGCCCCGGGTTGGCGACTAGTACCATGGGTATAGTAAACACACAAATCGGAGGCATTACCCTCTAAGAGAACACATGAGGAAGAGAGAGATAAGATAGACAACAATAAAATCCAACTTAGAACTAAAATATAAACGAAATACCAAGTACACATATGAAATTCCATGAAATTGTACTAGAACTGAATAGAAAAAAACTACAAGTACCCAAAAGAATGTAAAACAGCAGCAACCACAAGCCCGAACAGCTCCTGCAACCCCAAGCTAGTAGAAATCAGCTTGATCTCCAAGATGCTCCAAGTGACCTGAAAACTAGTTTATATATATAGGGTGAGTATAATAGCATACTCAGTAGGATCCACTCTGAAGCCTCTCATGAAAAAGTAATGAAATCCTACTAATTCCTAGTGAGAAACAAGTGAAACCAACTCATCACCTAAACAGGTACACTATGTTTCCAACCTCACCATTTCTACTCTCACCATGTAACGCATACAAGAATATAGAATATAGTAAATAATATCAAGGGTACCCCACTACTACGTCCCCACTGGTTTTCCACTTTTCCCCAACATCCCACGTCCTAAGCATCTCTCTCCAAAAAGGCTTGCCCGCAGACACCTGGGTGAAGCACCACATTATGCACCTCTTGAACCACAATGGTTTTCCCGCAGACACCTGGGCGAAGTACCACACCATCCTCACCACCAAAAGTAACGAGGTAGTTTCCGAGAGCCACCACAGCCCGCATAATGTGTATCATACGTCGGGTATTATACCTCAAGCCATTATAGCCCAAACACCATGTTAGGATCCTCAATCCATCACAGCCTATACACATTACACCTATAGTATTCCATAGGATACTATATCCAGAATATATCTGTGTGAATAAATACAAGCCATTACAGCCCTCTACACACATATATGGGGAAAACTAACCAATGTGCCTATTAGCATAAGTACCTACCAAGAGAAGAGAGCAGAGTCAAAGGGGGTAGTCCTCCATTCATCCTCCCATCGGAATGTTGGTGAAAACACCACCCTAGGGCTCATAATCCCCGGGGTGTCAGTTTTGCTTACTGACAGGTTGGATTAGCTTTTATAAACACAAAAAGTACATGATATATTATATCTCACAACCACACTATGGGAATTACCCAGTCTTAGACACAACTACAACTAACTTCTCTCATCCTCCGGGTTGCTACTTCTAAGACTAGGTATCCTATAAGCACACAACCATTTAAAGAGAATTATTGGATTACACCATTCCCTTTTTATCAGTTCCACTGTATGTTAACTAATTCTATAACATTATTTAACCATGAAAAATTCCACATTAAGTTCCATTAGCATCACACCCAAAGTCAACTGTCCCCCTTAAAATTACAACTTCATCATTATGTTCCAGCGAACTCCAACCCCATGAGTTAAAACCATTTATTCAAACATTCATTACAAAATTACATTCCCATATTACCATTCATTCTAGAAAAACATCCAATGCTACTAACATGAAGGGGATCAACCCAGGGAGTAGATGTACTATCCGTCGAGTCTTTTCCACTTATAGCAAGATCATATACCCATCCTCCCTTAAGAATCTAATCACGGAAAGCACATGGAATACCCCGTGTGTCTTCGCCTATTTTTGAAGAAGGTTAAGTAAGACCAGCTAACTTGAGTAGTGGGGAAATGTAAAGTAGATAAACAACCAAAGAGAATCAGCAAGCATCCAAAAATCTCATCCATCCCATTCCATTATCCCTGGTTTCCTCCCCGATACCGACATGCATAAACTGATGAATATCGCCAGTCTAGGTATCATCTGCTGCCACAACAAAAATTCTCAATGCCTCCACATATCACAACAACTATCCTTGCTCACATTACAACACAAGTATCATGAAAAAAAACAACACATCAATAGGATCTTGTCCCTTTAACAATCAATAGTGTAACTCAGAACCCTTTTATAAATTATCAAACAAGTAGTTCTTTAATCCATCTTGAATTTACAGATTTATTAAACATAGTTTCCAAAATTCGGGAAACCTGAACAGTAAGCTATCACAAATAAATAAACATTCTTACAGCACTAATTTAATTAACATCAAATTAAAAAAAAAGAATCCGATTTATTTTCATGCCTCTTATCTTTAGCCAACAATTATCAATTAGTCCTGTTTTACGTTCTTTACCAATTTTCTTCAAGAACAAATAGATAAGCAAAGAAAGCATAGATATCACACGATGTAGAAAAACAAGAGGAAATAACATACGATCGATATGAATTTATTTATCCAGTTAAAATATTTTTTATTTCAATTCCATTGTCATCCAGTGGGATTAAACATGCTAACAATATAGTTTCACATACAATAAAGAGAAGAAATTAATCTCCTACCTCAAACATTTCCTCACGTTCTTTATCCACACAACGGGTCATGATCCTCCTCTCGGGACAACTGCATCCACCCAAGGATTCCACGATACATCCGCACCAACAAAGACCCAAGAAAACCCCATTAGAATCATGGAAATTACATGCTAAAATATGGGAAGAACAAACAGGAGAAGATTTTCCCAAAGGAACGACAATAAAACATACATTATATCGAATATTGATCGATACATCTTGGTTACATCAAAATAGAGTGGAACTGATCCGAGGAGTAAAATTTGATTTTGAAACTCCTTTGGGATGGATTGAAAGGTTATAGCGTCTCATAGCTGGGATCAAAGAAGAAGAAAAAGGGAGGATGATATCTTGTCCCTTTTAAAGATTTAATAGGGTGGCGGTTTAAGATACGCTTATTCCCCATTAAATGCAGATCGTATTAACCGACGCGTTTTGACCAAGTAAAAACATCCTAATCCATATGAATAATTAATATAGGATCTATGGTCTTTGAATCCTCCATATTAATTATAGGGTTGCAACATCATAGACGGTTCGCCATTCCAATACCATATGAGGGAGATACATTAGATACAAGACCCCCTAATAATAACAATCATTATTATTATTGGGTGTTTCATGGAATCGAACCACGAACCATAATTTAATATCCAAAATTATACTTGAATCCGTCATATTAATGATATGATCACATCTCTATTGATAAGAAGTCAATCGGACATCGCATGCGGGAGTTTTGGCAGGTCGAAGATTTAATAACAATATAAAATCTATTAATTCACGAGAATTTCAGGTACCTGATCCGAAAACCCGAAAAGACATCCAATATTGGACTCATAATTTCCATGTCAAAGCAAGGGGTCACAATACTGCTGACGGTTCACGAAACTGAGGTCGCACGAATAAGGTACGGACCAAAAGTTTTTTTATCAACAAAAATATTAATAATATTATTATATTATTATCATTTGTTTTGTAATTGATTTATCTATAATCTCAGAGCCAAGATAACCCACGTACAAACCAAAAATGAGTGTATCTATCTCCAATCACAGTCATACCATTATAATGTTTATTTTGTTTAAAAAGGTTTGAAGGGTTGGTTTTGTTTTTCCCATGAAACACGTGATCCAATCGCCACACACACCTTCTCTCTCCTCAAATCAATTTAATTTCATTTTAATTCCCCTAATTAATTTATTTTAAAAAATATATGTCACACACAAATAGATTCCCACAATTTTCTTTGCGTACATCACCTTTTATTTTGGATTTTATTTCTATTTTGTTTTATTTACTTTCTTTCCTTTCAAATTTCTTCCCTCTCCAATCAAATTCTGTCTTCCACAATTTTATCATGCTCGAAAAAAGTGTCTCCTTTCCTATAATCCATTCCAATCACGCCCCACCTCCTTTATTTCCTTTCCTTTTGTTATTTTATTATTTTTCAATTTTTATTATCCCATTCTCTCCCCAATCTAACTCTTCCATGTTAGTATTAATAAATAAATAATAATAATAACACACATCATTAATGTTCTAATTTAAACCCATTAAATTAGTTTACCATGGTTATTCTTATATTAAATAAAAATAATTCCATTTAATTGAAACTGTTTCCATTTATTAAATAAAAATCATTTAATTTACTAACCAAAATTAATACCATTTAATTTTGTTAGTTGCACATTTTTTTTCCATATGTTATTATTATTATGAAATAATTATAATTATAATAAGACAATATTATTATTATTAAAATAATAATAATAACAGAAAACCTAAAAACATTAACCCCATTTAATTTAATTGACCAAACACACACATATTTTTTTCTCCATTATCATTATTAGTAATATTCATTAACGCTTCTCGTGTTGAAAACATCCGATAACAAACACACGCCTATGGTAATGATTTGATCCGTTCACTAGACACCATATTTTCACAAAGTAATGGACCGGAGAGGTCCGGGCCATTACACCACACCAATACACTATAAAAATATCTCTCATATAAGGTGGTGGAGACTACAGATCATAGAGATAATGTTCAATGAAACCATACTACTAACCTGGTCATTGTTTCACTGAAAAACCATAAATTAGGGGAAGCTTCTTGGGACCGTGAGGTTGTGACAAAAGAAAGATTTCCAAAATTTATTTTATCAAAATGAAACAATATTGTTTGAAAAATAATCTCAAGGGGGTATAATGTTCTGACCCTTTATTTTATGATATATTTCACATTAAATAAATTCAATTTCTTTGATATTTTGTGACACAGACAACCCTAGGCATAAATTAACCATATTATGTATATAGATATTCTCAAGCTGTTGGATTGATGGATTTGAATTGTGATCATTAAATAATGATAAATTTATTTTTTATAAAAGTATAAATGAATTAATCGGTTACCAGATGATTAGAAATGTAATTAAAAATCATTTGAAATGAAAAGATATTTTTTCACAAAAATGTCTTTCACACATTAAATTTGATTTTATTATAATTAATTAAATAAATCAATATTTTTTAATGAATTTGATAAAACAAATACTATATATATATATAATAAAATGGTTTATCACTCATATCATGTTTTTCTAGTCATGAGAATAGAATTAATTTCTTATCATATTCTCAAAAATGTATTTTGTAATAAATATTATTATTTATGTTTAGTGGAGTTATTTTAAATAAATTTCCAATGAATATATATAAATATTTAAAATTTTATTAATTGATTCTATCTTTTGAATAAGGAGGGTCAAACATTGTAAATTGTTACATTTTTATTAATATGAGAAGTAATTATAGTAAATATTTTCATCTTGATAATGGAAAAATTGGAAATAATTGTTCAAAACATTTGGATGCGGCTTTATATTTTTTAAAACTAGCATAATTTATACTATTATAAGTATTGAGACAATCCATTAACATCATTTTATTTAATATATGACCACTTAGTATAATTTTTCATTCCTTATCACATTTATATTGGATTTAGAAAAGAGTTATTTCGAAATTTACCTATTTTAACATCAATAGCTCTAAGAATTTTACATAAGTAAATAATGTGGTCATAATAATATCAAAATATTTATTTAAATGATGAATTTATTTTTATTTTTATCACAATTTATTCTAAAATTTTATCGAATGAATGGTTACATTATATTCTTATGCAACTCTAACATAGTTTTTATTAAATTTTTTAAAAAATAAGTTAAATGAATTTTGAAATTTTATAATTAATAAAATCATTGTTATTAATGGTGTACTATAAATTTTATAGATTAATTAAAAATATTACACTTATAAAAATAACTAGTTTCATATTCCATTTTAATCATGCATTTTTCAATGGTCAAAATATGTGAATAGTTATGAAAATGAAATAAATAGTTCTTACGATAAAAAAAGAATTAAAATATTAAAATATATTAAAAATATTAAATTTGGATTGATGATAATAATTGGCCACAATTTTCATAAATAGGTCAATTATGATCCAATTTTCACATTTAAGGTAACATTAAAATCCTTTAATTTTAAAAAAGTAATTACCATAGTTTAAATTAAAATTGATCTTGTTATGGGGAAAACAAAATTATAAGTATTACAATGATTTTAAAAAATATAATATTTATTAGGGTGATTATTTTTTCGCTTTTCTTATATTTCTTCGAATGAATTTTTGTTTGGATGCATTTGACATGATAATAACTTAATTGTATTTAAATATTTTTATTTCTTTGAAGTCATTTATTTCCAAACATTATTAATGGAAAACCCTTCTCAATTTTATCCACTGAACATTAATCCATTTCATTTAGCCAAACCCCACCCAAAAATCAACTTTTATTCCTTCATTACATCCTTCCAAAAGAATATCTTATTATGGAATAATGTGTAAGACCAAAGAGTTTAAAAAATAGAATGTATATCTCTTAAACAAGTATTTTAAATTTTAATTACTCTTTAAACTAATATAAGTATATGTTATATTTTATAAATTAATTTCTATAATATCATCAATATACTAAGATGTTATTTTAATTATGGGAGAACCCCCCCTTTCTATCTTACAGTACGTAGAAGTGTAATTCATTTTTTATCATCATCGTTCATTGACAGTTATAATCATTGAATTATATATTTCTATATTGAATTTATAGAAAAATTATTAATATAAAATTATAAAATCTTATCTAAATTCTTATCATTCCATCTTTTGGAAAAATAACATCATTTGTGTGTATATCTAGACTATTACCTCCATTAAGCGATGTGATTTGTTTTTCATTCAATTTTTAAATGGGTGGTAATAAGGATATTCTTAATTAATATATATCATATCTATGATATAATAATTTTTTTAATGATTCAATATTACTTACAATTTTTCATTACCTCTCTCAAAAATGTTAATAGCGTTCATGTGTACATATGAAATGTGGTCTTGATGAATAAGGAAACTAACTTTTTACCTCTACCATTTATGGAAGAAAATAAATATATACAAAAGTATATTTTATATTTATATCAATATTAATGTTATGTATATTATGGAACCATTAAAAATGTACATTGAGTAGCATTTCTAAATCGAATCATGCATGAAAATGATGAAATTATCTTCCAAAATAGTGAATTTAACCGAAACAATTATAAATATGTAAAATGATGTCATAATTAAACCATAAATGTCATGATAAACATGAGTATGGTTATATAATACATGTATAATAAATATATATTTTTTATAATGGTGGATCTAATGAATTATATGACAGAAAAGACTTGATGTAAGTGATTTTTGATTCAATACAATTTTAATCGGCATTGTTTATTCTTAGATATCCATTGTGGATATTATATGATATTTATGAGTTAAATAAAATTAATTTCATTCAATTATATTTTTTGATAGTGATTACATGTTTTCCACTCAATTTATTCTATATATTTACTCAAGATACAGAAATAATATTTTAATGGAAAACCAACTATGTTTTAATATTCATAAAAATTACTTTTCTTTAAAGACATAATTTTCTATAAACTTTTTTCAAAATTATTTTACACTTGTAATATGATTATTTATTTTTATTTTTAGTCATTATTTTTTTAAAAAAAATTATGTATTTTTGTCCACATTTTCCAAATGAGGAGCCTTTTACCATTTTATACAAGTGTGAAAAGAATTTTTTCTTTTAACATATACCCCATGAAAGGGATTTCTGTAATTGATTACCCCTTAATGCTTTGATTAATCCTTTACAAGTTTCAAGGATAAATTTCAAAAAAGTTTTTACTTTATATTTGGTAAAAAATTTAATATATGACAAAAAAACGAAATGTTTATTTTCATCAATAAATATTACGTTGATATTTTAAAAGAAACTTCTATTAATCAAAATATCCATCGATGTTAAGTATGTTTTACAAGGGACATAATACATTGATAACATAATTATTAATTATATTTATGATATATTATTATAATGATGAGATGTTTCTGAATCTGCTATATTTTTTAAGGGTTATGCTAAGATGACATGATGAACATATTATGATATTTTGACATTTATTTGAATAAATTATGATCATTAGATAGTTGGTTCTATAATGAACCTGCAATGCATTGGGTAAGGATATATTGATATCTCCATAGATGCTTGTGATAAATAATTACATGATTGTAAATTTATGTTTTCACATATTTATCAATAATTAGATTATCATTCTATCTTTTCTCATGGGAAAATATATGGACATTATTGTTAATTTATTTGTTAAAATTTTTATTTGTGAGTATGATAATTTTCTAGCAATACTCACAAGATTTTGAATGGAAATCAATTTTCATTTTTTTACATTGTTATTATTTATTATTCTTATGATGTAACATTACTATATTATGAATCATGAATGATTATTACTTATTTGGCATAATTATTAATCACACATGTAGAAATGAAATTATATTAGAGCGTATGATATACGATTTCCTTGGTTTCTATATTTTATGTATAGAAAAGTCACAAGAATTCGTTATCATGTTCTCCTAACCATATTAGACAACAATGATTAATGTCTCGCCTTTTTACTATTATTGGGAATCAGAGATCACCCTTTCTTATGTTTTCCTTTCATAGGTTTTTATGTAATGTTAATTTTGGGTTATGTCTAAGAAGAATAGTATATTGAAATATATATTGTGCGTACATGTGGACTACCACCTCCATATTGCAATGTAAAATGTTTTCCATTTTATTATGTTATAGATGGTAATAATGAAATATTTAATGTGTGTGAGTATATATATATATATGATATATTTTATATACATATTTTTTTTATAATGTAAAAAAATTATTTAACATTTTTTCATTATATCTGTTGTAAAAAAAAACTCTATTCATGTGTACATACGGCTTACCATCTCCATGAAATATGTAGCCAATTTTACCTTCTCTAACATTTATGTAATATTATAAAAATATATATATATATACATAATGATTATAAATTATATATATATATATTTAAATTATTGATATTATTGAACTATGATAAAAGTAAATGTAGTAAAAATATTAAACCCAAACATGCATGAAACACGAAGCCATTATCTCCTGAAATATTTGTTTTCACTATAAAATGTTAATAAATGGATCATATAATACATTATGTAAGTCATATATGGTATTATATATATTATTAATGTAATTTATTAAATTTATAATAAATATTTATTTATTATATAGTTGGATCATACCTGTACAAATAAATTCAAACATGAGGTAGGGGACTTAATCTCAATTTCCTTCCTATGAGGCATGTTTTGATGCTATGAAATTATATTCTAAAATATGATGTATATACATCCCCATTTACATTTAATATCATTAAACCATTATAATTCATGAAAATTTTATTTTTAATTTGATTTATTTCATCCAAGGGTATTCGAATTGAATGTTACCTAGTAGTATAAAATTTCATAACACTATTACTTTACTTTGGGTTATACTAATTCTTCATTGTCATTGATATTGTATTATTATATAGGTACACTATTTTTAATATATTATGTTTTATTTAAACATTTTTTATTTACTTTTTATACACATAATTAATTCATTGATTAATACCACATCAAAGATACGATCATTATAATGGTTTCTCATCTCACGTTTACTTCTATGGGACATATTCCATATGAAAGACTTATTACATTTAGTGGTTTATATATTTTTAATATGATATGTTATATAATTAATTTACTTATATATATGGTATTTCATGAATCTGTTTATGTAATATCTTTTATCGAGTTTATGATTATGAAGTTACCAAATTGGTAAGGGTTTTATATACAATGTCTTCGATTTTGGGGACTTTTAATGATAATGTTTACAAGGATTAAATCCTTTCATATATCTCTACTGAAACATTTGAATATTATTATTCCTTATTTAGTCATTAAATAATAATTAAATAGCGCCATATTCATCTCATTGGTACTTTATCATTGTTTCAATTTGTTTTAGAAAATATGACATTATTTTTCCCTTCGATCAAAAATGCATTTTCTTCCATATCTATGATGTAAAATTTTTTTTGGTAGCTTATAATAATTATTTATTAAATTAACTAATACCCAATATTGTTTTTTGTAAAAAATTATGTTTAATATTCCTATTCTCATCCAAATAATTCATGTTTTTAATTTTACTAGATATGTGAATGGAATATATGTTTTAATGTTTTTAACATGAATGGAATTTCCCTCAATTGAAAATAAATTATTTAAATATTCACCATTAATTTTCCTAATATATTTTAAAAGAAATTTATCATAATAATAATTTGTGAATTTTTGAAAAATAATTTTAAAAGTGAAAAGGTTATTTTATTCAATAATTTTATTAATGAACTTTTTATGTAATTATTTTCCATTGATGTAAAAAAATTTCTCTATATATTATTCAGAGCATATTTTTTTAATTATACCATCCATATTTTCTATTAGGCAGGTTTATGATCATTGTTTTGGGGATTTATGAATTTTGTACCATTTATATTATTCTGGATAGTTTGTTATCATGTTTATTGACTAGGGTAATTATTAAAAGTTCATATACTTTGTTTTTAAATACTAATGTTTATGGTTAGATTATTCATCAATTTATTATTATTAATGCATTTTAATTGGTAAGAGGGTAGTGAGGCCTACTATAGACCCTCTATGTATCACTATGTCTTGTGATACAACCAAGATAGGGTTTTGGAAAATGAATTTACAATTTATATAGTTGTATTGGAACAATGAATATATGATAATTAATATGACCTTTAACTAGGAATTGATGTAATGTTTTAGAAATATAGAATATTTTATTCCTTTATTATGAAATCAGATATTGAAATCCATGTGATTATTCAACTAGTTCGAATATCCAGGGTATGTTTTAAGGTTATTGGATGATTTATATATATATTGATTTTATCATCATTTTACCCTTTAATATTATTCATTATGCTCATGTTATTTATTAAATGGATTTCATTTATTTTATTTACCGATCCAAATCTATTTTGAATTATTTATTCATGATAGCTTCCACTGTACACATAACCTTATTGAACATTTTTAACACATCATTCTTAACTCCCCATTTTTAGGAATCCATAATGTATTTTATGATTAAAATATTGGGATATGTGAAATGGAAAAATAGTTTTATTGAATAAAATTATTTTGATTAACTTATATTTTTATATTTTGATTAGATTCAGTTACCTAGACTACTCAACTATTTGGTACCTTGAGATTTGATTGCCTGAATCTACAACCAACGTACTAAGGTAACCACAAACTCTGGGATACATGGGATGAGATATTTATAGTTATGGAATGGATTATAATATTATGTGATGAATATTGATCCAATATGATGTAACATTTATGTATCAAATGTAACACACAAAAATTCAAATGTAATAAAATTATATTTAATATTTTATATGAAACCCATGACCTTGTGTAGAAAGGAATAAAACATCGGGAGACATTATGATATATATATTATTTTTGGTGAATATAATTTAAACCCTGTAATGTATGCAACAATAAATTATATTTCATTACATGCACGACTAATTTTTACTTTCTTATAATGGTGCACATATTTTAAAAATAAATTTGCATGGTTTTATAAATATTATTTACTAAAATAATATTCATTTTTTAATATAGAATTTCGAAATTATCTTATGATGAATTTTTTGGTATTTTTTTTGAGATGTTCATTTTAGGATAAATAGTTAAAAATACTTCATTTTTATTAAAACAACCTTTTCATATAAATCATTATTAACATTAAATATATTTTAAATTTGTTTATTAATTATAAATATATCAATTATACATTTTTTAATCCAATTTAATTCATTGAAATTATTTTTCTTTTAAAATTTTAATTAAGAAAAAATTGAACTTTAGATCATTTTTATTTTAAAACCCCACTTTACTAACACGTTTGTAGGATTACCTCTAAATTTAACTTTTCCGCTTATGTTAATTAAAATTTGATAAATAGACATACACTATTTTAATCAGTATAATATATATTGTCTAATAATATCAATATATATTTTAAATAAAAGTGTTATAAAATGTAATTAAAAGTGTTTACCATGATTAGGGGAATGTTAAGCTTAACAAGGGGCTAAACATTAAACATAAGGGCTAAAATGACCTAAAAACGTCTCCAAAATGAATTTCCTGACAAGGATTTGAACCTATCCCATATGGGTTCTAATTTTGTGAGTTAGTGGGATACTATTCCAGGAATATGACCTGTAGAATAAGTTATCTATGGAAAAGACAAAAAAGGAACCTTCCTTAGCTTAAAAATTTATAAATATTTAGATTATGGAGGAAGATACATTTTTTCAGTTGTAAAAACTATTTTTAAAGATCAATTTTTATTATCAATTTAATTAATAATTAATTTTTAGAAACAATATAATTTCATTAATCTCTTAAAAAACACTAATTAAGGGATTATTTGTATATAATTAAAATAAAATAAATGACATTAAAACATTAAAATTAAATAAACTAAATGAAATATTGTGTATAATTAATTTTTAGATGAATTTTTTATTTTACATAGAAATTGAATTTATATATTTTAATTTCAATAATGTTTTCTTATTTTTAAATTAAAAGTAAATTAATAATATCCAAATTAAGATTAATGTACTATTACAATAAATTATGTTTAATCAAAATAATTAAAATTACTAAAAATCTTATATTATGAATTTTATTTCGAATGATAATAAATATAAAATATGTTACAATATTGTACCAGATGCTATTTTATAATTAACATATCCTCCCATATGTAGTGATGAAATTTCTAGCACATTTCAGGTTAAATCAATATTTTTATGTGTTACATATGGGTATTTTAAAATTAATTTCCCACCCACATGGGATTTAAATTTTTTTGAATTATATGTAATATTTTAAATTAAGTTGATATATATTTCTAATAATTATCACCTGAATTGAGTCTTAATGGTTAATTTACATACGATATATAACTAGTTACATTAATAAAAAATGAAATGATAAAAATAATTAAACATAAAGGCTAAAATTGAAAATGTTGAAAATGATTTTATTTTTATGTGGTGTGAGTGTTTCTAAATCATAAAAATCATTTAATCCATTATGTACCATTTTGGATGCACTTAGCGTAAGGGTGACCTTCTAATACTGTTTATCATTTTGTATTTTCAAGAATTTCCTTACTCCTCATCTCTAAAAGGGAATTCACAATTCCCCTTCCACACACCATTCATGAAACATTTGATCATCTCACCGATGTGGAAATAATCATAAAAAATACTTCCTTTAAATTATATTCCATAATTTGTGTATAATTTTTACCAAATAATATCTTTAGTGAAAACTAAAACGTGTTTCCCAATAAAGGTAACATTTATAAAAAATGAATTTCTGTTTTATTTATTTTTAAACCCATTAAATTCATTTTTTCATGATTATATAATAAAATATGTATCCTCAATATATTTATATTTTTAAGGGTTTTACCTACACCTACACCCAATTTTATCAAATTGGTTACAAAATTACCATTCGTGTAGGGTGAACTACCCCCACATGAAATGATGTTGTTTCTTTTTCATATAACACCTCACATGGATGAGAATTTTGATAGACATACAGTTTTTATATGATATATATAACATTTCAATTTTTATATTACTTTGGTAATTACTATAAAAAACAAATCTTTATATGTTCAATTTGTTGTAAATATGATAACATCATTTGTGGATGTGTGGAATAATATCTCCACAAAGCGTTGTGATACATTGACACTTTACATGTATTGTTTTAAAGATGGGTTAAATTTAACATATGAGAAATAAATTAAATCTATATGATTCTCATGAAATATTAATTCATCTGTAAATATGATATATAATATTCATTATTACACTTTTGACACACTAAAAAAGTGATAATGTCGTTCGTGGACGTGTGGTCTACGACCTCCTAAATGAAAAATGAAAACATTTACATCAAAAACATTATATATATATATATATTATTTAGTAACAGGGTATTTATGATATAATTATCATTCACGACTTATAGTATGTTCATTCCCTTATTTTAATAATGAACATTTAAAAATGGTAAATGTTATTCATGCGTATATACGACCTACCATCTCCATGATTGTAACGTTGGATCATTTTTCAAAAACCTAATTCCTGATTGGATTAAATATCATATTTAATTAATAACCTTTTGTATTTTTTCGAGGATTTCAATTCTGGATATTTTTATATAATGAACCTTTGACCATAATTGACAAACGAATGTCGTTTTCGACACATAAACTAAATTTTGTCAAAACACTCAACATAAAATTAAAATATTAAGTAGTTTTATTGAAAAATAAAATAAGTGAAATAAAAGTATTCATAAATATTAACTCATTTTCATGAAATTAAATAATTAACATATGATTAATATTCTATAATATAATGGAACACATGAAAATTTGGACTCAAGTTAAGTGTTTAATCTCAATTTCATTCCATTGATGTATATTGTAGTGCTTTAAACCTTGTTTATTTTATATGGTGTATATAGTTCCCTTCGACATGATGTATAATTAATATATTTATTCTCATGGTATTATAAATTTCATTAATCTTTATTCATTTATTTAGATTATGGATCACAATTTTCAATGTGTTTTGGGACACTTGGAATGCATAGATATTATTTTACTCAGGAATGTTTTAATATTCTTTCAATGATATTTCAATTTGTCAAAATCAACAACCGTTTTTATTACTTATCATCCACTGGGGAATTGTTGATAAATCTATATCAGTTAATTAATAGAGTTATTATAGTAAAAGGCGTGTTGTAAATTAATTAAATTGAATATTTGATATATGATAAATGCTTTGGACATGCACAATATGGGTGGGGACTGTTTAATACAAGGCCATTGTAGAATAGGTAGTCTCATGAGATGAATATGTTGTCCAAATCACTGTATTTTAAAATATATTTAGAATAAATCATATATCATCTTCTTGGGAAACATGAATTTAAAAAATTAAGCATTTAATTCAATGAGAATTAAGATTTTATTATTATACATGATATTTTTTTAACATATATAAGGATGAATTTCATTCGTTGTTTTTTGAATAAATGGAATGTCTTTCAGTTATTTACCAGTCCATGTTTATTATAATTATGGATTCATTATTAATTATACTATACTCTACCTTATTATGCATTTCAGCTCCCCATTATTAAATTTCTTTTCCCCAATATATGATGATTAGTACATTGACAGAGTTTTAAGTATGTAGAGATTTTACTTATGTTATGAATTATCTTCATTTCCCATTGTATTATGGGAATAATTTATGATTTATAGTTTTTAAAAACTATTAAATTGTTCGTTCTTATGTTATTGGATTCCCTACATTAATTCCAATTTAATAAATTAATGCACCAGATCCCGGTTTCGTGGGTTAGGTATTTGTAGTTGGTATCAATGAAGGTTTAATAAAAATCCTGGAAACCAGATTTAAGAAAATAGAGATTTGTGAACATATTCCTATTATAGACTTTTAGGTTATGTAAAGAAGAACCTCATAAAGAAAACATGTTTCTGATTATGAGACTAGATACACATATAATTTTCAAAGTAAGATAAGTATTTATTTGGTTTTTAGGTTATAAATTTTGTTTTATAGTGATATGATCTAATATTGTTAATATCATCAGATAAAAATAGTTCCAAGGATATGTAATGTGAACCATTCCAATACACAAAATAAAAAGAGTAAGAAGTTCTATTTCATTTATGGTCTTAAGATAATCATATTGATGGAAGTAGTCCCCCAAGCATTCTCATAATATTAGGAAATAGTATCATGTCCCAAGAAGAAAAAAAAAATTCTCCATGGATATATTGGGATGAAAGAGAACAAGGATATCATTGGGAAAATGACTGATAAAGGGAGGAAGGGAATAAATTATTTACTACATTTTGTAATTGTGGAAATAATCACTTCTGTATCTTCTTAAATGGAATGCAAGTGTTCAACATGATTGGTGAGAAAGAAATTATTCATGTGGTTTCATATATTAGAAAAATGTTCCCAGTGTATATTGGTTTTATTGAAAGTATATAAGTCACAACGAAAATAAATTTCTCAAGTGTCAGTAGAATATAACCCAAAAGAGTCTAATGTATCATGGTCACAATTTTTATACTACCATATATGAAGTGCAAAGATTAATATGTTTGTGATTGGATTCAAGAATTATTTTATTTATTTATTTTATTAATAAGACACTAATCATGATAAATATGCAATTTATAATGACTCTACTGAAATACAACCTAATAAATGATGATAAAGAGTTTTTTATCACTAATGATAATAATAAAATTCCATTTAGAATAAAGATAAACGTTTCAAGAAAAAATGAATTTGAGGGAAATATAACCCACTATATTTTTCTAATACTATGTTAATGATGATGGAATAAATAGTCGTTCTATATAGATAAAGATCATATGATATTACAGACTACCTTGGAATAGATTAATGGTTTGATAACCAAATAACATATTATATAATCTATGGGGTTTACATCACTTTTAGATTTAGTAATATATCTGATAACATTTTTTTTACTAATTTAATAATAAATCAAGCATGTTTTTAATAAGGTTTTATTGTAATTCATGTTTTTACCATATTTCAAGATAATAGAATATAGAGGTACTCACAGGTTTGAAATGTGACAATTTTGAAGTGATTATTGTTCATTTAAAGATAATGATAAATTTATTTATAAAATTAATCATACTTATATCTAAAGTGTTTGTTCATAATATTTTGGGAAATTAAAACATTTTTAAAATTATTTATGTTTTTCATTGGATGAGGTTTTAGAGATTGATGTACTAATTCACCTTATGATGAAGCTTATATATTGAAATTAATTATAAAAAGATCAAGTAACAACTAATGGATATATTTGTGTTTTTGAAATATAAAATTATATTTACATAAATTCTTAGAGGGTGAGAGAATTACAAAACTCTAGAAAAAGGCTCTTGAAACAAAAATGTTGTCTTATTATCCTAATTCTTTATGATATCAATATTTTTTTTCATTAAAGTGTTTTATGTAATTTTTCTCATCAACTATCATCTAAACATGTTATCAATCACATTCCATAGTAACATGGTAGTCATATTTCTCTTCCATGTCCAAATTTCCACAATAGTTATCCGAAAAAACCTAGTTTCTTTGTGACATTCTCATTTTATTCTCACTATTATTTATATTATGGGTTATTGAACCTTTAGTGATGTGTATTTTTCCAAAAATATTATTTAAAAATACAAACCATAGATTACTATGATCGAGTTTAAATTATGAGGATGAAATTTATTTATGGTCGGGAGAATGGAACGCCCTGAAATTATAAAGTAAGAACATTTTATTTAATAATGTTTATGACATGGAAAATAATGTTTAAAAAGTAATATAACATCCTAATAAATTAATATATATTTATTATTTTAAATAAACTTGTTCTATTGACTGTAATGCCTGCAACGCTGAGTTATCATGCATTACATGCACGAACAAGTTTTACTGCCTTTTAGTGGCACACCTATTTTACATATAAACATTGAAACTATTATAAATTTTACCTCTCAAAATAATATTTATTTTTTTATTAGTAATTTAAATATTTTATTAGTTTTCTTTTATATTATTTTTATGAGAAATATCTGTTTTTTGATAAATATTGAAAAATAATGTATTTCATTTACAAACTTCTTTTTCATTTAAAAATTATTAATATTAAATTATATTTTAAATTGATATTTAAAGAGAAAATATTTAATCTAATCATCTAATAATCCCATGAAAGTCATTTTAGTTATTTTAATGTAGAATTTAGATTGATAAAATTAATGAAAATTTAAAACTTTTCACCTTAAAACCTTTCTTTCTCACCATGTCAACAAGATTAGATTTAAATTTAATTTAGGAACCTCATTGAGTTGAATTGTGAAAACAAACCTTAAAAACATTAAATCAGTAGATTTCTTTCGTCTAATAGTATCTACATAGTTTTGAAAAAAAATTAGTTAATGTAATAAATATTAATTAAAGAGATTAAGGTAATATTAAGCTTAATAAAGGGTTAAACCTTAACAATGAAAGCCAAAATGACCTAAAAATGTTTCTAATGCAATTAAAATATAATAGTTAGATTATATACCCTATTTTATCATATTTTATAATAATAATATATAATTTTATATTAATTTTAACTTAATATATTTTAATTCAAATATTGTTTTTATATTTTATATTAAAATTCAATAAATAATGCCATGATTGATATTAATGTTATGTTACGGAAAATGATATTTTATTAAATGATTTAAAATTACTAGATATTAGATGTTATTAAATTTAAATTTAAATGTAACTAAATATCATATATGATCCAATAATGTAAAATATTATCCTTTTTATCAGTATATTTACCAATAGATTGTACAAACATTGTTAGCACAGTTCAGGTTAGAGAAATATTTTGGCACGTTACATGTGATTTTTTTAAAATTATATTCCATATCGCATGGAATTTATATTATTATAAAATATATACATTATTTATAACTAATTGATTCCATATTGTCTTATATATATAAATTTAATTCATTCTTAATTGTTGAATTACTTAGGATAGGAAAATATTTACTTCAATAAAAACAAAAAAAGAAAAACATAATGAAATGTAATGACTATAGAACGAAATGAAATAATGATTTCCATTTTTGAGGTGTGATTTTTTCTCTTCTATAATCTTAATTAATCCATGATTTTTTCATTTTTTGATTAACATGAGATAAAGGAGGCCTTCTGAATATAGTTTACCATTTGATATTTACCATAATACCACTCCTCCTTGACTATAGAAAGGCATTCAATCGTCACCTTCGTCACACCTCTAAAACCAAATTTAGAGAAACCCAGGATTAACATACATGAACATTACAGAAATTTAGATGAATATTATGTACATTACAACAATACATGCTTGATGACATTAATAGTTTAGTGTAATTTTAGGCATTGAATTAAAATAATATATCATTGTGAAATATTTTCCACATATCCCTTAATGATCTACACCATTATTAATTCTACCTAAAACATTTCTTCACAACACTAGAAAAGGAAACACATAAATTTGTGAGCTAATATTTTTAGTGTGAGTAAATAAAGGATATTTGAATAAAATAGATGAAAAAGAGTATCAAACATTAGAATAAAATTTGATGATCATACCCTAATTATTAGATATCATAATAAATGTTGGTAATTTATTTGACCTATATCATAATACAATTACGTGAAAAGTCATTCAAGGGAAACATAAGAATAAAACCTGAAATTTTGGTAGACAATTAAGCATATATTATTTATATATACCCAATCCATCTCTTTAAAAACCATCTTGGTATTATGGGTTCACTCCCTATGTATTATTATTAGTCATGGTTCACTCCCATGGAATTCTTAGTTTCATGTTCTCAGTCCTCATAACATATTTTTAGCCATGGTTCACTCACATGGCCATAATTTTAGAAAGAGTATACTACTCATATCATCCTGGTAATCATGGTTTACTCATATAGTAATCTTATATGTCGTGGTTCATTTCTAAGACTATTTTTTTAATTCCCATGAGATATAAATCTTTAACAAATAAATTAGTGCGAGATATAGGTCCCACACATCTCATAAAAAAATCATACATACAAGTTCTCTAAGGTCATAAATAATCATATCATAACCCATGATAGGAAATGGGTATTATAAACACATAGAAATATCATAGCATGTGGAAAATGATAGGTTTCATAATTTTTTAATCAAAATAATAACCTGTGAAAGAGAAACTATTTTCATAAACATATTACCTATAAAAGTGAAATGGGATTCTTAAATACCATGAAATTAAGCATAACCCATTCATAGGAATAATATTAATGAAACCATTAGAAAAATTCTTAGAAGGGTTTGAGTAACAATTATAGATGTCATATTAGATGTAATATAATTTTGAAATATCAGTAAAAAAAATTCTTGGGGAAAATATCTTTTCTTATTTGAAAATTTCTTTTTATTACATAAAACCATTTGAAAATAAATTTACCAATGAATAACCTGATAATATATAATAAAGAATTAAAATCATTTTGAAAACTTCTTTACTAAAAACATACAAAATGAAATTCCACATATTTAAGTACCATTTTCTTTGATAACACATGGAAAACATATAATGAAATGTATTAAATGTTTTTAAAAAAAATTTACATGAAAACGTATGAAAGGAGGTTCCAAATATTTTCAAACCCATTTCATTGTAAATAATTTGAAAACTTATAAATAAGACATGAATAAATTTGGAAAACAATTTTCCATGAAAATAAATTTTAAGAATATTTTCTTAAAAATTATCCTTTTTAAAATGCAATGGAACCATCAAATAATAGATAGTGTGTAATGCCCTGACCCTAGAAACTAGGATATGGTGCATTAATTTACTATATTGGAATTATTATAGGAAATAAAATCCCAATGGACCGATTAGTTTAGTAGTTTTGGGAAACCAGATTGCATACATGATACACAAAGTACATTTATATTGATAGAAAATACAACATGATAAATAAAAAACTGAAATCTCCTAACTCTTTTGAAACATAATCCAGGTTGCCTTCTTCATATCCTAGGGAAAGGGAATATAATAAGGGTGATCTCTATTTATCTATAAGGGTTACATATATTGGAAACATTAATCAATAATAATAGAATAAGAATCAATTAGACATGAGTAATATGACATGATGAACAAATAAAAACACTTTCCATCAATATGCTGACAAAAAAATGCATCCATAGATGTTTTCATAGTGAAAACATCATGGATAGTAATAACCAAAAAATTAATAATGAAATTTATAAACATTTGGATGTCATGTATCTATGAAATGAATTAGTATACCATCAACATGGTTTATGTCTATCGGAAGAAAACCATCTGATTTTTTGGAATCAAACACGATGGGTTTTTTGCCAACTAATTTGCCTCATGAATACAATCAATTCATAGAGGGACTATAGAAGTCATCACGCATCACTAATCGTCCAAATAATTATGTATGAAAATATTTAATAAAGAAAATATTTTAAATATCCATATTGAGTAGATGATATATATTATTCAAATGTTCCATAGTTAAGGGAGCATTGAAAATAAACACCGAATGTGAAATGGTATGAAGATTAAGGAAATAACTATATATATGATTCAAGAAAATAGATATTTAATAGAATTATAATTTCAAAAAAATATATGATCTCAATGGGGTAGAATATATTCCACATAAGAATGATTATGTTCATAATATCATGTTTGTATCAATGAAATGGAAATAGAGTCAAAGTCTCTTACCACATTGTAATCAATCGAATCATATGACCAAAAATTAATAACCACAAAATGAATCACAGAATACCCTAAAAATATGCAGAATAATGATATTATATATCAAATGAAAGAACACATATGCTACATATATGAAATAAGTGGTGAAAAATGGAAATCTCATGGAATTAAATGTTAGATGAGAAGATGCTCACCTTATAGTCGAATGTGTTCTTCAATTGAAATTAATAACCTAAATAATCAAATTCAGATTTATTGTTTGATAATTCTAGAACCTCTTCTATTGGTAACTAATTTATTATAACCTTATTAGGTTCATTAATGTATTTTTTATGGGTTTAAGAGGTTCAATTATATTATTTTGGAAGCACTTTATTCCCTGATTTGCATGATTAGTTTACTTGTATTTATGAATGGATGTTTGTTTGAAATGTGTTCAAACAAACTGAATTGTTAATTTATATTATTTGTGAAATTACAGTGATATAAATTACTTTTTAATTATTTTTTGTTATATAAAATGAAGATAAATCATTAGCGAACTGTTAATAACAAACACTTGGATTATCATAGTGATTTTTTCCACAATGAACATGTTTTGTAATGTTATTCTATATTATGAGTGTGTATGTCTTATAGAACATTTCATAAGATAAAATACATATATTATGATTTGGTTAAACAATTATAAAGGTCTAATTACCAGTCATAATGATAGTAATTGGAATTGAAAACTTGTCGTCCTTGAATGTGATAAATTAACACATCTCTGAGAGTGTTTCCATTTTTAGTATAATAGGAGGGTGAAAAGAGAGATGATGATGAAATTCTCCATTGGAATAAAAAATTATTGTTAATTTAAAGAACAAAAATTATCATAGCATTTAGATGGGGGTGGTGATGGGAGAGAACCAAAATAATGGAACTTGTAAAAGAAGTAGAATGAAAAAGTAAGAGAGATTAACCTCTTGAGTACTCCTCCATGAGAAACACATTAAGTACTTTGTTTATGGCCTTTTCATGAGACCATCAAGTTTTGGATATGGGAATAAGTCTTGTGAACTATATTTGGTAGAAAATAGGAAAGGCTCAATGTTTTAGTGGCATGATAGGAAGAGGTTACGATAGGTGGATTATATAGTAGATGGGAGGACGATTTTATTACTATTTTAATCAATAATTTATTATTCTGCCCTATGATATTTAATAGTGATGATTCAATGACCAAAAATAGTAATAAGTGAATTTGAGTTCTAAATTTTGGTTTCTTATATCATCTATAATGTATAAAGAAGTGTATTTATCTCGTAATGCATTTATAACATAATTATCATATTTTATTGTAACACCCCATGAGTCTATAATACGTTATTTCTTCAAAGTAATTCAATAGCTTGCGCAACATGCAACATCGAGTTCGATCACACCACGACTTACCAAACTACACTTTCAAAAGCTGTTATGAATAACTTTATCTACATTTTAAATTTTATATCTTACATATAAATTTTTACATCCATATTATGAGTTTTTAGACATAATATAAGAACAAATTCATATTTTTCAGAAAAAAGAAGTATTTATCCAAAAATGAAATTATACCACCTATTTAATGGAGAATCATTTTTAAAACAAATTTTTGACTCTTTTATAATCTCAATTTAAAGAAATAAATTTCTTCTATAGAATCGGGACATATAAATTTAGTTTGGATAATTTTATGGTAAATTTTTTAACTTTAATATTATGATGAATACTAAAAGAATACTAAATTTTAATTGAAAACAAAATTTTTAATAGAAATAATTTATATTATTAAATTATGAATTTGATTTTTTTGGGAGTATAATTAAATTATATTTTTATCATTTAATAAAATTTACGTCATTATAATTAATTTCACATTTAAATTTGGCTAAAACATATGACAATCTTTTGATAGTTTTTACTTTTTTAAAACCATAATTTTTGGTTTTGATAATGGGAATTGATTTTAAATTAATTAATGAATCTTCAATGTTTTGAATTTGGTAAAATAGAATTCAATTCTAAATTCAAAATATCAAAATAACCATACGGTGAATTTTTGGTATCTTTTTGAAAAAATTCAATTTTTGATAAATAGTGAAAACGACCTTGTTAATGTTTTAAACAGACTTTTTATAATTATATATTTATTTAAATTTACTTTATGTAAAAATAGATATATAATACCTATATTAGTTCAATGTAATTAATTGATGTTATTATATAATAGAATTAGATGTATAAAATTTTATTGATTTTTTATCATCTTTTACTCACCTTCTAGGTACGTTAGAAAATATAAATAAAACATAATTTTCCTACCTCTATGAATTTAATTTCCATAATCCAAGATACATGGTTTACATATGTATGTAAAATGTGATTCAATAAGACAAATATAATTTTTGGTGTACAATAACTTTTGATTTTTATTTACCACAGATAAAAGTAAATAGGGTAATTAAAGGTAAAAATGATATTATAATTACCCTAACACATGTCATAATTCTATTGGATAAGTGTAATTTGACCAATAACAACCTTGAGAATAAAATATGATCCTTTAGGTCCACTTGAATTAGATTAAGACATTTATTATTATTTTATTTAAAGAAGAGTTAAAAGTGTTAAATTCAATGTTTATTAACTAAACCATTTTTAATATATGGTCATACATAAGATAAATTAGACTATAAATATTAATTAGAAATATATAATTATTTCATACATAATGTAATTTTATTTATAAAATTTAGTGACAAAATAATTAAATTTATTTATGACACAATGATGATGCTGTAATTACCTTCTTAATGAAATATTAAAATAATTGATATTATAAATATCCAAATAAACGAAATTTGTGACTTTTGATGAATTAAACTAATTTTATAAGTTAGTATAACATGTTAGGGGTTATTTTATAAATTCTTTTCAAAGTTATAATATTATTTTGACATTAAAAAAACAAAATACCCAATACTGTCAAAATTGATATAAATTGGTTTTTTAAACTAATACTATATTATTTGTTGATATAATATTCCTAAAAATAAAATATTCATCCAAAGTGGTTTATAATATTTTATATATCATTAATTAACCACTTGAATTTCTCTCGGAGGTTTAGTGTATGTTTATTAACCATATAGTGTAAGAATACAAGAAGACAAACTAAAACTTTAACAATTTAACTAAGAGTTAAATTTAAATGATAAGGTTAAAATGGAAACCTAAACATGTCTAAAATTTATTTGTTGATAAAATATTTACCCATAACCAGATAAATCTCAAAATAAATTTATTCGGAGCCATTATAAACCGAATATAATTGTATAATAAATTAATGTTTCAATCTTTTCCAAAGTGACCCTCACCCCTCTTATAAAAGGTCACTTCAGCTTCCCTCAAATTCACACATCCTAATCCATTTCCCTTGGCCACCCTCTGCCCAAATATAATTCCAAATTTTCTCACATCAACAAACAGTCCTTACTTATCATAAATCTATCTTAAGTATCCCTTTTTATCAACTCAAAATGAAACACCCAAAGAAGAGGTAATAATTGCACCACAATCTTTCATGTTATTTTCTTTGTTCACTTCCTCATTCTTTGTTGTTTCCATAACCAAATAATAACTCCATTATTTACTAAATTCTATAATGTTATTATAAATATGGTAAAACTATATTCATTATTATATCCATCCAATAAATTACAATGTCTCCATATGTGCGTACGTACGACATACCGTCTCCACGTCATTGTGTAGTTTTTTTAATGGTTGGGGCTGAAGCCTCAATTTATTATTAAACCAAAGACCTCATTAGACTGAGAAAGGGGTGACCAATTACATATCCCGAAGGCCCAAGGCCACGTGGCCTGTATAAAGGGCAACAAAGCCCATTTTTTGGCCCAAAGGACCACTTGGTGAACAGTACTGCTACAGTACCCGCGCTGCTACAGTGCAGCCACCGCTACAGTTCCCACAACAGTCCCTCTACCGCTACAATGCTGTCACTGTTACAGTACAACTATAGTACTAGGAAATTCTCCCCTGCCCGGATTTGATCCTGGGTCTTTTGGATGCCAAGCAGGAGCTTGAACAACTAGGGTACAGTCTCGTTGGCATCACGTCGTTGTGTAATTTATTATTCAAAAAATTCATTATTTGGATGGGTATAATAATGACTATAAATAATATAAATAATAAATATAACATGTTAATTAAATTTTATATATGATATACCATCCATTTTCATATTATTTCATCATTAATATAATGATATTTTCCCTGATGCGTACGTATGAATTTCCGTCTCCACAAATGCGATGAGATTCATTCGCCATCATTATCATTAAAGAATAATTTTCATTTTATGAGTAAAAAAAATGTTTAAGAACTCAATATAATTTTGGATATGAATCAAATACATCTTATCCATAACAAACATGTATTACGTAACCAAGCATATAGTGGAAAACAGCTCACTTAACACCTAAAACGATGATACTACTAAAATATTATTAACAAAGCAATATTAGAACATCGTAACTGATATCTTATTAATGTATGTGGATCTAGTATAATTTAATGACAATTATTTAACTATTATAAAGGAGGATAAAACACCCTCGACCAAGGAAAAGTACTCGGTAAGGGTTAATTCTACAATCTCTTTATTATCTGCAGTTGATTGTATGTTAGTATCTATTGGGACATATTTATGATCAATGTAAATGTTTCAGAAAAAGTTTTCAAAGGGATTATTTTAAAGGTAATTTTTACCAAAACATAATTTTAATGGTTTTTAAGATTTATTCTTCTAATCCTTTCTCATTATTGTTCATGTTTTCAAAATGATTCGAAGGATTTATTTATATGGAAACGAATGTTTTAAAACGATAATTCAGTTCAAAAGTTTAAAAGTGGTATGGTATACATTGATTCAAACCTATATTTTAGATGAATTTATTTGTATGACTATTAAATGATTTCATGAAAAAAAGAATATTTCTATAAAATATTTTTAATGATAATTTTCAACTATGTCAACATCCTTTATGGGATATTATTCTCGATCGAGGATGATTTAATATGATAAAAAAATTTTATATTGTGTTGATGGTTTTGTGATATGTTTGAATATGTATGTGTTATTTTTATAAAATTCATGGTCTATGGGTATAGTATTGAATTTTTGTATTCTAGATTTAATACGAATGTTTATGTTATGTTTAAAAATTTTAATATGAGGAATGCATTGGACATAGTAAGTGACGGGTCGAGCCCACTATAACTCCTTGATGCATCAATATATCTAATGAAACAATATAGTGTCTTGGCATAAGTCCACAAGAAAATATTATATGTAGTCTTGAAACAAGGCCTTGACTATGTAGTTATTATGTTTGCATTATGCATTCCATCATTTTGAAATTTTCTATTTATATTAAATATGATTATTCGACTAGTATAATATCCATGTGAATAAGTAAAAAACAACATTTTATTTATCCTTGAAATTGTATGGTGAAGTTTATATCTAGATGGATTGTGTTTTAGTCTTATACATTGACATAAATACTTATTCTTATTTACGAATGTTTCCACTATATTGTTATCCTTTCAAACCATATGGGCTCACCCATTTCTTAGGTTTATTTTCCCAGTACTGCAAGATGTGTATTATGATTGATAACCAGGTTTAAGCTAGGGGATTAATGGAATTCTCAATGAATCATGTATGTCGTCTTTTATTTTATAATGTGTAATGTAACGATAATGTATGTAATATATTTTCCAAGACTACTAAACTGATCAGTCTTTTTGGGCTTGATTCCTTATAATCATGCCAATGTATTAAAATAATACACTGAATCTGGGATTCTTGGGACTAGGTGTTACAGTTGGTATTAGATAATGTATATAAACAACCATTGAAATATATTTAGATAAACTCTTATTAAGGAACATTACCATAAGATAGACACCGAGGATTAGTATAAAAGAACATCCTAGAATTTTTGTAATATAACGATTTTGTGTATTTTCAAAGCAATGCATCCCTGTCTGGATATAAGAAGGTAGAGGTGGCTCTTGAGATAATGTACTTAGGAGGGAAAACTCTCACAAGGAGTTTTGGGATTGACCCGGAGTATCCTGGTACACGACAACGGGCCTTGTTTCACTCTAGGCTATGAAAATGCTGGGGGATATGCTTAGAATAATTTACATTTTATTACCACACATTATGAAGGATTTAGGAGAAAATAAGTTCTCAAAGAAAATATTTTATGACTATAGATTATATTCATAATATTTTCAATTTATGTTATTTACTTTAATGGTTTGGAATTATGCATTGTCATTCATTAACTAACCTAATTTATACCATTATTTAGGAATGGTGCCTAGTATAAGGAATGAGAATTCCAGAAATACACATGATAAAATGATTAAAAAGGATCATATCATTCATGGTATTAAGCCAACATTTACAAATGAAATAGTCTCCCATGTCTCTTCATCATATGAAGAAATGGTATCATGATTTAATAATATAAATAACAAATTCTTTGAGTCCTATGGCTTTGAAGGGAAGAAAGAGAGTAAAAGGATGGAAGAGCGAAATATGGATAGAGGGATGAAGGGAAAGAAGGATTTTCCTAGATGTGATAGTTGTGGAAAGAATCACCTTGGTAAATGATTGAAGTAAATGAGAGTTTTTTATAAGTGTGGAGAAAATGGACACCTAGTACATGATTTCAAGGGTAAGAAAAAGGTTACAAATGTACAATGCTTCATCTGTAAGGTGTTGGGACACTACATGAATCAATGTCCAAATCATCAGAGTGTACCTCAAATGTTGAAATTGGATAATAATCAAGATATGATACTACTGAATATGAATACAAATGTTTAGAGTTATTATGTTTTTATTAATGTATTGTGTCATTAGAGTATTGTATTATTGATGTACATGTTATAGTAATTATAGAGTATATAAGGAATGTACTACAGTACAATTTCATTAAGGATTTGAGATTGTGTGGAACCATGAAAAGTTACCCAATATGAGGTTATATATTTTTGGATAATATATGGTTGAGAGAAAGATAAACAATAATATGGTTATGATAATGAGGTAGCGATTTCAGAATAATATATGATTGATTTGGATAAATTATATTGGATATTCTTGACTACCTGAATAATGATTATTGATTTGTGTATTCCATAATTTGTTGAAGTTTACATAACTTTTTGATAGAAGGAGTATATCAATTATTCTATAATAAATAATGGAGCAAGAATGTAATCAATACAATTTTACGGTAATTCAAGGTGTTACAATGTTTTAAAATAATACACAATAAAGGTATTAAAATTTTATTTTGTGGAAAAAGGATCTTCATTGTGTTTACCTTCTTCATAAATGTTGGACTGTGAGTTTGGAAAAATGTATTTTAGAAAAGTTAAATGTTGGAATCAATTATGTTTGACATTATATACTATTTTGAAGGTTAATTAATTTCATGAGATTATTTTTGGAATTTCCTAAAAAGGACAACCCCGAGGTCGGGCGAAAACTCGTCGTGTCCAGTATGGCCGTAAGACTTAGACCTGAAATCGAAGAAAGGTAGGGGTGGGTCACCTACCACTTCTATATGTGATGTCCTGGTGTGTATACTTTAGATTCTTAAATATTGTGAAAAATGAATTATAAATTCATTATTTTTGGAACCCTATACGATTAAAATAAATAGAATAGTTTTGAATTATATTTTCTTTTTTAAGTGAAAGGTGATTTCGTGGTAGGAATTACTTAAAGGATGAAACTCTACATGTAGATTATATTTTTTCCTATTATTCAATGAATAAATTAATTGTAAACCATATGGAATAGATCTTAAAACAAAAAATGTGTTATCTTAATACATTATGTTTTGTTGAACAGACGATATTTTAAATCATCATAGATTTATTTCTTTGAGGCCCTCAATTTTACACTAGTTCGTGATTGATGATTTCAATCACTCCCTATAAATATTTTCATTTTATCTCTTATTATGTGTCTCTAATATCCACCAATGTTACCCAAATTGAGATCACAATTTTCTGGTGACGTTTTCATTTCCCTTTCTCTATTATTATGACAAAATTTTATTAACCAAATTTCTGATGTGGGTATTCCACAAAGGTATTTTCTATTTTTAACCATTTATTTTAAAAAAAAATCAAATTGTGAGGGCACAATTTATTTAATGAGGGAATAATTTAACACCCCAATATTTCATAGAATGTTCTTTATTCAAAATAATTCAATAACTTGCGCTATATGCAACAGTATGTTCAAACACACCACGCCATACCAAACTAGTTGTTCCAAAGAGGTTATGAATATTATTATTTTGCATATGATTTTTATATATTCTATATAAATTTTAACATCCATATTATGTGTTTCTTAGACATAATATATGAACAAATTAATTTTTCTCAGATAAAGGATGTATTTTTTAAAAAATACAATTATACATCCTATTTAATAGTGAATCCTTTAAAAAAAATTATATTACACTTTTATATATTTAATTTAATGAAATTAAATTCCTATTTTGAATCTCTATATAAAATTTAGTTTTGATAAATTTTTGTTAAATTTTTGATAAAATTAATATTTTGACAAATAGTGAAAAATACTAAATTTTAATTGAAAACAACATTTTTAATAGAAATATTTTATACTGTTAAATTATGAATTTTAATGGTTTTGAAGTATAATTTGATTATATTTTTTCTTTTAATACAATATAGGTCATTATATGTAAATTCACATTTATATTTTACATAAACACATGTCAATTTTTTGATAGTTTTTTCTTTTTAAAAACCCGCTTTTTGGTTTTTACAACTGGAATTAATTTTAAATAAATTAATGAAACTTATATGATTTCAATTTTGTAAAATAAATTTCATTTTTAATTCAGAATATCAACATTATCTTATAGTGAATTTTTTTTATTTTTCTAAAAACATTCACTTTTTTATAAATAGTGAAAAACACTGCATTATTGGTTAAAACCATCTTTTTATAAATATTTATTTTATTTAAATTTATTTTGTGTAAAAATATATATATTATACATATATTATTTCAGTTTAATTAATTGGATTCATTTTATAATAAAATTATATGTATAAAATATTATAGAATTTTCTAACGTCTTTTACCCACCTTCTAGGCGCGTTTGAAAATTTGCATAAAACATAATTTTACAACTTCTGTGAGTTGAATTTAAAAAATATGAGAGACACTGTTGACATCCGTAAGTAAAGTGTGATTTAATATGATTAAAATAATTTTTTATGAATAGATACATTTGACTTTTATTTACCACTCTTAAAAGTAAATATGGTAATTAAAGGTCAAAATGATATTATAGTAACACTAACACAAGTATTAATTCTAATGGATAAGTCTAATTCGACAAAAATAAACATTAAGAATCAAATATGATCCTTTATGTCCATTTATATTAGATTGGAAAATTTATTATTAATTTAATTAAAGAGGATTTAAAAGTGTTAAATTCAACGTTTATAAAATAAACAATTTTTAATACATGGATCTACATAATATAAATTCGACTATAAATATTCATTATAAAGATGAAAATATTTCCTACATAATATTATTTTATTTATAATTTTTAGATAGTAAATAATTCAATTTATTTATTACAGTATAACTATGCAGTAATTAACTTCTTAATGAAATATTAAAATAATTGATATTTTAAATGTACAATTAAATATATTTTATACTTTTCATGAACTACACTAATATTCAAGGTAAGTATGACATTTTAGGGTTGATTATTTAAATTTATTTTTAAGTGATAAGTTTTTTATGACTGTGAAAAACAAAATACCAAATAGTGTCAAAATTGACATAAATTAGTTTTTCAGTCAAATATTATATTACTTCCTAATATAATATTCCTAAAAATCTAAGGTTAAGTCAAAGGGATTAAATAATATTATATATGTAATTAATGATCCACTTGGGGTTCTCTTATAAGTTTAGAGTATGTTTATTAACCATATAGTGTAAGAATACAAGAAGAGAGGGTAAAAGATACATTATTTAACTAAGAGTTCAATCTAAATGATAATGTTAAAATTGTAACCTTAACTTGTCTAAAACCTATTGGTTGATATTATTTCAACCCATAACCACCTAATTATCTAAATAAATTCATTTTGAGCCATTATAAACCGAATATTATTGTATAATAAATTAATATTTTAATCATTTCCTAAAGTAACCATCACCCCTTTTATAAAAGGGAACATACTCTTCTCTCAAAATCACACCTCCAGAGCCATTTGGATCGGACAAAACCTACCCGAATATCCTTCCAAATTCCTTCAAATAATGTTGGAGTCCATATGTTGATCATAAAGCCAACCTATGAAGCCCTTTTGATCAAATCAAAAGGAAACACCCGAATAAGAGGTAACAATTTCACCACACCCATGGAAGTTCTTTACTTCTTCCACTTACGAATTATTTGTTGTTCACATACCAAAATAATAACTATTGTACCTCATACATTCTTTGATATTATTAAAAATATGGTACAACCATATTCATTATTCCATCCATCCTATAAATGACAAATTCCCCATACGTGGGTACATAGGACTTATCGTCTCCACATCATGGAGTAGTTTGTTATTCAAGCACTTAATTATTTGGATGGGTATAATAATGAGTATAAATGATCTAAATAATATATATAAAATTTTAATGATTCATTATATATGATATACCATCCATTATCATACAATTTCACCTTCAATATAATGATATTGTCGTTCGTGCGTACGTACTGATTACCGTCTCCAAGAACTCGATGAGATTCACTCCCCATCATAATCATTAAAGAATAATATAAATTTTATGATTAAATATAAATTTTAAGAACATAATATCATTATTTATATGAATAAAATACTTCCTTCCCATAAAAATCATATCTTATGTAATCAAGTATATAAAAAAAGGGATCAGTTAACACCCAAAATGATGATTCTACTAAAATATTATTAACAAATAAATATTAGAAGATCATATATGATATCATATTTATGTATGTGGTTATTTTATAATTCAGAAACAATTATTTAACTATTATTCAGAAGGTTAACTTACTCCCCACCAAGGAAAACTCCTAGGTAAGGGTTAATTATAAAACCTCTTTATTATCTGAGGTTGTTTTTACCTACATATCTACAAGGACATATTTATTACACATTTCCATGTTTAATGAAAGTGTTTTCAAAGGGATTATTTATAAGGAATATTTTACTAAAAAATTATTTTAAATGATTTAAAGATATATTCTTCTAAACATTTCTCATCAATATCCATGATTTCAAAATATTTTTAAGGATTTATTTATATAAACATTAATGTTTAAAAATGTTAATTCCCTTCAAAAGTATCAAAGTGGATTGGGAATATTTGATTAAAAACTACATTTTAAATGATTTCCTTTATATTAATTTTAAATGATTTCATGAAAAACTGATATTTCTTTAAAATATTTTTATAGATCATTTTCAACTATGTCAACTTCTTTTACAGTATATTATTCTTGATCGTGGTCGATTTATTATAATACAAATATTTCATACTGTATTGAAGGTTTTGTGATATGTTTGACTATGGATGTGTTATTTTTATACCATTCATGGTTTATGGATAATGTATCGATGCTTCATATGATAGTTTTAATACGATTGTTTATGTTATGCTTAAATATTTTCATATGAGGAATGCATTGAACATAGTAAGTGACGGGAGGATCCCACTATATCTCTTCGATGAATCATTAGGTCTCATGAGACAAACTAGAGTTTTGGCACAAGGCCTTGAGAATATCTTATTTTTAGACTTGGCACAAGGAATTCACTATGTGGTTAGGAAGTCTGGCTTTATGAATTCCATCGTTATAAAATTGGATATTGATATTACATGTGATTATTAGACAAGTAGAATATCCATGTGAATATGTAAATGGAATTATTTGATTTATCTTTTCCATATTATAACAATTTTTAGGTCTAAAATGATTGAGTTTTAGTCTTACAGATTACCTTCAATGTTTATGCTAATTTATTATTTTTTCCGCTATATTGTTATCCATAATGAGTATTTGAGCTCACCCCTTTCTTATTTTTTATTTTCCCAGGATTCAAGGAAGTGTATTATTATTGATAAGAAGGGTTAATCTAAAGGATTTATCAATTTATCAAAGGATCATTTATGTTGTGTTTTAATTTTTAATGTGTAATTTAATGTTCATATATGTAATCTATTTTCAATGACTACTAAACTGATTGGTATTTTGGGAATTGATTCCTTGAAAACATGCCAACGTATTTAAATCATGCACCTACTCTAGGCTTCTGGGGTCGGGGAATTACATTTATATTCACCGAATTTTCATTTATTTCATAAAAATACAAAAAATTCACCCTAACCATTTATTCAGATGTAGAATTGAAAAATGAATTCCATTTTTCAAAAGAAAAAGTCTAAACATAAGGAAATTAATTTTTAACTAAAATCTACATTTTACCAAAAAATAAAAACACTTTAAATACTTATAATCATTTTTAATGTGAAAAAAAATTTATACATTCAGCGGTAATGATACCATTCCTAAGGGCCATATTACTATTCAAAATGTTAGGTTACTATTACGAAAAAATCTTCTGGATTCTATCAGACTCAAAATATCACCATGATTGAAATCGTATATATCCATCTTTCAAAATTCGAATCATAGATGCAGAGAAATTATTTTTAATAGCTAGGTTATGGCTATCTCCAATAAATAATTAAGTGTTTCTTCATATAGACTCAACTATTAATGTAATATAAGATATCTATTTAATTGAATGTATTCAATAGAATGATACCATATATTGTTTGGGGTGTTATATTCTTCCATCCAATGGAAATTTAGTATTTTAAAGATTTCATGTATAAAGCCCTCAAAAAAGATTTGGGTTCTTCTTGTTCATAACATCCTCACGTTCCAACATTTCATTCCCTATTTTTTGTTTCTCCAAAGAAACATTACTAGTCAAGTTTTCTGATTTCTTAATACTTTCTCCCTTTTGTAAAGAATCTCAATAAACACTACTAAGTATGAAAAATCAGTTTCAAGATATATTTCATCATAGATGATTGAATGCATTAGGCATGGAATGTATTTATTTAACAACAACACATGGAAAACAATAAGAACATTGTAGAGACTTGGTTTCATTGTTAAATGGTAAGCTACTACACCAATTCACTCTAAAAATTAAAATACTCTGATGTATCTAGGGATCAGTTTCCCTAAGGTACCAAACCATATAAAATCTTCCATAGAAATAATTTTACAAAGACATGATCCAATACTTTAAATTCCAATCCCTTTCTCTGATTTTTAGTATAACTCCTTTTCCAACGTTGGGATAATATAATATGGGCCCGAATTTCCTTTACTATTGAAGTTGTCCCTTAAAAATGTTGTGTTCATATATGATTTCTCTCACCATCTTCAACCCAACTAGTTGGAGTTTGAAACCTATTACCATTTAATACTTAATATGGCACCATTTTAATGATATATATGAAACTATTATTGTATGAAAATTTCACCAAAAAAATATTTATCCCACATACCTTGAAAGTCTAGTGAGTGTGACCACAACATTTCTTTATGTGTTTGAATATCCAATTCTGATTTTTCATAGCTTTGATGTGAATAAGAAGTACACATGTGAAGACCCATATCCAAATCCTTCTAGAGAATTTTTCATAATTTTTATGTAATCCATGGATCTACATTAGATATAATCTATTGAGGTGAACCATGAAGTATTATAACAACATTAATATAATTTCATTCCAGGCGCTTAAGTTTTAAATCATCTATTATAGTAAGTAAATGTTCTTATTTTGTTAGACAATCATCAATTACCCAAACTGCATCATTCCTTCTATGTGTCATTGGAAGTCATATAGAAATTCCATCGTAATGTAATCCAACTTCCTCATTCGAGTAGGTAGATGTTTCATGACCTCTCTTGGATACTGGATCTCAACCATCAATTATTGACAAACTAGACACCTCGAATAATCTTAATCAATTTCTCACATCATGTTATCCCACCAAAAATGATCCTCCATACTCTAAAAATCATGGTTCTACTAGGGTTTATAATGAAATTTGAGCTATGTTCATCATATAATAGTTCCCTTTTTAGATCAGGTACTGATGGAATTCATAAACTCTTCCCAAATTATAGAACTCAACCCTCATAAATGAAGTCTACCAATATTTCTTCCTTAATAGATTTAATTATATTTTGTATATTCTCATCTCTAAATTGAGATTATTTTATCTTCTCTACTATAGATGGATTTCCATTCATTTTAAAGAAGAAATATGTTTCCCATTCCGTAAAATTTCCCAAATCCTTATATAGACAATCCATGAATACAATATATCCCTCAGTCCTCATTTGGGTCAGATGTCCATGGTCATTAAAACATAATACATAGTCCACCTTATTTACCTTTTCTAAGTGTTAGTGTATTGAATAATCATAATCCATGAGTAACTCAAGTTTTCTCCTTTAGTGCATGTTGATTTTTTTCTGTGAAAAAATGAATTTCATGCACCTCTGATGTGTTTATTTCATACATCTTTCACTATAGCGATAGTTTATCTATATTATTATAATAAATATTGTTTCTACAATCTCAAGATCACGAGTTGGATAATTTTTCCCATTATCCTCCAACCACCTTCATGCATTAGCAATAACTTTTGGATTTTTCAAAAGGGCTCAACCCTATCCATTATTTGATGTATCACTATATATCACATATCTTTCATCTATAGAGGTATGTGTTAAAATGGTAGAATTAAACAATCTTATTTTTAATTCTCAAAATCATTCTCTACATAATTTTGCCCATACTAACATAACCCGTTTACGTGTGATCTTGGTTAGAGGGTTAGAAATCGAGAAAAATTCTTAACCAGACGCCGATAGTAAATTGATAAGCTTATAAAACTATATACCTACATTTTGATAATTGTTATATGATATTATGGGATTTAATTTTTTTTAATAGTATCAATTATGATTCAATTCATATAAGAAATATGGCCAATAAAAGAAACTTAATGAATCCAAAATTCAGACTTTCTTTACTTCCCATACAATTAATTTCTTCTATGTGTTTTTATAATAATCTCCAAGTGATTCTCATAGTCTTCGTTGGTTTTGGATTATACCGAGATATCATCAATAAATACAAAAAAAAGGTCATTAAAATATTCTTCAATACATTTTCAATTAAATCCATGAAAATAGAGGGTACATTAGTCTGTTCAAACGTAATTACAATAAAGTCATAATGCCAACGCGTAGTTCGAAATGCTGCATTTGGAATATCATCCTTCCTCACACGAAGCTGATGATATCCATATCAATGGTCAATCTTCGAGAAATAATTCGATAAATAATTTTGATTGAATAAATCATCAATTCATGGAAGATGATACATGTTCTTTACTATAATATCATTTATTTCACTATAATCAGTGCATACCCTCATGGATCCATCATTCTACTTGACAACGAGGACAAGGTATCCCCATAGAGAAACACTAAGTAAAATAAATACTTTTCACTCAATTACTCTATATGATTCATTAGATCAACTAATTCCATGGTGAAAACTATATTGGGAGTTTTGGATATAGGTCTTTTATAAGGAATAAATAAAAAGAGAACTCAACTTCACACTCTGGAGGATGTCCAGGTAAATCATTTGGAAATAAATAAATGTTTTCTTGAAAAATTGGTACTACTTAAATTTGATGTTTTCTTTCCTAATCCATACATATTGTGTTCTATTTACCCAACCAATAATATAATTCAGTAGATCTACTAGGATTGGATCTAGATAAGAATCAGATTGTGAGGATTATACTCTAAAAATAAGGGATTCTATACCATTCCAAAAAAATGTATATTTCTTCTTCTTGAAATAGATATCTGCATCATAATTTAATATCCAATTCGTACCAATAATTAGATCAAGTTTGTTTATGGGTATGATTATATGTTTACCAAATAATGCACATTTTTGTTCCATGGGGTGGGGGGACTGATTGACAAATATTTGTTGCAATGATACACCCCTAGGATTTTTTACTTACAATTCCTTTATTAAATCAAATTGTACATGTATAATTGTATTGAAATTATGGGAAGATATAAATTAATGAGACGATCTAGAATAAAATAAAGTATTGGCTATGTTTGGGGAAAAAATTAATGTAACTTCCACCACATCATCTGAAACCTCAACCATCACAGTTTAAATTGCCTAGGTTTTCCCTATCTCTTGTATCCTTTTCTGAGGAATGTTTCCATGGTTCTTAGAACACTAATTTACATAGTGACCAATCCCTCTAAAATTGTATCATTTAACATCATTTACTTGTTTATACCCAAGAATTTATTAGATCTTTGAGCCTTTTCTCCACATTTAAAGCAAACTCCAATGCCTTTCATGCATTTCCGAAGATGATTCTTTCCGTAGTTCTCACACAATAAGAATTTCTTAATTCCCATGTCCATTTATTTTTTCATCACCTTTTACATGGGTATCAGAGTACCTCTTATTATCATGGGTTCCCTTGATGAAATAATACCAAGAAAACTATTTCTCTATTTAATGGCACTTAATAGGATTACATCATATGATGAAAATGATTGGGAAGCCAATGTATTTCAAAGACTTGGGTTAAGACCTTCAAAAAAATATCAATCTTGAATTTAGAATCACATGCGTAATATATAGCATATCTGAATAATATTTTGAAGGTAACCACATACTTTACAAAAATATCTTATTCCTTTTTCATTAGGCTAAATAATCTCGCCATCATTTTAGTTCATTTCTTACGTGGAAAATATTTTTCAAAGAACATTTATTGTAAATATTAAATTTATTGTTTCAAATAAAATTTCTACACATGAAAAATTATCAAATTTTAATATTGGAATAGAAAATGAATTATTTTTTAGGGAATATTTAATTTTATTCTTTAATAATACGGAGTAAAATACAATAATCATTTTTTTAATAATATTATTTTTCTCATTTATTAAAAACCAAGTAAATTTAATTTTAGTTAACAAAAAATAACATATTTTGTTCAACCATGTTAATATTGATATAAATTAAACAGTGTTGAAATATATTTTTATTAATGGATAATATTACAGAAGTATCAAAATTTTTGAATGTAGATTTTTTAAATTCGAAACTGTATATATTACTAATATATATTACTGAATAAATAAATATCATTTATATGAAATCTTTTTTTAGATCAATTTTTTTCATATTTTGATATTGTTTTCTAATTTTAAATATATAAAAAATTTAGATTTTTCATTATTGGCCCAAATTTCTACTTTTTTAAAAAATATTTAAAAATTCAACATATTTTAATTTTGAAACTATTTATTCAAAATTTATTTCTATTATAAAAAATAATTCTCTAATATGAAAGGTTAGTTTTAAAATGAAAATAAAAAATACAACAAATAATTAATTTATCTAAAATATAAACCTTTTATATAATCTTATTGACTTTTCATATAAATTTATAATTTAAATAATGATAGTATATCATATCATATATGATATTATTTTCAATGTATCCGAATTAATTTATTATGATATAATATTAAACACTTAATTAAAATAATTATTTATGAAAAAGAATAATTATATTCTTAACTCATAGTAATTATTTATATTCTAAATGGGAATAGTGTTACTTCAGTAATATACTTTTATTTACATGAGGTTTTAATGTTCATATAAATATATTCCTAAATTTAATATCACATGATGAATTACATTTTAGTTTAGTGTTTCACATGAAATTATGAATCAAAATAGAATCTATTTAATATTAAATATATAGAGGAGTCATAGGTTGTGGAAGATCGAATTCATATAATCCATGGTTAATTAGGAATGTTCATGTACAATATATCATTGAGGATAAAAAATCATAGGTTTAAACTGGGATAACATTCATGGAAAAAATCACTCACGCCATTTTTTTCATGTTAAAAATATAGATATTGAAAAATCATTGAAACATTATGAGAGAGTTGATTCCATAAATGATGAAATATTACAAATTGTGAAGAATGGGACATTGATGTTTGTACCAAATCCTATAAGGATGAATATCTTGAATAAGAAGTTACTTTTCCAAAAAAAATTGAATGATTAACAAAAATATGTGTAAAATAATGGATGGTTTTTGTTTAATGATTATTTGTAGTATGAAATAGTAGAAAGGGATGATGTTGTTCAACAAGATTAATGGAATTAGACTATCAGATTATTTATTTCTATTATAATAAAAATTAAATACATTATTTTCTAATGTATGTTAGGTATTCTGTTATAAATGGTGAGTTTGTAGGTTTTGTTGAGAATGTGAAACCTTCTATATTATTTATTTTATAAAATTTGGATTACGTTCTTAGGTTAGTGAATGATCTATATGGGTTGAACCAAGTACTAAGACCATGGTATTAAACACATGAATCTTATTTGTGGATGATAATGATCAGAAAGGTATTTTTAGAAAATAATATTACTTCAATGATGATAATGATATACAAATCATTGAAATTTTTTTACATAGAAAATATAATATATATTCAAAATGATGAAGCTTTGTTTGTATGTATGAAAATGAGATAACAAAACAAATTGAAATGTTGATTCCTATAGAGTGAGGTACTTTATTGTCCTATAAATCTCTTAAGATAGAGTTCAAATTTTTATTTTTGAATATTTTTATGACAGGTAAGTCTTGAATAGTAATGAAATATGGTATTTTGAGGCAATTTATGCACTAATTGTAGTGGGAATAATCTTCTCAAAAGATAATAATGGAAAAAAATAAGACCAAAATTTAATATAAGAAGCATATTGGTATTCTTATATACTTAAAAACATATTTTATTTATATTTTAATTGTTGTTTCAATTTTTTATATCATTTAATTTCTTAAAAAATCTCTCATTTCAATTTTAGTAATATATTTCTCAAGAATATCAAACGCACAGTCAACTATAGGTTGAACTATTTCCTCAAAGAGAGGTTTGATATGCTTTGATTCAATGATAAATAATAGGAATGTTTTATTGATGATAAGATTCATATATATGAGGGTTCATTATTCATTGTTGAGTGGTTAGTATTTTCCCATAATGAATTACTGATCAGTCACCATGATAAATATAGAGGTAAAATATCCGACTGATACACATGAAAAAATAAAACATATGATGATGAAGGCTTGGTTCAAAGATCTTAGGGTACATATGAGGTTTCCCATACTCATGGTTTATGATAATTAATGTGCTATTAATTTATCCAATAATCATGTCATTAATATAATAAAAAAGTAAATTGAAATAAAATATCTCATCATCATGGATATTTTCAAATTAAAAAATTTAAAACATTATTTTATTGGATTGTAGTAGAAACTATACAATATATTCTCTAAGTCATTGTTCAAATAAAAATTTCCAAATATTATAATGATGTTGGGAGTTTAACCTCACCCTCCTCCAGGTGATGAAATTATGTTTTATCCCATCCCAAATATTGTCTTTGGAAGTAGAATACAATAGGGTAAAAAAATAACCAACGCTATAAATAATCCATTGTATATATCTTTTTACGTGTTTAAAAAACTTGATAGAGATTATTTTTAAGGTGTATCCACTAATATGTCTTTATATAATGAAATAAAACTTATTTTAGTGTAATTTTTAAATAGAGTCAGCTATAAATTATTCATTATGCATGTATAACCAACTAAATAGTTCTATTATAGTAAATGTTGGAATATTTTTATTTTATGTTTGATAGAAATATTATTAATTTTTAGGATAGATGTTATGTCAGGTTGATATTATAAATGAATATGTGTTGAAACTCATATGTCATGATTCCATATTTGTTTGTAAACATGGTATATCATTAATTTAATTTAATTTTTTTCATTTAATCATAAAGAATTTGTAGAATATATTTTCAATAGAATGATAATTTTACAATAGTTTTATTCTAAACAAGATATTATTATATAATATTTACTTTTAATAGACTTAATTCTCTCATATAGACCTGCAATATTAAAAATATGATTCCTGGATAAATGGATTTAGTTTAATGGGGATTTATTTTCATCCGTTGGAAAAAAATCAAAATCAAAAAATTTTTGGGACCAAGATATGTTTTATGGAATTTCTAAGAAGAAGATAATTTTTTGTGTATATTATGTAATACATAATATTAGGTATCTATAATTTATTATTGAATATGTTTGATGAAATATTATATTCATCCACTGGATAAATATTTGATGAGGTTTATGTGACTGTTTTTAATGAGTTAGATTTAGTCATCAAGATATAAATCATATTTACAAACAACTGAATTAATTGTTCTCTTATGAGGTAACAAATTATAAGATTGTTGAAGGGTTTATAATTAGTTTTACATATAATGGAAATAGAGCAATTGTGTTTTAAATATATCTAGATTCATAATTATATCATTTTTGGGAGCCCATGATTATAAACGAAAAAGTATAATACCTTAAAATTTATGTTATTTCAATAATAATATATTTTATCCAAAAAAATAAATTGTAGTTATGCATATGATATTATTTTTACCAATTATATATGTTGACCATTTCATATTTTTTATACATGTATGTAAATTTAATTTGGCCTATGAAATATTTTTATATGTAATAAAAGTTTGGCACATATCTACTATTTTGGTTATGTTGTATATATTTCTAATCCATGTATGAAATTTTCATAACCATATGAAATATTTCGACTATATTAGGTATTATATTCTTTTAAGGAATTGAAATATAAGCCTTTTTATTGTTCAAATATATTATTATGAGTACATTATTGAATGAATTTAAAATTTGTTAGATAGACTATTATTTTAGTAGTGATAAATTAAATTATATAAATGATCTTGTAATTTCATTGATGATTATATTTTTTATTAATATTAAATCAAGTTATCATGTAATATTATAAAATGATAATAAAAAAGATCCATATAGATTATGTATCTGGAAAAAATAAATTCATGATGCTTACTCTAGGAAGGATGATGTCGAAAGAAATGAATTATATCATGAATCAGAATGAAGATAAATTTCGGATAGGGACTCTCCTATTTATTTACTATTACATAACCATATTTTATTAAAAAAAATTATGTAAATTTATGATCCAATTCAATATACGGTTATTAATGGTTGATATAGAAGAGAATAGTTTTATTCTGACTATTGATAAGAAAGTGTAATTTTATTTTCGAATTAAATTTAAAATTGTCTTCAACAGTAATGAATACAAAAGTCCAAGAACAATATATAATAAATTAAAATTATTATTCATGTTTATCTATGAATATATATTCATTAAAGTAATGGTTGTGGCATGATTTCTATGTTTATAATGAAGAATAGTCCCAAACTAGAAGATTGTTTATAGTGACCATGAAGTTCACAATGTGTAAGAGAAAGAGAGAGGTGAAGTTGTTATAGACATATACACTGAAGAATCGTTTCCCAATGAAGTCATAGACAATTGTTTTTTTAAGAATATTTTTGAGATAAAATTGGAGTGATGTATTGTTAATGTATATGAAAAGATGTAGTTGATGGACTCCAAACACTTGAATACATGATATCAGTCTATATATTGAAGAAAATTCTGTTGTTTCAATATTATTTGTTCATTATAATGTGCAGAATTCACCCGACTAGGGGTTACATTAAAAAAATGTTGAGGGGCACGGAAATGGGATTTTTAGGCTAAAAACAACTCTATTTTTGATATTAATATTCTAGTAGGTTGTGTGATCCTAGAGTAATCCATAAAAACTCAACTTTTATATTTTTCAAATTGATAGGATAACCTATTAAATATAGTTTTTTTTTCTTTTATGGTAGTGTGTGTTAGGGTTTAAATATAAATAAAATGTCACTATAAATTAATATGAATTGAATATTATTTCATGTAAATCAGAAAATGAAATAAAACAATAACTATCACCAGTCATGGTGATCTCCCAATAATCTTAAAAGTGCTTCAAAAGTACTATATTTTGAAGTGGTTGATTATAGATGTTATTTTTATTAATTAAATTTTTCCTATTATATATTTTTGGAGTGATATTTCTCTTACCAAATTCTATTTTATGGTAATATTTCTTTTGATAATGTCATTTTATCACATCTTAATATAGAGGATGGTCTCCAGTTATGAGGTAGTGTGACCACATCATGATTGATAAGATTTTATCTTATAACGAGTCTATGAATACACACCCTTAGTGAGATAGAGTCAATGTGGGGAGAATGTGTGAGTATTATATTGAGTCATTTTAGGTCAAAGGAGAAAATAAATGAGAGGTTTTATAATATATTACTCTTCCTTGAGAGATTGTGTTTGAGTTTGGGATAGGATTTCTAGGGAATGTCTCACAGTGTGATTATAGGTATGATCTGGGATCTTCGGTTATTAATTTATTTCCTAGATTATTTAATGATCCATATGAGGTTCCATAGGAAATGTTTTTGGGATTTAAGGGAACGAAGTGGTGTTTTGGATGATTCAATGTGATAGTTTTTATATTAGTGTCATACATGACTAGTTCATTCGATGAGAATCTACCATGTATGGTTGTATGGGGTTCATTTATGTTTGGGGATGTTATTTTGGGAATAGATAACATCAAATATGGATTAATGAACTCTAATAATAATTAAAATAGATTTGTTTGTTAACTAATATTGTTATGGAGGCTTGGTGTCAATGGATGATAGGTGAGACTATTACTCGGGAGGAGCGACATGCAAGTAGTGATGGTTCTCATTGGGTAAATTCTCATGGAATTGTGTATAGGACGCCATTCTGTGGGGACCACAACATTTTGTTCGGGGAAAATACAATCTAAAAATTCCAAGAACATGGTGTGGTGGACGATTGGTTTTGGTGATTGGGTATGAGTGAGAAAAAAATTTCCAATCATATTGTTTGAAAATGGAAAAAACATAGGTTATAGAGATTGGGAATTAATTATCATAATAATTTTATGATAATGATAGTTCTATGGTGTGTAGTATTTCTTTGGTCATGCTTTAGAACCACTGATAATTAAAGGGTCATTAGGGTAGTGAGACTCATAGCTTGAATGTCTGGGAAATTCCGAATAGAAATTTTGGGAAATATCATATGGTATTTTTTCACCTAGGAATAATAATATCATAATTTAAATGAAATGGCTATCATATTAAAAGAATTGGAATTAGTCATTGGGGGATCAGTATGATCTGAGAGTGAGTTGGACCATAAATTCCATTGTGTATACAGTTTCTAGGTTATATTAAGAGTATATGGATGGAAATTCAATCATGGAATAAAATCCAGAGCCCATTTCATACTTCAGTGGGGTTACCTAAATGATTCTATGATTCATGTTGGTTTTAGGGCAATGTGATCAGGTGTTTTGGAATCAGGTTGGTAGATGAACATAACAGTTTTTATAAAATATTATTTTTGGGAGGTTCAAATTGTGGTTTTAAATGGATTTAGATAGTTGGATGTCGGAACATTGTCGAGAACACTATTTCATATGTGGTTATAGTTTTTAATACCATTTGAGTTTATATTCAATAGGAAATTCTTTTGGTGGGTAGAAAAATTACTTCATAATTGTTTAATTTGTGTAGTGCCTTATAGTTAGGAGAAACATAATCATTTCGAGTGATGGATATGCGTGAGATCTATCTCATTGTGGACATTGGTATCTAGGGATGTCATAACTTATGAAGAGTACTATGTTATGTATTTAGGGTTGTGTGATTGGGATGTGGGAGTAATTCAAAGTATGAACATGGCTAGTAGATAGTGAATTAGTCACTATGATAAATCATGTTTCATGCTTCAAGGAATTTGATATATTCTTGTGAACTATAAAAATTATGGTGTGGATTTTGTAATGACCCAAGGATTTTGATATATTTTTTTAAGGAGTGAATTTGAATTTTAGAAATGTTAACTATTCATTTAAAATATTGAACCATGGAATAGAATTAAAATTTATTCAATATCCCAAATAGATTTTTTCTAATGATGAATAAGTATCCATAAGTGACCTGAGGGATTAAGAGATAGTTAGAGGAGTTACATAGTTTTAGAGATACTATAGAAGCAACTATCTTTCCCATTGGATTGTTAATATCCTCGTATCTTGGTGAGGCTATTCAGTAATCTAATATTCCACTGGATCATTGGAAGGGATGGTTTTATATATTTTCATCTGTAAGTGAATCTTTTTCTTCTTCAAGGGGAATTGTGAATTAATGGTGTTCTGTTTCAAGAATAGGTGAATCTTGGAAAATTCATCATACCCATTTTCTCTTATTGTTTTCCCATTGTAACGGGTCAATATGGAAGTTTTCTAGTACAAATACAAAGTTAGTATGTCTATTATGTTGAATTTACAAGTCTTTTTATTCTACCGTTTTATTATTATCCCCTTTATATAGAGGTTTTTTATATTCCACCAAATTATAGTGTAATCAAACAAAATAGAATGTGATATTGTACTACCGAGATATAGGATGTCATAAGACAACGTTTTTGTATCATTAGAAGTGGTTTTTGGTAGGAATGTTACCTCAATGAATTTTTTATGATTTATGGGTTAAACGAAAATTCATATCTAATTAATCAAGTGCTTATGGATAATTATTTTTTTAGATCTAATGTAGAGTTTATGTTCCAAATTTGGATATTTTATTTAGTCAGTTTTCTAAATACATACATTTCATCGAAGCAAAGGTGTTCGTATAAATATATTTTCGGAATAGATCGGATTTGGAATGGTAAGGTGATGAATATAATCGGATAAAAAACCATGATGGTGGTAGGCGACACAAATGATACAATGTCACATGTATAATTATAATTGAGTGTGCATTACACCATGAAAGGGTCCCACCTTTTTCATTTATGACTATTACATAATGTTTAGGAAAAATAAGAAATTAATTATATATTCATACAATGAAAGGTTTAGAATAATGTGAAAATAAGGTTCGTACATCACTTATACATAATAAAAGATTAATGTTATTTAATTCCTTATTTATTTTCATCCTACACAAATAATGATCCCTTTAGTACATGTAATCACCAACATTTATATACTAATAAACTATGTGATCTAAAATCCTAGTAAGTAGTGGAATGACTGAGAATTAATAAGAGACACGAATCAAAAGTTATTGGGTGAGAAAAATAATCATTATCATATCAATAGTATGGGATCATTATTGTAAGCTTGGGGGAATAATTTGAAAAAAGGATTGTACTGTAGAATAATATTTTTAATAAAACATCATTTGATAGAGGTCAAATACAAGACATACTTTTTAAAAAAAATCTATCATTTCATTCAAAAATAACATATTTTCATAAAAAATAACATAAAATTTGTGAAAAATTTATTTTAATGTCCACTCATAAAAACTATAGTGTGATTAGATATACCACATTACCCCTTGAATAAGGATATATAATTTTAGGCACACCTATCACATATTTAAATGATCATAATCAAGCATTCCACATGCAAAGAGAACATATAAAACTCAAAACCATGAAATAAACCCATTGAGTGGAATGAATTTTATAAGGATTTTAAAATAATGTCTTTACAGAATAAAATAAGTGGTTCCAAATTAAAAAATTAACATCATATTTGTCCAAAAAATTTCCTTCTGAATAAAAAATATAAAGAGGAGAGAAAAATATACATTTTTTTTAAAATCATGTATTTTAAAAAATTCATTGTTTTTAGATTATAAATCATTTTTAAAATTTTAAATAATTTATAACCCTAGGAAAAAAAAGTAAAATATTTTGGAAACAATTTTTTTTGAAATGGATAATCTCCAACATTGAAAATAACAATGACAAAATGATAACTGCTAAAAAGAGTTTGGGTAAGGATTCCTAATAAATAAAAATAATTTAATGTTTTTAGCATTTTAACCTCCAATATAATAAACACATGTTTGTTAATAAAAGAAAAAAATAAGTGAATTATATTAATATATTTTAGTATTGATCAATTTAAATTATTGGATTCATTTTAATAATATTATATATAAAATATGAGTTGTTTTGATGTCATGTTTCATTAAATTAACCATTCATATTTTGATTCCATTTTATGTTAAAACTATATTATAATTTACTAAAAATAGTTATATATGAAAAAAATAAATTTCATTAAATATGTAAGTAATATATATATATTTATACAATCCACCCAAGAATGTTGTGATAAATAGGGAGTTGGAAATGTCCTCTTAAGTCGTTAAACGACCATTGATGGGATATTTTCAAAATAGATTGGCTGATAATTAAGAGATAGAGAAAATGAATAAGAGAAGAGACAAATAAGAAAGAAATGTTGATGAATCCTCTACACCTTCTTAGTGTTTTATATTTCATACAGACTTAACCAATTTTATTGAATATTTTTGAGAGACACTAGCACATCCAAAAATTGTATCAAGGTCAAAATTTGGATAAATATTTATTTTGGTAAGAATCAGATAACTAGTTTATGAAGGGTTGGGGGAAGTGATATTAATATTTTATTGTAGATCCCTAAACATTTTATGGTGTGTTTATTTTATATAAATTCTTGTTATAGCCTATATTTCATGAATCTCAGAGCCTCTATTGAAGTAAACATGGGTATTTATATGAGATAGTCATAACCTAGACATTGAACTTAAGATTGCTAGCTCTGAGATTTTAATTTTTAAAATCGGACATACACAGTCATGTTTAGGATGATATTTAGAGTCTGGTATAATTAACATAATTTTTAGTGAATAGTAACCTACCCTTATGAATAGTGACATACCCGTATGAATAGTAACATTCCATTATGAATAGTAATATGAAATTTATGAATGGTATCCATACCCAATAATGTATAAATAAATTTAGGCAAATAAAAAATGAAGAAGAATATTTTAAGTATTTATATTTTTCGATTAAATAATTATTTTAATTGAATATATAATTAATCATATTTAGAAAATTATTTTTGAAAAATAAACATCATTTTTGGTTCTAGACATTGATAAATGGTTAGGGTGAAATTTATTTATTTTTCTGATATACTTGAATTTTTGATGAATTGTAAAATACATTAATTTACCGTATGAATACATTGTAATAATATCATGAAAGTCTCAAATAAAAAAAATTACAAGAGTCTGAAGGAGGGAATATTACATTTGCCCTTATTAAGAAAACTGAGCAAATCCTCATCAACAGTGGTCAAATGCACAAAATAGGCTTCAGCAATACCTTGATTTTCAAGTCTATCAGCAAGAGAGTTGGCTTCACGGTAAACATGTGTGATTATAAAGCTCTTGGAGGAAAGAGTGTCAAGACATTTGATCTATTTAAAGGAATGTTTCTAGGCAAGATGGATCTAATTCTTTCTAATAACTTGCACAATATTTGAGGAATCACTTTCGAACCAGAGATTATTCCAATTTCTTTGTTGAAACATCTCCACTGCATTTATTAGTACCATCATCTCAGCTTAATGGGTAGTGTCATGACCCCAAGAGCTATAAAATCCTTCAAGAAAGTTTCTATTGTGGTTTCGGAAAACGATACCATAACCATCTAGTCCATGAATGCCCTTTAAGGCACTATCAAGGTTGCATATGATCTAACCTGCAAAGGGGGGAGTCCAGAAAAATTCCATAGTGCCTATAGGGTTTGGAAAATTTCCCGACAGATGAAGCTTTCTCAAGACTGCAATGTCATTGATGGAATTGTGACATTGTGCAGTGTGAAGATGATTTGTATTTTGAGTAATTACAAGAACATTGGAGAGGATAACATTGTGATGGAATGTAGAATTTTCATGCCTGTATTTGTTCCTACCTCTCCAAAGAGTTTAAAAAGTTTCAGCACAAGCAACAAGGAAGCGGATATGAATATTCTTAGAAAACTGTTCTACTGAAATAAAGTGCAGAAAATATGCTATATTGTCAGCATGTGGTATTGAGATGTCAAAGAGTTCAAAAATGAATATCCAGATTGATGCATTAGTTTTAAAAGATAGGAATAAATGGTCCAGGTCATCCTTATGTTGGTGGCACAAATCACATCTTGATAAAAGAGTGATACCAACTTTTAGAAGGTTGCTGTCCATTGGAAGTTTTTGCAGGTGAATTCTTCAAAGAAGAGTGAACCGAGAGGGCTGTACCCAACTTCTGAATTTTTGGATAGCATTGAATGATAATAGAAGATTTTAGAGTCATGTAGTCCATTATCACTTGGTTCCCAAACCAGGATATCATCGGGATTTATAAAGTCATACGAATTAACAATTCACACAATATGGGTAGGCAGATTGTTTCTCATCTCAATTTGATCACAAATAGAGGCATATAAATCAAAATACAAAGAATAAACATTTATACAATCTATTAATGGAGTCCCTATCCTGTTATCCCTCCAGAATTTCATCTTGGAGGAGGCATTCACCAACCAGTGGGAGTGTTTAGTGATCTTTTGAAAAATCATTTTCAAACTAGGCCAAACTGATGAGTGCATGTGTGTAAACATTCCAGCAATTAATCTAGTAAGGATTCTGGATCTAAGCATGTAAAGAGATCTGATTTTCCATTAATAAGTCTCCAATTAAATTGATCTTGAAGGGAATGATTAAAGAGCTCAATATTCTTAATCCCAAGTCCCCCCATAGTGAGAGGTAAACAACATTTAGTCCATGGAGTAGTGAATATTTTCCTTTCAAGAATGCTGCCACTCAAAAAAAAATCCTCATTAGGGAATTAAGAGTCTTAATTATAGAAGTAGGCTAGGTGGACACCATTAAATAATAAAAATGTTTGGAGATGATCACATGTTTAACTAATCATATTCTTCCCTCCATAGAAAGAGCTTTTCATTTCCATTTAGAGAGGGTTCTTCTAACCTAACAGACCACATCAGTAAAGTAGGTAGAGAGAAGTCTACCTAAAAACATTGGGACTCCAATATATGTGAAAGGAAAGGATCCTTCTCTGATTCCTAGGCTCTGAATCATACAATGCTTCCTGTAATCTGAAATATTTTTCCTGAAAAATATGAAGGATTTATTCTAGCTTACCTCTTGTCCAATGACATGATCATAGTGATGATGGATGGATTTGAGATTCTAAATGTTTCTTTTGCTGCCTTGAGTAAAAATGATATTGTCAACATCACAAAAAATATGTGAGGGGCATAGTTACTTATGTTAGTTTGAAGATCTTTCAGATTTTCTTAGTCAACATTGTACGTTACCAGTCAGCTGAGATAATCCTCTATAATGGAAAAGATAATAGCATACAAGGGGTCTCCTTGCCTTAATCAACTAGAGAACTTAAAATAACCTTCAAGGGATCCATTGATAATAATGGAGATATAGGATGAGCTATTCAAAGTGTAAGACTACTGAATAAAGGTTGGATGAAACCCAAACTTATGCATAATGTTTCCAATGAAGTCTCAATCAATAATGTTCAAAGCCTTTCTAATATCCAATTTGAGGGAAATACTCCCTCCTCATGTGGGTTTTTTGAATTAGATTCACACATTCAAATGCATTGAAGAGACAATCTTGGACTCTTATTCCTTTAACATTACCAAACTGATTCCAGGAAATGATTTTATTAGAGATACACGCAAGCCTGTTTGAAAAGATCATCATGAAAATTTTATGTATAGTATTAATCAGGGCGACATGTTTGAATTGATTAATATCACTAGCATTATCAACGTTTGGAATTAAGGAAATGAATTGTGCATTGATTCAATGAATTTCTGATCCATTAGTAAAAAAATACATGACCATCCGGCAAACATATACCTGTATAATATTCCAGTAAAATTAGAAGATGTGATTTGTGAATCCATCAGTCCCAGGAGAGCTGTCTTTCTTATGTCAGAGGAAAAAATTCTTTATTTCAATATCAGAGGGTACTTGGATTATCATTTAATTGACATCATCACTAACAAGGGAAGGTATAATACCATCAATTATTTTCCAATTTTTTAGGTCCATTGAAGAGGTTCTGATAGAAAGAGACAATTTGATTCTAGAGACTCTGATGATCATCCAGAATAACATCTCCATATTTGAGAAGAGAGCATGGCCTGCTTTCTTTTTTACTCTTATGTATGGAAATAAAATACTTTGTACTTATATCACCATCCGTAATCCAATTATCTTTATACACCTCATTGTGAATATTGTCTCTAATAGTAAGCAGAATTTTCAGGTATAAGGAGATCTTAGCATCCAGTCCATCCAGGCTTGAGAAATCAGAATCTTTCATTGATTTTTGAATACCATGTAGAAAATTCTCAAGAGATCCAATTTCCTAGTCCAGGAGGATGAATCTATCTTTAATCCAATGTTTCGTCTTAATCTCGAGACATCGATGTTTAAAAACACAAGATAATGGATAATTATTTTCCCTGGTGCTCTAAGTATTTCTGACCAGTGTGTAACATTCAGGGAGAGTAGTCCAAGCATTTTTAAACTTAAATGGGAGAGGACATCTCTCACTTTTTCCAGTAATGTTATAAATGATTGGTTGATGGTTAGCATTATGTTTGGAAATATTCACATAAGAAATTGTCCTCCAATTTTCCTGCACATTATCGTTAACAAAGGCCCGATCAATTCTACTAGCTCCCATTCCATTGAGATGTTTCTTATACCAATTGTACATGGATCCGAGCAGATTAACCTCAATCAGATTTTATTTTTCAACACATAGTCGAAATTCATCCATAGCAGAAATAGTAGAAGAATGTCACAACCTTTCATCAGCCTATAGAATATAATTAAAATCCCCTATAATCAGCCAAGAGTCACCAATGTTGTGTGATAGATTAGAAATGTGTTTCCATAAGTCCCTTCTGACCATATAATTATTGGACGCATAAAAAACTAAGCAGAGTAAATCCTGAGCCTGGATAGTGAATTTGCAGGTAATAATTTGTATATGGATAGTTACAAGAGTGTCATTGGAGACCCAGATGAGCACTAAGATTCAGAGATCATCCTGATGGTCATCATGTATAGAATGAAACAGAGTGTAACCAAGTTTATCGAGAATAGAGATAGAACTTGTATCCTTGGTCTTTGGTTCAGAAAATCCAATGACATCAGGTTTATTTTTAGTCACAAGAAGCCCAAGGGAACTCAAAGTTCTAGATTTGGCTATTCCCTGGAAGCTACAGATGAGAATCCGCATTATATATATTTTTTGGTTTAAACCCCATTTTTTGCAGGCTATCACAAACCTTATTCCTTTGAGATCTTCTTGGATCAATACATTTGGAGGTGCCTGTAGAAGCAGACTTTTTTGGAGTGATTTCAGCATTAGTGATAACAACATTAACAGTATCTCCTCTTAGTTTGGAATTCTTATGCATTTCTGAATATATCTGAGAGTCATCCTACATAAAAGTCTGCTTGGACTGAAATGATACATCCACAACCTCTTTTAATTTCTTCTTATACAGGAGTGAGATGTATTTACTTCTCATATTTTGTTCTTCTAGGGAAGTGCCCTTGGTAGTTTGATCGGATCCAATTTCCAATAGGGAAGTTTGAATAATTTGGACAGGGGTTAGAGAAATATTCTCTAGCTCAGATTGAGAAATATACAACACTTCTAGGAGTCTTATGTTGATCGGATCGAGGGTAATATCTTCATATTTCAGGTTAACAACAGTGTTAAAAATTTCATTCAAGAGCTCTAGCTGTTCTGACTGGGCACATCTGTCATCCTGTAATTGGGTAGAGTCTCCAGGAGCTGGTCTATTTTCCAGTGAGTTATGATAGTCTTCCTCTTCATCCATGTCAGCCCAGGCTTTGTTGGATCCTACAATCTGTGTATTTACCTGCATGACATTATTAGAGTCTTTTTTAACATATTGTTTGGTCGAAGCAGGTTTCTTGCTAGGAGCATGTTTCCATGAATTCTTTCGTGAAGCTGTCTTTGTGGTTCTTTGAAAAATGTGACACTGACCAATGAAATGACCTACCATCCTACAATGCTCATAATACTTGGTCAGGTTTATATATTCTAGGAAGATGTCAATAAAATGTTAATTAACATCCACTAGAACAAGTTAAGGAGGAAGTGACTCCATATCAATTTCAATCAGAACTCTGGCAAAGATGCCATGATCCCCATTGATAGATCTTTGACCAATCATTAAAGGCATTCCAATTCCTGAAGCAATATCATTCAGGATTTTTGGATTCCATGAAATCCAATGAAGGCCAGGGAATTTTTTCCAAACCTGGGCAATTGACTGCTTCTGTGTGAACGTGTTAAAATGTGGATCCCATTCAGAGAGATGAAAGAAACCTAGTTTCAAATTGAGAGATCCAATTCGCCAGGCATAATTCAGGTCATCTTGCTTATGTAGAATAATATGGAAAAAAACCTTTTCCAATTTGAATTAAGTGTCAGTAAGAGAAATTACAACAAGGTGAGATTCTATGTTTGAGACCACTATAAGACCAAGGCTTTGTGCCCTTCTCATAAGATATGTATCCAAGAATAGAAAATTTTCAAAACTCCATTCGCTGCTTGAAATCTTCAGGGTCTGCAGTTATCATAATTGCACCCTCTCCAGTCCTTTTAACCATTGGAGGCCTAATCTGAGCATTCTCAAGATGTGATGACCTTGCAAGTGCTTCTGCAAAATAAATTCCTTTATTTTCATGAGCTTTCGTACCCGATGCGTTCTTTGTATTCTTGTGTGGAGGAATAGGAATCTCCCAGTCAGGATTGAACAATTCCATTGCACAGGATCAAAATGAGAACTCAATTTGATGTCCATTTGAGAAGGCTTCATTCGAGTCGGTCTTCCCGCACGCTCCCATACTGAATCCACAATCACATGGATTAAATCCTTCCAAAACACAATGTTAAATACATTATAATTTTAATTAACTATTACTAGAATCATGAGTGATGTAAGCACCCAAATCTCAAACTCACAAGCATATATTACTATTTTAGGTAATGGAATACTCACTATTTGCTTCCATGAGTGGAAATAATAAATTAATGATTATAATATTAAAAAAAATCTTCTTCCCTCTACTATATAAACCACCCCTCACCCCTTCTTCCTCCCACACTAATGAAGCTTCAAGCCTTGCCTAAATTCTTCAAAATATTATTCTAAACACCTCTCCGCCCGTCTGAGACCATCTGGTATGGCCAAAAGGTCCAAAATAAGGTATTAAAGAGTTTCTCAAGTAGGAGTACTCATGAGGTGAACATTTCTTCCTTTTTCATTCAATTACATTTTCAAGTCCCATTATTTTGTCCACTCTTCTCACCTCACCTCATGAAAATGACATGATAATTCAAGTACCATAATTGTACTGTATTTTTTTATTCTAATGGAATATTTCATCATAATATCTATTCTTCTATCCCATTTATACTACAGATGTAAACACATTCTGAGGTGTGTCAATTTATCACACTCAAGGAAGACAGGTTTTCAATTTGAATTCCTATATTCCAGACAGGTCATGAACCCTTTTCAGTATTTCAACCAAATCATAAAATATGTATTTTTTATTGTTTAATGTTCTGGAATCCATACACATTCATAATATGGAATAAAAATACAAAACAAGTTTATTGTGCACAAAGCCTCCAAGCCAAATCCAAGTGTTTAATTTTAACTCATCGAATGAGTCGTCCTCATGGAATATAACCAGAATCATTATAAGATAATTTATATCTCTTTAATTTCACTAATAATTTATATTAACAATTCTATATTATTAACCACAATTCTAACAAAAATCCATTCATGAATACAAGTAAATGGTTCATGAATACCAAAAAATAAAATGCTACCAAAATAATAAAATTGAATCTGTCAAACAAATATGAAATGCCATTAATGAATATAATAAGGATATAACATATCAATTAAATGTTTATGAGGTTCTAGAATTATTAATTAATGAAGCTAAATTTTATTATTCAGGTCATTAAGAACAATCAAGAACACCTTCAAGCATAAGGTAAGGGATACCCTCTCTCACTTTTGTTCAAGAATATCCCATATGTTGTGCTCTATATTTTTTAATACCTACTGATTGGGTATGATTTTGGACCTCTACCATACTACCATTATGATATATAAATAATTTTATTCCCTTTTAACTCTCATTAATCCCTCCTAATAACACTCATTACTATGCCAAAATGTTTGTAAGCGGTTCTCTCATCTCACATTTATTATTGGGGGATTTTCATTGTTTGACTATTATTTCTGATATGTGGTATATATGTACTAGCATTTGATATATATTAACATTATTATCTTTATATTCATGGTATTATATGATTCATTTGTTGTTTATTAACATTTGGTCATACGACTCAATTGATTACAATGTGATAATGAGCTTTGTCTCAATTTTCTCTTCATTTTGGATTGCATAGAACTGTGCACTTACTCTTTCTTATGTGGTGTACCTACTTCCCATTTTAGGTAACTTTTAAATTGAAATTATATTCCATTTAAATTTCCATAGTCTCATATCTTGGATATGATTATTGATTATGTCATATACCATTTTAGATATAATATTTATTTTGAATATTGTTTTGACTATGGAAATATTGATGAATATGTATCCTCTATTCTATACGTATAATGTAAAGGAATATTTATATCAGGTTTAATCTATGTAAAAAAGAATGCATTGGACATGTAGCGGTGGGTGGGGCCCACTACATCTCCTCGATGCATCAGTAGGCCTCACGAGACAAATTAGTTTGCAACAAACCCTTTGAGTTTATTTCCAAAAATCAGATGTGTTTCTACACACAAAACTAAACTGTTTTTATAGTATTATGGTCTCATGTTACATATATATGATGTCCAATTAATAATAATTCTCTTTATTAATATTCATTTAATACTATCTATGAGGTTTTCACTATGAAAAAAATCCAAGGATGCAGTTTCATTCTCAGTTTATTAATTGCGTGATATTTTCATTTATTCACCATGCCATATTGATTATGTAAAATTGTTTAGAATTATGTTATTATTGATTCATGATTCTGTTATTTGTAACTCTTTCTGATCATTTGACCTCACCCATATAATAGTTTACATTCCACAGGTGATGAAAGGGATATCATTTATAGAGTTCTTGTGGATGAAGATTTTAGTTTTTATTATTATTATATTTAGTAACATTTTCCATTGTAATTTGAGATACATATATGTATCTAGTGTCTTCAAGACTACTAAAATGATCATTCCTTTGGGATTTTTATTCCTTATAATCATACTAATATGACAAGAAATGCACCGGATCCAGTATAGAGGTGTAAGGGTGTTACAGTTGGTATCAGAGGAAGTTTAGTCGAATATGTGGAAACAAGATTTGAAAACACAGATTAGGGAACAAAGAACTAAGCTAGTATTTGAGGAAAAACATACAACAACATCCTGGTATTTTGGTAAGAAAAATAATATGAGAATCATTCATGAAATACATCCCTATCTGGATATAAGCGGGTAGAGGTGGCTCTGGAAAAAATATACCTAGGAGTGAAAGCCCAGACAGGGAGTTTTGGCCTGACTAGGGGCATCCTGGTACATGATAATGGGCCTTGAAAAAATAATGGTTATGCCAATCTCGGGGGATATGCATAGGATAATTTATATTTTCTTTACATGCAATTATGAAGGATTGAAATGTAAATTATTCCTCAAAGAAACCATTTATCTGACAATTGGATTAGCCATGCGTAGGATCTGAATTTATGATAAGTATTCTATTAATATAAGATTAAAAATTATGATTCATACCCTAATCTAGTGTTTTTTATTATTTAGAAATGGAGTCTAATGGAATAATGGTAATCATTACTCATGGGAAATGTAGGGATCTCCCCATAGAGAAAGTCTACATAATCAATGTTCGAGCGGATCATATCATGAACACATTAGAAAAACTTTCTTTGGTGGTGATGAATAACCATTCCACACATGTGTTGGATCGTTTCATGTGGTAGAAGCCTCCATCATTCAGCAGGGCTACTAATCCAATGGTTTTTGAGCAATGGATAATGTCCCATGAAATGAAATTCATGGAATTAAGATGAAATGAAAATGAAAAGTCAGTACTAGAAATATATTGTCTCATGGGAGACACTGATCAATGGTGGTCCTAGATTCAGAATACCAAGGAGGAAGAAGAAATATAAGATATGTAATGGAGTAATTTTAAGGAAATATTCATCTAAAAATATTTTCCTCATGAAAAATGAACCAAAATGAAGAGGAAATTCCATGGCTTAATGCAAATGGAAGAAGAGAGTGTTCTAGAATTTTATGCTACCTTCACAAGGATAGCAAGGTATGTTGCAGATTACATATGTTACTCAGTAGACAAGATTGATCATTTCATTGAATTTCTTAATTCGGGTATTTGAAGGGCACTTGATTCTCAAAAAATTTCATTATATGATGAAATTATATAAAGTGACATCAAAAAAGATAAGTAATTATCTAGATCAAATTTTTTTAAGGGGAACCAAGATAAAAAGTGGTACTTTGATAACTAAGGGAAAGGTGAAGTTCCAAATAAGAACAATGGAAATAAGGAATTCCCATTATGCCAGAATAATGGAAAGAATCATCCTAGGAAATGACTGAAAAGAATGGGAGTCTTCTATAAATTTGGAGAAAAGGTTCATCTATCTAGTGAATATAAGGGGAAGGAAAAAGTTGATGATGGTCAATGCTACAATTGTAGAGAGATGGGACACTATGCAAATGAGTTTCCTAAGCTCCAAGGAAACATGCCTCAATAAAGGCCATGAGAGCATGAGAGAGCTTATGCTATTACAACCGTGGATGTTGAAGTTACTAATGATGTGCTGTAAGGTACTTCACTTGTTTTCTCAAACATAGGAAAAACATTATATGATTCTAGATCATCACATTCATTTATATCGTCCCAGTTTTCCCTGAAAATTTGACACGTACAATTTGATCTAATAACGGATTTATCAGTTAAAAGTATTAGTGGATGCATCATTGCCACTGGGGCATGTCAACTAGCCCCCCTTTTGACACATAAACGTGCTTTAGTTTCTAACCTTACCGTAATATCAATGACAAAATTAGTTTTAATTTTAAACCTGAATTGGCTATCAAACTATGTAGTTAAGATTTATTGCAATAAAAAAGAATTTAGAATTTTTGAAAATGGTGTATAATGTCTTATCAATTGAGTAGAAACCTCACCACCTGATTCTTACCAAGATCCCATCCCAGTACCTCTAATTAATTGAATACATGGAGAGGTAGATAAAATAATATATATGGCCAAGGAATGAACTCTTCAAATTTATTATGTGCATATAGATCAAGAATACATTGATTTATTTCCATCGGATTTACCTGGAAATCCTTTAGGGTGGGAAGTTTAGATATTTATTTATTTAATTCATGGTGCAAGACCTATATCAAAGACACCCTACAGAATGGACACTATGGAATTACTGGAGCCAAAAAACAACTATAGGATTTGAGTGAAAAAGTTATTTATTCAACCTAATGTTTCTACATGGGGATCCCCTATCATATTTGTCAATAAGAAACATGGATCCATGATGAAATGCATTGATTACAGTGATATAAATTCTATTACAATTAAGAATAAATATCTTATACCCTGTATTGATGATTTATTTGATCAACTTCATTGATCTCAAAACTTTTCTAAAATTGAACATCAATATGGATATCATCAACTACGTGTGAGGAAGTACTATATTGCTACAATAGTATTTCAAACCAGGTATGGGCAATATGAGTTTACAGTGATTCCTTTTGGACTGAATAATGCACCCTCTATTTTCATGGATTTTATGAATAGTGTTTTTAAGGAATATATTGATAACATTGTTGTGGTATTCATCGATGATATACTGGAATACTCCAAAATCTATGAAGACCTTGAGAGTCACTTGTGGATTATTCTTAAAACTCTTAGAAGAAATGATTTATATGGGAAGTTTAAAAAGTGTGAATTATGGATTCAATCAGTTTATTTTCATGGCTATATTTTCTATAAGGATAGAATATTTGTTGATCCTATAATGACAAAGGAAATAAAAGAAGGGCCCACGCCAACCAACATAACCGAGGTACTCAGTTCTATTGGCTTAGCAGGTTACTATCGTCATTTCGTTCAAAATTTCGATCGATGGGCTAACCTGATAACCAAGATAACACGTAAATGGGTTAAGATTGTTTTGATGAAAGAATGTACAAAATTCATTGAAGAATTTAAAAGAAGACTGGTCAATGCTCCAATTTTGACTCTTCTATCATGAAATGATGTATTTTTTATATACAGTGATGCATGAATGAATGGACTGGGTTGCGTCCTTATGCAAAACAATAAAGTTATTTAATATGCACCAAGACGATTTAAGACTCATGAGAAAAATTATCCGAGTCATGATCTTGAGTTATCGTCCATAATCATTTCTATGAAAATGTGAAGAAATTATCTCTACGAAGAATGTTTTGAAATTTATTTCGACCAAAAGAGTTTGAAATACATTTTCACAAAAAAAATTACTCAACATGAGGCTAAGGAGATGGATCAAGTTACTCATATAATACGATTGTTCAATACACTAACACCCAGGAAAGGAAAATATGGTGGAATATGCATTATGTAGGAATGATCACGGACTCCTGACCCAAATAAGGATTGAAAAATATCCTATATTAATTTATCTACTGAATATGTATATAGGAATTGTTAAAAAAAGGGAAACATCTTTCCCCATTCAAATGATTGCTAAACCATCATTATTATAGAAGATAAAAAGCACTCAATCTGATGATGTGAATCTGCATAAGAAAATTATATTTTTCAAGGATGGGAGATTGGCAGATATTGTGTATGAAGAAGAAGTTCTGAAATTTGGGAAGAGGTTATGTGTTTCATCAATACCTTGGATAAAATTGAAACTATTATACAATTATCATAGCTCAACATTCCTTATAAAATGGGTAACACAAATATGTTTAGTGGACTGAAGGACTGTTTTTTGTGGGATAATATGAAATGTGAAATTTCTTACTATGTTCCATGGTTTCTAATTTGTCAAAAAGTAACAGTAGAGAGACAACATCCCAGATGTGTGAGGCAACCTCTACCTATTATTACGAAGAAGTGGTGTAATATTACGATTGATTCTGTCACTGGACTACCGAGGAAACCTATAAGGAAAAATGAAACATGTGTAATTGTTGATCTTCTCACAAAATAATTACATTTTCTTCTTATAAGAGAGGATTTACCACTTGATCACCTAGAAAGAATTTATATTAATGAAGTTGTAAGACATCACAGTGCACCTATATCGATTGTGTCCAATCAATATCCCTAGTTTACATCCAAATTCTTAAAAAGTCTCCATAAGGCATTGAATACTATGCTTCGTATTATTACTGATTATCACCCCCAAACTGACAGACAGTCTTAAAGGAGTATTCAAACTCATGAATACATGCAGAGATCATGATCTCTTGACATTCATGGTATGTGGGACAGAAAATTTCCATTGGTGGAATTTTTCTACAACAATTATTTCCAATCTAGAATTCAAATGACTGCTAATGAAGAATTATATGGAATGAGATGTCGAACTCAATCTTTTTGGGATGAAGTTTACGAGTGGAAACATATTGGCCCAAAACTTATTGAAGAGACCATGACAAAGGTGAAGATAATCCATGACTATATTAATGTATCCCAATGTAGGAAAAAGAGTTATACTGACAACCAGAGAAATGATCTGGAATTAAAAGTGGGAGATCATGTCTTTCTGAAAGTATATCCCTGGAATGGCGTCTTAAGGTTAATTATGAAAGGAAAATTTATCCCCAGGTATATCATATGATTTAAAATTCTGGAAAGAATTAGATCTGTAGCTTACCGTTTAGCAATGCCTCCATGTTTCTCCAAAGTTCATGATGTGTTCCACATGTCATTGTAAACGAAATACATGCCAGACCCAATGCATGTAATCACCAATGAAGAAATAGAACATGACCACGTTTTTTCAAACTGTGAAGAGCCTATCATGATCCGCGGGACACGGGAACATGTATTGAGAAATTGGACGACTCGTCTAGTAAACATTCATTAGGAAAACCAAAATATGGAATAAGAAACATGGGATCCTAAGAATGTTATGATGAAGAACCACCCACATATTTTTGGTGGGCTCTATAAATGAAAAATTATGAGGACAAAATTTCTGAAGGAGGTAATAATATAGCACACCAAACATTTTATGGTTTATTCCTCTTAAATAAATTATAGTTATAGCATATTTTTCATGAATCACTCAGACTATGTGGAACCAAACATGGGTATTTATAGAAGATAGTCATAAACTATCCATTAAACATATGTTTGTCAGCTCTGTGATTTGAATTTTAAAAATCTGACATGCACTGTTGGGTTCATGATGATATTTTTAGTCTGATAGAATTAACATAATTTTCAGTGAATAGTAACATACCCTTATGAATAGTAACATAACCTTATGAATAGTAAAATACCCCTATGAAAAGTAATATGAATTTTAGGAATGTTATCCATACCTATGAATGTATAAATATATTTAGGCACCTTTTAAAATAAAGATGAATATTTTAAGTGGTTTTATTTTTCGATTAAATAATGATTTTAAATAGAGGTTTAATTATTCATATTTAGAAAATTATTTTTGAGAAATGGAATTAATTTTTGGATTCTATTCATTGATAAATGGTAAGGGGTAATTTTTGCTATTTTTCTGAAATACTTGAATTTTTTGTGCATAGTAAAATACATTAATTTACCATATAAATAAATAATAAATTAAATTATCTATTCCTAGAATTATGAGTGATGTAAGCACCCAAATAAAGAACTCACATGCATATATTACTATTCATGGTTATAAAATACTCACTATTTCTTGTCATGAGAGGAAATAATAAATTAATGATTATAATATTTAGAAAACTCTTCTTCCCTCCACTATATAAACCACCCCTCACCCCATCGTCCACCCACGCCACTCAGGCTACAAGAATTGCCTACATTCTACCAAATACTCTTCCCAAGACCTCCCCCCACGTCCAAGATATTCTGGTCTCACCAAAAGGACAAAAACAAAGGTCTTAAAGAGTTTCTCAAAGAGGAGTACAAGAGAGGTGAACCACTCTTCCTTTTTCATTCAATTCTGATTACAAGTTCCATTATTTTGTTCACTCATCTCACCTCACCTCATCCAAATTACATTATAATTATAGTACCATACATATACTAGATTTTAATTATGCTAAAGGAATATTTCATCATAATATATTTTCTTCTTTTCCACTTATAATATAAATGCAAACACCGTCCGAGATGTGTCAATTTATCAAACTCAAGGAAGACAAGTTTTCAATTTTCATTAAAATATTCAGGACTGGACATGAAACCTTTTCAATGGATGAACCTGATCATAATATAATTATTTTATTTTTTTGTTTTCTAGAATCCTTACACATTAATAATATGTAATAATAATACGAAACAAGTTTACTGTGCACAAAGCTGCCAAGCTAAATCCAAGCATTTTTTTAACTCATCGAATGAGTCATATTCATTGAATATGACCAGAATCATTATAATATCATTTATATCTCTATCATTTCACTATTAATTTATATTAAAAATTCTGTATTTTAACCACCTTTCAAACAAATAACTATTCATGAATAAAAGTAATCAAATCATGAAAACCGAAGAAGAAAATGCTACCAAAACAAAAAAATTTAATCTCTTAAACCAATCAAAAAGGACATTAATGAACCTAATATTGTTATAACATCTAAATTACATGTTTATGAGATTATGTAGTTATTAATTAATGAAGCTAAATTTGATTATTCAAAATGTTATGAACAATCAAGAACATTGTCAAGCATAAGGTAAGGGATCCTCTCTGTCACATTTGTTCAAAAATCTCCAATGTGTTGTGTTACATTATTTTTAATACCAAATGATGGGGTGTGTTTTTGAACCTCCCCCACAATGGCCTTATGATATATATAAAATGGAATACACCATTATCTCTCATTAATCCCTCACCAGAACAATCGTTACCATGCCAAAATGTTTGTAAGGGGTTTTCTCATCTCACCTTCAATTCAGTGGGATTTCCATTGTTCACCTCTTATTTCATATATGTTGTATAGGTGTACTTCCATTACATATATATTAACCTGATTATATTTATATTCATGGTATTCTATGATTCATTTGGTGGTTATTAACTTTTGGTCATACGACTCAATTGATTACAATGTGGTAATGAGCTTTGTCTCAATTTTCACCTTATTGTGACTTGTTTATTATTGCGAACCTACTCATTCTTTTGCGGTGTGACTACTGCCCATTTGAGATAAATTTTAAATTGAAATTGTATTCCATTTATATTTCTATATTCTGATATAATGGATATGGTTATTGTCTATGATGTAGTTCATTTACGTACGGTATTTATTTGGAATTTTGTTTTGACTGTGGAAATATTGATGAATATGTATCCTCTATTCTATACAGATAATGTAAAGGATTATTTCTCTTGTGTTACATATTTTTATAAATAATTCTTTGGATATAAGAAGTGGGTGGGGCCCGCTAAATCCCCTCGATGCATCGGTAGCTCTAATTAGACAAATTAGTTGGCAATAAACCCTTCGAGTTTGATTCCAAAAATCTGACCAATTTCTACCCAGAGAACTAAACCGTTTTTATGGTAATATGGTATCATATTCAAGATACATGACATACAATTAATAATCATTCCATTTATCCATTATCCTTTATTACTATCCATGATCTTTTCATAATGAAAAATCTATGAATGCAGTTTCAATCTCAGTTTCTTAGTGGCGTAAGTTTTTCATTTATTCACCATGCCATATTGATTATTTAAAATTTCTTACAATTCAGTTATTATTGATTCATGCTTTTGATATTTTTAACCCTCACTATATAATTTGTCTCACCCCATTCATTGTTTATGTTCTACAGGTGATGAAGAAATGACCATTTATTGTGTACTTGTGGATTCAATTTTTAGTTTTTTGTTTGTATTGTATTTTATAAAATTTTCCATTGTGATTAGAGTTAAATCTATGTATCTAGTTTCTTCAAGACTAAAAAATGATCTTTTCTTAGGTATTTTTATTCCTTCTAACCATGCCAATATATCATGTAATGTATTGGCTCCATTCTATAGGGGTCGGGGTGTCACATAGATGGTTGGGGTATTTTTGACTTAATATAATAAATAATTTATAGTGACCATTAAATTTTTTATAAAATTGATATTAATAACAATTTAAGTCACATTAGAATAGTAAAAAATTATTTTATATATTTTAAATATTTGTAAAATAGAATTGAGTTCTTTATTTACAATGAATCTAAAAAAATAAAAATTTATTATTTTAATGGAATATATTATCATTTTAGACAATGGAAAATTATTTTATCTTCAACATTTTATAATATAACTCTAAAATAGATCATATAAAATATTAAGTGAGTTTTGGGTCATCCTATTTGATATATATTTTGTTAAATCGTTATTACATCATCAATGATGTAATTAAAGTAAACTATTTACCTAAAAATAGTTTTTTTACTATCCATTTAAAAATTTGATGGATTTTATAAAGAAATTAGAAACTTTATTCATTTATATTCTTTGAATGAAATTATATTTTTCAAAATATTTTTATATCATACTTTAAATTTATTATTAATAAACATATTATGATATTTATGAAATACATTATTTTTTTTATTAAAATATTTAAAATAGATTCATTGAGATTTCAATCATGAAAATTATTTTATAGAATTATAGTATTTATATTTTCTTAAATTACTATGTATAGATATTATTTGTGTGAAATATTACAATTTTGAGGTTAATTTACTATTCCATTAGTTCTGTTAATATTCATAATGATTTAGTTGACATTTTTAATTGTTAATATATATTTTCATAATTCATATATATCTTCAAACAATCATATTCAATCCTATGAAAACATATTCATTTAATTAAAAATTTTCCCCTAAATTCCTCCCAAGGTTCAATATATTTTCTTTTATAATGTTGACTGGATTAATAATGTTCATTAATTATTTAAAATGTTGCTTGTTCCTTTGATGACTCCATGGGATCGAGATGATCCATATTTTTCTTATTATTTTTATTTTTTATTGTTCGTTAATCCATCTAAATATATTCAATTATCATAGAAATATTTATTTTTTATAGGCAATGTTGATTTTAATGAAATAAATCATAAATTATTTTATGTGATTAAAATATATTAGATTGAAATTATGATAAGGAATATTTACTATGATGGGAAATTCAATATAAATAAAAGTTCAGGATGTTACATTCTTCACGCCATTAGAAATTTTACCATCCAAATGTTATCTCATATGCTCATTTGAGAATATAAGATGATTGGATTATTTCATTGTTTTCTTAGGGACCCATTTCACATCATTATGTTTAGAAATCTGTTACCACACTTTGACATGGTGAGTTTTCTTGTATACATGACATTTTCTCCATATGTCGCGATCTTCACTAGCTACATCTCATAACATAGGCTATGATCCTGTTATAGCACCCTAAATATTTTTACATGTGAGGGGTTGGGTATGAACTCCTTATAAGAGATAAATGGAAAACACTATGAATGTGAAACTTGTTTGGTGGATGTCCGAGCTGATGACACACTACTCCTATGTGATCAATGATTTCAAAAGGGCTTATTTACCTTTATCTACGATTTCATTTATTTCCAAACCACGTGTATCTATTTAATAGTGATATTTTAATGAATACTTTAACTCCCACTCCACACTCAATGTATATTTTAAAATTATCATCATATGTGATATATATTTTTGAGAATAATATATATGTTTTTGAATGGATTGAACATTGTCACTCATCTTGTTCCCATGATCTGATCTAAGGATCATTTTTTCACCACCATCTTCCCTATATATTGGTGTTGTTGATAAATACCAATATAGATCTTCACATGGATCCATTTGAATATTTTATTGTATGTTAATGTTATATAAGAACGTAACTAATGATATTTGTTAATACCATCCTCTGTTAATTTCTAATGGGAGAGCTCTAAACATGTACCAAAATTTTTAATTGGTCTATTAATATTGGTCATTAGTTTTGGGGGATATTTTGTACTAAATATCTATTTAATATTTCAATTATGTTGTAGTATTCATCCAAATTTGGAGGAAAACTACATATCTTGATTATATAGGAATGAATTTGTTACCCAAGACATGTCATGTCCTGGGTTTTTAATCGAGTTATAATATTATGGTTTTCAATTTTATTCGGTTTATGAATGGATCAGTTTTTTAAACTGAGATATGGAATTTAATTTCGAGTGTTGGAAAACCTAATGGTATCATTTTTGGACTTTCTTAATTACCTGATATTTTTTAGCAGGCGTTCTAATGTGTCTCAAGAGCACTACATCAGGAAAAGTCCACTTTAATGGATTTGCACTAGCAGCGCATGGTAGCAGACCAACCCATTCAGTTTACCCTGCTTAATAAATTATTTACTATAATTAAGTAGGATTATATGAGATATTGTGATTATTTAATATAATTATTTAATAATAAAAATAATTAAGTTGTTATTATTAATATTATGGTTGTTTAATTAAATGAATGATAATGAATTAATGAAATGACGGTTGATGAAATTGATGTGGCATTTGGGTTAATCAATGAACTGTTTTAATTAAATGAAGAGAATCTGAATTAGTAAAGGAAAATTTATTATTAAATGGAGGTTTGGGGTTGGAGTTTTTATCAATAAATTTTATTAATGGTATTGAAAAAAGTTGGGGGTTTTGGCTTTAAGGAAAAAAATGTTGGAATAATAATAATAATAATAATGTGATACTAATTATTATTATTATTTGGTTTATTTAATTAAATAAATGTTAATAGAATTTAATTTGGCTTCTTATCATCTCTAAGAAATGTTTAATTAAATTTGGGGTTTCATATTTAATGATGTTTTATTATTAAATAGTGGTTTTGGGTTTATGAATGGTTTGAAAAATAATAATAATGAGATTATTATTATTCATGTTTTATGAATGTAATAATAAATATTATAATGGAAATTTAATTAGTGGTTATGATTTTAAATAAATGAGGGTTAAAATAATTAAATAATTAATGTGGATTTAAATAGAGAGGTTGGAAAAAATCAAAAGGAGTGTTATATTGTTTCTTTTAATAGAATATAATTATGGGTCTTATTAAATTATCATTTTAATTAAATAGAATGTTTCAGTTTTAAATATATAATTGGTAATGAAAATAATAATATTATGATTATTGTTATTAATATTATTATTATGAGAAGTTTTTTTTATATTATATTTTTTTATTAAAATATGGGGAGGCGCTCTACATGAGAGGCATGACTCCCCCCCCCACCCGGTTCTTCTTCCTCTCCTATAAGGCATAACACATGCCTCTACTACAGGATTTCACTACACAATTCACCACTAAACAAGCTACCCATGGCACGACCTCCTCTCCATTGTTAGATCTCCCTTTCCCGAACCCCCCTTGCAGTAGTGCGACACCCCTTGGGAAGCCTCCCTACAGCATACCACAACCCCTCTCTTGGGTCCTCCATCGTTGATACTTTTCATTGAATTATTCCTTGGATTTAGTCGAATATTCAAGGTAGGATATCTTATAATGTTTCCCATCATTGATTTGTCAGATTGATTTTGTTTCAGTAACCATTTTAGATTTGGGAGAATTTAAGGTTTTTTGTAACCCAGATTGTTGGTGTTCTTTGGTTCTAGGATTGTTCAAAAGGGTTCTTGGGATTCATTGGTCTACATTCTTGCAACCATTACTGAACGTGAGGTAGTTCAGGCTAATTCTGTTCATCGACATTGTTTGGAGGTAAATAATTACATTGTTGTTTGGTTTATCCCCACCTAAATAGGAGTCAAATATTTTATTTGGGTACGTGGTATCTAACAGTAAGTTCATAAACCCTGCTTTATTGGTGTTGGTCTTCTAAAGTTGATTTTTTGATTTTTTCTTTTTTAAGGGCTTTCATGCATATATATATATATATATATATATTATGTTCATGTTACTTATTTCCATTTGCTACTAATTTCCTTCATGTACATTAATGTACTTTATAATTAAAATTATGTAACCCCTAGGTAGGGTTCAAATTCTATATCAATTTATTTATGAATTATTTCTTCTTTACATAAATTTAAAATTTGAGTTTTATTGTTTATGAAACTACTATGTTTTTCTGAAATTCTTATTAAAGATAAAATTCTTGTTAGTGGTAATGTCATATCATTCTTTCTATGGTTTGGATTTTTATACGTCTTCTTGTAGGTGAAGAAATATGATATTTCGATGCATGAAACATTTGATGTTATTTAATGATGTCGCCCATGTGATACAAATGAGGACATGATCGTGTGTTGGTTTTAAGAAGGTATTGCTAAATTGGATACATTGTAATTATTAAATTGTTAAATGATTTTAATGGGGAAGGATGGGTCATAGGGTAATTAATTGAGAGATTATTTATCTGGCCACGTATTGGAAACATTGTGGAATTTCTATGAATATTGAGAATATTGAATATTTTGACATGTGTGGAATTAAAATTGGAAAATCATAATAATTAATGGATTGATTAATTATTACATGATAAATGGTAAATGAATTTTTAATTAATTAACTGATTGAAGAGAGATTATTTAATAAATTAATTTTTGTATTAATAAATATGTAAGCATTAAATTTAATATTGTGATTTGATTGATTGTTATGATTATTGGCCAATAATTGCTTTGGATGTGTGTCTATATTCCATGCCATAATTTGTTTAGGATGTAGTTGTTTAAAACTATGATATTCTTTGTGAGATGGTTGCTGATTATGTGGGCCTTGTTGAGCTTGTTTGACTTGGGATGTTTATGATGTTCATGTTAATTATTAAAGTCCTAGACGAATCTATTTTTGAGTGGATGGGTTATGAATTTTTTAATAATTAGGATAATTAAATGTTATTGGATTTCTAGTAATACTTAATTGTTAATTAATTATTAACTATTTTAGTGTTTAATAGTTAATTAATTATTGAATTATTTGATTGGATATTTATGTTGTGAATTAGTCGTTAAATTAACTAATTGATTGGATTTATTAATTTGTGAATTAATTAACGGATTGTTTGGGAGTTTTAGACATGGTGTTCTACACCAATGATAAATATTAATATATGACTGATAAATGGGTTGTGAGATAAGGAATGATGCTCCAAATACTCACGGGGTGCTAGACATGGCATTCTGCACCCAACAAGCATGAAAACATTCTTTTATGGGATAGAGACTGATGCTCCAAATACTCAACGGTTGTAAGACAAGTACTAATGCTCCAAATACTCACGAGGGTGCTAGAAATTATAGTCTACACCCATTAATTGACATTGGACTGTGGGTCTAATTGTTCATACCTGAGATCGATTAATTGGTTATTGAAAACTGTTGTGACATTATGATTTGTGAATTTTCAATGAGAAAGGGATCAAACTTATAAATGAATTGGGTGAATCAATGTTAGTGGATGGAGACATGAGGAAATAACTATTTTAGTGGATGGGCTTGGATATAGTATATGAATGATTAAATTGAATATCATATGACATGTTATCCAACCCAAAGCACAAGCTTGTATTTGTTCTTTACTTTATTTCTTTGATGGTGTTTAGATACATCTATGTAATGTGACTTATAGGGGGGTTTTAGTATTAGTCCAAATCTCAACAAATTTATAATTAAATAAGGGTTGAATAATTTATAAATTAAAAGGATTATGTTAGGATTCTTGAGTATGCCTGAAAATTTTATAATGCATTTCTAGATACCGGTTGAAGGCCGAAGCATGTACTTGGTAATGTGGTTACATTGTACTACGTGAATGATTTATGCTGGATTTCAAACGGTTCAAATTATTTATTAAATTTCTAGATTTGGTGGTTGACACTGGTGGTCCCAACTTACTGAAATTTATATCTCACACCCTAATCAGGCCATCATTTCATTGTGGAACCTGAGTAGATTCTATTTGTTTGCATGATTGTTATGTTAGCATATACCTGGGATATATGAGTTGAAGACTTAGTGGAAGCTCGGGATGCTCGAGGAGGCCGCCATTGGGGATTTGAGTCATTGTTTATTTATTTCTGTTTAATAATTTAAAGCATGTCATTTTTTCACAATTTTCTATTTTGTATCATTATCATGTCATGTATACTTCTGTTGTATAATTGGTGTTTCCCATTTGATTTATAAAAGATTTATAAAATTTTCTTTCCACTTATTTATCATTTATATGAATGATTCCACTATTTATTTTCATTTTTATTGAACTTTAATATGTGGTTATATTCTCCCCACTGACTATCCCTATACCCTCACTGATAGTCATCAGCCTCTGGAATATGGGAAGATGTACTTGAGTTCATGTGGAGATCGGTCCAAACATTGGTTTAGTGGTGATTCATGTATGAACGTTAGAACACATCTTTGAAAAATAAATTATTCATAGAATGGAAAATTGGTCTAGTAAGAAATCATCCAAATTAATGGTGAACTAGGAAGTCTTTGTGATTTAATCCACTATAACCCATATCAGATTACATCATGTAGATGTCTTCGGAGGACCACTACCTAATGACGAGGTGAAATTATCTAATTTCAATGGGTATATGGAAAAAAATTTCATAATTAATTTGTCCTTACTTCTCTCTTATTTAACTTACTATAATACCAAAAATTTTTAGGATTACTCTATAATATACTCAACATGTCATCACACCAAATATTTTGTTTATGATCTCAAATCACACTGGAACATCCAGCATGGATAGAGAATATGTGATATTTTCATTATCAGATATATTTTTTAATTTCATGTGATCAAGGGAAACAATATGTTATCCAAGATAAAATAAAATAGCACCCTATATGTATAAATCAAGATTCATTCACTCCATTATTTCATTTTCCACCCTCTCAAGATCAAATTCATCCATTTATACCTCCATGATCATTTTTATGATTTTTTATTGGAAATCAATCTGGTATCATTATATTTATTCCCTAAGATTTTTATTTCATGTTCCTTAATTTTCTTATCCATATTGATATGGTTAGTATCAATCAGTTTCATGGATTGAGTAATAGGTTCTTTTCTCCTAATACCACCAAAATATAATTCTCAATATCTAGATTATAACTAATAATGAAATTAGAGTCCTTGATTATCTATATCCATATTCATTAATTCATGTTCTTCTCCATGACTGTGAATATATAAATTAGTCTCTTATGTTTTGTATATATGTTATAATTATCACCATATTATTAGTCACAAAAAATATTAAAACGAAAGACCACAACTTCTTACTCAAAATAATTTGTCAGATATTTTACCTTTTTTATCATAAATATTCAAACAGAATAGACTATCAATTTAATCTTTTTTATGGTGTAAAAAACTAATCTATTCTTTCAAGAATCAGTATATATATCATAATTCATAATGTTCATGTAGGTAGTATGAGTATAGGTGTCATGATTTTACTCCTCTGGATCTTCTAATTGTTTTTATCATCATATTCTATATAATAATATATCTTCCCTTTCGATTTCCACACAGTACTATGCTTGAAAATATTGAGAAATGCTTCACAGAGTATTTTTAGTTCCCATGTAATCCAAAAAAAACTATAGATTATCATGCCACATGAGGGTCTTGGACATTAGTCATTAGAATTTTCTTTTAGGGCTTCAAAACAATTCCCAATGTAGTGATCATGTTCCCCAATTACATTTCATTCTACATAAAAAATCACAAATGATGAACATATAAAATATTTTGTCATTTCATAATGTTGATAGAATAATTGGTATATTCGATTCATATTCATCCCAGATCCTAGTTTAAATTTGTATATCATCATAAAATATGACCTTAATATTTCCAAGGAAGTATCCAAAAATTTCATTCATCATGAACATGATAATTTAAGGGGAATTAGTATGTCTGAAGGAAATATTTATGAACTCATTATGTCCATATCTAGTATAGAAGTATATATTCTGATTATATTCCATCTTCAACAACAACTAATGACTACAAGAATTAAGATTCACTAATGAGATATACTATCATCCATGATGTAGATCAAAAATTTCATAAATCATTTGAAGGTGATATGAGTTCTTCACAGTGATCTTTTTTAGATGTTGGGAATCATTGCACAGCCATATCGATCAATCCGTCTTCTTGATGAATAACACTAGTTCACTCCAAGGTGATTCACTAGATTGTATGATCAATTTGTCCATATTTTGTTATAGTTTATTATATTTCTCCTCTAGTTATATTAAGTACATCATATATGAGAATTTTATGATCGATGTATAGAAAATTATAATATATTTTTGGAACTCTACAACATTATCAGGGGTAATTCTATTAAAATCTTCATGAAATACATGTTTATATATTCCTTCAAAATAATTCATAATGTTTGTGTCTTTTAATAATAATACCCATTTTTCCTAATATTCATCTTCATGGGTAACAATAACAAAACTATTGAGGTGTTTTCCAATGGAGAATTGTGATCATTCATTCAATTGTACAAGATCATAGGATTGTTCATAACATAGAATGAGAAGTACTTTTTTCAAGAATTATTGCCTTCTCTCTATGATAAGATCTATTTTATGAACATTAGTGAATTAAATTACACATAGGGATATAATATGGTAATAAATAGAATTTTTTTCCTATATATTCTATTAATAGGAGAGTCCAACACTTCGGTTGAAATGATCAATCTTCACTTGAGCCAATTTGTGTCTCGAGGCACAAATACTTTAATTCCATCTCTTTAGGGTATGGGATGGAAACAAGAGTCGAATGAATAACTAACATAGGGAGGCCTTAACATATGTACCTCTACACACAAACACATCCATCTCATTGAAAAAGTGAAATGGAAAAGTGTTGAAGATACAACACACATATAAATTAAACCATGAATGCATGATCCTCTATACTGTAAAAAATTATTGTAGTGTAAATTTAAAATTAATCAGATAAAATAAAATCCAAACTATTAATATGTAAAACAAATCTAGAAAACTACAGAAAGATATATTTGATAGTGTCTAACTCTGTAATCCCATGCTATGAACACCATACATGGTCCAAGGACCTAGTATCCCAATGATCCTATGAAGTCATATTTGACCTGTCTATCAACTACATAAGAGACAATATGTGTGCACAATGCCCATAAGGTGGTGTGTATATAAACACACAACATGACACCCTTAATGATGAGTCCATGGGGGAGTGATAGATAAAATATTAATTTAAATATAGTAGATATAAAAAGGTACAGTGAAAAGGTTCAACTCAACCCAAAAATGAGTGAATGTTATCTCATCCAAGGAGAAGTGGATAAACGTAGTGAGTATATGAACTACTTGTTATTTCTTCACCACATATAGCATTTGTGTAGACTCATCCAAACATAATAATGTAAATAAGAAAAGAAAATATAATTCCATACATGTTATCGACTCTACTGGAAGGAAGTTAACTAAATCAAAGTTGTGGATAAAAAAGACGAATATATATATATGATCAGGCAGAATAATATTTAACAAGAGAGTAAGAGGATCTAAATCTCACAGCTTATCATATGAAGAAGAGTATAAAAATTTCTAAAATTCCATCTAAATCATGGAATATGCCATGAGTCTTCCCATATGGTAATCGTCCATGTTATGAAACACCATAGAACTGTTCCACACATTTGAGGGGAACAATCACTAGGTAGAGGAACCATGCCCTGATACAACAGTAGGGTTTCACATTGATGGTCAAGGAAAAATTCCAATCCCAGCTGGAGGGTTACACACTAGGTCATCAAGGAACCATGCCATGATACAAATAGAGGGTACAACTAGAAAGGTTGAGGAAATAGGCCCAGCTGTGTTGGAGGGTCCCACTCTATATCATTGAGGCCACATGTCCTACCCCCCAAATTCATGTTCCAGACGGAAGGTTAAGGACCCATACCTAGCCTGACATGAGGGTGCCACTATAAGACATTAAATATGCATGCCTTGTAATATAGGATGGTCCAACCCAAATGGTCTCTGGTGATCCTCTATGATCATTTCCATCATTGAGTGTCTCCTATATAAGAACCATGCATGAAACATTAAACATTATTTCCCCAAATATACAAAAAAGGGGACCATTGTGTTCTATAGACTGAGACACTCATGATAGGCTACTCATAGTAAAAAATCTATATTTAAATGAATGAGTTATGGAGATTTGATGTTTACTAAAAAAAGTAAATTGGGTACACTGCGTTTGAGGGCACCCACAAGGCATGTGGTCCCACTCTACTACCTGCAATACTACAAAAACGGTCATCAGCAGCGCTAAAACGGGCTTTTACAGCACTAAAAAAGTGTTGTAAAGCCCGGCGCAGATAAAACAACCCTTTATCAGCGCTAAACTAGTTCTTCTTTAGCGATGATAATGGTGGAGTTTATCAGCGCTTTTTTAGCACTGATAAATGCACGATTTATCAGCGCTAAAAGAGTGCGGATAAATGCCCTCACTGCTGCTCCAATAAATCTGCAGTAGCACACCCAAACACCTACAAAAAACAAACAACATCTCAATAATCCAATTAAAGCAAGTATACCCATACAAAATTAACTAAAAAATCATAAGAAAATTAGACCATATATACCCATAAAACAACTATACCCAGACACCATTAACAGATAATTTATAATCTAATCATGTACTTAAAAAATCAATTCAGAATTCAGGGGGTTATGGGGAAGTTCAAGGGTTTGGGGTGGCTATCCAAGGGGGCGTAGGGGGAGTCCGGGGGGATTTCTAGTTTAGTCCTAAGGCTCCACATGGGTGTGTTTTATCAATACATAAATCCTTTTACTTTTCTCTATCCACTGTGCATCATGTTCTCAACCTCAAATAAGTTATAAGGTTTGTATACACACTGAGGTGCACATACATGGGGGGTGAATTTCATTAATAAACCCCCAATATTAAACCCAAAATAGGTTATTGTAAGTGCATGATTAGGAAATATGCCCAACCTAGTTGAGAAAGAACTGGAATAAAACTAATAAAAAATAATCATTGATCCTAAAATCGATGACCATGATTAAACCCAAATGAATTTTCCCAGTGCTGAACATTTACCAAGAATTTCACAAGGATCGTGTCAACATTATAAAAATATAGTTTGACCATGTCCTACCACATCTACATCAAGACACATTGATTCTCAAGTATTAAAGCTTGATCAACTATACCTACATCATCCAATATTAGGGTTTCTCTGAGTACATCATAGGAACCACACAAAACATATAATATACCATGGTCTCCCCACTATATACATAATTATCATTGATCTCCAATATGTGAGTTTTATTTATACTCCATCATGGAAACCCACTTATGGGACTTCTCTCATCTAGGGAATACCCTCAACAAAATCTCAGACCAACCATATGTGTTCTTCCAATTCCGAGGCATAAGACCTACAAGGATCTCATCCCTATACTATGTGATTACCCTTAATTAGGGAATAATACTAAGAAGTATATATTCCTTACCGTATGGGAGTATTATCGTCCAAAAAATAATCCCTAGAAGCATATCAACCCTCCAATATGGGTGTATTCTGATTTGAGGCATAATCTATATAATCATCTCAGCCCTCCCCTATAGGGATTATTTTCATTTACTGAATATTCCCAATAAGAATATCATCCCACTTCTATGGTCGTATTCTCATTTGGGGAATAATACCTATATAAATATCATGCCTCCCCTATGAGAGTATACTCATTTAAGGAATAAGACCCATAAGCATATCCACCCTCCCAAATGGGTGTATTTTCATCCAGATATAAGACCATAAGTATCATAGACCCAAAAACATGATCACCCTAGTATACCAGGCCAACCATGACTTGATATATATGAGGCCCCTGATAGATCACGTGCCATGACCCCCCATTTAAATGATCAATGCAATCCGAATGCGTTTGGTCGGATTTCCGAATGTGAGTTGTTGTTTTCACTTAAAATCTTGTCAATTTTAAACAAAATAGAGACCCATTGAGGGCTATCGGCCACACCGTCCCTCAGATTGAGGAGGGGTTGACACGTACACGTCACCAAAGAACCTTGGATAATTTTTATAAATGATCAATGCAATCCGAATGCATTTGGTCGTATTTCCATAGGTCAGTTGTTGTTTTCACTTAAAATCGTGTCCATTTAAAACAAAATAGAGAACCTTAGAGTGGTAGCGGCCACACCATTCCTCGGATTGGGGATGGGTTGACACGTACATGTCTCTAAGGACCATTGGATCGTTCTTATAAAAGATCAATGCAATCCGAATGTGTTTGGTTGGATTTCCGTAGTTCAGTTGTTGTTTTCACTTAAAATCTCATCCATTTTAAACTAAATAGAATCCCTTTGAGTAATAGTGGCCACATTGTGCCTCAGATTGAGGTAGGGATGACTCCTACACATCCCCAAGGACCCTTGGATCGTTCTTATAAAAGATCAATGCAACTCGAATGCTTTTGGTCAGATTTCCATAGGTGAGTTGTTATGTTCACTTAAAATCTTGTCCATTTTAAACAAAATAGAGACCCTTTGAGTGGTTCAGCATTCTGGCATGTTTCTAGTGCATATCATCTGTTAAAATGGGAAAATGACTCATTAGAGAAAGGATGTTTTATTTAATAACAATTAAAATTTTCCTATGAACATTTACATACAACAATGTTTCATCTTTTGATCCCCTTAACCCCTCTACAAAGTGACCAAAATTTTTACATGTCCCCAAGTCAGATATTCATTGTATTTGTGTACAATCTTCCATCACGTATGTAGCCCACTCATTTCTGAACACATCCATATCATCTTGTGAGTATGGGGCTTTTCGGCAATCATAGTTGTACTGCAATATAAAAAATAAAAAGTTAATAAATAACTTAAATGAACTAGTAGTTGTTTTTAAAAATACCTCTTTAGGGATGCTAGTTTGCTGATGAAAAACGATCTCTTTCATAAATTTACAAACATAATAACCGCAATCATTATCGTTTGTTTGTTTTGGACACTGCAAAAAAATTGATCATTTAGAGAATAAGTAACATCTGTTGAGATGTGTTTGGATTGTGAAATTTTATTATATATACCCTGATATTTGTCCAGACGTAGTACATGCTCGCCTCCTTATGCTTATCCCCTGACCTCATTCTTTTTTAAGACGATAATGATACATCTCCCTATCAGTAAAAGATAACATAAATTATATTATTTGATGTTTAGACCTAAAAAGTAAATTTTAGTGTCTTACAGATTCACAAACTCCATCATGTGTGGTCGGTTTGATGGATATCCTTGTTTTGATTCCAGAAAATAAATCTTCGGAGTATCCAAGTTCACCGCAATTAACAATCAATGTTTCCTAAAAACTAAAAAAGGATTAATTAATAAAAGTAGTGAAAATATAATTGATATGCATTAATCGTAGAGTATTAACCCTGCATGGTTGGTATTATGAAAAGTCTGTCATCTGTAATCTTGTGTTCAAATGTTTTCAGCAAGATGTTCACTATTTCATCCTTTTTTGTTGGATCTATTTTTGTTAGGAGTGTTGATCTGATATGAGGACTAACCAATCCAAATCTTGGCTCATGGGAAAATTCCTTCAATTGTTTTTCATAAATGCGTCTGTCAACAATATAAAATGCATTTAGTCATAATTTTCATGCTAGATCATCTTTTGGAAAGTCAATTCATGGAAACATACCTCATATATAAATTTACAACTGTGACGCCTAGCTAACCATTTTCATGGATTTCATTTACATTTTCAGTAGCAACGAAATCTTCAATTTCCTCTCCGTATGTATTCTCTTTGAAAACCACTATATGACTATTACCATCTTTTAGCTTCTTATCCACATGAGTTTTCAATGCTAGTAAATTTGGAAGGAGAACATGTGGTGTTATTGTACATTCAGTAGCTCCTTGGGATCTGTTCATCGTTCATTTAGATGGGTTTGATCCGACGTTTTCCAACCTCTTCCCTTTCTCCATCTATAACAACAATCATTGGTTCAAACCCTTTTTTCATTAATTGGTAAGGGTTTAGCTTGAAAAGAAAAGGAAATAAATACCTCTTTGTCCGCATTTACTCTTACAAGTTGTGGCGGCCATTCAATGAATGTCCCCATAGCCTTTCCGACCGTATGAATATCATCGTCAAGAAGTGGAATAGGTACCCCATCCTTGCTTTATGATAGTGGTATGTTGGTTTTGAAGCATGTTCCTTATTTTTAGTACTAAGTTTCTGTTTCATAAATGAAATATTGACAATCAATGTGATGAATACAGGTATCCTAAAAAAATATATTATCACTCACAATTTACTTGAAACTTCTCACCCCCACGACGGCCAATAAATGCATCCCATACTTCTTGGGATATCATGTAAGCGTAGAAAATGGGTGGGAGTAGGTTTATTTTACCATTAGAATCATTGAGGTGACATCTTGTTAAAATAGGGCGAAAACCTTGATGAATCATTCCTGAAATCCTTGGTTCATAATCCTTGTGTGAATCGTCTACTATAAATGTACTCTGCAAAAGATTGAGAAGAGTAAGACATTGTTTCATTATTTTATTTTCTAGTAAATTAAAGAGAAAAATTCATAATGTTACGGTAATTTATTCCCAGATCATAGCCTTCATCCCGGACACAACATGGTGCCATGAATCTATGTCAATCGGTATGCGTTTCCGAGTGATAACTTCAATGTAGCTGCTAAACATAGCCTTGTTGGGATTCACATGTTTGCCTCGTGCATTCCATCCGACTTCAAATTTTATGCCTTTTATTTTCGCCTTAAGAATTTTGGTTAACACCATCAAACTATGACGCACCTGTGATTTCTGCGACACTGGTCCTTCATTCCCAATCATTTCATCGATATCAAAATCATATATATGTTCATCTAGAATGGTATCAATGACATGTGTTGATGGTTATTGGACCCCAACACTAAGAGAAGCAGGAGCCGCAACAGCAGGAGCAGTAGGAGGAGCAGTAGGAGGAGTAGCAGCAGCAGGAGTCGCAGCAGGAGGAGCAGCAGGAGAAACCGGAGATTCAGCAAGAGAAACAGTAGCAGCAGCATGAGCTGCAGGAGCAGCAGGAGCAGCAGTAGGAGAAACAGTAGCAGCATCATGAGCTGCAGGAGCAGCAGCAGCTGCCGCAGTAGCTGCTTGAGAGAATTGTTCAGCCTCAAGGTTAGGAGCATCAGAATGTGCAGAAGTCATTATCTGCAAAAGTGGTTGAACAGTTAATTCAGATTACATAAATTCAGTAATGATAATATAATAACATGAGATAACAAGATCTATATTACAAACAAAATATAACATGTTTACTGAACTCTATTTTTTTAAAGGTTTAAGGGATTTGACACCTCTATCGACTATCCAAATCCTTTCATTGTGGTCTCCTCTAACATACAAAACATCATCTGCATTGGGACAACTCTGAAATTATTGCGATGTACCACTAAAAGGATCATCCTCAACTGAATTTACTCAGACCCTTTAGTATTTTTGTATGATAATAGAACAATCGACCACTTTTGGTTTGCAGGATCTGAAAGATAAAAAACTTGTACCGCTTGTGATGTCATTATAAACTGTTCTTATTTGTACCCTTTTATACTAAGATCATCTTTCACAAATCCCCATTCATCTATTTTAACACCACTGTTGTTATCAATCCATTTGCATTGAAAAATCGGCAATTGGAATGTTGTATAATCCAACTCCCATATTAGTTTGATAATTCCAAAGTATGACATATTTTCATAAATTAGATTTCTGTCCTTAATACCAGAAACATGCATCGCTTCAGCCACTAGTGTAACTCCACTATTTTGGATGGTACTATCTTCATCATGTTCATCTGTATAGAATGTATAACCATTAATTACATAACCAGTGTATGATAATACATACACACTTGTTCCAGCGGCTATCCATCGAAGACATTCTGAAATTGAATTTGGATTTTCATCCAGCTGCTTAAAAATATGGTCCTGAAACCATCCTATAAACTAGTGATTATGTGTATCTGATAACCATTTTTCATCCCTCGATGGATTCAACTGCCTAATAATTTATTTGTGAGTTTTAATATACGTAGAAACCTCCCAACTGTTATGCAAAACATAATGATGAGCCAGCTGTCGATCTGTAACACTGATTCTCACAACTTCTCTTCCAGAAATTCCCTCACCCTCAATGCGTCCAGTGTGATGAGATTTCAGGAGACCAATGCTTTCAAAATCATATAGGTATTCAGTAAAAAATTCAATGTCTTCCACAACAATATGTCACTCCACTGTACAACCCTCTGGCCGACATCGATTTTTCACATACCCTTTCAAAATCTTCATATACCGTTCAACATGATACATCCATCTATAGTGCACAGGACCACAAAGTCTAATCTCTCTCACCAAGTGAATCATCAAATGAACCATCATATCAAATAATGTTGGCGGGAAGAACATTTCGAATTCAAATAATATGATGACAATTTATTTTTCCATAGCTGGAAATTTCCCAGGGTCTTAAACATTGCTACATATAGCTTTGAAAAAAATACAAGGTTTGGTTAACGTATGACGAACATTCTTGGGAAAAATGCAACGTAAAGATATAGGAATTATATCTTGCATCAAAACATGGAAATCATGTGATTTCAAACCTTTTAACTTCAAATCATTCATTGAAAAAATGTTCTTGATATTTGATGAGTACCCCTATGGAAACTTTACATCATTGAAGAAGATTCAAAACTGATATCTCTCCGCCCTAGAAATAGTATAAGCAGCTGAAGGAAGAAACATTCGATTATCACCCTTCATGGGAGCCAACTCTTCTCGTATTCCCATGTCAACCATGACCATACTTGCCTTAATTCCATCATTAGTTTTTCCAGGGGAATTTAGCAACATTCCGATAACACTATCACATACCTTTTTTTCCACATGCATCACATCAGAAAATGTCTGACGTACAAACAATTCCAGTATGGTAATTCAAAAAAAAATGATCTCTTATTCCAATAGATTTTCTTAAGGGTTTTCGATAATGGTTTACCATAAATAGTGTTCAGATCATTTTCTTTATCAAATAGCTGATCACCTATTAGTGGAGATGGTGTTGCGCGTTTTTCGGAAATTCCATTGAATTATTTCGTCCAAGATCGGTACTTATGCCGACGAGGCAGAAATCTACGATGTCCTAGAAACACAGATTTAGATGAATGTTTCAACCTAATTGATTCTCTATCTTCTTCGTACACGGGACAACCATGAGTTCCTTTAATGATATAGCCTGACAAATTTCCATAAGTAGGGAAATCATTTACTTTCCCATACAACATCGCTCTCAACGTGAAGTATTCAATTTTATAAGCATCATACAACATTAAACCTGAGTCCCACAATAACATCAAATCCTCGATCAAGGGAGCAAGATAATCATCAATATCGTTACCTGGTTGTTTTGGTCCTGATATAAGCATTGATAACATAATGAATTTCCACATCATGCATAACCAGGGTGGAAAGTTATAATTTACCAACATAACAGGCCATGTACTATGAGTGCTGGTTTGAAAACCAAAAGGATTCACTCCATAGATAGATAACGCAAGACGGAGGTTTCTCACCTCTTTTCCAAATCCAGGATACTAATGATCAATTTTATTCCATTGAGGAGAGTCGGCCATATGATTTAATAACCCATCTTTATTTCTTTTATCTGCATGCCACGAAAATTGTCTTGTAGTTTCTTCACTTCTATATAGACGCCTAAACCTTAGAATGATTGTAAAGTACCATAATACTTTTGTAGGATTGGATTTACCATTCTTGTATCGAGAAGCACCACACTTTGGGCATTCTCTAAGTGTTTTGTTCTCTTTGTGAAACAATATATAGTCTTTCCAGCATGAATGTATTCTTTCAGAAATCATTCCAATAGAGCATAGAATTTGTTTAGCTTCATATGTCTGGCTTGGTAGATCATTATTGTCCGGGATCATGTCATTCAAGGGATAAAGTAGTTCTGTAATACTGACATCACTCCATCTGTTGCCTTCTTTCAATTTATACTACTTCAGTACACCTGACAATGTTGTATACCTAGTTCAAGCCACATACAATGGAGTCTTTTCACAACTCTTTAACTTCTCAAACAATTTTGGGAAATCACCAAGTTCATCTTGAATTTTATTCGTCATTTCCTCAATACGATCTTCATCATCATTGACATCTCTAATCACATACTCCATACGGTCTTCTTCATTATCCATATTTGTATTCATATCTGATGATCCATAAAACGTAGTTTTATTCCAGCCTGTAGCTACATTCACTTTTTCTCCGTGTTTATTCCAACATTTATAACATCGACCCATTCCGTGACATATCAAATTTTCTTCCAAATCCTCTGGAGTAAGTAGTCTATAATATCAACAACGTAAACACTGTCAAAGGATTTGAGAAGGATCCTTTGCGTGATCCTTTGCAAACATGATGAACTCTTTCACTCCGTTCTCGTACTCTATTGTTAAACGATTAGTATCCATCCAATATTTATTCATCTCCATCCTATTTGAATCTAAAATATTAGTATTTATGGTTCAAGTACACAATACAAGAATTCCAAATACATAATAAGAGAACCACATCCTTATAAAAATAGAGATTAATAGAGCCTAACCACTAGTATTTATTCATCATGCCTAAATACACACTGCTGGTGGAAGTGAAACCGTTCCTGATGATCATGCCAAGAAGAAATGGAAACCAAAATGGGGGAGTGAATCAAAATATCCCAAACAATATGGAAAAACATGGTATTTGAGAATAGGTTAGTTACTTTCATGTTTGATGGAAGGAAACCTAATTTATTTCAATGAAAAAGGTTAATTCACAAAAGGATACCATCCATTCCATATATTATTTTCATTAATAGGGTTATTCTGTGCTTCAAAATGATAAAAACATGTCTAACCAACATCAAATGGATAAAATATGAATTCATGAAACACATTAATCCCAAAAAGAAGATATAGTATAGAAACACCCACTTGGAATCTGAATGAGTCTGCTCAAATGAAGAATATAATACATCTCCAACTACATCGATGCTTTCTCATATACAACGACACCACTAGCTAGATAGTGGCCCTCACCAAGAACATCATACATCTCCAAATAAGTGACTATAACCACTAACCATGAAGAACATCATAAGATGGAAATATACTAAGATCACATCCCTTCACCCAAATAATAGACTACGACCACTAACCATGAAGAACCACTAAGAGCATAATTTGAAACCTAAGGAAAGGTACACCCAAAACATACCAATGAATTAAAATGAAATACTTTCTAAACCAAACCATTGAAATCCTCAAATGTTCCTAACATCCAACCCTATCATATCTCCTAATAAAATTCTTTGATAACCCAATTTCATGGCCTATACCCATTTATACCCCTCTATTGGTTAGTATATTATAGTCTAGTGACCCCCTAAAACCATCCTCCAACATGTCATGGGTTAGTGAATGAACTGAGGGTATTTATCACAACCATGTGCAATGTACTTCTAATGATAAATAATTGATATAGTTTAACATCATGTTGTATAGATGATTTTTTGAATGATACCAAGTGGAAGTTAGTATGGTAATTATGTTTGATAAGACCTTTTTGGTCTAACTAAAAGGGGACATATCATAATGAGTGTATTTTGGATTCACAAAAAATTTGACTCTATGTGGTATAGGGTTTTTTCAAATAGTAAGAGTATGGACCACTATGTGAATATGGTCCTCTATGTGTGGGAATGATTTCATTTAGAGTATGTCCTAATATGTATGGTTCCCATAGAATAAGGCCCATTTGAATTGGATATTTGGGCTCATTACACATGGTGGATCACATTTTTCATGTGAGGAATCTACAACAATTTGGTTCATATAATATATTCATTGCACATAAGGATTTCTATATTCATCAACTAATGAATCAGGTTCTTATCACACCAGGTAAGAACATAAGATCATCTACTAAGGGAGGTGTTTAAAGATCGTATGCTCATCACATAGTGGATTATTTGGCACATCGCCTAAGGAATCTCATGCTACTCGTGTGAGGTATAATCCAAGGATAATTACCTAGGAGATGAATAAGAGATCTTATGATCATCACTTAGAAGATTCTTAGGAATATCCCCTAATGAATCTATTTATAATCACATGAGGTATAATCAAGGGAACATTATTTGGGAGATAAAGAATATCTCATATTCCCATAACATAGGGACTTCATATTCTAGTCACCTAAGGAAACCTAGGATTAACACCTAGATTTTGATGTTTCCTGAATTAAGAGTGGTCATGGGTTTATATCTCGGTAAAGGAACTTACATATTTGAATTTTTGAAGAGGGGACCACCCGATACACTCATCGGGTAGGGGGTGAGCATTGTTTTATAGCAACAATTTCATTTTTATCCATGAAGTTATTCAATCCCACAAAACCTTTTTCAATTTCATAATTAACAACTATATTCTATGTCACTGGGAAACTAAAAGGAAATCCCATTTCAACTAACTATGTCATCTCCCGCAATAACCCACTGATTACATCTTTTTAACAATGGAAAGGATGATGCTTCCCCACTGCATGAATTACCACCTCAATCATCTCACATTTTCCCCCAATGGAATCTATCACAACCAAACTAATATAAAACTTCTCAAACAACCCCACCAAAAAACAATGATGATTTTCAACAATAAAAGTAAACAAGAACCATGTTATTGAGAAATATAATGGAAATTAGTAAACACATGTGAATCATCCCCTTTACATAATTTTCCATCAAGTATGGTAAATTTTACTCAATCGATCAATCCATAATAATCACCCATTGAATAAAAATCATGTTAAAAAAATGATATACAAATGGGAGAGGATAACAATATTGAAAAAAGATTTGGAAAACATTCCTTAAAGGAGGTCCTGTAAACCAAAGCTTGAAAGCGTTGCGGGCGGTGGAGGTCCGACAAACTGAAGCTCGAGGGCAGTGGAGGTCCAGCACTGTGAACTCAGAGGGCGGCGAAGGTCCAGAAATGAGAAGCGAGGGAAGTGGAGGTCCGACAACGTGATCTCAGTCGGCAGAAGAGGAGAGTTGTAGGGTTCTAGTACCGTGAGTGATTTAGGTCGCGATAAAACATGGGCACTGTGGGACTGACTTTATAAAAAAATGTACTAAGGTTTTATCAGCGCTAAAAAAGTGATGATAATAGTACCCTTTATCAGCGCTAAAAAAGCACTGATAAATCTTTTCTGCATCAGCACTAAAATTTTACCACGGATACATGGAGTCATTATCAGCGCTTTTCTAGCACTGATAAAGGGACTTTTTATCATCGCTATTTTAGCGCTGATAAAGGTTACCCTGTATCAGCGCTAATATTTTAGCGCTGATAAAGGAGTTCTTTATCAGCTCTTTTGTAGTGCTGATAAAGAGGCCATATATCAGCACTAAAAAAGTGCTTATAAAGAACTCCTTTAACAGCGCTAAATTTCTTTGCGTAGATACAGGGTAACCTTTATCAGCGGTTTTGCTTAGAGCTTATATAAGGGGGCGCTTCCCTTGCCAGTTTTTGTAGTAGTGCTTGTCATGTCTCTGGAAAAAACATATCTCCTAACCGTTTGAGACTACATGTATTTCTAGTGGACTACATGGAATGTCAATGCTTCCTAGTGACTAGGACATGTTATTTTTTCAAGGACCTTTTACAAGACCCCTTGTTCAGGTATGTTAATACATACATATCTAACTGGACATGTTATTCAATAAGGCTTACCTCCCATGTGATCCATCACATTGGTTGTTCATCCAGAATGGTGGTACATGACATTTGAGGTGTCTTACATGATGTGTAATCTATAAGTTCTCCCAAACCCTTTCCACTGTAGTTTAGGGGGATACACATAATTTTTTAATCATTACACATGTTTTATAGTGAGGTTTTTTCTTGTCTTCTGGATCCACATCACATGTACAAATATGATCGAGCCATCTGAGATTTTTTCCATTTACGCAGCTAAAATTGTTGGTTCTAGATGACAATTGTGGATCTCACTTGTGACCCACTAGAAAATCAGTTCCATTATCTATTAATGTTTTGATTCAAAAAACACATGACGTTTTTTCATCCAGCTGCTTGATTTATACATCGATTAAAGAAATGATATTTTATTCTTCACTAACATCCTATATCTGGACATTGTTCATCAATCTGATTTTTTTTTCTGAAACCAGTATGAATATGGGGGTCTAATTTGGCTCGGACAACCTGGAAATTGTCAAACTCCAGACATAGGGTCCAACCGGAGATGATCATGAATAAACAAATGGTGAACACCCCAAAAAAAACTATTTAAACATCATCGTCCATAGGTTTGTGTCCAATGATCAAGAGATGTAATCCAAGCATTTTATAACAATAGAAAATAATTGCACTCAAGTACATAAGCACGTGTAAAGGCCACAAACAAGGGCCTAGATTTAAGAACTAATATATCCCTAATAAACTATTTACTAAAATGTTATTAAACCAATAATGAAGACTCCTACATTGATTATGGATCAATCACTGTTGATTAAAACATCTGTCAATGGTTTCAGAGGATTTATTTCATACAATACATCCTATTCTACTAAGATCTAATGTTTTGTCATTCTCCAACGTGACCCATCAACAGAGGATGAAGAGAGAGCTATAGAAATCTCCCATGGGTTGTGAGCCAAATCTTTCAGAATTAATTTTGGGGATATTATTATAGATTTTATTTGTTTCAATAAATTTATTGAATGAATGCAATAATTAATTAATTCACTTAACACACCAACAATGAGTGGGGAGCTTGAACTCCATGTAAAGAAACAATTTATGTTGTTATTATGGTAAAAACATGATTCAAACTCAATAGTGTCCTCATTTTCTTATTCCAATCTTCCATTTAAGTGTTATCCCATTTTATTTAAAATTCTTCATGTGCGTAATATAAAATATCATCAATATTTTTATATAAATAATTCTGATATCCCTAGGACTCAGAATCCCATGCTAGCTCAGATCTTAGATAATGATATATATATATATATATATATATATATATATATATCAGTGAACTGTAAGGTAAAAACAAAGTGTCAACACGATTCACTCCATCAAAATTTTAATCCTAAAAATAGAAATACTAGGGAAACAACTTGGGATAATATGCATGCAGACAGCCCTACACGGTCCTTATAACACTCTTGAATGTTGTTGTGCTACCACAACATGTGGAACAAAGGGATGATATAGCCATGTAGTGTCATCTCAGATAGATACGCGATCTCTACTGGGTGCTCTACAAATGGGGATACATTCTCGATGTCTAGCTCCCCGTAGTCAGTGATGTACATTATAACAACCATGATCTTCATTAAACACCTAAATATAATTTATTACATAAACCCATTATGCAATACCACATAGAAGTTTGAGAGGTATAGTGTCATTGGATATTAGGAACCTTACATAGAAACATAAAACATGAAATACACATCTTTATTCAAACCTTATTTAAGTTTAACACACACATTCCATCGTACATTGAATTTCATGGGATAACCTGAGGACATGCATAAGAAAATGGTGATCTATAAAGACCAATAAGGGAGTAAAAAAGTCCTATCATTATGAATATATTACATGTAATTAAATCGGATTATCAATAGTGTGAAATAGTAACATGAACATAAAGATGTGATATAGCATGATTATCATAACATGGAAGTGTGGAAACAAAATTTAATATGATATTAGCATGATCCATGGCCCATTTCCCATGGATAATGATTATAACCTAATGGAAAATAAATTAACATGATTAAACACTCATTTTACTTTATGTATCATGATAGTAATCTTTACCAAATGCATTGGAGCACAACCAGGGAACACCCTTCTTAATCATTTAATTTCATCCAATAGTGTGCCAAATTGATCATGGATTCATTAAACATAATCATTTATTCCATGATAAAATAATGTGTAATTAATAAATGAACATCTATAATCATTAATTAAATGTTCATAATATTTAATACCCTTGATAGAGAAACGATTTGTATTCACTACACAATGACTTTGGGTTGAAAAATCACAGTGCGATTTTGGCAGCATAATAGTGTGACATAAGAATTCATAAAATTGGTTGATAAGAGAGATAGGGGAGTCTCATCATATGTACATGAAATATAAAGTAAGGGGTTCATATAGATGAATTTCCCAACAGAGGTAATGGAATTTATATTTATAATACAAAAAATTGCTTAAATGTAAAAGGGGAGAGAGAAATTCCTTATAGAATTTCGGCATGGTAACAAGTGTAAATAGGAAGCATTAATGATAGTGAAAGGGGTCTACCGACATTCAAACATTAAAAGAGATGTATGAAAGGGGTGATAAATCATACCCCATCATTTATAACTGAAAACAAAATGGTATAATAATATAATGAAATTCAGAAAAATATGAGAAAGGAAGAAATCCCATACTTTAAGTGTGATCCCAAAGTCCTGGGAGAGGATTAAGAGAGTATTCATGGGAGCTCGGGTCACCTTGTAAGGATTCTAGGGAGACGAGGTCAGGTGTTGATCAAGATCCAAATGGTTTTAGTGAAGATTAATTGGAGACTGAGTGGGTTTATATATGAAAGAAGAAGGAATTATTTATTATATTGGTTTTGGACACTACACATTAAATTAATCCAAACCACAAACCATACCATGGTTTTTGACCATGGGTTTTTCCAAAGGGAAGTAGAAAACATTATTTTATAAGTTCAATTGCCTAACATTTTAATATATAAGACCTGATTATGTGGAGGTTAGTCACACTCTCAATGATATTATTTTAAAATGTTAAAATGTTTTATATGTCTTGGAGGGTCCATTAATGATTTGAAAAATAAATCCAACAAACCAAAAATAATTTTTTTTAGAGGTATAAAATATATTTTCAGGAAATAAAATTTATTTTATTATATTACGTCACTATTGGGTTATTATGATGTTATAATACACAGCATATATTTAAACAATATTTAAGTTTTACCCAAAAATTCAATTGTCTCAGAAAATTAATGAAAATTCACAATTTGATAATTTTGACTCCCTACTTCCAAATATAATATTAATTTTTTATAATTGATTTTCAAAATATGTGAATTTTTACTTCTAAAATAAAAACTGATATTTATTTAAAATTCCTAATTTTTTATAAAAACATATTTCAATCCTTAATAAAAATTTCAATTGATTTCATAAAAATTAAACGGTCATTTTTATTTACTAAAAATTAATTATATAATAATATATTATTAAAACATTATTTAATTAAAAATCCATTAATTCATCAAAAATAGATTTATAAATTTCATATTTACTAAATATACAATTTATACATTAAAAACTATTTAGAGAGTATCAATAATAAAATGAATGTATATTCTATATTTTATAAAACAAATAATACAAATAATAAACATTATATAGTATTTTTATGTAACCCCTTATAACACCATCATAAGTCCTAAGGGTATGGTGTGTGACGATGACATACTCTTATGGTGGCTTAGATAACATCGCTCAAATGGAAATCCCTATTGACTTCCACTTCTCCTCTAGGCAGTTCCATTCAAGCTTAACGTGTTGAAGCTTGGCTTGGGTTTGGTTAGGAGTGAAGACCAGTGATGCAACCTTCTTTCCTAGAACTAAAAATGGGCATCATATGGAGAAATTTTACTAGATCAGTCCATAATTTCCTTTGTCGGAGTAAATGGAATTTGATAAAACCCAATATTTATACTAATCATGTGATTACAGTTCAACAGCTATATTATCAATAGTAACAATTCCCAATGGTATTTTATAATCCAAAAAAATATAACTAAGGAAGTTAATATGTTATATAACCAGTTTACATAATAATATATTTACTTAGATCAAGAGGAATTTTCATTAATAAATGTTCGGGTCATTACAATATTCCCCCCTTAAAAAAATTTTCCCTCAAATTTTCATTTTCCCAAAATAAAAATGATGAGGGCAACTCTACTTCATCACTTCCTATGATTCCTATATTGCTTTTTAAAACACGTGGTTTCTCCAGAATACCATGACATGGGGAATTATCTTATTTCATAGAACTTTTTCCCGATGATCTAATATCCTCACCGACATCTCTTTATAAGAGAGGTCATTATCCAATAAAACCACCACTGGATTGAGTACATGCGATGGGTTAGGTATGTACTTCCTCAGGACAGATACATGAAATATCCCATGTACTTGAGATAGGTTTGGTTGGAGTGCTTTTAACGACCAAATGTTTCATTAATGGAAATACCTCTTGATCTAATTAAATATATCTTTATGTAAAATGTTTATATAAAATTTCAACATCATTGGTTTTATGTTAAGAGTTGTGACCGTTGCATTAATAGTCGTTGAATAGTGATCACAAGATTTATAAATATAGGGATTTAAAAAATCTAATTTACTCAGACAAAGGAAGCAATAGCCTCATCCAGTAGAATTGCTCCATACGAAGCCCATTTGTCGAATCTCGGAAAAGAGGTTGTGTCCTTAGGCTTTGCACATGACCAGGTCCAAGCTGAGATTGATCATTTCAAGCTCAAATGGGACCGTCTATGGGAAAAGTGGATGTTGATAGAGATTACCACTCGAGCGATGTTATCTAAGCCACACCAAGATTCTGTCACCATCGCACACCTTACCCTTAGGTCTTATGCACCTGTTTTAAGAGGTTATGTAACAAATCGCTAGTAATATGTTAATGTACATTATTTTTGTATATAATTAGGAATATAAATTGTTTTCATTATTGATACATTGTAAATATTTTTTAATGTACAAGTAGTATTTTTAGTTATTATTTATTTATGAAATCTATTTTATTAAATTAATGGACTTTTTAATTAAATATTAATTTAATAAAATATTATTATTATTATTAAATTAATTTTATTATATATAAAATATCATATAATTTTATGAATGAAATTATAATTTTTATTAAGGTTTGAAAGCCATTCCTGTCAAAACCCATGAATTTTCAATAAATGTCGGTTTTTATTTTAAAAGTGAAAATTAACATATTTAGAAAATTATTTAAATAAAATAAATGATATTTCTGGAATCACGATGTCGAAATTATCCAACATTGAATTTTTCATAATTTTCAGAGACAGTCAAATTTTTGGGTAAAAATAAAATACCGTTTAAATATATAATTTGTTTTATTACATTATAATGACTTAATAGGGATTTAATGAAATACTATAATCTTTATGTTAGGCCAATATATGTTTTACCATTAAAATAATGTGATTTTTTGTTTGCTTGATCTACATTTCAAAGCATTAATGGACCCCTCAAGACTTATTAAACATCTTGCCTTTTAAAATTATTTTCCATTGGAGTGTGACTCACCTCCACATAAGCAACCCAATTATTTTAAGAAGATAGGAATTTGTCCATATAAAATATTGTCTTTATCTTCTCTTTTCCAAAATATGTGGGCAAAAACCATGATCTGATTTGTGGTTTGGATTAGTTTAATGTAAGGGGTCCCAAACCTAAATAATAAAGAATTCACTCACCTTCCTATATAAACCCACCCAATCCCCCACTTACTTCTCACTCAAAGCCTTTGGAGTTCATCCTACCCTTGCCCTACTCTCTCTAGAATTGTCCCAAGGTACCTCTAACTCCCAATAAGCCTCTCCCAAGCCTCTCTCAAGCCATAGAATCACACTTCCAAGTAAGGGTTTTTCTTCCTTTCACTTTTTTGTCCAATTTTCTTAATATTGTTATTCCCTATTAATTTCAATTATTTAGGGGTATGGTTTCGAACCTCCCCCATACAACCCCCTTATTGTTTTAATGATGGGATTCCCCTTTCTCTCTCATTAAATGCCTCCCATGCACACCCATTACTATGACGAAATTCCAAAATAAACATTTCTCTCTTCTTTTACATCCAAGCAATACATTTGAATCATGAATCTAAATTACATTAAAATTGGTTGTACATGTATCCATATGACCACCTCAATGTCCATTTCATTTAAATATGACGAGACACCCATTTCTCTCTCATCAACCATTTTTTATGAATTCTTATGTCCCACTGTTACGTTGCCGAAATTGCACCGATTTTCTAAGACAATGCCTTTGTGTAGTGAATACCATGCCCATTTCCCCATCAAGGGTATTCACCTATATGCAAATTTATTTATTTATTATAATGTTTCATGTATGAATTCCACATTCCTTTTTCGTGGAATAAATATTTATGTTTAATGAATCCATGTTTTATGATCCATGTGGCACACTTAAGCATTAAATGAAATGTTTTAGAAAGCTACGCCCTTATAGCGCTCCAATGAATTGGGTAAAGTATAGTATCATGATACGTCATGTGCAATGAGTGTCGAATCATGCTAATTCAAGTGCAAAGATGGTTTAATCATTCTTCATGTGCAATGAGGAATTACTCATGATCCATGTGCAATGAGCCTTTTCTCATGCTAATTCCATGTTAATTGACGTTGCCACATTTCCATGTTATGATTATCATGCTTTATCATGACATTATGTTCATGTTTCTATTGTGATATATTGATATTCCTATTGTCTAACATATATTGTACTCCTCATGTATTCCATGTTTATTCCCTTACTGGGCTTTATAGCTCACCCCTTTTCTTATGCATGTCCTCAGGTTATCCCATGCAATGCTAAGTACGAGGGAATGTAGTGGTCATGTAAATGATGTTTTCAATAAAGATGTTATATTTTCATGTTTTAAGTTGTTATGTAATGATCCTAATCCCCATAGAAACTGTACATCTCAATCTTCCATGTTGTATCGAGTGAATAGTTTATGTAATAAATCATGTTTAAGTTTTTATTAAAATCAGGGTTGTCATAGTTGGTATCAGAGGGTAGGTTTAGTTATTTTTGGGATTAGGATTATAAAACCCCAGTAAAGCCTTAGAGACAGGACTAAGTATAATAAAAACAATCCTATGTTTTGGTAAGTACTAAGTGAGTGGTTTATCAGGAAAATACATCCATGTCTGGATACGAGCAAGTAGAGGCGGCTCTGGCACAGATGTATCATAGGGGTAAAACCCGAAAACACCGCTTTGAGCTAGACTCGAACAGGAACTAGTGCACAAAAATGGTCCTTGATGCAATCTTGGTTATGACACTCCCAGGGGATATGTTTTGATAAATTCAAAAGCTTAGTATGAACCCTTATTAAGGGAAATAAAAAAAATGCCCCTAAGAATATATGTTAGAATGTAGATCATGAAAATCCTAGAATTAAGCCTATGTACTCATGAGTTAAGGAAAATAAAAATCTATTTATAAGTCATCAAATTTCTTCTTTGGATTACCATTTATGTGTTACCCCCAAAATTCCTTTTATTCCCGCCAATGGCCGGTAATAGGAGAAATCGGGCTAACAACCGATGTAAAGATCAGTGTGATGACTTTACTAATGAGTTGCCCAATCCAATGGGAGCAGGAATCGTGAACATTGTCATTCTTATCTCTTAGATTACTCAAGATTTGAAATGAAATATGGGTCAAGAGGAACTTCCAACCCCCTAAGAAATAACAAGTCACTATCGAGAGCTTCATGAGACAAAGGCCTCTTACTTTTAGTGGATCATATGATCCCATGATCGTTGAATAATGGATCAACTCCATTGAAATGATCTTCCCCATCCTTCAATGTTCTGAACAAGAGAAGGTTCTTATGGAGGCCTATTGTATGGAGGGTAAAGCTGATCAATGGTGGACTTTGATCAAAAATACGAAGCCTAAGGAGGAGATCGAGGCATTGTAATGGAAGGATTTTCGGAAGATGTTTTTCGATAAATATTTTCCGCACACCCTCCGGATTAAGATGGAAAGGGACATCCTTTAACTCGATAAAAAAGACGACGAATATGTTGGAGGGTACGAGGAAAACTTCACAAGGCTTGGATGATACGGTTTCAGATTTGTTGTTACCCCTGAATTGAAGGTTGACCGCTTCTTTGGTAGAATGAAGCCTAGCATATGGAAAGCATTAGTGATCCGTGACTTCAGCAGCTATAAGGAAATTGTTTGATGTGCCATCAAGGTCGAAATGGAGATCAGGGATGTAGAGACCCGAAGCCTGACATACATGGACATTACATTACATTTTCGGAATACTTTGTACATAACAAAAAAACACACACAAGGATCGTAATAGTTTAGTTTCTTTGGAAACTCGGAATATAATCTTCTAATCCTGGTGAAAGATCTTCAACATCTCCCATAAAGATCATCCCTTTTTTATACCTAAAACCTTTATTTATATCCTGGGGAAAAGAAAACATAAAAGGGTGAGCTCAAATGCTCAGTAAGGGTAAACAAAAGAAATATCAATCACATCATATACATAAGAACATAACTTTTGGAAATATTAACCTGTAAAAGAGATCATAATTTTATAACCTGGGATAACTCATGGCAGTGAAATGTAATCACAATAATCATAACATAAAACATTAAACTTTGTGGAATACACACATAATCATAGAGAATCATTTCTTGTTAGTCAAGACTCATTTCCAAGACTATCTTAGTTGACAAAGTCCCTTTCTGAACCGAGTCACCCTCGTTTCAGTCCTGTTTCACTGAACCGGTATAACCTACCATTCCAGCCATGTCTATCTAATTAGATATAAAATCTTTACCCAATGCATTCGAGGGAGATATAGGTCCCACCCATCTCATAATGATACCATTCTTATGTGTGCCACAAAATCATAAAGCATACATCATTGCATAACCCATGTAATACAAATGGGAATCTTAAAAATCATGACATCATAATGAAACTCATATAAGATAAAGGAATTCATAAAAATAATTCCATCACAACATAATCAAATCTATTTAAAAATGGGGATAAAAACAGAACCCTTTATTATCATAGATGGAAAATAATTTTGATAAAACACTTAAACTCCATTCTTGAGGAAAATATCCTTTCTTCTTCAAAATTTTTTTTCCTTTCTTAACATGTCATACAAATTTAAACTAAAAGAAGTTGATTAAAAATAAACTTGAAAACTTGTAATGTAAGATTCTTGGAAATAATGTTTTAAAAATACATTCATGTCGTATAAGTTAAAAAAAACATAATTCTTGTACTTTTGTCGGAAAAGTAAAAAAGTACCTCGTACGAAAAACGACAAAAGATTCCTTTCATATCTTTTACAAATAATCACCGAAGGGTGAAATTGGATATAAACTATTATATAAGGATATAAATATTACATATTGAAGAAACATGGATGTGGATGATAAAATACACCCAATTAAATTCCAATGTATAAACAATCTCGGATAAAAATGAGATTGTGATATTTCCCTTACCTTAGGTCTGATTTGCTTCGTAAGTGTCTGAACCTCATGTATAATGATTTAAATAATGTCATTGACTTATTACAGAATCATATTCATTGTTATTATATCATATATGGTTCACTTATGACTTTATATTACCCGTTCTTTTGTAAATTCATGTTAAAGTAGCGTTTTGGGTAAAATCGTCTCATTTGTCGTTCGTGTTTTAACTTGTAATTATTCATATGATTACTTAGATCATTATTACTTAATTATAGAATATAAAAAATGGTTTATATATAATATATATTCAGAATATACATATATATAATGGATCGATAAATGTAATGAAATACACCGTTCATGGAGACGGTAGGCCGTACGTACGCATGAACGTTGTTTTCTTTTCGTTATTGAATTGAGTGGAATTAAGTAGATGACATACATATATATACACATAAATCCAGTATCTTTATAATGTCATATATTTCATTATTATTGCTTATATATACTTTATAATCATTCTTAAATGGTTAACATGGAGAATGAATCTCATCACGTCGTGGAGACGGTAGTCCGTACGTACGCACGAGCGATGATATCATTTCCATAATTATTGAATTGAATTGGAGTGGATGTTACAATATATCAGAATCAATATGATGTTCTAATAACTATGTATAGTTATTCTTTACACCATTATACCCATCCATGTAAGGTGGTGGTGGAAAATAGATTACACCACGGCGTGCAGATGGTATTCCGTACGTACGCACGCGCGGTGATTTCATTTTCCGTAGGATGGATAGATGGTGAAATAGGGTTGTTTCATACTTATAATAACATATCATTATATGAGTGATACTTATGTTATTACTTCATAATGAAACAACCTAAGAAGAAGAAGTGGAAGAATAAATAAAGATGAAAGAATCGGTAACGGACATCACCTATTCTTTGAAGTGCTTCTTTGAGACCTTCTTTTAGGGCATTAAAATTGGTCTTTGAGGAAGACCAGAACCTCTAGTATGTTTCTAGGTAATTTTAGAGGATAATTTGGCAGGGGTTGGAAGAGCTTGAAGGCTCAAAGTTGTGTGAGGAAGAGAGGTAGGAGGTGCCCTTTTATAAGGGAGGAGAGGGGCACCTTTGGAATAACTAAAAATATTATTTTATTATAAAGTCAAGTTCGGTTTTAAATAGCTCCAAATTGATTTATTTCGTGGCTAAGGTGGGGATGGCTCGAAACCTTCTCATCCAATAGAATTTAGACAAGTTTAGGTTCCTATTTTAACCTTATCATTTAGATTTAACATTAAGTTAAATAATTTTACTTTTACCGTGTCTTCTTGTGTTCTTACACTATAAGGTTAATAAACTTACTATAAGAAGCCAAAAGAACCCAAAGTTGTTTATTATTAATATATATAACCTTATCTAAGTCATTTGTCAGATCCTTAGATTTTTAAGAAAAAAATAACAATTAATAATTTAAATTTTTTTTAAAAATATTTTATGTCAATTTTGAAATTATTTAGTAATTGATTTTTGTGAAAATCATAACAGAATGATAAGTTCGAAAAAAGTTAATTAAATCAATAATAACATGTCATATTAACCTAAAAAAATTAGTGAATTCATAAAAAGTCTCAAATTATATTTATTTGGGTATTTATAACATCAATTATGTCAATATTTCATTAATAAGATAATTACTGCATCATCGTTGTGTCATAAATAAATTAAATTATTTAATGTATAAAAATTAAAAATAAAATACAATTATGTAGGAAATATTTTTTTCTTTCTAATTAATATTTATAGTCGAATTTGTCTTATGTATTACCCCATATTAAAAATGTTTTAGTAAATAAACTCTGATTTTAACTCTTTTAACCCTTCTTTAAATAAATTAATAATAAATGTCCTAATCTAATCCAAGTGGGCCTAAATGGTCATAGTTTATTCCTAGGATTGTTTTTGGTCGAATTACACTTGTCCAATAGAATTAGTACATGTGTTAGGGTAATAATAATATCATTTCCACCCTCAATTACCCTATTTACTTTTAACCGAGGTAAAAAAAAGAAAAAAGTTACTATTCACCAAAAAATTATTTTCATCTCATTGAACCACATTTTACTTACAGACAAAAACCGCGTCTCTCGGATTTTTGAAATTCCACTCACAGAACCGGTAAAATTAAGTTTTATGAACAATTCAGTTTTTTTTACTACAACTTAGTGGTTTCACTATTCATCAAAAATTGAAAGTTTTCAGAAAAATACCAAAAAATAGGCCTAAGCTTTATTTGATATTATGAACTAAAAAATGATTTCTATTTTACCAAATTCAAAACATATCAGCTGCGTTAATTAATTTAAAAATTAATTCTCGTCGTCAAAACAAATAGCGTGTTCTTAAGAGATAATAACTATCAAAAGATTGCCACTTGTTTATGTCTGGTTTAAATGTGAAATTACATCCAATGACCAACATTGTATTAAATTGTAAAAATATATTCAAAATATAATTTAAAACCACTCACATTAATAATTTATCATTATTAATAATTTCGATTGAAAAAGTTGTTTTTAATTAAAATTTAGTAATTTTCACTATTCATCAAAATATGAAAGTTATCCGAAAATCACCAAAATTTCACCCTAAGCTAATTTCGATATTACAAATCCAAAAATGAATTCCATTTTGAAAAATAAAATTTACAAAATTTCAAAAAGTGGTTATTACTATTCAAAACGGTTAGTTTTAATAATATTTTAATAGCATATTGTTGTTTAGTGAAAGTCGTTATTGCGTACTACACACGCAATCGAGGAAGGTCACGATTGCGTGTAATGCAAGGAAAGTCAAGGATGCGTGTTGTGCAAGCTCCTTTTGGTGTAGCATACAACACAAGACATTAGTGAAATTAAAAAGAATAATTTTCATAAAATCTTGGGCTGTTACATTCTACCCCCCTTAAAATGAATTTCACCCTCGAAATTCGTCGGGGTTATAAATGGTTTACTATTAGAAAGTTTCTTTAATATAAAACCACATCGTAAAAAGGAATACCAAAACCAATCTTTAAAAACGAAAGTATGAAACGTAACGGTTACCCAAATAAACTAATCACTGGGTTTCCACATAGGTGAAAATATGGATATGGAATAAAAATCTTACCATCATGTTCTGATGGAGAGTGGTAGAGAAAATGGCTATGGAAAAGCCAACAATCACAAATCCATAAATTTGTGACGATCTAAGGTACCATCTGATTAATCAGATATAAGAGCACTAGGACAACATTTTTGGTTTTTAAGATCGTTTCCCTAAAGTTGAAGAATTTGAATTAGAATAAATAATTACATTATTTTGGTACTATCTCACTGTTGTTCGTGCCTTGAAAAATTTCCCCTTCATCTCATAAATAAATGAAGTTGAATTTTTTATTCGTGAAGTGTTAGCAGATCATGTGACAGAATGACGGGTCATTTCATCTGTCTCAAACAAAAGGTTAGCAAAAGTTATTAAATATACATAAGTCATTCTATAGTGAGATTAATCATATATGGTTCCTAAAATGGACTTATACTTCATATATCATAATTTTTAATATAATAATACTAGTTTCTACTAAACAGGGACTTCCTGTAGGCCAGTGGTAGGCGATAAAGGCCAGTCGCACTTCAGTTGTGGGTTCGATTCCCACAGCCTTGTCCGACGCGATGGGCTGTCACTCGTCCTGCAGGTTGTCCTTTTTCTAAAACAATATTACTATAACATCCCATCAATAATATCGAAAAACAAACAATACTAACTTATGTCCAACATAATCCATTCCAATCTTTAGGCTTATCCATAATACTGCAGTCCACTCTCAGAGATTTAATACCATCGTTTATCCCCATATATCATAAGATATATCTTTTTGGTCACATTCCAAACATTCAAAGGCCTTAATCATGTAATCTCTTGAATACCCATTGAACCTTATTGAAAACATGAGTGCTGTTAAAAGTTAACTCTTTCCACATACCAGATTCCTCAAAATTCTATATACTCAAACCATGATATAACCTTCTCCTTATATCAGTCATGAGCTCATGAATACTATCAAACATTTTATTTTCTCTTTATCCTTTAATTATGCGCATATCATCTACATTCCAAAAATATCTGAATAACCTTTCATGGATACTGGTAACATTAATCATACACTTTCAAAACTCAAGGAAAGGCAACAGTGTAAGAATCCTTAGATGTCTCTTTATTCCATAGTACCATGAGATTACTTATACAACATTACACATGATAAACATGTAATCATTCCACTACATTCTTAAACCGTTGACCGAGCTTCAACAATTCTTTCATCTCAAATATCATTTGTAGTCTCTTCATCATCATCAACATAAATACTACCCATACGACCATACTAATTCTCTTCATGAGACTTTACCTTAGGGCATTGGTTTTCATAATGCCCGTACATTCCACATTTAAAACATTTAACCATTGTTGATGTCGTAGCAATACCATTATCCTCATCCCTGGTGTTAACTGAACCTTTTCCTTTGCACTTACTGGATTTGTGTCCTTCATTTCCACACCCAAAGAATCTTCCAGTTCCTTTGAAACATTCTCCTTGTTGTCTCTTCCCACATGATTTACATAGGGGAAATTGAAATTTCTTTCCTCTATGATCATCATGAAACTCCATCTTTCTCTTATTAGCCGAGTCAGGAAACTTACCAAATTTTACTTTATTGATCATATTATGAGACTGCTGATTTGGCATAATAATTATGTTTGGACTTCCAAATCCCATTTTATTTGATTTCTCGTGAAGAATATCATTCCATTGTCCATCATATCCTCCATTATCGTGAATCATCTTGTTTCCAGCCATTTTCTAAAACCCAAAAAGAATAGTGTGAGATGTAAAAATCATGCTAGGGAAAACAACATAATAAAAGAGGGAGTAAACTTAATATATAACATCTTAGGTTAAATTCTAATATCTTTAGCGCAATTCTAGGACTATAACCTATACGTATACTTAACCTTAGGGACATCCCTAGACATACCTTAGAAATATCTCTAGGGATCTCACTACAGTTCTCGCATCCTAGTTTCCAAAGTTTGACTAAACATTTCCTCTGATACCAAATGTAGATACCCGAAGCCTGACGTACATGGACATTACATTACATTTTCGGAATACTTAGTAAATAACAAAAACACACACACAAGGATCATAATAGTTTAGTGTCTTTGGAAACCCGGAATATAATCTTCTAATCCTGGTGAAAGATCTTCAACATCTCCCATAAAGATCATCCTTTTTTTTATACCTAAAACCTTTCTTTATATCCCGGGGAAAAGAAAACATAAAAGGGTGAGCTCAAATGCTCAGTAAGGGTAAACAAAAGAAATATCAATCACATCATATACATAAGAACATAACTTTTGGAAATCTTAACCTGTAAAAGAGATCATAATTTCATAACCTGGGATAACTCATGGAAGTGAAATGTAATCACAATAATCATAACTTAAAACATTTAACTTTTTGGTATACACACATAATCCTAGAGAATCATTTCTTGTTAGTCAAGACTCATTTCCAAGACTATCTTAGTGGACAAAGTCCCTTTCTGAACCGGGTCACCCTCATTTCAGTCCTGTTTCACTGAACCGGTATAACCTACCATTCCAGCCATGTCTATCTCATGAGATATAAAATATCTACCCTATGCATTGGAGGGATATATAGGTCCCACCCATATCATAATGATACAATTCTTATGTGTGCCACCAAATAATAAATCATACATCATTGCATAACCCATGTAATACAAATGGGAATCTTAAACATCCTGACATCATAAAGCAATTCATATAAGATAAAAGAATTCATAAAAATAATTCCATCACAACATAATCAAATAAATTTAATAATAGGGATAAAAACATAACCCTTTATTATCTTAGATGGAAAATAATTTTGATAAAACACTTGAACTCCATTCTTGAGGAAAATATCCTTTCTTCTTCAAAAATTTTTTTCCTTTCTTAACATGTCATACAAATTTAAACTAAAAGATGTTGATTAAAAATAAACATGAAAACTTGTAAAGTATTATTCTTGGAAATAATGTTTTAAAAATCCATTCATGTCGTATAAGTTAAAACAAACATTCTTCTCGTACTTTTGTCAGAAAAGTCAAAAAGCACCTCGTACGAAAAACGAAAAAAGATTCCTTTCATATCTTTTACAAAAAACTCACCGAAGGGTAAAATTGGATATAAACTATTGTAGAAGGATATAAATATTACATATTGAAGAAACATGGATGTGGATGATAAAATACACCCCAGTAAATTTCAAAGTATAAACAATCTCGGATAAAAATGAGATTGTGGTATTTCCCTTACCTTAGGTCCGATTTGCTTCGTAAGTGTCCGAACCTCCTGTATAATGATTTAAATAATGTCATTGACTTATTACAGAATCATATTCATTGCTATTATATCATATATGGTTCACTTATGACTTTATATTACCCGTTCTTTTGTAAATTCATGTTAAAGTAGCGTTTTGGGTAAAATCGTCTCATTTGTCGTTCGTGTTTTAACTTGTAATTATTCATATGATTACATAGATCATTATTACTTAATTATAAAATATAAAACATTATTTATATATAATATATATTCAGAATATACATATATATAATGGATCGATAAATGGAAAGAAATACACCGTTCATGGAGATGGTAGGCCGTACGTACGCATGAACGCTGTTTTCTTTTCGTTATTGAATTGAGTGGAATTAAGTAGATGACATACATATATATACACATAAATCAAGTAGCTTTATAATGTCATATATTTCATTATTATTGCCTATATATACTTTATAATCATTCTTAAATGGTTAACATGGAGAATGAATCTCATCGCGTCGTGGAGACGGTAGTCCGTACGCACGCACGAGCGATGATATCATTTCCATAATTATTGAATTGAATTGGAGTGGATGATACAATATATCAGAATAAATATTATGTTCTAATAACTATGTATAGTTATTCTTTACAACATTATACCCATCCATGTAAGGTGGTGGTGGAAAATAGATTACACCACGACGTGGAGACGGTATTCCGTACGTATGCACGCGCGGTGATTTCTTTTTCCGTAGGATGGATAGATGGTGAAATAGGGTTGTTTCATACTTATAATAACATATCAGTATATGATTGATACTTATGTTATTACTTCACAATGAAACAACCTAATAAGAAGAAGTGGAAGAAGAAATTAAAGTGAATGAATCGGTAACGGACATTACCTCTTCTTTGAAGTGATTCTTTGAGACCTTCTTTTAGGGTACTAAAATTGGTCATTGAGGAAGACCAGAACCTATAGGATGTTTCTAAGGAAGTGGAGGATAATTTTGCAGGGGTTGGCCGAGCTTGAAGGCTCAAAGTTGTGTGAGGAAGAGAGGTAGGAGGTGCCCTTTTATATGGGAGGAGAGGGGAAACTTTGGAATAACAAAAAATATTATTTTATTATAATGTCAAGTTCAGTTTTAAATAGCTCCAAATTGATTTATTTCGTGGATAAGGTGGGGATGGGTCGAAAGCTTCTCATCCAATAGAATTTAGATAAGTTTAGGTTCCTATTTTAACCTTATCATTTAGATTTAACATTAAGTTAAATAATTTTACTTTTACCGTGTCTTCTTGTGTTCTTACACTATAAGGTTAATAAACTTACTATAAGAAGGAAAACGAACCCCAAGTTGTTTATTATTAATATATATAACCTTATCTAAGTCATTTGGAGGAATCATAGATTTTTAGGAATAAAATAACAATTAATAATATAATATTTGTTTTAAAAACTATTTTATGTCAATTTTGACATTATTTAGTAATTTATTTTTGTGAAACTCATAACAGAATGATAAGTTCGAAAAACGTTAATTAAATCAATAATAACATGTCATATTAACCTATAAAATTAGTGGAATTCATAAAAAGTCTCAAATTATATTTATTTGGGTATTTATAACATCAATTATGTCAATATTTCATTAATAAGATAATTACTGCATCATCATTGTGTCATAAATAAATTAAATTATTTAATGTCTAAAAATTACAAATAAAATACAGTTATGTAGGAATGCTTTTTAGCTTTCTAATGAATATTTATAGTCGATTTTTTCTTATGTATAACCCCATATTACAAATTATGTAGTAAATAAACTCTGATTTTAACTCTTTTAACCATTCTTTAAATAAATTAATAATAAATGTCTTAATCTAATCCAAGTGGTCCTAAACGGTCATATTTTATTCCTAAGTTTGTTTTTGGTCGAATTACACCTGTCCAAACTCTTTTAACCATTCTTTAAATAAATTAATAATAAATGTCTTAATCTAATCCAAGTGGTCCTAAACGGTCATATTTTATTCCTAAGTTTGTTTTTGGTCGAATTACACCTGTCCAATAGAATTAGTACATGTGTTAAGGTAATAATAATATCATTTCCACCCTTAAATACCCTATTTAATTTTCACCGTGGTAAAAAAAAGTAAAAAGTTACTATTCACCAAAAAATTATTTTCATCTCATTGAACCACATTTTACTTACAGACATCAACCATGTCTCTCAGATTTTTGAAATTCCACTCACAGAAGTGGTAAAATTATGTTTTATGAACAATTCAGTTTTTTTTAACTACCACATAGTGGTTTCACTATTCATCAAAAATTGAATGTTTTCAGAAAAATACCAAAAATTAGGCCTAAGATATATTTGATATTATGAACTCAAAAATGATTTTTATTTTACCAAATTCAAAACATATCAGTTGCATTAATTAATTTAAAAATTAATTTCCGTCGTCAAAACAAATAGCGTGTTCTTAAGAGATAATAACTCTCAAAAGATTGACACTTGTTTATGTCTGGTTTAAATGTGAAATTACATCCAATGACCAAAATTGTATTAAATTGTAAAAATATATTCTAAGTATACTTTAAAACCACTCAAATTAATAATTTATCACTATTAATTATTTCGATTTAAAAAGTTGTTTTTAATTAAAATTTAGTAATTTTCACTATTCATCAAAATATGAAAGCTATCCGAAAATCACCAAAATTTCACCCTAAGATAATTTCGATATTACGAATCCAAAAATGAATTCCATTTTGAAAAATAAAATTTAAAAAATTTCCAAAAGTGGTTATTACTATTAATAACGGCTGGTTTTAATAATATTTTAATAGCATATTGTTGTTTAGTGAAACTCGTTATTGCGTACTACACACGCTATCGAGGAAGGTCGTGATTGCATGTAATGCAAGGCAAGTAAAGGATGCGTGTTGTGAAATATCCTTTTGGTGTACCATACAACACAAGACATTATTGAAATTAAAAAGAATATTTTTCATAAAATCTAGGGATGTTATAAGGGAATCATATGGGTATCATGGGGACAATAATCATAAGGTGGACTTCAATGTTGGCCGTCCGATGGATAAATCCAACGGTGCTAAGAAGATTCAGCACCCCACTTGCCAAAAGTGCGGAAAGAAGCACCCTGGAAATTGCATTAAGGGGACGAGGAAATGCTTTAGGTGTGGATGAGAAGGGAACCTAGCTGTTAATTCTCAGAAATAAAGACCTGCGACTACGATAGATGAGAGGAACACTCCATTTGAACCTCAACGCATTGTTCATTTCTACAACTGCAATGAACTGGGGCATTTTACAAATTAGTTCCCTAACCCAAGAGTTTTAATAGGTAACCAACAACCTACAAGGCAGCAAGGAAGAGCTTTTTCCATCACTTCTGCAAAAGTGAACCCCAACAACAACGTGTTGACAGGTACACTATTTATTCATTCACGAATAGTGAACATACTTTTTTATTTACATTCTACGCATTCTTTTATATCTTGAATGTTTAGTAGAACAATCCCAGAAACACCACAAATCATGGAAGTGAACATGTCAGTGAGTACAGCAAATGGGGTAATCATTGCATCCCATGAATATAACTCCTCCCCTGTCATAATATGTGGATTGAATTTTCTAGTGATCCTCATTATACTCCCTCTAGTGGAATTTGATTCAAATCTCGGAAAGGATTGGCATTCCTTATATAGAGCCAATATAAATTGTCAGGAGGGAGAAATCACACTCCACATGGAGAATCGACCCCCCGATTCATTACATGTGTAAGGTGGAAGATGAATCTCTTATATCTCCATCATCTCAAGTAGGGATATTACAACACCATGAGCATGCATATCTAGCTTAGATGATTGAGTCTAATGAAGAAACCATCCTTGAAGAAATGCTTATTGTGATGGAATTTTATGAAGTGTTTCCCAAGGAACTGTCTGGTCTTCCTCCTAAAAAAGACGTTGAATTATCAATTGAACTTCTACCAGGGGCGCAATCAATATCCATGACTACATATAGAATAGTTTTTGGGGAGCATGAAGTGCTGAATAAACAACTACAGGAGAATCTGGATAAAGGGTTTATATGCCCAAGTGCTTCACCATGGGGTGCACTAGTCCTCTTCATTAAGAAGAAGGTTGGGTTAATGCGTCTTTGCATCGATTATCGTGAACATAAAAAATCATGATAAAGAACACGTATCCTCTTCCACGGATCGATGACTTGTTCGATCAGCTGCGTGGAGAACAATACTTCTCCAAGGTAGATTTGCGGTCGGGTTATTATCAAGTAAGGGTGAAGGAGGAAGATGTCCTCAAAACATCTTTTCATACAAGATACAGGCACTATGAATTCATGTTCATGCCTTTTGGACTCTCTAATGCTCCAGAAATATTCATGGACTTTATGAATAGAGTCTTTATAGATTACCTTGACAAATTTGTGGTAGACTTTATAGATGTTATTATAATATACTCCAAAACCATGGAGGATCATGAAGAGTATTTAAGAACTGTATTAGAGACTTTGTGCAAGGAGAAGCTCTATGAAAAGTACAAAAAGTTCGAGTTCTGGTTGAAGGATGTATCATTCATGGGCCATATCATCACAAGCAATTGGATATATGTGGATCCCTTCAAAACAGATGCAATTGAAGGATGGACGAGGCCAACATCGGTAACAGATATCTATAGCTTCATGGGGTTAGCTGGATATTATCGATGATTTGTGAGAAATTTCTCACGATTGTCCAACCCTCTTACCAAGAAAACTTAAAAGGGAGAAAAGTTTTCTTGGAGTGATGAATGCAAAAAAACCTTCAAGGAGTTGAAAAAGAGGCTTATCACTGCGCACGTTCTCACTTTACCCACAAGTGGGGAAATTTTTGTGGTATTCAGTGATGCTTTGAAGAAGGGTGTAGGATTTGTGCTGATGCAGAGTGATAAAGTGATATACTATGCCTCAAGGTAGTTGAAAATCTTTGAGGGAAACTATCCAACGCATGATCTGTAGTTTTTTGCGGTGATCATTACCTTGAAAATCTGGTGACATTATCTCAATGGGGAGAAATGTGAGATATATACTAACCACAAGAGTCTTAAATATATATTCAAATAGAAAAATATTAATATGAGCCATAGAATATGGATAGATCTCATCAAGGATTATGACGGTTCAATACATTACCACCATGGGAAAGCAAACAAGGTGACAGATGCCCTAAGTATAAAGGACCCAGTGATTCTATCAATGATGAGAATTGAGAAGGATCCAATCTTCTTAGACATGATGAATATGGTCATGTGAATCACAAATAAGGGAACATCATCAATCCTTTCACAAATTATTGCTCAATCATCCCTTTTGGAATGGTTAAAGGATGCACAGAAGGATGATGTGGCAATTAAGGAAAAAGTGGAAGCTATCAAAAAGGGGAATCCTTGGAATTTAATGATAATGAAGAAGGAATTGTGCGATTTGTGAAAAGACTATGTGTTCTATCATGTTATGAGATGAAGAAAGAACTTTTGGATGATGAAAATAGATCAAATTTCTCTATTCACCAAGTGAGAACAAAGATTTATCGAAATCTACGAGATAGTTTTTGGTGGGATAATATGAAAAAGGAGATCGTTGTATATACATCATGGTGCCTGGTGTGCCAGCAAGTGAAGGCAGAGAGGCAGATGTCTAAGGGGATGATGAAACCCTTGCTCATACCAGAATGGAAATGGGAGAACATCACCATGGACTTTGTCACCGGAATTCCGAGGACATCCAAAGGCATCAATGAAATCTAGGTTGTGGTGGATCATCTTAAAAAGACTGGACAATTCATTGTTATTCAGGAATATTTCTCATTGGATCAACTGACATAGATATATATCATGGAAGTAGTAAGGCTGCATGGAGTACCACAATCTATTTTGTCTAACCGAGACCCTTGATTCACCTCTATGTTTTGGAAGAGTCTTCAACATGCTCTGGATAATGGACTGAACTTCAGTACGGCCTATCATCCTCAAACTGATGGCCAATCCGAGCAGACTATCCAAACACTTGAGGACATGTTGAGAGCTTTCTTAATGGACTTTAAAAGAGGATGAGATCAACATCTTCATCTGGTTGAGTTCTATTATAATAAAAGTTTCCACTCAAGCATCAAAATGGAACCATATGAAGCCCTATATGGGAAACGGTGTAGAACATAGGCGTGACGGGATGACATCTATGAACGTATGCTGCTTGAACCAGAAATGGTCGAGATAATGGTGGAGAAGGTGAAAACCATTCAGCAGCATATCAAGGCATCCCAGAGTCGACAAAAGAGTTTTGTAGATAATCGTCTATGAGACCTTGAGTTTAAAGTTGGAGACATGGTTTTTCTACACATATCTCCATTGAAGAAGGTCACGAGGTTTGGAAAGAAAGGTAAGTTATGTCCAAGGTACATCGTCCTCTTCGAGATTCTTTATCGTGTCAGGGTTGTGGCCTATTGACTAGAAATTCCTCCTTCCATGGAAAAAGTACATGATGTCTTTCATGTATCCCTCTTAAAGAAGTACATACTGGACTCTTCATATGTACTCTCTTCTGAGGTGGTACAGTTGGAGGATGATCTTTCTTATGAGGAGCAACTAGTGAAGATCTTATATCGTAGAGAAAAAGTTCTATGAAATAAGACAATGCCCCTCATCAATGTGTTTTGGTGAAACCACAATTTTGAAGAAGTGACTTGCGAATCGGAGGAAATGATGAAGCTGAGTTACCCACATCTGTTTTAGTGTGGGAACATGAAACTTCGTGGGAGAAATTTATTAAGGGGGGAATATTGTAATGACCCAATGTTTCATTAATGGAAATCCCTCTTGCTCTAATTAAATGTCTATTTATGTAAAATGTTTATATAAAATGTCAACTTCTTTGGTTTTATGTTATGAATTGTGACAGTTTCTTTTATAGAAATTTAAAAGCGATAACATGATTAGTATAAATATAGGGCTTCAACAAATATAATTTACTCAGACAAAGGAAGCGATGGCCTCATCTAGTAGAATTGCTCCATACGAGGCCCATTTGTCGGAGCTCAAAAAAGAGGTGTCATCATTGGGATTCTCCCTTGACCAAGCCCAAGCTGAGCTTCATCATGTCAATCTCAAACAGGACTGCCTATGGGAAATGTGGAAGTTTATAGAGATTAACACTTGAGCGATGTTATCTGAGCCACCCCAAGAGTCTTTCACCATCGCACACCTTACTCGTAGGTCTTCTGAAGCTATATTAAGAGGTTATGTAACAAATCGCTAGAACTATTTTCATGTACATTATTTATGTATATAATAATGAATATACTTTCTTGTCATTATTGATACATTGTAAATAGTTTATGAAGTACAAGTAGTGTTTTTAGTTATTATTTAATTAAGAAATCTATTTTATTAAATTAATGGATTTTTGAATTAAATCAGATTTTGATAAAATAATAATATTATTATTAAATTAATTTTATTATATATAAATTATCATATAATTTTATGAATGCAATTATAATTTTTATTAAGGATTGAAATCCATTTCTTTCAAAACCCGTTAATTTTCGATAAATATATGTTTTTATTTTAAAAGTTAAAATTAACATTTTTAGAAAATTATTTATTTAAAATAAAAGATATTTTTGGAATCAGGATGTCGAAATTATCCAACGGTGAATTTTTCATAATTTTCTGAGACAGTCAAATTTTTGGGTAAAATTTAAATAATGTTTAAATATATAATGTCTTTTATGACATCATAATGACCCAATAGTGATGTAATAAAATACTTTAAGCTTTATTTTCGGCCAATTTATGTTTTAACATTAAAATAATGTGATTTTGGTTTTTCTTGACTTACATTTCAAAGCATTAATGGACCCCTCAAGACTTATTAAACATCTTGTATTTTTAAATTATTTTCCATGGGAGTGTGACTCACCTCCACATTAAGAACCCCATTATTATAAGAAGATCATACTTTTTCCTTATAAAATATTATTTTCCTCTTTCCTTTTCCAAAAAACATGGTCAAAAACCATGAGCTTATTTGTGGTTTGGATTAGTTTAATGTAAGGGTTCCCAAACCTAAATAATAAATAATTCACTCACCTTTCATATATAAACCCAACCAAAGCTCCCACTTCCTCCTAACTCAAAGCCTATGGAGTTCATCCAACCTCTGCCATACTCTGTCTAGAATCTTCTCAAGGATCCCCAATCTCCCATGAAGCCTCTCTCAAGCATCTCTCAATCCTTGGAAGCACACTTCCAAGTAAGGGTTTTTCTTCATTTCACTTTTTTGTCCATTTTTCTTAATATTGTTATGCCCTTTTAATATCAATGATGCTAGGGTATGGTTTCTCACCTCCCCCATAATTCCAAATTATTTTTTTAATGATGGGAGACCCCTTTCTATCTCATGAAATGCCTCCCATGTACACCTGTTACTGTGCCGAAATTTCGAAAGGAACTTCTCTCTCTTCTTTTACATTCAAGCAATACTTTTGTATCATGAATCTAAATTTCATTAAAATTGTTTGTACATGTATCTATATGACCCCCTTACATTCCATTTCATGTAAATATGATGAGACATCCCTTTCTATCTCATCAACCATTTTTTATTAATTCTTATGTCATGCCGTTACGACGTCGAAATTGCACCGATTTTCTAAGACAATGCCTTTGTGTTGTGAAAACGATGCTCATTTCTCCATCAAGGGTATTCACCATTATGCACATTTACTTATTTATTATAAATTTTCATGTATGAATTCCACACTCCTTTATCATTGAATAAATATTTAGGTTTAATGAATCCATGTTTTATGATCCATGTGGCACACTTATGCATGAAATGAAATGTGTAAGAAGGGTGCACCCTGATAGCACTCCAATGCATTGGGTAATGTATAGTATCATGATACATCATGTTCAATGAGTGTTGACTCATGATAATTCAAGTTCAATGAGTTTTTACTCTTGCTTCATGTGCAATGAGGATTTACTAATGCCCCATGTGCAATGAGCCTTGGCTCATGCTAATTCCATGTTAACTAATGTTGCCACATTTCCATGTTATGATTATCATTCTTTATAATTCCTTTATGTTCATGATTCCCTTGTGATATATTGATATTCCTATTTTCTAACATGAATTGTACTCCTCATGTATTCCATGTTTATTCCCTTACTTCGCTTTATAGCTCACCCCTTTTCTTATGCATGTCCTCAGGTTATCCGATGCAATGCAAAGTACGAGTGAATGTAGTCGTCATGTAAAGGATGTTTTCAACAAAGATGTTGTATTTATTGTTTTAAGTTGTTATGTAATGATAATAATCCTCACAGACAATCGACCCCTCGATCACCCATGTTGTATAGAGTGAATATATTATGTAATAAATCATGTTTAAGTTTGTATTAAAAGCAGGGTTGTCATAGTGCTAGTCGATAGGACACTACTTCATGGAGTTGAATGATCTCAAAAGGTCCTACGTACATTGGACTAAGAATTCCCTTATTACCATATTTCATAGCTCTCTTCCATGGTGAAATGAAGAGGAAAAACTTGTCTCCGACATCAATCTCTGGGTCCCGTTGACTATTATAAATATAGCTCTTTTATCGACTCTGAGAAACATTAATGTGTTGTTGTATGGTCTTAACATTCTCCACCATTTATTAGAAAATTTCTCGACCTAAGAGTTTTTTCTCCCCAAACATCACCCCAGAATGTCGTGGTTTTTCACCTCTTCCATTACAGTGCATCATAAGGAGCCATTTTGACACTTTATTGGAATCTGTTATTGTTAGAGAACTCAACCAGAGAAAGATGTTGATCCAAACCTCCTTTTAGGTCTATTGAAAATACTATGGACATGTCATCTAGTGTCTAGATAGTCAGCTCAGATTGGCCATTAGTTTGAGGATGATAAGTTGTACTTATGTTTAGCTCAGTATTCAAAGCGTGTTGAATACTCTTCTATAACATAGAGGTGAATCATGGTTCTCGATCGGATAAAATAGATAGTGGTACTCCATGTAGCTGTACCACTTATCTAATATAAATATGTGCCAATTGATTTAATGAGAAATCGTCTCGAATTAAAATAAAGTGTGCATACTTTGTAAGACAATCCATAACAACCTAGATATCATTATTTCCTTTAGATTTCCCCCGAAGACCAGTATCGAAGTCCATGGTGATGTTCTCCAATTTCCATACTGGTGTGGGTAATGGTTGCATCATCCCCTTAGACTTGTTTCTCTCAGGCTTTACTTGCTAACATACGAGGCACATTGATGTTTAGTGATCAATCTTCTTCATTATGTTATACCACCAATATTGCTCTTGGAGATCTCAATACATTTTTTTTGTTTCTTGGGTGGATGAAAAAATTTGTACTATGTGAATCATCCAAATGTTCATTATTTTCCATATTTTATGGAGCACATTGTCTTTTCCCAAATATCACAATTCATTGCTCATTAAAATTGAACTACATGGATTTCAATTTTATGATAGATTCCACTTTCTTATGAATTCCCACATCATCATTTTGAGAACCCTTTAACCATTCCAAAAGATCTGGTTGAGAGATCTTTTTTGAAAGGATTTATGATGCTATTTTGGTTATGATTCCCATGTCTATCTTTATCAAATCTATGATGATTGGATCCATTTCAATTCTCATAAATGATAGAATTGTTGGATCATTCATACTTAGAGAGTCTTCCACCTCATTCTCTTTGCGAGGGTGGTAATGGATTGAGCAGTCATTGTCTTCTATTAGTTCCAAAAATCATCATTGGTGAATTTTCAACTCTTTTTTTGTGAACATATACTTGAATATTTTGTGATCAGTGTATATTTTACTCTTCTACCCAATGATATAATGTCGCCAAATTTTCAAAGTGAAGATTAATGTAGCCAACTTCAGATCATGTGTTGTATATTTTGGATAATTAACTTTCAATTTCCTTGAATCAAAGGCAATGACTTTTTCATTTTTCATCAACAAAAAATGTAGGAACTTCTTCAAAATGTCACTATATACCACAAAAAGTTCTCTACATGTGTTTAGTGTGAGCATGAGTGCACTGATAAGCCTCCTTTTTTGACTCCTTGAGGATTTCCTTGCATTCACCACTACCATTTAACATGACTCCATTCCGAGTTAGATTGGTAAGAGGGTTTGACAATCTTCAAAACTTTCTCACAAATGGGAGATAATACCCATCTAACCCTAGGAAGATACAGAAATCTATTACCGATGTTGGCCTTAGCCATCCCTCAATTGTAGATGTATGGGATGGATCCATATATATCCCATTGCCTGTGAGGATATAGCCCATGAATGGGATATCCTTCTACTAGAACTCACACTTGTTGTACTATTCTTAGAGATTATCTTTTCTCAAGGTCTCCAGTATAGTTCATAGATGATCATCATTCTCATCCTTGGTTTTGGAGAATATTAAAAATTCTTCAATAAAGACCACCCCATATTTATCGAGTTAATCTATAATGAATCAATTAATCATGTCCATTAAGATTGATATATAATTAGTGAGTCCGACAGGCATTAATATGAATTCATAATGCATGTATCTTGTACCAAAAGAAGTATTGGGGATATCATCCTTCTTTAAATTTACTTGGAAAAATCCTAAAATCAAATCCACCTTGGAGAAGTATTTTCCTCTACATAGCTAATCGAAAAAGTCATCAATTCATGGTTGAGGATACTTATTATTTATCATGATATTTTTGAGCTCTTGATAATCACTGAAAAGCCAAATTGACCCATCACACTTGTTGATGAAGAGGACTGGTGCACCCCATGGTAAAGCACATGGGCATATAAACCCTTTATCTATATTCTTCTATAGTTGTTTCTTCTGTTCCTCAAGCACCACCATAGCCATTCAATATAAAGTCATGGATATTGGGAATGCCCCAGGTATAATATCAATGTATAAATCAACATTTCTTCAAGGAGGAAGATTAGACAATCCTTGGGAAACACATCAGTGAATTCCCTCAAAATATTCATGTCTTCATGGTTGGTTTCTTCCTTAGGGTCAATCATTTGATCCAAATACATGTGCTCATAGTGAAATAATATCCATGCTCAAGAAGATGGTGATAAAGAAGAATAATCATCCACCTCGCACTTATACAGAATTGGTGGCTGATTCTCTATATGTAGAGAGATTTCCCTCTCCAAGAAATTTTTATTGTCTCTATACAAGGAAATTCAATCCATGACTATAATTGAAACAAATTCCACAAGATGGAGTATGAAGAGGTTCGCTGGGAAGTTTAATTCACAAATTGTGATAGGGGAGGAGTTATACTCATGGGTTTCAATGATTTCACCATTTTCCGTTCTCACCGAAAATATTAATTTCATAACTTTTGTTGGTTTTGGGATTTTTATACTAGTATTTAACGATATAATGGAATATGTAGAACTATAATAAAAATGTACTTTCACTATTCTCAAATGAATAACTAGAGTAACTATCACTACTACTTTGACGGGGTTCACTTCAACTTCAGTGATGTAAAAAGATCACCCTTTCTACCTTGGAGGATTATGGTTGCCTCCAAGAACCTTTGGCTTAGGTCACTAGTTTTCCAAGTTCCCTGGTTCATTTCACTTGAAGCTATGAACAACACGTTGAAGGTCGAACGGGGAATTACTCTCATTTTTCATAACCATGAGTTTCTCTTATCAGTATTTAAACTCCATGTTCCATTCTCTTCCATGCCAAAATCATTTCCTCATCCCCTTTAGATTATTTCTGAGGTGCTTCTTTCTTTACCTTTCTCAAATGGGGTTCTAGTTTTTTTAGCATAGTTGGATTTATCCATCGGACCGCCATTAATAAATTCCACCTTACCCTTCTTATCACAATGACACCCCTGGGATTTTCCGATCTTGATTTCACCTTTAAGGGAATATTAGACAGTTTTCTAATGGCTCTCAAAGTCATGGATCACTTGGGAATTTTGTTAGCTATGTACTAGCCCACCAATAAAGAAGTCCCCCTTGTATTAGGGGGTAACGACAAAGCCATAGGCATATCCTGAAATCCTTGTGAAATTTTCCATGTACGCTCTGATGGATTCATCTTCGTTTTTTAGGGAAAGGAAGGACCATTCCATCTTACATCGAAGGGTTCGAGGAAAATAATTATGGAATTTTTTTTTCAAAAAATCCTTCTATTCGAACACATTGATCTCCTCCTTATGCTTTATTTTTTTGATCAATGTCCACAATTGATTAGATTCACCCTATATATCATAAGTATCCAGAAGTAACATAATTTGTTCATAACATTGAAGGATGGAAAATATATTCTCAATGGAGTTGATCCATTCTTTGCCGATTGAGGGATTAAATGGTCCATTAAAAGTAGGAGACCATTGTCTCATGAAGCTCTCGTTTATAGTATGCTCTTTCTTGGGGGGGGGGGGGGTTGAACTCTCTCTTGACCCATGCTTATATTCAAAACATGAGTTCAATAAGAGATTGTCAAGACAATGTAGGTGATTTCCACTCCCATCAAATTGGGAATCTCATTAGAATAGTCATCACTTTGATCTTCGCATCGGTTATCATCCTGAGCCTTCCAATTACTAGCCATTGGATTGAATAAAAGGAATGTTATGGGTAACACAAAAAAGGGGAATCCAAAGACAAAAAATGGATAACAAATAAATTACTTTTAATTCCTTAACATATGAATTTATAGTCTTCAATCTATGCAATCCATGATCTACCTCCCATAATATATTCTTAGGGTAATTTTTATATTCCATTAATAATTTTTCATACTAAGTATATGGATTTAACAAAGCATACCCTCTATGTGTTTCGTAACCATGAGTGCATCAAGGGATGTTGTTGTGCCCCAGTTCCCATTTGAGTCTCACTCAAAGAGGTGTTTTCAGGGTTTACCCTGAGATACATCTATGCCAAAGCCGCTTCTACCTTCTCATATCCAGACAGGGATGTATTTCATTGATAAATCACATAATCAATACTCACCTAAATTTAGGGATGATTTTATTATACATTTTATTATCCCAAAGGCTTTCACTATGGTTTTCTAATCCTAATACAAAAAATAACTAAACCAATCCTTTGATACCAACTATAAAAAACCTTATCTTTATCACACACTTAAACCCGATTTATTTTATAATCTATTCGCTTGATACCCCATAGAATACTGAGAGGTTTTGTGTATTTGGGGATTGGGAACATTACATAACAACTTAAAACATGAAATACACATCTTTATTGAAAACATTGTTTACATGACCACACACAATCCTTCGTACTTAGCATTGAATGGGATAACCTGAAAACATGAATAAGAAAATGGTGAGATATAAAGCTGAGTAAGGGAGTAAATAACGCATAATAGGAATAATATAGTAATTTATAGGAAATATCTACATCAAATGGAGTTCCATAGAAACATGACCATAAAAGCATGATATTACATGAATATCATAACATGTAAATGTGTTAACAACATTTAAAATGATATTAGCATGAGCAAAGGCCCATTGCAAAATGAACATGAGTAAACACTCATTTAACTTGAATTAGAATGGTTAAATCCTCATTGTACATAATGTATCGTGATAAAAATCTTTACCCTATACATTGAAGCGTTATCAGGGCATAACCTTCTTAATCATTTCATTTCACGCATAAGTGTGACAAATGTATCATAGATTCATTAAACATCATCATTTATTCAAAAATAAAATAATGTGGAATTAATTCATTAAAATATATAATCAAAAAGTGAATTTTAATAAAGGTGAATACCCTTTATAAGGAAATGGGAATGGTATCTACTACACAATGAATTTGGTTTGGAAAATCACAGTGAAATTTTGGAAACATAACAGTGTGACATAAGAATTCAAAAAATAGGTTGATGAGAGTAAAAGGGGTGTCTTATCATATTTACCTTAAATGGAAATTATAGGGGTAATATAGATACATTTACCAACATATGTAATGGAATTTCTATGCATAATACAAAAGAATTACTTTAATTTAAATTAGGAAAGAGAAATTTCTTTTGGAACATCTACATGGTAACAAGTGTACATGGGAGGAATTAATTTGAGAGAAAGGGATATATATCCATTCAAACATATATAAGGAAGTATGGGGGAGGTGGAAAATCATACCCCAATATTTCTAAATAAATAAATGGTCTAATATTATAATGAAAATTGGACAAAAATGTGAAAATAATAAATACCTTACTTACTAGTGTGATCCCAACGGCATGGAATAGAATTGAGAGTGGATTATTGGGAGTATTAGGAGCCTTGGGAGGGTTATAGAGAGTGGATTTTAGGGTTTGGTCAAGATCCAAATGGTTTTAGTGAAGAGGAATGGGTGATTGATGGGGCTTATATAAGAAAGGAGAGGGAAATTTTTATTATTTAGGTTTGGGACACTACACATTAAACTAATCAAAACCACAAACAATACAATGGTTGATGCCCATGGTTTTTTCCTAGGGGGTTTATAAAACATTGTTTTATTTTTCCAATGGCCTTACTTCTTAAAATATTAGTTAAGTTTATGTGGAGTTGAGTCACACTCTCAAGGAACTCATTTTAAAATGTTAAAACAATTTATAAGTCATGGAGGGTCCAGTAAAGCTTTGTAAAATAAATAAAACAAAACTAAAATTACATTATTTTAAAGATAAAACATATATTTTTCTAACATACAATTTATCATATTTTAACACATCACTATTTGGTCATTATGATGTCATAAAACACAATATATATTTAAACTGTATTGAATATTTAGCCAAATATTTGACTATCTTAGAAAATTATGAAAAAATTATCATTGGATAATTTCAACATCCAGATTACAAAAATAACATTAATTTTATCTAAATAATTTTCGAAATATTTTAATTTTTACATTTAATATAAAAACCGACATTTATAAAAAAAATCTTCGGTTTTGATAAAAATCGATTTCACACCATAATATAAATTACAATTATTTTCGTAAAATTATATGATAATTTATATTAAAATAATAATTTAATAATAATATTTTATTAAAGTTTTATTTATTTCAAAAATCTATTAATTCAACAAAAATATATTTCTTAATCGAATATGAACTAAAAATAAAATTTGTGCTTTAAAAAAAATTTAAAATGTATCAATAATAAAATGAATGTATATTCATTATTAAATAGAATAATAATACACATAATCATAGTTCTAGGGTCACATTACATAACCCCTAATAAAACATGCTTAAGGCCTAAGGGTAAGGTGTTTGATGGTGACAGACTCTTGGGGTGGCTCAAATAAGATTTCTCAGGTGGTAATGTCTATTAACTTTCACTTCTCCTGTAGGAGATTCCGTTCCAGATTAACGTGTTGATTCTCAGCTTGGGCTTGGTCAATAAAAAAGCCCAGTGACACTACCTCCTTTTGGTGCTCCAAACAATGGGCTTCAAATGGATAAATTTTACTCGATTAGTCCATTTCTTCTATTGTATGAGTTATTTGGATTTGTTAAAGCCCAATATTTATACTAAAAATATGATCACTGTTCAACGACTATAATAAAAACGGTAAACATTCGTAATGGTATTTTAAAATCAAAAAACATAAAACTAAGGAAGTGAATATGTTATTAAACCATTTTACATAATAAGACGTTTAATTATATCCAAATTAATTTGGATTAATAATATTTTCGGTCATTACGTGCATGACATCATGCACTTATTGGCTCAGCTAAAAATGTGGAAGACTTCCTTCTTCCTTTCTAGATTTGGGGGTAGGGTGAGAAGATATTCAACCTCTCCTACAATATACATGATCTTGAATAGACCGATGAGCCTCTAGGATAGATTTCCTCCCTAGATGAACCTCTATATTCCTTATCATGTGGAGACTCCTCGGAAAATGTGGTCTCTTTGGTCGAACTACATGGTCCTAAAACAACAATATGCATAATATTTTTGTCTGTTTTGGGCCATCCTCATCCACTCATGGATAACCTGGACTTTCTCCAATGTCTCCTACACCATCTTTCTGTCCACCAGTAATGAATCACCAATCTCTATCTAGCCCAATGGTAACCTATGTAGACTCTTATAAATGGCCTCAAAAGTTTTCATGCCTATGGGAGAGTGGAAGCTATGGTTTTATGAAAAATTTATCAATTTTAGGATAAACAGAACACTCTGTTCAATGTCTAAAATGACCACTCTATCATATAATCAGACACATTGATAGTACACTCTTTTTACCATGGGTTTTGGGATGAAAGAATGTATTATTATTCATGTAAGTCTTGAATTACTCGTGAACGCCTCTCCACAATCATGACGTAAACCACACATCATGATTGGATATAATCATTGAGGATACCCCATGTAGAATTATGATTTCCCATACACACAACAACCTCAAACACTCCACTAGACAACACTCTTGGATAGCACAGAAGTGCACCGTCTTCATGAGTTAGTAAACTATCACCTATAATTTGTAATGGAGCTTCAATGTGTGTGTTATCATTATGAAAATGTCTATGTATATTTTGTCCCATTTTCATCCTAGGATCAAACAGTAATGCAACAAACCTACCAAAACATAGTGCTCATCCTTCACCTAATAAAAATTAATGTATCGAGGGACAAAATCAGTTATGATTTTTCTCATTCCAGACCACCAAATCTATCTTCAATGATATATATAAATCTTCCCCACACTAGGATGTATAACTTGGGGAGACGAGTGGAACTCCCAAATCACCTTATCCTGCAACATGGCCAGAGCGATTGATCACAACTGGAACTAAATGATGGGATTATATCCTACATAATATGTATTTGGTGATTTTACTATCAAATAAGACATCACATTTTATGTCTCGTAGATGGTACTCCCTCACACAATCATGAAATTAATGATTCAACACCATCGATCGAATAAATTTTGATCCCACCTAAATCACTAGGGTCAGCTGTAGGGAATCTAACAGCTCTGAAGCATGATGCACTAAGATATATTGTGACATCATTCTAAGGGATTTTTTTGAAATATTTCCACTCCATATAGTATAGGCTATCTCAATTTTATTTTCCCATGGGAATTCCAATGAGAGGCTCCACCTCAGGTACAGATCTCTCTATGTGAAGACGTACTTGCGGCTCTGGTGGTATGCGTAAACCAGAAATATCTCCCATGAAATGCAGTGTCTACAAATCCTAATATTAGCAGCTACTAATTACATCTCTAAGTCATGGGTTTCATTTTAGTACTCCAGGGTCTCAACTACATTGAAATGTAAATGATAAATGAATATCGCCTCATTAATAGGAAACCAAACCCATCTCTTAAAGAATCACAATACATTACGAACTCGACACCATTGAATAGAATTATAAAAACTTGATCACCCTTCATCTTGATCCTCAAATCCTCATAGGCCCTCTATCACTACATGAACCAGGTAAATGACATCACATTTTACCTCAGGGTGGTGAAAGGTGTTGGGATCCCAGATAAGATTACCCCAATCTTATTATAGTACCTTGCCAAGCCAAGATTGATCCCCATGACATGTACAGGGGTATCCCATGAAATAACTACATAAATATTCACTAGGTACATGGTTAAACCATGATCATAAATGACATTCCCTAGAATGTGAACATCTTGAATCCATATTTGGCACGCCGAGAGATTTTTGGAATGTTGGGGCGCTCAAAGAAACCTTAGAAACACATTCATGTACTATGAATGCTCCCCCACTAATATAGAGTAGATGAGTACTTATTAAATGAATATAACAATAAACCCTTCTATCTGTGGCTGGAAAACCTATTTCATCGAATCCATAAACATGGAGAGGTCATTCATCATAGAGGGGGGAATCACTAGGATCTCATAGTGTCTATAGTGACATCAGAATTCTATGTATGGAATATTAGCCTTAATAACCCTAAAACAGTGGTATCAGGATGTGAGATCTATTATGGAGAACCATCTCATTCCTCCCAATTGGTCAAATAGCATATAAACCATTGAAAATGTGTACCTATTCTTTATTGTGGTCTAGTTTAGGTGACTACAATCAGTGTGATGCCACAAACTATTATATTCCCTTTTCATGAACAACATTGAAGGTAAACAGGGGGACACAATGGTTCTAATAAAACCATTATCTCAAATGTCCTCCAACTACAAGCAATTCTTTGGAGCTCTGTAGGGGCCATTATATATGCTACATAAGATATAATAGTAGTTTGAGGATGTATGTTAATATAAAACTCCATATATCATATAGAGTGTAGTCCCCTAATACATTGGGATAAGCTTCTATGTAATCCTCCATATTTGAGGGAACCAAGATGCTTGAAAATAATACTTCACTATGGTTTAAACTCAACAACTAATGGGTGGTAGTCTGCAGCCACATTCTCATAGATCCCACATTTTCTTCCTTTATATCCCTCACATGAAATTGATAATCTCTTCCCATATGTGTGTAGGAATCAAAATTTTCTTTCATGATAGTCGATATAGGCTGGGACCATGAATATATGATCCAAACCCATGTCAGAATCACAAGGTTACATTGTTATGAACAAATTTTCCCACATGAACCTCTCTCCACCAAGTGACAACATTCAATTCCAGTAGATAAAAGATACATATAAAGTGTTCCCTATGGGAACCTCCAGATGAAGCTTCTAGGATTATACTCCAACCGGTAGCTCCAGATATCGTTGTAAAGGTATAGAAATAAACAAATGGCTTGAACCTATGTATACTATTAATAATTCATATGGTAAAATAAAATAGAGCATACCTATTATCATCTCATATGTCACAAGATCATAGAAATCAATCCCATACAGCTATCCATGGCCTTCGACACCATTTACTTGAGACTGACCTAGGCCACCTTGTTGTGGTGTTTTCAGGATCCAATAATGTAATCCACCACCCATATTCCCTCATACTTATATTACATATCCACCTCTATAGGACCACCATGAACTCACCTGGGAGATCCATGATCATGGATATTCCTCTTTGGTGAATGTCTATCAGCAATCAACTTGTGCTTTTCTAGATGTTTGGTCCTGAAGTCTCATGCCATGTGATATCTCTTATCACAAGTAAATAAATACCCCTTTCTAAGGTTCCCTGGTCCATTTTGGTTCCTTTGATCGTATTCCCAATCCAACTAAAGAGATAATCTCTTATTTCAAGATATTGGGGCCTAGAATCTGTTATATATTATAGAAAAATAAGCTCTATGCCACCAACTTCTATATCCAGCTATCTAGAGTCCCATGATATAAATATATATGTCACTAATTTCTAATCTATCATGCTAACATATGTGGGGGAAAAAATATGGATCATGTATCTTGATAGAGTCCCTCGTAAAACTTTTAGGAATAGAAGAATATATCCAATATAATTTCAAGAGAGTCATAGGTAAGGTATGCAGATATCACTTCATACTCCGCCACCATGATCCCTCCCTAATATAGTGACAAAACCACCATGATCAAGACTTAACATAAATTGTAGGGGTAGTACTACTTAGTAAAAAACAGCTCGAAGTCAGGCCATAAGGGTTTTGAGTCATCATAAATCTATATAAAAAATCCATACAAACACCCAACTACTATATGAAAAAAGCTACCTACTTGTGTAAAAACTAGATCTATCATGATCCAGAAATGTCTGAAGATACTATCCACAAACTCCAGCCCATCCTCTGCTATCTAAGGATCTGACTCACCACGGAACATCAGCTGTCTCTAATGATAGAACTCATGGAGCACTCCATTTCTATGGGCATCTTCAGAATGATTTTTGGGAATGCTATGATGCTCGATAGGTGGTGGCTTTTCTACCTAACATCATATAGGAGGTGTATTTCAGGAAGGACCTTGAATTGTGTCTTTATCGCTCATGAGGGTATCTCCACGAATTTGTGTTATGTATCTAGAAGGATATCCTCAGGGAGGAATCCTAAAATTTATGAAGGGGACCATAGTTATATAAGGATATATATATATATATAACATAAATGGGGAGTTTATTCATGGAGTAAAGTGAATGAAATAATATTATATTATGCAAGTATAATTTATACCATGCATCCAATGTATTTGTACACTGAGTTGATAAGAAGTTAGTCGTGATCATTGTGAATGGATACATTGACTGACGCACTATCGTAGTATTCCAAGACCTGAGAGCTATACTTGAGACACATTGAAATTATTTTCCTAATCCCAACCAGACCATATTAAGGGGATACGTTCAAAAAAATCCCAAGGAATGATCTTACTGTGATACTAATCTATCATGACCTCAAACAACCGTGTGCTGGAGATGAAACTACACCAATCCCGCCTCCATAGGCATGGGGTGGTGATAAGTACCGAAGGTATATCTATCTCAGGGAGGCCTTTGACTATTTACTGTTACACACAAGAAAATTATTATGGATTACAAAGTGTAATGTGAAATATTAAAAGATGAAACATTACTAAAATGTAAACTAGACAAGCATGAACCTCTAGAAAACGAAAGAGAATGGTAGTTTAAACCGAAAAGTAATAGCAAAAATACACTCCCAACTCAAAATCTGTCCCAACCTCATATAAAAATAGAAAATTAAATAGTTTAGAGTTATAAAATCTGAAATCCTATTTTAAGAACACCATACACAAACTAGGAAACCAGTATCCCTAATCTCATCTGATGTCATGTTCGTCCTTTTCGTCATCTATATAAGACACAACATTAGTGGGATAATCCCTTGTAGGAGTTAGTATATATATACCCAATAGGACACCCCATAATTGGTGGGGGGAATTGAGTTATATAGGAGGATTAGGAAGATAGAAGGTATCATAAGGTATATAGAATATATATTTCTCAACCAGAAAAAGTGTGGTAGTAAGCTCATAAAATCATAATTGGATTAAAATTGCAAGTAGTTAAATCCCCATTGAGTCTTAACCACCTATATTAGGAGTGTATAGTAATCCATCCATGAGAATATTACCATAGAATGAACATATCATACCTCGTGCAACATTTCCTCTCATAGAAAGAGAGTAATGAAATATGAGAGGTGAAAAATATATATTTTTATATTCTTATTTAAAAGAAGTTCATAAGAGAGTGTATGTGGATCTCTTCCTCATATAATAGCCCATGAAGACAAGTGGCCAAAACGTCCATCAATGATGCACAACTTCTCAATTGTCTACCCAGAAGGTTGTCATCCATGTTAATCCACGCATCTCACTTTACCACATAGCCATGGGAAAAATCACTATGTAGATGACCCATTCCATAACAAAATAGAAGTGTTCCACTCATATGGTTAAGAACCCATGCCCAGCTCAGTTGGAGGGTTCCACTCTATGTCATTGAGGACATATACCACAACAAACTAGAGTGTTCCACACAAATAGTGGTGGATCCATGCCCATCATTGCTGGAAGGAAGAACATTATGTCATTAAGGACCCAAGACCTACCCTATAAGAGGGTCCCAAACATAATGTCATGTACCCTAGCCCATCCCAACTATATGTTGATACTCTAATTCATTGAGGACCCATGCCCTGCCCTGTTTGATGGTGACACTCAAAAGGTTTCTTGTGATCCCATGTGGTCACTTCCATTGTTGAGCACATCTTAAATAATCACGTAGCCCGATAATTTTCCCATCGTATCTCCAAGTCCACAACCAATGAAACCATCGAATTATACATGAAAAATATCTCGATAATATACTTAAAGGCCAAAAAACCATGTTAAAATGAAGGATATATGGATCATTTATGTTTCATTAATAATGATATCGGGGTACAAGATATGTTAGGATACCCACATGGTGTGTGGTCTCACTCCACCACCTAGACACATCCTTCACCGACAGACATATCCTAACCATTTATAAGTGCACATCATATAGGTAGAGTACACATCGATTCAATGAAATCAATGGATTTGTCATGTGTTGTTTTCTATTTCCTTGTACAGGACCTCGTGTCTGTATACTTGAGTACTTAACTATATACCTATCCAGAAACATCAAAATGGCTTTCATCCAATGTGATCCATCACACAAGTAGTTCAACCGATTCGGGGTACACAACATGTAGGGGGCTTACACATCTTGTAATCCTTGTGATCCCCAAAACCAGGGTAGCCTCCACTAAGGGGTATATCACCACATGTTCATCATTATACATATCATGTAGTTGGGTTTTTATGAGTTCTACAAATACATTTACCCCTGAAAATATGATATAACGGTCTTACATTTCAGCTATATCCTAATAAAAAATTAGTTGAAGTAGCCAAAAATTACAAATCTTAGTCACTGCTCAATGGAATACTCTTTATGTTCTCCAGTGGGGCTTCATCACACCAAATTAATTCCAATGGACCATCCACCAGGTTTGATTCATACATCAATCATGGAAAATCATTCATTCATTGAAAACGTCTAAAATAATCCCATAGTTTCATGATCCAATATTTTTTCATGAAACTACTACAAATCCAAGGGACCGAATGGGATCCCTACCACCTGAAAATTGTCAAATTGGGACATCATTTTCCAATCCATAATGATCACGAAGAATTAAGGTAGTAAAGCTCCACGAAAAATATTTAAACATCATTATAATTGAATTCTTATCCAATGATCAGAAAATGAACCACATGGTTAGATAAAAATTTATAAAAATTCAATTATAGTAAAATGGGACATACAACAGCTTCAAATGATGGTGTAGGTTTAAGAAAAACAATCAATATTCTATAATATTTAATCAGAGAGACAAAATTTCTATACGATGAGAACTAACATGAATATGGAATTATAATTTATAAATAATGTTTTTTCCAATGATTTTAGGGGAGTTGTTGTGTTCACATTGTCTTGTCTTACTCAGATATGATGTTTCGTCGTCATCTGGCCTGACACGTCAACGAAGGAGGATAAAAGGGTACTATAATTCTACAAGTGTTTGTATGACCAATCATGGAGAATTCATATCAGAGATATTATTATATAATTTATACATTTTATGAAATAATTTAATTAAATAATAAATTATATTACCTAAAGTACCACAAAATTTTGAGGAGTGTGAACACCCCAAAATGAACTCAATTAATGTCACTCCAAAGGTAAATATCATGTTACAGAATAAACCACAGCCTTGAATTCTAGATCCAAGATTCTCTATAAAATTTATCCTATTTTATTTATTAATATGGTCACACATAATATAAAATATATTTAATATTTTTATAAAATTAATTCCAAGAACACCAGGCCTTAGAATCATTCATCATCTCAGGGCCTAGCTCAGGAAATATATATAGAAATATTGTGATGTCTTAAAAGGAAATAAATGGGTCTCTACATGATATCACCACTATTTCTTTTTATGGATATATATTTTCAAAGTATTGTGATTTGATTCAATAGTTCTAAAAACACGTTGGTTACAATAGAATTTGTCAAAATAAAATCAAACAAAACATTTTCCATTCATTATTGAACATGAAGAATACCTTATGAAACATAATTTTTATGTTCCACCTAAAAATTTGTGACTGAATAAGTTTTTCCTTCCTAAAGTGGTTTCTTAGTTTCTATAATTGATTTCCCAAAAAATATGTTTCTTAGATCATTTTATTTTATATTGATGTTCTTTCATATAGTTGAAGAATTGAACACTGGTGTGGAATTTAGAGGTTTGGTCCATTCCTATGTCACATTTGTCAAATTATTCATGCCTCTTGGATATTTTTATTCTTTTTTTCTTTATCCTATATTTTTAAATAAATATCTTTTTACCTTTTGGGAAATTTCAATGAGTTTTTATTCCAAAAACATCAATTATGGGTGGATAAATCTTATATAATAGTTTCAAATTTGTTCCCCCATTATGAAATTCCATTATTATTTTGTTATCTCTATATATAGTGATAAATTATATAAAATCCATCTCAAATATTTAAGTAAATCAAACATATTTTTGATAACTCCCTATACCATTAATTTCTACAACATTTTAGAGGTTTTTTCTAAATCACGAATTGATCTATATTTTTTTATATCATTGTTCATAAAAAACCCCAACACATATATTGAGTTCCTTTATAAAATACAATAATATTTCATGATATATTGACTCTAATTTTTTCATTTTATTTATTTTTTTTTCTCTAAATATTAATATGAAGTGTTCATAAGAAATAAATTTTTGTAAAAGATTCTTTTAAGGTGTTTCCAGTTAATTTATCCAAAATAATATTCTTAATTATTATTCTATATAAATTGAACTATTGATCATCTCATCCATCTAAATGATATAAATACTGAGTAAAATTCTCTTTCAAAAAATATAGAGTCATGGAAAAGACTAATTATTAAGTTAACATAGGTTTCAAAGACATTTTGATCAATATATGCTCTAATCATCATTGGTCATTACCACATAATGGACTCAAAGTCTTGTTTCCCGTTCATGGGTCGTGTGATACATTCTATATGTTTAGGGTTATTTTTAAAATCCTGAGACTACATGGTACGTTCCACCATTGTGTTTTTATATGGACTCCACATTACATGGTGATTTTCATTAAAATAGACATTGCAATATACCTCTATTGGATTAATGGTTGGGTATTTCTTGGTTACCACTATTTTGTAAAATTATAAATATTTGAACAAAAAATTATATAAAATCTAATTATTAGGAAATTTATCATCAAATTAAAATAAATTATAATGTCATGTCTTATGATATCACTATATTTAGTATATACTTAGTCCAAAATGATTCTTCTAGTATCATATAATTGAATACTTTCTATCATTAAATTGAATAATTTGGTTTTATTTTTATCCCTTATAATTTATTGTATAGATAATTTGATTAAATGAATAATAAAACTCATGGTTGTTAACCCTGGGGGGTAGTAATGCATATTTATCATGATCTTGGTACAATTACAGTAACTATTTGATAATCTCTATTGGGGTAATTACCCCTGGTTCAATTGAGGCCAGAGACACATCCATATGTACATATAGGTAAAAATTTCCTTGCTCAAAAACCACAAGCCCTTATTCCTTAAAAAAAATTAAAATTATTCCCTTAAAACCTTTTCACCATCCTGGGGTGTTCCCAAACATTTTCTTATCATAATTTTCATATTATCTAAACAATGATTTGATAGAATCTATATTGATATGTACTTTTCAACCATGAATATTACGTCTAATTTAAATTAAATTCAAAATATTAATATATTCTAATTTAGAATGTTTTAATATCATTTGAATATTATGTTCATACATCCCTTGTAATAAAATAAATATTATTTAATTCCATCTTCATAGTCCACCTAAGGAACTATTCTTCATCATAGTAAATATTATCACCTAGTGATATAGATCAAATAAGGGGGTGATAAAATTCACAATAAGGATAGGAATTACATAAAAGTTAAAATACCCATTAATCAATAGTTTATGGATGATTTTATCAATAATTAACATATAAACTACAAGGAACCATCATCATAAGAATGAGGGAATAATTTGAAAATTGACTGAAATGTGGCATGTACATAGTAATGAAACATCATATCAGAGTTGTAAAAAACCACACAATGTTAAGATAAAATCATATATCATGTTCAAACATAATATATGGGCATAAACCGTAATAAAAAATTTGTGAACAATGGTAGATTTATAATAAAACCTAAAAACACAACATATGAATATATATCATATTTTCCAATACTATGGAGGGCCTTATTTTTTTATCCCACCCATAAAAATAATAATTTATCATAATCAAGTATTCCATATAGAATTATAACCTATAAAAATCATAGTCATGAAATAAACCAAAGGTAAGGAATAATTTTCATAAAGATGACATAAAACATATATTATGAAATAAATATCGAGGCTTCAAAATTAATAAGGGGGATCATGTTTACTATAAAATATTAATTGTCACTGTTGAATAAATTAGTCTATACGTGTCTAAAAATGTTCTGAAAAAATAAAGAATTTTTTTAAAATAATTATCTATTATTCTTAGAGATATAATTTGAACAAGGTTGAAATATGAACATCCCAAGATAAAAAATAATTCATTGTAAAAAATTAATTATTAATGTAATTTTCAACATTCCACATTTAAAATAAATTGGATGAAGTGATACTCCTAAAAAAGAGTTCCATTTGTGATTCCCAATTATATTAATCTTCTTATGCTTCATATATTTTCCACTAATTTTATATTAAACAATGTATCAAAAAAAATTAAACCAAAAGTGTATTATATTTATTTTTTCACTATTTATCAATTATTATTATTGGATTCTAATTTATAATACTTTTTGATAAACGTCAATTTTATTATGTCATGTTTTCATTAAACTATCTCATCTTGTTTTGATATCACTATTTTTATTGATGATCATTAATATAGAGTAAATAGAACCTCAAAAAGAATAAAACATTGGTAATTACATAATTATTTTGTATATATAAATAATATATTCCGTAAAATAAGGATGTGATATTCATAAAGTTGGAAATGTCCTCATAAGTAGTTAAACAACTGTTTATGGGACATTGTTAATAGTGAAGGAAAGATAAGTATGGTATAAATATATCATAAATACATTAAATATAGTAGTTAATATTCCATAATAAAATTATTACATACTTCTTAATTAATATTAGATGTTTTGGGATTCAATGTGAAAGACGAAATATTGGTGAGAAGTGGAAATGAGATGGAAATTTTGTGAAACTTTACCCTCTTCCATGATTAATTATTTTATGAGACGTGATGTTCTATGTAAACAAGGATTCTAGTGATATAAAATATACACAATGAGGATAAAGGTGTTAAGAGTGGGTCTTTTGGAATTTATATTCCATTGGTAAGTCAGAGAAATGTGGTATACTATTTGAAAGGAGGGGTGTTTTTTATATTTTAGGAGAGGGTTATTCTTGTGTTAAAATATTTAATGAAATATAATTTAAATTATAAATATGATAATTTTAAATTCCAAATCCCAATATCCATTACACTATATTAACATTATTATAGTTTTAGAAGATACCAAGAATTAGACCACATTGGCGCGATCATTTTATCATTCTTAAAAAATATTATACATAAATGATTCCCATATTATAGTATAAATATAATAACATACCATAATAAATATTCATACATCCTATATATTTTTCATAATATCCTACTACATATCCATGGGAAATGAAAAATTCAATGGTTGTGATCAGATTTATATTAATGCATAGATATGAGATAATTTATCATTATTAAATAAGGCATAATCATTATAGTAGAGTGGATAATAAAAAAGATTCCATTCAATCGAAAACTTGGGATCAATGAATAAAAATGGATAATATAAACATACATGTCACATTGAATATTGAAACAAAATTTATAATGATGAAAACACCTAAAATTAGATATTTAGGAAATTTATATCAAGGCTTTGACTTTATTATCATGTATCTTACCGTCAAGTCATCTCATCTATGACATAAAATATAATAAATTAGTTTGTTTAATTAAAACCCCATCTAATATTATATTCCTATTTTTTTATCATTATAAATATTGATGTGTTAATTATTTATTTATGACTATTCCAAGTACATTTTGTTAAAAAACAATACATTCTACATATATTTAATTACAAATACAATTAATTTTCAAAATTCTTTTTAAATAATGATTTATCATTATTTAAAAAAATATAGAATATTTATTGAGTAAGTAAAATATGTTTTTACATAATTTAAAATTACATATAAAAAATTCAAATTAATGAAGAAACAATAAGGATATTGAGAAGATATTTATTTCATCAATAATACTGGAAATATGGACATTATGGAGGAAAATAATTTCCAATGAATAATGGCGAGTTATATTGAAAATAGTCCCAAGAATGTGAGTAATCTAATATTAATGTAAAATAAATTATTAATAAATTATGATATATGATAATATATTAATTATAAATGGGTTTTTATAGAAAAATTGATCCTTTATAAAATAAAAGAGAAGAAAAAACATAAAAATAAAATCCTGGTAATTTTTTATAATCAAAATGTTATAAATCACGTTCAAAGTTATTTACGTTACATTATGAAAATAATAACATTTTATTTTAATAAAATATAAATTTTAAAATAATATAACTTTATGGAAAATAATTTATTTGAATATAAGAATAAAATTTATTAAAAATTATTCATTTAAATGAATAATGATGTGGTTGGGAAATTTAGTTAGTATGATGAATGCTAAAACATATATTCAACCCACACTTTTTGTGTGATGTCAAAAGGTACATCATTTGGAAAATGAAAAGAAGGTTCCTATAAAGAAAATTTAATTAAATTTTAATAGAGTAAAAAAATACTTCCAATAATAATTTAATTGTAAATAATAACATTCATTTATCAAAAACATTCATTTGGGAAGAAAGTATTTTAAAATTGAATATCCAACCATTTTTTGTACAATTTTAAAATAAAGTAACTTACATGAATCATAATTTTCAAATAATAAAATAAAGGATATGTAATTGAATAAAAAATTTAAACCTGATCATAATAATAGGTTATTAAAATATACTGATGTTAAGATAAAAATATCATATAATTTTCTTAAAGGAATTATGAATCATAAAAACCCAGTAATAAACTTTGATTACAACAATTATCCCAGATCATAAGTCACTAATTAGTCATACATGTTTAATCATTATATATATTGAATATAGAATTTAAAAAATAATTCATTAATATCTATTTTAATTTATATATAGACTATATTTTTAATTAGTTTTTTAATCTTTTGATATTCATTAATTAATGGTTTTTTTGTTACTTAAGAATGTTCTATAATATTATCTAAAATTGACATGGTAAATTTATCAGGATGTAAGTAGTAATAAAATGGTTCCATAATAAAAATAATTATAATTATTTTTGAAATATATTATTCATTATTTAGACTCAATTATTGAATCATGGATCGAAGGATATTAAATTTGATCATATATTATATTTAAAGAATAATATAAATTTCATAAATATAATATATATTCATTCAATAAATATTCAAAACCATCTAATTAAAAATCCTATGAAAACAAATTACACCACTACATAGTGACAGAATGGCATAAGTACTCACAAGTGAAGCTTTGGTTTTCAATATGTTGGAAATGATGTGGGGGTTGGTTTTAACATTATAATTGTATCAAATATATATATATATATATATATTAGTCTTTATTTAATTATACATAAAACAAATATCGATTATGTATAAGAATAAATAAACATGTGAAGAGTCGGGTATGATGATTAACACTTCTTTGAGATACCTTATTGGGGTTTAAACATAAACCTTATTAGAATGGTCTTAAGGTAATTACAAGAGGCCAATAGTATGGGGAATTAATTTAATTATATAATTTAAATTAGGAGTTTATTAGAATTAAATTAAATATAAGAGAATTTTATTTAAAAATGTTGAATTTGAGAATTTATTAAATTATATTTAGTTGAAAAGAATTTAATTAAATAAATTTATCTGGATATTTTATTTAAAAAAAAATTAAAGTTGAGAATATTTAATCAAATGAGGTTAAGATGGAGAGTATAGAATTCATTTAATTTAATTATGATGGAGAGAATTTAATTAAAAGGCAATGAATGTGGGAATTAATTTGATCAAATTATGTTGAGAGTTTTTAATTAAATGATGTTGAGATAGAGAAGATATGTAATTAAATTATTAATAAAATAATTAAAATTATTATTTTTTAAAATACGATGAGTTGGTGAACCTATTTAACTAAATTAAGATGAGAGAAATTTAATTAAATGGCTGGTAAATCATGAGTTGAGGGGTATCAATGAAGTGAAATTTTAAATGGTAAATTATCAATGATATGTAAATGAGGATTTGGGTTTTATTTAATTAAATTAATGTTATAGAGGAATTTATTTATGTAAATCAAAATATAGTTTTTTTAATTAAATTCAAGTTTTAGAAGAAATTAATTAGTCACTGTCAAATAGGGATTAATATTTATTTAAATTGTGGTTGAGAGAATTTTACTATATATTGTTGATATGATGGAGTTTTTAATTTAATTAAATTATGTTTGGATAATTCAATTAAATAACATGAATTAGAGAAATTAGTTAACTAAATTCATTTGGAACGAATTTAATTAAATGACGATTAATGTGGTTTCAGTGTTTTATTTAATTAAATTTTATTGAATGAATTTAATTAAATAATAATTTTTTGGGAAATTTATTTAAAAAAATTGGGTTGGATTGGAATTTAATTAGATGATGTGATAAATGTGTAGTTGGGTTTTTATCTAATTAAATTAAGGGTTTATATGAATTTAATTAATTGACAAAAAATAGGGATTTTATTTAAAAAAATTGTATTTAGTGAATTAATTAAATTAATGACTTGTTTGAGAATTTATTTAATTACATTATTATATTCATCATTTAATTAAATGTTGTGATGTGGGGTCTTATCTCATTAATTTTTTTAAGAAAAATTTAATTAAATGTTTTTTCATTGGGGGTTTTGGGTTTTATCAATGAAACATTTTATTAAACGATAATAATATTAATGGATATTATTATGATGTCTTAATGTAAATAAACTTGAGGTCAATAAATTTAATTAAATGATATGAGATGAACATTTTAATTAAATTAAATTGAGTTAAACAGAATTTAATTAAATGTTGTGAAATGGGTGATTTTTTAATTAAATTGAATGCTCAGATGAATTTAATGAGTTGATGAAAAAAAATTGGTTTTTTAATTAAAGTGAATCTTGAAATATTTTGATAAATTGTTACGAAACAAGTGTTTTTTAATTAAATTTGGTTGAGAGAATTTAATTAATTAATGACTAGTTGGAGCTATATTAATTGAATACATTGAAGGGAATTTATTTAAATGAGGTAAGGATATTTTATTTAATTAAATATATTGGAGAGAATTTAATTAAATATTGTTAAATTATGTGTATGTGGGGTGTTTTGGATTATCTAAGATTATAGTTAATAAATGTATAAAAATAATAATAATAGAATGGTGTTTATTATTATTACTATAAGATTTATTTGTATAATTAAAAAAAGGGTTTTAATAGGTTTGAGAGAGATAAAATAAAGGAGGGGAACCCAATAGCTGAGGTGTGATCCCATCCCCTTATCTCTCCGTAAATGAGGTGCACGAACCCATCCTCTAGCTCCTCTTGGCACAACTATTTCATTTTTATGTCTTTATGATTCATGTCCAACTCGAGGAAGAGATTTCGCTTGAATGATTTTTTATTCACATAAGCCATTTTGGCTCTCCAACACCCAATCTATGATCCGCCAAAACTCTAACTCACTATTTTATTTAGTTTCTTCTTCCCTTTCGATTATAGGTTGTGTAGAATATGTCTCGGGACATGTTGGTCTATATTTCGATAACCTCCATTGAAGGCATGACAGTTTATATCGATTCAGATCGTCGTCATCAAATCCAGGTAAGGTTTAAAACCCATTACTAGGGTTTTCACCCCTTAAATAAGGCGACCTTGGTTTAAATGTGATGTGGTTAATTAACAGGGTTGGATTTGGTCTTCGTCGTACTATTTATGAGTGTCAGTTTTTGTTAGGTGAGGTAATAAGATCTCGGTTCACAAATGATTTTTTGAAGATGTGTGTGCATGGTCATATTGCGTTTTATGTTAGAAAGTGTTGTCTTATTAAATTACTTGAGTTAGGGTACCCAATATTGATTAGTTAATAAAAAGTTATATTTTTATAATTATTTTTATTGATAAGTTATATTGAAAATTATGAATGAATGTTATTTTAGTATAAAATGATTTGACAGATTATAGAATTACGTTTCTATAATAAAACACCATCAATGGAGGTGCACAACCTTCAATATAAAATCATATTTTAGAGATGCATATGTTCATTTAGCTTACTATTATGTGATTTTCTATTTCTGCCATTTTTTTGACACAATCATGTTAAATAGAATTTATGAGTTTTTTGATTGATAATTTGAGATAAATAATTAGGGAATTATTTATGGGATTTTAATTGGATAAGTTAAGATAATTAATTGTGGATTAGTTACATTCCTTGAGATTAAAATATAGATAATTAATCATGGGATTAATTATTAATTTTGAGCATGATATGTTGAGATAATTAATTTGTGAATTGATTATGTGCATTGAGATTGGAATATAGATAATTTAAACATGGGATTATTTATTAGATTTTTAATTGGATAATTGAGACAACTAATTGAGAATTAATTTTATGTATTAAAAATTTTTATATAGGAAATTGATATAGGGATTAATTACTAGATATTTATTTCCCTATTTGAGATAAATAATTGGGATTGTAATTATGATATGTATTTTAGGATGAATTGAGATAATTAATGGAAAATTAATTGTGTTCATTGATTTTGTTCTAGAAAATTAGTGCTGAGATTAATTATGATGATTTAAGAATTATATTTGATAACTACTTATGGAAAAATTAAATAAGGAATGAGAACTGTATAGTACATTAATTAATTTATGGAATAGTTGATGGATTCATTTACATAGTTAATTTTAGGGTTAACTAAATGATTTGGTACATTCATCTAATCTATTGGATTAGTAAGAGAACAAGGATAATTAATTTGGTGAATTATTCATCATGTATTTAGACAAGGAAATTAGATAATTAGTTCAATTAATTAACTAGTTAACTTGATTGGGGTTTATCGTTATTAACTATTTTCTTTTTTAATGATTAATGGTTAATTAATTATAAATTAATTGACGGGTAATTGATGTTTTTAATTAGTTGTTGAACTAATTAACATTATTGAATAATTAATTTATGAATTAATTAATGGATTTCATTTGCAGTGTCAGACATGGAATTCTTCACCAATGGGATTTTTGTGGTTAGACAAGGCGGTCTATGTCGTTGGTAGATCTATCTATATTGTTGATTTGTGGTTTGTTAGATATGGATTCTACACCAATCATAAATACTGATAAATGGGATTTTAGGTGTTAGAACCGAAATTCTACACCAATGGGATTTTGGTGTGTTAGACATGGCTTGCTAGACCAAGGATTAATAAATGGATGGGATATGGGGTGTTAGACATGGAGATCTACACCGAATGAGAATTGGGGTGTTTGACATGGTGTTCAATACCAAATGAATGACAATAATGAATTGTGAGATAAATGATAGAAGTGGGTCAAACCTGAGTTAAATGTGATTAAACAAATAAAGGATAAAAATCATTAGAATTCTTTCATGAGCCGAAGATAGTATTGAGGTACAAAAAACCGTGGGAACCAAGAAGATAATCAATGAATAAATAGTGAATAATTGGTAAATTTTAGAATATTGTTTACGTTTTTTTAATATGATATTATGATTCTTATGTAGAATCTTATTCCAGGAATGGGCTGAAAGAGGTATCTGTATCAGGTTCCCCTTTGGATCTAGGATGGGTTGTTGATTATTTATTCAATTCTATTACTACCTTGTTAAATCTTCAAATTGTTTGTTATATTTCATTGTCTAGATTGAACTAGATAACCAATTATCCTAGACTACTGAGATATATATCTCACACTCTATTCATCCAACCATTGCAATGGGGTACCCAAGTATAATTTCTTATTTCCAGAATTGTGGACCTTTTCTCGTGGAGGTTACATATACTTGGGTGTTAGGAGCAATGGATCAAGCTAGATCTCATGATACTTATGGATATCTCCATTTCTAATTTGATTCATTATATTATTTACATATTGGAATGTAAAGCATGCTGTTTTCTTACTGCTTTTCGATATGTTTCAGCTTGACATGCATGCGTTTTATAAATTGGTGTTGGCTATTTTCAATATTTAGTTGATTATTGGTTTATATCTTCTTCACCGGTTGTCTGAGTTTATTATCTATTTCCACTGTGAACCTGAATATAAGGGTAGAGTCTCCCCACAGACTATCCATATACACTTACTGATATTTAGCATCCTCGAGCGTATGGGAAGATGTGTTTTAGGTCATGTGGTGACCAGTCCGGCTAACTTTTCGAGTGTAATATAGGTCAGGACTTTTCAATGTTGTATCAAGAGATATGGTTTTCTTTCTTTTTCATTTGAATTTATATTTTTTGTTGGTAGATATGATACTAGGAAAATGATAGTTCTCAATTTATATAATTTGATGGGGATGATCATCAAATTTATGGGAAATAACAATTTAGTCGGGGATGGGAATTGATATTTATACTACTTTGAGATTATAGTTGATATAAATTCACCTAGAGTGACTAATGTAATTTTGGTTGCATACTAGTTTTGAGAATTTAAAAAATTTTCTTTTTACTGATATGGAATGGAAATTTAATTAAATGCTTCATCATAGGAACTTAAATGTTCACATACAATGCATATCAGATTTGTTGTAGTTCATTAGCTGGATTCCTATTAATTTTGATTCTATGCATTGGGTGCAATTCCATGTTTTGATCAGCTTTATCATGCCTTCTTGTATAACATGTTTATCTGATTACATGATATCCTACATTAATTATTAGCATGTTGTGGTTTTGTGCCATGCTTCTGTGTTATAGAATTTCATTGTGTCATTTCTTATAATAACATGCTAGAAATATTTTGTTATGTAAATTGATGATTGAGTGGGATTTGATTGTTTGTGTTTACAACATGTATGGGTTTCATGGGTCAGTGATGTATTTTGTCTTGGGGATATAAAATGATTAAGGGTGTGTTGGGTGTTTAAGAATTTAATGTGGTCATTCAAATTAGGCTTCATAACCATGGTGGGTTGGTTGATGTTTTAGTAATTCCGGATGGTTTTTTTCGGATGAGTAGTTTTTAATGTGGGTATTCTATAAGGACCCATTTTTAACCAGGGAAAAAAACAAAATGTATTTGAACATTTTCATTGTAATGGATGTTCGGTTTTAAAACCATGAATCATGATGATTTTTTTGCGAGTAGAGATGTTTTTCAAGTGTTTATATCAGGATTCGGTAAAGGCTTGAGGAGTTTCCCAAATGGCTGGATGGGTTTCGGGAGCACCAGGCCAGGAATAGGTGTTCACACATGCTACGTAGGGTTAATCAAACCATACGGTTCAGTCGTGCATGTTAAAATTGGTGTCCAATAGCAGACGCATGGTCTGCACATGATCTGTCAGACAATGTGAGTCAAATATTACATCTCACCCAGTTTTGTTTTTCTTGTTAGATTATTTAATTAATTCAGTATTAAATGTAAATTAATTAATTGATGTAAATTGATGGTTTTAATTCATTAAATTCACTGTTAAGAGAAATTTAAATACTTGATTTGAAATAATAGAATTTTTTAATTAAATTGGGGTTTATAAAATTTAATTAAATGATGATAAATTTGAGAATTTATTTAATTAAATTCATTTGAAAATAATTTATTTAAATAAAGTAAACATGGGTTATATTTAGTTAAATTTAATATGAGAAAACATAATATAATAATTATGAATTAGAGAAATTATTTAATTAAATTCATTTGAAAATTATTTTAGTAAACAAACTGGACATGTATTTTTCTTAATTAAATCTCAGAGAAATTAATCAAATGAGGTTGAGATCGAGAAGGAAAAATTCATTTAATTAATTTTTCTTGAAGAGAATTTAATTAAATAGAGATGAATGGGGTAATTAATTTAATTAAATTTGTTTGAGGTTTTTTTAATTAAAAGACATTGTGGTAGAGATGTTATGTAATTAATTTAATATGAAAAGAATTAGAATTTTTTTATGATGATGAGATGATGTATTTATTTATTTAAATTGAGATGAGTAAAATTCAATTAAATGAATGGAAAATGGGGTGTTGAGTGTTTTAAAATAAGGTAAATATTACATCGATAAATTTAAATGATGTGTAAATAAGGTGTTGGTGTTTTTTAATTATATTCAAGGTAAAGTGGTTTTTAATTAATTAATGTGAAATGGAGGTTTTATTTAATTATATTCGAGGTTTAGAGAAATTTTATTACTCCTTGAGAAATGAGGATTATTATTTAATTAAATTGAGGATGAGAGAATATAAATAAATAATGTTGATGAGTTGGATTTTTTTATTTAATTGAAATATGGTAAGATAATTTAATTAAACAACCTAAAATAGATAAATTTTTAAGTAAATATAGTTGGAATGAATTTAATTAAATTATGATTAATGAGGTGTGAAGGTTTTATTTAATTAAATAGTAATAAGGGAATTTGCTTAATCAATATTGAGTTAGAAAATTTATTTAATTTAATTCAGTTGAAAAAATTTGAATTAAATGATGTGTTAAATGTGGAGTTGGGGTCTTTTCATATTAAAATCAGGGTTAAAATTGTTTAATTATTTTAAAAAATGGGGGATTTATTTAATTAAAATTTATTGAGGGATTTTAATTTATTAATGGTGTGTTAGAGAATTTATTTAATTATATTATATTAAATAGAATATAATTAAATGATATGAAGTGGGGGTTTTATTAAATTAGAATTATTGTGAAGAATTTAATTAAATGTTGTTTAAATGCAGTGTTTTGGGTTTTATCAATGAAGTGTTTTATTAAATGATAATAATATTAATGATTAATATTATGGTGGATTTATTTAATTTAATTTTTTTTGATGAGTTTTATTATATGAGGTGAGATAGAGTATTTTATTTAATTAAATTGAGTTAAATTAAATTTAATTAAATGTTGTGAAATGTAGGTTTTTTAATTAAATTAAATTATAAGTTGAATTAAATAATCTGACATGAAACCGTAAATTTATTTTAATTAATGTAATTTTGATAGAAATTAATAAATTTTAGTCAAACATGGGTTTTATTTAATTAAATTTGTTTGAGAGAATTTAATTAAATAACGACAAGTTGGATTTCTATTAATTAAATTCAATTAAGGGAATTTAATTAAATTTGGTAAGAAAGAGTTACTATTTAATAAAATATATTGTAGACAATTTAATTAAATGGTGATAAATGGGGTGATATATGGGGTGTTGGTGTTTATCTATGAGGGGAGTTAATTGATTTTTTATAATAATAATATGATGGGGTTTATTACTATTATTAACATATTAATTCTTAAAATTAAAATAGAGGTTTTATTTGATTTGAGAGAGAGAAAAAGAGGGAGAGGCACACATCAGGTGAGGCATGATCTCATCCTATCATCTCTCCTTATCCAAGGCACACCACCCCCTCTTCCAGCTCCTCTTCACGCGACCATATCCTTTTGATGTCTTCACAAATCATGTTCGTCTCAGCGAGACGATTCATTCTATGTGAGTTTGTTTATTCTCATCTGCTGTTTCGGCTATCCATCACCCAATCTTTGATTGAACAAAATCTTAACCAAGTATTTGATTTTTTTCTTATTCTCTTCTGATTCGAGGTGGTGTAGAAGATGTCTCGAGACCTATTGGTCTGTATTTCGACAACCACTGGCGAAGGCATGGCAGTTCATCCTGATTCAGTTTACCATTGTTAAAACCGGGTAAAGAGCAATACCTACTAATGTATTTTTCACCCCTTAAATAAGGTGGTTACTGTTTAAATGTGTTGTGTTTAATTATTTAGGTTTGTTTCTGCCTTCACCAGACTATTTATGATTGTCGGTTAATATTGTTAGTTTCATTGAGGCATTCCAAGTGTGTGCATTCCTTTCTAGAGTTTCGTGTGCATGGTAACATTTTTCTTTATGTTAGAATGTGTGGGCTTGGGCAATTCCTTGAGGTAGGGTCCTCGAAATTTCTTAGTTAATAAAACACAATACATGTATAATTGTTGTTATAGATATGTTTGACTATAAATTCTTAATCAATGGTTTACTTATATAAAATGATTTTACAAATTACATAATCACATTTCATTAATAAAACATTCTCAATGGACATGCACTGCTGTAACGATAAATACATTTTGTTTAGATTGATTTTTTTTGTTTAGCTTGTTGTTATGGGATTTTCAATTTCTTCCTTTTTTTGACACACATGGGTTGTGTTGAATCTATGTGTATTGGGAATGATGAGTTGAAATGACATATTATGAAATTAATTTTTATAATTTCATTTAATACTTTTTAATAAATAATGGTCGATTAATTAAAGGCCTTCAGACTAAAATACTTGTAATTAATCAAGGGATTAATTATGAATTTTGAGAAGGATAAGTTGAGATAATTAATTGTTGAATTAATTATGTTCTTTGAGATTTGAATATAGATAAATAATTGGGGGACTAATTATAAGATATTGAATTGGCTAATTAAGATAAATAATGATGAATTAATTGTACGCTTTGAAAATTTTAATGTAGGTAATTAATGGGGGATTAATTACAAGATATTTATTTTCGAAGTTGAGATAATTTATTGGGATATTAATTAAGAAATTTCATTTGGGGAAAATTGAGATAATTAGTGGTGTAATAATTACGTTCCCTGATGTTGTTCAAGATAATTAATCGTGAGAATAATTATGATGAGTTGATATTTAGATTGGAAAACTATTTCCGGAAAAAATAATTATTGAATATGTTTTGAATAGTATATTAATTAATTTATGATTTAATTAATGGATTAATGTAATTAGTTAACTGTGGGGTTAACTAATAGATTAGGTATATTTAACAAATCTATTGGATTAGCTAGGGAATAAAGATAATTATCTTTAATGAATTAATTATCATGTTTTTCTTAGAATTTGGATAATTAGTTGAGTTAATTATCCATTTAAAATGATTGGGGTTAAGAATAAATAATTATTTAATTTTTATATATGGAATGGTCAATTAATGGTTGAATTATTTTAGGGGAAATTGATGTTGTTAATTAGATATTGAAATAATTAACGGACGCGACTAATTAATTTATGAATCAATTAATGGATGGGATTTGGAGTGTTAGACATGACGTTCTACACAAATGATATAAATAAATGATTGTCATTTTGGGTGTTTGACATGGATTTCTACACAAATGGGATTTTGGGAATTAGAAATGGAAACTTGAACAACTGATTGCTCTACTAGTATTGTTGAGTTTTTGGGGTGTTAGACATGGAATTCTACACCTATGATAAAAACGATAAATGGTATTTTAGGTGTTAGACTTGGAATTCTGCTCTAGTGGGATTTTAAGGATTTATACAGTTCATTTTACTCCAATTATAATAATATAAGTAGGATTTGGGTTTTTAGACGTGGCGATCAATATAAAATGAGAATTGGGGTGTTTGACATGGAATTTAACACAAAATTAATGACAATAATTATTTTTGAAATAAATGATAGATGTTATTCAAACCTGAGTTAAATGTGATTAATCAAAGAATTATTAATAATTAATAGAATTTCATCATGATTCAAATTGAGTATTGAGGTACAAGAAACCATGGGATCCTTGAAAATATGAAATTATTTAATAGTGAATAATTTTTAAATTGTCGAAAGGTATTTATGTAAGATAAATATGCCTTTCTAATTATTGTACAGACTCTTACTCTAGCAATGGGCTGAAGTAGGTATCGCCAATAGGTGTCACTTTAGAACATGTATGGATTTTTGGTTATTTATTCAGTTCTATTGTTACTTTATTATATATTCACACCATTTGTTATATGGAATGGTCCGGAAAGATATAGAGAACCAGATGGTCCCCGACTACTGATATATATATCTCACACACTATTCGGGATGCCATAGAACATGGGTACCTTAGTAGACATTCTTTTTTTCTGGACTGTGTACCTTTTCTTTTTGAGGTTACATATTCATGGGAGTTATCAGCAAAGGATAGAGCAGGAGCTCAGGATGCCCGTGGAGATCGCCCTTGGGGATTTGAGTCTTTTCATTACATTGATATTCTAAATTAAAGCATTCTATTATTATTACTACTTTTCGATTTGTATCACTATTACATGAATGCATGATATAAATTAGCATTGGCCATTTTCATTATTTAGTTGATAATAGTTTTACATAGGCTTCAGCTGTTGTCAATGTTTATTATCTATTTCTATTATGCACCGTAAATATGATGGTATAGTCTCCCTGCTGACTATCCATAGACCATATCTACTAGTCATCAGCCTCTGGCATATTATTATCTGCACATTAGGTTATGTGGATACTGGTCCAGCTATTTGTTTTAGGGTATTCTTGGTCAGGACATTACAATGTGGTGTCAAATGAGATGTGTTTCTTTTTTTCCATTGTATTTCTATTTTGGTTTGGTAGACCAGAGACTAGGAATGTTTCAGTGAACGTATAATATCCATGTTTTGGGATGATCACCCCTTGTATGGGAAATGATAAAGTGGTTAGGGACTGTAATTGATGTTTATACTACTTTATATTATAGTTGATATGATTTCACCTTGAGTGACTGGTGTATTTTCTGCAACATATTGATATTGAGAATTTTTTAATTTTACCTTGGCATGATATGGCATTGAAATTGAATTAGATGCTTAATTTTAAGAAATTAATGATTCACAAGCTATGCATATCGATACAATTTAGTTCATTAGTATGATGCCCACTAATTTTGATTATATGCCTTCGGTGCAATGCCATGTTTTGACCAGCATTATCAAGATTACTTCTATAACATGTTTAGATTATTCTGTGCCATAATGTCTCTATTATTATCATGTTGTGTTGTTAGGACATGCTTTTGTGTTAAAGTATTATGCTTTAGAATTTCTTATGACAACATTCTAGAAATGTATTGATATGTAAATGAATGCTTTATTGGCAATATATTGGTTGAGTTTACGATGGGTATGGGTTTTATGAGTCGATGATGTCTTTCAAGGAATAAGTTATGACATGGAGTTCTAAATTGATTAAAGGTTTGTTGTTCATTTAGGAACGCAATACGATTGTTCAAATAAGACTATATGACCATGGTGTGTTTGTTTATGTTGAAGTAGTTCCCAATAGATTCTAAAAAATGGGATGTTTTTAAGAGGGGTATATTATAATATCCCATGTTTTTTAACCAGGTTAAAACATGAGAGTTTTTAAATTTTTTTGTCGTAACGATAAGTCTGTTTTAAAGAAATGCTTCGGGATAATGTTTCTTGAGTTATGATCATCCAAATGTGTTTATATTGGTCTTGGGTAAAGGCTTGAAGAGTTTCTAGAATCGCTATATTGGTTTCGGGAGCACAAGGCCAAGTAGAGGTGTATGCACAAGCTACGCATGGTTAATCATACCTTGTGGTTCATCCATGAATGTTAAAATTGGTGTCCAATAGATAACGCATGGTCTGTACATGATCTGTTAGACCATACTAGTGAAATAGTGCAGCTCAATCAATTTTACGTTTCAGGGTAGTTTATGTAATTAAATTCCGGATAAAAATGAATTTAATTAAATGATTTTAATTGATGGTTTATTTTATTAAATTCAAGGTTAAGAATAATTTAATTAATTTATGGAAATGGGGTATTTATTTAATTAAATTGAGGAGGATATGATTTAAATAAATTACAATTATTTGAAGAATTTATTAAGTTAAATTTTCTTGAAATATATTTAATCAAACAGAGCAAGATAAAGGTTTAATTATTTTATATAAAATATGTTATAATTTATTTTATAATGATGGATGTGAGAATTTATTTAATTCAATTCAATTTTAATAAATTTAACCAAATAAATTGAAATGAGTGTTTTATTTAATTAAAATGAAAGATCACAGAATTTAATCCAATGAGGTCGATATAGGGAATGGAGAATTAATTTAATTAAATTATGATGGAGATAATTTAATGAAATGTATTTGAGTGGGGTAATAAATTTAATTAAATTATATTAATAGTTTTTAATTAAATGACTTTGAGATAGAGATTTATATCATTAAATTTAGATGAAAAGAATTAATTTAATTTTTTTAAATGATGATGAGATAGAGTCTTTATTTAGTTAAACTGTGACGAGAGGAAATTAATTAAATTACTTCTAAATGAGAAGTTGAGGGTTATCAAAAAATGGGAAATAATAAATGGTCAAATTTAAATGCTGTTTAAAAGAGGAGTTGGGGTTTCATTTAATTAAAGTGATTGTAAATAGGTATTACATTAATTAATGCAAAATTGAGGTATTATTTAATTAAAATCTAGGCTTAGAATAATTTAATTAGTCATTCAAAAATTGGGAATATTATTTAATTAAATTAAGGTCGAGAGAATTTAACTAAATCATTTCGATGAGTTGGATTATTTTAATTTTTTAATATTTTTTTAGATAATTTATTTAAATAATATGAATTGGGGAAATTATTTAACTAAATTAATTGAGAATAGATTTAATTAAATGATTATTAATGAGGTGTCAAGATTAGTTTTAATAAAATTTTATTCAGATAATTTAAATAAATAATAATCAGTTGGAAACTTATTTAATTAAATTTTGTTGGAATTTAATTAAATTAAAAGTATTGTTAAATGTTCATTTTATGTTTTATCTAAATAACATAATGTTATGAATAATTTAATTTTTGATGAAAAATTATGGTTAATTTTAATTAAATTTTATTGAGATATTTTAATTAAATAATGATTGTTGGAGAATTTATCTAATTAAATTATATTAAATGGAATTTAATTAAATTATGTGATTTGGATGTTTTATTTAATTAAAATAGGAGAGAATAATTTAATTAATTGACGTTAAAATGGGGAGTTTTGGGTTTTATCAAAGAAGCTTTTTATTAAATGATATTATCATTAATGGTTATTATTATGGTGGTTTTATTTAATTAAATTAATGTTGATGAATTTAATTAAACTAGGCGAGATAGAGTTTATTATTTAATTAAAATTAGTTAAATGGAATTTAATTAATTGTTTTGAAATGGATTGTTGTTATTTAAATTCAAGGTTATGTTGAAATTAATTATTTGATGTGAAAAAAGTGTTTTATTTTAATTAAAGTTAAGGTTTTGAGAATTTAATAAATTATTCTGAAACATGAGTTTTATTTAAATAAATTCGTTTGAAATAATTTAATTATATTATGATGAGTCGGAGTTGTATTAATTAATTTTTTGAAGGGAATTTAATTAAGTGATGTAAGAGGGAGTTTTTATTTAATTAAATCTATGGGAGAGATTTGAATTAAAATGTAATAAATATTATGTAAACTGGGTGTTGGAGTTTATCTAAGAGGAGAGTTTATTAATGGATTTTAAAAATAATACCATGGGGTTTATTATTATTATTGTTAGTATTGTAATTATAATAAATATAATAAGGGTCTAAATTTATTTGAGAGAGTGAAAAGGATTGAGAAGAGCACATCAGGTGAGGCGTGATCCCTTCCCCTCGACTCTCCCTATCCAAGGCACTCCCCTTGACCTCATGTTTGTCTGGTCGTCTCCTTTTGATTTATTCACAAATCATGTATGTCTCAGCAAGTTGAGTCTCTTTGTATGAGTTTCATTATTCACATAGTCTATATGGGCTCTCCTTTATCCAATCTCTCTCCGATCAAAACCCTAATCGAGGGTTGGATTCGGGTTCCTTTATCTCATAATTTTAGGTGGTGAAGAAGATCTTTGGACACCCGTTGGTCCAAATTTTGACAACCGCAACAGAAGGCATGGTGGTTCGTCTCAACTCAATTCACTACCGTCAAATCTAGGTAATTATTAATACCTGTTAATGGGGTTTTCACAACATAAATAAGTTGTGTATGGATTAATTTTTTTTGGTTAATTATTTGTGTATTCATTGGTCTATGTCACACTATTAATTAATTCCAGTTAATTATTGTTACATGGGGTGATTAATTCTGAGGTTGATAACCCTTTTGTGGAGGTTTGTGTGTGTTTAATGATTGCGGTGGAAGTTATAATGTGTTGTCTTATCCAATTCCTTGAAGTATTGACCTCTACTAATTTTAGTTAATAAAACTATGTATTTTTTTAGTTATTATTATGGATAAGTTTGATTGAAAATGCAGATTAATGGTTTATTGGAATAAAATTATTTTGATGATTACACAATCATGTTTCTATAATTAAAACCTTCTAATAGAGATGAGATGTCTTCATGCTTAAATCATAATGATTAGATGGATATTTTCAATTAACTTGCTGATTTGCGATTTTCTATTTCATACCTTTTTTATGTTGACACACTTCAGTTGAGTATAATTTATGAGTATTGGGCGAGATAAGTTGAGATAATTAATCAAATTAATTTTTTATGTGATTTTAATTGGATATGTTAATATAGTTAATGTTGGATTAATTACATGACATGAGATTGAAACATAGATAAATAATCAGGGGATTAATTATGAATTTTGAGTAGGATATGTGAAGATAATTAAATTTTGAATTAATTATGTGCGTTGAGATTTAAATATAGTTAATTAAATGGGTGATTAATTATTAGTTATTGAATTGGATAATTGAGAAAACTAATCATGATTTAATTTTAAGATTTGAGAATTTTAAAACAGATAATTAATCGGGGAGTAATTACAATATATTGATTTTCCTAGTTGAGATAATTAATCAGGATACAAATTTTGATATGTCGTTTTGGTTGGATTGAGATAATTAATATATAATTAATAATTTTCGTTGATGTTATTCAAGATAAATGATTGGTAGATTAATTATGATGAGTTGAGATTTATATTGGATAACTATTTTTGGAAACATTAATTATGGAATGTGATTTGTAATGTAGATAAATTAATTAATGGAATAATTAATGGATTCGGGTACTTATTTAATTGTAGGGTTAACTAATAGATTTGGTATACTTAACTAATATATGGTATTAGTATGTTAATAAAGAAAAATTAATTTGGTGAATTAATTATTATGTTTATTTTCAAAGAATTATGATAATTAGTTCAGTTAATTATCTAGTTAAAATGATTGGGATTATAAATAAGTAATTAATTCCTTTTTAGATGTTGAGTGGTTAATTAATTATATAATTAATTGTCAGGTCATTGATGATGTTAATTATTTGTTGAAATAATTAATAGAATTGATTAATAAATTAATGAGGTAATTAATGGATGTGATTTTGTGTGTTAGACATGGCGTTCTACACCAATTATATAAATAAATGAATGACTTTCTGGGTGTTAGACATGGTGTTCTTCAGCAGTGGGATTTTGGGACATAGACATGGAGATCTACACTATTAGTAGATCTATCTGTATTGTTGATTTTTAGGGTGTTAGACATGGCGTTCTACACCAATGATAAATAATGATAAATGGGATTTTTTGTGTTAGACATGGTGTTGTACATCGATGTAATTGTTGGGTGGTAGAGATGGAATTATACCCCATTGGTAATTAAATGAGCATGATTTGGGGTGTTCGACATGGGGATCTACATCAAATGGTAATTGTGGTGTTTGACATGGAATTCAACACCAAATAAATGAAAATAATGATTTATGAAATAGATGAGAGATGTGGGCCAAACCTGAGCTAATTGTGATTAAAAAAAGGGTAAAAATGATTTGAATTCCAACATGAGTTGTAGTTAGTATTGTGGTCCAAGAAACCATGGGAACCATGGAGATAATAAATGATAAAATGGTGTATAATTTATAAAGTGTAGATAGGTATATATGTTTGATACGTGTTATTTTATGATTCTTATGCAGACTTTTATTCTAGCTACGGGCTAAGCATGTATCACCATTAGGTGTCCCTTTGGATCCTTGGGTTTGTTGTTGGTTATTTATTCAGTTCAATTATTGACTTGTTATATCTTCACATAGTTTTTAATATTGCATTGTCTAGATTGAGCTAGACAATTGGTGGTCTCGATCTATAGATATGTATATCTCACACCATTTTCAGACTACCGTGGTATTGGGGTAACTATGTAGACTATGTCGATTGCAGTTTTGCAGCCCCTTTCTTGTAGAGGTCACTTATACTTGGAGGTTAGGAGAAATGGACTGAACGGGAGCTTAAGATTATCGTGGAGATTTCCCTTGGGGATTTGAATCATTCTATTATAACATTATTCAAATGTTAAGTATGCTGTTATTTTTACATCTTTCTGATATGTATCACCACGACACCCATGAATTATATAAACTAGTGTTTGCCATTTTCATGATTTAGTTGATTATTGTTTTACATCTTCTTCAGTTGTTGTCTGAGTTTATTATCTATTTATGTTGTGCACTCTGAATATGAGGGTATAGTCTCCCCACTAACTATCCATAGACCTGCTCTGCTAGTTGATATCCTTTGGTGTACGTGGAGATGCGTTTGAGGTCATGTGGTGACTGGTCTGCCTACTGGTTCAAGGGTAATCCGGGTCGGTACATTATAGGTATACAAATGGTAGATTATTTTACATTAATAAAAATAAATAACTATATATTTATGACAACACATATCTTTTATACACCATAACTCCTTATTTATTACATAAAGATATAGTAAATACAACACCATAAGAACGTGGGTCCAAGTGTATTTCGGTAATGTGGTAATAAAAGATAACATTGAACAATAGTACAATAATATTTCTAAAATATACTTAAATTTCTCTTGAAATCCATTTTCCTTATAATATGGAATAGTATAACCTTTGGAAACACATAATAATTTAGTGAGATATAATTCCAACTAATGGAATTATCAAAGGGGAAAATGATGAAAATAATACATTTTATGTGAGAGGAAAATCATAGCGACAGATAAGGTCTGACAATCTTAAACATCTTCATCGAACCACAGTAGAAGAGGATAAAAAATAGGTAGCATGGGAATGTTGCATTAACATATAAATTGATATCATAAATATTGTTCAAGGATAAAATCATATAAATCATAAAATAGTGTTCTTAGGATAATATCTGATGCACCATATATGTAATCTCATGATATAAAAAAATACTCATTTCTTTAAGGGTATATATAATTCTAAGCCTACCCATCACATTCATATCATATACTTTTATAATTCTTCCACACAGACCATACAATGTAAGTATGTGTTTCATCGCATCCAATACCAAAAATGAGGAGGTTGGGTAAAATACCGTGAGTTCCCCAATTAATGAATTGTAGGTAAATATAGGTGAATACCATTATTTTGATAGGGGAATTGGTATTTAGTATATAAATGTTTAGCATGAAAATCACAGGGTAATCTAGGAGTAATAACATAGGTGAATAAAGATTAATGGTATGTTTAAATGAAGCTAATAGGGGTTTCTCATCAAATGTAAATGTTGATAATAGATTTAAAAAAAATACCCCAACATAAAAAAATGAAAATCAAATCGAACAAACTATAGGGTGTGCTTCAATAATGTGGAGAAGGAGAGGATACATTACCATGACTGGGAACTTAAAAAAATTGTAAGGGCCTTCTTATGATCATGGGGGAACTATGGGACAACTCTATATAGTGAAGGTAAGAGCTACTTATTAGTATAAGAGTTTTTAGTGAAGAAGAATGTGATTTCATGACCCCCTCCCCACAATCTGTACCCCTCCTTTCCGGTTATGTGCGAAGTGAGATAGTGACCCACTAAGTCCTGCCTCCATTAGGCCCCGAGTTGGAGACTAACAATGAGCTTATAAAAAACTCACAAATTGGAGGCATTACCATTTAAGAGAACTCATGTGGAAGAGAGAGACATGATAGACACCAACCGGTTCCAACTAAGAATACAATATAAATGAAATACCATGTACATATATGTAACTTCATGGTAAACTATTAAAATTGGAAGGGAAAACTGCAAGTACAAAAAGAAAATCAAAATAATACTAACCATGAATCCTGAATAGATCCTCCAACCCCAATCTAGTATTAAATTTCATAATCTTTAACCTGCTAGAAGTGACCTGAAAATAGTATTTATATACGTAGGGTGAGTATAACAATATACTCAATAGGATCCTCTCTGGGACCTCTCGTGCTATAGTAATGAATGCATACTAAACCACAATGAACAACAATGGAAACAAAATCTTATGCTAAATAGTTATACAATGTTCCTAATCTCCCTATGGATAATCTCACCATGTATCACATACAAGAGTTTATAATATAATAATGAATTTCAAGGGAACCCCAATTCTACTTCTTCACTATATTGCCTCTTTTCCACAACACCACACGTCATCAACATATCCCTCCAAAAATTCTTGCCTTCAGACCCCTGGGCGAAGCACCACAACTTGTACCACATGTAAACAAAAGCTTACCTATAGACATTGGGAGAAGTACCATGCCATCAAATTAGCTAAAAGTATCTAGATTGTTTCTAGAAGCCACCAGAGCCTGCAGAATATGTATCATACATCAGGTATTACGACTCAAGCCATTACAACCCAAATGCTGAGTAAGGATCCCCAAGACATCATATCCTATACACGTAACACCTTTAGTAGTCCATATGAAACTATATTGAAATTTTATGTGTGTGAAAACCTACAGGAAATTATATCCCTCTACAAACATATATAGGGGAAACTAACCATTGTGCTTACCCTCACAAGTAACCACCTATAGATGAGAGTGGGGGAAAAGGGGGTAGTCAGCCATCCATCCTCCCACTAAAATGTTGGGTAAAACATTACCAGGGCTCAGAATCCTTGGGGATTCAGTTTCCCTAATTGGCGGGGTGCAGTATCGTAAACAAAAACAAAAAGTATAGAATGTACTATATCTCACAAACACACTATGGTCATAACCTAGTCTTAGACTCAACAACAGCTTTTGTCTCTTGGACTCTTGGTTGCCACTACTAAGACTAGGTATCCTATAAGAACATAACCATTTAAAGAGATACATTATATTACTTTATCCATTTTTATCAGTTCCACTTTATGATAATTAATTCTTAAACAATTATTTAACCTTTATCAATTACACATTAAATTTCATTAGAATTCCAATCAAGATCCAAAGTTCCTTTCAATTGTAACGTTATCATTACATTACACTATGTTTTAACACCATGGGATAACATCATTTATTCAATAATTTATTAATAGTATTATTATTTTCCCATATTCATAGGCATCCTAGAAATGAATTTAATTGTAAAAAACCCATGGGGGATCAACACAATGAGTATATGAACGACCCGTTTAGTCTTTTACACCTATAGCAGGTGTGTAGTCCCATCCTATCCCAATAATCTATTCCTAGAAAGAACAAGGCATTCCCTGTGCGTCCTCAAATATTTTAGGATGGAGAGTTGAAAAAATTGCTTCCGTGGACAGTGGTAAAAGTAAAGTAGATAAAAATCCAACCATATTTATCAAGATTCAAGTAATTCACATCCAACTCATTTCAACATCTCTATTGTCCACCCTCACACCTAAATGAATAAAATGATTCATCTCAACACTATAGGCATCATATTCTAGCACAACCAATGGGCCTCCCTACCCACAAATATCACAATAGCCATCCAATATCAAATAACAAAACAAGTAGTAGGAAACAAATATCATATCAACTAGGATCATGGCCCTTAAAAAAGTCATATAGCTTTCAAACATAATGAGAAATCATGGATCCAAAGAACAAGGCACTCAACCTTAAAAGCTAGATGGTAACTCCACACCCTACCATGCATTATCTTTTTACCAAAAGACCAGTTCTTTAATCAATCATGAATTAACAGATTAATTATATGGAAATTCCCACAAAGATAAAACTAAAATTAAAGCTATCATATATTCCAAAAATTAATTAAAAAATTTATTTGATATGTCATTAATCAACAATTACAAGCATGCTTCATGTTTAACAAATAACTAGAATAGACATGCATATTTTCATGAATTTAATTAACATCGAATTACAAAAACAACCAGATTCATTTTCATGCATCTTTATCTTTAGGAAAATAATTATCAGTTAATTATGGCTTGACATTCATTACCAATTTTATCAAGAAAATCATGCTAACAAAAAGAGTATAGATACCACACTATCTAGTAAATCAAGAGGGAAACTGTTATCAAGGTGAGAAGCAACAATATGCGATTAAACCGATTCTTTTAATCTATTTAAAGAACTTAATTAACTGAATTCCATTGTTATACAATGGGATAAAGCTTGATAACTCTAAAGTTTCATTTAAAGGAATAGAGATGCAAAGGATTCCCTACTTTAATAGGTTTCCAAATTTCTAAACTTTAGAATGGATAATGATCACATTTCCCAAAACAACTACATCCACCTGAGGTTTTCACGACACAAACACATCAACAAAAAAATAGAAACTCCCTTAGAACCCTTTAGATCAAACTCAATATCATGGAAATGTGAAATAGGAGAAGAAAAAATGAAGAAAACCAATTAGAAAATATAGATCTTACCTTCAATTGAATATGGATCGAAGAAGGATGAGGGGAAATGATTTAGAATAAAGGATTCCCTAAATGTTGAAGTGGGAGGTTTCCAGGTAGTCAGTGCTGCGAGGGGGTACTCTCATTTTGTAGGGTTTGAAAAAACCAAGGGGCTAGATGTCTTTAAAACACCATGCAGTGGGGAAGAACACGATGTGTACCTCCTTGCCACACCTTATACCACCATGAGGAGAATTATGCTGAAAAATGAATCATCCCAATGCTTTGTTTTATTTTTCTAAAACCCCAACGATACATGTTGTGTCCCCCTTAGTCACATCGTCTACCCCCTATTTCTAGATTCTCACAATCAAAATCCTCGAGACATCCTCAGATTCTTCTTTAGGCACCACTATCTTTGAAAACATGAAATGGATTAATCCATGAAGATCAATTCAGTATTATCAAATATCTCTCAAAAAAATCGCGTCCTTGAGAATCCAAAACAAAGATAGAGAGGAAACAGAAAAAGGGAAATTTTGAACAATTATCCCAGGATATAAATCTTAAGGCTCTCACCACCACAAAAGATCAACCATATTAAAATAATTATTCAACACCTCGCAACAGCCACAAATTGTCCTAAATTATATCTTGGGGGAGATACCTCTCAAATAGACCATTCCATAATAAGGGGAAAAAATAAATCCATCTCATATACAGAAAAATACTACAACCACTAAAGAACATCATCACAAAAAAAGATCTAAACATCAAATTTCTCGGGATACTGAGCGCGTATCTGTGTCTCACGTTCCCATGTACACTCCAGCATGCCACTATTCCACCACAAGACACAAACCAATAGGATAGAATGACATCCCAACCCCTTCTCATTTCAGTCCCTAATCTGTACAGGCAGCTCCTCGAAGGTCACATCATAGGAAATGTTGATCTTTTCCAAATCGATGACGTGAGAGTCAGTATGAATATACATTTGGAGCTAAGACACCAAAAAATATCATGTATCTAGCTCATCAGTGAAGGAAGTGCTACTTGGTATGCCACAACTCCAAAACGATCTGACACCATTGAAGGCCTATCAAACTAGGGAGACATCTTACACCCATGACCAAACCTTCACTGCCCATGATGGAAAGTCACCTTAAGAAACATGTGATACCCATCATCAGATTCTAATGGTCTCCACCTTCAATCAACATATGATTTTTTATGATCATTCATAGTCTTCATCACCTCAAGAATCACCTAAACCGTCTCTATCGTAATATAACCTCGTTATGGTCCAAACATTGTAGACTCCTCGACCCCAGTCCATCAAAATAGAGAACATAAAAGTCGGCCGTAAAAGGCATCAAACACTTCCATACCTATGGTGTATTGAAAAATATTTTTATAAGAAAACTCCACCAAGAGAATGTTCCTCATCCATGAACCTCCAAAATCTATGATATAAGAGTGAAACATGTCTTAAATATTTTGGATGGTCCACTCTATCTTTTCATTCTCCTATAGATTAAAAGTAATGCTATGGAATAACTAAGAACAGAAATTAAGCTTGACACCTCTCCACACCCTATAGGTAAAATGAGTATCTCGATCAGAAAATATCATCCTCAAGACTTAGTGGAGTCTCACCACCTCCTCCTGATACCGCCTAAACAAAACTGACAATGAGATCAACTCCTTGATCACTATGAAATTGGTTGATTTCATTGAACGATCCAATACCACCCAAATTGAATAATGGCTTCTGGAGCCTAAGTTAAACCAGTAACAATGTCCATTGAGATGTCCTCTCACCTCCACTGATGAATATCTAACAGCTGGGGAAAACCACCAGGGACATGGTGCTCAGCCTTCACCTTCTAGTAGACCAAACATCGAGACACAATCTCCACAACTACCTACATTATCAAAGGATATGAAAAATGACTCATTATGGCTTGGTACAACATTTTCACCCTAGGATTCTCTGCTAAAGGAAAACTATGGAACTCTCTGAGAACCGTCTCACACATCGCCAAAGGAATGAAATTCCATCCCTGATTCAACACTCGATGTTGTTCATACTCTGACCAACCATCAGGGGCCTCACCGCAAACAACTTGGTCCCTCCATACTGCCAACTCTATAACTCCCCATGTGACACTTCAACCTGATGCACCAGAGATGACTGTACCACCACCTATTGAAGACAACCTATTCCCCCAAATTATCACATATCAAGATGTAATACTGAATGTTCTTCCATCACTATCCATGAATCACCATATTCACGCACTACATCACTACATGACTTCCTACTCAGTGCATCAGCATTATCATTCCCATTTCAAGGTGTATAAAGAATTTCAAAATTGTAATCCTATAAGAACTACAACCAATGATGTTACCGAAAGTTAAAGTCACAGCTATAGAAAACATACCTCATGTTATTATGATAGGTGAAAACAACAAGGAACTCTCCAATGAGATAATGTCTCCAAAAACTTAGAGAAAAAAAACAATAAGATAATAAAAAAATAAACAAAAATAAAAATCCAAAAAATACATAAATACATAAATAAATAAAAATTAAATAAAAAAAACAAAAAACAAAAAATAAAAAAAACAAAAAAAAAACAACAACAACAACAATAATATTAATAATAATACCAATGTCACTAACTCAAGATCACGGGTGGCGCTGTTATATTAATGAGGACATAACTACTGGGACCCATAATAAATAACTGGTATCTACTGTATCAGAACACATCCTATCCCTAGATGTGATGAATCGCGGATAACATCCAACTGAACTAACTCTACTCGAAGAAAACGAACTAGAGCACATACCAACATCTCCTTCAGGTACTGAAAATATATCTGACACTGACCAGTCTAAATGAACACCTGATCCATCCTTGTCAATTATTTTAGAGTCGCAACCCAAGATAAATTTGGCTACGAACCTCTTATAGTTGCATGTGATACCAAGGAAACATCACACCTCTATCAGTATACTGGTGGCTTCCCAAGACACAACTACTTATATCTTCAATGAATTAATAGATACACTGGGTTGGGATATATCATTACCCATTAAATGGTCATCTCGAGCCCAAAACTATCAATTTGACAACTTTCCAAATAGATACTATTGGTGAAGAACTCACAAAACATCATGCAGATGTTATGCCTGCTCCTCCTCAAACTAAGAGTTTAAAAGGATATCATCAATGAAAACCTCCATGAACCTATTCAGGAACTCACAGAACATAGCACCCATTAGCCCCATAAACACTACTGGAGTATTTATTACAACAAACGACATGACAATGAACTCATAATTCCCACGATGACAATGAAAAACATTCTTCATTATATCCTCATCCTTCACAAACACATGATGTTATCCTCACCGTAAGTTGATCATTGATAACCATCTTGAACACATTAGTTGATCAAATAAATCATCAATCCATAGAAAAGGATAACAATTATTCAGAGTCACTTTGTTTAATAGATGATAATTGATACACAACCACAATAATTTTCCATCCTTATTCACGGGAAAAACTAGTTCACCCCACAGTGACACTATCGGACAAAAAAACAAACTATAATAGACTATCGAGTTTTATACACATCTCCCATAACTCAAAAGGGGTCATCATATACGAATACGTAGAGGATGGAGATTCTCTTGAATGTAGCTCGACCCTAAACTCGATCTCCCTTCAATAGTGTAATTCTACATCCTCTTCTAGAAACTCTTCCGGTTACTCTTATATAACCCTGTGAAATGCCAATTGATGAACCTCTGAAGAATGTAGCATCAACTATTCTCTCTACGATGAAAAGGAAAAAACAGGACTCTCACCCATATGAGGGTCTCGCTTGCCCACAAACATCGATGACCTTCCATCATCATCTAATAACAACACATAACTCCTAATTTAATCCATGATAGCCTACACCGAATAAAAACATTCCTTGCTGAAGATGACAACGTATGGTTGTATCTATAAACATAATAAATCTCCCCATGAGAGGTGATTCCCCAACACTATCTCACAGTCTCTAAATACTTCAATCTATTCAAATTGACCTCAAATTAGAATAGTCAAATCCATGGGTAGTTGAAGCCTCTAAAACTCTAGTCACAAAGCATGGAAAATGGTTGTCGATATGAAAGAGTACATCACTCTTGAATTAAATAGGGCATACACCCATGTAGAAAACATGAAATGGGTACCTTGAACGACATTTGGCTCCACTCTTGATGGAAATTCCCAACCAGGAAGTTGACGTCAGCCTCCTCCTTGACATCTCTGACCATAATGATGAAAACCACCACATCCGAACTCTGCTCTCGGAGGACGAGGAGTATCATGAGGTTGTCCTCTACCTACCCATATGATCTCTGTTGTTCCAAAGCGAGTGCAACCAACTACTTCTGCCTCAGATTGTACTGCCTCAATATAGGAACCTAGATCAGAACACCTGGTGCATGGTGACAACACTAAAATTTTGGGAACTCTCACAACTGATGACCTCAAACTCCACATGAAAAATGAACATGATCCCTTGGAATATGCCTGAGAGCTGACGCCCCCATAGAAATGAGATTATGAGCACTGTGTCCTACCCCCTTCCAAATGAAAACTCTTCTACCCTGAAAACCATGATACTCAAACCACAACTCTTCTTTGTGAGTAATCTTTTTGACTCCCCTTTCATAACGATCCGGTTATGGTTAACGTCCTCTTGATGAATGATTCCATCACCAGCACAGCAAGATATGACATTAGCATAAATGGGGTGACCTGAAGCTACATATCTAAATCAAATCCTCCTAAAAATTCCCCTCCCTAGCCTCCTCATATGGAAATAGATCTGAATCATATCATAGAAGGTTCCAAAACCAATTTCCAAACACTCAAACACTTGACATACACTGTTGAAGAGTAAGTATCTCATGGTGACTTGATTCCATCATGGTCGAGGAAATATAGTCAGCTCTAAAAAAGTCTCGGAACTCCTCCCATGATATCACCAAATCATGGTGATCCTTGATGAATAAGAACCACAACTTCCTTAATACCCAATGAAGCCTCGTCACATCCAAAGACACCCAATGCTCATTCCGAGTACAGTTCAAACTAAATTCCATAAAACCTCCCCTAACCAGTCTTCCTTGACTGCATCTAAAAGAAATCCCTCATACTTCTATCGACTCTAGAGCTGAAACTCACAATGTGTCCTCCTCTATGTGTCCTCATAGTCATCCTCTAACCAGTAGTGATCTACTGGCGCAGCTTGGTAGACATCTTCTGTTAAAAAACTACTGAGGACATTGACCTGGAGCCATCTCGAAAAATTAAAAAAAAGTAAGAACTCCTAAACTTGGAATATGAAAGACTCAAAATTAATTAATTAATTTTTTTTCTTTTATTTATTTCAGATTAACCTATCCCAAGGTCTATCTATTCAAAAAAGGAACAAAGAAGAATTATTCATGAACCATTCCTTGATATCTACCCTGCAACTAGTATCACCTCATTTTGTATCCACTGTAAAATTAATGTTATATGAATTAAAATATTGTGGGATTATAACACCAATGTATCAGCCTGTATCTAGTGTTTAAATCACTTGCTAAACATGGCTGACACCATTTCTCTTCCACCCCATGAAACCTCACATGTTCCTAACACCAAACTCCATCCTATCCCTCAACCTACACAATGATTCCACTTTTTCATGACCCCCTCATCACAAGGTAAACCCTTCTTGGGACTGCAATGTGATAAGGGAGATAGTGACCCCCCGAATCCCACATCAAGTAGGCCACGGGATGGCGACTAGAACCAAGGGTATAATAAACACACAAATAGGAGGTATTACCCTTTACGATAACACATGTATAAGAGAGACATATGATAGACACAAACAAAATCTATATCAAACTACAATATAAAAGATATCACAAGTAAAAAATTGTAATTTCATGCAAAACTACTACATGGGGAAGGGAAAACGATAAGTACAAAAATAAATTAAAAAAGCAGTGACCACAAAGCCCCAACAGCTCCTCCAACCCCAAGATAGTAGTTACCTGCCTGATATCTAACGTTCTCCAAGTGAACTGAAAAATAATTTATATATATGTAGGGTGAATATAACAGTATACTCAGTAGGATCCTCCCACCAGTCTCTCACTAAAAAGTAAAAAAATCATGATAAAGCACAGTGAACAACAAGTGAAACTAACTCGTTAGCTAAATATGTATACTGTGATCCCACCTATACCATGGATTCTCTCACCAAGAATCACATACAAGAATATATAATATAATAAAGAATATCTATGGTACCCTGCTACTACATCCCCACTAGTTTTTTTCTTTTCCCCAACATCACAGGTCCTAAGAAAATCTCTCCACAAAGGCTTCCCAATAGACAATTGGGTGAAGTACCGCATCATCCACCTCATGCAACACAATGAATACCCGCAAAAACCTGGTTGAAGAACCACACAATTAACAGAACCAAAATTAACCTAGTTGTTTTTGGCAGCCACCAAAACCCTCATAACATTCATCATATGTCGTATATTATACATCATGCCATTATAACATAGACATCCTATTAGGATACTAAATCCATCACAACATGTACACGTTAAACCTATAGAAGTCCACAGGGTACCATATACATAATATATTTTTTCAAATACCCAAAAGCTGCTATATCCCTCAACAAACATATATGGGGAAAACAAACCCTTGTGCATACCATCACAAGTAACTACTAAGAGAATAGATCATGAAAAAGGGGTAGTCATCCATCCATCACCCCACTCAAATGTTGGGGAAAACAACCCTAGGGATTAGAATACTTGGGGGGTCACTTTACCAAATTGAATGTCTAGAGTAGCGTATAAAAACACAATAATTATAGAATATACTATAGCTCACAACCACACTATCGGCATAACATAGTCCTAGAGTCAACTGAAACTAACGTCTCTCGGACTCCAAAATGCCGCTACTACGAATTTGTATCCTATAAGGACACCACCATGTAAATAGAAACATTAGAAAACTTTATCCCTTTATAGTATTTTCATTGTATGTTAATTAATTCCTTAACCATTATTAATTCCACATTACATTTCATTACAATTCCAACATGAGATCCAAAATTTCTTTAAATTGAAACCACATCATTGTATTTCACTGAGTTCCAACCCCATGGGCTAACATCATTTATTCAATCATTTATTAACAACCTTAATACTTTTCCATATCCCTATACATTATAGAAAGTCATTCCAAGATACAAAACACAAGTGGGTTCAAAATGGTGAGTTGATAAACTACACATCAAGACATTACCACCTATAGAAGGAGCATAGTCTCATCCTCCCTTGAAAACCTAAACACAGAAAGTACGTGGCATACCCCATGCGTCTTCACACCTTTTGGGATAGATGGTAGCAGAACCATCTACCTTGGGAAATGGGGAAACAATAGAAGATAAACAACCAACTAGATTCATCAAGAATCTCATCATTCACATCCTTTATGTTTTATCATCTATAGTGTCCTCCTCGACACCCACATTCATAAACCAATGAATCTCACCACTATAGGTGTCAACTGCTACCACAACCAATGGGCATCCCTCCCCCACATATCACAATGGCCATCCAGGATCACATCCCTACATATGTAGTAGGAAACAAACATCATATCAACTGGGCTCTTTCCTCTAATATAAGGCATCCATCCTTCAATCATAATGATCACTCATGGATCTAATGCACAAGGCACTCGATCTTACAAGAAAGAGGCTAACCCTGGACCCCACCAGTCAGTATCTTTTTATCAAATAGATAATTCTTTAATATATCTATAAATAAAAGATTAATTATTTGTTCGTTCCAACTGTTGGAAACTAAAACTGCAAGCTATTATAGCTACCAAATATTAAATAAACAATCAACTTGACATGCCTTTAAATAAAATGTACAAACAAAATTTAGGTTTAACAACCAACTGGAATAAACCTGTACATTTTTATCTATTTTATTAACATAAAATTACAGAAACAACCTAATCCATTTACCTACCAATTTATCATTAGAAAAATAATTATCAATTATTTCTGGCTTTATGATATTTAAAAATATCATCAATGACCACATACAAAGAAGAAAAGCATTGATATCACAATATATAGACAATCAAGAGGTAAAATGTTATCATAGTGAAAAAAACAACAAGCCATCAAACTAATTCTTTTAATCTGGTTCATTTATTTAATTAGCCCAATTATATTGTGATACCAATGGTTAAAACATGATAGCTCTACATTTTCTCTTAAAAAAAGAATCAATGAATACCCTCCCTCAAAAGTTCTTCATTGTTCTTTGCTCCATAATGGATCACAGTCACCTTTCCTGTATCAATTTCATCCACATAAGGATGTCACGGCACAACCTCATCAACAAAATCCAAAAGAAACTTCTTATAACCAAGGAGATCAAATTCCATAGTATGTAAATGAGAAATGGGGAAAGACATGTCGAAGAAAACCAGTAAACCGAGGTAGATCTTACATCAGATTGAATACATATCAAAGAAGGAAGTGGTGAACCAATCCAGGACAAAGTAATCCCAAAACGTTGAAGAGAGGGGCATCCATGTCATCTAGGGTTGAGAGGGGGTTCCCTCAAGATGCAGGGTTTGAAAAAACCATAGCGGCAGAGTGTCTTTAAAACACCCAGTGTGGTTCATTACACAATGTGTACGTCATCGTCATGTTGTTTACTGCCTCAAGGCCACATATACCAAAAAACACATTGCCTAAATGCTTTGTTTTATATTTATAAAACCAGAACTGTACACGTCATTCCTCCCTTGGTCACATAATGTACCCCTTATTTCCTACTTCTCATTACCAAACTCCTCCAGAAGACCTCGATTCTTCTCTGGCCACCTTGGTCATTGAGAACATGCAATGGGTCGATCCACATGGATCCATGACCTAACATGTTAGGTTAAGAGTATTTATATAGAAAACGTGTGTGGAATTCATTATTAATATCTAAATATTGATTTTGGAGTATTTATAATAAATTAATATAATACAAAACTAATATAATAAGATTTTATTATTTTTTCTACCATATAGGAATGGATTTTTGTACTTTATAAGTCTATTAACCTAAATAAATAAAAAAATATGCATGGGTATGTCGAATTGAGTCATGTCTATAGATAATTTATTCTAAATCATTAAAATATAATATAGGTTATTGATTATTCATTATTTTTTCATAAAATTAATCAAATAACATAAGATAAATATTTAATTAAGTGAAAAATATGATTTCAGTCTAGGATACACTTTATTGTAATTATTTCATCACTTTTCTGATTTTATTATGTAAAAATACGTACCATATATTTATATGGTATTTTATTTTTAAATCATAATTCGAGTGTCTCAAAAAATTATAGAAAATCACCATAAGATAATTTTGGTGAGGTGATTCCAAAAATAAAATTTATTATATCAAAATACTATTGTAAATTTGTTAAAATGATTTATAAAAAAATCACAATCTATTAAAAAATATTATTTTTTATAATAATTATTTCTTGAACCATATCAAAATTTCATTTTATATTATATAATTGTATTATCAGTTATATCTAAATAAATATTTATTATTAATAATTTTTTAATAAAATTATTTTATGTAATGAATTATTTAATTCCTCAAAAATTGTTTTTTAATTGAAACTATATATTTTTTAGAAATACAATTTTCTATAATATCAAAATTTAATTTCTGTCAAAATCATTATTAATTTATTTTTAAAAAGAAATAAAAATGAATAAATATAATCATTAATATTTTAAAAATATAAAATTTAAAAACATACTATTATATTATATATATATATATTACCGCTAGTTACACATGCGTAACACCTAAGGGTAAGGTGTGAAATGGTGACCTTTTCTTCTAGTGGTTCGATGAACATGATTCTTACCATGATCATTTTGAGCTTTAGAAAAACCCATAAATGGATTCACTCAAACATTACTTGTAATATATCATCTTAGGATTGGTAAAATGGAAATCAATGGGATGTAATGTCTCTTATAAGGCCCAATAAATGGTCTTTATACGGTACGCTCCTACTGGTTGAGACCACTATGTCTTTTTTCCATTTCAGTTGGATTTATCATATGCCTTAGTATAGATGAATAATAATATAACTGTACCATATCTATATTATTATCATTTATAATGTTTACTTGAAATTTAATTCCAATAGGGTATAACATATAAGTATTAAAAATCACCTAATTAGTGCATGTGTTTTCTATATATATATTTCATAAAAAGGAATATTTTCATTCTATAATAATATAATTTATTGAAGATTAGTTCATATCATTATTCCTCCCTTTATAAATTTGACCCTAAATAGTTTCATTCAATGCACTAATATATATGAGTATACATATATTTCCTCATCTCTTTTAGTTCCAAGGTCAATTCCTCAAACATGTGGTTCCACCATAACACATTAACTATGAGAGTTGTCCTGTTTTCATGAGATTTTTATCTATGATAAAAGAAATTCACTGGATTTTACTCATATGAATGATCATCATATAATGGAATCACCCTATGATTTAGTATATGCATGGGTTCATGTATGTACAACCTCCCCAAGGATACATGGAACACATCATGTACCTGGGATATGTAAGAAGTGAGTTCTCGTTGAGAAGACACAACATTGATGTAATCAATGATCATAAAGGGGAATATGTATCTAATTATAATCATTCCCTTCAATCAAAACAATATGAATTTACTCATTGGAGACATTAAAAAAAACATTATCTGTAACCTCAAACAATAAGTATCAGTAATGATCAACTACATATGTTTTCTAAAAATATTGAATTTATTTCATATTAAGATTAATGTTTTGAATATTTTCTGTGATATCATAGATATTATCTTGTCTTCTTATCTACCAATCAACATCATCAACCATGCATGTTGGATTATGACACCACTTCCCATAAACAACCTCAAAGGGAGAATTTTAAATGATGTAATAGAAACATTTTTATAAGATAAATCTAAAAGGGAAGGGTATTTATTCCAATATCCTTATAAATACCTTTAACATGATCTCAACAAATTATCTAGGGTATAAATTTTATTTCATAAAAAATATTCCTATGAGGGTGATAAGAAGAGATAAAGCCCCACTATGTATCCAATGATTTTTAAAGGCTACACTCTAACTTAGAGGTAAACCTCATATCTTGATTAGACAAAATAGATATCAGATCATATTGAAGTCTTTAAACATTACTTATGTATACCATGTCTAGTTTCTAATGAGAGATATCATCCTTGATTTCAATTAAATGCTTGGTAGCGTGACCAATCACCAATTACCTGGAATTACTAACCTTAGGTTTCCTCGAGAGTCCTATAATGAAATCCATGGTTAGGTTTTCCTATTTTCATATTGATATGAGAATGTTTTACAGTTTGTCATTAGATATTAGTCATTCAATTTTAAATTGTTGGTATATTCAGCATCATGATATGAATTATGTTATCTCTCTACTAATGTTATCTTCGTAGATGGGTTTTTTCAAATATTTATTAATCATAGTTGATCTTTAATTAGTATTAAAATATGAGATATGAACATCATCTATAATTTCCCTCATAAGTTCATATTTTTATCGGAAAAGTATATTTGTTATCAACCTTATAACGTAGTCATTAGTAATATTAAACATTTAAATATTTTGTATACTTTTCTATAGGACCTCATCAAGTTTATAGCCCTCCATGATCCTCCATTGAATAGATTTTTGCGTAGTTATTTGATCATGGTAGGAAGAAGATAATTTTATTATTCTCATTTACATTATATTCATGTTAAAGAATATATGATCCCATGAAATAATCATCATGGATAGGTTTGTAGGATCATTTCTACTCAAAAGAAATGCACATTGTTCACCTTATTGGGAATATAATGTACTAAACTGTCATAATCATTCATTAGATCATACCATCACTGTTGAAAATTTTGGGTTCCCTTTTTTTGAATATATTCAAGAGGATTTTATAAACCATTTTTATTTCAAACATATCTTTATTGAGATAATGAAACAAATATTCAAAATAGAGGTTATTATTTCTAGTTAAAGATCATTATTTTGGTATTTCTCCACATTGTACATTAATATTTTGGGATAATAATAAATAACTTTTTCAGATATTAGGAGTGCACAACCAAAGACATATTTTTATTCACCACTATAGAGAAAAAACTCATCTCTATTGGTTGGTATTGTGAGGAAAACAAAAATGACTAGACTCCTTTTCAAAAAATTTATGCATTTCATCACATTTATCATTATGAAAAACCATCACCCCATTTCGAGTTAGCTTATTTAGTGGGACTAATTATTGTGATATGTTTTTCAAAAATTTAATATAGTGACCAAATAATCACTAAAAGCTATGTATCTTCCTCATAGAGGTTAGCATGGTCTATCCTTCAATTAGAATAATTGTTAAGGGATCCATATATATCCATTTTTGGATGATAAAAGTCACTAATAATTTTACATTATCCATAAAAACTAAAATTACTATAATTTGAAAATAAATTTTTTTCCATAATGTATTTTGTAAACAATAAAAATTGATCACATGATCCACTTTATTTTTAATGTAGATTTGAATTTAAGCTATAAATTGTACCACTTAATTGTCTATGTAATCCTAAAGAATGTTATTCATTAGTACATTTAATATAGTTGAAGCCTTAGTGACTCCAACTTGAATCTATATGAACTTGTAGTGCTCTTACCTTATATGAAAAGTAGTCTTTTCGATATTATGGTTCTTTACCTTTAACAGAATATACCCTGATTGAAAATCCATTTTAGATAAACAGTTGGGACATCAAAGTTGATAAAATAAGTAACCAATATATAGAATAGGATAATTGTTTATTATCTTTATATTTATGAGCTCATGATAATTAATGCAGAGGTGCATTGACCAATCCTTCTTCATGATGAAGAGGACCAGTTCCCCCACGATGAAGCACAGTGTTAAATAAACCCTTTATCCAAATTATCATGTTGTTTTCCATTCATCTCCTCAACCTCAAAAATTAACATTGTATATATATATTTGGATATTTTAAATGATCTATGTATAATATTTATTGATCATTCAACATATGATCATGGAGGAAATGAAATACTTTTTTCATGAAACACATCATAATATTCCTTCACAATGGTCATACCTTCATGGGTGATATTTTCTATTATCTCAATCATTTAAGTTTGATATAATTCTCACATGGAAATAAAATACATGCATGATATGATGATATAAATGGATATTCATCCCCTTCCATAAATTTCTATAGAATTAAAAGGCGATTCATTGTATAAAGGGTGGTTTCCTTCCCTCAGTAATTTATATTGACTCTACATAAATAAATTCCATCAATACTGATAATGTAATTGAATTCATCTAAAGGGGGAACAATATAGTTTTCTAGCATGATCATTAAAAAAAATTAAAGGTGAGGATTCGTATAATTTGGATAATTAATTGAACTGTTATCTATTTTTATTGATATCTATAAATCAATTTTTTTGCTATGATGTTTGAATGTTTCAAAAAAAAATCATGATAATAAACAATTCATAGAAATACTACAAAAACATAAATTCATTATACTTGAATGAATAATTGGAATACCTATAATAAATTCCTTGTCAGTATTTAGCTCCGTAGTTTTGATGTTAAATTATATCCTTTTCTTTATTGGACCTCAAGGTTGTCCTCATCAGTTTTATTAACATAAAATGGCTTAGTGCATTGAATCACATTTTTTCCTTATTCCATGAAATTGAATCAATGAAAAATTGGTTGAGGTTTTAATGATAATTCCACTATTCCATCACATTGGTGGGATTATAATATAGAAAATCTCTTGTTAGTTTTTCTTTTATACTACACCTAAAGGATTTCCTCATCTCATTCATGCAATTTTCAAGATTCATCATCAAAAAATTATCACTTGTGGAATTTCAGATTTTCCTTCAAACATCAAATCCTCACGAGAACCATCAGATTCTCAAATCTGTATTTTTGAATTTGAGGGAACATAATAAAGATTCCAAATATATTTCAATGTTATGAATCACCAAGGATTCTTATATAATCAGTTTTATCCCACCAATGAATTTATCATCATTACATTTGGGTGTAATAAATATTTGGGAGTGTATCATGAATGAAATGTAGTGTTATCATCATATTTATGAATGTATTTATCATTCATTTCATTATGGGGAAAAAACTCCTCACTATTTTATGTCCTATAATTCATGGAACATTTTTATCAAAAAAACATTATCATAATTCCTTCCACTATTAATTAAATATCATCCCAAGTAATATTATTTTCTCCCAATGTTAACAATCGACTGAATTTTCCATCCATATGATAGAAAACAAGTGAATCCTTCCCTTGATTAGAGTATATAGCGATGAATAAGATTATTTTAATAAGGTTTATCCAATGTTCCATGATTAAGATATCATAACACCCACTGAAAATTATAGTCCATTTCTGCATTTTAGTCTTAATGGAAATTTTACCTATGATAGTGGGATTTAGGATATCATTCCTTTCATTATTATATGTAGATACAAATCAATTGGGAATTTATTTTTAAGATGTTGGTGATTCTATCCCCCATTAGGCTAGCATCACATTTGGGAACACATCACATTTCTATAAATATTGGATTTGGACTCAGTTTATCCTATTTCCATCCATTTATTAAGAAATAAATGAAAAATTTGGGATCAATATTTTCAATCACATAAATGGAAGACTAATAAAATTATACTGGTGATTAATAAAAGAAAATTATTCCTTATCCTATGAACTTACATTTTTAAATCTATGTTATCCAAGATCTATTTCCCTATCATAAAATCCTATGATTTTCTCATTCCATTATTAACAAATCAAATTGTGATTTTGAATTTACCAAATAATATATCTATGAATGTCAAATCAAGTGTGTAGAACTGAATATTTCTGAGCACTAGGTGTGGCTGGAGTCTGACTTAATCAACCCTTTTCAGGGTTATTGCACCTAGATAAAATTTTTCCAAAGAAATAACTACTCGAAATATCTATAAAATGAATCATTTTATTGAAAACTACATAATATATACCTTAAAAAAATCTATAGTTTTTTACATGTAAATAATATCACATATAAGGATTTCACTATGGTTTTCTAATACTAATCCACAAAATAAATAGACTATACTATGATACTAACTATGAAAATAAATATCATTAATAACACTTGATGTAAGATTTTTTATATAAAGATATACATAAAAACCCACTATGGATTTTTAGGGATATTGTATTTGGTTAATTACGTTTATAATATAACAAGTTAAAATAAATATATAATGCCATTATTGAAAAATCCTTAACATTTTATTAAAATCTAATGACCTTCTAATAAAGAATGAGATAACAATGGGAACTATAGATGATAACAGTGAGGTATAAAGACCTGTATAAAAATAATTAAATAATTACATGATTAAAAAATAAATTTTATGATAGAGGAATATCATGGAGAAATATTAGGGATAAGAATATATATATATGTTTTTAAAATCATGATAAAAGATAATACTGAAATGAAATATGGGAATCTGGAAACTACATAATAGCAGACATCATAAAAATATGTCATTTCTATCTACAATAATATCATGTCATAGTGTTTTATGGATTAAATCTTTTGTACAATAAATGTAATCTCATGAGATAATATCATTACACTATTATATTGGGGGCAATATAATTGTAGGCCGACCCATTACATTTATATTATGTACATGGATAACTGTAACATATATATCTTACATTGTAAGGATTTATTTAATTAATATTAATTCCAAGAATTAACATTTTGGGTTATACACATTGATTTCCATAATCCAAGTAGGATTGGAACATCTAGGTGAATATCCTTGAGTTGAATCAGGTATCCGTATTCTATACAAAAATTGACTGTAATGTGAAATTACATGAAAAATTTACTATCAAAACAGTTGTTCATCAAAACTTCATTAGAGGGTTATTTGATGATGAATGGGGTCTATAATCACATTTAAATAATAAATAACGTAATATTACTTTTTAAAAACATATCCCAAAATGAACGATTGGAAATAAAAAGGAACAAAATAATGTATGAGCATGAATAAAGAGGAGAATGAGCGGATCCCCTACAATGAATGGGAAATTCTAAAATCTTTGGAGGGGCTTCTTAATAGGTTGGGGAACCTATAGAGACACCCCAAAAATTATGGATATAGTAAATTCATAATAATATGGTTTTTATGGTATATGAATGGGGGGATGGGTGGGTTTATATAGAAAAATAGAGTGTATTTTTTATTAATTTCTAAACATTTGTTCTCGAATCTAAATGATAAATTTATAAAAAACAATCCTAGGGTTTTTACCAATTTATTCTACCAAAAATAATTGTAATTTACAATTTTATAAGAAATTTTACCAAACACATTAAAAAAATAATCATGGTTATGTTAATGTGAGCCATGTTTATAAATAATGTATTTTAAAACCTAAAAATAAAATATATTTTTTTGATGATTTGCTAATTGTTTATAAAATTAATAAAATAACATCAACAACAAATTATTTTAAATGGAATAAATGGTTATGATCATAGATAATATTTATCCTTTCATTATAACACATTTAGGGTTTTATGATGTCATAATAAAAATTGTCTACTTATACATTATTTAATTTTTTACTAAAAATTTGTTTATCTAAAAAATATGAAAAAATTAATATTAGATAATTTCAATGAAATTATTTCGAAAATAATATTAATTTTTTTCAATATATTTTTTTAAATAATATAATTTTCCTTTTTAATTTAAAATTCCCATATATTGAAAAGTAATTGGTTTAATACAATAACAATTATCTAACCCTTAAACAAATTTCACCTTAATTCATGTAATATTTTTATTATTAAAATTTATATAAATAAAAATTTATAATATATTTTTTTAATAATTATATTTATTGAAAAAAAATTTAAATTCATGAAAAAGAGTTTCTTGATCGAAGCTACATAGTTTAAAATAATATTATTTGTCTTTAATCGTAGCAAAATAAAATTATTATCAAACTCAGTATTTAATTATCTAAAAATTAATAATAAAAAGTAAAAATATAATCATTATTTAATTAAAAATATAATTATTGAAATTTTTTCTATTAGTATCCAGAAACATAAACCCTTTATTACACTAGCATAAGCTATAAGGCTTTGGTGTCTGATGGTTAGACTATCTATGGGTGGTTCGACAAATATGGTTTGGGTTTTGATCTCGATAAGTTTGAACATCTCATTTAAATGGGTTTGGTCATGATATATTTATTGAATCTTGATTTGTGTTATGTTTATGGAAAAGATGAATGTTGTCATCTCCCAATGATGTTTTGATAAATGGGCTTCAAAAATTATGGCCCAAAAGTTCAAGGACATCACTTCCTTTTTTATGTGAATTGGGTTTATCATAAAACATAACATATATTAATCATAATATAACTACACAATGGTTATATATCAATAACTATATATATATATATCAATGTGTATGATTCTAAATTTTATTTTAAATGATTTCGGACTTAACTTGTTATGGTCCAAAATAACCATTATAGTGCATGTGTTTTCTATTACTACGTTACGTAATGATAAATTTATTCATTTACAATGGAAACATGATTTATAAATATTTGGATCACAACAACGTTACCTGGTTTAAATACGATTAAAAGAAAATAACTAAATATTTTGGGACAAAATAATATCATATATTTCCAAAATTTTAAGAATATATTTTTATATTCGAGATTATTTTTTTATATTCCTTATATTACTTATTTATTATTTATTTGATCCTAAAAATAGGTTTCATATAAATTCATTCTATTTATATATCATTATAATTTAAAAAGCTAATAGTTTTGTGAAAAAATTATTTTTAAATATTAACCTAAATATAATCTAAATTTAAACAATCAATAATATTTTTCCAAAGATAATTTGGTAATTTTAATAATAGAAATTTATTTCTCAAAATTTATTTTATAATAATTGTTAATTGATGTTTTAATAAAACCATGATGAATTTAATGTGAATAAAGTAACCGATTTTTACATATATAATCACACATACTATATATAAATATCCAGAGATGCATTCAAATATCCATTAAGAATTTCATGATCTATATTACTAGATGGTATCCTTTTAAACATAGGTGAGATGTTCATGTTGTATTTTCACTAAAATTTATATATATTTTACCTTATCATATATATATAAGTGTACATTTAATAAAATCATTTGATTTAGGAATTATTTTAAATGTAATATATATATATATATATATATATTACATCTAATATTTTATCATCAGTTAAATTCCACAATGAATGTTATAATGGATTTATAATAATTCATTTGAAAAGATCAATTAATTAACCATATATCATGAAACTCAAATTTTGCGAGGAGCATTGGTCTTTACCAATATTACAAGATGATTTCATCTTAATTTTTGTGTGGTAAATTCCATCATCCTATAATTTAATTATTCATCGTCAAACATGAAGAAACTAAAAATCGATCTGCACATGGGTAACCGTATGATATGATCACAGATCTATTGTTTAGTGTTCCCTTTTAGATGTAGGGATATTTTTTTGAATTAAATTTGATTTTTATCATGCATTATCCCTCACTAAGGAAAAATATTATAGCTACTACTGGTGTTTTCTAGGTACTCTATTTGTGCAGTTTTAATTTTTTATTGATTCATAATGATAGATATGCTTATGTTTGGGTTTTATTCCACTTAATATTGTTATTTGATGATTATAAGTACCCCATCAGTAGTATCAGAGCATATGAATTGTTAATGAATAACTTTTTAAGTATTTGACAAATAATGAATTTTAAAAATTGTAAAATATAATATTTCAGGCATGGAAATAAATATGAAAACTCAAATATAGAAATTAGTTAATGAAGATTTATTTTATTATTTAAGTTATTCATATTTCCTGAAATGTTTAGAAAATGTGAATATAAATACAAAAATTAGCTTAATAATTTCCATATCAACCTTTTCCAAATATGAAAAGATCATATTTACTAATCTTGGTTATGAAAATAAATAAAGTATTAATTTTGATAAAGATAATACAATTAAGAATTGAATTATAGTATATATAAATAGTTCATACATAATGAAATTGAAATCATTCAATATTTATAAAATATTATAATGGTGATTTAAAATTTAATTTCCTTAAAAAAGTTTACGTGTTTGTTGACAAATATTTCTCACATATATATGTATTATGAATGTTTTAAAATCCTAAATAAAATCTATTTTGGAGATATTTAAATTTATAAAATGTTTATAAATTAATTTTATATTAATTATTTATAATTAACCATATGAATTTTTAAGAATTTTTTATTAATGAATATTCAAAATATTTATAATTAATATTTAAAACAACTTTTGAAAAATTTAATGGAATTATTTATGAAAAAATTGGTTTTTGTATAATTCATAAAATATAGATTTATAATGTTTTTGTAATAAAACAAATTAATGATATTTAAATTAAATACAAATGTTTATAAAATATATATCTAATTATAATATTTTTAAAATTAATTAAATATCAATGAAATTATATTAAATTTTAAATATGATGCTATTCATATTGAAATTAACATAAAATGTATAAGTTTTATATTATTTTGAAATATTTTTAATTAGAATTTATTAAAGAATATTCCATAAATGTAAAAAAAATTCAAAATAAATAAATTTTTTATTCATTTTTTATATTTCCATTTTATTAATGATTATTTCTTAATAAATTAATTCCAAAGTGTTAAAAATAAATGGGAATTATTTTGACGCATATTTTTTATCCATCAAAATGTTCTTTGACAATTGATATGATCTTGATTTATGAATTAATTATTTATATAATATAGCAATTAGGTAATTTTTTTACATAATTTAGATTGAATAATAAATATATTATAATTCATATAATATAATATATTTTCAAGGTATATCTCATATAATGGAAGAAATTAATTATTTCATATTTGGAAGAATATAGGGTCCATATTAAGAATTATTAAATATCCATAAAAATTATGAGGAAATTATCAAAGGTTTTATAATTTTATTTCATTTATGAAATTGTTCATAAATGTTTGTCTCATCTTTAAATAGTTTAAATTCTCATTTTTTTAAATTTTATTACCAATTTTATTCATAATAATTAATTTTTTATTATTAATGATTGTATACCAATGTTTATATGAAAAACTAATTCAACGATAGTGAATTTCATTAATTCAAAGTAATAATTAAGAAATTAGTTTTTTATCTACCATTATTATGGTTTTCAATTGATATTGTGAACAAGAATTTAGTTGTTTAATGAATTATTTTTTGTTAGGGATTAGAGTTTTCTTGAAATTAATTCTAACTTCATTAATTTATACATGGATAGAGGGACATTATATATGAAAAAATACTATCCTATAAAATTTCTGTGGCTAGGTAAGTGAATGTGGATGGCTAAATGTCATTATGAGTTTTCAAATGTGGGGCTTTTCAATATCATTTAACACTGAGATTTTGCCTAAAGTATTCATGTTTCTATACAAAATGATACATTTTGATATATATATATATATATGAATATTCATTACTTTTATTACGGAGTTAGTAGCACAAAATCATTGGATGAATAAAGAGTAACATAACATTATTGTTTGAAAATATAGATTTGGTAGAGAAAAAATGATTCTATGATAAATTACCTGAAGCATGGATTTATATAAGGGATTAAAATGAGATAAGATGGTGAGACAAACATTCCTCAAATATTATATTTTATATTCTGTGTAAAATAAACATTTTAAATACTTTGATCATTTAACCAGGTAGTTTATTCAGAAGAAGGGTTCCCATGAATTGTCTTGTGTAAGACAAGATAGTGATATATATCACTAAATCGTCCTTTTTTAGATTATTAGTAAAAATGGTTACCTTTGATTGAATTTTGTTAATATTTTATTTGTTCTTATTTTTGGTTAATCATATGTGGAAAACCAATGGGAATGACAACTAAGTAATAGATTTAAGAGAATCCATATTTATGATTTGGATAAGTGGTTATCTTCTCAAATATTAATGATTCATTACTATTGTGATAATGATGATTCCCTACCTAATAAAATGCATAGTGAGATGAACAGCCATGTGGAACCATTTCATAGTAAATTAAGAATATTCTATATCTAAATCGATAAGATGTTCATGGTTATAAATTTGTGTTTTGTGAAATTCAAATAAATACCTTAATGAAAATATATATGATGTTTTATTCAATTGTTAAATATTCATATTATACATAAATGGATCATCATAAAGAAACTAAAGTTCACATTAATCATAGAAATTAAAATAATAGTGTTTGAATCTCCTCAAACTTGTGACATAACAGAAATAATACCGCTATTTCAATTCTATCTTCTTGAGTAACTATGTGTTGAGGATATTTAACATGAAAATAAATATACTTATATAAGAATGAAATGATTTATATGAAGCTTTACAGATATTTTATGCTAATTGAACTAAGGAATTTGAGTCACATGTACTCAATATGTTTGGGAATATAAATGATATTCAATATGATTTCATATGAATGGGGAGAATGTGAAATTACAATAAATATTATTCTGGTAAGGGATTCATACTATTTTAATTTGTCTAATTATTCCAAGTAATTGTATAAATTCATGAAATGTTTACCCTAAATTCTAAACATGTTGAGAATAGATGAACAATGAATATGATTAATGGATTTTGGAACATTGATAAAAGGTCATGTGGGTGAATTTTTAAACTATAGGAAGAATTGTTTGTGAAAAAATATCAACACTATTCCTTTAATAAATAATCAATTTCATTGAAACATATTATTTATGTTAATAAATACAGATAATTAAATTTTATTTAATTATAAACGATATACTTGTTGTATTTTGGGAACTCAAATCATTGTCCATTATAGGTATGGATGTTTAAGAAATTAATAGGTTGATATTGATGGGTATTTGAAAAAAATACTAATGTTTTATAATTTTGGTTAATATACAAGAGTTAAAAATTAAATTATAAATTGATTGGGATTATAGTTTTCATTCTTGTGATGATGTAAAAAAGTTACAACATCAATAATTTTAATGTTAATGAATTTTATAATCTTAAAGGAATCTATGTAAAATTTGAGTATCATCATCATTTAAATTATCATATAAAATTAGAGAAGATGATTGATAACAAATGATTGTAATGAGATGATTAAATGTATACTCATGGTTTAAAAATAATTGGATTGTCATAACATATTCAATGAATAATATTTGAAGAATTTGTTTATACATGATAAAAGTATTATCGAAATATTTTTTAAAATATGAGTGAGTGTGTTCTTGGGATCCTTCAATGATATATTTGAAGAAAATATTTTTTTACAAAAGTAAAGCATACAAACACAAAAACAATCAATTATATATTTGAAAAAAACAGTTTATTTATTATATATTCATACTAAAATTAAGAAAATGACATTTCCGAAAACATAATGTAGTTAGTGATTATTTTTCAAATAATTTCTAAAGATAATGTTTTTTCTAAAATGATATTTAGAGTATTATTGAACATATAAATGTTTAATGTTAATAAATAAAATATTGTTCCAATATAATTTTTAGCTATTTTTACGTAATATCCTATAGATTTAGGATATGTGACAATAAATAAATATGTAATAAGTTACATTTAGTTACCATGAAAATTTTTATATCTATATTAATCAATGGATTTTACTAGAATATGATTTTACTGATTATTGACATAGTGTCTTAAATGATTTTAAGAAACATAGTGTAGAAAAAAATGTAAAGAGTTACATTTATTATAATAACAAGTGAAAACCAATGTTGAATAATGTTTTATACCATACAATGAAAATATTTTATCACTTGGTATTCTAATTTAGTATACAATATGATTGTAAAGTTAAATTTAATAAGTTATCTAGTTATAACAAGAAAATGTATTTCGCTCTTTCATAAATTTTTTTAGGATTTTCTCATAAAATGACTGTTTAAATAGTATAATAATTTAAAAATGGTACCAGGGGAAAAATTATGTAAAAGGATCCAATGATAATGATGAAGTACATTGAAATTGATCTATGTAGATAATATAATATAATAATATAACATTTGTTTTAATGAAGTAGAGAAGATTGAATATTAGTTAAAAGAGTTGAATTTGAGGAATATAATTACAATGACACACCATTGTTGAAAATATTTATACCATAAATATTAATCCCTAAGAGGTGACTGAATGTATTTTATCAGATGAAGTCATATGGATGTGACATTAATTATATATGGATAAAATATTAAAAAAATAAATTACTACAGTAACAACATGAGGTGTATGTTATATATTTATTTATTTAACACTGAATGGATTATTTGTAATGATTTTCAATATTTTATTAATTTATAAAAAATAAAATCTCAATTAATTATTCATTCACGTATACTGTTATTTACCTTACATAAGTGGTAAAATGAAAAATATCCTCTCAATGTACATAAATTTAGTTATCCATATATGATGATCACCATGGAGTTTAGTTGGTTGTGATGATATAAAAATATTAGCATCAATATATTATTATATTCATTATAAAGAAATGTATATATGAGATATTGAAGAATAAATTCTTGAGGTAATGTGTAGTGACTTATCACCTAGATATATCTGCTATTGTATATCTCATATAATTTCATATAGTTATGGATATACATAGTTTATTATTATTATTATTAGTTCATCTTACATATGGTTGGTGAGATACGTAACATTAGAACATTCAAACATTGATTCCATACTTATGTATGTCACTATATAAAACTAGATAATCATAAAATGGTTTGGAATTTTGTTGATCATGTTATCAATGAGAGTGAAGCCAAGATGATATTTTTCCACTTGTATGAAAAGATAATTCATCAGTCCCATAATTAAATTATAATGACAGAATTCATGTCCATTCATTGATATTTCAAATATGTCCTATTAAAATACATGGACAAGTGACAGGTGATGTGTTATAGGTTTGATAAATGGAATTTATTGTTGTCATCAACAAGGTAAATATGTTTCAGAGAATAAATATAAAATGATAGTTCTAATGACCTAACCATAGTAACCATAAGCCAGTTTCATACCGTATTAAATTATCATAGATACAACTTTCAAATAAGAAATGAATGATATCCTTATCAGTTTGGAAAACCATATTACATGCATGAACATTACATTAAAAATTGAAATAAAAAATACAACTTATTGACTATTTTCAAGACACCATTATTCCCCAAGATTAATCCTTCATATCAGCCATATTATACATCTTGGAATCTTGGGGGAAAATAGAACATAATAAAGGGATGAGTTCTTATGCTTAGTAAGCGTAAGCATAAAATCGAAGCTGACAATGAATAAGAGTAATCATTATGGAATGTAGAATAGCTGAAACACAATCCATTTAATTTTTTTTGAGAATCATATGAAAGGAATTATTATTAACACGAAAATAATCACATGTTCAGCAATACACATCCATTAATATTTTACTAGTTAGATAATCTCCTTAAATATTAGTAACTAATCTCATAATGAGATAATTCATAATGTTGTACACCATAAACATACTGTCACATATTCAGCCATGAAGCCATACATAAACATGTAAAAACCAAAAATAGTTTGTCTCATGAGACCAATCGATGCATCAAGGGACTATCGTGGGCCATGCCTGTCACTTATTGAGTCTAATTCCACCCTCATATAAAAATGGTGAATCATAACCAATAGAAACATTCATATTAAATATAACATACAAATTATTAAATCATTAACCATAAACCATGAATGGTATTAATATAGAACTTCCAAATTCAAACATATCATAATCTATTCAATACAAAATTATATATTGAATCATATGAAATCAACCTCAATTAAGTATGAAATCCAACAATAGAAGTTGACATTGATGAAAATAATCTAACAAAATTATAAATTTTTTTTAATAGAAATACCCATTTTTTATGAATATTAATTGAAAAGGGAATAAAATATTTAAATGAAATTATTTTCATTAAATAGAATCTTGTAGCCTTGTAAGGGATGTTTCACTTGTGTCGTATATGTTAAAAAATGACATTCTTTTGGTATTTGTTTTAAATGCCATAAAATACCTCATTTGAAAAAACAATATAGTCCATTCTAATTTTTTTTATAAAAATTCAAACTGGGGTCATTATGAATTATAAATATTTACATGTATAGTTATGATATTTTGAAATTAATCTTTAATAAAAATAAAAATTATTGATAAATATGTCCCAATAAATAATTCTGTATAAAAAATCCCAAATAATATGATATGGGGAAATAAACTCTTACCTTTTACTTTGGATTAGTTTAGGGCTCATTAACATCATATATAAAGGTTAAATTATGTTATTAAATTATTCCATAACTATATCCTTATTTATGATATCATATATGATCTTATTATATTATTTTATTACTAATATATAATTATTACAATTCATTCAGGTGTTAACTGTTTCAATTTAATATGTTTTTCTTATCATGTAATATATTTTTTATGGATATGATATATAATGAATGATATTATGTTCAAAAATATTATATTTCCTCTAAATATAAATTTTATAATCATTTTTTAATGGTTAACATAGAGAATGAATCTCATTTCATCGTCGAGTTGGTAGGCCATACAAACGCCCGATCAATGGTGTCATTAAATTAATGGTAATGTGGTAAGAAATTGGGTTGTATAATAATTATAAGAAATCAATATCATGTCATATTTATTATTTAAAACCATTATATTCATCATTATACACATCCAAATACAGTGGGAATGAAAAAAAAATTACACCCCAATGTGGATATGGTACATTGTACGTACACATGATTAGTGAAAATGTTTTTAATAGGGTGAATAAAAGGATGAATATGGTTGTACAACAATAATAATTACATATCCATATATATATATATATTATACCTCAATTATTACATTTGGGTAAAAAAACATAAGAAGCGTATTTTTATGAAGAAATTAACCTAATTAAATACATAAAACAATATCCTCTTCTTCATTAGAGTTCGTTTGGATATCCTCTTAGGGATACTAGGGTTGGAATTTGTAGAATTCCAAGCCCAAAATAACATAACTAATAATTTTTGGATTAGGAATGTGTAGGGTTTGGTAGAGATATAAGGCCAATTGTGGTGTTGGTATGTAAGGGAGGAGGTTCCTTTTTATTAGAGAGTGGAGGGGAAATCTAGGAATCATTTAAAATATTAAATTAATATAAATAGTTTCCAATTTAAAATTTCTAAATACTGATTTATTTCAAGGATAAGGTTAAAATGGGATTAAATAACCTAAAATTTATTTTCATACATGTTTAGGTCACAATATTTTTTTTATTTTTTTTCATTAACACTTAGTTAAACCCTTTAACTCTTACTGGGACAACATCATTTTTTAAACTTTATGCTTAATATAGTAACTATAAAATAAAAAAAGAACCCCAAATAGATCATTGATGAAATATTTAACCTCATTATTATCATTTCTTGGAATTTTACGGTCTTTTTAAATTTCATAACATTTTGTAAAATATTATTAATTTTAATGATTCATTTATATCAATTTTGATAATAATCATTATTTTTTTAGAAATATCGTTAAAAAATTATGACATCGAAAAAACAGTCATAATATATTACTACCATATCTTTGTTATGTACAAAAAATTACCTTCTTAATTATGTCACATAATAGTTTTTTAGTAATTTTAATATCATTTATTTGATATTTGCAATAATTAATCAATTACTACATAATTATTATGCATGCCTTTAATTAGCATAAATATTCTGTATCATTTAAAAATAAAATATCATACTGAAGAATAATTTATAAAGTTTGAAATAAGTATTTATACTTTAATTTTTCTTTTGTGGAACATAATATTAAAAATGTAATTATTATTAATAACATGAGTATGTAATTTTTATCTTATCTTTAAAAAAATACAATACAATTGATATATTCTCACCCAAGTGGATTAAAAAAGGTTATAATTTCTACTTATTGTTTCTTGGATGAAACCAACTTATCCAATGAAATTAGGGTATGTTTTTTTGTATGTTTATAATATTGTAATTTTATTTATAACATTATTTACATTATTTACCCTTGATCGTGGAATTTTTCTACTAAAGTTACTATTTGTAACATAAAAAAATTAATTATATACAATTAAAAAATAAATATCAATCTTATTACAACAGCTTGTGCCCATTTTTCAAGATTCTAATTAATTGTAGTGGCTAAATTACATTTAACACTGATCTCTCAGATGTGGAGGGATGGTAGAGAAATGAAAATGTTCAAAAGGATAATACATTTATATATCCAATTTCAATATAAACAGGATTCCCTAAAACAAAATTGTATTATTATATTTATTGTTGACCAATTTTGAATTTTAAAATCTTTTTAATTTATAATAATTATATAAATGAAAAAGCAGTTTTTATCTAAAATGAATTATGATTCACTTTCAATCAAAAAAATGATTTTTTTTAAAAAATATAAGAAATTCACAATAAGATAATTTACATATTAATAACTAAAGAGAAGAATTTTATTTTGAAAAATATTTGTTACGAATATTTTTGAAAAAATTAAAATTGATGCGCCATTAAATGGTAGGAAAAATACCATTTTTTAAAAAATATAGGCTTTTATGTGTAGATTTTGATTTATCAAAATATTATGACAATAAAGTATATTGGATGAATTTGTAAAATATATATTTAATTAATTTAATACAAAATAATTGATTTGATATTTTTAAATACACACTTGTTTTTATTTTAATTTGTTTTTAGTAAAACATTTCCTCTACATTTAATTTTTATTTTTCTCTAATTATTTGGTAACCAATAAATCTTTATTATAATTTTATAAAATTTATATTTTCATATATTCATTAATACTATTCATGTATTCCAGTTTAACGACTATGTTATATCTAATTATATTATATATCATAACACTATTGTTTAATAAATCATGGTATTGTGTGTAACAGAAGATATTGAAGGAAGTCATTCTTGAATGAAACGTACGATATGAATAATGTTACATGTTAAAAGTGACATACCATAAAATATTAATCTGAAACATTCTCCCCACAATTAATAAATGTCTTCCTCTCTATTTGAATGCTCACTTTGAAAATTTAAGGTTGATACATGAAAATAAATTTGTGGTAAACCCACATTAAGGATATGGTTAATAAAATATCTTCTTAGTAAGAGGGAAATGTAAATTAGATGGTCACCACAAAATTCGTATTTTTAATTGGATAACATTATTGGAAAGTATAGATACCTTTATGGAACAAATACGTAAAAACTTATAGGGAATAATTGATTTCATTAATAAAAAATAATTTAATGATCAAAGGATGTTTGAGAGCCTTAAATCCATTTATATATAATGATTTAAAATACCATAAGATGGAAAAAAATTAACAATTTCTTATTTAGATAATTTTTCTATAGTTAAGGAATTATTCCCTTCTATAAGAATTTAATGAAATATAATTACTTGATACATTTTTGTAAACACCATCTTATGCATTGGTTGTGACTTGAACAATTTCTACATAATTTTATAGTAGAAGATAAATCATACGATGAGGAAATAAATTAATATAAAAAACATTTTCTAAATATCAACATAAAATATTTCAAAAATAGTTATATTTTCCAAAAATATCATATCATTAATCATAACACAAAAGGAAGAAACTTTTATCTTTCACATTCCAAATTTTTGAATACATTAATAATTTACTCTCAGGAAACATGGTAATAAATTTATATCCAATAAACATTTATTGAAAACATCCACGATTCGTTATTCAGTAATTAGAATAGTGATTATTGGATATACTGTCTAAGTTTAGAAATGTTTAAAACATTATCAATGATTGTATACAATAAATTCTCAATAAAACATCATTTATGTATAAGGTAGTCATTACTAAACAATTTACATTATCCAAGTAAATCATCTCATTATTATTAAACTGTAATATTAGTATCAAGAATATATTAAGATAAATACTTCCCTTAACTAGGTTTTTTCTAAAAATTATAAATTTTTACTTAATAAAATATCTTGGTACCATCTTCATATGATCTCGAATCCTAAAAAAAAATTACTGTAGTACAATATTTATATATTATTAATTCATATAACCAATATAACCCTAATAAAATTCATTATAGAAATAATTCTTAAATCTAAACATAAAAATAGTATTTGTTCTGGTTCCTATGTTGTATTAGTATAATCATGACCATGAACCATTAGCTTATTTTATGTTATATTTCTTTCGAAACATGAGACCTCAGTTATCATAGTGTCGTATCTCTGTACAGTTAAAGAATGGTTTATTATAAACCATTTACCTGTCATTTCAGTTAGGAACATGGAGGACTTTTTATCCACACTTACAAAAATATCACATTTATTTTACGAATTTACCAATCTGATTATTTAAAGAATTACATGTGGGAAAATACATCTTTACCTCTCCAATTTATCAAAATTTGTCCCACCTATACTTTTATTCTGTTTCATCCATTTAAATCAATTTTACATTGATTAATATTTACATATCCCACTATCAAATGATACTATTTCCAAATATGATGATATTTTTTGGGATAGTAGTTCACTTTGAAATATTGGTTTAAGAACATGAAAGATACGTTCCTTCTTATTATTTGGATCACATGCACTGGTGAGGTTTACATCCCTTCAATTATATGATATTTCTCAATGACGACATACACTCGGTTTGATCATAGTGAAAAATCCAAAAACTACATAAATACTTCCCATGTATTGTAAAATTTAAAAGAATATATTCTTATAATCATAAACATGGTTTCATTTGGTTGTTCTTATATAGTTAACCTCAATTTCTATCAATGAATTATGTTCCATAATACATGTTTTATAAGTACTCGTTCCATATATGTTGTTCAACTTTATTTGATACCAATTGTCATGACCATGACCTGAGTAACCTAATGTTGGTTCATTACATTATTAAATTGTTGTAGATTCTTGTGTTTAATCCCAACGAAAATAATAGTTTAGTAGTTTAGAAAACAAGATTTCATATATGAGCCTTACATTCAAATTATAATATTAAATAAAACTCTATGCCTCATTGATAACACAATTATTCTCCAAGATTAAACAAGAATATATGTTTTAATATACATCTTTGCATCTTGGAGAAAATAGAATGTAATAAATGTGTGATCTTAGATTCTTAGTAAGGGTAAGCATACATCAGAAACTAATACTAAATAAGAATAATAATTAATGAAAGGTGAATAGTAGAAACCCATTCCAATTAAACATATTCATGAGAATAATATGAAAATAATATATAATAACATATAACATAATCAAATAATCTATAAAACATAACCATGGATATTCTACATGATGAATAATCACATGGAATGTTAATAACTAATCTCATAATTATAGAATTCATAAAACTAGACTTCATAAACACCACGTCAAGGAATTATCTATGAAACGATACATAAATATGTAAAAATTGAAAGAGGTTGTCTCTGGAGAGCTACATATGCATTGAGGGGATAGAGTGGTCCCATCCCATCACATAATAAGAGAATTTTATTCCCCGTAGGAAAAATGTTAAATAACCCAATTAAAAACATTAATGTTAAAAAATAGGATATGAAATGTAAATAAAATAGCCATAAACCATAAATCGTATGAAAAATTTACATCCAATATAAAAAAATCATAAAACCTTAAATATAAAATTGAATATTGTATCCTATGAAATAAAAATCAATTAATCATAAAATAAAATAAAGGATGTTAACATATATGAAAGTTATCTACTAAAATTTTTAAACATTTATTAATAGATATACACCTTTTTAATTGAAATATTTTAAAAGGGGTTTTTTAAAAGAAAAATTATTTATATAAAACAATTTTTCAATATTGTAAAGTATGTTGTGATGATTTAATATAAATTAAAAAAATAACATTCCATCTATATTTTATATAAAATCTATAAAGTAACTCATTTGGAAAAAGTCAAAGGAGTTCCTTTCAATTTTTCTTATAAAAACTAAAACACAGGTGAAAATAAATTTTTTTTTATAAATATAATAATAATATGGGGATATTTATATTCATGAAACATGGACATGGATGAACAATAGATTCCAATATATACTTGTATATAAAAAATATTGGATAATAATGAGATTGAGAAATTAACTCATACCTTATACATTAAATTATTTGATGTTGAGTTAAATGCATATATTATCGTAAATTTATTTTATTAATTTATGAAAAAACAATATCCATATGCATGATATCATATATGATCCTATTATATCGTTTTGTTAATAATATTTCATTTTTACCATAATTTCAGGAGTTAACTCCTTCATTTTATTTTGTTTTTACTTTATCATGTAAGTCCTATTAATTATGAGTGGAATATATCCATAATGATAATACAGTAATAAATATTATATTTACTCACTATATAAATTTTTACAATCATTTTCTAGTGGATAAAATATATAATGAATCTCCTCATGTCGTGGAGATAGTAGGTGCTATATAAACCCGTGAAGCGGTATCATTACCTTAATAGTAAATTGGTAAGAAATTGGATGGTATAATAATTATATATAATAAATATATAATATAATTGATTATTTATATCCATTATTTTCATCATTATAACAATGAAAAAAACTGGTTATTAAAAACATATTACACCAATGTGTGGAGATGATAATCTGTATGTACACACAATGGTGATATTTTTTTTCATAAAATGGATAATATGAAGAATATGATGGTCCCATAGAAAGAATAAAATATAATAATTTACATGCTACTATGGTGACTTGAATACTATTGAAACAAAATTATATGTGGAAGTTGAATAAAAAATGAGCATTAATGTATTAGTAAAACAATTAACTCTTGTTCGGTGTACTAACTTTGGATATCCTCTTAAATACATTAGAGTTTCTATTTTCAGAATAACAGGACCTAAAATTATTAACTAAGAATGTTGGTATGAGAAATGGTTATTTTTTGGCGTATATAGAAATCTCTATGTGGTGTGAGGATGTGAGGGAGGTGGTTCCTTTTTATAAGGTAGTAGAGGGGCACTCATGGAATCCTATAATATATAAAATTAATGTAAATTTCTTTTCTATTTAAAATATCTCCAAATTGAGTTATTTTGATTATAAGAATATTATGGGTTAAAATCCTCCCAAACCATTGATTTTATATTTGGCTAGGTATTAATATTAACGCAATCTTTTGGATATATCCCATAGTTAAAACCTTTAACTCTTACTATGGAAACATTGATTTTTTACAAATTAGGGTTAATATAGGAACAAAAAAATGCCAAACGAACCCCAAATAGTTCATTAATGAGTTATATAAAATTATTATATTCATTTTACATAATTTCATATTTTTATGAAATTCATATCATTTAATTATATATTTCTTATTTTAAACTATTGTTTTTGTCAATTTTGATAGTATACATTATTTTTTTAAATGTTGCAACAACATTATAGCTTCATAAAAACAAATATAATATATTAATATAATGTTAATGTTAATTATAATGTTCTATTATGTAATTAATTTTTTCATATTAGGATTATTATAATATTTCTAAAACCATATATTTGATATTTCTGTTAATTAAATAATTAATACATCATTATTAAGAAATCCTTTAATTAAATATTTTATTATATGAAAATTAAAAATAAATTATATCTATGAAGATAAATTTGGTTGATTTATTATGAATATTTATAGTTGAATTTAAATTCTTTATAACCATGCATTAAAATTTTAATACAAATTAAAAAACATGTGAATGACATATTTAACGCTTCTTTATTTAAAATATAACTAATTTCATATTCTTACGCAAGTGGATTGAAAAAGGTTATAATTTCTTCCTATGTTTATTTGGTTGAGACCCATTTATGCAATAAAATATATATTTAATTATGATCAATAAATAATTGTAATTAATTTAATATATTATGATAAAACTTCTTCTATATATAAAAAGGATTTTTAGAAAAAAAATCCATAATATTTAATTGATTATTATATTAATTTTATATTTATTGGTAACCAATGGATAAAAACATATATCTTAAAAATATATTTAATCCTATTTTTAAATTCAATCTAATGTATATAAGATATTTTTCATTTTAAATAATAATATTTATAGTATTTTGTAAAGCATTTTCATGTTTGTAACAAAAGTCATATATAAGATTTACTGATGCATGTAATAAAATCTGACACATTATTGCATGAATTAAATGCTATATGGTTGATTTATTTTTCCTAAAATATTAAATATATCATAATGTATCATGTTTTTATATTCCATTTTATACTAATGGATCCCTTTCATACAAGCCCTCAAATAAAGTGTTCATATATTATATTATTTAGGAGGTATATGTACCTTCCAAAATAATAAATTTTAATTTATTATATTTTATCTATATAAGATGTTTTATGTTTATTATTAATATTATTTCAGTTATTAACATGTTCTATAAAATCAGATAATTAATTGTTTTTAAATTGGATGTTATGGACATATTCCGTTAATCTATCAAAAATGTCTTTCGTTAATTGACTAATGTCAAGGATAAAATTATTTAAACTTATTCAGAATAATAATACTGAACTAATTATCATATTTATTTATCAATAAAAATTTTAAATCAAATCAATATGGATATAAAAAAAATTATAACATTATGATCATGGAGTTTGAAAGATGTATGTACGCATGACCAACATTTCCATTTCTCAATGATCATTATGGGATGAAGGTTGTGAATATTATATATTTAATATAAGATAATTATATAATAAATATAATTCTATTTTTTATATATACATTTTTATAAAATTATTTTTATTCGGTGATGAAAAAACCAGTCCCATAGATTCATGGAGGCGGTATTCCACACATCCACGAATGACATTATAAAATTTAAACATAGTGAAATGGAAAGACATAAAAATACATATTATGTTTACAGAAAGATGTGTATTTAATTAATATAATAAATATGTCATTTTTATCATATATATTCATATTCACTACTCTTAGTTTCCTCTATGTAACATGTTAGTTAAAAACCAATCATGTTGCTTCACGAGTCGTTTGTCCACTATACACATGGGAAGCTTTTCATATCCCTTATGGAATGTAAAGTATAAATGATAAATATGATATAATGACTCCATATTTAAAATTATAATATAAATATCATATATATATTTATATATAATATTCATCATTATACCCAACCATGAAAAGAGGTAATTGAAAATGGGTGACATCATATCGTGAGGTGGAAGTTCGCTGTATACATCAATAATGATTTCGAAAACCACTTGACAAAACAGGAAAATGATTTAAGTTATAAAATAAAATTATAAAATCGCATTATATGTAATATATTATGCCAATTATTTAATCATATATTAAGAATAATTTAAATGGGAATAGATATAAATAAAACAAAAACACATGTTGATGGTCGTTATTTCTTCTTCATGTACCCTCCTCATGTTTTCACGAAAAGCATTGATCAGTTGGATTTTTGCCAAAAATAATGATTATAGGAAGAGTTTATAGATGTTATGAAGTTATATTGATATGATTTTGTATCCGTATTATTCGAGATGTGTTATAAATTTAGGGTTGTGTGTTCTTTTTTAATGTTTAAGAAGATTTTTATTTTTGTAAAGACTATAAATTAGTCACTATTAAGTTGTATCATGTACCTAATTTGCCTCCATAATTTATTTATAATAGAATTTCGTGTTTATTGGGTATATAAAAACCATCAAAACACAAATAAAACTATATATTTCTCATGTTACTCCTTAGTCATAATGTTTTCTCAATTTCACAATTTTATTTTATTTACAAGATAACTTGTAGCTTTTAATTAGTTAGGAAAGTTATCTTTTAATATTAAAATTTAAATTATATTTGGTAGATGATTTGTACCTGATTATTCTAAATATTAAATCCAATTTATTAGATAATAATTCTATGCACGTGTAAAATTATTTTTTTTTAAAACATATTAATACAAAAAACCCTATTTTAACCATAATCATTGTAATTATTTTTATCTATTTTCACTAATCATTTTGGTCAAATATTATGTTGGAATATTTAGAAAAAATTTAATTATTTGGATTCCAAATATATAAGCTATTTCTTAAAAAATGTAACTTATATAATTGGCGTAATTATTTTGAAATTAATACCACATATGTAGAGAGCCCGTATGTTTTTAATAAGAGTATTATTTTTGAAAAATCAGAATATGTAATAACTCAATGAATAATAATAACAATTTTATTAAAATAATTTAATATTTATAGTTATAAAATACATATATTTATTTTAAAACATTGAAAATTTGGTATTAGTTTAATTACATAAAATTTAAAAACATTATGTAATTTAGAATAGGTTATAGAAAGATACTTTTTTAAACCGAAATTAAAAATTATACTAACAACAAACATAAATATGAATAAAAAGTACTTTAGTGTATTAGAAATAATTAAATAATATTTTCATATTTGAAATAATATTTAAATCACAATGTGACTATTAAATTACTTAATATCTTCAAAATATATAAATGTTTTACAAAAATCCATATTTTTCACAAATTAATAAAAAATAAATATTTTCCAAAAAAAAATCAAAGATATCACCCCATGCAAATTCTCTAATCTGTTTGAATAAAGGATTTTAATTTTATGAAATAAAATTTCGAAATGTTCAATAAAATTATTATAAATTTTTTACTAAAAAATAGGAAAATGTATTTTTTAGGAAATCAATTTTTTGATGAAAAATCACATTACTAAAAATTTATTTATTATTTATTAATAATTTATCCTTAATTTATATTAATTAATATAAATATATTTTATAAAATATGTTATAATATTCATACTTTCCAATTTAATAACTATCTTATAAGGATAATATATATCATGTGTCATTTCTATTTCATGTTGTGTGCTGAATATTCTATTGAACATAAAAATCTCAAGGTTTCATGTACCTTAAGATATTAAAGATATAATATTTATTTAAAAAGTAACATATTGTAAATTATATAAGTGTTAAATTCTCATATATTCTAAGGGTTAATTATAATTTAAGACATCTAAAATAATTTTATTTTTTCAAATATTAGGTTGTTACATCCTCGTCCATTTAAAATTTGTGTCCTTGGAATTTGATCTTGAACTCGATAATCAAAGGGTATAAATATGAAAATACTATCTTTTGAATACGACATTGTAATAGATGGGTATGATAAAATCCACTTAATAAAATACAAATGGAAATTATTTTGGTCATATAGAATAACACATATATGGGTTTCCAAATTGGAGAACACATGAATGAATGGAAGAAAAGAGTAAATAATTACAGAGAGTTATTGAAGTATTTGACTAAAAGAATGTGATGATCAATATAATGTTAAGGGCTTAAATGACTGAAATATGTGAAGATCAAAAATACAATTCGTTCATTAGAATTAATGGTACATGGGTACAATTATTATTTCATGATAATAATTGTATATTTTTGTAATTATCATAATATATATAAGAAGATAATATAGATATATACATACATGATGAGTTTAATTGAATCCATTAATCAATTTCCACCACAACCATATCTTTTACTCCAAACAATATGTATTTAGGTTGAATATCTCATTCTTAAAGAATTATAATTAAATTTGAAATACCTCATAACCCAAAAGGGATAAGATTCTATTAATATTATATTTAAACATTAACAAATTTTTTTTATCACATAGTTATATAATCCTAAAATTTAATCAACCTTCAAAATATAAAATAATATTAAAAAATAAACAGTAATACCCAACCTTGAAACTATATAATTATATAACCTTATATCTCATATAACCATAATAACCTCATAATTAATGAGTTTTTTTAGCATCAATTGTAATCTAATAGCTTTCATATTTAAAGTCCAAATATATTTTTATATTATTTAAATGTATCATTATTAACTTTTTTAGAATATTAATTTTCAATCCTATGGTTATCTATATTTTAAAACTAATTTCCTCAGTAATCAATGTCATATAATCCATAATTTTTACAAATAACATAAAGCAAATTTCCATTATAATTAAATTAATACATAATGTTGAAACATATCCTAACAAATACTTCAACCTATTAAAATTTCTCCTAAATTTCAATTTATCACTTTAAGATATCATCGCTTAAAACCAAAAAAGGGGTGTATATGATTTTGATATTTTGATCATCCTTAATCCTATAAAAATATTATTATATTTATTACCCTTAATTAAACATCACATGAAGACATCCTAATCAGAATATTTATTTTAAAAGTTCATTTGATAACAACTTTAGGGAACATACCATAAACATTACTTAATCTTCAGTTGAATTTCAATAATTAATTATGTTAAATTTGAGGATATTTTATCATAGAGAGTTTTTGAGAAGTTTTCCTCACTCATACATTAAAAACCCCTAAAATAAAAAGTCGAATGATCTTATTAAAATATATTTCTTCAATAATGAAAATCATTTAAATTAATTTATGATTTTTTTCTTCGAAATTCTCCATGACATTGAACATGACAAATTCCCTTTTCTTACCTTATAAATAACCCTACAAAAAAACTAAATCACATGAGAATAATAATAATATCGTAATGTTACATAAAATAATGTAATATTTTATTACAATGGCTAAAATAAAACTCATATAATTTAAAATTTATCTTTAATGTTCTTTGATTGTATCTTGTAATCATTTTTAGTTAAAAAACAAACAATCATATTTCTAAAAAAATTATTTAAAAAACCATAATAATAAATTAAATATCATATTGCTAACTTATGTAATAATATTCATTAACCAATTTCAAAACCCTTATAATTGGAATCACAATATAGATTACTTTTAATATATTCATTACCCAATGTATTGGAGTGTTATAATGGGTCTCAAACATTCTATAATATATATCGGGCTCACTTGTGAGGTATAATATTGTTAAAACCATTATTTTAAGATATATCATTCTCACAAATTTCATATAATTCTAAATTATCAGATCAAGAATAAACACTTTCATCAAAAATATCTTTGAAGAAATCTATAAAACCCTTATGATATAAATGTTCTTGACAAAAATACATGTATCATTAAAAATTGAAATTAAAAAAACATCATTTTCCGTGAAAAAAAAATTATTTCAAAAATAAAAATGGTGAATTGGGTTTTTATCTGATTAAATCAAGATGTATTTCAATAGAATGTAGAAATTAAATAATTTTATTGGTGGTAGAAAATGCATTTCCTCATGAGGAACATTCCTTTTATGGATTATCAAAATGCTATATATAAAACTTATAAAAAAATTCATTTTGATAAAATATTTATTAATATAAATAGAGAAATAAAATTTAAATTATGAATATTATATGACTATATAAAAATATTATAAAATTCAATTTTAAAACAATAATATAGAATACAAATAGTTGTCAGGAAACATTAAATGATGGGTTTATCTTTTAAAAAGTTCTTTATAACTACAAAATCACTTGAGTCATGGACACTATTAAATAATATCAATAAAAACATTAAATATATTTATAATTGATATATTTATGATATAAAAAGTCAAATATGTGTATATACACATTATAAAGGAATATAGATGCATAACATCCTAATAAGCCTTGATGGAAGGAAATTGAGACAAAGTCCACTAACATGAGTCCAATTAATCTCAGGTGACATTATATTACAAAATAATAAACTTAAGTTAATTATCTACATTCAGGATATCCTTATTCACTATTATTAAAACTATTATTTCACTTATATACAATTTTTATGAAATTAATTTATCAATTAAATTTATGTCATATGTTTTGACCATATTCTGCTTATGTGTCAAAAATGACTTTGGTAGGTTGACTATGGTCAATTATTTAAAAATATATATAATAATAATTATGAAATAAATATATAATTTAAAAATAAATTATACTTTTATAACAAATCATAAATTAAGGATATGAAAATAAACTAATGTTTTGATTATAGAGAGGGTAGGTCGTATGTACACATGGGTAACATTTAAATTTTTAAAGGATCATTATGGAAATAGTTTAAGAAATATTTTATTTATAAATAATTATAATTTTATCATAAATAAAATATTATTTAATTATATATACTATTATTTTTCACTGTTATTATGTGGGGATGAAAAAAGGAATCACATCGCTTCAAGGAGGCGGTGGTCCACATGTCCATGGGCGACGTTATCACTTTTTCAATTTGTCGAAAGTTAATAAAAAATGATAATTTATACCTTTAAATGTTTAATATCTGATTAATATAATAAATATTTAACTAAAATCATATATTTTTTTATTTTTACCCTTATTGCATACCATGTAACATGTTAGTGAAAAATGAATAACATCGCTTCATGAGGTGGTAGTCTGTTGTATACATGAAAAATCATATCAAATCATCTACAGAATGAAAAATAAAATGGTTTATATATGATATATTTAATAAAGTGATATAAATTTTTTATAAATAACAAATAATGACTTTAGATCATCATAATACCCATCCATGATAGGTGGTAATTGAAAAATGAAGACATCATTTCAGGATACAATATTCGGTCGTACACATGATTGTTGATTACGTAAAACATTTTATGGAAGAAGGAAATGATCTAGGCTTTTTCATTGACATAAAAAATTATATTTATATTAATTATATATGGGTAATTATATAATAATTGTTTAATATTAATTTTTGGGTTGGAGAAGTAAATAAAAAAATTATTGTTGATGAACATTGAATCTTCATAGAGTATCATATGATTGTTTGCACCAACATATTTCCGACAATGGATTGTAAAGACAAAAAACATCAAAAAATTGGGATGAGGAGTTTTATAATGTGATTTTGGTAGGTTATTTCCATTTAAATTTATTTTTATGTGTGAAGAAGTGAGGTTAGTGAGTTCCCTTTTATAGTTGAGGTAGTGTGGCATTTTTGTAAAATCCCAAAAGTATTCACAATTGGGAGGACTCCCTTTCCTCATATACATCTAAAATTTAATAATAATTTATGGTATGGTTGATGTGGTCTATTAACAAATCCAAAATTCAAAAAATTAAAACATATTTATCATTTTGTTCTTTATTCATTATGTTTACTAAATTTCAGCCTTTTAGATTTAACTATGGTAACTTATATCTTTTTGTTAAACTAGGTACATTATCTTTTAAGTGTTAAAATATAATGAAATTTATTAGATAATTTAGAGGTAAAAATTATAAATATTAAATAAATTTTATAAAATATAAATATTATGGATTTATAAAATTTATTTTAACACAAACCCATGTAATGCGAGAATCCATGTTTTATCCTTTACGATGATGATAACTTTTATATTTTACCATAATCAATAGAGTAAAAAATATATTTGAAATTATTATATGATATTAATTATTTTGATTAAAATTATGAAATCAATTTTCCAAATAAAACTCAAAGAAGTGTAAATAATAAATTTAGAATTAATCTTGTCGACGAGTCAAGACAACTGGTTTTTAAGAAAAGTATTTTTTGAAAAACTTTGGACTTTGTATTAAATCAATAACATGGAATAATAATTGTATGAAATTGAATTCATATTTGATAATATATTATATATATTTTATTTAAAAAATTTCCCATTAGTTTTTATTTTAATTTTTTTATAGGGGGAAACATTATGAAATTTACTATAGTTCTTAGAAAAAACCTATTTTTAAACCCCAAAAACAAGATTACAATAAAAACATATATAATATTTATTAAAAAGTAACTTAGTGTATTATATGTTATTAAATAATAAATTTCACATATTAATATTATTGAAAGAATATTGTGATTTAAAAATAAATAAATTTATTTAAGATAAATGATAGTTTTACAATAAATCAGAATTTTTAACTATTCACTGAAAATTCAATATTTGCAAAAAAATAAAAAAGTTCAAAAAAATAAAATTTTGATATCCCGATTCCTAAAATGAAGTAAATTTTATACAATAAATTTTTTAAATATTCTAAAAATTAGACTATAATATTATTTTTTTGAAAATCAATAGAATTCAATTTTCAGGAAAATAATTTTTTATGAATAAAATCACTATACAAAAAATAATTTATTATTTATTAAAAGTTTTACTAAAAAATTATTTTTTGAGTAAGACATATATATTGAAATATTTTATAAATTATTTAATACAATTCATATTGGCTATTTTAACTTCTTGGTTATAATGTAATATATTTCAAGGGCTATTCAATTTCGATGTTGCGTATATAAAAAACTATAAAACATAAAAGACTCAAGGGTTCATGTAACTCAAGATATTAAATTAATTATATTTATTTAAAATATATATTTCATAAATTTATATTGTTTTAAATTCTCATCTATGATTGGTGTTGGTTTTACATTACACTATCAAATATAATTTTCTTCTTTTAAAATATCAGGGTGTTACAACCCCCATTAATAAATAAAATCCATAAAATTTAACATTATCTCAATAATAAAATGATAGAAATTTGGAAAAAAATATAATAAAAAAATATCATAAAATAGGATAATAAAGTAACATATAAATAATAGAGAAAATGTAATCACAAATTTCATATGGAATAACAAAAAACTAGGATTCTAAATAAGAGAACATATGTGGGAATAAAAGAAATGCTTAAATTATTAGTGAGAGTTATTAATGTCATTGATCATGAGTATGTTAGTGATTAATGGATTATTATGGGCATTATAATTATTAATATATGACATTCAAAATGACTATTTGTTCATCATGAGTGAAGTCACATGGATAATATTTATTTTCAAGATCCTTTTCCAAGATCCGAGGAATTATCATAAAATATATTCAAATAAAAAATGTAAATAAAATAATTTCTTTGTTTAATATATTCCCACCTCTTCCCCAAGAATTCCTGCAACTATTTTTGTTTCAGTTGAATTCATCATTAATTATTTTGGAAAATCACATTTTAAATACCAAATAACAATAAAAGTGATGACAATATATTTATCATGATATTAAAAATTAATCAAAACCAGAATGGTTATCACCTTGTAATGTAAATAAAATATAATAACAAACCTTCAAATGATATAATAATTTTCCAAATTCAATAGTAATACAAATTTTTAAAACAAAATAATTCCATAAACATATATCCCATGAACATCGGTAACTTAAAAATTAATTAGTGTTTTGATCTTAGTGGTTAACTCATGTATTTAAGATTTCAAATCAGAAAACTTTGTGTCATAAATTTCAGGTAACATTAATCACTTACTCACCAAATCACTTTTCAATCCATGGTTATCTTGATGATAAAACATATGTTCTCAATATCGTATATCAAATAAACCCAAAAAATTATCCATAACATAATTCTTATTTTTTAAAAAATCAAATGAATATATAATGTTAAACCATACCTTTAATTATACTTCATCCTATTTAAATTCCTCCTAAAATTTCTTTAATCAAATTAATATCTCATCAACTAAAAACTCAAATGGGTGCCTACAAATTTTATTATATTATCACCTTTAATCCAATGGTCATATGATTGTATATATTTCTCTTAAAATATATATGTCCCCATCCTTAAACCTTACTTAATCTTGAGTTATTACAAGATTACACATTGAAAATATTTTCAGGTTTAGTGTTTTAGAGAATTATATCATAAAACTTGCATTACATTCCAAATTTAAACAAAGTGGTTACATAAATTATAGTATTCATTTATCCCATCAATAGAAACATATTTAAAACAAAACAAGGATTCTTTCTTGACACTTCCTTGAAACTATCATCATATCATGTACCATTCCCTTGACCTATGAAAAACATTTTAACAACTTGGGATGAGCATAAAAAGCTCAGTAAGGGTTATAAAAATTATGGAAAGGAAACATGAGTACATATATACATAAGAATAAAATCATACTTTACCCATAAAACATATGAACTTTAACATACCTCATAATATCATGAATAAATCATAGAAATAATAAGACATAAAGGTAACTTGAGGCATTCATAAAATTATTAAGTAGGGAGTAACCCTCATGGTTACGTTTGGAATACCCATCACATTATATTCCCTAAATCTCATCGGAGAAACCTTAACGTTTAACTCCTTCGCGTTACCCAATGCATTGGATAGCTATATCGGGCTCACCCGCCCTTAGTCTATCACGGAACCACCCGTCTTCATAACAATGCCCATGAACCATAACATGATCATAGAACATAACATAAGAATAAGTGAAATATAACATTCCCAAATTGAAATAACAATATAACATTTTAAGATATTGAAATAATTAATCCATTATAAAAATCCATTATTGAAACCATTTAAAACATTTAATAAAGAGGTTTTTAAATCAATTTTTCCCATACCACATTGACGATTTTAACATTTTAAACCATTAATATCAATGTAAATAAATCCTTAAAACAATTTTTAAAACATGGATATTAATGAGAAATATTTATAAGAATAAATCATTAAAACATTTAAAATGATATTTTAGTTAAAGGGTTTCTAACAAAATGAGAGACACTTGAATACAATAATTGAGGAATAACATTTAATCAGAACAATATAATATCATGAGAATAAAAGGATTCTTGATATAATATTCTAAGGGACAGTATATACACCATGTAAGAGTGAACTGGTGCATAACCACAATGAAGTCTCAATAGAAATGTAAAATGAGAGGAAATCCATTATAAGAAAGGTATCCTTAAATTGAGGATACATCAATCACATAACTATGTGTGAAAAATATAAATACACCCTATTTATGTGGATATTAAGTGTAAAATAGTCAAAGGACATTCACACATATTCAATGGATGACATATTCAATAACTACATGTTGAACCCAAAGAAATCGAAATTGGGTTAAGAAGTTCCCTTGACAGCCTAACGACGTCACATCAAATTTTAGAAAAAAGGCTGATGAGAGAGATAAAGGTTATCTAATTACTTGGAAATAAAAATTACATCAATAAGGATATATAATAACATATCCCCACATAATAAAATGAAATTTAAAACACACAACAAAATAAATCTTTTAAAAATAGGAGGGTGAAAGGTTCCCTTACCGATTTGGGTAACTTTTGAAACATACACCCCATGAAAGAAGGACTATACAACATTGATTTAAATACTCATAAACGAAAATATGTTACACATAGATTATAATAATGGACATTACATACACATCTCCAAAGGAAATATTGGAAAATGTAGCATGAATCTCACGAAAACACAAAGTGAGATAAAAAGCCCCTTTAGAAATTTCGGCAGCCTAACAACGCCAATTAAAATCTCCAAAATGGATTGATGATAGAGAATAGGGTCTCTAATATTATGAAAATAAAAATTACAGTAAGATTAATATAAAATAAAATCCCAATAATAAGAAAGATGATCTTAAAAGGAATGACATAAAAGAGTGTACTTAAAAAGAAAGAGAGGGGTAGGATCCCTTACCTCGGGTCCGACATGACTCGATCGTTCTTTAACATCCTGAATAATAAACATGAGTTAATTTCTACTTGATTAAGAACCTTTATCAAGTTAATTATTACTTTTATATCACTTATTTCCATGTTATAAACATTATGTAATCATTTAAGTAAATAATGTTTGTTTTGTCGATATTTGGTTCTTAAGTCGAAAGTGGACTTCTTACAATTTCATGTTGCTCGTGTGGTCAAAGGTTCAATATATCCAGAATTATATTCATGATTTGGATATCATAAATATCATATATATCCAGAATATACATGTATTTATAATATTACATCATCATTTAGAGGTAAGAAATGAAATGCACCATTCATGGAGACGGTAAGCCGTACGTACGCATTAACGCTACTTTCATTTCTATGTCATATTAATGGAATTAAAACTAAATGATAGGTATGTATATTTTAATTCAATAATTATATTCATCATTTATATGTAACATAAATCATATATAATAACTTTAAATCCATCCTTTATTCATCCCACATATGGAATTAACGAATCAAATCACTTTGAGGGGGCGGTAGTCCGCACTTCCTAAAATGAAATTATCTTGTTTACCCACAATGGAAACCATAAAGGTATGCCACAAAAGAAAAAAATACATAAGCTTAAGTAAAACATAAACATATTATATATCATATATAAATATAGTGACATCTTAATGGACACCTTTGAAGGTGTTATATGAGTGTTCAACAATCATCGTTTCGTGAGGCAGAAATTCACCATCCACAGAAACAGTATGTTCTTTAACCATTAGATGTTGGTGTGTGTAAGTGTAGATCTAATTATTCTAATAAAAACATCCTAGTATATTGATGATACTGGAGTTGTTTCAAAATAAATGAATAAAAAGATTTTAGGGGGTTGGAGAAGCAAAATAAAACAAAATAATAGAAGTGAAGACATTACCTTAAAATCGGGTAACTCTCTTTGATTTGAGCACAAAGGCTTCCTTGGGAAGACTTTTTCCAAATGTGAGGATTCTAGGAGTATGATAGGGATGTGTAGAGGCAAAATTAGTAGGTTTTGGCCTAGCCAAAGGCTTCAGAGGTGTGGGTAAGGAGGTAGAGTTGGGGGCCTTTTATAAGAGGAGAGGAGGGGAACTCTTGGAAAGTTACAAAATGTTACTTTATTTTCAAATGAGTTTAGGATTTTAAAGCTCCCACATTGTTTTATTTCGAGGATAAGGTGGTAAGGGTTTGAAATATACTCATCCAATAGGTCTTTGAAAAGTTTAACTTACATTTTTAACATTATATTTTCATTTTATTTAAATCCATTATTAATGAGATAATCGCTGCATCATCATGATGTCATGAATAATTTAATTTATATAATGTATAAAAATTATTAAAAAATATCATGATGTCGGAAATCTTTTCATATTTTTAATTAATATTTATAGTCAAAAATATGACTTGTATAACCCAATTTAAAAATTGTTTTAGTGAAACATCTCATGCTTGTGACATTTTTATTTTAACTTTAAATAAAAAGTTATTTATGTCAGTTTCCAACCAAAGTGGCTCCATTGGGTCACCAAGTAGACCCATGTATTGTCTTGGTCGGCCATGACACATCCAATGAGGTTAGGACATGTGACGAAGTCATTTAATATTATTAAAACATTATTTTTACCTTAAATTACACTAATTACCCCTAATCGCGATTAAGAGCATAAATGTTACTATTCACCAAAAATTATTTTAATCCCATTGAACCAAATTTTACTTCTTAATGACAACCATTTATGTCGGATTTTTGAAATTCAAAACACAGAGGTGGAAAAGTTTCATTTAAATGAAAAATTAGTTTCTTTAACTACCACTTAGTTGTTTCACTATTCATCAAAAATTGATGTTTTTCAGAAAAATACAAAAAATTCACCCTAATCTATACTTGATATTCTGAACTCAAAAATGATGTCTATTTTAAAAAATTCAAAACATATAAGTTTCATTAATTAATTTAATAATTAATTCCCATTGTCAAAACAAATAGTGTGTTTTTAAGAAACAATATCTATTAAATGATTGACACTAGTTTAAGTCCAATTTCAAAGTGAAATTAATTCCAATGACCACTATTGGATTAAATGGTAAAAATATATTCTATTTTTACTTTAAAATAAATTCAAAGTATAATCTAATCATATAAATAAATTAGATTAAAAAGAGGTTTTGAATTAAAATTCAACATTTTTCACTATTCATTAAAAAATGAACTTTATCGAAAAGATACCAAAATTTTACACAAAGTAAATTTTTATGTCCCTATTCTAAAGAAGAATTTTATTTTGTCAAATATAACACATAAAATTGTCAAAAATTTGTTTTAAAAGAGGTTCGCCATCAATAGGCGGTTAATCGACCTTCTAAATAATATTAGAATATTTATGCTTAAAATTGAATTCATTCACATTTTTAATCCTCTAACATTTATTGTAAAAAAGTAAAAATATTTGACAAACTTATATAATCATTTTGTGGTTAGTTCTGTTCATCCCCTCCATTACAATGGCTAGGTGTTAACTACAATTTAAAATAATATTATTTTATTGTTATAGTGCAATGTAAGATTTCAAAGGAACTCATTGTTGCATATTGGGTAAGCCATCAAGAATAGCATTCCCTTTAAATTAATATTAACATTTTATTCACAAATAGGGATAAATATAAAAATGTCATAGTCTTTATTTACATGGGGTGTTACATCCTTCCCCCCTTTTGGGAATTACGTCCTCGCAATTTTAAAATTGGGCTCAGAAAGATCCTTGAAAGTCCTAAATCGGAACAAGAGTCGGTAAAACAATCAATTTAAAATAAATAAAGATAAGTACAGAGGTCACACATGTTAACCCATACTAGGATTACATGTAGGAAAACATGGACATCGAGGATAAAAAATAGGGTCATGTTCTAATTGAGAGCGATAGAAAACATGTTTAGGAGAAAGTTAACCACAAGAAAATCACAAACATGTGATGGGTTAAACGGTATTTGATTTCTCAATAGGAAAAGTTAATATACAACATTTTTGTTTTAAGTTACTTTTTATTGAGGAATTTATTCATAAGGAAACAAAATTACTTATCATGTTGACTTTCAAATTTTATTAGATTTCATACACAAACTCATAATTTCTCCAAAAGATGAGTATTTAGAAAGACTTGTTCACATTAAGAGTACTATAATCAACTTCTAGAGGATCAACTATTCCACAAAATAGAACTATATATTTCCCATGTATTTAGACATTAACCAAAACCAAAACCAAAAACGTTAGTACAACATCAGATAATCCAGAAAAGGGTAACCCTTTATAAAAAGAAAATCTATTCTTAATCCTCAAAATTTGTCCAACAAAACCCAAAGTTCAATGAGTACCATTCGATAAACAATTTGTCTATAAAATTATTCAAGGTAAACAAAACTAATATTGAAACCCAAATATTTGATGGATTTAGTCACATAGTCTTCCAAGGTAAAAATTAACTTTTTTCTCCAAATAACATAAGTTGCTCTTAAATTCTCATATTGAAAAGTAATTAACCTCATCACATATCCTCGATGATAGGTTAATCATTTCCATAGATAACCCAAAATAAACTTACTCTTGTTTCCTAAAATCAACTAACTAAAAATAATTAGTCAAACTAACTAGGGACTTCACGTAGTCCAGTGGTAGGAGATAAATACCAGTCACACTTTGGTTGTGGGTTTCATTCCCGCAGCTTTGTCCGACGCGATGGGTTGTCACACGGTCTGTGTGTTGTTCTTTTTCAAAAAATATATAATTCTTAAAACAATCCCCAAAACGAGATAAAATCTTCAAAAATAATCATAACATATTTTAACCTCAAGTTTATCTCATGCCTTTCATTTTCCATCATAACATATAATAACCCATAATTACCTCAAAAGTAAGGATTGTATAAACTATAATTGTTACCTTTATAATTATTACCTGAACTTCCACATCGATTGGTCATCTCATACATGATGTATTACAGAACGTACCAAGGATCACGTGATTGATCATGACTCCTTGATAGTTGGTTTAGAACAACCACAAGTTTCCTCATTGAATCCCCCATTTTATCTAGTATCTTAATCAGAGAACCACCACAGTTTCCTTCAAACCTGTTGTCTCTTTGGTGCCTACTAGATCCATCCATTCACTAAAAACAGAAATGGAAGTGTGATTATATCAACAAAACCATATTGTACTAATGTGGAAGTTAAACACTAAGATATACTTACTCATTCACTTTATCTAAAACTAGGAATCTTTCTGGAATCCTAACCATTATGGTAATGTCACTTATGCTTAGAGAATACCCTAACCTATAAAGTTATCTAAACTGACCTCTGATACCAACTATAAGGCCCCAACCTTAAACCATACTTAATCTTGAGTTATTACAAGATTACACACTGCGGATTTTTTTTAGGTTTAGAGTTTTAGATAATTAGATCATAAAACTTGCATTACATTCCACATTTAAACAAAGTGATTACATAAATTATAGTATTCATTTTCCCATCAATAGAAACATATTTAAAATAAAACATGGATTCTTTCTTGACACTTCCTTGACACTATCATAATATCATATACCATTCCCTTGACCTTTGAAAATCATTTCAAAAACTTGGGATGAGCATAAAAAGATTAGTAAGGGTTATAAAAAGTATGGAAAGGAAACATGAGTACACATATACATAAGAATGAAATCATACATTACCCATAAAACATATACACTTTAACATACCCCATAAAATCATGAATAAATCATAGAAATCATAAGACATAAAGGTAACTTGAGGCATTCATAACATTCTTACGTATGGAGTAACCCTCTTGGTTATGTTTGGAATACCCATCACAGTATATTCCCTAAATCTCTTTGAAGAAACCTTAATGTTTAACTCCTTCGCGTTACCCAATGCATTGGAGAGCTATATCGGGCTCACCCGCCCTTAGTCTATCACGGAACCACCCGTCTTTATTACAATGACCAAGAACCATAACATGATCATATCACATTACATAAGAATAAAGGAAAGATAACATTCCCACATTGCAATAACAATATAACATTTTAAGATATTGAAATAATGAATCCATTCTAAAAAACCATTTTCGAAACCATTTAAAACATTTAATAAAGATATTTTTAAATCAAAGTGTCCCATACCACATTTAAGATTTTAACATTTTAAACCATTAATATCCATGTAAATAAATACTTAAAACCATTTTGAAAACATGGATATTAATGAGAAATATTTATAAAAATAAATCATTAAAACATTTAAAACGATATTTTAGTTAAAGGGGTTTTAACAAAATGAGAGAAACATGAATACAATAATTGAGGAATAACATTTAATCAGAACTTTATAATATCATGAGAATAAAAGGATTAATGATATAATATTCCAAAGGACAGTATACACACTATATAAGAGTGAAATGGTGCGTAACAACAATGAAGTCTCAATGGAAATGTAAAATGAGAGGAAATCCATTATAAGAAAGGTATCCTTAAATTGAGGATAAATCAATATCATAACTATGTGTGAAAAATATAAATACACCCAATATAGTTGGATATTAAGTGTAATATATTCAAAGGTCATTCACATATATTCAAAGGATGACATATTCAATAACTACATGTTGATCCCAAAGAAATCGAAAATGTGTTAAGAATTTCCCTTGACAGCCTAACGACGTCACATCAAATTTTAGAAAAAAGGATGATGAGAGAGATAATGTTTATCTCAAAACATGGACATAAAAATTATGTCAATAAAGATATATAAGAACATATCCCAAAATAATAATATGAAATTTGTAAGACATAACAAAAGAAGTCTTTTAAAAAGAGGAGGGTGAAAGGTTCCCTTACCGATTTGGGTAACTTTCGAACCGTACACCCCATGAAAGAAGGACTATACAACATTGATGTAAATACTAATAAACTAAATTATGTTACACAATGATTATAATAATGGACAGTACATACACAACTCAAAAGGAAATATTGGTAAATGTAGCATGAATCTCACAAAAACACAAAGTGAGATAAAAAGCCCCTTACGAAATTTCCACAGCCTAACAGCGCCAATTAAAACTTCCAAAATGGATTTATGAGAGAAAATAGGGTCTATCATCATATGAACATAAAAATTAAAGTAATAGTAATATAAAATAACATCCCAATCATAAGAAATATTATCTTAAAAGTAATGACATAAAAGAGTGTACTTAAAAAGAAAGAGAGGGGTAGGATCCCTTACCTCGGGTCCGACTTGACTCGATCGTTCTTTGAAGTCCTGAATAATAAACATGAGTTAATTTATACTTGCTTAAGAACATTTTTCAAGTTCATTATTCCTATTATATCACTTATTTCCATGCTATAAACATTATTTTATCATTTAAGTTATTAATGTTTTTTTGTCGATATTTGGTTCTTAAGTCGAAAGTGGACTTCTTACAATTACATGTTGTTCGTGTGGTCAAAGGTTCATAATATCCCGAATGATATTCATGATTTGGATATCATATATATCATATATATCTAGAATATACATGTATTTATAATATTACTTAATCATTTAGAGGTAAGAAATGAAATGCACCGTTCATGGAGACGGTGAGCCGTACATACGCATGAACGCTACTTTCATTTCTATGTCATATTAATGGAATTAAAACTAAATGGGAGGTATGTATATTTTAATTAAAGAATTATATTCATCATTTATATGTAACATAAATTATATATAATAACTTTAAATCCATCCTTTATACATCCCACATATGACATTAACGAATCAAATCACTTTGAGGGGGCGGTAGTCCGCACTTCCTAAAATGAAATTATCGCGTTTACCCACAATGGAAACCATAAAGTTATGCTAAAAAAGAAAAGATACAGAAGCTTAAGTAAAACATAAACATATTATATATCTTATATAAATATAGTGACATCTTAATGGACACCTTTGAAGGTGTTATATGAGTGTTCAACAATCATTGTTTTGTGAGGTATAAATTTTCCATCCACAGAAACAATATGTTCTATAACCATTAGATGTAGGTTTGTGTAAGTTTAGCTCGAATGCTTATTATAACAACATACTAGTATATTTAAGATTCTAGATTTGTTAAAAAATAAATGAATAAAAAGTGTTTAGGGGGTTGGAGAAGAAAAATAAAACAAAAGAACACAAGTGAAGTCCTTACCTTAAAATCGGGTAACTCTCTTTGATTTGAGATCAAAGGCTTCCTTGGAAAGACTTCATCCCAAGGTGAGACTTCTAGGAGTAATAGAGGGATTTTTAGAGGCTAAATGAGCAGGGTTTGTCTGAGAAAAAGGCTTGAGAGGTGTGGGTAAGGTGGTAGAGGTGGGGGCCATTTATAAGAGGAGAGGAGGGGGACTCTTGGAAAGTTACCTAATGTTACTTTATTTTCAAATGCGTTTCGGATTTTAAAGGTTCCAATTTGATGTATTTAGAGTATAAGGTGGTAATGGTTCTAAATATACTGATCCAATAGGTATTTTACAAGTTTAATTTATATTTTTAACATTATCTTTTCATTTTATTTAAATCCTTTATTAATGAGGTAAGCGCTGCATCATCATGATGTCATAAATAATTTAATTTATTTAATGTCTAAAAATTATAAAAAAAAATCAAGATGTAGGAAATCTTTTTATATTTCTAATTAATATTTATAGTCAATCATATTTCTTGTATAACCCCATTTAATTTTTTTTAGTGAAACATCTCATTCTTGTGACATTTTTATTTTAACTTTAAATAAAACGTTTTTTATGTCATTTTCCAACCAAAGTGGCACCATGGGGTCCCCAAGTTGACCCATGGATTGTCTTGGACGTCCATGAAACATAAAATGATTTTATAATTTGTTTCTAGGTCATTTAATATTATTAAAACATTATTTTTACCTTAAATTACACTATTTACCCCTAATCGCGATTAAGAAAATAAAAGTTACTATTCACAAAAAAAATTATTTTAATCTTATTGAACCACATTTTACTTCCTAATGAAAACCATGTATGTTGGATTTTTGAAATTCAAAACACAGAGGTAGCAAAGTTTCATTTAAACAAAAAATCAGTTTCTTGAACTACCACTTAGTTGTTTCACTATTCATCAAAAATTGATGTTTTTCAGAAAAATACCAAAAATTCACCATAAGATATAATTGATATTCTGAACTAAAAAATGATTTCTATTTTACAAAATTCAAAACATATAAGTTGAATTAATTAATTTAATAATTATTTACTGCTGTCAAAACAAATAGCGTGTTTTTAAGAAACAATATCTATTAAAAGATTGACACTAGTTTAAGTCCAATTTCAAAGTGAAATTAATTCCAATGACCACTATTGGATTAAATGGTAAAAATATATTCTAATTTTACTTTAAAAAAAATTCAAAAGATAATATAATCATATAAATAAATTAGATTAAAAAGAGGTATTGAATTAAAATACAACTTTTTTCACTATTCATTAAAAAATGACCTTTATCGGAAAGATACCAAAACTTTACACAAAGTAAATTTTGATCTCTCGATTCTAAAGAAGAACTTTATTTTGTAAAATATAACAGATAAAATTTTCAAAAAGTGGATTTAAAAGAGGTTCACCATCAATAGGCGGTTAATCTACCTTCTAAAGAATATTAGAATGTTTACGCTTAAAATTGAATTCATTCACATTTTTAATCTTCTAACATTTATTGTAAAAAGTAAAAATATTTGAAAAACATATATAATCATTTTTTATTTAGTTCTCTTCATTCCCTCCATTACAACGACTAGGCGTTAACTACAATTTAAAATAATATTATTTTATTGTTATAGTGCAACGTAAGATTTCAAAGGAACTCATTGTTGCATATTGGGTAAACCATCAAGCATAGCGTTCCCTTTAAATTAATATTAACATTTTATTCAAAAAAAGGGATAAATATAAAAATTTCATAGTCTTTATTTACCTGGGGTGTTATAAAATATCATTACATTAAAATATAATAATCTAATAATTTATCTAAACCCTTTCTTTTATACCATCTGTAAGGATCCATCTATACATATTTTATAATAATGAACATTATGTCAATTTATTCTATTACATAAATGTATCTTTTTAGGTATAAAATTTTATATAACGATCCCATAACTCATATATAAAAAAAGATAGAAATACAAAGAGGACACTTCAATTTTTTTTAACTTTTTCACATAATATAAAACTTTTAAAATAGTGAAACATTTTTTTCATGGAACGTATCCAAAAATTTCAACTTGAATCCTTCTTTTACTTACCCATCCATAACCTTTATTGAAAAAATTTTAAATGTCTGATTTTCACAAAATGATCAATAAGTGATATTAAAAAGGATAAAAACACTTGTATACTAAAAAATAGGAAAAATAAAATAACAAATACCTTTAGATTAAATGGTCATTGATTTTATTAAGTATAACATTTTAACATGAAAAACAAGTTGACATTTTTTCCTAATAAAGCCTTTAAAACCCATAACAATAAATAAATACCCATTTCGATAACATAGAGAATCATATTTATAATTCACTTTAAACCCCCATTTAATGTGAATTATCAAAATAACTAATTATAATATAATAATTATACAATGAATTGGAGAGAAATAAAGGGTCTCACCCTTTGTATAATCTATATTGGGATCATTTATTTTCTATAAGATATAATGGGTATCAACCATTTATATAAGCTATAGTGGGATTACCTATGGGATATAATGGGGTTCAACCCTTCATATAAGCTATATTTATCTCATCCAAATCATATAATCCTAAATTATCATATAATTGATAAACATTTATAGCATAAACCCTATTATAAATCCTTTTAAACCAATATGAAAAACACATTCCTATAGAAATAAACATTTATTTTTTAAGACACAATTTAAAAAAAACACCCAATTCTTTGAAAACCATTTTCAATACCAAAACATCAAAAAGAGTAATAGGGATTTAACATGATGAAAATGTCATGTCATTCAATGGTATATAGAAATAAAATAATGTTCAAGGTGGAAGGTATGTCATTGTCATAGTGTGAAACATTCCTTTAGTCATTTACCCAAATATTCCTTATAAAACAAGTAAAAATATTACTTCTGAAAAAAATTGAAATGATGTATAATTATAAGAAAATAATATCCAAATATTTTATGTTCTTATAAAAATAGTAAAAATATTACTTTCAAAACATAAACATTTAAGGGAATGAGGTTGAAGGAAAACACTAAAATATGGTTATAGAATATATCCCTTATCATATGGGAAATAATTTAATGGTAAATCCAATTAAACTGTAGCATTATAAAAATATTATATATAATAATAATAAATAAATTCATTATATAAAATTTCAATGGGTCTGAATGTACACCATATAAAGGGATACATATGTATAACATCCAAATATGTCTCAATGAAAGGAAATTAAGGCAATGTCAATTACCTTATGTCTGATTTGTCACATGTATATTTATATTCTTAAATAATAAATATATGATTATTATTTAATTTAATTATTAATTTATTAATCTTTATTTTTTACTTTTAATTCGCTGATTAATTATTTTTAAATAATTACATATGAAAATAAATTTTATTCCCTTCTTTTGACCATATTCGGCTTATGGGTCAAAAAATGACATTGGTAGGTTCACTATGGAAAATGTGGTAATTATTTAAATACATAAAAATTAATTATCATTAAATATATATCACATTTTTATTTCAAATATTATTTTATAACCAGAAAAGAAATATGGTTATAAAACATTGACCAATGGTACAGTTATAGGGAAAACAGATAGTACACACACAAGAATAACATTTCCATATTTCATTGATCATTGTGGAAACTGGTATGTTATATTTTATCATTATAGAATTATAATTGTATCATAAGTTCTATTTAATTTAATTAATGATTCTCTTTTATAATATAATTGTGATTCGATGTTGAAAAAAGAGAATCAAATCTCTTCAAGGAGGTGGTCGTCCATAGGTCCATGAACATCGTTATCACTCTTTCAGCATGTGAAAGGTAATGAAAAAATGATATATTATATTCACATAATGTTATAAATTTCATTAATATAATAAATTTTTCATTTCTTAAAATTATATTAATTATGTTTACACTTATTAACTTCCATGTAACATGTTAGTGAAAAACGAATCACATCACTACTCGAGCCAGTAATACACTATACATACGAGTGATGTTATTATATCCCTGATGAAATGGAAAGTAATTTTTTTTATAAATAATATAATTACGCCATTGGTAAATTATTTTATATAAGTATAAAATATAATCTTTATATCCATCATCATACCAAACTATGATAGGAGTTAATGGAAAAACATATAACATTATATCGCAAGGCAAAATTATGTCGTACACACAAATGATGTTTTGCTAAACAATTTGGTGGAAAATATAAATTATTTAGGTTATAAAATTGACATAAAAACATCATATTATATCTAATATATTCGTGGTATAATAATAATTTTTTGGGTATAGAAATAACTGAAATGAAAATGCTTATTGATGAATGTAACCTATTTTTTCAGTATCCTCATTAGGATTGGATAAAAATAATTATTATATAACATATTTTCAAAAAATAATCTGTCTAGGATTTTTTATGGAATTTGGAAAGTGATATTGGTATGGTTTGTCAAATAATAACGGCGTGATATGTTTAAATAAGTGAGGGGAGTGAGTTCTCTTTTAAAGGTTATCGGGAATGGAAATTTTCTTAGTACCCAACAATAATCAAAATAGGGATGTATCATATACCTCATGTCCCTAAAATTATCACTAATAATTTAGTGGTGGTTTTCTGTGTTCAATAAATAGATAAAAAACACAAAAATAAAAAAAAACATTTTATTCCTTGTTCTTTATGTATACTCAATTTTACCCATTTAGTTTTTACCACGATAATTTGTTTCTTTTTTATATTAATATGCAATTTAACAATTAATAATACAATTAAAATGGAAATTTTTAGATAATATAAACATAATGATTCTATTTATAAAAACTAATTTATTAAATGATTATCCTATGTGTTTGTAATGTTAATTTTAATACAATCATATATACAGAAAACCCCATGTTTTAACATTAATCACAATAAATAAAATTTAACTATTTTCAGAAATAATTATATTCAACAATTATGTTTACAATATTAGAAAATATAATGAATTAAGATCACAAATATGGAATCCATTTTCAAACATTCAACTCAATTAATTGGAAAAATTAAATTCAAAAATTATCCCCCATACACATTATGGCAACAGGTTCTTATTAAGAGTATTTTTTTTAGAAAAATTTGATTCTTTGTTATGTATTTGATTAATAATATACTTAGTATGGATGAAAATTTATATACAATTATATGTAATCTATAAATTTATTATAAAAAATTCCCCATTTTATTATTATTAATTAATTAAAATTGATAAATGTTATGCATTTAAGAAAAGTTTCTACAAAAAAAAAACCTGTTTTAATCACAATAAAAACTTATACAAATACAAATTTATTTTTTATTAAAAATTAATTTATTAGATGAAAAATTATTAAATATTAGTTTTGTTAGATTAACTGAAATTTTAAACATAATTTGAAATTTATGTTACTTAATTTATTAAAAATATTTGACAGTTTTAAAAATAGTTATTTTTCACAATTCACTAAGAAATAATTATTTTTAGAAAAATTAAAAAATATTCCCAGTGTAAATTTTTTTAATAAGTTTTAGATAATTAATTTAATTTTTTAAAATTCATATTATAAATGTTAAAAAATATATTATAACAATCATTTCATGAAAATGAACCAAAATAAATACTGAAAAAAAACCTTAATTAAAAATTGATTGGTTATTAAATAAAATTAAAATGATTTATTATAATTAATAAGAAATATTTATGTATATCATTTATTTTTCAATACTATACTTACTTACCAATTTAATTCTTTGTTATTTCGGTTATATATTTATATATCACGGGACATTTTATGTTTGGTGATGTGTGTTCGATATGCTATCAAACATAAAAATATCAGCATTATGAGCACAAAAATATATTAAAGAGATTAAAATTATTTAAAAATAGATATATTCTTATGACATGGGGTGTTATATTCACATCTAAGTTTAGTTTCATTTGTCCTTCATGATATCAAATAAAATTTTATTCATTGAATATCTCTTCTAGGTACACATATTGATAATATGGGATGAGAATCTGTCACATAACTCCCTAGTGTCTAATGGGATCAGTTAGATGGATTTGTGTTCACTAAATAGGGCATTTCATCTATGGCGTTTCTCGATGTATCTTAGGTTGATGAATGTGACCTCCCCTGGGTGTGAAACAATGGGTTACTGGGATGATTTTTCCCCATTCATTTGCGTTCTAGATTGAGGAAATTTCAATGCTTGGCTTGTGTCAGTTAGCCTGAATTAAACCATTAATTGGGTAATATTTGTTAGAGTACCTAGATATGGTATGGATCATGGTATGATTAGACTTATGAAGTATGTACCTCCATGTAGTGAGAAGGGAAGGGACAATATTATAAATTTGTGATTATTCGTAGTGTTTATGGGTTTAAGGAAATGGATTGGGAATCAACCATACCTTGAGTCTTCTGGTATAGGAAAATCATTAATATGGTGGGATGATCCCTTCATTGGATTCAAACATACAGATGAATTATTTATTGTTTTATTCAAGGTGTCCTTATTAGCACATGATGAACTGATGGTCTTGTATACTTCATAGGTTGTTATGTATGCCTAGTTAACTCTAGAATATTTTATGAGCAGTATTTATCAATTAGTAGTCATCATGATAATATAAGAATATGATAACCTATATTTGTGTTTCTTGGTAATTTCGTGAAAATTTTTATGATCAATCCCTACTTGGGTACCTTTGTGTGTGTGTAGATCTTATTATAGCATATTAATTAACCTAATTATCATTATAGTGGACTAGAATTATAATGATCAAGTGTATCTGCATATTGAAATAAGGACAAAGGATGGTAGCTAGTACAGTATATATGTGTTATAAATTTTTTATATTTTAATTAGGTATCATCTTAAATGGAAAGTATTTGAATTATTTTTTGAATGAATCATTTATTAAATAAGAAACTATAAGATTACTTATCTTGAATACTCACATATAATGGTGTTTGGTTACTAATTATTATTTACTCATATGATATTGGAAGAATAGTCTCCCCAAAGATTTTTTTAGGACCTAGGTGCTTGTGGGAAGTCATTAGTGTAGGTGTAGGTGTGATTATGTTCACATAGAATCTTTTAATTTGGAATTTTTTATTGTCCGTAGGATGGGGAATTCAAAAAATAGATATATATGTTTGAAAAAAGTTTATGATAACGTATTTGTGTAATTATTTGTTGAAAAAAATAATTTAGTGTTCAACTTAATAATTTATGAAATGATATATATCTTCTATAAATTTTATTTAAATAAATAAAAGGTGCTAGAAAAGGGATAAAGTTTTTTAATTACTAAAAAACATGTTGAATGTGATCATTAATATCATATTAAGTGATCATTAATATCAGTTTTTTGGATAGAATGTGACCATTAATATCATATTATGTGGAAATTAAATTATATGTTTTGATATCTAATAAAAATAATTTTATGTGGACTTTATTAATTTCAAAAATATTTTAAGGAGCCTTTTTTTAGGATTTTACATGAGATCTTACTCTATGACCATTTAATAAGGATATCCATTATTATAGGCTCAATACAGACTTAAATTATATGTAATTGCAAGGGATATACACTATCACATATATTATGAAAAATTAAACAAATTAAATGTGTTTTGTGTACAATAATTATTTATTACTATCTTATTTTTTATCTTCAAAGGGAAAAGAAGGTATGTTGGTCTATTGAGTGTCTTGGTTATGAAATATCATTGAAAATCCATGAAATAAATTATTTTTATTAATATTATACCACGTACACACCCAAAAAATGCAATCATTTTACACTTCGTAATATCTTCCATTATATTATATTCTATAATTATTTTTCTCACACCCTATATGTTTACATCTCTTCCACATATAGATTCTAGGAGTGGTGATATATATAAATTATAGAGAACATTCAATCTTATAAATTTTACAGGGGACATTACAGTGTTTAACTACTATTCTTATGGTGTCATATATAGGGGATATCAATATTATATTTATCATGATATTTTATTTATACTATCATTGTAATTTGAAATGGGATATATTATGTAGCTTATTTTGATGTATTATATCATCAGTATTTAGTTGGATACAGTTTTCGATTGGATCAAAATAATTTAATACATGACTCAATATCTTCGGGTGACTTTGCCATTTTTTTATATTATATTTCTAAAACAATGAAGGGTAAATCATTCCATATATTATACTTGTGACATCCACTACTACTTTTCATCCACTAACGATAATATAATATATATAAGATATTATATTGTTTTATTTTAGTTGTAAAATTTTCTATATAATATATTATAAAAAAATTGTCAGAGATATTTCATTTTAGTGTGTTGCTAAGTAGAGATAATGATAAAAATGATACACTATGATAAAACATAACATAAAATATTTGTTTGTGTTGGTACCCAAAAAAACCATTGTTGAACTCTATGTGTTCTAGGGAATATAGGGTTGGACTTGAGTAATTTAAAAATAAGTTATACCGGTATAACAAAAAATATAATTGATAATGAGAACTGGGTTATTTTTTCATGGTTTTGGAATATAATAATATGATATATAAATGTGTAATACTAAATTACGTTAATTAAATATTTTATTTTGGTTAAATAATATAATTTTTAATAAAATAATTACTGTTTATATATATATATATATTTTATTAATAATGAATTGGATAAAATGAATTTTTGAGATTGTTTTTTTCAACAATGTGATTCCTTTTACTTACCTAATTTCATTGTGAATATGAGTCGGAAAAGAAATTTTTTGGTTAGATGGTGAAAATTTTGATTTAGAATTCTATGTGGGGTATTTATTATTATATAATCATAAAATAAACGATTTTTATCAATGATCCTTATGGGAAAAATATAGAGCAAGGAAGATATAATAATGTCTATATAGAGGGGGAGGCCAAGGGATATTTTTCTTTTAAATACCTTGTGACTCTGGTTGAGAAGTATATTACATAGTTTTTTGTTATAGTAATTTGGAACATGGGAAAAAATTCAATATTTGGTGGTGGTGGAAGATGAGGTTTGATATTTTCTGTTATGGAACCCCCATGATTTAACATATTTGATTCTCATCCCAGTTAAGAAGAGTTTCCTTAATATTCATTCATAAAATATGCAATGATTTAATTTATATAGGGGAATAAGGATAAGCCTTCAGTTTCCACGCTTTAATGATTGGAATTGTACTTCTAGGAAAATTATTGAGATAATGAATGTAGTGCTTTAGTGCATGGTTGTCATGACCCCCTCCCCACAATGTGTACCCCTCCAAGGAAAATAATTTTAGAAGATAGATAATTACCTTCAGTCCCTCCTCAAATAGACATCATGTTGGTGTCTAGTACAAAGGGTATAATAAACATGCATATGGGAGGAATTACCCTTTAAGAGAAACACATGCAGAAGAGAGTGATAAGATAGACACAACCCAACTCCTTCCCTGATTACACTATAATCGAAAACCTATTTACGGAAATGTAATGTCATTATGAAAATACTAAAAATTAAAAGGGAAACTAAAAATACAAGAAAAAACTATAGAAATAAGTGAACACAAAGCCCATATATCTCTTGAAACCCAAAATATAGTAGTAGCTTGTATGATCTCCAACCTATTCCAACTGACTAGAAAGAATTTTATATATATGTATGATGAGTATAACAATATACTTAGTTGGGTCCTGCCAGGAACCTATTATGAAACTATCTCATCACCTAAATATGTATACTAAGTTCCCAACCTCACCATGGATACTCTCACCAAGTTTCAGTTACAAGACAATATAATACAATAATGAATATAAAGGGTAACCCGCTACAACTTTTCTGCTGGTTTCCCACTCTATCCCATCATTATATGTCCTAAGAATATATCATAAAAAATCCTAGCCCACAAGAACCTGGATGATGCAACACAACATGAACCTCAGGTAACACACCACCACTTCCATATACCAAAAGTTACTAGGTATTATTTGGGAGCCACCAAAGCTCGCATAACATGTATCATATGTCAGGGAGTTATACCTCAAGTCGTCACAACACATACACTATGTAAGAATCCTAAATCCAACACATCATGTACATATTATACCTATAGTATCCATTAGAATACTATTAAAAGAATATATGTGTTTGAAATAACCAGAAGACATTACATCCCTCTAGACACATATATGGGTAAAATTGTCTACCATAAATATCAGCACAAGTAAAAACCAAGAAAAGAGAATATGTCCAGAGGGTACTATGTCATCCATCCTCCCATGAAGATGTTGGAAAAAAACCCCATGGATTATAGTCCCCTTGGATTCAGGCTTCTTAACATACATGGTTGAGTATCATATAAAAACACAAGAAGGTACATGATCTAATATATCTCGAAACCACACTATTGGAAGAACCATGCCTTAGACTCAACTATAGCTAATGTCTATCTAACTCTAGGCTGCCACTATTAAGACCATATATCCTAAATGAACACATCCAATCAAATAGAAACATTAAAATAATTTATCCCTTTTATAAGTTTCAATGTATTTTAATTATTTATTTAACCATTATTTAACTATTTTAATTTCCACATCACATTAGATTACCATCTCATCAACGATCCATTCCCTATAGGAATAAAAAAATCTATCCCATGAATTAAAAAAATTAAAACCAAAGCACTGTGTCTGAGTAGGCTCCAACCTAATGGGTTAACCATTTATTAATTTAATTAAAAAAATTTATAACATTCTCTATGTATATGTATTAAAAAGATTCTATGATGCCATATATAAGGGGATCAACATTGTGAGTAGATGAAAAACCATTCCATTCTCACCAAATATAGCAGGAACATAAACATACCTATCCATGATATACTAAATAATAAATGAATGTGGCATACCCCACACATCTTAAACTCTTCTGGAAAGAAAGTAAACAAAACTATTGACCCCCAGAATTTGGAAAAGGATATAAAAAAATGGATTCAAACAAGCATTCTACTTTAATATCAATAGGTAAGATTATCTTCTACCAGTTCCATTATCTCCTCTATACTCCCTGAAACCATATTAAAAAACATATGAATCTTACCACCCTCGATCTCAGCTACTACCACAACAATTGTAAATCCCTACCTCATGTACCACTATATCCCTCTAAGCTCAACCATCCCAATCTCACATCACATCTGTGCCTCCATGCCCCCACAACCACAAAAAGTATCCAAGATCTTTCATGTCACAATAAAAAGGAAAAAACATAGAAACCATGATCTTGGTCTTAAAGAATGTCATTCATACATTACACAAAAAATGATGTCATGGATCTAAATAATCAGGAATTTGGAATTTACAAGAATGTGGGAAACTCAGTCCCTAAAAATTCATTATATTTTTTTCACAAAACCAGTTCTTATTTCTTATTGAATTAAACAATTCATTATTCATAAGTTCTAATAGTGGGAAACATAAGAAACAATCTATCACGAGCTATCACAAATTAATTATATAATAAATATTAAATGTCGCTAATTCATATGTCAACAAGAATCAGCATGCTTCAGGTTCATTAAACAAATGAATTTAACAAGCATTTTAACATCAATTTGATTATTATCAAATTGTAATAATTAAAACTAGAGTCATTGAACATGCCTCTTAAATTCCTTCATCCAATTAATAATAATTTATTTCTAGCTCTAAAATCCATACCAATTTCCATAAAGAACAATATGGTAAACTATGAAAGGAATAGAACTCACACTATCTTGAAAATCAAGAGGAAAACTGTTATCACTACACAAATAACAACATCATCAACCAATCAACACCAAATATGTAATCCAACATATTTAATTTATTTGGATAATTTCATTGAAATATAAGGAAATTAATCATGATAACTCTTTGACTTAATGTAATGAATTGCAGAATTAATGAATCCCCTACATCAAAAGGTTGATAATGATCTTCTCACGAGAATAGGGCATTCAACCAATCATTGATCACCACTCTTGTAAGTTCTACATCCATCAGAAGATTTCTCGATACCACTACACTAAAAGAACTGAGAGAAACCCAATTAGAACTAAATATTAGAAACCACCATATCATAATGTGAAGACATGATACCAAAAGAGATCAAAACAGTGATAATCCTTAATAAAAGTAAGGAACCAAGACCTTGGATCGAATCGATTCACCATAGATCAAAGATTGAATCCCAAGGATTGATTCCCACTAAATGGATATCCAAAGCACTGGAGAGGGGACTATCAGGTCGGATGGGATGAGAGGGTGGAATGTAGTAGCCATAAGATTTGACAATCCTAGTGGATATAATTTTATAAACCATTACAGAATCAAGGCATTACATGATGTTTAATCCCCTTTAATGTTGTGTAATTCATTGAGGTATGTTTCCACAAAAAACCACCATGCCTGAATTTATTTTATTTTCTAATGCTCTAATTATTACATGCTATGAAACACATGTTAACATCATTTAACATTATTTCACGACATGAAATCCTCCTGCTTCCTGCTTTTAGCTGTCGAATCCCTCTAAATATCCTCCAGGCTACCCTGAGCACCATGTTCATGGAATCATTAAAAGGGTCGATCCATATAGATCTATTCCCTCGCATCAGAAACCACTCAAACATTCTTATACTCTATAATGCGAAAAAAACCCTGAAAGAAAATATAAAAGGGGTTTTCCGGACATCCTCCTACCATTATACCTCTCAAGGCTCTTTCCATAAAATGATCTCAACCACCTCACTAGGGGAACATTGAATAACCAAATAAAGCGAAACCAGTTCCTAAATAGTCTCTTCTGAGAGATACCTCTCAAATGTGAGAAGTTCACTACATGAGTCAAGAGAAATACATCTCCTAAATAAAAAATGTTTACAAAAAATTGAACACTTTTTCAACAGAATATCTAAACATAAAGAGACTCAGTGTACTGAGTGCATACCTATAAATCACATTCCCAGGTACTCTCCCCCATGCCACCATGAATCCAAAAGATGTGAAAATTGGGGATAGGATGCCCATGAAGCACCTTCTCTTGGCAGTCCTGGATCTCTATAGGCATCTCCTTGAATGTCACATCATCGTCAAAACTGATCTCTACCAAATAAATGATGTTAGAATCATCTTGAAGATAATGTAAAAGATGAAACACATGAAAAACATCATGTATCAAGATCATATATGGGGAAGCAGTATCTGATACTCCACGACTCCAACATGAGCCACCACCTTGAAAGGTCCAACAAATATGAGATAAAACATACTCCAATGACCATAAATTTTATTCCCACTATGCCAAACCACCTTCAAGAAACCATGATCCCCATCATCGATCTATAGTGGTATCTTCATATAACTAACATAGTATTTATAATGATTCTACTCTACTTTAATCCTCTCGAGAATGAAATGTACCATCTCTGTCATATTTAGTGCTAGTTCTATTCTATGAATCACTAACACTCCACCTATACTCTAACAAAATAAATATTATAAATCTCATCCATACAATGCATCAAATGGATCTATACTTATGGTGGGTTGAAAAATAAAACTGTAGGTGAAATCTACCTAGTGTAGGTGCCTCATCCATGAAGATTCAAATTCAAAGACACAAGATAAAAACATGTCTTCAAGATATGGGATGGTTTATTCTTTCTGGCAGTATGTCAGTGATTTAAAATACTATCTAATGAATATATGGGAATAAAAAGCATGATAGTATCCTATACACACCCTTGAGGTAAAATGAGAATCTTGATTAGAAATGATCATACTCAGGACTCCATGAAGTCTCACCACCTCTTCCAAATACTATCTCGAAAAAACCTCTATTGAACTCTAATACATGATTACTATAATGGGTGATGATTCTTTCAAATAATACACTACCACCCATATTAAATCACATGATCCCTGAGCTCAAGATAAACAAGTAACAATTTCCATCAAGATGTGCTCCTATATCCAATGAGGAACATCTAATGGATGGAGAAAACCATTGGTAACACAGTTCTTATCCTTCACCTTATGGCATAAAAATCATCGAGAAGGAAACTCTACAAGTCCAAAAATCAACATTGGACACTATCACTGACCTCCCAAGGCTCAATAAATCATATTCACGCTAGGATATACCACTAATGGAGGATAATGGAACTCTCTGACAACAATATCATGCTTCACCAAATGAATGAAGAATCAACCCTATAATAACACTGAATGTTGTTCATCCTCTATCAAACCATATGAGACCTCACAACAAACAACATGGTCTCCCAAAACCTCCACCTCCTGGGCACCCAACTGAGACACCTCCACCATATACACCAAATATGACTAAACTATTATATGAAAAACGTAACCTCTACCCACAACTTCTCCCATATTTAGGAGAAATGATAAATGTTTTTCTGTAACTCTCCATGAATCACCCGATTCACAAAATGCATCCCTAAGAATCTTCATTCTCAATGAATTGGCCAAATAAATCCACAATTTAGGTGTATATGAAATCATGAATTCGTAATCCTCTAAGAACATCATCCACCGACACTAGTATATGTTTATTTCATGCTTGGAGAAAACATAAATCAAGCTCAAAATGATCGGTGAATACCAAAAAAATGATCATTGATTAGGTAAGGTCTCCAGAAATTTTGTTTAAACACCACCACCTCCAACATAAGATCGTTGGTGGAATAGTAACATTCAGGGGGATATAACTAATGATACTCAAAAAAATTGAATGATATCATCTGTATCAGAACACATCCTATATCAAGACGTGAAGCCTCATAGAAAACACAATTCTAAACTTTTTCTACCGACATACAATGAAATTTGTACTGGACAACTTCTCTTTCATATACTCAAACGATACGTGGAACTAATCAGTCACCAAGGACGCCTAATCCTTTCTATAAAAATCTATTAGTGGAGTTACCACCCATGATAAATCAGATATAAACCTCTTATAATATCCTTCAAGACAAATAAAACCTCAAACATTTTCCACTATCTTGGGGGATACCTATGAAACAACAAATTCTCCCATTGATGGATCCAAAACTACTCTGTGGTGGGATATAACATTTCCCCTAAAATGGAATTCTAAAGCCAAAAACTCACACGTAGAAAATATACCAAATAGTTTTTCATGATGAAGAATTCCCCAAATAGTATACAGATGCTCTTCAAGTTCCTCCTCAGACACAGTGTGCGTGAGGATCTATTGAATGAAAACCACCATGACCATGTCCATGAAATCAGGAAACACAACATTCATTAACCCTAGAAACACACCTGGATCATTCTTTACACTGAATGACATCACAACGAGATAATAATTCCCATGATGATAATAAAAAGATGTTTTCATAATATACTCATCCTTCACTCGCATCTGATGATACCCTGAACGTAAATTGATCTTTGATAACCAATAGTAACCCTTCAGTTTATCAAATAAATCATCAATATATTGTAGAGGTTAGTGGTTCATCATTTTCACTTTGTTCAATTTGTGATTATCGATAAAAACTGTGAACTTCAATCATCTTTATTCAGGAAAAAAACTGGTGCACCCCATGGTGACACAATCAGCCAAAATGACCACAATTCAATAGTCCATTGAGCTGTATATATACAGATCCTCCAACTCAAAAGGTTTTGTCCTATGTAGATACAATGATATTGGAAAAATTCTTGGCTGTAGCATAACACAAAAATCATTATCTCGTCGATGGGGTAATGCTAAAACCTCTTCTTGAAAGAAATGAGGGTACTCATCTACGACCCAAAAAATTTACATTTTTCGAACCTCTGATTAACTTAGCATCCACCCATAAATCAGATAAGAAAATTATGGAACATGCCTCGGGCCCAACCAAGTGTATCGCTCGGCAACAATCATCACTGGCTCTCCATCAACATCAAATAATAAAACCAAACACCTAATGAAATTCATGATATCATGCACTGAATACAACCAATCCATGATAAGGATGATGTCATTCGGTTTTATCAATAATCATAAAAAATCTCCCCAATATAATTAATTCCTCATCACTAGATCATGGTTTCTACACAATCCAAACAAGTCATCTTGAAATTTAAATGACATAGTAAACACCAAGGGCACTAGAAGTATCTCTACCTCATGGAAAAAATCATGGAAATGTTCATGTGATATGAAGGACTACATTTCTCTAGAATCAAAAAATGCATGAACTAATGTGAAAAAAATAAATAAATATGTTGAATGACTTATAACTCACATGGTGATGGAAATGCTAAAGCCTGAAACAGACCAGAAACTGCTCCATGGCCTCTCTGAATGTGCTTATAATGACCAATATGGTCATGCACTACATTCGGAGGATGGGGAGAATATTTGGGCTATTAAAATCCTACCACTTCTGCTATCTCCTGGTCCCAAATAGAAAAACATGTGGTTTCTACCTCAGTTGGAACTTCCTCAATTGAGGAACATGAAGTAGAAAAATTGGTGCCCACAAACTACTTAGAATGGTGAGTCAATCTTGTTGTTAATGACATTGGTGTCTACAAAAAATATTAATTAGATCCCTTATCATTTTTCTAAGAGACTATTCACCTAATGATACGATACATTGATGGATGTGACCTACCCCTGACTAATTTGATGTCCTTTATTCCTGACAACTACGAACCACGGATCGTATCAGTACCTCATGATGAATTTTAAAAACTCCCCTCTTATGACGATATATATCTATTTAATTTCTTCTTGATGATATCTTATATTTCTATCACCTCGACATATGTATTCATAATAAATTGGTTTACCTCGAGCCAGATCTCTGGACACAAAGCCTATTCTAAATGCCTCTACCTGGCCTCCTTCTATAGAAATAGGTATGAATAATATCACAAAAGGTGCATGGAATATATTCCAATCTCTTTCAAACTTGTTCTTCCATAAAAAATGATAAGTACCTCCAATTGAATGTTCTCCTTCATAGTTCAATAAATATTACTTGCTATGAAATGGTCTCCTTACTCCTCCCACATGACTACTGACACATCACTATCCCTAAGGATCAGGAACCACCAATGTCTCAATGTCCCACACAATATTATCAAATCCAACAATACACGGTGCTCCTCCAGAGCATGGAGTGAACTGTAAGATAAATAATCCTCCTCCAACAATTCCTCAATCACTACATTTTAAATGGATCCCCAAACCTATGCAAATTCTACACAAAAACTCTCAGAGTGTCCTCATCCATGAGTCATTGTCATCAACCTCTACACTACAGTGATATGCTGGGACAACCTTCTGGACATCGTTAACATGAACAGAATGATGACTTCAAACTAGATACATATCTACAAAATTATAAAATGTTTTAGCTTCTTAACCAATAACATCGAATAATTGATCATTAATAATTTCTTTTCATTAATTTATTTTAGGTTAACCTACCCTAGAATCTTACCATTCAAACATAATTGAATAGAAGAATGATTATTGATCCTTTCATAGGTATCTACAATGAAACCACTTCACCTCATTTAGTAGATGTTGTAATTTTAATGTTCCATGCAACAGATCATAGGGGACCCTTCATTCCTGTGTCTTAACCGGTCTATTGTATTTACAGTATTTGATCACTTAGCTTGCATTGTTTCCCAAAAAACTCATGAAAAATAACAAGTTCTAAACTTCAAACTCCTTCTTATCCCTCAAACTAATCTCTGATACCACTCTATCAAAATACCCTCCCCACATAGTGTATCCCTCCAAAATCGGAAATGGGAGAATAGAGATAGTGACACCCAAGTCCCATCTTAATTTTGACTCAGGTTGGTGACTCGAAACGAGGGTATAGTAAACATGCAGATGGGAGGATTTACCCTCTAAGAGAAACACATGTGGAAGGGAGAGATATGATATGGACTAAACAACTCAGGCATAGTCTAAAATATAAAATAATACCCATGTAATCAAATGTATGTTCGTCTAAGAACTACTACACCTCAAATGGTAATCCTCACCCACCTAAAGAAAGTATAGACAACAGCGACCACAAATCCCAAACAGCTCCTTCATCCCACATACTAAGTAGTAACCACCATAATCTCCCAAAATCCCTAACTAAACTGAAAAATATTTCATATATACATAGGGTGAGTATAGATTTATACTAACTGAGACCCCCTGGAACCTCTCATGAAAAAGTAATGAAAAAAAGAAAATGAATAGTGAGAAACAAGTGAAACTAGCTCATCCCCTTAACAGATATACTGTGTTCGAGCCTCACTATGGATACAGTCACTAAGTATCCCACAAAAGAGAATATAATAGAAAAAATAATATCAAGGATAACTTCTGCTAAGTCCACAATAGTTATTCATTATACCCCAATGTCGCAAGACTTTAGTGTCTCTCTCCAACAAACATAGCACAGAGTGACCTGGGTGAAGCACCACAACATGCACCTCATGTAACACACAAGCACATCCACATTACCAAAAGTAAGATGGTAGCTTTTGGGAGCCACCATAACATCCATAATGTGTATTGTTCCACATCTTGTGTACCTCAATATATAAGAACCCATGCACTAAGTAAGGATCCTCATGATAGAACAACATGTATAGATTATACATATATTATCCATTTGGAACCTATTTTCATAGTATATGTGTCAGAGAAAACCACAAGCCATTACTATCATCTTAAAAATTATATGGGTAAAACTAACCGGTGTCCATATCAAAACATATATCTACCAAGAGAATAAAATGGGGCCAAAGGGGGTTTTCAGTCCGCCATCATTCCACCATGATGTTCAGGAAAACACCCCAGGGCTTAGAATCTCCAAGGTGTAAGTTCTCCTAACCTACAAGGTGGTGTAGCACATAGAAGCACAAAATGTACATCATATAATATAGATCATTACAACACTATGGGAATAACCTATTCATCAACTCAACTATCACCATCGTCTCCCATAATCTTGGCTACAATTTCTAAGACAAGATATCCTATAAGAACAAAACCATTTGAAGATATTCATTAAATTTCTTTATCCGTTTTTAAAAATTTAAATTTATGTTAATTAGTTATATAACTATTAATTAACCATCACCATTTCCCCATCAGATCACATTACCATTACAAAAATATCCATGCCCTATATGCATAAGAAAACCAAGCCGGCGACTTCATAGAAATAAAACTTTAGCATTATATCCCAGCAAGCTTCTACCCCATTAGTAAAAAAATTATTAATTTATTTAACAATTCATTACCACATTCCATTTTTTGGTGTATTGTAGATAAACATTCTAAACTATATATCAAAATTGTCTCAACATGAGTAGTAAATGAAATACCCATCGAGTCTATGCCTCCTATTGTGGGAACATAGACTCATCCACACATGGGAAGCTAAAAATGAAAAACATGGGGAATTACCCACACATCTTTGTATCTCATGGAAGGAGATTAACCAAATATGTATGACTCTTGAGGTGGGGAAAGGATCGTAGATAAAAACAATAGATTCAAATAGAAATCCAACTTTTATACCAAAGGGTAATCCCAACTTCAACCTATTCTATCATCTCTAGTGTCGTCCCCATAACCACATGAATAAAATAATACATTTCACCACCCTAGGTGTCAAATGTTTTCACAAAAACCACGCCTCCCCTCTCCACATACCACAAAAACATCCATGATTCGCCATCCCTTGTTAAAATCACATTCAAGTATCATTTCCCCCTAACCAAAACAACCCTCAGGCTCTACCATATCAGATGCCGTAGTAAACAAACATATCAACCAGACTCTTTGACAAAAATAATGGTTTTCAACATTCACACACAACAAGATCACATAGATATAAAGAATAATATATATGGCTTTTACAAGTAAGAGAGAAACTCATGACCGATAAATGAATTATATTTTATAACACAATAGGTTATTATTCAATATTTAATTAACCAATTCATTAATAATAGGTTCTATCTATGGGAAAAATATGCAACAAGATATCATATTATATAAAAAAGTAATCAAATAATTAATTTAAGGTTCCGTTAATATATTTGTAAACATGTAACAACATGCATCAGTTTAAATAAACAATTTAATTTAAGTTGTATATCTTCTTCAATTTTATTATCCTCAAATTACATTAACAAAAACATGATTCATTAAACATACTTCTAAAATTTCATTAGACGATTAATTTTCAACTAATTACTACTCTAAAATCATTAAAAATTTCCATCATGAGCAACATGATAAATCTACAAAGTCATTGATATCACACTATCTAGAAAATCAAGATTCAAACCATTACCACATCCTAAATGACAACATCATCAAGAGGTCAACATCAATTCTTTAATGTGGTTTAATTATTTAATTAGATTTATTTAATTGTAATCCAAGGGGATAGATTATGAGAAATATATGATTTAATGTTATGTAATAGGAATGTAATGAATCCCCAACAACAAAAAGGCCATTGAAATTTTCGTATAGGAACTACAAAAGATAAGGATCTTTGATAACCCTTCTTACATGGTGTCCATCCATTTGAGGATGTCGTGACACCATCACACCTTCAAAAAACCAAAATAAAAAACATTTGAACTATGAGTAAGAAAAAACCATAGAACGATTAAAAGATACAAGGAAAACTGAGATCAAAAGTGGGAGAAACTGCTAGAAAATAGAGGAAAACAAACCCTACATAATGTTGAATAAGCACAGAACAAAGATGGATACCCATGGATCGATCCCCATCAAAGGGACCTCTAATGTAATGAATATGGGATTTTTGAGTCAGGTGAGATGTGAGGGAGGGAAGAAAGATCTTTATGGCTTGACAACATGAGAAGGTGGAATGATTAGAAACATAACAACATTAGGGGATTACACTATGTGTTATCCCATATCAAGTTATGTATTGAATCAAGGTTAGTTTTTACATAAAAACCATCGCATAATCATTTTTTTATTTTTTTCATTATAGAGAAATTACACATCATGAAACCTACAATAACTTCATGTAACTTTTTCATGATGTGAAATTCTCATTCTTTAGGTTTTTAGAAGCTCAGTCCCTCCGAACATCCTTTAAGCCTCCTCGTGCACCTTGATCTCAAGAACATGCAAAGGGCCAATCCATACAGATTTGGGCCCATACAATGATAATGGACACATAGGGAGTAAGAAGTGGAATATAGATGAATGTTTTATGAATTATAGGATAACATGAGAATAAAGAGATATTTTTTTATTTTCTGCTATATATATGTGGTTAAATACTCGGGTTTTGTCAATGGGAATGGAAAGGACACACCCAGGTTATGTATCCTACTAATCCTAATGATTCTCCCTATTATATCAAAACTGGATATCAATATAAACTACACAAAATGGGTATTATATGATCTAGGGTAGATATTTTACCTCTATATAATAATATCATACATGTAATTGCGCTTCATAGTTGATAACTAGTACTTTTTCCTCATTTTGGTCTAGTTATGAGGGTGGTAGGTCATCAATATGTCTGTCATATGAGATAATCTACCCTACTTGTAATGAAATTTATAAAATATCTAGAAAGGTTTATTTTTTTGGATAAATGTAAAATATTAGTTAATTATACTATCAATGGAGTGTTTTTTAATACTAGTGATTCTTATTAATTTATTTTTTACTAGTTAATATGGTGGTATGTATTGTATGATGATAATTTTAAAGAGTATTTAATCTTCATAATCTGCTATAGAAGATAAGAGAACTAGTTATTTAATTCTCAATTCATGCCATTTTTACAATTGAATGTCAACCTTCTTTTGGAAATCATTGTTTTGGAAATGAATGATTTTTATGGGTTTATTGATATGGAATGATTGAAAATTTTCTATGTACACATTGATTATTCCATGTGATGATTGATCATCATTATATTTTTCAAAGAATCATATGTTTTTATATGGTATAATGACTTTTATTTAAGAAGAGATGCTTTCATGACCACACAAGAGTGTGAATAGTAGATTGAATATATGACTGTCAATCTACATGATTAAATGAAAATATTTCATTACAAAAAAATTCCAAATGAATTTTATGTTTATATATATATAATTAAGAGAAAATTTAACTAATTAAATTCATGTTCATTAATATAATAAGTCATTTTTTTATATTCTAAACATTATAATCCTGAATGAGTCTTAACACCTCTCAAAAAAACCTATATATATGGATATATTAAATATATTTCACAGTCTTCCTATCATTATAATGATGAAAATTGAAAAATAAGGGATATGAAATATCAGATACCTAGCGAGGTTAATAATAAGTGATAACAATCAATGATCATAAAAGTGTATAAGGTAAGAATATGGGTATAATAAAAGTATAAGAAAATGATATACACAACATAGAATAGATAATATTTTAGGGCACAACATAATAGTACATATTGAAAATGTATCATTTCATTGACTAATGGAGTATATTATATTTTTTTAATATCCATAAGAATATAGGTCATAACATTACAGATCAGGTATCATAACCTTTATCTATTATTCAATCAAGAATATCTCACATAATTTATTATGGGTGTCCGGATTTACTCAGCTATTTACCTTAGTGGATCAGGTATCAATAAATATTTTTAATTTTGGATCAAGAATGAGTAATCATTTCACTATTATCTTATTATATGTGAGGATCTACCCTGCATTTTTTAGTGAAATACACGTCACACCAATTTCTTATTGATTAAACATACTCCTGTTTTCCATAATATTAAATATAACCATCATAAAATTAAAAACCAATGAATATGAATGGATTTCATAAAAAATTATAATGGGAAAAAATCACATTATATATAGCATAAATAACATATGAGATTATTATCTATATCATTAAATATATTATAATGTTACCATTATAAGAATATTGGTCTCGTATCTTATTAAAATAAGCTTAGATATTGAAATCCTTGATATTTACATCCATAACCATAATATGAAAATATGATGAAAAATAAATTGGTTTCCAATCTCTTTCAATAACTTTATTGCTAAATACCATTCAATCAATAACATAATTCTTGTTATTTATAATCTATATATGTATTTGGTATATGGTTAAGACAATATTGTTTCTAAATAATTCAATGAATGTAATAATGGTTAACAGACTTAAATTAATGGAATGTGAAAAAGGTATTCCAAATGAAATGAAATAAAAAGAAAATTTATTGTAATACATTGATATTGGTTACATAAGAATGATCTAGTGATGTATCATTTCTCCATACGAAATTGATAGTACATAGAAAATTTAAATAAACAATATGGATGGTTAAATTTAAAAAAAATCTACTATTTACCACAAGAAACATTAGTGGGAAGTTATTTAAATTAGTAATTATTTTAAGAAGTTTTAGAAAAATTATATTATATATAAGAAATAATATTGATCTTTTGAATTATTCTTAAAGATATATATTTATAAATATTACTGTAAAATTTTTCATTTTATGAACCTCAATGAAAAGGGTATATTGTTTCTAATAAACCATCATAGGAAGAATAAATATATTTTTCCATAAATAATTTTAAATGATAATATTTTTATTATATTCATAGAATTTTAATATTTTGGGTTAATTTTAAATTATTTTTTAAAATGGTTATGTTAATTTTTTAAAAAAACTTTTACCAATAAAAATTAATCTTCATTAAATTTTTTTCTGATTAGTTTTAAATATTATCAATGAAATTTTATTCTAGATGATAGAACATATTATTTTTAAAGGATGGAAAATAATATCAACTAAAATTTTCTAAAAACCTACATCATAAAAAGTATATAAAAATTACATTTGAAAAGTGGAAAAACAAATTAATTGAGTCGTTCAAATTAAAATTTTTAATTTCAATGATAAATGAATTTTATTGGATTATTGTAAACCCTCATACTATATTTCATTTAAATATTGGATAAAATGAATAAAAAACCACACCATGATCATTCAATCCAAATATAAGGCCTTTCAGTCATATTAGCAATTATTTATTCATATGAATGGAATTTGATTCTCTTAGGACCTTATGGAATCATCTCTCCAATTAGTTTGGTCTTCCAATAGCCCATTACTACATATGGGATTTCCTTTAAGAAATGGTCAGTTTTATGTTGAACTTATCACGACCAGTCCCCTGGGGCCAGCGTCGTGACTACCCCAAGCCCACATTATATAGGCCCAGGGCTGGCAACTAGGACTGAATGGCGTATTACATAAAATGGGAAGGCGTTGCCTTCAACATGTACAAACACACGGTCTGAGAACGCAATTAAAAGAAAATGTGAAGTAAACTGTGGTATTAAAAGTGTAATAAAGGTAATGGATCTAGAATACAAGCCAAAATGAAAAAGTACAAGTACCAATGAAATGTTAAAAACAACTGAAAGGGGAAAATCAGCTCATGGATCATCCACGGTGGATCCTACCTGATGTGTAGGTACAAATCACCTCCCTAGTACTCCACGTATTCACTTCTCCTCTGAGTCACGTCACACTGAATTCTCACCTCTTAGAACCATCCAATCCTCAATTCTTCATCATCGATCAATATTGTACATCGTCTGCACAAGACAAATCATGGTGCAGGCAGAGCCCGTGAAGGGGTTAGTATAACAACACATAATAGGGACCATGAGGCCTAGTAGGTCTCCTAGAATTCCATAATGAAAAACCACTGTGTAACACCACAATGGTAAATTACCACTAAGGTAAAGTACCACATAACATAAGAACAATCACACGAACAAAGTAAATACATCTCACACAAGGATTTATTCGAGGGGTAGTAACATGTAACATCCCTAATCACATCATCAAATGCCTCACCTACTGGAGAAATTCAACTCTATTGAGTACAGTGGGCCTACCATGTAACATAGAGTAACTTACCACTAACCTTGAACTATTGATGTATTGCTCCACATCACGTACTGTGGGTCTGTTGGGTCCCACAGAGTCGTCCCTCTCCAACACGGTCTGCTAAGCTATTCTTTTTCATCGTGTACTGTGACTGCTCTCCACCGTGGCCTACTGAGTTACTCCTCTCTATCGTGTACCATTGGTTTGTTGAGTCAAACTGGGTTTTCCCTCCCAAACGCGGTCTATTAAGGTACTCCTCTCTATCGTATACTGCAGCTGCTCCCTACAGTGGTCGTCGAGTCACTCCGAGTCGAAAATTTGCAGTTGTTAGGTCTCAGCCAGTCGCATGATTCATTATGTAGTGCACATGGTAGAACTGCTCCCCAAGCCATCATTCGTATCTCAACCAGCGCAAAGTCTAATAGGGATGTAACTCAATGTTTTTCCAAGTCATAAGGGTTCCAAAAAAATAGACGACGAGTCAGTCAGACGACCGGTCTATGCATTATTGGAATTTCAGTGCCAAGGTCCTGGCAAGATTTGGGGGTGATCCAACCCGAACATACTTCAAGATTCTCCAAATCTCTAATGGAGTAAGTAAAAAAATTGTCTCACTCCAAGGGTCCCAATTCTGTAGATGGTTCATCAAACATGTGTCTGGTTCTCAAGATAAGGTTCTTTGATAGTTTCTGGGCCCGGTTGGGCCTAGGTCCTGTCCGACCTAGTCAAACTGACATGGACTGACTCGGTTGGGGTTGGGCAGATGTTTGGTCCAGTACAAATGAGGGTTGGCCTGAAAAGGCCACTTGAGCAGAATAGTGATACCTGCAAGGGGTGGCCCAGCCCACGTGGGGCGTCCTTGCCTATGTGCAGTGGCGGACTAGGTTGGGGGGCCTGACCCACGAGGGGCGGCGGACCGCGAGCCGATGGCCCGGCCCGGGGCTAGTGGCACACTAGGGTGGAAGCCCTGTCTGAGTGCGGAGGCCCGATCCCTGGTCGGCAGCCCGCTCCAAGGGCGGCAACCCGGCCCAAGGGCAGTGGCCCGATCCGATGGTGGTGTCCCGGTCCAAGGGCAGCGACCCGACTTAGGGGTAGCGTCCTGCTCGGAGGGTGAATGCCTGGTCTGAGGGTGGCAGCCCGACTCGAGGGCGGTATCCTTCTCCAAGGGAAGCGGCCCGGTGTGAGGGCGGCGGCCCGATAATGTCCAACGTGTGGTTGTAACCCACCAGTATCTTGGATTCATGAACGGCCTAGAGGCCATTCATTTTGCGGAGCGGTAGTGCCTCGTGGGCGCCACTCCATCACCGCGAAACCTGCCAAGGGCGGGTTCATCCTCCCCCGATGTTTTGGCCATGACCACTATTCGCTGGCAGCGTGGTGGTCGCAACTCCTACTTTCCTACCAATGACCGTCGTGTCTGTCTCCTCCTTCGTTCCCTGCAGTTGATGAGCCGTAACCTTCTTCTTTTAACACGCATCAACATGCTCACGGTCTTCCAATGACACACAAGGATAGCAAGATAGCAGAGGGTTCTGGCTGAGTTCGTTAGGCCCACTCCATCCTCATTAGCTAGTAATAATTATGATATTAATGGTTTGAATAATCAATTGAATCAAACATCAAGATAAACCCCAAAATATACCCTCCAACAAACTCCCGTAATGATGAATGAATCATGGGTCAAATCGTTAGTCAGTTGACCCATGTTCTTCGTATTATTCTAGAATGGGGAAGAGGAAATTATTAAAAAATTATAAATGAATAAACCCCCTACCTCAAAAACGTGTTGGAGAGCGTCTGCGCATGAATGTGGGTCGACGTTCTTCATCCCCGCAACCAGTTCCCAATAACGCCACTCATATGTCGCGTTCCAGTTCATGGTTCGGTGTCGTCTGTCACCTCTTGCTGGGTCAGCTCCATCTTCTAAGGGTCCAGTGTCATGGATCTCCTTCAACACTTCATTGCATGACAAATCTATGCCGGTACCTCCCCCAATAACTATATATATTGGAGAGGGGAGTTTAAGTAACAAAATGGTAATTTAATGGTGGATCATTAATTATAAGAATTCTAATTTCCCCAAATGTGGATGTTAATAAGATTAGAGGGTCAATCCATTTATTTGGTTGACATTTCATCGGTCCTACGTTATCACTTGTCTGTTGGAGGAATAGAATAAAAATAATATAATAATGTGATTTTATTTGTTATATTAAAAAGTTTCAAAAACTATCTTTTTCTCTGGACCTATGGTGGTCAATGTGAATCCTTCCTTAACTTAATCTCGAAACTGCTGATTCAACGTTGTGCTCTAATTTTTAATCTGATCAATGGATCAAATGTTAGAAAATTCCACTCCCATGTTTACTGAGCGTAGCCAAAAAAAGTTCAGAAAATTATTAACAGTCACCCTTGACCCATGTCGGTCATAGTTAGGATCTTCCTTAGTGAAACATGCTCCAAAAGACCCAACAATAATCCTGGATTTCTAATCCGAGTTATCATTTAGAAGTTATGTATTTAATAATAAAATAATTTTCACTTCATTTTTTTATTTACGGCCAGAAGAAAACATTAACAAGTGGCCCGCACAATACAATGATAGTTTCTTCCTAAATAGAGCATACCCTCATGAGTTTAGTGGTGGTCTCAGATTTTTAATTTGAGTTACCGTTCGTGAGTTATAAGAATCTGAAAATTGAAATAACTTTTTTGAATTATTTTATTTATGGTGATTCCATTTTCGGGTTTTCTAATTGGAGGCCTGCAAAAACTAAACCTAAGTCGCACCTAGGGTAAACCCACCATCCTGAACGCAAAGGTGCTCTTTTTTTTCTGATCCAGAAACTTTTTAAGAGTTATTCCACATTTTCAGGAATACTGCTAACGCACGCTAATTAATTATTAACAAATCTTCGACAGATCATTCCGGGCACTCCAGGCCTCAGAATCACGTGCCGTTAGATTACGCTATCTCAAAATAATTCAATATTCTTTAAAAAAATTATACGGAAATTATAGGACATTACATTATCCCCACCTAAGGTATTTACGTCCCCAAAATCCAAAACATAGACTAAGGAAAAAATGGGGGTACTGATCACGATTATGAGCTTCTCACTCCCATGTGATCTCTTGGAGGATCTCGTGCTACTAGATAATGTGCACCATAGGTATCGACCATCTATGAAGGACCTTCCCCTGTTGATCCTCAAACTCCACCGAAAACTCCGTAAAAGTCACCCCATCATCAAAGTAGAACTCACAATAGTTGATAAAGTGCGATAGATGATTCCTGCCTATCCTCAGCTACAACACATGGAAAACATTATGCACCCAGTGCATCTGTGGGGGAAAATATAGACTGTACACCACCTCACCCACTCTGCTGAGTATCTAGAAAGGTCTGATTAATCTCGAAGATAACTTGTCACACCGGACAAATCTCCTCAAAACTCATCAAAGTGAGACCCGTATGAAGACATGGTATCCCTCCTCCTATCATCATAAGACTTCTTTCAGCTCTGAGCAGTTTTCATTTTCTAACAAGTGAGGCATCGTGATACAAACTCTGCCACCGCTTCCATAATCTTGAGCCAACATTACTAACACTGGGGGTCCTCGTACATCTTCGCTACTCCAGGATGTACCGTTAAAGGGGATGTATGTATTTCCATCAACAGATCCGTTGAATGCATCAACGGTACTATAGTGTGTCCTCTAATGAGGACGACGTCCTCCCCAATTTCATAAAATCCTTCAAAAGACTATCATGAGGATATCTGAGCATGTTAGTGCTCGCAATCAATGTCTCATGCTATTCAACCATAAATTTTCTGATGAATTGGGGGAGTGATTATAATATTCTAGAGGTAGCTACTCTATCATTATACATGATGGATATGTGTAGTGAGACTGTCTACTCTATTTCCTCACTCAACCGTTGTAGTCCAGACCTCTTGCTGAGTGTGTATGATAACATGTTCCCCTTCTCAATAGTATAGACCATCCCAAAGTCATAGTCCTGGTGTAACTCTATCCATCACCGATATCTCAGGTCCATTTCCTTTTGTGAGAATATACACCTGATATTCTTGTGTTCTGTGTAAACTGTAAAATATTAACCCATCAAGTAGTGACACCACATCATCAGTACAAAGATCTCTACTGCTAACTCTAGGTCCTGGGTAGCGTAGTTATACTTTTCAGTTTATGTCTCAGCTCTTGAAAGCACTGTTGAGACTACTCCGTCCAAAGAAAAGTCTCCCCTTCTTTTTGTCAAAGCTCACAAGGGTTCCACTTCCCTAGAGAATTCAGGTAAACATATTTGATTGTACATAGCCAAAGAAACATTGCCTCTCCCTTAGGGAAGGTAATCTAGGAAACATATTTTGAAAAGATGCATCCATGATCTACCACTCTTGTTTGTAACTGAAAACTCAAAACTCCTGCTTCCACGAGGGTTAGTCTGGCTGATTCAAGAGTGATTGGATACACCATGATATGCATGAGTTTATCCTATGCTGCCTAGGTTTATTTTTTCTCCGACCTTGGAAAACCGCATTCCCACATTGTAGATAAACCCCAACCATTTTTCCTAATGCAGTCATTCTGAGTATAAACTATGGATGCCCATTCCATACCCAAACTAACATTGTAAGGCGTCGACGCTGCCACCAAGAGGTTCCAACTGAAAATATCATTTCAAGGTTAATATAACACCATCGTCGTATGATTGATTATTGAGTCTGACCCTAAAGGTATCTTCATACATGAGGGTCAATTCAACAGTTTAACTAGAATCTATAGGTCTTCGATAAGATTCGCTGAATAAAGGGATGGTTGGTACCTATTTATATTGATACAGTAGCTAATAGTAGACAAAAACCATACAATTAATTATTACTAGAGTCTTTGGGTCACACTCCTTGACCATATGGAGCTACTCTCATTCCCTATCCTTATGCTCCCTGAACCTGATGGGGACCACAATGCGGTGGTGGTTGTAACAAGCCAAAAAGTATTCCACCTCAGGATGCTATCCTAGATCCACTTCCAGATATGTTTCCATAATGATTCATCTGTCCTTATCACTTCATCTTCCTTAAACATTTTACATGCCCAAGTCTCCAAGACTGGTGCCAGTTTCCTTCTTTCGTACTTCTAACATTCACTTGATGTATTCGCTCAGTCAAAGAACATTCAACCAAAAATGTTATCTCTAGCACCCTAACCAAGTAGGAATGCATATAGGATTAGTTCTAGCTTGGATGTACCTAAACACACCTCACTCGGGGGTCCAAGACCAGAATAACTGATTGTACTCTATTCATTGAGTACCTAGGATCGTCGATACACCTCTATGAATACTCTGCTACCGACATGTCATCCTGTGGAAGTAGTATAAGCTCTAGGGAACTCTCATCCCTTAGCAATTTATGGAAAGACACCCTATCTATGAGGAAGGTTCTCAAGATTACCCATAAAAAACATTCACGTATTCACAAGATCAGGTAATCGAAACCCTTTCATCATCTTATTGAGCCACATAGATGGATCTCTACCATGACCGCCATTTGATCATATGGTAACCAGAAAAGATATAATCTTGGCCACCTCCTTAATCCATTCCTTAGCCGCCTATGGATATAGCTCACCTTAGAACCTGAGGGTTATCTGATACTGAAACATGAGTAAGGAACTAAGCCTACATGCGTCTTCTACTGGTACCACCAGTTGTAACTTCTGACCAACGGGTAGTGATATAGAAAACACACTACCCGAAGGTACTATCTTTGGAAACAATCCACGTACTGAATTCTTATCAATATGCATACCATCCTCATGGTCACTCAGTAGAAAATACTAGAAGTTAAAATCACCATATTCTCTACTGGTGTCCCAACTAGGAAGAAAACTCTATCCACAACCTCTATTCAGTAATCAGCCGCCTATGGGTCTGTGTTGTCTCGGAACCTCATAGGCTTATGGCGCTCAAACTCATGCAACGTGCTCAGCTGGTGTGCACCCTATGGAAGTGGGGCTGGTGGAAATGGTTTTCCAACAGACAATGGTACTATTGATACACCACCCAGAGGTGCCAATGTTGTAAGGGGGCCCTACACTGAGGCCTCATCTTTCTGTGGGTTGTCATTGCATACTCTCTCCGAAAACCTGGGTGGCTGTCTAAGAAGCTGCATCATGATAAGGAATAGGTGTTCCATAGAAATTAACATATACTTGGTGAGAATAATCCAAATAATTCAAAAGAAAAACTTTTCGAAAACACAAGCAATCATTGTTTTTGTGCGTTGAGTCAGAAATTAGAACTCAGGGTCCTGGTGTGTGGATTCGTCAGCCGCCACACCAACACTAGACTCCCAAAACTGAAATGCACACTCATAACACTTAACACTGTTGCCACATAGAAAATATTAGTGTACTATTTCTTAAGTATAACTGAAATCCACAGATACCACTTTGTCACGGCCCGTCCCATAGGGCCCATTCCATGACTACCCTAATCCCACCATCCATAGTCTATGGGCTGGAACCTAGAAAAAAAGGAATATTCTCTAAAACGGGAAGGTGTAGCATTTAACATGTACAAACACACGGTATGAGAATACAACATGATGCAACTGTGATTTAAACTACTATAGTAAAGGTTTTCTATATTTAAAGAGTCTAGAATACAAGCCAAACTGGAAAAGTACAAGTAAAACTTAAAAGTAAAAAATAGTTTAAAGGTGAAAAGCAGCTCCTAGAGCATCCACCGGGGATCATACATGAATGGTAGGTAAATATCGCCTCCAAATTACTCTACATCTGTCAGTATCCTATGAGTCACATCACACCGAAAGTCCACCTCTGAACACCATCCAATCCTGGTTCCCTCAGCCTCGATCAAAGTTGTATATCATCTAAATAAGAAAAAACAAGGTGAGGGAGAAGCTCGTGCAGGGATGCCTATAATAAAACACAGTAGGGACCCTGATACCCCAAAGGTCTCCTATAATTCCACAATGAAAATCCACAGGGAAACACCACAAAGGTAAAGTACCACATAGGTAAAATACCACATAGCATAACCTCAATCACAAGATCAAAGTAAAGACAACTCACACCAGGATTCCCTTCATTGGATAATCACCATCTAGAGATGGTTTGAGTATAGATCATCTCATAATTAACATTTTTTACAATAGTTAATATTCCCTTTGGAATAACATATAAGCGACTCAACCAATATCTATTAAGAAATTAAAATATTATTACAAAATCTAGAAGATTATGCACTTCTTTCAAAGACACTGATTTCATGGGTGGGGTTAGTCACCTATGAGGTTGGAATTTGGGTTTAACAATTTATTCCAAAAACACTTTTTGGCTTTATATTTGGGGGAATATCCTCTTAAGGTTTACCAATTCTCATGAAAATGAGTTCAAGTGACTTTTTAGGACATCAATAATCTATTCCTATTTTTTTTGTCCACTATATGATTATAAAAACCTATAGTGTTTCCAAAATATCTTTGAATGAGTACATTAATGTGCTCATAAGAGGTATTAATTCCAATGATGGAGGATTAATGATATAGGGTATGACTATTGAGATAATTTCACTTCTCAATAGTTCGATGTAGTTTTCATTTTTATGATCATTCTCTTCATCATAATTTGGGTATATGATCTATCAGTTCTCCACAATGGTCATAAATTAATCTCTCCAATTTGTAATAAATATTTATTGGAAGTGAAATGAATCATCATCTTGTTTTCCAACCATTTATATTTCAAAAACATCTCATTAATCTTCAAATATTAATATCTATCACCCTTGATTTAAATCTACTAAGGCCTTCCAAGTGTATAAAAATGGATACTCTAGAATAATTTTAATATACCATTTTACTTCCATGTATAAAATTAGATGATATGAAGGAATGATAGTCATTCCAACATTGAATTATATATCCATTAGAATCCCTCAATTATAATTAATTAAACGTTCATCTAGTTGATGTTTCATTAATATTGAGTTTTTTTCTCAATCCCTATAATCTAAAATATGATCATCAGCATAAGATCAATGTTTTGTCCTATATAAAATAATGATATTACCATGTGGCATTACCCAATAGTGAATTCAAACTAAATGTTATCAAGGTATCTCAACATATTGTGTTGATTCTTCTGAATGATAGTAGAGTATTGCTTTTTTAGAAAAATAACACCTAATTATTCCTCCATCCATTTTGTGGGGAAAAAATTCATTCATAAAATTTCACATAGTTATGAAATTGAGAGATATATTAAAAAATGTTAATTCGTGTATAACTATTTAAAACAAATTAAAAACATCTTCTATTTTCCTTCGATCATTATTTAGCTCATTCATTCTAGAAATGGAAGTGGGGGTATGTACACTAGCGGTCTGACATGTATTACTTCACATTAAACGATCTCTACTATCAATGATTTTTCAATAGCTTATGATTCTAAAATTTTTTTATAATAGATACCATTATGTTTTCATTGTCAACCTCATTGATGAATGATTCTCGTTTCATACATTTTAGCATCTTGATTTCTTTCTCTTTGCATGGCTACTAAAATTCTATCCCATTCACACTCTTAAGAAACACTTCCATATCCTATTATTTTTTGTTTATGTATATGTTATCGAAAAATACATCTGGTAGTTTTTCTGATATGGTCTTTCAGATTTGACCAATTTGGTGATTGATGTTGTGTAAGGCTTATATATAGTTTTTCATCTCTGTCATAGTGTTATTTATTGTTTGATCATATTTCTAACCAAATGTGGATTAAAATTTTTCCTAATTACTATGTAGACATGGGATTTTTATGGTGTTATTTGTGGAGATTGACTGATGTTTTTTTAATCCATCTGTGGAAATAGTTTTTTTGGTAATTATTTTTGAGGCCGAGGAGGTGGAAATTATGTTTTTTACCCTGGAGGTCTGAAATTCCATTTTGGTACCTAATCACTCCTTTTCTAAAAATATAATTGGACGTGTTGTTGTGGATATTAGACATGTAAATATTATTAATATTTACTTTTTTGATATGTTTGGGGCTACTTGAATTTTTGGGATTATTGATTATAAATGATGTAATTTCATTCTTTATCCTGATGTTCCCATATGTATGCCTTTTAGTCATGGTATGGGTGTGGGCCTCCATAAATATAATAGTATTTTATTTTAATCATTGTATTTGGAGGGGGTGGTCATGTGGTTGGTAAATGGAATGACAAATTCTTCTTACATAAGGCCAAAATGAAGGCTAATAAACAGGTAGGCTCCTCTATATTGTGGATTTGGCACTGAGAAGGTCCTCACTCACTTTGGAATAGATTTTCATTATTAGAAACATTATCTAATGTAGTTTGGCCTACATTTGGAGTCTTTAGAATGAGTCCTCCATCAGCTGTTACATCTCTTATTATTTTTATAGCAGGTTGGATCCCCGAATAATTTTTTAAAATATAAATAAAATCATCTCGTTCATGATGTTAGATTTTTTTTGTGATTTTGTTGAATATATATCATGCCTCAGAGGTTAAATCTTCTTTTGTCTTAGAAAAATGATGAAGTTCATTTCTAACTTTCGTTCTCAGAAGGGCGGGAAATATTTATCAAGGAAATTCATGACTAGATCATTTGAAATCTTTATTGACTCATGATCTTGTATTTTTAGCTAAATGATGTCTTCGTGGCACATGGATAACAGGAATTCATAGAGGCTAATTTTGTTTACTGATACTCTCTATTTATGAAAGGTATTAAAATCCACTATTAGGTTTACAATTTGGTCATTGGGGTCTTCACAAAGTAGCTCACCGAAATTAACCCATGTCTGAGATCATGCGGATTAATACAAGTTTGATCTAAAAAGTGTTTGACTAAATAGGTGTGAATACAATTATTGGTGTAGCACCGCTAATGGGTGGTACGATACAGTCCATTATCATGTGCTAGTGTAGCAAGGGTTTCTCATTTAGATAGTCTTCTATTGAATATAGAATATTTTTTTGTGGTGAAATATGTTGGATTTATCTTACCAACCATTGTCGTGCCATGTCATGATGTTAAATATCGATCGATCATGGAATCAAATTGAATTATTTCATGTCCATCAAGGATCGTTAAATGAGTTAGAGGCCAATAACAATTGAACTACCCATAAAATATATTTATAGAGACATAATTAGAAATATATATATATATATATATATATATATGATGCTGGTGTTCTTGAAGGAGACCAATATAAAAGAACATGGTGAAGGATAAGGAATAGTGGGGGGTATAGGGAGATAATGTGAGGTTGGATCCAAAGGAAATTATTCGTAGTAAATAGTTTCTTAGATAACCAATTCCAAAATTTTGTGATCCCACACAGGTCACTGAATTAAAAAAACTATTCATCACATTATGAATATATTGTCACAAACTACACTTACTACTAGGTCTTAGAAAAGTGGCAGTGTGGTGTCAAACCATTAGGGATCACTAGTAAGTAATTAAGCATTCAACCCAAACCCTCTAGAAGAATTCCACACAATCACTATATAAGATTTAGATTCCATAAAACAAGTTATTTTGGACTTTATTCAGATTACTAAGAAGAAAAATGGGTTGATTTCATTTCTCTTGGATTAAAAATTTCATAAATTTTTGGTAGAATAGTCTTATGACTTCGGATTCAATGTGGTACAATGTTCCCTAATTGGTTTTGGTCAAAAAATGTTATATCTACATATGATACACATATCTCTTGGTATAGATATTTCTAATAATCTAGATTCATTACTTTTAGAATCCACATATAAAGTTTCTCTAGAATATGGTTGTAGCTAGATCTACTATAATTAGAAAAGTTTTGTTTAATTACACCTAACAAAGTCAAGGAGTGAAAGAGATTGTGATTAATAGATGTTTTATCCTAATTACTAGTCATAAGGTTTTCATGGTTTGAATCATGGATTCATTAGGATTATAAAAACCCCAACTCATTCCCACTAACACTAAGAGGATTAGTTGTTCATTGCTTTGTTGATCAAATTTAATGAAATAATAATCATGTTACGAATTTTCAGGAAACAAATGAGAAATAGGAAACTCGATTATAAAATAATTACATGTCCAAATTTAAATGATTAAAGGTAATGTAATCCCAAATAAATAATTACCCATAGAATGTAAATAATGAATAATTAGGAATAATCAATGAATACTTACAAACAATAACAAAAATGAATTTTGAATGGAATGAAGAATCACAAAAGTTGTAGAAAATATGAAAAATTACATAAAATTTAAATGGGTTTCATAAAAAAAATAATTAAATTTGGTTTATACGAGAAATAATAATAAAAATAGATAAGAACATAGATCTCAGGGATTTTTTAATGCCATCACTCTGAAAATATAAATATCCCGAAAGATACACTATGTGTAAAGAATTCACAGATATTATTTAATTGTAGTGAATTCTTCTTTACATCTACGTCTCATGTAAGAAGGATTCATGTCACATATTTCATATCTAAAATCTCATCTAGAATATCAACATGTATCATTGAATTTGTTTTCTACTGACAATTTCAGGATGTGTAAACTCAATAGGCTATGTATTTAATATAAATTTACATGGATTATTATTTTCAAATATTCACTGCATGTAAGGTATGTAAAATTCATGTATAAATTCATGTCTTCTAAAATATTCAATTTTGGTTTGTTATTCTACAATAATTCTATGAATTATGACACCACGTCATGTAAGATTTCTTTATGGGTAAATATTATTTTTTCAACATTTGGTCATTTCATCCTTTAAGTCAAAAATACCTAATCCCCATCAAAATACACCTAGGCATATTTTATTATCGATAAATCATCAATAAACCATAGAAAAATTCATCCAATATGTATGTATAAATTTATCTTATAATGGATATCCTAAAAACATTTTGTGCACACATAGTGAAATATTATTCCATATTAATATTCCGGATTCTTTTTTACTTACATCAATCTAGATGTGTATTTCTGTAAAATGGACACCATTCTGGAATTATATAGTGTCACTAAATATTTATTTGTTTTATACAAACACTTTCCCTGAAAGGTGGTATTGACATCCATCTTTAAATAAAATTATAATACAAATTAGCTATGATAATTTTAATTATTATGGTTTGATTATGATAATGAGGTTTGTTGTTTCATTATGGAATATGTATAGATAGAAATTTGTAAAACATTATACCATTAATCATCAATCATTTCTCTAAACATTACCATTCATATATTTTTTTCATGAATTCCCTTTACAGTATCATGATTTGAATAATTTATAATACTACAAACCCATACATTGATACATGTAATCAAATATTTAATTAAAATGGAAGAAGTATGATAAATTTTATAAAGGATTAGTCATATAATATTTCAAGATAGAAATCATAAATCTTTTAGACCATTAATCATGAATCATCGGTCCAAACATGACCATCTTTGTATTGCTTCCCTTGAGTTCCCATTGTTGTATCATGATTTGAAATATTAAAAAATCTATACACTTTTACATTGATACATGGAATGAAATATAAAATATTTATTTAACATTTAAATATTAGATAATTTTTTTATTTATTTCATGAAGGGACCATTATTTTTATCGAATAATATATATCCCCCACCATGTTGAACATAAAACAAAAAATTTGGTTTTATCATTTTTAGAAGAATAAGTCTCAAGAAAATTCCTCTTTCAATAGATCATTTAGATCATATTATTTTTCCATCAAATTTTACATCTCGTACATTGACTAAATCTATTTCAATATTATTCCCACATTCTCAAATAAGTATATGAACCCTTTTATTTAAGTGTATTATATCATATAATATTATGATTCTATCACAAGTAACAATATAATATCCTATAAAAATATCAGAATACTAATATAGATAAAAAATGTGATTTTATTGATGAAATGTATATTCTAAAAATAATATATTCATATAAACAGATGTTTTTATTAAATAAAAAATTTACAATGTACATGAATTTATTTGACAACCATTTTTCATTATACTATAAATAGGTTTATGGATGAAATAACTATTTATGAATCATGTATTATAAATAATGTAAATTTTAAAAATGAATATGAGTATTATCATTGATGATCATTTCACTTACATCATGACTCAGATGCAAGTATGGAAATGATCATTTGGGAACTACTCTAGACTACATTTTATTGATCACTCTTTTCGTATAAGACTCTTAATTGATCATACATACTAACATCATTACATTGATGTGTAGATGAAAATATGTGTTTAAGAAAAAATCCAATGTATATTTTCATGATTCATGCATACTATATGAAGATATTTTTGTCACATGGTCTAGAATAAACTCAAGTCCTCAGATTATCCATATTTTTTAATATCTTTTACATTCCATGCTACTCTTAAAGTAGTTATATATAGTATACATTCAACTAGGATAACATTATAATAGTTCAGAATATAAATTTGATAATATTATGAAACCATTGGTTCCTACCTTTACTTGTAATGGTTTATTATTATAATTAAAACAATTAAATGTGTCAATAATAACTATATTGATTTTAAATAATGATTCAAAAATCATACGTGGAATATCGTTGAAAACTAGTTAGTTTCTATTGAATTTTTTTCACAAAATGTATTAATATATTCACACAAACAATATTTATTATTAATCACGAATGATTCTATTATTAATGAACAATTAGTTGGGTATAAGACACCACAAAACACATTCATCCCAAGAATGTAGTAATGTCTCCATCTGTCTAATGAAATTGTGAGATGATTTTTTTAGTAATAACAATTAATATTACATCTTGAATCATTATTATCTACATTTTGAGGTTTGGTACATCTCACCATTGAATTAAGAATAACCATTTATTCGGAATATAATTAATTCATTATATATATAATAAAATTTATATACTTGCTTGGTAACTCTATTTGGATACAAATTTATAACACAGATTTAGTATCTTATCCCCAAAAATAATAACAAAAATACATATTATTATTAATTAATATACATTATATATAAGAGGATATTTTTTTCTAAAATTCAATTCACTAAATTTATTGTCCATAAAATTATCTTCTGATAAGAGAGGAAAATTACGTATTTTATTATGATCAACCGCTTTTCATAGAAGGGGTTTGTGAATATGACTTCAGAGAGACACTTTATATTTGCTTCTAATTCTTTCCTTTTAAAATTTTCACCATAATAAATAAATTTTAATATTTAATTTAGTCTGTATCTTCTTATTAAACATCATATAATAGGTATTTATGCATTTTATCAATTTACAATTCTATTCTATAATCCTAAACAAAATTGTTCTCATTGGGTGATAAGGATTTCAGAATAGGATTCATTGAAAAATCAAAACACATCATTCATTTTAAAAATATTCTATTCTATAACCATCTCATTCATTTCTCACTTCTCTTTCTCCTCACAGGACTCTTAGAAATGAGATAACATGTAATATTATACATTTCATCATGTAATTTATACAACTCATTTGATATTGATGATAGAAATATAATGTAAACATAAAATACCTCATACTCGAGTATCTTAGGCCATCCTTCACACCCTCAAATCTAGAGGTGTATTAATAGTTAGTGGAGACTCTAACACATATTATTTTATATATCATAATTTTTGGGAATGAAACTATACTGCACATAGAAATTTATTCTAGATTGGATATGTTCATTTTCAGAAATTAATCATAGTGAACATGTGGTATTACTAGATATTATTCTACAAAATATAACATAAGAATACTAGTACATTAAGATTATAATTGATTCTAGATTATTGATGATTTAAATCATTATATTTCTCTTAGTTGTTTATAGAACATTAGGTGACCTCACTACTAGATTTAGAATACCGATTTTTGGAGTATTGTAGTGGAAATATTCCATGAATCCTCCCCTCCTGGTCTAGTCTAGAGTTTACCTACTATACATATTGTATTAAGGCAGGAGTTTGACTGGAAAACTACAATAACTCATGGATCTGTGGAAAATTTATTGAAATAAAAGCTTCTATATGTCATAAAATTGATCTAGTAAACTATTTTCCTCTAAATTTAAAAAAAGATTGTTATGGATTATTATTTTCAAGAATAGATCATAAATCCCACCCATTACAATCTTATTATATCCAAATTATTATAAGGAAATAAAATAGTAATGATAAGTACCTTATACAATTATGTTTTTTCATATTCGATCAATGGATCATTATATATATTAAATTTTCTATTATCATTTTTTGTTATTCATCAACAAAGAAGTTCATTTTATACGAAATATTCCCTTACTTAGTTATCACAATAATAGACTTAAAACTCATTTAATATATAACATTCATCATATCTGAATCCATACATTTTAATATATTATTTAATGTGATAGCATGAACATGAAAAATTAAAAATCATTAATAAAAAATGCATAAATTAAACAAAAAATGTTACTAAACAAATGAAATTGGTATGAATTGATCAAGTTTTTCTCAATATACCAACTTTTACTAAAAGGTTTGAATACATAAACCATTTAAAACTAGTATTTAATCTTTAATCCCATTCCAATTTATTTATATATCAATTGAAACACATCCTCAGCTTGACACGGTATTCATTTTATATTTTCCTCACCTTTATACGGAAATACTCATGAAATATGAAGACACAATATGGAAAATAAATTTATATGTGCAACACATTGTTAAAAATATGTAGGGAAATATGATGTACAACCCATAAATAATAAATTAATTTTAAAATACACCATACACATTAAAATCAAAATCACCACTTCTTGTCAAAAAAATTTCTCTATTTATTGTTCTTTAACCAAACACAACAGATATATCTTCTTCTACTATTTCCATAAATTTAATGAAGGTTCTAAAATCAATATAAAAAATTCATAGGATTTTATTTTCATTATTAAATCGGAAATTCAATCATAATTATTCAGTCATGTTCACACTACTAATGGGACACCCACCTCAAGATTCCCCCCTATGATATAAACTTCACGATTTTATTCTTGAATCAATGTACAAAACCTAATAGTATACAATAACAATAATATAATATTAGGAAACCAATACACATGTTCATAAATAGGAAATACCAATCATAACAGAATCATGTGGTATTCTTATTGGTGATTCAATCCTCGATATTTCATCTACTTCAGTTCACTATGTGCGAAAATCAGGGGAGGATGACTTAATGCTTATGTTCTCCCAACACTAGATATTCTCACACAATATGAGTCACAACAATATAACGTGTCTCTACCATATGAACAATGTCTAATATTACAAACATGGTATATCTAGGATTTCAATATAGTATAGTAACTACTATAACCTTTGTTATGACATGTAATAAGAGGAAATTACCAAATAAATATTAGATTAAAAAATATGAACAATACTATATTAAGAAGGAATCATTCATATCATAATATATAATGCATTTTATAATAAAAAGAATAGTTTTAGGTGGTTCTAGAGATACCACTTTTTGTACACTGTGATTTGTGATTTTCAGTAATGGAATCAAGCATATATAATTTAAATAAAAATAAAATAATAATTTATAAAACATGTGATGCCTTCTATTTCACATTATATTAAAATTAATCCACCTAAATATATTTATTATGATTGTACATACGATTCTCCAAAAGGATAAATAACATCATGATACCTCTAACATATAAAACTAAAATAATGATGATGGATCTCATTCCTCAGATAATTACTTCACAATCATTTTGTTAGGTTGGAAGAAGATGACGTTAACATACAAGTAACAATGTGAATGAAAATTGCCTGATCCAAAAAAGGAATAAACATCTCACTTTATTCCCTTACCAAAAAACAAAATAATAGGTTATTATCATAGAATCTACCTTTTCAAGGTGATGAAGAGGGAGAATATAGGAAGAAGAAAAGTTGATAACTGACCTAAAACAAAAAAGGATCAAGTTCATATGGAAATTTTAAAAATAAAATTAATTAGGGATAAATAATTTACATGGAATTAATTAGGTTTACCAGGAACTAAGAATATATACTGAATAATGATTGGGTTCAAGGGGGTTTGTGATTTTATAATCAGTTACAAAAAATCAATCCCATAGGGAAACATACATTCCAACGATGTAGAACTACTAAAAAAGGTAAATGATGTCTTTTAAAAGGAAAAACTACTCCATATTAGTGCTAGTAAAACCATTGTCAAATATACAAGGTGTCATCAATGTCACAGATCTGAAAAACTAGGGGATGACGATGATAAAGAATGGAACAACTACACAACAGATCGTAACAAGACAGAAAGAGTCCAGTCTATATCTAATCTACCTCAAAATAAAAGGAAAATTAAAAAACATCCTATTGGAATCCACATCATATTCTTGTTATAACACATAATCCATACCGAATTTGGAAAAACAATCAAAATTACCTCAATAACACTCAATGACGTAGTCAATCTCACCATTTCCCAATGAGTCCCCTCTGTGGAACATATCAATCCTCCACACAACATATTCACTAATCAACTACTATTGTTCCCTTTTCCCTCAAATATCTTATGAATACCCCCAATTCCTCCATCATATTATCTAAAAACATTTTATGGGATAAAGTACTTGGAATGTTACATTTTATATGTCTATATTCATTCTTATCCTTGATAATTAAAAAATTATGAATTTTTTTTTAATGATGGATATGAACAACCATCTTATGAGAAAACACTCATGGATATCATTAAAACTAAAAATACATCACTATCTCATACAAACCTCATGATTCCACTCTCACATACCATTTACACCACTATTCCATCCTCTGTTTTTCCCAAGATAATAATTTTCCAATTCAACGAAAAAACTGACCCCAAGAACAAAAATCAATTAAATTCACTTCCCATATCAATATGTTATCTTATTTAGGAAGCAATTACTTGACCACACATTTTTAAAACTTATCATAATATAATTATCCTTGATTAAGAAAGGGTTATCCATTCTTTATTAGACATATTCTTTATCTACACATCATCATCAATGAAAAATAATATTTCATAAAAAAATAATATTCATAAATTTCCATATTAAATATATTTTTTAAAGAAAATCCCAATAGATCTCTTGGTACTATACACACATATATATCTAATGGATCCATGTACTCTCATACAAGACACCATAGACTAGAAAAAAATAGACTAAAAATGGTATATCAATGCAACACCTTAACCTAATGATTTTCTATCTCTATTGGATGATCCATGAACATCATGTCATCCTAAATATGAATCTATAACTTGATAAATGTAATGGGAATCTTCATAATGATACCCAAACTAGACATGTTGAATATGTCATGGATCCTATCAAATTTTGGTTTAAGGGCCAACTGATAATCCACCACACCAATGCCCCCAACACCTCAATGGGCTCAACAATGTGATATGAGATCCTTCTCCCCTTATTCTTCCCTTGCTACCCACAATGTGAAGAACCCTACACAAACAAATAATCTCACACTATAAACTCTAAAGGAATCCTCTTATATTTATTATCTACCTTAAGAAGGTATTTGTCTAGAATAATCATCTCTTTGACCATTTGGTTCTTCTCATTTGTGATCTACACTGCATTTAGACCAGGAACAAATCAATTCTTAACATCCATCCAACACAACAGTTATTGATGTGACCAAACACTAAATGCCTCATATGGATCCCTATCAATGGAATAGTTTTATATACTGTTATAGCTGAACTTAACTTAGTGAATGTATTTTAACCATGAACTTCCGAATTCCAAGATGCATGCATGAAACATATCCTTCTGTGTTTGGATTGGTTGTTATGTCCTCTCATATATATAAGGTTGGAATATAGGGTTGAGGGGTAAATGTGTTAATAATGTCTGATTCATCCCTATCTATACTTTTGATATAACATTATCATCATGACCCGATAAAAAGGACATAATATCTCTATTTATCCACATGACCTCATCCACATACCCCCTTTGTATGAAATTTAAAAAAACGTATTCTCTAATATATAGGAAGTGAGATGACTTCATCAAAAAATATGTGATTGCCCAAATAAAATCACACTCTCCTTGAATTCAAGGTAATCATGTGAATAACTTCTTTAATATATCATGTCACTTTTACTACAGAACACCCTAGAGCTCTAGCAAACCTCTTGGAAAATAATTATCTGCCTACACCTACTAAGAAACTAGAATACTCACCCAAAACACATCCACCGAATGTTTCAATCCTTCCCACCATAGTTACATCTTCAAGACACTGTTAATAATGGATACCCCTAGGTCTAGTTATAATGGGGATATATGATACTCATGATGTGTTACCCCCCAATAATTTTAAAATATTATTATCAAATTTGATATCATATGTGACACACTTAACCAAACGTATAAGACAACATTTCATCCCGAATCATTATGATATATTTACAATTTAATAAAAATCAATACACTCTATATCATTCAATACACAATAAATTGATTTTATATTATTTGAAATAATGAATTTCTTTGATGGGTTGGGTTACATGCATCGCCATGTTTTAACGAATACTATTAATATTATTATTTAAAATGAAATTAATATTCCATATTTAAATGGTAGGATTTGAATATTATTATATAACTTAGGAAAATATATAGTTAATTCAATTTTTACCAATTATATTAGAAAAAAACATTTAAATAATATATTATTTTTTACAAAATATTTTTATACAACCAAAGGTATATTTTCTTAATAATTTAAATTAATTAGTATTACTGAATTATATGAAATAAATTTATATATTATATATTATATGATAAATTTTATATTTTTACATTGATCAAATATATTTTATATGTATAATATAATAACACATACTATTTTACACATAAAAATTAAATTTTTCTAAAGGCTGTTTCCCCCTTTTATCGGGGTAATTGTTTTAGAACAAAATGTTGATAATTTAACAGATTATATTTTAGAAAATAAAATTAATTTCTGAAATAATATTCACAAAATTATTTTAGGGCGAATTTTTGGCATTTTTATGAGAAGATTCATTTTATATGAATAATGTTAAATATAGAATATTATTTGAAAATTTACATTTTTTGTCAATAATTTAAAATGATAAAATTGTTTTTATTTTTTCAAAACTAAAATTCGATCAATTAAATATATATTAATCCAATAAATTATATTTAAATAATTTTTATATTGAATTTATATATATAAACTTCAAAAACTTTTGAACATTTTCACTTCAAAACCCCACTTTCCCATCAGGCATACGAGATTAATTTTAAATTAATTTCTTATCATATGTGAATTTAATTATTGAAAATGTATTCCATGATTTTAAAAATTATTATTTATAATGATTAATAATTTCAACAGAATTATTAAATATTTTATTAGTAAACAATTGTTACAATTGATCATAGAAATTAAGAGTGAAATTAGACAACTAAGGGACTGAACATTTATTCTAAGGTGGAAATGGCATAAAAACATCTTTAACTCCTATTATAAAGCCACATCTATACCATATGAAATATTTCCTTATCTTTATCATTTTTTTGGAATATGTGGGAAGGGAGAACTATGAATCATGTTACCCATTTGAAATCTAAATGGATACCCCTCATCATCCAGTATAAAATGAAACTCAGTCTCCTCACTTATTCACACATCCCACACCATTTTCATCAACAAAAAACTAACTAATTTAAATATTTACTTTCCATTGCTCGTCTTAGGGTCCTTTTTATAGTAAATAAATCTAATATAGGAAGGAGAAGTACACTCGTAAGGGGGTACCAGAAGAAGTGGTAAGGTTTTCCAGAAAGTGCTTTTATTTATTTCGATATCAGACTACTGAAATTATTAAAAACGTCATGATTATATAATATACTAAGAATCCTAAATATACAAATATGTTAATTTTTAATGGTACTAACTAAGACAACAAAATAATTCATTAAGCAGGACAAAAATCATTGTTTGGGTGTACGAAAGTCTATAGGCTCCTAATCAGATGTTGTTCATTCATCCATTACTACCATTAATGGTTGGAAAATTTAGGTATTTATAGATTATATATGATATATATGATATTTATAGTTTATTTTTGCTTATTAAATTATGATATAACACATGACCTCAGGCTTTCCATTTTTTTGGAATACGATAACATTGTTCATGTGTTGGATGGACTACCACACCACGAGGCAATGTCAATCATTCAGATGTCACATATAATTTATTAACTATGAGACAAAAAAAGTGTGATACATATATGAAATAAATATTTCACTATATTTATAATATCCTTATATACAACATTTCTCAAACATTAATATGATAATAAAATGGAAGCAGCATTCATGCTTACGTATGGTCTACTGTCTCCATAAATTGTGAGATCTATTTTTTGACACTATATTTAATAGATAAATATAAATGAATATATAATAAATATATGTTAATATGTAACATGGTTTATATTATGATATGATTAACTCATTATCTATGAAATAGGAAAAAAATAACAAGTCATAACGTACTCAAAAAGTATTGTTATTACCTGAAATAAAGAAAATAATGAGAGATTTCTAATCCAGATGTAATAATATGTTATTAAAGTATCCTATATGATATAATAAATATTAATAAGAATTTTTAATAAGTTAATAAAATTTTAAAAGCACTATAATTGATTTTAATGCATGTATAGCCAAATGGAAATTGGGAGGAAAGGGATTTCATCTAAATTTCATATAATTGAAGGATATTATAATATTAACAACATGATTACTTTTATATGATTCATATAGTTCACAAGAGATGTAATATAATTACTATATAATTATTCAGGATAATTTTAGCTTCAATTTTAATTACTTATAATTATGGTATTTAAATTAAATCATACCCTGAGGTAATAAATTTCATAACCCAATTCTTTTTCATTGGCTTCTATTACATCCATGTTGTTAATATTATATGATTTTGAGTATAATAAATTTTGAAAATATATTATTTTATTTCCGAATATTTTATTTGGATTTATAGTTTATTCAAATAATTGATTTATTTATTAATTATCATTTCCATATTATGATCTTTACAAATAATTAATTTAAAATTTAAATTTATTTGGAATTATTCACAAATGAATTTACATTGAAAGAATCTATTTGATAATTATATAATGAAAACATTAATATTATCCTATATGGTTATTAATTAATATTTTCATATAATAGTGGGATTTTTTGCACTCTCTATTACATAAAATAATTTATAAATATTTTATGGAAACCCGACATCATTTCTCTATTTTATCGGAAGTCAAGTTTCTTCCAGAACTATATTTTAGAGAAAAAGTTTTTTAACAATTTAAAAATGATTTATAAAATTAATTTTCTACATTTTTTAAAATTTATGTTTTTTAAAATTATTTAATGAAAATAAAAGTATTTTCAAAATGAAATTACATTTTTCTCAAGATTTCGTGTAAGGAAATTTTTAATTCATCAATGATAACCACCATTAATCTTATTCCATTGGGCATAAATCTTTTTCATAACATCATTTTTGTGGAATGGTTTTTTATTTTTTTACTAAGGAAAATATTTTCATTCACTTAATTGAATTATTGCCTTAGTTATTGACTTATCTATGATCATTTAACTTTAAAATTCTCTAAAATATCCATATCATTTATCAAGGATATGATTATTGAAAAAAATATATAATTTTTTTACACAAGGTGTCTAATTTTAATGCAATTTGATTTAAATGCGAAATAAGGATAAATCCATATCCTTTACTCAGTATGAATATATGATAGGGCACATTGATTTAGAATTCGATCAATTATATGATATTTAAATAATGATTTTGTCTAGAACGACACAAGTTGAGGACCATTTAATGTAAGTCGCTTGATACATTGATAGTCTCATGAGAAGAAATCAGTTGGAAACAAATCATTTCTATTTGAAACCAAGATTGTTTATACTCTATGGAGGATAGATCTCAATAGTTTTATTATTTGTAAGGTGTTGACATGAACTATGTGGGTTTCTAACTAGAATATTTTAAACCATTTTGATGATATATATTGAAGATAAAGGTATTAGGTTCCTGGAAAACATAAAATCCAATAGTTAAGAATTTCTTTCATTCATATTTAGTTTTCATTATCCACGATATTTTATATATTTTATAGTGTATGGATACATTTTATTCCGAAACTATTGATTTAAATAAATTGTGAGATCATTTATTACCTTTCTATATTGAATTTACGTTATCATAACATGATATAAAAATTATTTAAATTACAAATATGTTCAATTATTTACTACACCATATTTATTATACTTATTGATTCATGATATATTCAAGAGTAATTAACCCTTATTAGGAATTTGAGGTCACCCATTAATTTTTTCTTTTCCCAGAAACACATGAAGACTAATATGAAAAATATAAATTTTTATACTAGAAGAAATAAATTAATTCTTGAAAAAACCAATTATTTTCTCGTTTATTTATTCCAATGTAATGTAAATTCATATGGGTTTCTATTTTACCAATGCTACTAAATTATTCTTCCATTAGGGATGCATATACTTGTATTGTATGCCAACATAATGATATAAGGCATCAATATCAAACTTACTAGGGTCGGGGCGCCATAATTGGTATTAAAGAATGTTTAGAAGAATCATTGAAAAATATATTTTGGAAAAAAATGATAAAAAAACACAACCATATGATATAACATAAGGATATATATTGAAGAACATGTTAATGACTTTTTATGGAAGATATTATGTGTTATTTCCTAAGAATACATCCCTATCTGGATAGTATCATGCGTTTACGATTTTAATATTACAAATATGTTCGATGACTTAAAAACATTTTATAGGTCTTTTGTGATGAGGTTATACTAATTTTAAAGACCTTTTGTAGATATTAAATGTAAATATACAATTTAGTTATAATTTTATTTCTAGAATAATGCCTTTACATTTTATATACATATGACTACCGTTATTAATAACCTTTAGGTTTTATGTGATCATTAACGACATTATAATAATGGCTAAATAATATTATTTGCCTTTTCAAAAAAGTGTTGTATTGAAAACCTTTGTAAAATGTTTATTTAATAATCATATTTATTTCAAGGATGACTATGATATTTTCTAGGAATATTATATGAACTATATTAATATAGTTATAAAAATGAAAACTCATATGCTAGGTGAAAACTCATCGCATCCACCACGGTGGTGGGGTTTGAAACTAAGATCAAAGTATAATAAGGGTTTTATGCCAAACACTAACCATCATGAAGTCATGTTTAATATGCCACTATGTTTACATAAAATATTTCCAAAAATATTTATAATAATGAATCAGTAGTATTACTTTTAGTTTTATAGATTAATTTATTAACCACATTAGGTTTGAAACATAATTAGATAAGTATATAGAGACTTATTTTATGGATCATATGATATGTTAAAAGAAAATATTAGTGCTTCAGTAATAATAAAATCAATTTTGGAAATATATTTCATTAAATGAGGGATAAATTATAAATATATCTAATAGAAGTTAAATAATGAAATTGTTATAACAAATTTGAAACATATCTTGAAATTATATAACTGTATATTCATAGTTAATAAAAAAACTCCTTAGAATTTGGGAAATTTTAAAAAAAAATGATATTCTGATACCTTAATTTTATTTTTTAATTGATGTTATTTTAAATCATAAATGATTTATGGGTTAGTTAGCTTTAAAATTCTAGAGAAAATTCAAATTCTTTTGAAAAATATCCTCAATCACTCTCTATGAATATTTAATCTATGACCATATCTTTAAATTCTACAAACATTCTCTTACAATGAAACCTAGTAATCTTTAATTAAACATGACCTTGATACTTCCCATTAAATAATTTTAAGTGGTTATTTTGTTAACCCTTTCAAAATATTGGTTTCTAAAAAAATTAGTTTTTAATTATCAAATTATATATTACCTAGATCATGTTTAAATTGTAACACACAGTTAATTTAAGGTGTCGAGCATGTAACACCCAAAATTAAAAAAAAAATGTCATATTTGATAGAATATGGGAAACACAACCACAAATACAGAATATAAGAAAAGAACATACTAATTTATTATATATTTATTATTTTCAATAAATTCAATTCATATATGTTTTTCAATGAATGCTACATTGATTTTATCTTATACACAACAATGACTTTCTTCGATGTCTTGCATTACATGGAAGAATGGGTTTTTCCAAATTCTATAAATATTTTTATAAAAAATTAAAATTATCACATATCCATTAAATTCCTCAAAATAAATAAATATATACAATATTATTATTTTATATTGTGAATTCATTTTTTAACAATTAATTTGAGATAAAGACTAATTAAATATAAAGGATATGTTTTTATAAAAGAAATTATGTGACCAATGGAATTTGATCATCATAATTTAAATTAATTAATATTATTTAATTATATTAAGCAAATTTAAATTTTAAATTTTAAATTAATGGTTCCTAAATTCATAAATATAATTTATTAACATAATATAAGATCAAAAAAAAATATCAAAAAAGTTGCATTTTATTAATAGATGTTTTTCCAACTGTTAGTGGAAAATTTGTTTTAAAACTATTTTTTGATACTTTAATAAAAATTATATTTCAAAATAAAAATTAAATTTTAAATGAAAATTTCCTAATTATATTAGTTTTTTGGGAAGATCTATTTTTAAAGGAATATTCTAAAATTCTGAATTTTATCGAAAAATTTACATTTTTTAAATAAGCTATAATGATAAACTATTTATTAATTGTATATAAAATTATATTATATAAACTATAAATTTATAAATCCAATTATTTAAATTTTAATTTTTTATGTCAAATTATGAAATAAAAATAGAAAAAACTTTTTAACATTTTTTCTTTTAAACGCCACTTCTTGTCATGCATACATGATTAATTTTAAACAAATTTATGGGACATCTATTTTAAGAATTATTTAAAATGGATTAAATATTTTTAAATATCATAATTTGTAATTTCTGATAGGTTCCACTAATTTTTCTACCAATTTTATTAGTGAAAAACAATTAAAATTAATCACAATTATTAATAGAAAAAGAAGTTTACTAGTTGACTAAACATTAAACATAACTGAAAAAATGACATAGAAACATTCTATAAACTCATTAGATTTAATATTTTAAACAATATCCCCTATTTTATAAATGATTATTCATTATTGGAGTCACATGAGTTTTGTGGGAGCTCCCAATACTGTTTATTTTTTGGTATTAATGAGAATGCCACTCCTCTTCCACTATAAAAGTGATGTTTGTATCCTCTCTTATTCACTTGTCCAAAGAAATTTAGACTTTACAAAAAATGAAAAATTCAAGTAAAAACATCAATTACCTCATCCAAGAATCCATATCTTAGAAAAAAAATCCAAATTATCAAGTCATTATAACAAACTAATAGAGGATACCAAAAGAATTGGTAATGTTTTTATAAAATCATTTTTATTTTATTTCCTTCCCTACCCCTTTAGTTCATTTTATGTCAGGTTTATATAATAAATATATGATCATAAATATACTGATATGTTTTTTTGATAAGGTTGTGACCTAAAATCACACACATCCCATCAAAAGGGATACAAATCCAACATTTTTTGTACAGTGGACTACCACCTCGCAAACAGATGTCATCAATTGTTTCATTAAAACCATTAAATGTATTGAATAATGATGGATTTTAAATCTATATATGATATAAATTATATTTATATTATCAATATACTTCATTATTGTTTTATAACATATAACCTCATTTTTCCGATTTTGTGGGAACATGTCAATGCCTTTCATCTGTATTATGGACTGTCACCTCATGTAGTGATGTTATTTTTTTACACATTACTTGTAATGTATTATGTCATTACCAAAAATAATTTTTTTATTTTTATCAGTATCATTCTTCTTGTTCATTTTTTGATGTGTGGGTTGAGTTATTAGTGGTACGTTTTTTATTTTCCTAGACATTATGTGGTTTTTGGCACCAAACACGGTTTGAGCACTCATTGTACCAAACCATGTGAGGTCAAATAATGACAATGATCCCATATTTTGTTAGATCCTAACTTCCATACTATTACAGAAAACAATATGATATGCATGTGAAAATGATCGGTAAAATAATTGTGTTGAGATGAACTGTAGCTGCACAGTTTCTCAACCATGTGGCCCACCCTTGCGGGCACCCCTTCCTTCCAATAGGGTGCACACGGTTGGTGAACATTCAGGAACACATTGCAGACTGTCCAATGATTAAAAAAATTAAATAAAAATAAAATAAGAATAATATAATTATATTAAAATATTTTTTTAATAATAATTTTATTATTATTCTAATGAATATTATAATAAAAAAATTTATAATTCATTTTATAATAATAATAATTATTATATTAATTAGGGTTTTGATAAAACCATCAATGGGGTGATCCTCCATTTTTTTCCCATGAGACACCCTCCCCTCCCCCTCCAAACTCATGAGGTATGCCTAGGCTAATGCACTCTGGTGTGCAAAACCTCCCCTAAATCGATGACCATTTCATCCCCTTATGTGTAGTATATACCTATCTAGAAAGTCCATTCTTCCTTCTCCCGCCTCTATTTTGTGGTTGTCTTCTCTTTCATGTGGTGTGAATGGTTTTTCTGAAACCTAAATCCTTATTTTTTGGTTTTTATTCTATGTATTTTTTACCATTAGGGTTTGTTAGGTCCCATTGATGCCTTTCCTGGACACCATTGTAACATCCCTGACCCATGTGTCACTAACTGGTGCCCCGAGTTGGTTTATCACATGACCTCAACCATGACTCCCTATACACAATCTGTTACTGACATGCAAAAAGAATCTAGATTAGTCATGTTGGGAGACTATAACCTCTTTTTCAGAGTATTACATAGTATTATGCATTTAAAATAGTGCATATAACATGAAATAATCAGTGAACTAGCATAAATAACCATTTCTCAATAGGGTACAAATCACAACCAAAAGTAAATATTCCATGTCATGATACTATGCTAGATGATGAAACCCCAAAAATAAGACAAACAGTGGGAATCCGAAAACATTCTTGACTCCATGATTGAACCTTCATCCATGCATGTCCCATGTCCAACTCAACTCCCTAGCATAGGGTCATTTCCCGAGTCCATACCTTCAAGCATGAAATCTGCCCAGGTACCCAACGGCGGCCCGAGTTGGGTGTGAGTGAAGCTCAGTAGTCCACCACCAAGGGTGTCAAAAAAATATCATATATAACATATATTAAACGAAAGTATGAAGTAAATGGAAAAGTAAAGAAGGTGGAAATTTCGATTTCCATTATATAACCAAAATACACATACACAGTTTCTATAGTAATTTCCATTTTCATCATACTAGCCATATTCATTGCTGAATCCATTTTTTTCATGAGTTCTACAGTTGGGAATATACATATTCTACCCACAGGTATGGGTAAATAAAACACAATTTTTAAGGGAGTAAATCATGTTCATCTCTCACTAGTGGGTAAAATTTTACATTCAATGGATCACACATACAATGAAGCCCCAGTCTAGGGCATTTCATCCAAGGAAACCATTCGGAAATAAATCATTAGTCTGACATATTAACTATAATTCATAATGGTCACTGGTCGACAAACAAGGATCCTTAGTACAAGTTTCCAACTCGGATCTGGTACACCATGTCCAACCATCCCAACCACTAGGTCATATGTCATTTAACATGGAACATCAGGCCATAAATCTTACTTGGATTAGAACATCATGTCTGACTATCCGATCCTCAATATGGAACAACATTTCTATACCCTTGGGTTTAAGAGCATCAGTACTTTCCCATAAATCCACAGTGCATTGAGGAGTGGAGAGTCAGCCCAACGTCCCAATTCCACTCATCACACACAATCATATCACAAACAAACAAATTAAATACAAATATTAATTACGTTCCATCACAATCAATAAGGAAATTATTACTATACCATAACCCATCAACACATTCTCCATGTACATTCCAGTACTATCTAGACCAATTTCAATTATATTGCCCCAACCCTGCATGTATATTCACAAATCTCAATCATTAACCAATATTTCCCATTTTCCATTCGTTAGAACGTTTAGCACATTTATCATTTAACATGCCCTTTCCCACTTATGCAATTCAGGTTCAATTCATATATCACATAGCCAAACCACTTTATCATATTCAAACCATTATGTATTCCCCAAATTTACCATGTATTAGTATATTATATATTCATAAATTCCCTTATGAAACCACTAAAATGTTCTAAATAAGCATGCCATTTCTAATTTAACATATTCATCAGTTCATATGTACTAATCCTATTTGTCATTTCAACATAATTGAATGACCATTTGAAACAATATAATTTCACTCACATAACCCAGATTCAAGGCATAGAAAAAAACCATTTTTTCCATTTCCCCATAACCTAGGAACAAACAATAATATTCCTTTTTCAACTCAACTAAACATGATAATAAGTTGAATATAAGCTCTAAGTTATCACACATCAATTCTATACTTATCTTCACCGATTCTTGGTTCAGAAATTTGGTCGCACTAAAGGGGTGTCCCTAAATCATTATAATCACCCATAATACATTACACAGTGATCATGGGGGGTCTAAATAAATATTTAACCGACCATTCTACCAAATCATACTCACGGTTGGAAATCATGACACGAGGGAATCTATATCTCTACACACATGAAAAAATCTATAAAAAACATTGAGAAATAGATAGTAGGAAACGTACCTCAATTATTTTGTCACACATGTACTGAAATGATACCTTAGATCCAGATCCAAACCCACATTAATGCTTCAACCAAGACCTCACCAAAATAGACTGGGTTTGAAATATTCTGAATGAGATCGACAAAAATAAAAACCATAATCCAGCAAGGAGAATGAATTAGTGGATTAAAATTACCCAAATCTTCAATTTGAAACCAGCGACATCCAAAACAATCTAAAACATGATTGATCGATCCTTGGAAGCTCATGGAGGTCACGGTTCATCACTAGGGTTATAAGGGGATGAATGGAGGGAAATACTGAGTTTGAGTTTAAAATCATCGATTGTTCATTTTATAAATTTCTCATTTTTATTAGACTGCATGGTTTACCCACATGGTTTTTCAAACCATGTGAGAGACACTATCCCAAAATCACATCCTCACATTATTTCGTGATAATTCTTCATGGTTATATAACTTTGTGGTAACCCTTCACAAGCCTCTACCAAAGGCTACATGGTTAGCTTGGTTGTTCCACACAGTAATCCCCAATCAAGCGCAAATCGTGGAACTTACACAAAAACTGGTTTTTCTTCTTATTTTATGTATGAAACCCCTGGAACACCCCCTAATATTCCCATGAACTTGGGGAACCACATATTTTACAAATATAAGAGACATAAAATGAAATATAATCATTAAATAACTTATGTAGAATCTGGGATCTTACAACTTCTCCACATTATAATGGACCATCCTTAAGCCACACTTCCCAATTATCAATGAGAATTTGTAACAAGAAATTGTGGCACTATCCCTCTTGATCCAGTTCAATTTCCCAATTTTTCACATTGAACACTATAAATCTCCATCTAAATAAAACCACAACAAGATCGTGACCTGGAAGGCTCCTTCACCACAACCCACAACACGTACCAGATTCTCCACAAGGGTGCATTAACTTCAACCATATCAACCCACAAAAATATTTTTTGAGAAAAAAATAGGCCACAACACCTAACTCACAACAGATGGAAATAGCACACATAATATTTTTAACATATAGTAACCAATCGGCACCCCATTATCCTAATCATTTTCATAACTCAGGGCACAAATCACTTGGAGTCATTATCCACTATTTTTCTATACTCTAATGATGGGAAATACCTGATATCTCTTCGAAGGTAATCACATGATCCGTTCAACAACATTTACCTACTTAAACTTATCCATCACTCATATCTCAGTTATCCCATTCCATAAACATACATATGAACACAAAAAAACATTCAGGGCACTCAACACATCATATCTGGGCCAACACTCTCCATCAGGGTTACTCACTCGAATGGTGATCACTTAAGTTCCTAAAACCCTAATATTGGATCCCGTCATTATCCAACCACTAGTCCCTTACGGTTCTCTCCTCCATCATTTGTTGTCATACACCGCTACCATCGAAAAAAACCTTCATAATCTCAACTCAACTTTCTCATCACCTGACTGGCCCAAACTCATCATGCCCAAGCATCTATAGGTATAATACACTACATTGGAATCCATCCTCACCGTTGAAACAATATAAGAGAACATTCCTACATTGTACAGTCATGGACTAAGATCAAACTAACCTCACTCACGTATGACCTCATTTCGACAAGTAACATTCCATTACAACATAAACGCAGATGGTGGATCACTCTCCCTACACACATGAATATTCACAATAATGCATTGTAACTCACCCATCTCGATGGCTCCATAGCACTGAAGATGCTTACCTGAGTCTACTCACAATATTCATTGGAGTATAATACCCAACATATTTTTCCATTGCTCTTTACATATCATTCCACCCCATCAACAGATTAACAAAAGCTTCTCAAATTTATTTGGAACTACCCTGAGACCAATTCCACTACATAGCTCAATTATTGATCTAAATGACAGCTAATATAGTCTCCTAGAGAGACCAAACCTATAAACCTTAGGTTCCCCATTGATACCACGGTTCTGCTTCATCAATTAAACATTAAATTCACCACATATAGGACTAATTTATCACTCTCCACCATAGGAGTGTCATTACTAGCTCTCTGAAATGGATACAAACTACAATGTAGAATACTTGATCACAAGAATAACCCAAGAGAATATACATGGATGCTGAGATTTTTCAGGAACCAGATAATGAAAATCACCTACGGCTTGTTCCCATCCACTGTGAACAGAACCCACTACATTTGTCAAAATTAGGTCCATCCTGAGGACCTCTCCTGAAACCATCAAGGGTGTTTATCCCATCATCATGTTCCATATATACCGCTTCCATGAGCGTAAATTCGATGATATGCCTCAACCAACCCAAATAACTTCTATTCTATTGGCATAAGGCTAGGGAATCTCAACATACCTGTGGAGTTGTCAAGATGTAGGTCACGTTCATCGCTATCTATGGTATATTAAGATGTTTTTGAAGACCACTACTTCTATATTATCCATTACAGATGTCAGCACCCACTCTAGGACAATATAGCCCTCCTAGATGTTAGTTTTTCCCTACCACACACATCTCAACACATCCAAATAACACCTAACCATCATTACTACGTGTCGGTTTCTGGAAATGGCTTTCCACCACTCCACGACAATCCTATAAGGAGTCGGGAACCAAAATTCATTTGACGATACTACCATAAAGCCACATGGGATCTTTAGGAATGCACCTGGCAATCATCAACCAACACAAAAATAGACAATACCAATTGAACCAATGGGATCCCACATATCCATTCCTCCCACCTTCGTACTATAGAGAACAAAATACAATCATCCCAATCAAAATTGTGACATATCAGTGCATTCCAAAATATGGAAATCATTTGGGCCAATATGTTTGAAGATTATAGTGACTACACTAAAATGACATTAGTCCACATATGTTGCCATCATCTAAGAATAACATGACTCCCACTGACAAACACAAACCATTCCTCTTGGTCGGTCAACCTTCTTAACACCATGACATTCACAAGATGTCTCCCAACTACCATACCATTTTCACGACAAGATCATCCATGTGACTGACCTCACCTCATTGTCACATTTAGAATAAAAGAATCTATCCTCACTTTAGTCACCTTTGATTTTCACAATACGTTTAACTAATAACTGTTGTACCTCTCGTACCCCTCGTGGTTTGATTTTCATGATCACAATCACCCTCTCATTTATCTAATCTTGTTTTCAAGTGTTTGTGTTGTTAGGCATGATTTCAGGAGCAAGAAGTGGAAAAGGAGTTAACTTGGACTGTTTTCAGTCCACCGGCCAACCTGTGGCATGACACCGGCCAGCCGATGGACCATTGACAGAAAGGCTCTCCACTTTCCAGAGCACCGGCCAACCGGTGGCCTCAGCACCGGCCAGCCGGTAGAGCCCAGACCGAGAGTCCAGCCACTGCCTCCACACCGGACAACCGGTGGCCTCAGCACCGGCCAGCCGGTGGCACCCAGCCAGCACAGTGTTCACTACTGCCTCAGCACCGGCCAACCGGTGGCCTCCTCACCGGCCAGCCGGTGGAGCCTAAGCCCGAAGGCCTCTCCTTTTTGCAAGCACCGGCCAACCGGTGGCCTTGCACCGGTCAGCCGGTGGAGCCAGTCAAACTAGCCGTTGGGCTTTTGACCAGCCTGTCCACTTGGCCTCCAACGGCTCCGAAAGCCTCTCTAACGGCTCCAAAGGCCTCTAACAGCCATATGAGGGTTCCCCCTCTATAAATAAAGGACTAGGAACCCCCGGAAGCCTAAGGAACATAGCCGGAACTATTGTGAAGCCAACAGACACATTTTACATCATTTGGCGAACCTCCGGTGGACTGTTCCAAGGGAACCCCAATTTCTCCAACACAATTCCACATCCAAGGAGCACCACCATAGAAGCTTGGGAGAGCACTTCATCAACTTCTTCAATCCCTTGGCGCCCAAGGCTTCTCCCATTACGGTTTTTATTGTTTTATTCATTTTTGAGCTTTAATTTGGGTTTGTGCCTACAAACCCCATCTCTTTCTCTCATCCTCTTCTTTGGGTTTTCACACCACCTTCAAGGTGTGAAGAGGTTAGTCAAGCCTTTCCTTTTAAAAGGCTTGAGTCAAAGGTGAGCTATCCTTCACCCGTAAAACGGCTAGTGGGTTTCTTGCTCAAACCATTAAAAAGCAAGATGCAATAGGTGAGCTAGCCTTCACCTGTAAAAAGGCTAGTGGGTTTCTTGCTACAACCATTGAAAAGAAAGTGGTAGTGAATCTCTCAACGGTTGAGTTGGGAGCGGAGACGTAGGCCAGGTTTTTGGCCGAACTCCGTTATCAATTCTTGTGTCTTGCCTCTTTATTTTCGCTGCACTTTCACTTTGATTTTTAATTTTTTAATTATTTTTTAAAACGCAATTCACCCCCCCTCTTGCCATCTTCCTTTCTTTCTCCGCCCAACAATTGGTATCAGAGGGAGGTTTGAGTAATACCTTCACCGGTTTCAAATTCAAGATCCATTGTGATGGCATCAACCTCTTTCTCCCCCGAAGGCTATTCTTTGGGTCGCGCTCCATTTTTTGATGGAACCGACTATACTTATTGGAAAACCCGCATGACCACATTTCTTAGAAGTATTGGCTATCCCAATTATAAAATTTTCATGCATGGTTATTCTCTCTCCTCTCCCGATGAATCCAAATGGACCCAAGCCGATATTAGAAATTTCGAGCTTGATGGCAAAGCCATGAACGCTCTACATTGCTGCCTTGATCGTAATGAGTTCAATCGAGTTTCCACATGCACCTCCTCACATGAAATCTGGAAACTATTGGAGGTTACACATGAGGGGACCAACAAAGTGAAGGATACTCGATTGGACATGTACCATCAAGATTTTGAGTCTTTTTCCATGCACCCACATGAATCTATTTCTGATATGTTTACTCGATTTACTGACGTTTGCAATGGTAGAAAACCTCTTGGAGATAATATTTCTGCAGAAACAATGGTCATGATGATCCTATGGATCCTACCAAGCTCATGGGCTCCAAAGGTAACGGAAATCCAAGAAGAGAAAGATATCAAAAACATGCCGGTCGAAGAACTCATCGGATCCCTCATGACCTATGAGATCACTATGAGGAGGCAAGCTGAAAAGAAAGGCAAACCGATCAAAATTCCAAAGAACATCGCCTTCAAAGTTCAACAAGAAGATAGCTCCTCCTCCTTATCATCTTCCTCTTCCTGCGGTGATTCCGAAATGGAGAACCTTGCCCGAAAAATGCAAAAGTTCATGAAGAAGCACAAAAAGAAGAAATCCCGCGAGGCTCAACCCAACAAAAAATCCGAGCCCAAGGTAACATGCTATGGGTGTGGCGAGAAAGGCCATTACAAGCCCGATTGCCCACTCAACAAGAAAAAGGCCAAGCAAAAGGAAAAGAATAAGGCTTTCAAGGCCACATGGAGTGATAGCTCCTCATCCTCCTCCTCCTCCTCGAGCGACAACGGTAACAAATGCCTAATGGCATTCCATGAGGTAACATCTTCCAACTCCTCATCCTCTTGTTCTTCAAATTCAAATTCTTTCAATCACATGTCTTATGAGGATCTCCAACATGCGAGAGATCAATTAGATGAAGGTTTTCACGAACTTTCTTCCAAATTTGTTTCCTTAAAAAAGAATTTAAAAAAACTCTCTTCCGAAAAAGAACAACTTCTCAAAGAGAAGGAAGAGTTGACCCTCAAAATCCAAAACCTTCCCGATGTTGATTCTTTGAATTCAACCATCAAAGATTTAAGGGAATCCCTTGCCAAGTTCACCCAAGGTGAACAAAATTTGAAAAATTTGCTTGGTTCCCAACGCATATCTAGAACCACCGAAAGGCTTGGCTATTGCAAGCAAGCTTCCTCTTCCCATGCACCCACTATTTTTGTAAGGGGGAGCTCTCAATTTAAATTTTTCAATTATTGTAAAAAACCCGGGCACTTAATCTATGAGTGCAATTGCAAAAATTCCCGGTATGGTAAGCCCAAAACTATTTTCTTCAATGAATTTTATAGGAGAAGACCCGCCACTAGACAAGTATGGATTGAAAAATCCCTTCTAGCAAGTCTCTCCGGGCAAAAATTTGTCTCGGTTCCAAATACCTCTCCCCGGTGATATGTTGTTTTTATTTAGGGGGAGTTAGGATCGTTTAAGCCTTTTTGTGTATTCAAATTATTCTTCAATTCTTTCAATTCAAACTTTCAATTTCAACACTTGGTATCAAAATTTTCATTTCAAAATATTCAATTCAAATTTTTCATTTTCATTTTCATTTCAAAACTTTCAATTCAAACTGTTATTCAATTTTTGATTCAAAACTTTCAATTCAAATTTCAAAAATTTCAATTGGTTTAAAATCTCCATCTTGTTTTTCAAACTTGTTTCCCTCAATCAAGTTTTATGCCCCGTGCTATTTTGATAATCACAAAGGGGGAGAAATTCTTGGTTGATTGGGGGAAAAATTCTTTAAAGCATGTTTTTCATTTCATTTTTTACATTGTTTATTTTGGTGATTGTGATCATCAAAATAGGGGGAGATTGTTGTACCTCTCATACCCCTCGTGGTTTGATTTTCATGATCACAATCACCCTCTCATTTATCTAATCTTGTTTTCAAGTGTTTGTGTTGTTAGGCATGATTTCAGGAGCAAGAAGTGGCAAAGGAGTTAACTTGGACTGTTTTCAGTCCACCGGCCAACCGGTGGCATGACACCGCCAGCCGATGGACCATTGACAGAAAGGCTCTCCACTGTCCAGAGCACCGGCCAACCGGTGGCCTCAGCACCGGCCAGCCGGTAGAGCCCAGACTGAGAGTCCAGCCACTGCCTCCACACCGGCCAACCGGTGGCCTCAGCACCGGCCAGCCGGTGGCACCCAGCCAGCACAGTGTTTGCTACTGCCTCAGCACCGGCCAACCGGTGGCCTCCTCACCGGCCAGCCGGTGGATCCTGAGCCCGAAGGCCTCTCCTTTTTGCAAGCACCGGCCAACCGGTGGCCTTGCACCGGTCAGCCGGTGGAGCCAGTCAAACTAGCCGTTGGGCTTTTGACCAGCCTGTCCACTTGGCCTCCAATGGCTCCGAAAGCCTCTCCAATGGCTCCAAAGGCCTCTAACGGCCATATGAGGGTTCCCCCTCTATAAATAAAGGACTAGGAACCCCCGGAAGCCTAAGGAACATAGCCGGAACTATTGTGAAGCCAACAGACACATTTTATATCATTTGGCGAACCTCCGGCGGATTCTTCCAAGGGAACCCCAATTGCTCCAACACAATTCCACATCCAAGGAGCACCACCATAGAAGCTTGGGAGAGCACTTCATAAACTTCTTCAATCCCTTGGCGCCCAAGGCTTCTCCCATTACGGTTTTTATTGTTTTATTCATTATTGAGCTTTAATTTGGGTTTGTGCCTACAAACCCCATCTCTTTCTCTCATCCTCTTCTTTGGGTTTTCACACCACCTTCAAGGTGTGAAGAGGTTAGTCAAGACTTTCCTTTTAAAAGGCTTGATTCAAAGGTGAGCTAGCCTTCACCCGTAAAATGGCTAGTGAGTTTCTTGCTCAAACCATTAAAAAGCAAGCTGTAATAGGTGATCTAGCCTTCACCTGTAAAAAGGCTAGTGGGTTTCTTGCTACAACCATTGAAAAGAAAGCGGTAGTGAATCTCTCAACGGTTGAGTTGGGAGCGGAGACGTAGGCCGGGTTTTTGGCCGAACTCCGTTATCAATTCTTGTGTCTTTCCTCTTTATTTCCGCTGCACTTTCACTTTGATTTTTAATTTGTTAATTATTTTTTAAAAGGCAATTCACCCCCCTCTTGCCATCTTCCTTTCTTTCTCCGCCCAACAATAACCACAACTCAAGTCAAACCACTAACTAACAGTCCTCCCACTATCCCTTGAATCAAAGCCCACACAAGATGACATATTTCATGTCCAACATCAATGAACAAGTATCCACCAGTAAGAAACACACCCACAAGTACTAGTAACTCCATTTGACCTCTCTCAAATTCCACCTTGTAGAACAAGTGATACTGGTTCCCTAAAATATAGTCAGGATGGTCAAAATCCATTGATTCACCCACACATAGAGTTACAAAGGGACCAATGTATGCGAATGACAATCTTACCCCCATTATGATACACATTGCACCTAGACCACCAAGCTACAAATTTCAATAGGTTCCTCATCAGTGGTAATTATACACATACATCAGCACCAAAATCCCATGTCCCAACTCTATAGCCAAAGATATAATTTGCAAGGCTTGAACCCAAATGGTTCCCCACATCCAAAACAACAACCATCTCAAATTACACTAAAACCAAGACTCTCATTATTTTTTCATCATATAACCCACACAATTACAAAACATAAGATTTACTACTTTTACATAACCAAAAATTTCATTATGACCTCTAAGACGCCTTCAAAGTAAAGACACAATGAGTAATAGCCAATGTTCATGTTTTAGAACATTCTATTTAACCAAATTCTAAATATCAATATATACATCGATTAATATACCGAAAAAAAAGATTAAAAACAAAAAACATTAAAGAAGTACAATTGGTATTGAAAAAAATGGTGAAATCACAATCTCCCATACTTAATCTACTCCACATACACTATTCCAAAAGTTGAGTTCACATCTCAACCACTATCATCATCCCTTTTTTCAATGGTCCATGGTAAAAATTTGGAAATCCAAATTAATTAATAATAAAAAAATTCAAAAATCTCTTTAAACTATTTCATTCTTTTTCACACAAATATTATCTCATAAACAAACATCATAACTAAAAACATGATATAACAGTCATTTTACCCCATTTACACTTTTTTGTAGGAAACATTCATTAAATACTTCATCATTGCTAGAAAAATCATTGTTTTTTTAAACACCATTCATTCATTACAATTTACCACAACCAAAAACATCAACCCGGTCCTAATGATTCTTTATACACACTATTAATTAACTATCCATTTAATTCATTTTAGTCACATGCATTTATTACCATTATTAGGTACAATTTTCTTGAAATTTTAAAATATGTAAAATGAATTCTACTCTATTTTCCCTGCACACCCTTCTTGTGTGTGAATATTAGAATGCATGCCACCCATATCCATAGGTACCTAAAATGATGCATGATGGAACTACCCAATGAAATTATGGCCATGATAAAAATATCCTAAATTAGTCATATCATAGAACATGTGAATCTCCCAATGGTTGAATATTAATCAACTATAAAAACATATATCAAGAACAACCACTCTCACCATGGGTGACTTGGGATTTCCCTTATACATGGGTTTGATACTCCCAATAATGAGGTCTGTACCAAGGACCATGGAATAACCTAATCTCATGTCTACCATCCCCAAATTGTATGAAATATAATATAACTCCTTTGATGCCTCTTTGTAACATCACCAACTCAGGTTCCACTAAACGATGCCCTGATCTGAGTCATCACATGATCTCAACTGCACCGCCCCTAACACCAGAGTTTTCCGACTAATAGAGAGGGTCTACATTAATCACATTGGGAGACTATACCTAGTTGTTTAGAGTATAAAACAATAGTAAAAATATTAAATAACTACGATAACATGAAATAATTAGTCCAAAGACATAAATAACCATTTCCCAACTGGGTACAAACCAAAACCAATTGTAAATATGACTTGTCATGATACAATAAGAAATGAAAAAAACCCAAATTTAATACAAACAACAGAAATCCGAAAAAGTTCCTAGTGCCAATTCTGGAACCTCATCCATGAAAATCCCATGTCCATCTCAGCTCCCTTGCATAGGGCTATTGCAATTTTCATGACCTACAAGTGTGAAATCGACTTGGGTACCCAACAACAGCCTGAGCAGGGTGTGAGTAACACTTAGTATTAACCCCCAATGGAATCTAAAATAATCCAGACTAATAGATAGAGAATGAAAGTATGAAGTAAATTCTAAAATAATCAATTTGGAAAATTTGGGTGCAATTTTATAAGAAAACTATAGTCACACTTTGTATATCTTTATTACTATTTTCATTATACATGTCATCCTCATTTCTTAATCCCTTTTTATCAAGAGTTCAATGGTTATGAAAATAAATCATCTAAACATGAGACTAAACAAATCAATCACAATGTATAAAAGAGTAAATAATGTCCCTATCTAACTAGTGATTAACATTTCACATTCAATAGACCACACATACCTTGGATCCATAGTCCATGTAGTTTTATAAAAAGAAAGTGTTTGGAAATAAAGCATCAGTCCGACATCTTAACTATATTTAAAAATGGTCACTAGTTGAAAAAAAGGATCCTTAGTCCATGTGTTCAATCGGGATCCTATTTACCATGTCTGAACATCCCGACCTCTTAGTAATAAGTAGGAAAACATTGAGCATCAGTCCATAAATCCAACCATGATATAGAACGTCATGTTCGACCATCCTAACCTCACTATGTAACTCTATTTCCATAAACATGGGGTCAGGAGAATAATTCTGTTCCTCCAAAACCACAATGTAATGTGGAGTGGAGCATTAGTACAACCTCCCAAATTCGTTCATCACAAACTATAATATCACAACCAAATAGAATCTATACAAATAGGAATCACATTCTATAATTGTCAATAAGGGAATTATCACAACATCATAACTCGTCAACACATTCTCCACTTACTTTCCATAACCATATAGACCAATTCCAATTTTCCATTATTGAATATAGATTGTATATTCACACATCTCATTAATTAGAAAATATTTTACAATTTCTATACAATTTCCCATTTGGCCCATTTTTCATTTCATAATCCCTTCCCACCTATGCATTTGATGTTCCAATCTTATATCACATAGACCAAATACTTTATCACATTCAACCAATTAGGTATTCCCCGTAATTACCATGTTTAATCTCCTTATATATTCATCACTTCCCTTATGTAATTTTTTAAATGTTTGTCAATTTGCAAGGCATTTGAAATTTAACATGTTCATCAATTAAAATTTACTAATACTCTTTAGCATTACAATATGATACATATATCATTTGAAAAAATCACATTGAACCAAATTAACCAACTTTCAATCTATGCCAGAAAATCCTTTATTCCATTAACCAATACCTAGGCATAAACAAAAATATACCATTTTCAACTTAACTAAACAGATTAACATGTTTAATAGGGGCTCAACGTTATCTCACATCAACTCTACACAAGCTAACTTCATTGATTCTAGGATTGGAAATGTTAGGGCACCCATGGGTGGACCTAAATCATTCTAATCATCTGAAACGCATCCTAGGAGGACCATGAGGGGTATAAACCATTATTTAGCTAAAAATATTACCAAATAATAATCATGGTGGAAAAGAACAACAAGAGGGAACCCATATCTCAACACACATGAACAAATCTTTAACAAAACATTGGGATATAGAATTTAGAACTCCTACCTCAATACTGGTATCGAACATGATCACAAATTATGCCTTATATCTAGATCTGAACCACCTTTAATTCTATAACATAGATCTTTCTGAGAAAAAGGGTTTTAGATATTTGGAAAATGATATCCTAAAATAAAACCATATTCCGAAAAATTGAAGGAATGAAAGGATTAAATTTACACCAAGCTCAATCGACATCCACAACATCCATAATGGCCAAGAAATGTGTGAGATTGATTCTATGAAGCTCATGGAGGTCTTAGTTCATCACTAAGGTTGAGAGGGGATGAATGGATGAAAATCTCATTTGTGGTTTAAAATCCAAGAGTGAAAATTTGGTAAATATAACATCTTTACTAGATTCTATAGTTTAGCCGCACAGCTTTTCAAACTATGTTTAAATTGTGTGAGAGCCACTATCCCAACATTACCCCATGGCACGATTTCTTGATAATTATACATGGTTAACACAAATGGGTGATAACCGTGCGCAAGCCTCTAACAAAGGTTTCACAGTTTCTTGGGATGCTCTGCATGATTTTCTGTAATCGCGTAAAAATCGTGCAACATATAGAGAAACTCCATTTTTCTTTTTTTCATGTCGCAACTCCCCATAACACCCCTGAGTTTTCACATAAACATTTAGAAACACATATTTAACTAAATAAAGGGACATAAAATTAAACAATAACAAAAAACACACATAATGATGAATCTATGATCTTATAACAACCAAAAATAAGAATGAGTTTTTCTTCAATTGAGGTTAAGGTTGTTTAGTTCAATTTATTTGGATTAATTATTAATAATGGGTTTTTTGAATTTTTTATAAGACATTATTTTTTCTAGATTGTGATAGATCCCTTTGATATGGTTCTACGCTACCAGAATCATGAATGTTCACATGTGCACTCATGAGTAATATATATATATATATATTCCCTCTTTGTACATATTCTATCATGGAAAATTAATCTTCTTAAATTATTCTAGGGTTATTTATATATATGTCTATAAATGAATGTACATGTAAGTGTAAGGGGTCATTTCTAGTGTTTATCATCCAATGTGGCATGTTTGAGGAAGGTTACCTATGAAGAGGCCATTAATTTTAATTCTATAATATCTTGATTCCGTTATAAAACATGTTATTTATTTATTTATTATTTATATGTTATACAATCTGGTTTATTTTTTAGAAATGGTTCTTCATTAGTTTCACATAATTTATCTATTCTTCCAAAATGGGATATTCATTTTTTACTTATGATTTAGATCTTTTTTGGAAATCGTAATATATTTCAATGTCTCAACTGATTCTGAATGATGATTACACAAAAGTGGTTTCCTAAATGGGTTTGAATACTAAATGGGTATTTCTAACGATGTTTTTATGTGTATAATAAATGTGATGGTTTAATTGATTTAAAATGGGATTGTGTGTGATTTTATAGAGTTGAAATTTCATATTTATTAAATTTTTGGAAAAGTATGTCAGTTTTGGTCTAAATTTAAATTTAAATGTGGATTTTTCCTTTATTAAATCGGTTATTTATACTCAAGAATACATTCATATTTTTTTATATTTTGGTCACTTTGGTTGGTCAATAATGATTTTAAATGGGATTGAAACGTTAATATGTTTGATGATTTTAATTTTTAATGTGAAACAATTTCTTAAAAAACAATGAGAACTCTTTGGATGAATGAGAATGGTATATTAAAGCATGAAACCCCTCTTAATCCATGTGCCCTTGCTGCATAAATTTGATGTTCATGTTAAATTTTTGATTTGTGATATATTCCTAGTAAATAATATCATTCATTATTTTTTTATATAAAAATCCGGTTGCAATCAAGGATGGAGGTCAGTGGTTAGATGATTTATTTGTTTTTGGGTGAATAAAATAATATGATTGGGTATGTTAGTTTGATAAAAACTCACCACGAATAGTTCTTTGGATATGTTCCACTCTAGTAGATCAAGTTTGAGGACATTGTGGATTGTTTTTTTATACCACATTTCATCGAGATATGATATTTCTATTTTACCACATGTGCATGTTACCTATATGGATTTCCCATGGTAACCAGCAGGGACAACTTATTTGTGGTGTGATTTTCAATTTTTGTTACTCCAGGATCATTACAATTTATACAGAAACAATGTTTTAATATAAAATATTTTACTTTCATATTGAAATATCAATGAATTCATGAAAACTTTTTTTGGGATGGGATATAAAGATAATGGTTTATCATGAAAAAATGGAATCTTGTTATATGAAATTTTAAAGAATAGAAAGCATTATTATTATATGGTAGGAATTTCAAACTACCCTAACCAAGTATTTATTTTTATATAATGTAGTATGGAATAGTTTATTTCAGAATTACTTCTATGATTTAGTACTCATGCATGTAGTTTCATTTTTTATATTTTTTTGAATCTTCTAACTGAGATTCAGTAGCTCTGGGGTGATACTGGTTTAGTGGTCGGAGGTGACATTCATGGACACATAGTGGTACATGTAGTAGTAAATTTATTTTTTCGCTACTTGTTTTTTATGTTTTATTTCTAAAGTTCATTTTAATTAATATAGATGTATTATATTATCTTCAAAATCATTCCCAATTTATTTATTTTGACGCTCGACTCTATTATCCAGATAGTGGGGATTGAGAAAGCCATTCGAGCTTGTCTCAGTCAGGTTTGGGTGAACTATTTGGGGTTGACTTTGGTTGGTTCATAAAATATTTAAAATGTGATTTCTAAATAAAATTGATATATATAACATAAATATTATATTATAATGATAATATTTATATATTTCACTTTCTATTAATACTTTTAAAATGAAATGAAAATGGATGTAGTGTTCATGCGTATGTACGACCTACCATCTTCATGAACAATGAATTTCATTTTCTATCACTAATTTTTTTGGCACTATGATAAATACATATATACGTCATATATATAATATCAACATCATTATTTATATTCTTGAGATGATGAAATAATGATCCGTGTTCAAGGAAAATAAACTAAAAAGTTAAAACATACTCTAGAATCAAAGTTGTTATTACTCGAAATAGTGAAAATAGTGAAATATTATAAACAAATGGGTAATAATATATTATAAAAGAATAAAATAAAATATCATAAATATTAATAGTGTTCCTTTATAATTTATTAACAAGACTAAACCTACTATAATAGAGTTAAAATATTGTATTTCAAAAAAAAATTAGGTAAGGGATTTCTTTTAAATTTCAATTCATTGTGAATATAATAATATTATTAAGCTCATTAAATTTATAAGTTTTATATAAGTATCCATGTCATGAAATATAATAAATTTATAATTATTAATGGTATTGAATGTTTTAATTTGAATTATTAGGTATAAGTATATTTTAATTAAATGATAGAACGTGTTAATGAATTTTACAATCTTGTACCTTTTACTGGGTTATATTACATCCTTAATGTGGTTAATATTATATGATTATGTTTGTAATGAATATTGAATTTATTTTTCTTATTTATAGTTATTTAAATGTAGATTTATTTTTGGTACACATAATTCAATCATTGATATATAATTCCTTCAATGTTGTGATCCGGGAAAGGGTTTACTTCACAATGTCATTTTATTCGGATTTTCCACTTGAACTCCCATTGAATGATATTATTTTGTAATTTTTTTAATAAAACCTTTATTTTTCATTATATACAGTTATTCATGATTATTTTTTATTAATAGTACCATTTTCAACTCTCTTGTACTTATAATAAGTTATAAAATGTTTTTACGAACAGCAGACTTTATTTATCATTTTGGTCAGAAATATATTTTCTTCCTGAACCATTTTTTAAAAGCTCACATGTTAAATATTATTTATAAAAGGGGTTTTCATAGATAAATATCGATTTAGTTTTTTGAAATTGATTTTAATAGAAAATGTATTTCAAAAAAATTCTAAATAAAAATGATTTTTCCCTCATGATTATTTTTAATGTTTTTTTTATTTCATCAACATAAAAAAATGTATTCTTGATATAATGGATATAGTTTTTATTTATGAAATTATTATTATTGAAAGATTAAATTTTTTGACCAAATATAGTATCATCATTAACTTCCATGAATCGTTTTCTTAGTCATTAACTTCCCTTTTTGTTAGTTACTTCCATATGATTAAAGAACACTAAATTTTCCCTAAATATGCATGTCAATTATCTTGGATGTGATTATTTCATAAATTTTATACCATTTTTACATATTTTGAATACTCATTATTTTATATGATTAACATGGGAAATATTAATAAATATTTATCCTTCACTCAATATAGATATTTTTGAAGAACATTGTTTATGAATTAAAGAGAATATTTTATATATAAGGAACAATTTTGAATGGTATGACATGGGTTGGAGACCATTAAACAAAAGCCACATGATATATCAGTAGTCCCATGAGAATAAATCAGTTTGAATCAAACTATTCATGTTTGTATCCATGTTGTATTAAACAATTTTATGATATATCTTAATAGTATTATTTACTGAAAGGTATTGACACGAATAAGATGGGTTTTTAAACTGTATATTTTAAACAATATTGATTATATATCACGATGGTAAATGTATAATATTCTTAGGAAACATGATGTCCATTAATTAATCATTCCCTTCCTTCATATTTTTTTCCTTATTCATTATATTATCACAATTTTATAATTTGCGGATGGATTTTATTCTCATATTATTGATTTAAATAGAATGTGTATTAAGTTATTTTCCATTCCATATTGATTTTTCTTTATCTTACATTGATATTAAATTTATTTAAATGATATAAGTGTTTAGTTGTTTACATTATTTTATTAATCAAAGTTATTGATTCATGATATATTTGATTGTATTTAACAACTACAGAGGTTTTGAGCTCACCCTTATTATGTTTCCCTTCAATGGAATCCATGTAGATTACTATGATTGATATGAAGGATTATGAAACAAAAAATAAATTTATTATAAAAAAATGATGTTAACTTTTTTTATTAAATGTAATGTAGGACTCATGCATGTATCTATTTTAACTAGAATAGTAAACACTTTGGTAATTTGGGATGTGTTTCATTGTATATTATGTTAATGTAAAGGTATTAACAACCAGATCCAGCCATACTATGGATGAATTCTACCTGATGGTCTCCCTCATGCATAAGCTCTAGGAAAATGAATATCCCATTAAGAAACATCCTTTTATGACCATCTTCTATATATCCCTCACATTCATCATTGTGGTTAACACAGTCATGCATAACCTCTACCGATGTCTCCCCCCATTGAGACTCTTCCATATCATGTATCATATGAGACATAATTTTCATCTAAAATAAGGGACCTCCATTATCAACCACCCCTATATCTATTTTTAGGGATTCAATCTTTTTGATCACCCTCTTATAATCTTTGAACTCTTGAACAACATCATTTATCTACATATTTCATAATGTGCCAGCCATGACATTCCCCTTTCCTATAGTTTATTAGATATCAACATCATTATCCTAGAGAAACTCAGTCAACATCCATTTTCATGGAATTGTATCACATAATGAAAATACATACATCAAACTCTTGTAATTTCTGAATATTTTAATGCATTCTCAAATGAGATATTGTGGCTATAGACTGAATCTAAACATATCTTCTTTTATCTCTATATCATGAGTGGCATAATTAATCTAATGGGCATGTAACTATCTAGACCTAAAAGTGATCACTTCCTTTTAAAGAATCATCATCAACCCTAATATTAAATGGGAAGAATCTCTGAATACCTCAAACATCACCCCTCTATTGAAATTCTAATGCACTAGAGCACATATAAACTTCTTCAAATTACAACTAAACATTTTCTAATATGATTATTCAACATAATGGACTACTCATTAATTTTCAATATAATTATCTGGTCTCCAAAATAAAATAATACAGGAAAAACCCAATGATAAAATAATGAAAGGTCATGGAATTTATATATCTCTTCCTTGTTCTTGGGTTATTCATAGGAAACTAATGTGTCATTCTTTGATGGTTCTAAGACCACCCCCTATTAAGACACCACATCTCTAAGTAATTTCACCTATTACATCCAAAATATACACTTTTATAAAGTTACATATATTTGGTGGTGTTGAAATACAAACATGACTTATTTGAGCTAATAAAAAATATCATCTATCATCAAGTGGATCAAAATATCATAGATGAGGATGATGAATAACAGGTTCGAGAAATAGTATAACATAGAGTTCATGATCCCCTTGAACATAGATTATGAATTCATCACACTGAATGGAATGACCATGAAATTTTATGTTTCGATGAATTTAACATAAGATAATCATAAGGATGAAATCCACCTTCACACACAACCGGTGATATCCAGACCACATATTGACCATGAAAAACAATCAAAATCTTTAAAATTGGTTGAAATGTTTGTAAATTCTCAGAAGTGGTTAGAGATTCATGTTCTTTAAATTTTTATTCATCTATTAGTATATATATATATATCCATAAACTATTTCACTATTTATTGGAGAATAGAAATGAAGCACCCCATGTTAACAGTTTAGGCCAAATTAAATCACTCATCACCAAATAATCTATCTGAATACTCAACTCCAATAACTTTTCAATTTCTATCAAATAATAATCCACCGGAATCAAAGAATCTAAAAAAATGAAAATATCTCAAAAATAGATATCACATCAAGGAGTAGAATCATAAACTCCACAAGAAAAGCATCAGAAATCTACTTAAAGGCCCTAATTACCTTCACTATCCTAGTGCTTTCTGATTACATCGAAAACTCTTCCACCATAAATAAATACATTCCACACATCTACTACCTGACTAAAAACATCTCAAATTTAATAAAATTATTGCTTTCTATCATCATCATAGAACATTTCCCCCATCAAATAGATGTTTATGACCATAAATATTTAATAAAATAAATTGATGTTGAGGATGACCTAGTATTTTAGAATTGAAAGAAATAAAATATCACTATGGAATTTATATTTCCATCTCATCATTATACACACATGACACACATAAAACAATCAATTATAGCCTCTGACTGGTGTAGCCAACCCCATGTTCATAAGAATACTCTACTTTTCGAATCACTGAGAATACACAAGACTGGGTGAAAAAAGGGATGGAATCCCAAAAACAAAATAAAGGATATAAAATTATTAATGAAAATATTATTGTATGTATAATGATATCTAGGATCCCTAATTCTATAACAACCATAGCAAGAAACTAACAATGTATGGTTCCTTTGACTCACTACTACAAACTATCTCCACAACCAAACATATGTTTGAGTCCCTGAATGCCATGATAATGTTTGGGTAAACCTCATTCTACCCTATACTCAAATATTTGAGTATAAGACTACTATATCTATTAGTGAAATATAATTTCAGACACACCAAAAATTATAAAAGGGTAACATTTTTTTGATATCATGAATGAAATTAAACACCATGAATAAATAGGAATATAAAAAGCCAATAATATATGATATAATTACTATTTTAAATAAATAATAAATAATATAAGTATTCAATGAACACACTTCTACGTTATCTTTTCATTCAATAAATAATGAGTTTCTTTGACATCTAGTGTTAAATGTAAGATAGAGATATACCGAATACTATTAATGTTATTAATTAAAATAAAAATTATCTACTTCCTATTAAATTGACGGATATAAATAGGATTAAATTAAATAAAAAAATTATATTTCAATTCAATGGTAACTAATTAATTATATATTAACGTAAATACACATTTAATATATTGGAATCTTTTTTTAAAAAATATATTTTTTTTATCCAAAGGAATTTTATAATATTAAATTAAATTAATTAAAATTATTGGAAGATAATAGTATAATTTATATATTATATATTCAATAAAATGGTTCTACATTTATCAAATGTATTTAACTATCATTATAATGTAAACAAACAGCTAATTTTATTCATGTACTGTATTATTTTCTGAAAGGTAGTTTCTTTTCCTTTAAATAGAATAATTATTTTAAAAAACATTTTTTACAATTTTGTAAATTTTAATTAACCAATGAAATACAAATTTTAAAATATTAATGTTAAAATTATCATAATGGTTATTTATTAATTTTTGAGAATATTTAGTTTGATATGAATAATGAAAATGCTATATTTTAATTGAATATTACTTTTCTTTTAAGTTATTTATTATTTTAATTTATCTTTATAATTGGTTTTAAAGTTTTAATAGTTAAATTATAAATCTATTATAAAATTGTTTGTCATTGGAATAATTTTCATATTGAATATTTATATATACACATTTTAATCTTATGGAAAATTTCACTTTAAAAACCCACATTCCCATTATGTCAGCAAAATAAATATTAAATTTTTACTTTAAAAAATGTGGTTTAATTATAAAAAATTTGATTAAATATTAGAAATAATTCTAATTTATAATTTCTAATATGGTCAAAATAATTTTTTTAAAAAATTATTAGTTAAAGAAGATGATATTAATTATCATGATTAGGTGAAAAACGAGTTCACTGAGGGGATACCATTTAAGGATAAGAAAATCAATAACCTAGAAACATTTCAAAAACACATTGGATGAAACTATTTTGACCCATAACACCATAATAATAGTTTTTATGATTTATTGGAATATTATACCTTGAAAGTGACCAAAATAATATGTTAATAGAAGAAAACTAAAAAAGAATAACTTCCTTACTTTTAATTTCTATAAAGATTTCAAATTGGGGAAAATATAAAATCTCTTCAGTAATATATATAATTTTTAAAAATTAATTATGTTTTTACATGATAATTTATTTTGAATTTTTAGAGTTGATTTGATTACTATAGAATCTGAGGAAATACCATCATTATGATTATTTAGTTAATAATTAACTGAATTAAATAACTCTAAAAATATGAAGTGATGTAAATTGAATAAATTACTGACATCCAATAATTTTATTGATGATTATATAGTTTTAAACTATTTTGAAAATATTTTATTTTAATTCCATCATTGTATTGATATTTTTTTATTAAAATTAAATATATAATTTCATAATATACAATAATGTTATTTTATTGTAAATGACATTTAATTAAAAGACTAAAAATTAATAAAAAACCTATATTATTCCAATGAATTTTTAAATCTTAACCGACAAAATATGTATCATTATTTAGCTAATTGATCTTTTATAATGATAATATTGACCCCTGAATATTAAAAACATTAGTAAAATTATTATGTTTAATGAATCATTTTCACACTACGTGTGCTTCTATTAAAGTTATTTTCCAACACAGAGGGTATTTTTTATTTTATAAAATATAAATATCATTTTTATAATAATTGGGTTTTAATTTTCCATAAATTATTACTTTAAATTTGTAATAATTGATAAATTCCTCTATGATAGAAAAATAGTTACAATAACAAAACTAAAATGGTATACAAAAGGAAAACATAAATGTTAACCCAGGAAATTATAAAATTGTGATTATTTTTCATATGGTGTAGGTGTAAATCAACCTTAATCAACCTAAAATATATCATTTTTATATTTTGGAGGCACATGTGGTAGGAGAGACATCTCGATAGTAAATACTTCTGAGTCTAAACAAGAATGTCACTTCTCCTCATCTGTAAAAAGAACTCACTACCCCAATTCCTTACACATATAATGAAATTTACATAACAAATATCTCCCCAAATCACTCTCCAAAATCCCTCCCCTAATCCTATAATCATTTTTTTGGGAGAAAACGATGCTTTTAAATATTTCATGATATCCTATGGAGGAATCCCGATGAAGAGGTAATGTTCTTCTAAAGGAATTTTTTTCATAGTCCATTTCCTACAATTAATAATATTTTATGATCCTTAAACAATAGTAATATCATCCATATATAGATATTTGGATTAGTCAATTATATTACATGTTAATTCACATATTTCGATCAAATGTTTTACAAAATCTTCAATCTTATGTACGGATAACTACCGGCTCACAAACCAATGTGGTTCATTTTCCATTACCCCATTTTTATTTTGGAAATACCAATTGATTCATAATTCATATATAATTTATATGATATTCATGATTATTTCATGATTTTTTAATTTTTATATTAAAAATAAATTCATGCTTTCCATTTTTTTGAGAATACAATAACGTCTCTCAAGTGTACAGTGGAATACTGCCCCACGAAGCGATCTGATAAGTTCATGCATTACATTTAATTTATTAAGGTTGTATTTAATAAAAATATGTGATAAATATGAAAATAAATATCACTATAATTATAATATATATATATATATAATTTTATATTCATTATTTTAATACTATAAGAAAATCAATGAAACGTTCATGCATACATATAACTTACCATCTCTAAAAATGGTGTATTTCACATCAATCACCAAATACAATTGGAGAATGTAAATAAATATATATTGTATGTAAATCGTGGTTTACATTCCTGAAATTATGATATAGTGATCTATGGAAGAGGAACCAATAATTAATAAGATAAAACATACTCAAAAAAAGAATATAATCACTAAAAACATTGAAAATAATGAAGGATTGCAGAAAAAATAGATAATATGTTATATAATTATCATATATGATTTTATAAAAAATAATATAGTTTTTTATATAAGTATTTAATATTTATATTCCCATTATTAATTAGTATAATGAGTTTCAAATCAAAAGAAAATATAATATAAGTGATTTCTTAACTCAATCTCCACTCAATGGGTTAAACATATACTTTGATTATGTCATGCTATGAATATGTGTGTAATGAATATTGATTATATTATTTTGAATATATAATTTTATTGTGGATTTGTAGGGGCCATAAAAATTTATTCATTTATTTTGACCTATGATAATATTAATTATAAAACAAAAAGTAATGGTAATATTAGTGATTTCATAACTCAATTTCTACTCAATGAGTTAAATTTATACTTCATTATTTATTCCAAATAGTGATTATGTGTGTAATTAATATTTATTATATTATATTTTATATATTTTTTTTTTGGGTATTTATAGTGGACATAAAAAATTTATTCCTTTACTCTCACCTATGATCATATTAATTGTAAAAATTTTAATCACTTTCTAATCAAGATTGTTTATTCTGAAGAAATAGTTCAAGGAAATTATATGACCATTTACTAGTAATTTTTTTTTCTTAAAATTTGGTTATTAATTAAATATTTCGTGTAATATTAACATTCTCTAACTCTTTGGTATTGAATTGTTTTAATAAAATCTGTTCATGAAATTATGACCTAATTTCACAGTACGCTTGGAAATTTCTTTTCATTCAAAATAAGTTTTTATAATAATATTATAAAAATTATCTATTTTAATTAATATGATTTATTAATGTAATTTTATCGTATTTTTACACTTTAAAAATAGTATTCTAAATAATTTTAATGTTTTTTATAATAATGGCCATTCTTCTTATATAAAAAAAAGTGAAAATAAACAGTATTAAAACGCGTATTATATGAATGAAATTTACAGCTTTAATGAAAAATCAAATGATTTCAATAATATATTATATGATTATGAGGAAATTTCCAAGGAAAATTAAATTTATAGAAAATTATTTAAAAAAAATTAAAAAGAAAATAGTTTTGAAGGTGATTTTCAGTGAAATGAATTTTGAAAAAGAATTTCGAAATAAGAAAGTTATTTTACTAAATAATGGATTTAAAATAATCTATCACATTTATATTATTAAATGAAAAACCATTATTCAGAGCCCAATGGGTATATATTGGATTGATGTTTCCCTTAAGCATCCTCTTGATGGTTTATTCTAAGTTTGACCAAGGAAATCAATGACATTCACTTCCTTGATTAATTTTAGTTATCATTAACATTACCATGAAATATTCAAATTAGTATGGGAATAATACTAACCCTAAATTTTAATATTTTTATCACATATATATATATTTGAGGCTATAGTTTATTTTTTCATATTGTATTTAGATTATCAACTGTTGATTAATATGGGAAATATCGAAAAATCGGTTTTATTTACACAAACCATATAAATTATAAGGTAATTTTTTGCATGATAAAAAAATAATTCAATATATGAGAAAAACATGACTACTATAACACTTATTATAGAAAATTATATATAATTCCATTGATGCATCACTATTCTCATGAGATGAAATCAGTTGGAAGAAAATCATTCATTTTTGTAACCTATAAGTTTAAACTGCATAGAAGATAGATCCACACAATAGTGTCCTGTAAATGTTCTTGACATCAATAATATGGGTTTTACCCATAATGTTTTCAATAAACTTTATGATATATATTGATGGTATCTATATCATGTTCCTCTGAAAAATGTCCATAATTAATCATTTACTTCATTTAGATTCAGTTTTCCTTATCCATAAGATTTTTATAAAGTTATAATCTACAGATTCATTTTACTATCATCGTATGGATTTAAAGGGAATGGGTGTTAATATGTTTATCTTATATGATAGGTTCCTCCCTCTGATTCCATGATATTCATTTTATTTAAATATCATGTGTTCCATGATATTTACCTTTAAATTATCATTATATTTATTTATTCATGAATGATTCTGATGTACTTAACCCATACTGAGTATTTGATATCTCTGTAATTTTTTTATTATAAAACCATTTATTCTAAAATTACCCATTTCTATAGTTATTCATGATAGAATATATTTAGTCTCAAAAAAATGCTTTGAAATTTCTGTAATCAAATGTAATCTAAAAGTCTTGTATATATCTAGTTTAAAAATACTAATAAACTATTGTATTATCCTTGATTTATTTCTATGTATTTAATACCAATGTAATGGTAGTCGGAACTGAATCCATAATTACTGAGGTTCGGTCACTATAATAGGTATCATATGTGGTTTACTACAATCCATGGGGACTAGATTTATGAGAACATTGAATAATGGAAATAACAGTTAGATATACATTGAATATAAGAATGGAATAACATCCTGATGTTTTTTAATGTAATATATTATGTGGTCTTTCATAACAATACATGTATCTTAATATATTAAAATTGTCTTATGAGTTTACAATTTATGATATGTTGATACACATAACAACTTATTTGTAGCTTTTATGTGATGAGAATATAATTATATTAAATATGTTTTAGAGAAATATATTTAAGTTATATGTTTTAGTGGACAATTATTTGAGGAATAATTCCTTCAAATTGTATTGAAACAAGATTATTGGTATTAAATCCATTAGGTATGAAATTATCATTAATTAAATTGTAATAATATTCAAAACATAAAACTACAATTCATAAAAAATAGTTTGTTTTTAGATTTATACTAACAAAATTGTATTTAATGAATAACTTTATTTCAAGAATTTCCATAATTTTTTGGGAACATTATAGTAATTATAATAATCTAGTTTTCCAAATATGATAGATCATATGTTGGGGGGTGAAAAATTATATTTGGTAAGGTGTTGGGGCTTAAACCCATGATTAAAGGACAATAAGGGTTTTTAGCCTACCATAAGCCCACATGATATCATGGTTAATAATTCATTGTTTTTTAGGTAAATTATTTTTGAAAATAAAATTCCAATGACAAACCAATAGTATTAATATTAATTTTTATATATTAATATATAAACCTTATGTTTGTGGAAAATATTTAGAGAAAAATATAATTACTTGTAAATCATTAATTAATCTTAAAATACATTGATTTTAAATTTTAGTGACTTGAGAATATAAGTTTATTTCTAGATATACAGTTCCTGAAGTAATGGATGATTCTGATTTTGATCAATGCACAACTGAAATATAACATTATTCTTATGAAATGGAGATGTATCAATTGGGTATATTTTATTATATTCATATAGACTGAAATTATTCCTCAATAATATGAAAAATGGTCATGAAACAAATAATTTTATCCTAATAGCATCATTTTTGATAATCCTATAGTATTTCAAGACATCATAGATTTATGTTTTGGTGACCATTTACATTCCATTAATCAATATATTTCTTGTGATCAGTGAAATCAATCATTGTCTATAAATATTTCCACTCTTCCCCCATCTACATATCTTCCCTTACTACTAATTTTATCTTATGTAGAAACCTAGATACATTTTATTCATCATAACTACAGTTCATTTCGTTCTCTCTTATTAGAAGGGTAATTTATTATATCATTATATGTTTTGGTATTTTCAAAAACATTTTTTCAAACATTTCATTTCCAATATCATGTTTAAATTTATTGGATATAATTTATTTAAGGTGTGGAGAATGTAACACCAAAAAATTCTTATAGAATAAAATATTATTCTACAGCATGTATGACATAAAACAGTAAGAATTTAATGGAATATAACAACTCAATAGAATATGATATATTTAAAATTTTAATTAAAATCTTTCTGATCTATGTATTACAATGCTTGAAATACTATGTTATCTTGTATTTCATACAATAATGAGTTTCTTTGACAAGTTTCCTGACACACAAAATCAAGTACTATTGAATACTATTAATGTAGATATTTAAAATGAAAATTATTACATATAAATTAAATTGGAGGATGTGAATATGATTAAATAACATTTGAAAATATATTGTTTAATTAATTGTGTACCAATTGATTACAACTAAATATAAAATCAATCGATTATGGAATAAGTTTTTTAACAACAATTTATTTTTATCGGACAAAGGTATTTGATATTAGTTACTTTAAATAATTACTTTTATTAGATGATATTAATGAAATTTATATATTATATATTCAACAATTTACTTTTACATTCATCCAATATATTATATAGTCATATGATAAGAACAATTCTATCTTCACACACACAAAGATGAATTTTTATAAGGATGGTTTTATGGAAAACTTGATTTAAAAATAGATTTTCCTACTTATATAAAATTTAATCATAAAATAAAATTATTAAGTAAAATTTTAATTCCAAAAATACACCAGTATTATTTTATGGTATTTTTATGAGACGTTTTATTTTATGATAAGTAGTCAAAATACATGATATTAATTGAAAACTAATTTTTTTTAGATAATTTATAATGTTAAATAATATTTTTAATTTGTTTTAGAGTACCAATAGTTCCATTAAATTTAAATTAATAAAATCTATGATATTTTAATTGTTTCTATAATGAATTATAATAAAAAACCCTATATACTTTGGAACAATTTCTCCTTAAAAGACTGATTTTTTACCACAATGACAAGAATATTTTGGAAATAATTATTTCAACATTTATTGCAAAATTTTCAAAAAAAAATTGGATTGAATATTTTTAATCAAAAAAATTTATAATTTCTAATGATGTAAATATTATTTTGACCAATATTAATAGTAAACTCATATAGAATTGACCATCAATACTAAATGAAATATATGTTTACTGAGGGATAAAACTGTAAACTTAAGGGGAAAATAACCTTCAAAAATGTCCACAAACAATTATATAGAAATATTTCTAACATTATGACCCTGATATATATTTCTTTGAATTTGGGTGATACGTTTAACAAACATTTTCCTATATAATTTGTTAAGGGGAGAAAATTTCAAATCATATTCTTTTCATTATTTCATATTTTATAATAACTTGGAATATAAGAAAATAATAAATATATTAGATTATATATATATTTTTTAAATAAATTTTTTTATCATGAATTTTTTTTAATTTTTTTTAAAGATGAAATAATTTCATAAATTTTTAAATAAATGCTAACATATAAATTATTTAGTTTATAATGAACTGAAATAATTGATAAAAAAATATTTAATGTGAATTAAATTGAAAGAATTATTGTATTAAATTTATTTTTATATTTATTAAAACATTTTACATATCTTTAAAAATATTATATTTTAATTTCATCTTTGTAGTTAAATTTTTAAATTCAATTTAAATAAATAATTTAAAACATGACATTAGTGTTATTTTATTATAAATTTTATTATATTAAATTTTTTAAACTTACTAAAAATATTATCATCTACCAAGATATTTTTAAATTTTAATTAATATACAATATGGAAAAATTTATATTTTATAATTAACATATATTCCATTAAATAGTATATGCCTTTTTAGATCAGTTTGGGTTATTGAAATCTTTCTGCACACTACAAGCGCCTCTTTTGATGTTAATATCGAACAAAAATGAGACTTTTTTTTATAAAATTTAATATCATATTTAGAATAATTATTTCTAATTTTTTCAACAATAATGACTTCACTTTTTTCTTAAAGGATAAATTACCTATATCAGATAATCAGTTACCATAATAGAAACCAAAATTGTAAAAATTAGGGAAACAAAAATGTTATGGATTCACATGAAAAACATGTGCTTATTTTTATTTTGTATAGGTTTTTATAGAATTTAAATCCCATAATATTCATTTTTATTCAATTTTTGAGTCACATGAGGCAATGTAGTTTCTATATAATGAAGAATGTTGAATATTTAAAGAATTACACTCCCCCTAAACTATATATATGCTCCCACTCCCCACACATATTCACACCTCTAAAGCCATTTGGATTGAAAAATATGTGACCTAATGAGAAAAAAAAGTACATCATATCCTGAGATAATACTTTATTAGGGAATAATGATAACCTCTCTAGATTTTAAAGCAAACCTAATGATGAGACCCAAAGAAGAGGTAATGTTCTTCTACATATGATTTTATTTTATTTCCTTCTCCACCTCTTCTAGTTATTATTATTACATGAAAATATAATAAAATAATTATCTTTTATACAATTATATGTTGTTATGTTATTTTGAATACCTAACACATCCCAAACTTCAATAAAATGTGTTAGGAAATACAATTTTTTCAATATGGTAGACTACTACATTGAGAACTGATGTCATTTTTTCATTACCACTTTTAACATTTTATAAAAATGTTGGATTTATTTTTTTTATATAATACATATTGTTTTTATGGTTGTTTTTTATTAATTTTTATTTACCACATAAAATCATGATTTTCATTTAGATGGAATATGATAACGTCACTCATGTGAAATTCTAATTACCGCCACATGGAGTGATATGATACATTCAAATTTTACATTTAATTTATTAAGGATTAGTGTAATAATATTATATGATATATATAACATTAAAATGAGAATATATATAATTTACATTTAATCCATTCAAAATAATATTATAATTAAAACAATGTTCATATGTATATATAATGTACCATCTCTAAGAATAGTGTATTTTATTTCCCATAAAAGATATTATTGAATAAAATAAATATGTATAAAATAAATAAATTTTATAATTACATCAGGTTATAAATTTTTTACACAATGAAAACATGGTTTATGTAATAGGAACAAAAAAATAACTAGTCAAAACATACTAAAATAAAAGGGCAATTAACACTCAAAATAGTGAAACTAATGATGGATTATTATCAAAAGGGGGTAATATGTTACCAAATTATCATATATGATGTTATAAACATTAATATGGTTCTTTTATAATTTAAAGTATTCTGAAAAAAAATTATGCAATGGGTTAAATGATATTCAATCCAAAATAAGTTCTACGTAAGAGATTTTTTTTAACTTAATTTAATCTCATTGTGTTAAAATTGTGTATTCCTTATTATTTCATGATATTATTCTTTAAGTAATGAATTTATATTATCTAGTATTTTATTTAAACTTATTTTATGTGAATTTATATTCGTAAATACAATCTATTCATTTCCTCTAACCTCATAGTTATGATCATTATCTAGTATTATTTCACAATATCATTATAATTGATATTATTTATTTTTGAATATCAATTTATTTGCATTTCATGAACATTTAATAATAAGAAATTGTGTTTTCTTATATTTTTCTTAATAATTTAATTAAAATAATAGTACAATTTCCCACAATTTCGTACATAAAATTTCTTCAATAAAATCAGACTTCATTTCTAGCATCAATCTGAAATACGTTTCTTCCCAAACCAAATTTTCTATAAATGTTAAAAACATATAGAAATTACTTATAAATGTAATTTTCCCAAATTCTTAGTCATTATTTTTTTTAAAATAAATATTCCCCCATTTAAAAAATTCATATTTATTTTACTAAAAAGTAAAATGAATTCTTGTTTTAACTTGTTTGACATGAACATCATTTTCAGCCATCATGAACACTCAAATGATTTAAATATTTGTTTGTTAGACACAAGGGTATTATCAATGAAATATAGTTTCAAAATGTTTTTGGAAATTTATATTTAAAAGTTAATTACAATGAAAAGTATTTTTATAGTTTTTTTCAAAATGAATAAAATAATTTTTTTTTAAAATGTTTGGAATATATTTTATGGTTTTTATAATCATTAACATTAAAAAACCTTTATTTGTAAACATATTTATATATAATTTATTGATACTATCTTCGTTATTCTTCTTGATTGTTTATGCACACATTGAACAAGGAATGTATTGACATTCACTTTCTGTATTCATATTTGTTGTCATTAACATTTCCTTAAATTATTCACATTTATGTGGATATTAAATTTCACCTAAATGTCAATATAATTTATCATATATTTATTTATTTCGTGAACCCTATATCATTTTCCCATATGGAATTTATAGTGACTATTATTGATTAACTAATAAAATATTTATAAATAAATAAGCATTACTGATATAGATATTTCATAATGCACATTGTTTATGAGTTAAATCAAATATTAAATATATTAATAATTATTTAGATTTGTATGGAATGGGAATGGGAATATTTTAATTAATCCATTTAATGCATCAGTAGTCTCTTGAGTCAAAATAAGTATGAAACAAACCCTTCATGTTTCTACCCATGTAGTTTAAAGCATATGGGTGATACATCCTAACAGTAGAGTATTGTGAATGATATTGACAAAAATATGAATTAATTTAACCAGAATATTTTAAACCTTATTGAATATAGATGTTGATTGTCAAGGTAACATGTTCCTAGGAAACATTAAATAACAATTTATTCATTTCCATTATTCAGATTTAGTTTTCATTATCAATGTTATTTTTTGTTTGTTATAATCTGTGGATTAATTTTATTATCTTCTTCTGAATTTAAATGGAATTTGGGTTCATTTATTTATCATTTCATCCACATTCATATGTATCATACCAAGATTTTCTTGCTATTAATTTGGAATGATTGTTTAGTTATTATGTCCTCATATTGATTATACAAATGGATTCCTAATAGATTCTAATGTAATTATTCATTTCTGTGAAATTGATATCACCCTTATTCTATATTTTTAGAAGATTGATTTATGTTTAATATGAATCATCTTTTTTTTACCATATATGGAATTAATATTTTATCAAAAAAATATGTCTTAATTATTTTATTCCTGTGTAATGTAAAAATCATGTTTGTATCCACCCTACCATGACTACATAAGTATTCAGCCCTTTAGGATCTATTTACATCTATCCTTTTCCAATTTAATGGTATAAGTAATATGATTTTGGATTACTAGTGTTGGGCCACTACATAATTAGTAGATTCATTTGAAAAGGCTGATGTTGAACCTGAACACCTCAACCATAATGATATTTATTAACTACACTGAACTGATTTAGACATTGAATACAACCCCAACTAATAAATCATACATGACCAGGACCACATGAAATGAATGAAAACCACATCCCTAGAAGCATGAAAAATAATACAGATACATGGGGAAATACTAATTAGAATGTTTCATAGGAACATTGTAAAATGTTTGCATGTAGAGCACCAACATTTCTATAAAAAAAATTTGAATTTGGTGTGAGGATAGTGAAAATGAGAAGAAAGGGTTAAATGGTCATGGTGGAACCCAACAAGAACTTCTCTCTATAAACACTTGCCAAAATACTCCATAAATGATGAATAATCCTTTGTTAAGCCATGAATTATCCTAGACCCCAAAAGATTCAAAAAAATATCACTTTAATCACATTACCTTAATTCATAATGTTTCAAGTGTACAAGTGGTGGCTAATTATATCTAAAGTGGTCCTAAAATTCAAATCACCCCATGTGGTGGATCATTACATTAGTCAAATTCCTAGTTTTCCATTTTCAAAAAGTCTAATAGTTGATTTTGAAAACTTCTTCACTTGATGAATACTTTAATAGAAAAGTATCACACTTTTTGGAAAAGTAAAGTTATGTAGCCCACCACCTTTTGGCTTTGGATATTCATTGGTGGGATGGGCTTGAAAATTTTTAGCACTAATTGGGATGGAATTTAAAAATCATGTTTGGTAATTAATTAATGTAATTATAGGCCCTAAGTCATCCATTAATCAAGGGTGTTGGGCCTCTTCAGGGAATTAGATTATTAATCTATTTATGGCCTCCTTCATTCTCTTAGTCTCCACCGTTGTCATTGGAATACCAATTCCTTATAGTGGATCTTGTGAAATCATGTTACTTCCACCGTTCGCCTCAATTCCTACTTCAAACCTTCGATGATCACTCAATCTATTATCCTTATCAAATATTTTATGTTCTACATTACACTATTTGAAACCTTGTAGTCTCTAGAACCTGATAACATACACTAATAACACTTCTCTTTGGAGAATACAACTTATTCCACTCTCACAATAACCCTCTTGGAATGTGTATACACTCGATCACATATTCCTACTTTTTAACCACTATGTTTGTCACCAATGAAATAGTAATATCGTTATACATGACAGAAGGGTTGAGTTCCCATTTATGATGCTACTCACATGAATCACTATCCATGAATATATTAGGGTTTAAAAATTATCCTCAAAAAAGATATTTGGATCTCACATAGAACTGCTCCATTACTTAATATATAGTATCTAAATACTCTTCAAGTCCATCATCCTTGAAAATTGGGTCTCCAGCCAATGCAAATTTTGAATTTATTCTCATGAACCGGAATCCTACTTTGTCTTTTTGAGATAAAACATACAACACTAAAGTTTTGAACCTCTCATCTAACTTACCACAACCAGGTCTTAGAAACAATAATATTCATTGATCAAACTAAAATTGATTCGGAGCTCCTCCAAGATTCACTTTATCACTAGATCATATTAAATACATCATTTATTGACATAATTTTCTATTTAATTGGTAAAACTAACTTATTAAACTGATCACTATACTCAATTGAGTCAACCCACAAATAGTCAATTTGGTCAGCTTTTCTTACCTCACCAACCCAAAGAACATGAAGATGACGTACATGAGACATAACTGAAAAGAAAAAAATCAGACATCCCAATTGTATGGAATTTAATTGTGTCTATTAAAATTTATTTTAAAATTTAAATATCACACAATTAAGATAAAAAAAACATATTGATGCATATAACTATAAAAAATATCTATCCTTAAAGAGGCAGCACCTCACTTTTCTATTTGGTAGAATCAATGTAACATCCCTCGATCACACTCTATAAAAAAACAAAAAATGTTTATTATGAGACATTAATCATTCTTACCCATATTCCAGAGGATACCTACTAGTATTGGGGGAGTTATATTTATAGTGGGGAGACCATTCCCCTCGGTTATTGAGTTACAACACAACAGAATAATCGTAGAAAATAATAAATATCAGAGTGCATAAATATTTGAAACATAATAATATAGTATAAACTAACAAGTTGAAAAAAGGAATACTATAATGAAAAAATGTATTAAAATGTAATAATATTTTGGAATGTAACTATATGTCATGTTAGAATTATTACAAAATAAAATAATAGCAGAATCAAAAAAAGAATCCAAATTCTATGGTCTATGACCCCATATTTTCCCACCACGAAACAACATCCCATCACCCAAGTTAACAATCATTAGAAAATTTCATTTCTTTTTACTGAAAGCACATCCATGTAATCTGCTCAGGTACCAAATGAAATCCAAAATAGGTTTGGATTATAACTTTTTAGGTCAATACCCCCATTTCAAAATAAACCTATTATGAAACAAGTGTAAGAAATTATGATAAAAATTATTATTAATTGATAATGAAATTATATTAAGACCAAAAAAAATTCATCAACAGCAAGAAATAATGTATCTATGTACGTCTTATAATAATTCCAACCATAAAAATAAAACCAAGGTATAAGATAACCAACCTCAGTGCCATACCCGAGTATCTTTGATCATGTATTACAACAATTCCAACCATAATATTATAAACCATAGATAAATCACAACAATCTAGTTCAAACCCTCTATATAATTATTTCATCGTTTAATCTGGGTTGACCCACTATACCAACATTTCAGTATGTTTCATTTGGTTTATCATATTATATTAGAATTTGAGCATGTGTCACTAGCCCAACGCTTTCTATATAATAGTTTCATAATTATTCAAGGAGAACATCCAACTATATAATCATTTCAATAATAAATAAATAGAAACATTATAGCATTAAGGATATCCTAATATCTCCTCATAAAGAACAAGTTGTTAATTATGAATATTACTATTTATCATTCAATTATAGATTTTATATATAATTGTTCATAACCAATAACATGCCAATTATCTCAATAAAAATTCCAATCCAAGGTGGATCCATATCAAGAAATCTCCAAAAATCCATGGCATGTGAAACAAAGATCAATCCATCAAAATATCATTTATATTCAAGGGTATGCTGCCGCAAATGATAGACATAAACTGGGGGGAATCCCAATTTTATCCAAGGGAATCTTTTGATTAATTCAATTCATTATTTCAATTTATTTAGTGCATGACGTGATGTAGTAATTTCAATATATATGATACATGAATGTTTTCAAACAATAGTTTTAATGTATAGATCCCTTTCTTTTGAATTCTGATAAAGTAACACATCCGGCAATAATGTCTCATAAAAAATAAGTTTTGGGTTATCTCAATATAGATCCTATATCAAAGCTGATAATTATCAAAACAAATAATAAAAATGGTCAAGTGAATACACCACAACACATGGAGAAATAATAGAAAGAAGAGGGAACCAAAGAAGAACAACTTACATGAGGATAAATTAAATAAAGGACAACCAATATCAATGGAGGTTCACTAAAATCGAAATGGAGGATCCCATGTATCGAGAGTATGAAGGTGAACATGAGATGTAAATAAAATGAATAACATGAAAAACAATAAAAAAATAGCTCAGAGAACTAAACACCATGTAATATAGTTATAATACATGTATTAATTTTTAAATGGATGTGATAAAAATGTGATGCCTTGACTAAATATTTAATTATCCAGAACATTAAATGACATGTAATATAATTACACAACATATACTCTATAAATGTCATAAATTATTACATAGTATATATCTTTTCATGACATGATTTTATAAACCATTACACAATGTGAATTATAGTTACATAGTGTGTAACTAAACTAAAAATGTTTTTCATCCCATTATCTATACCCCAAACGAACCCCCAAAAAAGATTATCATCATTCCAAGGATCTGTGGAATCATATGATCAATTTATACCCAGAATCCATTAATTAAAATAAGCATATATCCCATAACATTTGGTCATTTTCACCATCAAATCCCCATCTCTAAATAAGACCGTAACAAAAAATCTCATACACAAAACCCAAGGAAAGATGAACCTAAAAACATGGGATCTTATATCCTCCCCACCATATAATAGCTCTTCCCCTAAACGGTTGAAGAATTAATGTGGGGTCTCAAAACAATTGGGTATAATGACATATGATTCTCATACTTGGTTATTAAATAATTTTATATGAATATTAATTATATTAATAAATATTTATTCCTAATAAACATAACATTTTACTGCCTTTAGAATGATGGAACAAAAATTTTTAATCAGTTTAAGGATCAACCATGTTTCCCACAACGTTCTCCCCCTTTAATACCCCTACTTAAAACATTTCATAATATCCTATTGAAAAGAAACATAAGAAAAAAGAGAGCTAAAATTCTAGGTAAGAGTAAATATAAAAAATATCATTTCATGATATTTTGTAATCATAATATAGGATGATGGGTGTGGATCATGATCATAACATAAAATTTTCATACCTTCTCTTTCATAGATCATAATCATGAGTTATGGAGAAATAAGTATCATTTTGAAGGTCATTAATCATAAGAATAAAAATTAATCAGAACTCATTCATGAAACTTATTTTCATATCATAAATGTGTGTGCAATCATCATAAGTATAGAAATACATTTCATATGTTCATGGTGACAATCAATAATCTTAAATCAATCCATATCACGGTTTCCAGTAATGTATGAAGCACACCCACTTGATTCCCATCAGGGGTCAAGAAAATCTACATCATTCTCATCAAGGATCATGTACACTGACTTATTTCCCAACTCTATCCCATGAGATATATTTAATTACCCGCAGTTTATAGGTATATATAGGTACTACCCATAACATAATGAAAAATATACAAATGTGTTCCACATGACCATAAATCATTAATCACATTAGAACCCATGTAAATAAATGAGTGTCATAAGAAAATCATCAAAACATAACAAATGGAAAAGAAACATGTTTAATAACTATTATTAAATCATAAACATAAACCATTTGGAAAATGAATAATAATGTTTCCCTGGGTCATATCCCCAGTTATTCATCTCTAACCCCAACAAAAGTCATCTTATATGGAAAATATTATTATTTAATGATCACTTGAAATAATTATTGAACAAAATATCCTTTCCTTTATGAAATCATATTTTTTTAAAAACCACAAATTTATAAAGGAAAAAAATTCATTGAAAAAACCATGTAATCTTGTAATGGATGATAGGAATAATTAAGGCATTAGGACTTCAAGAAAATCAGTTTATTTTATAAAAGATAACAGACATTTATTTCATATTTATGTCTGAAAAGTCATAAAGATCCGTATTTAGTAAATAAAAAATACATATTTTTAAAAAAAAAAATTAAAATGATCATGCAAGGGTAAAGATGAATATAAAAAATAGAAAAAACATAAATTATTTTTTATAAATCATGGACATGGGATGTAAATATTACCCAATGGAGACATTAACAACAAAATCATGAATAATGAAGAGACTATAAAATAAACCGTTACCACTTCATCATCAGTAAAATCAAATTATTTGGGAAATAAAATAAATTATATGGTTAATAAATACCATAATATTCAACATAATACATATTAAATAAATTCAAGTGATGAATATACATAAAAAAAAAGAAACAAGTAGGGTATAATGTTTGTGTCCCACAAAAATACAAGTGAGAAACAATCATATACCTTAAGCCTTAACTTTATTAATATACATTCATAACTATTTTATAAAAAATAAAAGATTTTTAGGAATATATGATATATCTATGATGATATATATAGTTCCATATATTGTTTACTTTTGAAATTATATTACCTGCTTCTAAAAAATTATCTATTAATGTAATGTTTCATGTAATAACCAGATTATTTTTTTACATGATCAGAAATAGTACCATCGTTACTATTATATAGATATTTTATAAATAGACTACATAATTATAAAAATTACATATTCAACATATATCTTTATCATATATCTTTATCATATATATTATTATGGTGATTCATAAAAAATTTTGGTAGAAAATAGAATAAACAGTTCATGGATGAGTAAGTTGTATTTACTCACAAACAATGTTTTCAATTTCATATCGGGATAAAAGAATAAAAAGTATATGATATATTACCCATAAATAATAATTTATATATATATCAAATATAATGATTAAATCCATTTTTAATATATTCTATGTACTGTGTGAACGAATCACATCCCTTCTCGAGAGGGTAGTCCATTGTACACATGAACAACATTATCGAATTCCAAAAAATGGAAATCCTTAAGATATATGTGATATAAAAATTCAGGAATAATAAAAAAAATCATAAAAATCATACATAACATGTATAAAATATAAATAAATCATTTTTCCCATCCTTGAAAGGTGGTAATGGAAGAACGAATGACATCAGTTCTTGAGGCGGTGGATTTCCATATAGATGAACAATGATTTTGTATCCCATTAGATAGATGTGTTTGAGGTTGTAGTTAATAATAATAACATATAAAAATCTTTCTATATTTATGATACTAGGTATATTATATATTCATTAATTAATAATAATTATTCGTGTTAATGTAATAACTAAAAAACATTCGTTGATGAATGTTACATATTCTTCATGTATCTCTTTCCAATTTTAATAAAAATACTTACTTACCTGATTTTATTACGAATGTAAATAATATAGGATGAATGTATATAATTTTAGAGTATATTTTTATAGATTTTTTATTATTAAATTTGGTTTTTGTGTGTGATGAAAACAGAAGTAATGTGTCCTTTTTTACGAGAGGGGAGGGGTACATTTCAGAATTTATGAAAAGATTAATTTTTAACAAATATATTATCCATAAAAATAAATGCAAAAATTCCATTTGTTTTGAAAGAATTTAATATAAGGTTTTATTACAATCACAAAATATATTTTATAAATGTTCTTGTGTTATTTTAAACCTTATAATTTTGATTAACCCTTAGTTAAACTATTTTAATTTTATTTTTGGTTACACATTTTTAATCATTAAATGGTTACAATTTTTATATTTTAAAATCTATATTAGTCCAAAAAATGAAAAATTTATGATATTTTATACAATATATATTTCATTTTTTCTTTGGATAATATATTTTTTATTTATAAATAATTTATTAAAATATTATTTTCATAAAAGTTCATAAGTGTCAATTTTGATAATATTCGTTACATTTATATAAACAGACACAGGAAAAAATATACATTCAAAAAAATCATTTGATACAACCCTAATATATATAAATAATATAAAAAATTATTTTATCCGCCAAATTTATTGGAATTTTATTTATTTTAGTTTTCAAATATCATTTAATTTATTTTTGTATTAATTGAATAATTGATTCATCGTCATTGGGAAATTATATTTGAATTTTTTTTATTAATTAAAGAATATAAAATTCAAATATATATGTAATGTATTTATATTTATTAATAATGTACTTATATGAGAATATATTCTATTTATCACCCATATTTAAAAAATTATTCATATTAAAATGAAGAGAGTGAAATTTTTCAGTCTCTTTGATTTAATTAATATCATTGTCATTTTATTGGAAAATTGACTATTAAATAATTAAATCTAGATCCTTAGATGTAATAATATAAAATTAATTTAAATAAATAACATTAGGTAATGGATTTGGGTAATTTTATAATATTTATAATATTATTTTTACTAAATATTGAAATTTTTGTCCTTAATTATGGTAATAAAAATACAATGTTTAATATACATATGTTACTAAAATAAAAGGGAAATATTTAGTAATTTTTTTCCTCCTGATTTCAAATACTACATTCTTTTTTGAAAATTTATATTTCAAAATTAGATAAAATTAATTAAATAAAAGTCTCGTAAATGAAGCGACAATGTTGGGTTTTATACTGAAAATGTACCAAAGTTTTCTATGTTTTTATATATAAATTAAATATAAAATTATTCCAATTACCTAAATGGGATTAATGGATGTATAATTGAAATATTGTGACATCATAACCAATTAATAAACTAACTTAACATAGTATATTATTAATATGAATGTGATGTTTTTAATTAAAATTCATTATTTTCACTTTTTAGGAAAAATTTAATCTTATTTGATAAAAGAAACAAAATAGTAATATTATTTTGATATTACTCTTTGACAAAATGGACATTTATTCAAATAAATTCAATAACATTTTTCAAATTTATTTCTATATCATGTTCACCATTAAAGGGTGTTAAAATAGTTTTTTTAGAAAAACATATTTCTTCGATAAAAACTTGATTTATTTTAATATCCTGTATCGAAAAAACATACAATGAGTTTTAAATATTAGAGTTAATAAATTTTTTTATTATTAATACAATCCCTAAATAGTGACATTTTATTTTATTGGTATAAAACAGAAGAGTTTGTATTTAAATAGTTTTATTGAAAATTATTTCCTTTTAGTTTTAAAATGGTTTTACATCAGCAACCCCTTACTTCATAATTTAGTTATTCAAATTCACACCAGCTATTCTTATGTATAAGTTGTGATTTTATTTTTAAAACAATTATAATAATAAAATTATATTTTGAAGAAACTTAATGGTTTGTGTGACGTAATCTATGTCACTACTTCGTGTAACATAAAAATGTTTTCATATTTTCTTTCACTGTGTGAATTTCTAGAATAGTAAATTTCCATTATTAAAACATTGATCAAACTGAAGAATTTTGTGAATAAAACTAATTTTTTGCTGTCAGAATGTAAAACCCTGATATTTTTGTGAAATAGATAATGATAGAGAACTTGATCAATATAAATTTAATGACCACAAAACCATAAACCAAATTGTTCTAGAAAATGTAACTGATATCATAAATATGATATTAATATTTTAATATTTAATTTAAAAATATATTTAGTTTATATACTTACTTTATTTCATATCATAAGTACAATATCAATCTATGACTGCATATTGATAAATTTTGGCTACATCATATATTTTAAGAAATAATAAGGATGAAATTGAAATTCCAAATGAACTAGTGAATCATAAGATCCATAATTGGATGTTAGGTCATTAAATCTATATCTAGTTATCATCACTACAAAATGGTTTGAAAATTTTTCCAATACGCAAAAATCTTATTATTACAAAACATTAATTTATAAAATCTTATTCCATGGTAAACATAAAACCTTTCCAAAATAGTTACATTAATAAGCATTTCCAAATTAAAAATTTATAATAAAAATTTACTGAATTCATCAAAATAAACACAACATTAATCTATAAAAAACACTATGTAGAATATAATTTTCAAATAACAAACATGTTGATACCATTACCATGTATTATATTGAAACATGGTAATAGTGTAGATTACAGTAAAACCATACTAAATACATGAATACATTTAAAATTTAACTCTTCCACATGTAATAATTCCATCATGCCTATAAAATCAATCAATGATATCCTAAAACATCTTTTCTTATTATTAGTCCCAAGTTCATAAAAACCATCTCATTTATTTTTTCAAAATAAATAATATATTTATTTCATTATCCCAACATCATAGATCTATTAAGAGTTATAATTTCTTTAATTATGTGTTTTCTAGGAAATATCACTATACCATGTTAGTCACTGTTCATTGTTATTGGTTCGATTTAGTATATGATCTGAAATTATTAAGGAAAAACTATTGTGGACCAATCCATTGATGTTACATTATTCATTAATACCTTAAAATTACTTAATTTTTTTTTCTTTAAATCGATTGCATAATCACTCCATCATTCCACAACATCATTATCATATTCCACATATCTAATAGTAATTACATGAGATTCCCCTCTTCCTTTAGCTTTAAGAGGATTCTATCACAGATCATCATCATTAATCAATGGATTTGGGAATTTATAATCAAAATGCCCATGTTACTTACACATGTACCATAGAATCATGGAGGTTCATTTTTTATATCCTTCTATCTATTCTCTTCATTAGATGACATCTTACCATTAATTCAGAATTCATTTTTGATATGATATTTCATTAAATAATTGTATCAATTACCATTCCCCTTAAGAAAATTTTCATCATACATCTTCCCAAAGATTCAATATAATGGAAAACTCATTTTCTTTTCCCCATGGGATTTAAAATTTTCATTAAAATCTATATTCCTATTTTTTTTCAAAACCATGGTATTGAAATGTAACTCTAACCTCTATTTCCAACATGATGTCCTGTTAGATGATTTCATCATAGAAACTAAATTCCCTTATGGAAGAAATCATTCAAAGACATTGTTTTAAGACACTAAAAAATCAATCAACCATACCCTTTTGTTGGTTAATAATTCCAAAATCACTCCTCGCATGTCATGTACAATTTTCTTCATAGGTTCCAACAAATATATAATACTATTCGTTTACTAAAGGAATACCATCATAATTTTGATATGAATAATATGGGAAAAGTACTTATTGAAAATTATGTTATTGAACTCATCCCACTACATAAAGTCAATTTCATCTTATTTCCTCATATTCTTGATTATATTATGCCATTCATCTACGTCACCATCCAAATGATAAAAAACAAAAATGAATATTTAATTTTTTGAACAAAGGAGAATGAAAATTTTCCTTTCAATAGTACTGATCCATTTCTCATCCACTAATGCCTTAGACGACCCACTAAATGAAGGTGGATTCTTTAATATAAATGAATCAATATAATTTTTTCCATACTTTGATCATATAAAAGTCCAAAATAATTCATATCTTGATTATGTTGTGTGAGCATAACACCATCACATTTCATTTCATCTGCAATAATATTTGGTTTCACAAAAGGAAAATAAATGCATTACCTATCAAATTCATCATTAATGATTTACCATTGGGTTCTATACATTGACTAAAATCATAAATGATTTTTTTGAAAACACTAATCACATTTTTATAAATACATTGTCAAAGTAAATTAAATATAAAATTTAAATCTACAAAAAATTATGTATAATACTAGGTAATTCATGATAATTATAAAATATATAGGATTTCATCTAATTCATAGACATATCCTTTGGGACCTTACTATGGTTTTCTTAAAATTGTTTAAATATATTTACCAATAATTACTTCTGATAACTACTATAACGACCTAGAATTTTCAAACATGGATATCAAATATTTTTAATGAATTTTCATTACACTAAAAAACGCATTCCCAAGGTCTATAATAGTTTAGGTATTATGTAAAAATTGTAAAAAACTACTATTCTGGTGAAATATATTTATAATTTCCAATAATTATCTTCCCGATAAGTATCCCTACAATAAAACATTCTTCATAAACTATGGAATGAAAACAAAATAAAATGATATGATCAGATTCTGAAAAAGACTAAACATTTATGACATCAATTTATGATCTTATATAATTATAAGATAAAAATATTAGTATATTATCATGATCATAACAAAAAAAATTCCATACCAAAACATTCATAGATCATAATCATGAGTTATGATATAAAACATTAACATCTCAAAACACATGATTTCTATGAAAAAAAATTCATAATAATTATATCAAAATACATATGATCGTATCATAAATGTTTGTGGAATCATCAATAGTATTGAAAACCATTTCATATACCAAATTTGACTACCAGGACTCTTTTATCACATTATACATGTTTCCCCTAAGAGATCAAGAACATTGGCTTGTTTCCTATAACAAATCAGGTAAAATGACTTATTTTCTATCACAGATTAAAATAATTGATATGTATCCCCTAAATATTTAATGAGAAATTTCTCATTGCACAATTAATTGGAGGTATTTATATGTCCCACCCCTCAATTAGTTAAAAGTAAAAAAATGTGGGTCAAATGACTATAAATTATTCATTACATTAGAATAATTATAAAGAAAGTTGTTTCATAAACACTGTGTCATAACATTACTCATCTAAAAGAAAAATGATTCATAACTATAATGTCTTTATAAATATCAATATTTTAGAGAATGAATAATAATATTATCATTGGTTCATATTTATTAAAATTATTCATTCGTAAATAAATTTCCCCTAATGATTTAATTAAATATAATACAACGTATTAACATTATAGATAACATGTGCACCTATTTTTTTATTATATCCAATCAGATTTAAGATATTGTTATGATGATTTACCATTTATAATATATCATTTTAACATTGATTTTATGATTAGTGTTAATATAGGGTATTAATAAATCATTCTATCATATATAAATAAACTAATGGCCTAATCATATACGATTATACCCTATTAATCCAATTTATCTAAGCATCTGAAAAATATAACATCAAATGGATTTGACATTGACCAAACCCATGGTGGGATCCAATATCTAAATCATGAGTGAAATTGTTTTTCAGAGAATTTCAATTTCATCGAGATCATGGCCCAAACCATTTATGCTAAACCACACCACGGAAATATCATCATCATGCACTATACCCTTTGGGAATATTCTATTGTATTAAAGGAATATGTATCATGAACATAATAATATGAAAATTTGTGTTGTATTATCAAAATAATATGTTGTGTATTTATTTATTATAATTACATTATTAATGACTTTAATTTTAATATAATAAATCACAAATTATATTTTTAATACATATTAAATAATAAACCTGTTGCTTATTTAGATGAATTAATGTTTTTTTACATAAATAATATTTTAATTAAATATTACTATTAAATATGCATTATTAAATATACATTATCATATAATTTTTATGAATTCAAATGTACTTTATAGAAGGTTTTAAAAGCTATTATGTTAAAAAAAACTCAGTATTTTGCAATAATTAGACATTATTATTTTGAATGAATGAAATACACGTATTTTGAAATTTTTTAAAATAACATGAATTTTATTTTTTTCAGTTTGAACATAGGAATTATCCAATAGTGAATTTTTCAGAATTTTCTGTTTTTTCTGAATCTTGATGTAAACATTAAATATAACAATAATATATAGTGAGTATAATGACATCATAGTTACCCATAAGCGATTTATTAAATATGATTATGGTATACATGAGCAAATATACTTTTTAAATTTTATTTAATGTGATTTTACGATTATTTGATTAATTCTATAAATATTTAATGAATATTATAGAACACAAAACATATTTTCAGTTATTAAATTCATTTCATTAGTTATGTTACTCACTTAAAACATCAGAAATGGTGTTATATTAATTTGTTCCGGCCTTGTCCTTAAAAAAATTAAATAAACACCCTTTGGATGAGACTATTTGAAAAAATGGAATTTTTTTAAAAAGGATAGAAAAAATTAATTAAATTAAAAATATTACATGACTCTAAATAAAGGTATCATATTCCAATCATTATCATAAAGATGGAGAATATCATTAGGAAGATCTCCAATCTAGGTAATTCCTTGATTTACATCTTTTTTAGAAAAACCATTAGAAATCGTATTAGCATCTTGATTGATATGAGTGATAATATAGTAGATGTCGAGAAGCGATTGGGTGAAATCCATCCATCAAGTAGTGATCGGCCATGCAAGGTGTGTCACACTGTTCCAAAATGCTTGAACTGTGGTAGTCTAATCTCATTCTAACTAGATATTGTTACAACCATGATTCCTTGAGAATGATACATCATGTATCATACCCATCATTTCGGCCTCCAAAGTAGAGGCAATGTCATAGTTCCCAAGAATTCATTTGAGGATCTGACCATGGTGATTCCTAAAGATAGAACCATAACATGTGGGCAATGGATTTCCATTAGAGGAACCATCCACATTGACATAAATCCAACCAGGAGGGGGATCTTTCCAAAACACATCAAATGTACGATGTGGTTGACAAAAATTTCCATTAAATTGATGATGTTGCATAACAATAAAGTCTTTAAAAATGTTGTTTTAGAGACCCTTTTGCCTCAAAAAAGCATTACCAATGGAAATTAGAATCCACATATGATATGAATTATGATTGAGTGATGATTTTTTATATGTAATAATATTTCTATCATACCAGATCACACAATGGAGCTCAGGAGCAACATCAAGGATGAGGTTCTTAATTTTATGAGAATTTTCTATTTCTGCACATTTTATTAGTTTAGTGTTGACAGAGTCAAGAATCAAACAATTGTAGTTAAAAATTTCAAAAATATAGTTCCAATGAGTAGAGGCAGTATCACCAAAAAATAAGAGGTGGTTATTGTCTTCTCTATGTTGATTGTGGTGCATACATTTGGAGGAATGATAAATACTAGGACATTGAAGGAATATTCCTATGGGAATTCTGTTGTGAGAAAGGAAAAAAATGAGATTAAATGTTGAGGGATTTTCTAGGGTATTTCAATGATTCTAGCCATCCAAAATCACTTTCATAATTATAGATAAAATTATAGTAAATATTTCTTGAATTTATCATACCATTTTGAGAAGGTTTCCAAATTAGAAAATCATCTTTGTTTGAGAAAGGATAGTTGTTAATGATTTTCCTAATAGCATTAGAAAGATGGTCACTATAAGAATTTATCATATATCTAATTGAGTATGTGGTGATTTTAAGGGTTTTTTTATGATGAATCAGAGATATAAGCAGGGTGTCAGTCCAGTTTTCCAACTAGAAATTTATGGACAACTCCTTGGTAACCATCCATCTTGAATCATTCATGATGTTGGAATAATATTTCATAATATATTGATAGATATAGGATTTGAGGATGTTCAATTATCCGTCGTTATGTTTTCCAAGAAGTCCCTTTTGGAGAAAAGAGACAGAATCTGATTTGTTATAAAGAAGGATCCAAGTGAGTTTATGTTGAAGGGCCTCATTAAAGTATCTATGATTTCTTATTCCAATCCTTCCATTATCAATAGGTTTTAAAACAAGTCGAACATGGGATAGTCCCAATATTTTTTTCCAACATACTACTAGTTCAAATGTTATTTTGGATTAACTTATTCAATTTTTTATAACCCCAATAGGCCTTTTATAATCCATAATAGAGTAAACAATTTTAGAAACACCAATGGATTTGGGAAGGAATAATATCCTTGAAAATGAATGGGATTTCCTTTTCCAAGAATATAGTTGTTAAGAAAATTGGTCAAAAATTATAGAAAATTGAGATGACTTGAGTATACCCAAAAAAATGGGACCACCAAGGTAAGTAAAAGGAAAGGAATCCCTTTCATGCTTAAGTAACTGGTATTGCGACCTTTCTGGATGGGAGGAAAGTTATTTCCAAAGAAGGTAAAAGATTTCCTCTATGTAATGGTTTGAAAAAAAACCTATTCGTAACGAGATAGAGTATTTTTGAGATTTGGAATATTTCTTTTATCACATTGCAAATAAATGATGATATCTTTTTCATATAGAAGATATATGGGATCATTTATCTTCCTAGAAACATGAATGGTTTTGATTTTGGTTTGATCCAAAAGGAAAATGAGGAAACGACTAAAATAATCCTCCTCAATGGAGAAAAGAATTGCATATATAGGATCACCTTTCCTTAAAACTTTGATGCATTTGATGTAGCCATTGGGGAACCATTTATTGGGATAGAAATAAAGGATGGGTTTAAATGGGTTTATATTGTATTAATAAATGATTCATTGAAACTAAAGCATTGATGAACCTTGAATATGATGCTCCAGTCCATGATATCAAAAGATTTTTTGATGTCAAGTTTAATAGAAATATTACCCTCTCTATTAACATTGTTAAGAGTGTTGATTCTCTCAGAGGCAAGAGAAATTCAATATTGTATGGATCTACCCTCAATATATACAAATATGTTATAGGGAATTTTTTTGGATGTGATAGTTTAAAGTATATTAGCAAAGATTTTGGTGATGATTTTAAAAAGGGATTTAATGAGTGAAATGGGTCTAAAAAGGTCGATCTTAGAAGAATTTTCCACATTAGTAATCAATGAAATAAAATCAGGATTCAAACCATGAGGATGGACACCATTGGATAAGAAATATTTTACATGTTTAAAAACATCCCAATGTATAACATCCCAATAATACAGAAAGAACCCATTATTAAACCCATCAAGACCTGTATCACTATCAGGATTCAAACTAAAGACATTATCATTAATTTCCTGATCAAGGGGTATGTTTAGAAGCAAATCATTATCCTCATAATTATCCACCATCATAAGTACCTCAGGTAAGAGTTATTTTTTCGTATCAAAACCATTAAATATGGATTCCATGTAAGATACAATATGAATAGAAATATTATACGCATTATATAAAAGTTTTCCCTATATTTTATCAATGGTAGAGGTTTGTATGCTTTCCGGACACTATGAAAAGTGTAATAGAACTTAGTCTTTGTGTCACCATAAATTAACTATTTATCATTAAAAGTATGTTTCATCATTTTCTCTTTAAAAGTGAGAAATGAATTTATTTTTACCGAAATATTTAGTTCTTGATTCGGATCCGTATTGAAATCAGAGCTAGTGTTATTGTTTTGAAGCTGACGAAGCTCATCCTCAAGAAGAAGTATGTTATTGTTATACTGTTTAGATGTATAACTACATAATCTTTTGAGAATCTGTTTGAGGTTTTTTAAGTTAACAGAATAGGTAAATGTTTCATTGATGTTTGACATAGAAGAGCAACACTTGTTGATGATATCAGTGCATTCATCATTAGAAAACCACATAGTTTTGAATTTTAATAGAAGCGAGGGTTTTATATTTCTGGTAGATACATAGGCAAGAATAGTATGGTGTTCAAAGTGTAGCTTGGGGAGGGAGATGCTGGAGATAATGTTATATTTATCTATGGTAGGGACGTTTGTGAAGGATCTGCCCCACATGGAGGCACCCACCCTATTGTAGTTCCTCTTATAGCAAGTAAAATTGGCACCATTAAGATTAATTTCAACAAAGTTGTTGTCTTCAACAGATTTTTTTAATTCTGTTGTGGAAATATCAGCATGAGACAGACCAATTTTATCACTTGTTTTTATAATGGAATTAAATCCCCCATTAAAAAACCAATGAGTACTGATATTGGTAGCTAAATAGGTAAATTCATTACATAAGGGCCTACTATATTGGAATCTATTTTTAGGTTAAATTAAGGAGAATAAGTAGTGAGTGCCATCAATTATGATGTCACAAGTAAATACTTGCTCAGAAACATTAATTAAATTGACATTTTAAAGAGAAGTGTGTGAATAAACCAAAAATGTTTGGTCATTGGATGAATATTTGGTTTCACCTAAAAAAGAATAATCATATAGAATGGGTGTGAATATTTGGATGAAAATTTATTTTTGGGTTCAAATATATCAACCAACATTTGGAAATGATTGTTGATCATTCTTTTTAATATGATAAGAGTGTCAGAGTTAGAAATACCCTAATACTTCCTGAAGAGAATCTTCATTTAGACTTATGTATGGAGATAGAAATCAACTTTTTTATGTTCACTAAGTCCTTTTACATATAATATCTTCTATTTTTTTTTAACATTTATTGGAATTGTATTATGTTTCTGTTTATTTTTTGAAGTATCCAAGGGGTTGTTCTTTGATATTCCCTTATCATTATCCATGGGCAAGTCATGTAGGGATTCATTCACATGTTAATCTATAGAGTTCCTAATAGAAGTATCAGTATGAACCACATCATGGGTAGTAATCATATTTCAAAAATTAGTTAAAATAACATTATGATTAACATAATGAGAAACCCCATAAGAATGAGTTATAAAGGTAAAAGCAAGAGTACCTAAGCCTTTTGTAGTCGTAGGTGTAGTAACACTAATTCTTGTGATTGAAGGTGGACCTGATTGGCTATTTGGAGAAGTCAATGGTATCTCCATGTGTCCAACCCTTCGGTTTTTAATGTTGAAACATTTTAATCAGCAGTGATTTGTGTGTTCATTGTGCAATCAGTGACTTTCTACTTTCCACAGTTAGCGAAAGAATTCAAATTTCAATAATTACCTAAAACATACAGATTGGTAGATTTACAGTCATGCTCAAATTATTTTCTGTATACAGATTTTTATACCTTAGAGGTAGTGATTTTATTTTCAAAAATATAAGATTCAGGGGGTATTTATTATGTGATGTACTATTAGTACTGAAATTATGTTCCACATACAGTGTCTGTCTTGAGACCAAAATTTTGAGTGTTTTCATGTGATTTTTTATCACTACTAGATTCTCAAATAATCATGTCAGTATTTGATTTTTCAATATTACGTGTAGTAGGGGGAGGTCAGTTGAGTTCTTCTAGGACAAAATTGACAATAGATGTATCCTTTTCCTCACGATATGTGAATTTTAGGGGGTCATCATTCATGTAATTTATTATCCTAGTGGCTACCACTAGAGTATGTGATAAACATTACTGCATTATAGGGGGTGTCCATGTAAGATCAAAATCATTCACCTATTAGCAAGGATAGCTAGGATTGTATTCCAATGTTGTATCTTTTGAATATGATTGAGTGTGTTTAAGTATTTCTAAAACAATTGTTTCAATTTCTTTAGTTATATAATGGTATTCAGCTTAATTTTCATATTCATCCACTAAATCGGCCCAGGATTTTCCCTATTGAAGGGCATATTGAATCAAGGTCATGTATTTGATAACCCAATTTTCAGTGATCTTGTATGAAGTTTCATATTTAACAATTGATGTACCATTATATTTCTTGGGTTTTTTGGTCTTAGTCTATTAAATAACACATGGTTGTGAGGCCTATTTGTGCACTACCCTATAGTTTAGTGTCAAGTGACCAATGATTTTACAGTACTCACGGAAAGGGGGTTTCTCTCATATTCAATCCACACTTTAGCCTTATTATCCTTTGCCACATTGGTAATAGAGTTTGGAAGATTAGTTTCTAGGTGTACTTCTATAATAACTCTTGCAGATATTCCTAACTCCCAATTTAAGGTTATTTGATCAATATTCAGCGGGGTTCCTATACAAGAGGATGAGTCATTTATGATGTTAAGATGCCAAAAAACCAGTTGATGTTATTTAGCCTAACACAAATATGAGCCATATTGTTCCTATGAGTGTCCATATTAAAAGAAATGTACCATTCAGATATACACAACTCACGAGGTTTGAGTAGTAGATTACCTATCCTCCATACCCTATTTATTTCTTCAAGTGAGGAGAAAAAAATATATAAATAACCCTTACATAGTAGGACAAGTTTCTTGATTGAAAATCCCCAAAAATTAGAAATATGAGGCATAATATCATGATATTAACAAGGTTTGTCCCCTTTTATGTAACAAATGTGACCCATGATAGAGAACATGCACATTTGATCTCACTATTGAATCACTTAGAGATCGTCCTCTACATAGAATCCTCAATCATTAATTTTTTTTAACATGGGAGGATTCTTCAATATTGATTTGGGTAGATCTGATCCATTTAGATCCTCGAGGAAGAAAATCCCCAAAGATTTTGCATTCATTTCTTGTCCCAAACCATTCTCATCAATAATTGTTTTTTGTTTGTTTGAAAAACTATGAAGATGAATAAGTTCCCTCATTCCAAATAAAAAGAGGCCGTGAATCATATAATTTATCATTGTGATATCCTAACATATATTATTTTCTATATATTGGGGATTGAGGTTTGAGGGTGCATCGAGAATTTCAGAGAGACACCCCCTCATCGTGTTATCACACTCACCATGAAAACAATGAGAATCTATATGGTTTGGTTATTCTATTATATAGAGTCTAAAACCTTCTTTTGTAAATAATAATGAATTAACCTCAACATTCATATATAAAACCACCCAATATTCCATTTATCATCACTAAAAATCCATTTATAATATCCTTAATCACACCTATACTCTCTAGAGTCTTCCCGAGGCTGCCCCAAACTATCATGTACCTCCTCCCAAGCATTTGGAGTCACAATGTAATGGTTAGGTATCCTCTCATTCTATCCTTTTTTGATGCATCTTCATTATCGTATGTCATTTATCATTATTTAAAAATTTTGGGATATGTTCCTCTATAACCCCCATAATCTGCATTTTAGGACTAAATTAATCAGTACCCATTAAACTCTCTTCAACCTCACCCATTAATATCAATACACCCCTATTATGATGTTGAAATTTTTCCATGATTTTCCTTGAGAACAATGGTGTAGTTAATAACCATACCCATTTCCTATCACGGGTGTAAAACATTAAGAATATATATGTCTCAATTGTATACCTAAATATATGTATTCCACAATAATTTATTTTTGAATAAAATATGATGATTAATGAATATAGGTCATAGGATATATGTGGCACACATAAGAATGAAAATGAAATGAATGTAATGGGGGAACCCAGAATTATATAGCGCTCCAATGCATTGGGTAATGTTTTAATCCCATGAGACTTCACGAAAGGGATTGGGGAGTTAATCTAGACATAATTGAAGATTTTCCCCCATTATTTCATGGAATTTATCTATGAACCGTGCTCATAATGAAATGTTTTCCATTATTCCCAGATATCTCATGTTTAATTTAAGTAATAATGCTATATCATTCCACATGTTTCATTTTCATGATTTAAAACCATTTTATACATCATTTAGAAACCTATTATATATGATGTATTACCTTATAATTGTTATTCCATGTTTCATATATTTCTAGGCATTATATCTCTCCCATTTTTCATGTATTTTCCCAAGCTATCCCATTTAGTGTTATCTATGAATGAATAATATTATTATTTTATGAATATTTAAAATAAATTTTCTTTTTTTTCATATTATATTTTTATGTAATGTTCCTAATTCTTTAAAATTTGGGTACAACCGTGAAAGTGTCACACAATGCAAGGAATAAAATTACATTAAATTGAAAGCCCAGGGACTTGGCCTCGCGACCATCCCCTCACTCCCAAACCCTATTGGATCTTTTTGGTTGAATTTATTGTTCTTTTATTTAATAAAACATCAATCACTCTGTATTTAAGATAAGATTTATCATAGTTGGTATCAAATGAAAAATTTAGTTATGTTTTCGGTTAAGATTATAAACCTCTAGATAAATCATTAAATATAAGACTAATTGTAAGAAAAAAATTATAGATTTTTTATGTATAGAGTACCTGATTTATTAATAAAATACATCAATATCAAGGTACTACAATTGGTTATAGCTCTAGAATAGATGTAAACTTCCGTAAAACCCTCAATCATCCCATTGATCTAGACTCAACATGGAAATGGACCGTGAAAATGGGCTTTTCGGAACAACTAGTTTGACACTCATTACAGATATACATTGGTAAATTCACAATCTCATTATAATAAATTACAAAGAGAAAAAATTCCCATAAGTGTATATGTTAGGAAAAATATCTTGTATAACATATATTTAAGCCTTTAAATTCATATGATAATATATAAATTTCATTTATAAGTTATAAATTTAATGTAATTAGATTACCATTTATGTGTTTAAAATTTTAAAAATAACCATCCTTAATTTGATTCATTATCTAAGAAAGTGTCTAAATATAAAAGGAACGAGGTAAAAAACCAATGTAAATGGAAATGTGATGAATTCCCAAATGAGATTCCCAACCCAATGGGAGTAAAAATCAAAAAAAAAATAAGGATACTCTCTCAACTAACTCATGTTCAGGCTAGAAATCCATATCTGGGGGAGTGGCCAAATCCACCTAAGGAATAACATGATGCAATTGAGAGCATTATTTGATAAAGGATTCTGACAGTAAATAGATCATCAAATTATTTAATTGTGAAACAATGTAACAATTACATTGAAAAAATATTCTCTTACATGAAATGTTCCGAGAATGAGAATTTTTTACTTGATGTTTTTCAAATAGAGGGAAAAGTTGATCAATCGTGGACTATGATGAAGAATAAAACGATCATGGAATAGATCAAGGGGATGGAGTTTATGGAATGACAATAAATTATTTTCAATAAATATTTTCCTTTAACTATCTTAATTAAATTAGAAATGGAATTATTTTCACTTAAAAAAAGATGAATCTCTTCGGGTGTACATGGAAAACATCAAAAGAAATTCATGATGCACCACTTGATTTCTTGTTACACCTAAGTGAAATGTTGACCGCTTCTTTGTTTGGATGAAACATAGTCCATGGAAATACCTTTTTACTTGATACATTGATAGCTACGATGAAATTTTTTAATGTACTCTCAAAGGGAAGATATAGATTAGATAATATCAATGGTATCGTGGGGTTATGAAGTATAAAGTGGATTGTAATTCTATTGGCCCGATGGATACATATAATGGGGATAAGACATTTCAATATCCAACCTATAAAAATTCCAAATGAAGACCCCTTGAAATTTATTTAAGGGGAGAGGAAATTCATTAGGTATGAGAATAAAGGTTACATAGCTGGTGATTGCTAGAAGGAGAAACCTACTAATGCGATATAGGAATGGAACAATTCATTAAACCTTCATCCCATTGTTCATAATTTCAACTAAAAGGAACCATAACAATTTTAAAACCAATGTAGTAATACAATTTTTTTTGGAGAAAACCAATGATCTCCAAGGTAGAATGGGAGATCATACTCTATCAAAATCACTGAGGTGGATCCAAAAAATGAAGTAGTGATAGGTACGATAATTATTAATTAAAGAATATGGATCATAATTTTGTTATTATGGTTCTACTAATTCATTAATTTCAAAATTGTTTAAAATAACTATTCAAATACAACCAAAAATAATGCATTTAGAGAAATCAGTAAAAATGTAAAATTAAGAAATTATTGCATCCCAAGTATATAAATCCCACTGAAAAATTTTGTGGGAGAAACATCATAGTGAAACAGAGGATACTTCTTTAAGTGTAATTTAATTAAATATAATGCATGGATTTAAATTTCTTATATAGATTATAAGGCCTCGTCCATAAACCTTACTTAATATTGAATTAAATGAATTATTCACATTGATGAACTTTTCCGGTTTAGAGTTTTATAGAATTAGATCATAAATCATGAATTACATTCCACATTTCAACAAAGTGGTTACATAAAAGATAGTATTCGTTTTTCCCATCAATGGAAACATATTTAAAATAAAACATGGATTCATTCTTGGAACTTCCTTGACACTATCATCATATCATACACCTTTCCCTTGACCTGTGAAAAACATTTCAAAAACATGGGATGAGCATAAAAAGCTCAGTAAGGGATATAAAAGTATGAAAATAAAACATTAGTCCATGTATGAAAAAACTTCTTTACTCATAAAACATAAGAATTTTAACGTACCTCATCTAATCATGAATAAATCATAGAAATCATAAGACATTAAGGTAACTTGAGGCATGCATAACATTCTTACATAGGGAGTAACCCTCTTGGTTACGTTTGGAATACCCATCACAATATATTCCCAAAATATCATCGAAGAAACCTCAATGTTTAACCCCTTCGTGTTACCCAATGCATTGGAGAGCTATATCGGGCTCATCCACCCTTAGTTTATCACAAAACCACCCGTCTTCATAATAATTCCCAAGAACCATAACATTATCGTAACACATAAAACATGCATAAAGGAAACATAACATTTCCACTTTTCAATCACAAGATATCAATACGACACATTGATATAAAAACATTATGAAAACCATTTTCAATACCAAAATAAAATAAAATTAAAACATGGTATTTATTTTTCATTTAAAAAAATGGTATGGCTTGTAGAGGAAGCTGAAACTCAAATAATGGTCACGACAGCAAAGAAGTCGTTGTCGCCGCATACATACAACAAAAACATTCCCTTTTGTCGTTTAATAAAACTCTTCACATAAAAAGATTCCTTTTGGATAAACGTAAATGTCAAAGGGGTTTATAAACCATATAAAAGTATGTTGTGTATAAAACAAAATATGCCTCAATGAAAGGAGATTGAGACGAAGTCTCATACAATGACGATATCCTTGGATTAAGGATAAATCAATTACATAATTATGTGTGACAAACGAATACACCAAATATAAGTGGATATTAAGTGTAAAACAATCAGAGTAAATTAAAACATATTCATAGAATGACATATTCATGGATTATAAGTTTATCCCAAAGAATCAAAATTGGGTTAAGAAGTTCCCTTGCAAAAATTCGACAGCCTAACGGCGTCACTTCAAAATTCAGAAAAAGAGCTGATGAGAGATAAAAAGGGAATCTCGTCACTTGGACATACAATTTACATCAATAAGGATTTAGAAGAACATATACCATCATAATAGTATGTGAATTAAAATGCATAACAAAAGAAGTCTTTTAAAAAGAGGAGGGTGAAAGGTTTCCTTACCGACTTGGGTAACTTTCGAAACGTACACCCCATTGATTAAGGGTCATACAATGAATATGTAAATACCCATAAATGAAATTATAATAAACAAAGAGAATAATAATGGTAATTACATAAACCACTCAAAGGAAATGGTGGCAAATATATCATAAATCTCACAGGACTAAAAGTGAGATGAAAAATCCCTTACGAAAACTCGGCAGCCTAACGACGCAACAAAAAACTTCCAAAAATGGATTGATGAGATCAAATAGGGTCTCTAATCATATTAAAATAAAATGTACAGAAAGAGGAATATAAAATATCAACCCCCAGCATATAAAATATGAGCTTAAATGAAGTGTCATAAAGGATAGTACTTAAAATGAAAGAGAGAGGTTAGATCTCCTACAAAAATTCGGCAGCCTAACGGCGCCACTCAAAACATCCAAAATGGATTGATGAGAGAAAATAAGGTATCTCATCATATTAAAATATGAAGTAAAGTAGGAGTAATATAAAATAACATCTCAATCATAAGAAATATGAGCTTAAAAGTAATTACATAAAAGAGTGTACTTAAAAAGAAAGAGAGGAGTAGGATCCCTTACCTCGTGTCCGACATGACTCCATCGTTCTATAATCTCCTAAATAATAAAATTTGGTCAATTTATAATTTCTTAAGGACCTAAATTATTGATTATTATTCAGTTAATATCACATATTATAATGTTATAATAATTGGTTAATAAAGTGAGTTCATATCAGACGTTTTTGTCGATGTTCGGTACATGAGTAAAAATCGAACTTGTTGGAAACGAATTTTCCATGTAGTTATAGGTACATCATAACCAGAATATTATTGATGTTTTAAATATCATATATATCCAGTATATATTAATTTTATACAATTCCAAAGAATTTAGAGATAAAAAACTAAAAGCACCGTTCAAGGAGACAATAGGCCGTACGTACGCATGAACACTACTTTCATTTTTTGTCATATTACTGGAATTAAAAAAAATGAGAGATTTATATATTATAATTACATAATGATATCAATAAGTTAGATGTAATATATTACATATATATCCATTATATATATTTACTTATAATAGTACATAACATTTGGAGATAAGAAATGAAATGTACCGTTCACGTAGATGGGAAGCCGTACGTACGCATGAACACTACTTTCATCGTTTTGTTTTGTATTAAATGGAATTAAATAATTATGATATAAAGGTATATTATAATTCCAATAGTATATCATATGTAATACCATTAATTCCATCCTTTATAAATCCCACATATGGTATTAATGAATCAAATAACTTTGAGGGGGCGATAGTCCGCACTTCCTAAAATGAAGATATCGCATTGACCCATAATGGAAACCATAATGGTATGAAATAAATGAAAAATACAGAAGCTTAATGAAAACATAAACATATTATATACCATATATAAATATAGTGACATCTTAATGGACACCTTTGAGGGTGTTAAAATAATATTGAACAATCATCATTTTGTGAGGTGGTAATTCTCCATCCACAGAAACAACATGTTCTTTATCCATTAGACGGAGGTGTGTGAAAGTGTAGCTTGAATCCTTTTTATAACAAAATCCTAGTATATTTATGATACTTTTTTTTACAAAAAAAATTAATAAAAAGAGTTTAGGGGTTTGGAGAAGAAAAATAAAACAAAAGAACACAAGGGAAGACATTACCTTTAAATCAGGTACCTCTCTTTGATTTGAGATCAAAGGCTTCCTTGGAAAGGATTATGCCCAAAGTGAGACTTCAATGATGAATCTAGGGATGTGGAGAGACGAAATTTGGAGGGATAGGCCGATCCAAAGGCTTGAAATGTGTGTTTAAACTGGTAGAGGTGGGGGCTATTTATAAGAGAAGAGGAGGGGCACTCTTGGAAAGTTATAAAATATTACTTTATTATAAAAATGATTTTCGGATTTAAAAGTTCCCAAAAGGATATATTTCTAGGATATGGTGATAAGGTTTCGAAATCCACCCATCCAATAGGTTTGTGACAATTTTAAGACTTATATTTCACCATATCTTCTCATCTTATTTAAATCGTTCATTTATGAGGTAATCACTGCATCATCGCTGTGTCATAAAAAAATTAATTTATATAATATCTAAAAATTATAAAAAAATATCAGGATGTAGGAAATAATTTTATCTTTCTAATTAATATTTATAGTAAAAAATATGACTTTTATAACCACACATAATAATAGTTTTAGTAAAACAACACATGATTGTGACATTTTAATTTTAACTTTAAATAAAAAGGTATTAATGTCATTTTCCAAGCAAAGTGGCTTCATGGGGTCCCCAAGTTGACCCATGGATTGTCTTGGTCGGCCATGACTCATACAATGAGGTTAGGACATGTTTATAGGTCATTTCAGTTTATTAAAACATTATTTTTACCTTAAACTACACTAATTACATCTAATCGCGATTAAAACTTAAAAGTTACTATTCACCAAAAAGAATTATTTTAATCCCATTGAACAACATTTTAATTCTTAATGAAAACCATGTATGTTGGATTTTTTTGAAATTCAAAACACATAGGTGGTAAAATTTCATTTAAACAAAAAATCATTTTTTAAGTACCACTTAGTAGTTTCACTATTCATCAAAAATTGAAGTTTTACAGAAAAATACAAAAAATTCACCCTATGATATATTTGATATTCAGAATTCAAAAATGAAGTCTATTTTACAAAATTCAAAACATATAAGTTTCATTAATTAATTTAATAATTAATTCCCACTGTCAGAGAAAATAGCGAGTTTTTATGAAACAATAAGTATCAAAATATTGACACTAGTTTAGGTCCAATTTCAAGATGAAATTAATTCCAACGACCACTATTGGATTAAATGGTAAAAATATATTCTAATTTCACTTTAAAAAAAATTTAAAAGTTAATCTAATCATATAAATTAATTACATTAAAAAAGGTTTTGAATTAAAATATAACATTTTTCACTATTAATTAAAAAATGAACTTTATCGGAAAAATACCAAAAACATACACAAAGTAAATTTTGATGTCCCGATTCTAAAGAAGTATTTTAGTTTTTCAAATATAACATATAAAATTGTCAAAAAGTGGATTTAAAATAGGTTTGTCACCAAAAGGCGGTTAATTGACCTTTTAAAGAATATTAAAATTTTTACGCTTAAAATTGGATTCATTCACATTTTTAATCCTCTAAAATTTATTGTAAAAAGTAAAAATATTTTACAAACATATATAATAATTTTGTAGTTAGTTCTGTTCATTCCCAACATTACAACAGCTAGGCGCTAAGTACAATTTAAAATAATATTATTTTATTATTAGAGTGCAACGTATGATTCCCAAGAAACTCGTTGTTGCGTATTGGGTATTCCATCGAGCATAGCATCCCCTTTAAAGTTATATTAATATTTTATTCACAAATATGGATAAATGTGAAAATGTCATATTCTTTATTTACCTGGGGTGTTACATCCTTCCCCCCTTTTGGGAATTGCATCCTCTCTATTTTAAAATTGTGCTTGGAAACTTCATTGAAAATTCCACATCGGAACAAGAGTCAGTAAAACAATCACATTAAAAATAATGATAGAGAAGTACTAAGGTCACCCGAGTTAAACCATACTATATTTCCATGTAGGAAAACCTGGATATGGAGGAAAAAAACAATGGTTAATGTTTTGAGGGAGAGTGATATTAAACATGTCTAGGAGAAAGTTAACCATAAGAAAATCACAAACATTTTATGGGTTAAATGGTATTCGATTCCCCAGTAGGAAATGTTAACAGGAAAAATTTTTGTTTTAAGTTACTCTTCATTGAGGAATTTATTTTTGATCTTAAGGAAACATACTTACTTGTCATTTTGACTTTCAACTTTTACTATATTTCTTACAGGAACTCTTATTTTCTATAAAAGACGAGTATTTAGGATGACTTGTTCACATTAAGAGAGCTATAATCAACTTCTAGAGAATCACCTATTCCCCAAATTATAACTATATACTTCCCATGTCTTTAGACCTTAACCAAAACTAAAACCAAAAAGGTTAGTATGAGATCATATAATACCCAAAAAGGATAATTTTTTATAAAAAAAATCTATTCTTAATCTCCATAATTTTTAAAAAAATACCCAAAGTTCAACAAAGACCATTCAATAAACATCTATCCATAAAATTATTCAATGTAAACAAAACTGAGATTGAAACACAAATATTTGAAGGATTTAATCACATAGTCTTCCAAGGTTCAAAATTAACATTTATCTCCAAATAACATTAGTTTCTCTTAAAGTCTCATACTGAAAAGTAATTATCCTAATAAAATATCCTCTATGTTAGGTTAATCATTTCCATAGATAACCCAAAATAAACATACTCTTGATTCCTAAAATCATCTAACTAAAATTAATTAGTCAAACTATCCAGGGACTTCACGTAGTACAGTGGTAGGCATTAAATACTAGTCGAACTTTGGTTGTGGGTTTGATTCCCGCCGCATTGTCTGACACGACGGGTTGTCACACAGACTACGTGTTGTCCTTTTTACAAAACTATATAATTCTTAAAAAACTCCACAAAACAAGATAAAATCTTCAAAAATAACCATAACAAATTATAACCTCAATTTTATCTCATTCCTTTCATATTCCATCATATCATAGAGTAACCCATAATTACCTAAAATGTAAGGATCATATAAACCCTAATGGTTAACTTTATAATTATTACCTGAACTATCACATCGAGTTGGTCATCTCGTACAAGATGCATTAGAGAACTCACCAAGGTTCATGTTTTTTATCATGACTCGTTGTTAGTTGGTTTAGAACAACCATGAGATTCCTCATTGTATCCCCCATTTTATCTAGTCTCTTAATCAGAGAACCACCACAGTTTCCTTCAAACCTATTGTCACATTGGTGCCTGCTAGATCCATCCATTCACTAAAAACAGAAATGTCAGTGTGAGTATATCAAGAAAACCATCATGTACTAAAGAGGAATATAAACACTAAGATATACTTACTCATTCACTTTATCTAAACCTAGGACTCTTTCTGAAATCCTAACCATTATGGTAATGTCACTTATGCCTAGAGAATACCCTTTCCTCTAAAGTTATCTAAACTGACCTTTGATACAAACTATAATTCCCCGGCCTTAAAACTTACTTAATATTGAATTTAATGAATAATTCATATTGAGGATATTTTCAGGTTTAGATTTTTATTTAATTAGATCATAAATCATGAATTATATTCCACATTTAATCAAACTGGTTACATAAAGATAGTTTTCATTTTTTCCCATCAACAGAAACATATTTAAAATAAAACATGGATTATTTCCTGACACTTCCTTGACACTATCATCATATCATGCACTATTCCATTGACCTGTGATAAACATTTCAAAATCATGGGATGAGCATAAAAAGATCAGTAATGGATATTAAAGTATGAAAAGAAAACATTAGTCCATGTATGAAAACATACATTACTCATAAAACATAATCATTTTAACATACCTCATCAAATCATGAACAAATCATAGAAATCCTAAGACATAATGGTAACATTAGGCATTCATAACATTCTTAGGTAGGTAGTAACCCTCTTTGTCCCGTTTGGAATACCCATCATAGTATTTTCCTTAAATCTCTTTGGGGAAACCTCAACGTTTAACCCCTTCACGTTACCCAGTACATTGGAGAGCTATATCGGGATCACCCGCCCTTAGTTTATCACGGAACCACCCGTCTTCATAATAATGCCCAAGAACGATAACATAATCGTATCACATAAAACATGCATAAAGGAAACATAAAATTTCCACTTTTCAATCACAAGATATCAATACAACTCGTTGATATAAAAACATTATGAAAACCATATTCAATACCAAACTAAAATAAATGTAAAACATGGTAATTATTTTTAATTTAAAAAAAGGTATGTCATGTAGAGGAAGCTGAAACTCAAATAATGGTCACGGCAGCGGAGAAGTCGTTGTTGCCGCATACGTACGACAAAAAAATTCCCTTTTATCTTTTAGTAAAAATCTTCGTATAAAAAGATCACTTTTGGATAAATGTAAATGTCAAAGGGGTTTATACACCGTATAAAAGTAGGTTTTCTATAAAGCAAAATATGCTTCAATGAAAGGAGATTGAGACAAAGTCCCATACAAAGACGGTATCCTTGGATTAAGGATAAATCAATTACATAATTATGTGTGACAAACGAATACACCAAATATAAGTGGATATGAAGTGTAAAAAAATCAGAGGACATTTACACATATTCATATAACGACATATTCAAGGAGTACAAGATTATCCCTATGAATCAAAATTGGGTTAAGATGTTCCCTTGCAAAAATATGACAGCCTAACGGCGTCACATCAAAATTCAGAAAAAGAGTTGATTAGAGATAAAAAGGGTATCTCATCACATGGACATAAAATTTAAATCCATAGGGATATAGAAGAACATATCCCATCATAATATTATGTGAATTAAAAGACATAACAAAAGATGTCTTTTAAAAAGAGGAGGGTGAAAGGTTCCCTTACCGACTTGGGTAACTTTCGAAACATACACCCCATTGAAGAAGAGTCATACAATGAATATGTAAATAAATTTAAATGAAATTATATTACAAAAAGAGAATAATAATTGGAAGTACATACACCACTCAAAGGAAATGGAGGAAAATGTAGCATAAATCTCACAGGACTAAAAGTGAGATGAAAAATCCCATACGAAAACTCTGCAGCCTAACGACGCCACTTAAAACATCCAAAAATAGATTGATGAGATCAAATAGGGTCTCTCATAATATTACAATAAAATTTACAGAAAGAGTAATATAAAGTAACATCCCCCATAAAAACAAAGAGGATCTTAGAAGAAGTGACATAAAGGATAGTACTTAAAAATAAAGAGAAAGGTTAGATCTCTTATGAAAATTTGGCAGCCTAACGGCACCACTCAAAACATCAAAAATGGATTGATTAGAGAAAATAGGGTCTATCATCATATGAAAATAAGAATAACAGTAGGATTAATATAAAATAACATCCCAATGATAAGAAAGATGAGCATAAAAGGAATGACATAAATGAGTGTACTTAAAAAGATAGAAAGGAGTAGGATCCCTTACCCCGTGTCCGACATGACTCGGTCGTTCATTAATCTCCTGAATAATAAAATTTGGTCAATTTATAATTTCGTAAGGACCTAATTTAAATATTATTATTCAGTTAATATCAAATATTATCATGTTATAATAATTGGTTAATAAAGTGAGTTCATATCAGACGTTTTTGTCGATGTTCGGTACATGAGTAAAAATCAAACTTGTTGGAAAATAATTTTCCATGTAATAATAGGTAAATCATATCCAGAATAGAATTTATGTTTTAAATATCATATATATCCAGTATATATTCATTTTATACTATTCCATATCATTTATAGATAAAAAATTAAAAGCACCGTTGATGGAGACGGTAGGCCGTACGTACGCATGAATGCTACTTTAATTTTTTGTCATATTAATGGAATTAAAAAATGTTGAGAGATATATATATTATAATTACAGAATGATATCTGTCATTTACATGTAATATATTACATATTTATCCATTATATATATGTAATTATAATATTACATAACATTTGGAGATAAGAAATGAAATGTACCATTAATGGAGACGGTAAGCCGTACGTACGCGTGAACACTACTTTCATTTCTATTTTTTTTTGTTTTAAATGGAATTTAATAACAATGTTATAAAGATATATTATAATTACAGTAGGATATAATATGTAATACCATTAATTCAATCATTTATACGTCCCACATATGCATTAACGAATCAAATCACTTTGAGGGGGCGGTAGTCCGCACTTCCTAAAATGAAGATATCGAGTTTACCCATAATGCAAACCATAAAGGTATGCCATAAATGAAAAATACCGAAACATAAAGATAAAATAAACATATTATATATCATATATAAATATAGTGGCATCTTAATGGCCACCTTTGAATGTGTTAAAATAATACTGAACAATCATCGTTTCGTGAGTCGGTAATTCTCCATCCACAGAAACAATATGTTCTTTAACCATTAGACGGAGGTGTGTGAAAGTGTAGCTTGAATAAATCTTATAAAAAATCCTAGTATATTTAAGATACTGGTGTTGTTACAAAAAAAAGTAATAAAAAGAGTTTAGGGGTTTGGAGAATAAAAATAAAACAAAAGAACACAGGGGAAGACATTACCTTTAAATCGGATAAATCTCTTTGATTTGTGCTCAAAACCTTCCTTGGAAATTATTATTCCCAAAATGAGGCTTCAATTATTAAGATATGGATGTGGAGAGATGAAATGGTCCGGGGTTTTCCGAGCTAAAGGCTTGAGTGGTGTGTGTAATGTGGTAGAGGTGGGGGTATTTTACAAGAGGAGAGAAGGGGCACTCTTGGAATGTTATAAAATATTACTTTATTATAAAAATGATTTTCGGATTTAAAAGGACCAAAAAGAATATATATCGAGGATAAGGTAATGAGGTTTCAAAATCCACCCATCCAATAGGTTTTTGACAATTTTAAGACTTCGATTTCACTCTATCTTCTCATTTTATTTAAATCGTTCATTTATGAGGTAATCACTGCATCATCACGATGTCAAAAATAAATTAATTTATATAATATCTAAAAATTATAAACAAACTATCAAAATGTAGGAAACTTTTTATCTTTATAATGAAAATTTATAGTCAATAATATGACTTGTATTACCCCACCTAAAAATTGTTTTAGTAAAACAACACATGTTTGTGACATTTCAATTTTAACTTTAAATAAAAAGGTATTAATGTCATTTTCAAAAAAAGTGGCTCCATGGGGTCCCCAAGTTGACCCATGGTTTGTCTTGGTCGGCCATGACTCATCCAATGAGGGTAGGACACGTGTATAGGTCATTTTATATTATTAAACCATTATTTTTACCTTAAACTACACTAATTACCTATAATCGGATTAAAACTTAAAAGTTACTATTCACAAAAAAAATATTTTAATCCCATTGAACCACATTTTACTTCTTAATGAAAACCATGTATGTAGGATTTTTTTGAAATTCAAAACATAGAGGTTGTAAAATTTCATTTAAACGAAAAATAAGTTTTTTAAGTACCACGTAGTGGTTTCACTATTCATCAAAAATTGAAGTTTTCCAGAAAAATACCAAAAATTCACCCTAAGCTATATTTGATATTCAGAATTAATAAATGATGTCTATTTTGAAAAATTTGAAACCTATAAGTTACATTAATTAATTTAATAATTAATTCCTGCTGTCAAAGCAAATAGAGTGTTTTTATGAAACAATAAGTATCAAATGATTGGCACTAGTTTAAGTCCAATTTCAAGATGAAATTAATTCCAACGACCACTATTGGATTAAATGGTAAAAATATTTTCTAATTTCACTTTAAAAACAATTTAAAAGATAATAAATTCATATAAATAAATTAGATTAAAAAGTGGTTTTGAATTAAAATACAATATTTTTCACTATTAATTTAAAAATGAACTTTATCGGAAAAATACCAACAATTTATACAAAGTATATTTTGATGTCCCTATTATAAAGAAGAATTTTATTTTGTCAAATATAACACATAAAATATTAAAAATGTGGATTTAAAATAGGTTCGTCATCAAAAGGTGGTTAATCAACCTTTTAAAGAATATTAGAATGATTACGCTTAAAATTGGATTCATTCGCATTTTTAATCCTCTATCATTTATTGTAAAAAGTAAAAATATTTGAAAAACATATATAATCATTTTTTAGTTAGTTATTTTCATTCCCTCCATTACAACGTCTAGGCGCTAACTACAATTTAAAATAATATTATTTTATTATTAGAGTGCAATGTAAGATTTCCAAGAAACTCGTTGTTGCGTATTGGGTACGCCATCGAGCATAGAATCCCCTTTAAAGTTATATTAATATTTTATTCACAAATATGGATAAATGTGAAAATGTCAAATTTTCTATTTACCTGGGGTGTTACATAGATCCATCCTAAATTGTTATGAGAAGGAAATAACTCTACATAATGAGATTCATCCACTGATTAATTACAAATACAAGGAGATGGATGAGTCTTATTTATTACCAATATCTCATGCATGGATATTATTTCAATAAAATCAAGAATATCTATATTAAATTATTGACTCTATATATAGGATAATTCTAGTAGATGTATCCATTTTGAGGGAATATGCAGATGTGTTTCCTAAATAATCGCTTATTCTTCATCTTAGTTGAGTGGTTGAATTTTAAACCGAGCATATTCCTAGGGTGTTTCCACTATCAGAGAACTCATATACAATTGATATTATAGAATTTAAGGAGATGAAGAAAAAACTATATGTATATATATATATAATGGGTTTATACACCCATGTGCTTCTCTGTAGGGTGAAAAATTCCACTTAATCATGAATAAGGATTGGTCAATGCGCCTTTTCAATGATTATCATGAGATTAAGAAGATCACGATAAAAAAGTATCATATTATATATATTTATTACTTGTTATATTAGCAACATGATGATCAATAATTCACCAAGCTAGATCTATGGTCGTCGTATTACCATGTTATAGTGATACAGGAGGATATCCCCAAAATTGAATTCCATACAATGTACAAGCACCATGAGTTCATATCGATTCCAATATGACTCACTAATGCTCTAAAAGTGTTCATGAAATTGATGAATATATTCTTCAGATATTACCTCAAATAATCTGTGTTAGTCATTATATAATATATTCTAATATACTCTAAAAAATACGAGTTGCATGTAGAGAATCTGAGCACTTTCCTAAGGACATTATGAATGGAGATCCATTATTCCAAGTACCAAAAATCTGAAATCTTGTCATCAGAATTCTCATTATAGGGGATGTATTCACAATTAATTGGATATATGTGGACCCTTCAATGTTTGAATAAATTTAATGATAGTCAATCACAACATCTAAGATATATATACATTTCCCTCTTCGATTAGAATGGTACTATCAGTGATTTCTTAAAAATTTATCACTATTTTCAAAATCCTCAAACCAAGATATTTTGTAATGGAGTCAATTGTATTCATAATAAATAATCCGAATTGATCCATAATGTTTTTAAAAAGAGGCCTATCACTATAACAGTACACACACTACCCATAAGTGGATATTTTTAATGGTATTAAATGTTGTTTTGATGAGGTTCCTGGGTTTTTTGATAATTAATAATGAAAAACTGATAGAATATTCCATAAGGAAATATAATTTTCATGAAAAAAAAACAACCCAACACATGATATAGAGTTTATTGTAGTGATCTACATGTTTAAAATCTGGTTTCATTATATATTTTGGGAGAATTGTTATATATATAAGTATCACAGGATCCTAATGTTTATATTCACTTCGAAAGGGATTATTATGGGACATCAGAAATGGTTTGGTATGATCAACAACAATGACTACGCAATCAACTACAATCGTAGAAATGTGAATAAAGTGGCTAATGATTTATGTTGAAAGGATCCAACAATTTATTCACTGATGAGAATTTAAAACACTTTGATCATCATATATATAAAAAGGATATACATGTGAATAATAAAATATGTAACATCATGAATACATTCACAAATGGTTACTCAGCCATCCCTTATAAAGAATTTAAAGGACACCAAATTATATGACGTGGGAATATAAAAAAAGTGGAACCTATAAGTTAATATAAATACTCTATGTTCTGAGATAATGAAGGTGATGTGAGATTTTGGTCATGGATCTATGTACCATAAAATCCTAACAGAAAAAATAGATGTTGGATGATTCACAGAGCTCAAACGTGTCCATCCTTCCTTGAAGCATGATGATTTATCAAGATATCCAAGATCACTATTAGTGGGAAAATATTTTGATGTTGGTCATGGAATATAAATCATTGTGTCTTGTATGTCAAAAAGTGATGGATGAAATGAAAAATTACAAGTTGGTGATGATACCATTACCCATACTTACTGGTAAATAGGAAGCCATTACCATGGAATTTGATAATGGTATACCAAATACATAGGGGACATAATGCTAAAAGGGTTATGGAGGATATTATTACAAATACTACACCCTTAATTTCAATGCAATAGGATATATCACTAGATAAATAATGTAATAATATACATTAAATAATTGGTGAGGTGTCATTGAACACCACTATCAGTTGTATATATTCGAGATTAAAGATTTACCTCAATGTTTTGGAATAGTATCCAACAAGAACCAAATAATAAGTTGAACATAATCATGTCTTATCACTATAAAAATGATATCAAATCATATTTTATTATCTAGAATCTTGAGGAATTTTTGATAGAATTCCCAATTGGAAATAATGTAGGATTAGATAAAAATATTCTTCTGTTATATATCACTGAAAATAAAAGTTTTTTCTAAATCATTCAAATGGATCCCTTTGAAGCTCGTTATAGATAGAAGTGGATGAAACCAAGAGGTTTTGATTAAGTTGGGGAACCCATGCAACTAAGTCCTTAAATATTCAAAGAATTGGTGGAAAATTTCAAGATCATGCAGTATCATATCAGGGATATGTATAGTTGAAAAAAATCTATGTGGATAATCCTTGATGACACCACGATTTTGAGGTTGGATCCATGGAATTACTCCACACATATTCAAGGAAAAAAATTATTATATTTTGGAAGAACAAAAAGTTTAGTCCAAGATATATCTGTCCCTATGAGATTCTTTTTCACATTAGAGAGGTTCCCAATCGACCAACACCCCCACCGAACCTATCAGAAATATATGATATATTAAATGAATACCTCCTGAGAAAGTAAATAATATTCCCCTCACATGTACTCAATCCATATGAGGTATATTTGGAGAATGAACGTTCATATGAGGAGAAGCTAGTGAAAATTATAAATTGTAGATACAAATTTATAAGAAACAAGACAATGCACCTAGTCAATATACTATAGGGAATCCATGTGTTTGAAGAAGAGATGTGGGAACCAAATTAGGTGATCAAATATAATTTCCCTTATATTCTCGTGTGAGTAAATTGAATATTTATTGGGACAAATTTTTAATGGGGGAATATTATAATGTCCCAATCATTTATAAATCAAATTTCCCTAATGATTTAATTACATTTCTTCCTATATATTATGGTAATAGAAAACACATGCACTTATCTTGTTTTATTTTATCTTATTTGATTTAAAATACCAGTAATAATATTTACAATTGATAATATAGTCCTTGAACTATGCTCATATGATAAGTATAAATATAGGGATTTTTAAAATCCAATGGACATAGATAAAGTATGTGCTGACCTAAAAAAGTATGATTGTGCTTTATGAATACAAAATATCAGATCATTCATGGGAGATACCATCACTATGAATTTCCCATAACCAAGACAAATATGATATTTAAAAAATGAATCATATAAAAAACTAATTATTGGATAATTTCAAGATCATCGAGATCACAACCAAAAACCATGTCTGTCGAACAACCCCATGAAAATCTCACCACAATGCACCTTACACTTATGAATTTTTCTAGTATATTAAATTGATATGTATCAATTCAATAGTAATATGAAAATATATATCTTATTTAAAATATAATAATGATAAATTATCTTCTTATAATTTCATTATAAACGATTATGAAATTATATAATAAAATTGGAATTTTACTTTTAATTAGTATTAATTTTTAGTTAGTACACTTAATTTGATGAATTTAAGTATTATTTAAATAATAATATTTATTAAATAATTATTAGTAAATTATTTATATCAAATATAATTTTTAATATAATTTTTATGAAGTCAAATATTATTTTTATAATATTTGTAAAATTGTTATTATAAAAAAACCTAGCATTTCTCACTAAATAGTGATTGTTCATTTAATAGTGAAAATACAATTATTTAAAAAATATTGTTGAGAATCTAAATATTATTTTTGGAATCATAACATCATAATTATCCACTAGTGAATTTTTAAAAGATTTATGACAAATTTTCCTTTTTGTGTAAAAATTAAAAACCGTATAAATATATTGTGTGTATTTTGACATCATAATGACCCAAAAGTGAGGTAATAAATACTATAAATAGAATAAATATATAAATATATGTTTTATATTAAAAATATTTATTTTATGTTCATTTTATTAATTTTTAATTCCATTTTTAATCCACCAAATCCAATAATATATTTATCATTTCTAAAATCATTTATTTAAGAGTATGCCCCTCTAACGATTCATGAATAGTGATATTTTAAAGACATAGATCCTTATCATTATAAAATAATTAAAGGCACCCATATTTTTAATTAATAATGAGAATCATACATATTATTTTTTTTGCTTTTGGTTATTTTATTTTATAGAGTTAAAACCCTATGTTTTGGAAATAATGAAGAACTCCTATCTCTTTTCCAATATTAACCTAAACAAATTCTCATTTATCATTCTTAAAAGCCCTTTTATCATGGTCCTAATATATAATACCTTCTATATATTCCTAAAATTTTTACCCAACATCACATGAATCTCCTACCATGCATTTGGGGTCACACAGTCAATGTAAGGGATCCCCTCTTCCTCCTCCTTATTCAAAAATCTTATTTTTTTGAATTATAGCATAATTTAAAATTATAATAATATGTTATTATAAATCCCATTTAATTACCATTTTACATTAAAATAATTCGATACCCCTTTCACTCTCATCAATCCATCCCATGAAAATTCTTAGACCCCCCGTTATGCTACTAGAATTTCCCTGTGAATATTCTTGCCAAATAACCGTGTAGTGAATACCATTACCCATTTCCTATAAAGGGTGTTCTCCTATATGAATTTAAAAGTGATTAATTGGGTCTTAAATTATTTTTTTTTTCCAATTTCAATTATCATGGAATAATGTTTTTGACTAATGAAAATGTTTTGTAATATCTATGTGGCACACATAAACATGAGAATGAAATGAAATAGATTGGTGTGCCCGGAACTATATAGTGATTCAATTCATTGGGTAATTTATTAGTCTCTTGAGATGTATTGAAAATTATTAGGGAGATAACCAAATCCCTTAATGGGGTTTTTCTATCTTGATGTGTTGGAATTTATCCTTGACACATGTTTATGATGAAATGATTTATGTTGTTTCCACTTTCTTATATTGAATTAAAATTAATATGGTATATCATGAATCTGTTTTAATGTTTTTTATTATCACCCAATTTATATCTCATTGAAATTCCATATATCTATCATGTATTACATCCTTCATGTTATTACATGATAATTCCCTTACTGTGCTTTATAGTTGACACCTATTTTGTATGTCCCTAGGTTATCCCGTGTAGTGTTAGGTACAAAAGAATAATATGATCATGTTAAAGATTTTTTCATTAAATAATATTTATTCCCTATTTTTTATAGTCATGTAATGTACCTAATTACAAAAATAAACTAGACGTTGGTATCATCCATGTTAAATTAAGTGTTCTTTTATGTAATTAATAATTAATTGAGGTGTAAAAAAGAGAAGGGTTTCTATAATATCCCCAATAATTCAAAAGTAAAACCAGAACATGACATATTAGATATAGAAAATATTTTTTAAAGATCAATTGATATAATTATTAAGGATAATATCATTTACAATATGAAATAACTATTTTAAGGAGATGTATAATTATAATATAAATAATTGTTTTTGAAAAGCATATTATAATCTTGTAATGACATATTGAAAACAATAATGAGTCTTGATGGAATGAAATGGTGTTGATATTATATATGTAAAAAAATTCCTTGTTTATTCTTATTAATAATGTCATAAAGAGAAATTTTGGAAAATGAACAAATGATTCATTTAAAGTCATTTTGTAAAAATATCAAACTATTGTAAAAATTATTTCATAAAATGGTAAAAACCTTTGAGAAATGTTTTTTTAATTCATGATAATGGATTTTAAATATTCCTCCATGGAGAAATAAACATAAATAATATTTAATAATGATGAGATTGGAAATAATCAATTACCAAATTATAATTTTTATATAGAATTCCCCATCAATGACGGGAAATTATATTTATATGGAAATATCATAATCCTAGGGATAATACTCATTTTTTAAATTAATTGTTATTATATACACCACATAAAATAAATATATAGTTTATAAGACTTATGACCCATAAAAATAAAAATGAGACAAAAATCCCTTACATTAAGTACTGACTTCATTGGAATACATTCAAACCTACATTATAAAAAATATATTTTTAATATTCATCTTATACATAACCATATTCATATATATAATAACATATATGATTTAAATAGGATAATACATTAAATTCTTATTAATAATTCAATACTAGAGTTATGTTTCTAGTATTAACTACTTTGTCTTCCATACATGTCTTGAATTTTGATTCATGGTCCTCCGATATAGATCATTATTTCATAACACCTATAATTATAGCCATGATTTATATATCATATTTAATATTAATATATATATATTTATTTTTAATCATAAAATGTATAGGTATAAATTAAAATACACTATTCACAAGGAATTTAAAACATACACACGCATGAACCGAGTTTTAATTTTCATGTCGGGACCAAATAAATAATAGTATGTGATATATTATATTAAAAAAATAATTTTTATTTCATATATAATAAATATTTATATTAAAAAATTCATTATAAATTACATGTAATGTGTGAATGAATCACATAACATCATGAAGTTGTAATCCGCCGTAAACACAAAATACATTATCGTAATAAAAAATGGAAAGAGTGAAGGTATGTGTGATAATAAAAATAAGTAAAGATTATAAAGTCATATATATAATATAAATCATATATAAAATAATAATCCATCATTATTACAAACCTTGAAATGTGGTAATGGAAAAATGAATGGCATTGGTTCGTGAGGTCGTAGTCCGTTGTACACATGAATGATGACTACATATCAAATATGATAGATGTATGTGATGTTGAAGGAATTAGACTTAACATAGAAAAATAATATAATATTTAATATCATTAAGTTATTATCTAAACAAGAAATAAAAATAATATTTGGGTTTTGTATAAGATATTAAACAAAGACATTCCCTCATGAATGTTAACTATTTTTCGGGTACATCTTTGTTATTTGAATATGTGGATTTCTATAGTTGGATTTATTGAAAATTTAAGGAATACTGGTTAAAGTTATATACATTAAGATGGTATATTTATAGTGTTTTATGAACTTAATAGGTTTAATATGTGATGAAATGATATGAATATACTTCATTTTATAAGCATGGGGAGGAGCACTTTTGAAATTTCTCAAAAGATTAATTTCTAATAAATTTATTCTCAACGCAAATAGCACCTAAATATCCATGTTTAGGATATAAGATTATCAAATGTTTTAATATTATAAAAAGAAATATTTTATATAATATTTAGTGTAATTTTAAACCTTATCATTTTGATTAACCCTTACTAAACCTATTTTAATTTGAACTACGATAACACATCTTTCAACATTAAAAGGTTGTAATTTTTACATTTAATGGTATGTTATACCATAAAAGAACGAATAAAGATATTTTGACCATATATAATCCCCTTTTCTGGTATTTAATATTTTTATGATTTCTGGACAATTTAATTAATTATTATTTTCATAAAATATCATAAGTGCCTATTTTGATAGTATTCATTACTCTGAATATTAAAAAATAAATACAACAAGATTTATTCAAAAAAATTATTTAATAAACCTCTAATATATCATGATCATATATAAAATTCTTGTATAACCTTAATTAATTAATATTATATTTCATAAAATATTTCCTATATAATTTATTTTATTTTTTAATTGAATAATTAATGCATCGACATTGTTTAATTATATAGAATTAATATTTCACCCCAAAAAATAAAAAATAAATTTTCATGTTGTTAAAAAAATTAAAGTTCATAATATTATATAATGTTTCGAATATAAACTATTTAACCACATAATAAAAATATTATTCTTATTAAAAGAAAGAGGGTGATTTTTTTCATACTCATTGATTTTAATAATATCTACATCATATTCATGGTAATGTGTACATTAAATAATTCTATGTTGAGCCCTAGGTGTTAAGGGTTAAATTATCATCATCCAATAACATTTATCAATGGTTTAGGGTTATTTTTTATTATTTATATTAATATTTTTATCCTTAATTACCTAATTTACTCTGAACTCTAGTACAATTTTTTTCATTTACTATTCATATTGACCAAAAAATAAAGGGGAAACATTTAGTAAATTTTTTACTTTATGATTAAAAATATAAAATAAATTTTAAAAAATTCCTAAAATTGAAGAGAATAAAGTTAATTTAAAATAAATCACATAGACGGAGCAAGAAAACATAGTTTTAATGTTACAATATTCAAATGCTTAGTATGATTTTATATATAAATTTAGTATGAAATCGATTCAAATTCCATAAATTGGGTCAATATAAGTATAATTTAACTATTTTTCTTTAAAACCACTTCAAAAAATTATAATTTATTATTTTATATAATTTAGATGAAAATATTGTTTTTATTTAAATTTCATTATTTTTCATTAATTATTAAAACGATTAAAGATCTATGAAAAATACGAAAAATTATGCCAAATATAATTTACATATTATGCATTTAATAATTATTATTATTTTTCCTAACAAAACATAATGTAGTATCATAAGTTAGAAATATAAATAGTGTGCCATAAAATGGTGATAAAACTATTTTTTATGAGAATATTGTTTCTAAGCTTAAAGATCGATATATTTTTATATAATGTAAATAAAATACATAGTATGGATGATAAAAATTATATATAATATGTTATATATACACATAATGTTAATATAATCCATCAATAATGATTAGTTTAAATTATTTGTATAAATCACACTTGTGTGAATTTAATTAGTATTTTAGAAAATGATTTCCTTTTAATTTTATAAGTGTTTTTTCATGAGTAAATCATACATTCATAATTTAGTTATTCTAGTTATTACCTAGATTTTTACTATCTAGGATATAATTCTTTTTTATAGAATTTTTATAATAAAATAATATTTCGTAAAAACTCAATGTTTCATATAATGCTAGCTAAGACAATGTTCCATCTGACATAAGACATCCATGAATTGAAATTATATAAAATAATCTATTTCATAAAAAATATTAATGTGTTACGTCAACCCTTTATTCCTGTATATCTAACTCCCTCCCCTATTTTTCCACTTTATCTATCCCATTCCACCACTACACTTAACCAAACATTATATTGGAACCCTAGAGATACATCTCAAAATGGTCCACAATCCATATCATATGATACTAAAATGATGCATGAACACTATGCTCAAATTATACTATGTCTATCATGTGAGATAGGTCTTGATAATATCTTTGAAACGTTGAAACATGTAAAACATAACTAATGGAATTATAGTGATATTTAAGGGTTAAACTGTATGCCACTAAAATGACATTGTCAACTATCTTAAACGGCCCAACATGCTTGGGCGCTAGATTTCCCTGTTTCTGGAGAAACTGTTTCCCCAACCTAGAATAAACGCAAAATAAAATATGATGACTAACCTCAAACTCCATAGTCCATTTGTGATTTTTAAAATAGGTTTTCTTCATCTTCTATGTGGTCACCAAACACTTCTTGATCCACTAAACTTTCACAGACATCTATGAAATAATTCTAGGCCTCACATGTACTAACTCACCCACCACCATCCAACAAAGAGATAAAGACATGACCTGCCATACGAAGACATATCAGGTTCCATTTGGATAGTTTCCTAAATTTTTTTATTATATTAAAACTCTATGAGTACCATATTCTGCTCCAAGAAACCACCAAAATCATAAAAAGTCACAAAACATATCATATAGAACCGAAGTAATCCTCTAAGATTCATCATCAACCTGAGAATGATAAACCATACTTGAAAGAACATGTGTCCCCAGAGCCTTCTAAGGACCCTACCAGAAATTCAATGTCAAATGAGGTTCTCAATCTAAAATGATACACCTCAGAATACCATTAAGTCTAACTACCTCATTCATGTAGATATTGACCATTTCATCAACGGTGATGGTATCCTTGATAAGTAAGAAGTGGGAAAGATTCATTAGTTGATCCACAATCACTAATAACATCGCATTTCTTATTGGATTTCCTCAGAATTATTTACACATAATCTATACTAACATCATACAGTTTCCACTTATGAGTGGGAAAAGGATGTAACAACCCTTCTAGCCTCTGATTCCCATCATTCACCTATTGATAAGTGAGACATCTCACCACAAATCCTTCAAATTATTTTTCCAACCATGAACAAGAATAATCCCTTTTTAGATCATGATATATATTTTTAAAAATAGGATGTTCTACCCATCTAGAATAATAATACCATTTCATCATCTCCCCACTCAATCACATAGGAACACATACTCGGTAAAGAGAAAGAAGAGAACCTCCACTGACAAGAAACCATCGTTATGGAATGACCCCCACCATATATGATTTATATAAGTAAAAGGCCCTCCAAATTTGATAAATTCTTTTTCATGATCTGATCCTGAAGTATAGGTATAACATATGATCATGTTAGAGATATTTAACACTAGGAATCTTGAAAATTTGGATACTTTTCTACAAAAAGAGACATTACCCACCACTCGCTTCAAGAGCCTTGTCCTATTTTGCATATATATTTTGTCTCAGTTTATAGAAAATGATAATAACTTTTCCTGGTCTATAGTATACCTTGAATTCAAAATACTACAGATACTCAACCCACCTCCTCTTCTAAAGGTTCAGTTTTTATAGATACAATATGTACCTAATGCTCATATTGTCTGTGTATCCCAAAAAACTCTCACCCATGTGATAATTAATGTGGAATCATAGGAAATGAATCATTTCATCTAACTCTGGGACATGAATAAGTTAATTCCTGTCATGCGGCCTTATAAATCTTGATCCACAAACTTTAACTCGATCAACCACTATCAGAACTACACTGATTCAAACATTTCATGAGTCAAAGTACAAGTTATGTACTGTACTCAGCAATAGTAATGTAAGGGTGGTCATTGTGGTCTTCATGAATTTTAACTCTTAAAAACTCCCTTGCATGCATCAAACCAAACAAGATTGACATTCCCTTTTGATTATCCAAGAAATTGATTATTCAAAATGAGAAAATTCGTCAAAAAAAACTGATAATAATCAACTGAACATGTAATTCAATGAATATTGAATAAATTATTTGGATTTTCCCAAGATATCACAGCAACAAGTTTCTCTTGGTCCAAAGAAACACCTACCTATAAGATGGCATGGACTAAGAAGTGCACATTATTAAACAAGAATCTATATTTGGTCATATAGGTGTAAGGACAGTGTTCCCTCAATGTACATAGAATTATGTTAGGATGTTTGGAATGACATTCATATAACTATAAATACACTAAGATATCATTAATACAAACCACCAATAACTGATCCAAAAAAGGGAGAAATTTTATATTCATCGTGTTCAATAATATCATCAGCGAACTGGTCAACCCAAATGGCATTACTACGAACTCATTCAATTCATACTTTCTCCTAAATGAACATTGAGTTATTTCTAATAGTATTGCCCTAAAATGATGTTATACTGATATCAAATATATCACCATAAGGATCTTAGAACCTTCAAGATAGTTGAACAGATCATAAATTTGTGTAAGAGAAAACTATTTCTTGGTTGTCATCTAGTTGAACCCCTGATATTTCACACACATGAACAAAGTCCCATCATCATTCATAGTGATGTGAACTGGAGAAACAGAAGGATATTTTATAGGATGAATGAATACTCAAGATTCTATATCATACAAATTAAATTTCAACACTTGAATCTCATCTGGTTCCACTCGATAAGGTGGGATAGAAACTGGATCTTCCAGTAGCTCCAAATTGATCTTAAAATAATTCACTCGCTTAGGTAATAATATTTAGAACTATTCAATAAAAAAATGGTCTACGGATGGAGTAAAATAATCCCATTTAATTCACCCATAATATATAGTAAGAATATCAATATGATTTTTGAGACAATCAAATATTCATTTAATTGATCTTTCATTACCATCATGAAGATCCGACTCACTATTGTGATAATATATTCCTCCTACTTGAGATAAACATGTATCTCTCCTCTGGTAATACAAAATAAAATCCTAGTATAGAAATACTCAATCTATACTTTTAATATAATAAAAACCTACCATTTATTATTAGAAAATTTCACAAAATAAATGGTGACCACTAATATAAAGGGGACACACCATGAAAGATTTGAAATTATCTAATTTCACTCATAACAGTCTATCGATGGAAAAAATGATTTCCATGATTTTCACATCACCAAACAAACCATTTACAGAAATAGATTAAATGTAGACTATGGTGCTCCAATATCAAAAAAAACATAAAAGGATATATGATATAAGAATTGTAATACATAATGTAGATGGTCCTACATCAACAATAGTTTATGTACTATGCATAACATACATCTTACCATGCCCTATTCTCTATTATCAAGCTCGAATCCCCTATGATATACCCTCTCCCAAGTGTATTAATTCTTAAATAGGAGTGACACATCCCCTACCTCAAGCATAATGTCTCATGGAACTATAACTACCTATGTTCTGAGGTGTAGATGAGTCTTTTATAGACAGTGGTTCCTATCATCTTCCACTTCCACTATTCTAATATTGTATTCCCTAAGAGAAGAACTATTGGTGGAAATGTTTCTATAATTGTTACACTACAAAGTGAATTATGGACACTGAGAATGTTATTTTTTCAAAAAAATTACATTGATAACACATCAATAGAACATAGTCCTGAAATGGCTTCCGATGTCAATGACTTATCTATCCCTTATTTCCCTACATAATGCTATCATAACAATCATTATTTAAATTATAAGAAGATATTATTGTTTTCCATGATCAAATATCCTAGCCATTGATATGGGCCTCTTTCATCTTTTCTTTTATGATGTATTCAAGGTTTATAATATATTACATACTGCTCAAACATAAGACATTCACCTATGACCTTACCTCACAACAAAGACCATAATAAAAGTTTACTTCCCATGTCATCTCATTAGGTGCCAATGATGTCACAAAGCATTGTAGGATGATAAAACATTAAGAGTACTCCAGAACTGGAACTCCCAACAACAAGAATTGAATTAACTCATGATCCCTCTCATCCCTCAATATCTCAGAATTGAAATAGTTTAACAAATTTGTATCAATGTGCTTCCAAGATAACTCATCTTGCTTCCTTACCTTCTCTATAATGTACAACAATGCCTGGCAGGTCCACGAAGCATATACATAGCAAGAATCAATCACCTATCTATGAGTGTCTCAAGATTTTTTATATAACATATATATTTTCTTGAACTATAAATAGGTTACCTTGGGGAACCCATCCCTAGAAATTATAGGCTGGTTTTATTGCTGAAATTGTCTCTTTAACTCAGACATTGAATAAAAAGTGGAAAAATTACCTCTTTCCACGTATCTATTTTCCCTTAAAAATATTTTAGGATTCTGAACATCCATATAACCCTCATGAATTACAAGAAGCACCTGTTTAGTTGTGTTATGAGTTTTTTGATCACTACTCTCCAGATTCTCAACTCAAATTCGATGGCATACAATATCTCTAAATGGAAAACACACTACATATAACACTGGATAGAACAACAAGGTCAACCTAAACAAGTTAAAAAAATTAGAACCACATACTCCAAGTCTCCCTAAACATGGTATAACTGTGTTTTAGAAAGACATATTCATTTGTTTCATTTATCTGATATAACTAGTGTCTGAAATCATAGTTCAAAAGGAATTTATATATGTAATGTATTAAAAATGTCCCTTTAATGAACATTTCGTGTATATATATATCCCTCCCTACTGATTATGGTTCATGCAGAATTATCTTGCACCATACTGGGAAACAAGAATAAACCTCATTAACTAATAACAGCATAGAACAATTCTCTCACAACATGAGAATCACATTGGGTGAAATAATATCGATTGTAAATACCATACAATATAAACAGAAATCCAATACTAGGCACATGGATTTTTCCTCATACAATTGTTACCAACTCCCATTCATAAATCATTATCAGGGACCATGACATCATGCTATAATTTTTCCCATTCAAAACAATAATTACATAGATAAGAATCCTTGAATAAATACCACATTGTAACATCTCCTGATCTGGTACTCTCTCATGTGGTCAAACTGGGTAGGTTACAAGACCTCAATCATTTCTCTCTATATGTAAAAACCAGTTGACTAGTGGCAGACTTTTGTTTTGTATTGTGGGGAGACAATTCCCCTTGCTATAGAGTTACAACACCATCAAATAGTAAAATAACATAATAAATATTATAGTGTGAAAAATATATTCCAAATAATACATTGGAAAAAACTAATAATCTTATATAACTATACAATTAACATTGAAGGAATAATATAATGACATGATGGAATGAAATTAACATTCATGATTTAAATAATAGAAAATAAAATAATAGAAGACCCAACAAAATACTCCAATGTTCCTAGTCCCAAACCCCTCGTTAGTGAAATATACAAACTACATCCTATCAAACAAGAAAATAATCAACATCACGGACCATGGGAATTTTCAAAACCTACATCCATGTAATCTACTCTGGTATTAAACAGAGGTCATAATAAGGTGTCAGTATATCATATTAGTTAGAAACCACTATGTCTAATAAAAAAAGTATGACATCAATTTTATGAAATAATTCAATAAAAAAATTATTAATTAATCAATTAATTAAATTTATATCCCATAATCCCACTTCATCAATATGTATGAATTTAACTGGGTATGTATCAAAACCATGAAAACCATAAATGTATAGCCAAGGTAAAACATAAACTACCATGGTGTCGTGACAGAGTGTCTCTGAGGATGTCCACATTGATGCTAATAATAACATTATAACCATGGTATAAATCATAGCATTTTGGTCCAAACCCGCTATATAAGCCTTTCAACCTTTAATTAGGGTCAAGCCAACTATATCAGTATTTCAAATATTTTAATAAGGATATCCCATTATGTATGCATTTCATCATCTATTACTCGGATGACACTTTTATATTATCATTTCAACATGAGTCACTAGGAATAACCCACTATATAATAATTTCTTCATTTAATCACTACATAATTATTAGCATTAAGGATATCCCAATATAACATCATATGGCCCAACGGTTAACAAAGAAAAATACCATTTATCATTCAATTAATCATTTCATATATATGTTGGTCATAACCAATATAATTATAGTAATCTCAATAAAAAATCTAATCCATGGTGAATCCATATCAATAAATCCCCCACAATCCATGTCATTATAAAAACACATTAGTCAATTTGAAAAAACATTTATATTCAAGGTTTATATCATGTAAATGATATCCACAAGACTAGTCAAAAAAACAATAGGGTCTAAGGGACTCCAAGGAATAATTCTATTAATTCTTCTAATTTATTTTTCACTTTACAATTTGTATCAATTTTAATATTTCACATACTTTACAATTTTCAAACAAGATGTATTATTTTCTAGCAACCTACCTTTTACTATAGATCAAACATTGCATCCAATAGAAAATTATAATGAGGAAGAAGACATGGATGATCACAAAAAGTATTGTTGATCAAAAATGATAAAGATCAAAACCAAAAATGAAAATAGTCAAGTGATTACACTACAACATATAGAAAAAAAGGATAAGAGAGGGAACCAATGTAGAATCACTTACTTAGGGATCAATGACAAAAAATGAGAAATTTGGAATCAAAGGATAGACTCAAAAGTTTCCTTGGAGTTTCTGTATATTTGAGAGGAAATGGTACACATGTGTGGGAAATAAAATTATATACACAGATAACATTAAAACAACAAGTAGGCGAATTACATTCCATGTAATATTGTCACATGATGGATTATTCTTTTTAATGTGAGATGTTGAAAACCCTATTTTCAATTTAAAATATTTAATTATATTGAAAATTACACAATGTGTAATATTATTACATGAAGAGTACTCCCTTCATGTCATGAATCAGTTCAAAGACTTTAACCACTCAGAACATGTGTTTGGAGACCATTACAGGGTGTGTGTTATATTTACATGGTGTGTAACTATTCTACAAATCGTTTAGATATTATTATACTTATAGCAACCAAAAATCCTTTAATGATTCTCAATATATCATTAACCTTTGGTAAAACATGACCCATTTATTCTTGGAATCCCTAATTCCAATACACATATATCAATAAACATTATTTCATTTTACATGTAAACGTCTCTTTGTCTCTAAAAAATATATTCCACTAAGGGTCAAACTAAAAAAATGGAATAAAAACACACTTGGAGAAATACATGGCCATAGACTCAATATCCTTGCATATAATATAGGGGATCATAAAATCGTGTTTTCTAGTTGGTCTATCTAGCCTAACCCATGCACTGAGATCAACTAGAACCATTACCGTACCAACACACACAATCCATCGCATGCATAAAACAAAAATGTCTCCCATAATTATACAAAAATCATTAAAACCATTCTTTCACGACATCATTCATCCAAATGTACCAATCATTGGGTTTAAATGAAGAAATTGAGATATAGTTCCTGAATCACACCTTGAGTAGGACATGGGTCAGGGACTAGCACCAAGAATATATAAAATGTCCACAGTGAAGACATTTTTCATCAATGACAAGTAGGATCCAGAGGTATGATATCATACACTAATAAATTCCTTGATATAAATAATTACTGGAAACAAAAAACATCCCACAGTAAGTGGATATGAAAAAAATATATAATATATTAACAAATAAATAACAAATGACAATCCTATGTTAGAGAATACTCAACAGATCCAATGACAAAGATATAAATTTCCATCATGGTCTCCATAGACCTCCTGTAAACATGAAATTTTTTTTTGTATACATCCTATGAGAATAACATGGATACTCTATATTATCATAACTATTTTCAAACATGTTCTTGTTAAAAGGAGATAATAATGGAACCATGATCGTACAACAGAACCAACAACACCTAAACGGTTAACTAACTTACCCATTCCTTACAATAGAACACTCTCCAAATAAATCATCAACGTATATAACATAATAAGAAGCATGTCGATAAAATGGGTTCCCTATATTACATTCCATTAGATTTACCTATCTCACACTCAAACATCAAACATCATGGAGCTCCCATCTATATTGTATAGTAATAATTCTTGAATACTTATGTGTAACTATATAATACCTAGAATAACATGTCAAACTATCCATCACATCCTATATGAAGGTACATAGGAAACCAAATCACATCTCTCTCAAGGACCGAATGGCCATGATATTTCATCTCATTAGAAACTCATGGGCTACAAAATCATAGATTAAAAAGTTTTATAACCCAAATAGTAGGTTATTGTCACCATGAATGGAATTAACTGCATGCCATCCTCATACTAAGCTTGAAAAAAAAACTGTAGAAACATCATTAAAAACACTATACATCAATAGTAATGTACTTTTAACTTCATCCAATCACGAAACATGCATAAGAAATGCACTTGGAGGAGATAGATGAGAATACAGAACCATACATTTAACATTCCCATATAGGATATTAGGGAAAACACCACACAACATATGTGTGTTGGAATATAGTTTTTTATCGAGGGGGTATGGAATATAAAAAATAATAACAATATAATATTTAATAGGGACATACATAATAAAATCTTATGGGATCATAGTAATAATGGTATCCCAAGATGAAATATTTCATCAAAGACTCCCTACATCTATAATTCATACAGTCACACAGAAATTTATCACCCCACATAGGAGGACCGCAACCATAAACCATTTTTAATCTTCAATTCATGTTTATCCAATTTCTTTATTATCATATTCTAAACAATTTTATTTTCTCAGTCCATTCATTTCCCCAAAAAAACACCACATTAACAATGAATCCATCTTTAATTAATGTCTATCTTTTATATTCCAAAATAGTATCCATTTTATTTTCATCATTATCATTTAATTTCATCAATATCGGGAAACTGTCGCAACACATCACCAGCATAGACCATAATTCTTTATTTCATTTCAATAAGAACAAATATACCACCATGAAATTTCACAACCATTTCCACTTCATAAATTCCACATATAACAACCAAACATCAGAATTACTTTACACATTATTATTTCTAATTCTTATAAAGGTATTCTACCACATTATGTTCATTATTCTCAAGAGAATTCTCACAAAAATGATTACTTTCCATAGCAGACCAAATTATTAGTAATATATAAGTTCATATACAACTATATTCGAGGTGTGATCAAAAAATAAAACAACAAGGGTTTCATAGCAATGTTAATTAAAAAAATAAAATAGGATCCCAAAACCATTATTTTATAGTAAATGCATTAAGAAAATACAATCTCATTAAAAATAACATGAAAACTAATGAGACAAGTGTTTCATTTCCTTTCCCATATAATTTCAATTAATCAATTTAATTATATTCACTTTTTTAGTTTATAATATCATTAAAAATAATTAAAATAGTATTATTTCACTCTCATGATGGACTTCAGATATGAAAAGGTGTCCCTTATTTAAAAATACATTACTTAACCATTGTGTGTGGTTAGAAAAATAGTAATATGAGTTCCAAGAACCATAACGATATAGAACGCCTTGATCTACATAAAAAATACAATTAAAAATAAGTCCAATACCAAAAAAAACAAAAAATATAGGTTACCATAATATTTATCTTCATGGAATGATTAAAAGGGGGAAATAGGGAGTTAAAAATAGAGGAACTATCTAAAAATTACCAACTACTTCTCTCCAATGGTTGGGGTTGTCACGAACTGAATCTGGTCATTACCAAAACTCACACCAATGTCGGCCCACAACAAGGCCCGATGGGCATTACCAATACCCACAGGCTAGCACAACTATCTTTGTATCATAAAATGATGACTCATAATCATTAACCCATGTTTATAAACTTAAACAACATATGAATCCAATAAAATGAATATGTATTTTTCAAACGAAACTATGTTTTACAAAATTTTAGAACTGAATTAAATAGATTAAAAAAACTCCCTAAAACTATAAAAAAGGTAATTAACTAAAATAAAATATCCCAAAAACCTCAGTATGGTAAGAGGCACCAACCTCAAGCCATCCCCATAACACTACACCAAGAAGAACTGCTAAAATCCTGAACCACTGGCACTAAATGTTTTACCCACACCTGCGACAAAAGAGACCAAATCTACATACACCCAAAGCTATATGTACTATGTGAGCCAAAGAGAAGTAGGATTCCACCACAAGAGTATTCCTTGTGATAAATATTCAATGATAAAAATCTTGCATTTTTTGGTAAACAAGAAATTCTAGATGTAATTTTTAAAAATATAACATTAAATAAAAATAATAATTTATAAGTGGGATAATTTAAAGAATCAACAAATTTAAAATAAATTCCAAAGATACTCATTTTTCATCAAAATATATCGTACTCAGAAGGTAATTATAAAGGATCTAATGAGAACAAACAATGTGAAAATAACCCCCATGCACAAGACCACTATGTGTCCCAGGTACCTCATATCCCGGTGAAAGTAACCTTCACAATATATATATGTTCTTGTGCACGATCCCCTAGTAAGAAACATACCCATAACCTAGTTGTCCCCAATAATCATCATTATAGTTCAGTTATTGTTTTATGTGTCAATAATGCAATGTGAAACTGAGGCCAAACCCCACGGATTCACTAGCATACTAGTAGACGTCCACCCACCTAGAAACCTGAGTTTTCCCTATGTTCTCAAACAAGTCTAACAAGTCAAGAAATATACATTTCTCATGAAAATATCATTTCCATATCACAAATTCACCAAAAATCTCACATGTATACCATAGAAGTCAGAAAATTCCACTTTTCATTCAAATTGATTTTGAAATCCGACTCACCCCAAAATAACGGACAACACTTTTCACATTCTTTAACACTTCCTGAAATCCATTATAAAATTTTATAAAACCATTCCTAGATATTCCAACTCACATAGCAGCCTACTCACATTTACATAATACCCTTTTCATAACTAGAAAATAATTTTCACGTCACACTCACACAAAACATCCCACACCACTTTCAAATCCCATGCACACATTGGTAAATCCTTCTAACATTTTTATAAAACATTTCCATGATGGAAAACATAACAAAACATCCCATATAACTTTCAAAATGTACCATTTCATAATATAAACAATATAAAACAATTTCCCAATTTGGTTTCACCTCTTACATAAAACATTAAATCTTTTAAATCTTTCATAAAACAATTATAAAGAGTATACCCAATTTTTTCCTCATAAAACCCATTTCAAAACCATATTTCAAGGGAAAAACCACACAAAGACACTACAAAAGTATAATTGGAATCTCTAGAGATATTTATAAACCACATTCATGTTTTATAAAATCACTATAAAAAATACCACAAAATATTTAAATGAAATATCCTTTTTTTCATAAAATGCTCTCAAGATGTATAACAATGTTTTACACAGCAATCCTATTCAAAATACCCCCTTACAAGGATTACATGACACTAAGGAATTAAAAAAATATAATTTTCATCACCTTTCAACATCTAATAAATCAAATTAATATTTTATAAAATAACCACAAAAGATACCACATGTACGTCATTTGAAAAGATCACAACATCAACAAATATGCAATTATAAAATTAAATTCATAACGAAATCCATGAAAAGTGGTTTTCGCACCACACACAACATATGAAGAACATGAAAAACTAGTAAAACAAGCATAATAACTCATCAAGTAATGTTTAACCATTGAATAACCAACTTTTTGAGTTGAAACCCTCAAATCATGGTGCAAAACATCAAGCGCACTACTGCCTCACCACAAAGAAGGGAAGAGAAACATAATATCTCAATATTACACCAAAAGATAAAATTTAAAACCCTATGTTTGAACACTAACTTCTGGACACTTTAGAAAATCATGAAAAAGGGATGAAACCCTAAGGAAATGGAAGAAATGGAAGGGAGGCACACTTACTTGAAGGATTCTTGAAGAAATCACCCCAAATACACCAGTATCGGAATTTTAAAAAATCCAAAAATTAGATTGATGTTCAAAAAAGGAATAGGAGATCATGTAGTAGTTGGAATGGGGGAAAATAGTGTGAAATGATAATGTAATGAAGGAACCAATTCACCTCTTCAAATATGTGATATTTGTGAAATCCAAAGAATCTTCGCCCTAACATGATATTCTATTTATCTCCAAACCGGGAGAAGATAATGCAGGATGGGAATGTCAGCTTGGGTGATAGTTTGAATCATAAGAAAGACTAAAAAATTAAATGAGATATTAATGAATTAAAATATATTTTTAATGTAGGAAATTGGATTCCTGGAAGGCCCAATCCCTTAAATAAAAACTCATATCCACCATGATTATTGGTTCCTAAATGGTCAAAATTAATATAGTGGTGCTAATTGGTCAGGTTATGTCAAGAAGGAATTGAAATGGATAAAAAAAATTAAAAATGAAGGAGTTATAAAGGAATAAAAATATATTTTTAAATCTAGAATTGGGCTGACGATTTGGCCCAAATAATGAAACCTCACCCTTTTATCCAAAAATGTATACGAAAACCCCCAAAACAAAGAAATAATGGAAATTAAATTAAGAATTCCTTTTAAATAAGTAATTTATTTGAAAATTCTCCCATCCATGAAAACTTACCACCTCGGAAAGTCACAGTAAGGCCAACGCATTAACCACATCCAACTGAGAGACCAAGAGGTACTCACATTACATGTTTCACCCCCAAAGTACAAAACACCTCTAGTGATCAATTTAGGATGAAATAATCTCACAAAAAAAATTAAACCACATTACTGAAACAATCAAGCACATTCAGGCTATATCCCAAAATAAAACTCTACAAACACAATCTGATGAACAGTCAAACAATTTTCCCAAACAAACCACCACATCAAACAAGGTTACACTTTCCTTACTATAACTAAACCATTGGGCACTCTCTAATCACAATGTTTACCCAATAAGTATGTAGGTAGTAAGATAGCTCTGAATGAAAGTACCCACTTCCAAGCCAAGGCCAAAAAAAACCAAGTTACTGGTACAAGGAGACACAATCCCCCCCCCCCCACGATAAGAGACAACTTAGTTTTTTTGCAAGACAAAATTAGGAAACTAACAGTGAGAGGCCTGAACGGGATCCCTAGTTAAGGGTGTATAATTCCATCTTTTGTTTAAAAAATTAATTATATAAGACAAATACTAGGTCTCCCTATCATAATAACCATCCATCTTAACCGACCAGCACGAGCCGGAAGAGAAAGTCCCCAAAATTTAAACGGTTGGGAGCACCGTACGGTTAGTCCTCGTTATTTGAAAAAACATGCACTAACTATGGGATCCTTCTATCAACATGGTTTTTTGGGGCATGGTCACTACTAACCATGCTGAAACCATGCGCTCAACCTGTCTAGTCAAACATCAAATCTTTCTCTAAATACCAAGTCGAAACCATAGTTGGAAAGTATGAACTTAGGCTACAACATGGAAAAGATGTCCTCCCACCTATGCCACCAAATTGGTATAACTAGAACAATATGATGACACAAGAGGTTTAAACTCATCCTATCATTCATGCTGAGGATAAGAATTTCTACTATGGTTTGAATGACCCTCTGATTTCCCCTCACTATGTTACAGCTTCTCTACAGTACCTATTGCTGGAGCTCAAATGCTTGAAGCATCTTCAGCCTCGTTGTTAGGCTTTGGAAATCAACTGAATAGATCTTCTTCTTCCATTGATACGAACTACTACATCTCTATTCCAGATAAGATTAACAATACATAAAACATTCCAAACTCACATTACTCTAACCCAACATTTCACTGAATCAAGGTCATAGAAGATGTACACACATGAAACCTTGTTTCTTCGTGTGAGAAACAATAGAAGGAAAGGATGCATAAAAACACCTTTCTTTGAAACATATGTTTTTGATGTTTTTTACAAGGGATACATACATCCAACAGAATAGATACTCTTAGAGGATTGTACATCCTTCACCTTTACAGTCAAACGTGCACTTGACATCACAAGGCATCATCGATCAGGACCATTGCGACTGATAGAAACAATACATGGAATGAGACCTTATGCCAAGTACCTAAACAACAAAGAATTCTAGAATGTTTCCACAATATCCTCTCACAACCATATTCCCCAAACCAGGGGTTCAAAAATAACTCCTAATTCAAATAAACTATAAAGAACCTAGAGACCCTCTTAGATACCATCGAGACACTCATCCACACTGATAATCCTAGACCACATCAACCTTCTATGAATAAGGAAACATAAGAAACTAAGTCATCTTTCAACCATCCATGAGAACATTCCTACTACAAGAGGACTCAAAAATAAAATAAATGAATGGGTGTAGACTCAATTAACAAAAAAGGATAAATGATTCCATATATTGATCAATTGGAGGATTTTAAAATGGAAAAACAATCCGGTTTGCACTTCAGTTATGCATTAACCTTTAAAGGGGAAGTACCTTATCCAATGAGAGAAACCAAGGACCCCCACCTTTCTGGTCAATTGTTCAAAACCTTCCACAAACCAGATCCAAACACATGAAGGCATCCATCATAAAGGTATCCCAAAACATATCTTAGAAGAGACTACTAACTGGTCCTTCTACACAGCTTACTGACCAAACACAAACCCAAAACAGAGTTCGAACATGTGGGGTTATTGGACTCAAAACGTTACACAACAACCAAATTTTCCAAAACACACAATACACACCATCCTAAAACACTCATCATGACATAAATTTTTCATTTTGAAACTATTTATTTTAAAATTAATGGTTCAACGGTTGTCGTATCAACCAATGGTACCCCATGGGCCCCAGAGGTGCATGTTTATGTACCACACCAGAAACCCTCCTCAAATTCATCATAGAAATCATCCAATCATGCCATTAATAATCCATCATCCCTTATAACACCATGCATGTGGTCTATCACAAAAATACCAAAAATTAAAACAAATACTCTTTCCACTTTTCAAAACCAAAACAATCAACAAATACTTCCTTTTTCTCAATACTGCTATCCAAGAAATCAAACCCAAATTATCACTTAATTTTTCTTTCAAAATGACACAATAATTCAAATAAAAAATCAAATTCATCTCATATACATTAATTTCAAATAATCTAATCCCATTAAAACACCATTAAATTGTTTATAAAACTCTATTAGAAAAACTTTTTCAAAACCAACAATTACATACTTCTTGGTTTCAAAAGAGGTGTAAACACACCATTTTCATAATAAAAAAAATATCAAAAATTTTTGTTCCACCATTTCAAAAATCCAACCCTTCCATATTTACTTGAAAATAATTTCACAAAAACCTTATATTACATAAAACCATTCCATTTTTACTTTAAAATCAAACATCTAATATTTCGAAACTAAAGGACAGAAGACAATGCAAGGGGGAACTTTCTTTGGTGGGTGACTTGGAAATATGGTTAGTGGCCATATTCGAATCACTTATCCATCGAAACGAGTATACTAGGGAATATCCTCATCTCCACACAGCTTTCAAGGCCTAGCGTTCTCACTAATACCATTAACCCATCTCTCTTTTAATTTCCCCTAATCATCATTAAACCAAGAAAACCAAAGGACATAGATGCATCCTGACATCCCATGGAAACATTAATCCCATCCTGAGATGTGGTGATAAGGAACACTACCCATAACTAGAAGAACAATTCTTGACAATCCCAACTCTAGACTATACTAACTCTTTCCCAAATAACATGATCTAAAGAGTTTACATCATCCTCCTCTGATACCATTTTGTTACGAACAGAATATAGGAGCCACTTAAACTGCAACCAAACCTCAGACGTGACATGTCCCGAAGGGTGTTCCCAATCTTTATGGGCTGGAATATGTTCCCATGTATCATAAAATAAGAATTTCGAATGCTTTACCCATGTTTATAAACATAAAACAAAAAATGAATTTAATAAAATGAATCTGGATTTTTCAAAAAAAAAACAATCTTTTAAAAAAATTCAGAACTGAATTACATAGTTTAAAACAACTCACCAAGACTATAACAAATGTACAAACAAAAACGAAACAGCCCAAGATCCTCCACATGGCAAGAGGCACCACCCTCAATCCATCTATATAACACTTAATCAAGAAGAACTGCTAATATCCGGAACCTCTAGTACTAAAAGTTTTACCCACACCTACGACTAAAGAGACCAAATTTACTTACCAAAAAAAGGTGTAAGTAGGGTGTGCGCCAAATCCTAGTACGATTCCACAACTAGATGATTCCATATGATAAACATTCAATGACTAAAATCATGCATGTTTTGGTAAATAATAAATGCTTCTGAGAATTTCTAAAAGATGCATCTTTATATAAAAAATAGTTTCTAAGTGGGTTAATATAAAGAATCATCACATTTGAAATAAAATCCAAGGCTAGTGAATTTTCATCCAAATATGCATTATGCTGACGGTAAGTGTAATGTATCTAATAATCATAAACAATGGGAAAATATCTAATATGCACTAGCTCACTGTGGGTCCCATGTATCTCGTATCTCAGTGAATGTAACCTTCATTATATATATATATTATCATCTACGAGCTACTTGTAGGGAACATGCCCATAACCCAGTGGTTCCTAATCATCATCATCATAGATTAGATCAAGTTTTGAGGATCAATATTGCAATGTGAAACTGAGGCTAAACCCCACATATTCACAAGCATATTAGTACACGTCCACCCACCTAGATAGTCGTGTTTTCCTCTTATGCTCAAACAAGTTCAACAAGTCAAGAAATATAATATTAAAATGAAAATATCATTTCAACATTAATAATTCACCCAAAATCCCACATGTATATCACATAAGTCACAATAGTCCACTTTTTATTCAAAATGGTTTTGAAATCTGACTCACACCAAAATTGCTGACAACCCTTTGCACATTTCTTTAACACTTCCACAAATCCATAAATCCAATTTTTAAAACCATTACATGATATTACAACTCACATAACATCCTAATGACATGCTAAATAATAGCCTTTTCATAACCAAAATCCATTTTTCACATCACACTCACACAAAACATTCCATATCACTTTTACATCTCTTACACACATTAGTAAATCCTTCAATTATTTTCATAAAACATTTCCAAGATGGAACACATCACAAAACATCCCCTTTTACATTTAATGTGTACCATTTTAAAATATAAACACTCCAAAATATTTTTACAATATGGTTCCACCTCTTACATAAATCATTAAATCATTCAAATCTATCATAAAATATTTCTAAAGACTATACAGAAATTTTTCTCTTAAAACCGAGTTCTAAAGCATATTACAAGGAAAAATCTCATTAATAAATACCAACGACTAATTAGAATCTATGTAGGCATTTATAAAACCACTCCCAAGTGTTATAAAATCATATTGAATAATACAACGAAAGATACAAATGAAAAAAACCATTTTCATAAAATTCTCTCAAGAAGTATAACAATGTTTTACACACCAATCCTATTCCAAAACCCCCCTTAAAAGTGCTAGATGACACTAAGCCCTTAAAAAACATAATTTTCATCTCCATTCAACAACTAATAATTAAATTTCATATTTATTTAAACTACCACAATTGATACCACATGTATTACATTCGAAAATTTCACAACTTCAGTAAAATTGCAATTATTAATTTAAATTCTTACCAAATCGCTCAAAAACGGTTTTCACACCACACACGGAATATGGGGAACATGAAAAACTTGTAAAAAATTAAAAATAACTCAACATGGAATGGTTAACCATGTAAATACATAACTTTTGAGTTAAAACCCTTAAATCATGGTGTGAAACATGAAGCACACTACTGCTGCACCACAAAAAAGTGAAGAGAAACATAAAATCTCATGATTACACAAAACGACACCACTTTGAACAATATGCTTTAACCCTAACTTCAGGAATGTTTGGAACATCAAGGAAGTTGTATGAAACCCTATGTAAATGGAAGAAATGGAAGGGAGGAACAATTACTTGATGGAATCATGGAGAAATCTCCCTCAATCCACCAGTATCTAACTTTTAAAATAGACAATCATTATTTTTATGTTTGAAAAAGTTTGAGGAGATCACGTACGAACTGGAGTCGGGGAAACAGGTGAGAAATGAATGGGTTATGAGGGATTTAATTTACCTCTTCCAATCTTGGTGGTTTTTGAAATCCCGAAACGTTTCACCCAAATTAATTATTCTATAGAGCTCCAAATTGGTGGAGGATAGAATGGGGACGCGCCTTGGTTAAGTGGGAATGGGAGAGAGTTGGAATCACCGAAAAAAACATAAAAATTTAATGAGGTATTAAATAATTAAAAAATATTTTCAATATAATAAATGGGATTTTGGGTAGGCCCAATCCCTTAAATAAAAACCCAAATCAACCATGATTATGGATTCCTAAATGGTTCAAATTAATATGGTGGTGTTAATAGGATAGGTTTTTCCAAGATAGAATTAGAATGGATGGATATTTTTTAAAAATTAAAGAGTTATAATGGTATCAAAATATATTTTTAAATCAGGAATTTGGCTTAGGGTTTGGCCCAAATCTTGAAAACTGACCCATTACTCAAAAAATGCATAGGAAACAGCCAAAAAATCAATAATGGAAAATAAATTATAAATATATTTAAAATAAGTTATTTATGTGACAGTGGTGTAATTCAAATTAATAATTGATAAAAACACCACCTACAAACACACATGAGTCACCCAAGAACCAAGTGAAAATATAGAATAATAATGGGGTTCAAGGGGGTTCTAGATATTATAAAAAGTCTGAAAATGTATGAAATCAATAGAAACAACTTATATATGGTGCAGTTATACTAAATAAAAAAAATTCTATGTCATACTATAAAATACCAATCCATAGCTCAACTTTTCAAACCTATGTTTGAGATACGTCATGAGGTCTATGATGCAAATCTAATGAACCAGGATAAGGATATGATTTTCTAAGGAACCACCATGATGCATTTCCAAAAAACTGAGAAGTAATACACAAAACAACTTACCTCCAAAACCAAACTACCCAAAACTGACATAATGAAATAAATCTTACTAGACTCTATAAAACTACTAGCTAAGAAAATTTCAACTATAACTAATTTCATTGATCCAAAAAAATTCCTTCATTATTTATGATGCTATCAAAATATCCATATCACCATGACTCCCTGATATGGTGAAACTCACACCTCCATGTCGCATAGTCATTCATAAACTACCACTCCTTTTTTCTCCAACATAGACAAAAAAACCCTTGGAAACCACCATCTATATAATTCCAAAAACATACCATTTTAGAAGGCCCATAATGTTACATTTTATCTCTCTATAAGAGTGTATATAATGAATGAGAAAAATCAGGATATAGTTATAAAAATATCCAATGGAATAAATTTAATGACTATAAACTATAATAAAATTTAAAAAAACTTAATATTTGACAACACTTACAATTAAAACATGACATATGATGATCTTACATCATAATAGAGACTCACACTTCCCCAATGACATCCCTTTATAAAATTTCATTAATAATATAGTAGTTATCAGCAAACATTTTTATATTTGATATTAAATAATAGAATCTATATGTCTATAGTATTTCACATATTGGGTGTAACCATAAGTAGAAATTACTTCTTTGAAGATGGTTTAATAACTCAAAAGTTGAATAAAAAGTCATGTGAATGCACATTGACACCCATGTAAATACATATAAAAGAAATCCATTTTGAAAACAATAACAAACAAGATATAAATAATAAATGCAGTTTCTTATTGATTGTTAATAATCATGAAATGCAGATCCCTATATGACTAATGTCATTAAAATTATAAAAAACATCAATCACATGACCAAATATGTGTGAAAAATGGATTCAAATATTTTTTGGAGTAATTATTTTCAAAGGGGATTATAAAATTGTATACAATGTAAGATAATTATTGAACCCATTTCATGGTTGATAATAAAGTGTCTACCATGATATTAAAATCTTATAGAGTATTTAAATAGATAGGGGAAGTTGTATACTGTGTTAGGGAGCTACAAGTTCTAACCACTCCATCAACCACTTTTTATGTATATGGATTTCATGTATATATAACTACATATAATGATACCGGTTTCATCCATTAATAAACATGTATAATGAATAGCTAATTTCACTGACCATACATTCAATATGGAATGTTTAATAACATTATTATATTAAAAATTATAACCATTATCTAAATATGAATGAAATCAATACTATATTGAATAATCAAAAAAATTAAAATAATAATGGGATAAGTCAAAATAATTATCAACAATCATATAATTATCAAAATTTAAGAGAATAACTTTTTGTAATAAAAATTAACTGAAAATTGTAGTGATAATGCAAATAGTGAAAAAAATTAGGTTTTGTAACAATTCATTCCTAATTTGTATCAAACTCATTTATGAAATATGTATGGGAAAACATAGATAACCTTTAACTAAAAACCCATTAATTATAACATTAAATATGACCAATTCTAACTCATTATAGCCCAAAAAAATTAAAATGGTTGAAAGAAAATTAAATTTATAATTGTTAATATGGAAAATATATTTTCACATCCAAATATATGATTTTAATTTAAGTTAGTATTTTGTAAAATATATTTTTTAGAAAAGTAATCTACTTTAAAATAAATAATTTATAATATTTCAAACAAATATAAAATTATATTTTATATAAATCATATTATTTCTATTAGAATATAGAAATCAACCCATCAATAATATGATTGTTTCAGTATAACATTTTTAACGAATGATATGTTATTATAGTTTATGATTGACTAAAAAAATTATTTACATTTATATATTTAAAATAGTTATTTGTTCAAAAAATTAAAGAAAAACCCATATATTTATATATTTTTAGAATAATTTATGAAAATATTTATTAATGGAACACATCATGTTTAGGTAAAATTCATCCCTAAAAACATAATTAACCCAACCATTATCTAGTAAATAATTTAAATAACATAATGATGTTTATGAATTATGGATTATATTTTTTATACATATTCTTTATATTTGAATGAATTTTTTTTTGAATAAGAATAATAAGATTATCGATTGTATAACCCAGATATATACAAATATTACCACCATGTAATTAATTTATAGTGTATTAGAATAAATTAATTGTTTTATTCCTAGAAAATAATAATATTTATATATATATTAATATATGTACAATAATAATATTTTTTGGATTTCAAGACCATGTAATTATATATTTTTTATGAAAACGCAATCCTATAAAAATGATAGGGTGTTAATAATTTAATAACAGAGAAACCCACATCATTTTCTTGAATTATATAATTATATGAATAGAAAAAAAGATTAATACACATTATAAAAAAACAGTTTATTATATAATGAATAAATGTATTAATTGACAACCAAGAATTTAAAAAATCAATATTCCATATAAAACATCAAACACATGTATAAAATGGAAAATATAAAAATTTTATTTAACAAATGTACATTAATTCCAAAAATTAAACATTAAATGAAATATATTGAAATTTCCTAGAATTCATTTTTGATAATGATTAAATATAATATTTAGGGAAAAATAATTTATAAATTTTTTTCCTAATCATATGTGGAATCAAATTTAAAATATTGAATATATTTTTAAATCTATACTAAATATATATTTCAAAATTAAATCGATATCCTTATCATTAATTTGAGAAACAATCCCCATTCATGAGATATGAATAACTCTATAACCACTTATCTGAATGAAAATTTCTAGAGTTACAATCAATGAGATCAAAAAAAATATTTTAAAAACCGTGATTTCCAAACATTATCCCTAATAAATAATTTGAAACCAACTAAATATTATAAAATATGAGTCTAAAATGAAGTACTAAAAATAAAAAATTGATATTAAAAAATATTAAAATACCACCAATATAATAACAACTATACCCATAATTAATTATAATGAATGATACATAAATGTTTACAATACATTATAATTATCTAAAAAAACCTCACATGATTATCCTCTTATTAAAAAATGTTATCCAGAGATAATACCACTTATATTCACTACATATTTCCTAGAAAATAGTATTTCCTTATTTAATGGTGTATTTAACTATTTATTTTTGAAATCATAAATCAAATCTCTAAACAATGTCTATAAAAACAAAATAGAGTTATAAGAAATGGAAGAAGTGTAGATGTTAATGGAATTACATATATTTTATCATGGATGAATCACATGGATCATATATTGATAAGGAAGAAAGATAGAAATTATTCATTACAATTTATGATTATTAATATATGAAATAGGTATATCACAAAAATGTATTGTATAATTATAAATTATCTAATGTAATTATGATGCATGAACATTTGTAGGAATTTTCCTCCAATTTTACATTATTATATATCCAATGTTCCACCATATAGTACATAATAAAATTAATCAAATGTCTCAGTCAACTTGTGGTGACTACATAATACATTAACATCACATAATAACCAAACCATGGAGTATATAAAAGTGGTCATTTTATTTTTATGAGTGACATATAAAATACATATAGTCTTATAAAAATATATTAAATCCTATAAAAACTAAAAACATTATTCTCATACCACAGGTACTGGACATAGTAAATATAACAAACCAACACCTATACGTAATTAACACTAACCTTGTGAGCCTTCTCTGACCACATTGAGTTGGAGACTAGATCTATGAGTATCAGCATGCCATTGGAGAAGAATTTACATGGAATATATATAAATATATTTAATGATAGGATTTTTCTAAATGTATTATATGACATTTATATATATCAAATCATTATTAAAATAATAATTTATATAATTTATAATGTGTGGAAAAAACATTCATGGAACCTATAATGACTATTTAATAATACAAATTATAAATTATTCCTTATATATATGAATGATAATTAAATATATAGTAAATTTATTTGATTTTCAATTTGTTAACCATAGAAAAAAAAATATAGGTACTGTAGAACAACAATATTAAAATGTGTGTATTTATTGGTAATGATCAAGCATATAATATCATTCAACACTTCTATAAGAGACCCAAACCCACACACCTTGATTGGTTGAAAAGAAAATTACTTTACTGAGTTTTATACTGATAAATGTGACCCAATTTCAACAATTAAGACATACTAAATAAAAAATAAATACAAGAACCCTTAAATACCCACATTCCATTTTATGATTATAGTTTTAGAGAGGAAAAATAATTAAGAACATGGATTCATAAAAAAAATTCATAAATTTCTATGTCATATCAAATAAAATTATCTACACATGAATCATTTCTATAGATTAATAATTATTCATCACTCTTTATAAATCAGGGAAATGTATTCATAAAAATGGAGATATAAAATTCCCATTAAGGGTATACATTGACATTATAAAATGATTGTTATCAATGAGAATAATTCGAGAAAAATGGGATGATAATGTAATCATGTTGCATGGGAATAACATATGGGATTTTATATGCATCACTACCTTGATCATCAATAATAAAATATTAAATAATTCTCTTACAAAGTAAAGATTCCCTGTAATCAATAATCTTGAGATATGTTATTTCAATATTTATATAATTAATGATCAAAACCCTATATATTCACAACCAATAGAAGTATAAAATATTATTATTTAATAATAAATTCATTATCCAACCATGTGAAATTAAGAGCTTCCTAAAACAAATATAGAAGGATTTAATGAATATTATAGGTATAATGGTGCGTCTTTTTCACATAAAAACAAAAAATAACTCTTATTTATGAAAAAAAATCATATTTTCAACATCCATACCAAATGTATTGGAAGGATATCTTATGCCCACCCTACACTAGTTTATCATCAAAACACATGCCCTGACTAATAATTTCATCCCATATAAATGTGTTGTAATTGAACCACGAATAATCCTAATCAGTTACCATGAACAATAATAAAAATTAATTATATATTTCTTTCATTTCATAATAAAATTAATATAATCATCCATTATTCATTTTATAAAATTATTTAACGATAGTAATTAATGGGACTCTATAAAAATCACATTGAAACAATACATTCTAACTTGAGAAATATTGATAATTGTTTTATTTAAAAAATATACAAGGCCCCACCCTTAAACTTTACTTAATCACGAATTAATTGAATAATTCACATAGAGGATCTTTTCAGGTTTAGAGTTTTAGAGAATTAGGTCATAACTATTACATCTCAAAAGATTACATAGCAGACACTTCTACTAGGTTTCCATAAAATAATAAAAAAACTCTTAAAAATAATCATGTCTAATTCCATGTTTTATATAGCATGTCTTTCCTTGAACCCATCCTTGAACCTATTAATCATTAAGTCCTATGTAAAACATTTCAAAAACTTGGGATGAGCAAAAAAATCCCAGTAAAGGATACACAATGAAGGAAAACTGTTAGTTTTTTCAAAACAATATGTAAACCATGAATACTTAACCAAAGTAATACTTTTCACCTTTATGATGTAGTAAATATTATTCATGGAATAAAATACCAATACTTACCGTTTTGTATCAAAAATATTACCATAAAACCCATATAATGAACACATAACATATAAAGGTTTCTTGGGAAATAAACATACTGAAATGGAATAACCATACAGTAGACTTCCACACATACTTAATGGATTAGCCATACGACCAACATCCATACCCAATGCATTGGAGGTTATAATGTAACCACCCATCCTGGTATTCACGGCACCACCCGTCATATGGTTTATCATGTAACCACCCGTAAAATGTACAAGTAGCATCATTACACATAAAATATTGAAAATATATACATTTTAATAACAACATTTCATTTGAAATCACAATAAGTAATTCCAAGATATTGAAATAATCAATCCATTTTCAAAAACCATTTAAAAGTGATTTTTGAATCAAAGTGTCCCATACCACTTTGAAGATTTTAATGGAATTAGAATTTTAAAACATTAATGTCCATATAAATAAATACTGAAAACCATTTTGAAAACATGGACATTAAATATAAAGATTTATAATAATGAATCTTTAAAACATTTAAAACGATATTTTTGTTAAAGATTTTTAACAAAAAGAGAGACACTTGAATATAAATAATTGTGGAATAACATTTAATCCGAGCATTATAATATCATGAGAATAAAGAGATTCATGATATAATATGTCAAAGTATAGTATACACACCGTATAAGAGTGAATTGGTGCATAACACCAATGAAGTCTCAATGGAAATGTAAATTGAGATGAAATCCATTATAAAGATGGTATCCTAAAATTAATGATAAATCTATCACATAATTATGTGTGAGAAATATAAATACACCCAATATAATTGGATATTAAGTGTGAAACAATCAGAGGTCATTCACACATAATCATGGAAAAACAAAACCAATGACATAGGTATTTAACTCAATGAAATGAGATTGGGTTATTATTTCCCATACAAGTTCATAAGAATTTATCAATTCGATGATTATGTGTAGAAATAGTATTTCTACACAATGTTTTGGGGAAATTAAAACATAGATATTCCACACATAATCCTGGCATAATAAATTCAAGAATTATTGGTTTAACCCAACGAATTGAATGTTGGTTAAGAAGTTCCCTTATAGAAATCCGACAGCCTAACAACGTCACATTAAAATTCATATAATGAGCTGATGAGAGAGAAAATGGCATCTCATCACTTGGACATAAAATTCACATAAATAAGGATATAGAAGAACATATCCCAAAATAATATTATGTGAATTCAAAGACATAACAAAAGAAGTCTTTTAAAAAGATGAGGGTGAAAGGTCCCTTTAACGAGTTGGGTAACTTTCGAAACGTACACCCCATAGAAGAAGGGTCATTCACTGTTTCAAACGTAGCTTAAAATCCCTTACGAAATAGTGAGATGAAAAATCCCTTACGAAAACTCAGCAGCCTAACTGAACCACTTAAAACATAAAAAAATGGATTTATGAGATCAAATAGGGTCTCTCATAATGTGAAAATAAATATTCCAGTATTAGGAATATAAAATAACATTCCCAAACATAACAAATATGAGCTTAAAATAAATGACATAAAAGAGAGTACCTAAAAAGAAAGAGAGAGGTTGGATCCCTTACCTTGTGTTCGACAGGACTCGATCATTCTTTAATCTCCTGAATAATAAAATTTGGTCAATTTATAATTTCTTAAGGAAATCAAATTATATATTATTATTAAGTTCATATCACATATTATTATGTTATAATAATTGGTTTATAAAGTGAGTTCATATTAGACGTTTTTGTCGATGTTCAGTACATGAGTAAAAATTGAACTTGTTGGAAAAGAATTTTCCATGTAGTTATGAGAACATCATATCCTGAATAGTATTGATGTTTTAAATATCATATATATCCTGTATATATTCATTTTATACTATTGCATAGCATTTGGAAAAAAAAATTAAAAGCACCGTTCATGGAGACGGTAGGTCGTACGTACGCATGAACGCTACTTTCATTTTTTGTCATATTAATTGAATTAAAACAAAATGAGAGAGATTTATATATATTATAATTCCAGAATTATATATATCATTCAGATGTAATATATTAAATTTATATCCATTATATATATGTACTTATAATAGTACATAACATTTGGAGATAAGAAATGAAATGTACCGTTCATGGAGACGGTAAGCTGTACGTACGCATGAACGCTACTTTCATTTCTTTTTTTGTATTCAATGGAATGAAATAATAATTATATAAAGTTATATTATAATTTCATTATGATATCATATTTAATACCACTAATTCTATCCTTTATACATCCCACATATGGCATTAACGAATCAAATCAATTTGAGGGGACGGTAGTCCGTACTTCCTAAAATGAAGATATCACGTTTACCCATAATGGAAACCATAAAGGTATGACATAAATGAAAAATACAGAATCTTAAGGAAATAATAAACATATTATATATCATATATAAATATAGTGATATCTTAATTTCCACCTTTTAAAGTATTAAAAGAATATTGAACAATCATCATTTCGTAAGGCAGTAATTCGCCATCCACAGAAACAGTATGTTCTTTAACCATTAAACGAAGGTGTGTGAAATTGTATCTAGAATCTTTTCTATGAAAACATCCTAGTATATTTAAGATAATTTTTTTGTTAGAAAAATAAATAAAATGAGTTTAGGGGTTTGGAGAAGCAAAATAAAACAAAAGAACACAAGGGAAGACATTACTTTTAAATCGGGTAACTCTCTATGATTTGAGCTCGAAGGATTCCTTGAAAATGATTCTGCCCAAAGTGAGGCTTCAATGATGAAGAGAGGGATGTGGAGAGATGCAATGGGCAGGGTTTTGCCGAGCCAACGGCTTGACAGGTGTGTCTAAGGTGGTAGAGGTGGGGGCCTTTTATAAGAGGAGAGGAGGGGCACTCTTGGAATGTTATAAAATATTACTTTATTATAACATGTTTTTCGGATTTAAAAGGTCCCAAAAGGATATATTTCTAGGATAAGTTGATAAGGATTCGAAATCCACCCATAAAATAGGTTTGTGACAAGTGTAGGACTTATATTTCACCCTATCATCTCATTTTATTTAAATCGTTAATTTATGTGGTAATCACTACATCATCACGGTGTCATAAATTAATTAATTTATATAATGTCTAAAAATTATAAAAATACAATCACGATGTAGGAAATCTTTTTATATTTCTTATGAATATTTATAGTCAAACATATGACTTTTATAACCCCATTTAAAATTTTTTTAGTAAAACAACTCATGTTTGTGACATTTTTATTTTAGCTTTAAATTAAAAGTTATTTATGTCATTTTCCTACCAAAGTGGCTACATGGGGTCCCCAAGTTGACCCATGGATTTTCGTGGTCATCCGTGAGACATCCAATGAGGATAAGACATGTGTCTAGGTCATTTCATATTATTAAAATAGTATTTTTACCTTAAATTACACTAATTACCTTTAATCGCGATTAATAAAACATAAAAGTTAGTATTTCACCAAAAAGTATTTTAATCTCATTGAACCACATTTTACTTCTTAATGAAAACCATGTCTGTCGGATTTTTGAAAATAAAATCATAGAAGTTGCAATGTTTCATTGAAATGAAAAATCAGTATCTTTAACTACCACTTAGTGGTTTCAGTATTAATCTAAAATTGATGTTTTTCAGAAAAATACCAAAAATTCCCCCTAAGCTATATTTGATATTCCAAATTCAAAAATGTTGAATATTTTAAAAAAGTCAAAACATATAAGTTACCTTAATTAATTTAATAATTAATTCCCGCTATCAGAGAAAATAGCGTGTTTTTGTTAAACAATATGTATCAAAAGATTGACATTAGTTTAAGTCCAATTTCAAGATGAAATTAATTCCAACGAACACTATTGGATTAAATTGTAAAAATATATTCTAATTTCACTTTAAAAACAATTAATAAGATAATCTAATCATATAAATAAATTAGATTAAAAAGAGGTTTTGAATTAAAATACAACATTTTTCATTATTCATTAAAAAATGAACTTTATCGGAAAAATAACAAAAATTTACACAATGTAAATTTTGATGTCCCGATTCTAAAGAAGAATTTTATTTTGTTAAATATAACACATAAAATTGTCAAAAAGTGGATTTCAAAGAGGTTCGTCATCAAAAGGCGGTTAATCGACTTTTTAAAGAATATTATAATGTTTACGGTTAAAATTGCATTCATTTGCATTTTTAATCCTCTAACATTTATTGTAAAAAGTAAAAATATTTGACAAACATATATAATAATTTTGTAGTTAGTTCTGTTCATTCCTGCCATTACAGTGGCTAGGCGCTAACTGCAATTTAAAATAATGTTATTTTATTATTAGACTACAATGTAAGATTTCCAAGTAACTCTTTGTTGTGTATTGGGTACGTCATCGAGCGTAGAATCCCCTTTAAAGTTATATTAATATTTTATTCACAAATATGGATAAATGTGAAAATGTCATATTCTATATTTACCTGGGGTGTTACATCCTTCGCCCCTTTTGGGAATTGCGTCCTCACAATTTTAAAATTGGTCTTGGAAAATTCATTGAAAATCCCACATCGGAACAAGAGTCAGTAAAACAATCACTTTAAAATAAAGAAAGAGAAGTAAAAAGGTCACCCGAGTTAACTCATACTAGGATACCATGTAGGAAAACATGGATATGGAGGAAAAAATAAAGGTTCATGTTCAGAGGGAGAGTGATAATAAACATGTCTAGGAGAAAGTTAACAATAAGAAAATCAAAAACATGTGATGGGTTAAACGGTATTCGATTCCCCAGTAGGAAAAGTTAACAGACAACATTTTTGTTTTAAGTTACTCTTAGTTGAGTAATTTATTTTGGAGATTGACTAAATCATAATGAAACATACTTACTTGTCACGTAGACTGTCAACTTTTACTAGATTCTTTAATCAAACTCATATTTTCTCCAAAAGACGAGTATTTAGGAAGACTTGTTCGCATTAAGCATACTATAATAAAATTCATTAGAATCACCTAATCCACAAAAGAGAAATATATATTTCCCATGTCTTTAGACAATATCCAAAACTAAAAATTGTTAGAACAATATCCACAAATGAATAATCCTTTCAAAAAAAGAAAATCAATTATTAATCTCCAAAATTTTTCCAATAAACCCATTGTTCAATGAAGACCATTATATAAACAATTTGTCCATAAAATTATTCAAAGTAAACCAAACTAAGATTTAAACCCAAATATTTTAAGGATTTAATGACATAGTATTCCAAGGAACAAATTAACATTTATCTCCAAATAACATCAGTTTCTCTTAAAGTCTCATCTTGAAAAGTAATTAACCTAATCACACATCCTCCATGATAGGTTAATAATTTCCATAGATAACCCAAAATAAACTTACTCTTGATTCCTAAAATCATCTAACTAAAAATAATTATTCAAACTAACCAGGGACTTCACGTTTTCCAGTGGCAGGCGATAAATACCAGTCACACTTTGGTTGTGGGATTGATTCCCACAGCTTTGTCTGACACGACGAGTTGCCACACGGTCTGTGTGTTGTCCTTTTTCCAAAATTACATAATTCATAAGAAATTCCCCAAAATGAGATAAAATTTCAAAAATAATCATAACATATTTTAACCTCAAGTTTATCTCATGCCTTTCATTTTCCATCATTACATATAATAACCCATAATTACTTCAAAAGTAAGGATCATATAAACCGTAATGGTTACCTTTATAATTATTACCTAAACTTCCACATCGATTGGTCATCTCGTACATGATGAATTACAGAACATACCAATGTACAAGTGGTTGATCATGACTCCTTCATAGTTGGTTTAGAACAACCACGAGTTTCCTCATTGAATACCCCATTTCATCCAGTCTCTTAATTAGAGAACCACCACAGTTTCCTTCAAACCTATTGTCACTTTGGTACCTGCTAGATCCATCCATTCACTAAAAACAGAAATGCCAGTGTGAGTATATCAACAAAACCATCATGTACTAATTAGGAAGATAAACACTAACATATACTTACTCATTCACTTTATCAAAACTATGATTTTTTCTGAAATCCTAACCATTATAGAAATGTCACTTATGCTTAAAGAATACCCTAACCTCTAAAGTTATCTTAACTGACCTTTGATACCGACTATAAGTCCCCGTCCTTATACCTTAATTAATCATGAATAAAATGAATAATTCACATAGAGGATCTTTTCAGGTTTAGAGTTTTAGAGAATTAGGTCATAACTATTACATCTCAAAAGATTACATAGTAGACACATCTACTAAGTTTCCATAAAATAATTAAAAAAACTCTTAAAAAGAAACAGTTCTAGATCCATGTTTTAGATAGCATGTCTTTCCTTGAACCCATCCTTGACCCTATTCATCTTTAATTCATGTGGAAAACATTTCAAAAACATGGGATGGGCATAAAAAATCCAAGTAAATGATACACAAAGAAGAAGAAGTGTTTGTTTTTTCAAAACAATAGGTAAACCATGAATACTTTACCAATGTAATACTTTTCACCTTTATGAAGTAGTAAAAACTATTCATGGAATAAAAGACCATTACTTACCCTATTGTAACCAAAATATTACCATAAATCCCATATAAAGATCACATAACATATAAAGGTAACTTGGGACATAAACATACTTAAATGGAATAACCATACGGTTGACTTCCACACATACTTAATGGAATAGCCATACGACCATCTTCCATACCCAATACATTGGAGGTTATAACGTAACCACCCATCCTGGAATTCACGACACCACCCATCACATGGTTTATCACGTAATCACCCGTAAAATTTCCAATTACCATCATTACACATAAAATATTGAAAATATAATCATTTTAATAACAACATTTCATTTTCAATCACAATAAGTAATTCCAAGATATTTAATTAATCAATCCATTTTCAAAAACCATTTAAAAGATATTTTTTAATCAAAGTGTCCAATAACACTTTGATGATTTTAATGGAATAATAATTTTAAATTATTAATGTCCATATAAATTAATACTTAAAACCATTTTGAAAACATGTACATTAAGGATAATGATTTAGAATAATGAATCATTAAAACATTTAAAACGATATTTTTTTTAATGATTTTTTAACAAAATGATAGAGACTTGAATACAAATAATTGCGGAATAACATTTAATCCGAGATTTATAATATAATGAGAATAAAGGGATTCATGATATAAAATTTCAAACAACAGTATACACACCAAGAGTGAATTGGTGCATAACAACAATGAAGTCTCAGTGGAAAAGTAAATTGAGATGAAATCCATTATAAAGGTGGTATACTTAAATTAAGGATAAATCTATCACATTATTATGTATGAGAAATATAAATACACCCAATATAAGGGGATATTATGTGTGAAATAATCAGATGTCATTCACACATAATCATGGAAAAACAAAACCAATGACATAGGTATTTAACTCAATGAAGTAAGATTGGGTTATTATTTCCCATAAAAGTTCATAAGAATTTATCAATGAGATGATTATTTGTAGAAATAGTATATATACACAAAGGTTTGTGGAAATTAAAACATAGATATTCCACACATAATCTTGGAATAATAAAATCATGAAGTAGAGGTTTAACCCAATGAATTGAAAGTGGGTTAAGAAGTTCCCTTATAGAAATCTGACAGCCTAACATCGTCACTTTAAAATTCATAAAATGAGTTGTTGAGAGAGAAAATGGTATCTCATCACTTGGACATAAAAGTTACATAAATAAGGATATATAAGAACATATACCAACATAAAAGTTTGTGAATTAAAAGACATAACAAAAGAAGTCTTTTAAAAAGAGTAGGGTGAAAGGTCCCCTTACCGAGTTGGGTAACTTTCGAAACGTACACCCCATGGAAGAAGGGTCATACAATGAAGATGTAAATACAAATAAATAAAATTATATTACACAAATAGTATAATAATGGGCAGTAATTACACCACTCAATGGAAATAGTGGAAAACATTGCATAAATGTCACGAGAATAAAAGTGAGATGAAAAATTCCTTACGAAAACTCGGCAGCCTAACGTCGCCACTTAAAACATCCAAAAATGGATTTATGAGATCAAATAGGGTATCTCATTAAATGAACATAAAAATTACAGTATGTGGAATATAAAATAACATCCCCAAACATAAGAAATATGAGCTTAAAATAAATGACATAAAAGAGAATACATAAAAAGAAAGAGAGAGGTTGGATCCCTTACCTCATGTCCAACATGACTGGATCGTTCTTTAATCTCCTGAATAATAAAATTTTGTCATTTTATAATTTCATAAGGACATCCTTTAAAGATTATTATTCAATTCATATCACATATTATAATTTTATAATAATTGGTTAATAATATGAGTTCATATTAGAAATTTTTGTCGATGTTCGGTACATGAGTAAAAATTGAACTTGTTGGAAAAGAATTTTCCATGTAGTTATAGGTACATCATATCCAGAGTAGTTTTTATGTTTTAAATATCTTATATATGCAGTATATATTCATTTTATAATATTCCATTGAATTTGGAAAAAAATTAAAAGCACCGTTCATGGAGACGGTAGTCCGTACGTACGCATGAATGCTACTTTCATTTTTTGTCATATTAATGGAATTAACAAAATGAGAGATATATATATTATAATTCCAGAATAATATATATCATTTAGATTTAATATATTACATATATATCCATTATATATATGTACTTATAATAGTACATAACATTTGGAGATAAGAAATGAAATGTACCGTTCATGGAGACGGCAAGCCGTACGTACGGATGAATGCTGCATTCATTTCTTTTTTTTTGTATTCAATGGAATGAAATAATAATGATTTAAAGGTATATTATAATTCCTGTAGGATATCATATGTAATACCATTAATTCCATCCTTATACGTCCCACATAAGGCATCAACGAATCAAATCACTTTGAGGGGGCGGTAGTCCGCACTTCCTAAAATGAAGATATTGCATTTAACCATAATGGAAACCATAATGGTATGTCATAAATGAAAAATACAGAAGCATAAGGAAAACATAAATATATTATATTCCATATTAAAATATAGTGACATCTTAATAGCCACCTTTGAAGGTGTTAAAAGAATATTGAACAATCATCGTTTCGTGAGGCAGTAATTCACCATCCACAGAAATAGTATGTTCTTTAACCATTAGATGAAGGTGTGTGAAAGTTTAGCTCGAATAATTCTTATAACAACATCCTAGTATATTTGAGATACTGGTGTTGTTACAAAAAATAATAATAATAAGAGTTTATGGGTTTGGAGAAGCAAAATAAGACAAAAGAACTGAATGGAAGACATTACCTTTTTATCAGATAACTCTCTTTAATTTTAGCTCATAGGCTTCCTTGAAAAGGATTCTGCCCAAAGTGAGGCTTCAATGATGAATAGAGGGATGTGTAGAGATTGTATTGGCAGGGGTTGGCCGAGAAAAAGGCTTGAGAGGTGTATTTAAGGTGGTATAGGTGGGGGGCTTTTATAAGAGGAGAGGAGCGACACTATTGGAATGTTATAAAATATTACTTTATTATAAAAATTTTCTCGGATTTAAAAGGTGAAAAAGCATATATTTTGAAGATAAGGTGATAAGGATTCAATATACTCCCATAAAATCGGTTGTGACAAGTATAAGACTTATATTTCACCCTATCTTCTCATTTTATTTAAATCGTTCATTTATGAGGTAATCACTGCATCATCACGGTGTCATAAATAAAATAATTTATTTAATGTCTAAAAAATATAATAAAAATATCATGATATAGGAAATTTTTTTATATTTATAATGAATATTTATAGTCAAACATATGACTTTTATAACCCAATTTAAAAAATGTTTTAGTAAAACAACTCATGTTTGTGACATTTTTTTTAACTTTTAATAAAAAATTATTTATGTCATTTTCCTACCAAAGTGGCTACATGGGGTCCCCTAGTTGACACATGGATTGTCTTGGTCGGACATGACACATAAAATGGGGGTAGAACATGGTTTTATGTCATTTCTTATTATTAAAACATTATTTTTACCTTAAATTACACTAATTACATTTAATCGCGATTAATAAAACATAAAAGTTACTATTCACCAAAAATTATTTTAATCTCATTGAACCAAATATTACTTATTAATGACAACCATGTATGTTGGATTTTTTAAAATCAAATCACAGAAGTGGAGATGTTTCATTTAAACGAAAAATCAGTTTCTTTAACTAACACTTAGTGGTTTCACTATTATCAAAAATTAAAGTTTTTCAGAAAAATACCAAATATTCCCCCTAAGATATATTTGATATTCCGAATTAAAAAAATGATATCTATTTTAAAAATCTAATATCATATTAGTTACATTAATTAATTTAATAATTAATTCCCGCTGTTAGAGCCAATAGCGTGTTTATATGAAACAATAAGTATCAAAAGATTAAAACTAGTTTAAGTCCAATTTCAAGATGAAATTAATTCCAATGACCACAATTGGATTAAATGGAAAAAATATATTCTAATTTCACAAAAAATCTAATTTAAAAGATAATCTAATCATATAAATAATTTAGATTAAAACGAGGTTTTGAATTAATATCTAACATTTTTCACTATTTATTAAAAAAATTAGCTTTATCGGAAAAATACCAAAAATTTACACAAAGTAAATTTTGAGTTCCCGATTCTAAAGAAGAATTTTATTTTGTCAAATTTAACACATAAAATTGTCTAAAAGTGGATTTAAAAGAGCTTCGTCATCAAGAGGCGGTTAATCGACCTTTTAAAGAATATTAGAATGTTTATGCTTAAAATTGGATTCAGTCACATTTTTAATCCTCTAACATTTATTGTAAAAAGTAAAAATATTTGACAAATATATATAATCATTTTTTAGTTAGTTTTGTTCATTACTACCATTACAACAGCTAGGCATTGACTACAATTTAAAATAATATTATTTTATTATTAGAGTGCAATGTAAGATTCCCATGAAACTCATTCTTGCGTATTGTGTACGTCATCGAGCATAGTGTCCCCTTTAAAGTTATATTAATATTTTATTCACAAATATGGATAAATGTGAAAATGTCATATTCTTTATTTACTTGGGGTGTTACAAAATATACCTAATAAATAATAAGAAAAATAAATGGTTGTTGGCATTGATTTGTGTGAATTCTATTAAAATATCATTAAAATAATTCTTTAGGAAAAAAACATTTTCATATCAAAATTCACTTTCAAAAACAAAAAAAAACTCCAAAAATATTGAAAAAAAGTCATGGAAAATAACCATGTAATGTAATTATGTAACTCTGAAATAATGTATTGTTTATGAAATTAGTAAAATTCATTCCCATTTTACATTTTAACTATAATAATTAGTTGGAAACATTTTTTAAATGGATTCAAAAATGACCTATTTGAAAAAGAATAAGACATTTAATTTTTAAATCCATTTAAAAGAGGACCAAATACCATGTGGAATAGATTTTGGATATATTTTATTTTTTTAAGAACACTTCTAAAAACATTTTAGACAACATGGATATGGAAGAGAATTCTTACAAGTTTAAAATAACATAGATGATATGTATCACTTATAAATGAATTTATTGATTTTTTATAAAACAATATGGGTGGAAATATAAAATGAACTCATAAATGACATTATTTACTAGAGGAAAATAAAATATATTTTTATTTTTAATTAAGGATCATATTATTTTCATCAAATGAACCATGAACATATACCATCCAATGTTAAATAATATTGTAAAAAAGCCTTTTCTCCTTTGTTATCATTTCAACAGTAATCCCATGGAATAATAAAATCAAATTCATATTTTAATATAGTAGATATAATTAGAATTATGGTATAACACATCAAAAGTGTTTTTTATACACCTAATAACAGAATATAAATTTATATATCTAAACATATGTCTCAATGAAAGATAATTTGAGATGAATAACACTTACAATGACAATACCATCAAATTGAGAAATAAATAATGGATAGATTATGTGTAAACAAATAAAATCCTCAAAACAATAGAAAGTATAGAATAAATTTTGTTATAGATAAATTCACACATAATTATAATATAGAAATGTCAATGATGAATATTTATATTATAGTGAATTGAAATTGTGTTATGAAACATTTTACCTATTACTGACATTCCAGTCAAATCTGTATGGATGTAATAATGTAACTTGAAATTCAAAATACCATACATTATGAAGAAATCGTGATATAAAATTTAAAAGTGGTAATATATACAACATATAAACGATATTTGGTGCATAACAATTAAATATTCTTCAATGAAAGGAAATTGGGAAAAAAATCCCTTACCTAGAGTCCAGGCATTCCATGTATGTCCATTAGTTCTTATATAGTAAATAAATATGATCTATTTAATTTTTGAATAAAAATTTACATGATCAATAGAATATCCATAAGAAAATTATTTAATTTATTTTAATGAAATTTTTAATTATTTTTCATTTAAACCCATGTCATAAGTTTTTAGGACATTCTGTTCAAATGTCCAAAATGACATTCATAGGTTGATTGAGGTCAAAGCGGTAATCCTATCATAATCTACATAATAATAATTAAAAAATTAAAAAATTTATACATAAATTTTTATATTAAAACATTTCTTGAAATATGGTTACAAAAAATGATTTACGTTACAATCATTGAGACAATAGGTCATACATATGAATGAGTAACGTTTCCATTTTTTAACAATAATTTTGTATATTATATAAGTGAAATGATACATTAATATAATGATTATAATATCAGAAATATTATATTATTCCTTCATATATAATAATATATATTATCCATGGGGTGTTGTGATGAATAGCAGATTGCATCGCTTCCTGGAGGTGGTAGTCTACAAATATTCACAAACGACGATATAGTTTAATAGTGTTTGGAAATGTAAGAACATAAGTGTCATTTTATTTTTAAAAAAAAGATAAATAAATTAATGATATATATATATATATTGAATACATCATTATAACCGTCAGTGATTGTTTGTGATGGAAAATAAATTATATCGGTTCATGATGGGGTAGTCCGCCTTAGACAAGAATGGGGGACTCCTATCCCATTTGATGGAGGTTAGAGATTTTTATAGGGGATTTAATTTAAAAAATAAAAATTCAGGATAATTTTGGATTTTCCTATAATTGTTTCATCATGTATAAATAATAATTTTAGAATTTTCAAGATGAAGGAAACAAAAATCAATCGATTTAGAAGAGCACCTCTTCATTGGAAAAACATCATTCCTTACACATTATGACCACTATGGTTGGTATTCTTAGAAAAATATGTAATCTAGAGCATGTTTAATTATTTTATAAATGTATTTTGGAATGTATTGGATTATAAAAAATTATTTCTATGTGTAATTGAATGATATGAAGATGTTTCCTATTGAAAAGAAAGGGAGGTGAAATTATTAAATTTCATAAAACATTAAATTAATATAAATTAATTTTGATTTAAAATTGAATAAAAGTTAATTATATTAAAATATTAAATGTCTATGAATATGGATAATTTTATATAATAATATTAGGACAAGCCGGGGTCATAATTTTACCCTTATCCTTTGTTTTGACCATCCATGATCCCTTTTGACAATTATGGTGATATCACAGTTTATTAAAATTAAATGGTTAATATATTTAATATAAAAGGAAAATTATTCCATTAATGTAAAATGGATTATTTCATAAAATATAGAAAATTTAATTTGTAAAAGATAATATTTCTATTAATTTTATATTATTTAATAAGTTTTTTTTATAAAATATCATTAATCATCATTTTAGAACAATTTATTTACTTTGACTTAAATATATTCAAGACAATGAATTAAATTATATTAGTTTTTATAAATCCATAACATGTTATGTTTATGTTGAAATTTTTTTGGATCACATTAATTATTCATATTTAATTACATATAATATTTTCAATATTATATATGTTTATTTTTTAATAAATTGATTATTTAGTCTTTTAGTCTTGTGTAAAAATTTTATGGAATTATTTATTCACTAAAATTTCTTCTAAAAAATTACATGATGAATTTAAATTATTTATATTTATTATGACAATTTATAAATGAAAAAATAATTCAGTTATACCATTTTCAAAAATATTATTTATAATAAAACAAGAGTGTAACATTTTTTACTTTTCTTTTCATAAAATATAATAAAGGTAATAATCACATCCCTATGGAACAAAAACGTTATATAATGGAATATCACATGATTATAAATAAAATTTTTTCAACAAAGAAATTGATGAATTTTTTTTCATTTTGTAGTCTTTATCACGTTACTGTCAACCCTTAATTAATTGATTTACCAGTTACCACGATAAAAAACAAATAATGTAAGTATTAATATCATCCAAATAATCAAACTATTTACCAAATTTTAACCCCTAATTACTGTTATGGAATAAATTTTTTATGATTACAAACATAGAGGGTTTAAATTTTAAATTTAAAATGAACCGGGAAAATGTGATAAAAAACAGTTTCTTATAAAATTTCATTTTTATGTATAAATATTTCTATACTAATTGAAATTAAAATAATAATATTATGACCCATAATGGTAATATTTTAAATAAAAATGAAATATCTAAGTTTAAAAAATAATATAACATATAATATGAATTTTTTAAAAACATTAATGGAAAATTCATGTTTCAATAATATTTAGTATTTTTAACTATTCATTAAGGAATCAGTATTTCCAGAAAAAATTAAAAATACCACCATAGGATAAATTTATTATAATGACCAAAAATGAATTTAATTTTATCCAATAAATTTTTTAAAATTTCCAAAATAATAATTACATCATTAATCACAAAATGTAACAAAGATTATTTTTGAAAGGTAATTATTTTTAAAGAATAAAATGTATTTAATAAAAAAAGTGAATTATTATTACATATGAATTAATTAATAAATTTAATTACATTAGAAGATTTATATACTTATATGTTTGATTAATTATTTAATAATATTCATAATCTCAAATTTAATAGCTTGGTTATAACAATCATATTTAAATATTAATATTTAATAATTCATTTATGATTTCTGTTCTAAATCTTGTACACTATAAAATATAGTATTAATTTTGTAAATATCATATATTACAATATCCACCTTTAAAAAAATTCCTCAGAATTTCAAGTAGGTCATAGTAAATACAGTTTAAATTTTCAAAATACCATAGTGGAAAACCCACTTCATAAATAGAGTTTATGAAACGTTCTCATGAAAAGTTGGAAGGGGAAATATAAATGTCATGAAAAACCAGTGTTTTTGAATATGATAAAATTAGTGGGAAGTAAACAAATATATATAATAGACAAAATAACTACCAATGACTGATAAATAGTGATAAATAATTTGGTCAAAAGAATGTTAATGTTCACAAAACCATAAATCCTTGATGGGTGAAGAGACAATAGATTCAATATAAAATAATGTAATATGGTAAAAATAATTAATTAAGGTCCCTTTAATAATATGGTAGAAATAATTTATCATCTACACTAAGATATTGAGGAAATTTACATACACGACATGTTTAGTTTCCTTATTTAATCATTTTGTACCAAAATTTCATCTTTTTATACAAATGATAATTATTTATGATGATTTTTCATTCATAAATATCTAAAATGATCTTATAATAGGCCAAATTATATAAAAGGATAATAAGATGTTTTTCATGTATTTCGTCCTTAAAAAAAGAATGTTTAGTAAAGTTTAAGATAATTAAAAAAACAAATAAACTCTCATAGGAAGAAATAATACATTATTCATCAAAATTTAATAATAATCAAAATGTTCAACATAGATTGTTACATTAATAACTATCCAAAGAATTCGTTAAAATGTTATAGACTATGACTCAAATGCAATGATTAGAAGGATTTGATCACATAATCATCCATTTTTAATTTAATGTCTATATTTATTTATCATCAATAACTCATAATGTATCATACAAAAAATGTTTATTCCCTTATCGTATGCTCTCCAATATATTATAATAATTCTCATAAATCACTTAAATGTAAAAATTGATAAAATAAAATAATATTCAAATAAAATTGAAACAGTATTTCTCAAATAATTTTCCATAATATTATATTTAACTTTATTATTTAATTTTCCCAAAAATAATGATCTTATTCATTAGTAACATAGTCCTCCAATTAGTTTTTACTCACTCACATTCTAGGGTTTCTACTCGATTCTGATCTAGAGGGGGGAGGTTCATGGGTCCAACATTAAGATGGAAGTCACAGGGTTACCTCTACCTTTCTTTGGCTCATTCTTTTTTCATTTTTTCTCTTTCAGGTGTGGGTTTGGTGGTCATTATGAAGCATGTAATTTGATTTGAGGAATTGATTTTGGTGTTTGGAGGTTTTTTGTGTGGTGCCACCATTATCATTATTTCCCTAACACAAATTTAAGGTTTCATCCACCTCACATATTTATCAAGATTTGGACTCCGTTCTTGATTCCACCGTGGTTCAGACATGACTAGATATATGCTCGTAGCTGCGTTTCTAGGACAGATCAACATATATATCTTCATCAGCAAAGCTAACTCAGTGTGGTGTTGTTCCTCCCAGTCTTGGGTGATAGTTTTTTAGGATTTGTTTCCATAGTAAGCCTTCCTTTTTTGGGTTAGTTCTTCAACTATGAGATTAGAGGCAATCTCATGGATGGTGGTGGGGTTCTGATGGTTCCAACAACTGTGACGCTATTATATTTCAGGTTCTCTCATGAAGAGATGATGGGGATTTTTTTTCTGGTCTCTAGGGACCCTTACAATCTATCATTGTATCTAATCATACTTGTGTGGTTCTCTATTTCACAATAGATTCCTCATAGTTAATTTTGGTGTAAAAACCTAATATCAATGTTCTACCAAAATAAGGATTAGAAGTAAGTATCTCGCGATATGGGGCAGTTTTGGCTTCAAATTCTAGATGATGAAGGTGGATCGATACTCATTACTGTTTTTTGATTTTGTGAATGAAAAGAAACAAGTGGTGGAGATGAAATCTGTTCAGTTCTCTATCTTAGTGATGGAGGAATTTTGTTGTTGGCTTGTTACATAAATTATACAAAGATGTTCTTTAGATGAGTATATAGTGTTGGTTTCATTCACTATGCATGATTATTCATATTTTTAATATTGAGATGGTATGAGAAAACCATTAGTACCAGGACATAATTTTCTTGATCAAGACAACATGATGAGAATCTATGCATTGGTAGAGGATTTCCATAATGATCGTGATGCTGGGGTGGGGTATTTCTATATAGTCTTGTGCTGTGTTTATTGGTCTCTACATCTTTGAAGTCATGTGAGGTTTCCCCCCTTAAACCTTAAAATGGGTTTGATCCCAAAAAAATAATTCTCTGGGCCCTTCAGTCCTTTGCAAACCAGTTTTCTATCCAGGGGTTTGAAATAATATATGTTCCCAAATAATAATCCCACATAATTACGTAAATATTAATGGATTGGTAAAACATAATGTTCATAAATATTTTTCTATTTATTTCATCATAATTAATGGAATTATTCTACAAATCATAATTCACATTAAACCAAAGGGTTACCTATAACATAAAACAATAAAATGTATCACTAAATGTCATTGACACTTCAATATTTCATTAGATATAACCTTAAAAGGGATGAAAAAGACGTTAAACATACGATAAACCTAAAAACTATAATCAAATGATGGTATCTATAACTTTAATGAAAACAATATATTAAAACAAATTAATCTATATCATTATCAAAACACATATCAGATTTCCAATGTAAGATCCTTGAACCTGCATTATTGGATCTGGTGAAAAACATAAAAATTAAATTTCTATATTTTATACAGATGAAAGTGGAGAATGTGTTTTCATACAAAGGTTAAACAAAAAAAATATTTAAACAAAGATTTAAAGTAATCCTATTTTACATTTCTATTTTTAGAGAAATAGGACATACTCTTAACAAGTTTAATTCATAAACAATTGATAAAACAATATTAAAATCATTTCCCACAAAATTATCCATACCTGAATCCATTCTCGAAAAAAATTTATCATCACTATTCATATCTAGGGTAAAATGATACATAAGAAGGGAGATATTAAATGCACATTAATGGTAATAATAAGCATTAACAATTGAATTTCGTTAGAGAGAATAAATGATCGTAAGGGTATTAAAACATAACCATGGTGCATAAATAAAAAGTAACGAAATTCATACCCATCATCACCAGGATCATTAATCATGAACATTGTTGAAAGCATTAAATAGATATTATTCATTGTAATCAATAATATAGGAAAATGTGATATCAATGATGAAGAAAATAACCATTCTAAACCAAAAACGAGTCACCAATAAAAAGTAGAAAATAATTTTCATTACACAAAAACTTATATTCTTACCTTGAGATATCATAAGATTTTTAAAAAAACATAGGATGGATAATCTATCCATGTTGGAAAATTTAGGAATACTTTTTATATCACTATTGTAATAACTACTAAAAATTGAATAATAATAGGGTTTACATCCACACCAAATGCATTGAAGGGATATCACAAACCCAACAATAATTTATTTATCACAGAACCACCCGTACTCAGTGAATAATGTAACAACCCGTCCATTTATTATAATATATCCACCAATAATCATAAAAACATCCCAAGAACCATAACATTAATAAATTATATAGTTCTTTAGTTTCATCATTAAACTCGTAGAAACATCCAATATTCCATTCATATATTAAACATCCCATTAAAAAGAAACAGGTTACATACTAATCTCTTTAAGACAAACTTATGTTGAAAAATAACCATGAAACATTAAATGATGAAAAACAAAAAAAATGGTTATGTTAGTGGGAAAATACTTTTCATGGTGTAAATGATAAATACAAACAATTTTTCCAACCATTTCGTAAAAGGGACTACAAAGTGAACTATTTTGAAAATGTTATGTTTTTTAACTTATAAATTATTTATCAAGAATGAAAAATATCATCTGAAAATTAATTAGGAATTAAATTATTTCTATAAAAGATAATTTTTTAAATCATTTTTGAATACATGTATATTGATGAAAATGATTTCATTCTAAAATAAGATAAAATATTCCTATAACATAGAAATGAATTTCTTTATGATTCTTATAACTATAAGGGATGTCATGGAATTAAAACATGTAATCCAAATTCATAACTAGAGTAGAAAAATTATATATTGTTTAAAAAATAATATCATACGATTTCCACTAAAGGATCATTGATCAAAAAAATTCCAGAAAAGAATAAAAATTATAACCTAAATCCTTTTACACTATAAATTTTTTATTCGTGAAAAAAGGAAAAAATGTAACTTCAAATGATTATTTAAATATAATAATAATAAAGATAATCATGTTACAATATTTCAAATAGTTATTATATAAACCTCATAAATAAATATAGAATAATATCAAAAATGTATGTCCCAATGAAATATAATTTCAGATGATTAACCATTACTAAGATCATACTATTGAATTGTTAATTAATCAATAGAGAGAATACATGTTAAAATTTTAATTCCTCAAGAAAATATAAATAATACATAATAGAAAAATTTATTGATCTGTTCACATATATTAATAACATAATAATATCAATTAAAGAGAGTTATATGTCAATGAAATGAAATTGGGATATGAAATCTTTTAGCACTTTCTAACATTCAATTAAAATATCATTATATAAAATAATTAAAACTGAAACATAAAAGATAATGAAATATAAATAAATCACTATATAAAAAGTTAAATTGTTATTCTATACACCATATAAAATAAATTAGGTATATAAAACTAATATATGTCTCAATTATTGGGAATTGAGATGAAATCCCTTACCTAGAGTCTGAAATTTTCATGTATTTCGATTACATCATGCATAAAAAAGTATTTTTAATTATTCTATTTACTAATAAAATATTTTTTGTTTAATAAATTATTCTGAAAATATTTATTTCATTTATTTAATGTCATATTTAATTACCTATTCAGTTAAGTCTATGTCTTATGTTTTCAGGTTGTTCAGTTTATAAGTCTAGCATCACTTGTTTAGGTTTACAAAGGTCAAGGTGGTATTTACTATGTTATGTCAATAATAATATTATTAAAATAAATATCAATTTTTTACATCAACTATAATTATAAATATTTTCATGAAATATGGTAATAAAAAATTAATTATGTTACATTCATGGGGACATTAGGCCGTACATACTCAAAATTAACCCTTAAATTTTTCATAAAATGTTATAGAAATAGGGTAATTATTATTTTACATTTGAAAAATTATAATAATATCCAAAATACTATATTATTCAATTAAATATACTTATATATATTATCTATGTGATTTGGTGTTGAAAATGCGTCTCATTACATCATGGAGGTGGTGGTGTACACTAGTGATCAAATGATGTTATCAAATTTCAATGTTTGGAATGGTAATAAATAGGTTTCATTTTATAATTATATAATGATAAATATGAAATTAATAACATATATACACTTAAAATAATCATTATAACCATATATGATTGGCACTGATGGATGATACATTATAGGGATTCGTGGGGAGGTAGTCAATTTTATACATGAATAACAGATTTCATTCCCATTTAATGGAATTTGGATTTGGATATTAGTAATGAAATTTTAAAAAAAAATATCATTAAAAGTTATATACTTATTTTATTATATTATCATGATTAATGAATATTTTAAGGATGAGGGAGATGATATAAAATTAGAATGTTATGTTAATAATAATATTTTTTAGGATACCCACCTTTTGTTAAACCTTGGGACCAATAATTTTGGTGTCATTATAAATATAACACCCCGAAAACATCGATAAAGATTTAATGAGGTGATTTTTTATGGTGTTGAATAATCCGAAAATATTCTGAAGTGTGATGAAATGAGAAAAAGTTGTTCCCATTTATAAGAAAGGGGTGGGTCATTATTGGATTTTCCAAAAAATATTAAATTTATATAAATTAATAATGACGTAAAATGAATCAAAATTGATTTTATTTGAAGTTAATATTATTATGAGTTTAAATCGCCTCATAAAATAAATCATTTACAGGTTTTGATCAATTTTTTCCCAAATTTACTATTTTTACCCTTCATTAAACCTTTTCACAATTTTGGCGATATCAATGTTTTTACTCTTAAGGGGAAAATTATTACTATAAAAGGGGAAAATGTACAATAATATACCATTAAAAATTTTATAAAACATATAATAATCACTTCAATGAATATTATTTTTTATTTATTTTTAATAAATTAATAAATATTATTTTATTAATATATCAAAAATTACCATTTTAGAAGTATTCTTTTACATTGAATTTAATAACCTAAAGTAAAAGAGAAATTAGGAAAAAATATTTCAATAAATCCCTAACATGTTATTATTATCTATAAAATTAATTTATCACATTAATTCTTTAAAATGTATTAATGTTATTATTTTTTATTTCATTTTTTTCATTAATCTAATTATTACTACATGAGTATTTTTTAATAATTTAAGTTAATTATTTATTAACTAAAAAATTAAAATTACATGACCTTAATAAATATTATTCATTCTTATTTTGAATTACTATTTTAGAATTAACATGCCCTTCATTTATACCTATGGTAAAAATATTATTTTCATAAAAACCTGGAGTTAAATTTTTGACTTTTCTATACATGAAATATTATAATGGAATGGTAATATATAATAATAAATAAGTTTACACATAACAAAATATTTTATGAGTTTTTATAACGACCCATGCTTTACATACATTGTTATTACTTCAAAATTGAAGCGTACTTATTAAAACATATAACAAAACCATGAAAGGACCGTATAGGTATAGTGTCTTTATAAACTAGGAAACATAAACAACTGGTTCATAAAGCGTCTACACTATCTCCCATTTATTTCATCATATCTATAGTCCCTATTGGAATATCTTACTTAATAACCTTCTTCCTGACCTGGGGAAATAAAACATACAAAAGGGAGAGCTCAAATGCTCAGTAATGGTAAACAAGAGAAATATCAATCACATCAAAATAAAAACAAAACATTTTGGAAATCTTACCCTGCAAAAGAGATCATAATTTCATAACATGGGATAAATCATGGTAGTGAAATGAAATCCCAATAATCGTAACTTAAAACAGGAAACTTTGTGGCATACACAAATAATCATTGAGAATCATTTCTTATTAGTCAAGACTCATTTCCAAGACTATCTTAGTGGACAAAGTCCATTTTTGAACCGAGTTCACTCCTCGTTTCAGTCCTGTTTCACTGAACATGTTTAACCTACCGTTCCAGCCATGTCTATCTCATGAGATATAAAATATTTACCCAATTCATTGGTGGGAGATATAGGTCCCACCCATCTCATAATGATACCATTCTTATGTGTGCCACAAAATCATAAACCATACATCATAGCATAACCCATGTAATAAAAATGGGACTCTTAAACAACATAACATCATAAAACAATTCATATAAGATAAAGGAATTCATAAAAATAATTACATCACAACATAATCAAATCAATGTAATAATAGGGATAAACACAGAACCCTATATTATCTTAGATGGAAAATAATTTTGATAAAACACTTGAACTCCATTCTTGAGGAAAATATCCTTTCTACTTCAAAAACATTTTTCTTTCTTAACATGTCATAAAATTATAAACTAAAAGAAGTTGATTAAAAATAAACTTGAAAACTTGAAAAGGAAGCTTCTTGGAAAAAATGTTTTAAAAATCCATTCATATTGTATAAGTTAAAAAAACATTCTTCTCGTACTTTTGTCGGAAAAGTCAAAAAGTACCTCGTATGAAAAACGACAAAAGATTCCTTTCATATCTTTTACTAAAAACTCACCGTAGGGTAAAATTGGATTTAAAAAATTGTAGGTGGATGGAAACAATATTACATATTGAGGAAACATGGATGTGGATGATAAAATACTCCCCAGTAAATACCAAACTATAAACAATCTCGGATAAAAATGAGATGGTGATATTTTCCCTTAAATTAGGTCTGATATGCTTCTTAAGTGTCCGAACCTCATGTATAATGATTTAAATAATGATATTGACTTATTCCAGAATCATAATTATTGTTATGTAACCATATATGGTCATATTCTTAGCTTCTTATTAGTTATATTTCATTACTACTTGTTATTCGGGTGTTTATTACTTTTTGTTCTTTTGCGTGTTTGTCGAATAAATTCTTATTATTCTCTTTAGGTTATAGATACCTCATTTACAGAATGGTATTAGTGTAATATATATCATATTCATTAATTCAATTCATTTATATAATCATTATGCAATGAAGATCATGTAGAACGAGTCGCATCACATCGTGGAGACGGTATTTCGTACGTACGCACAAGCGATGATATCATTTACATGATCATGGAATTGTATTGGAGTATATGTATACTATTTCAGAATCAATATCAATTTACAATAATCATATATATTCATTATTTACACCAATATACCCATCCAAGTAAGGTGGTGGTGGAAAATATATTACACCACGGCGTGGAGACGGTATTCCGTACGTACGCATTCATGGTGATTTCATTTTTTGTATGATGGATAGATGGTGAAATAGGGTTGATTAATACATATAATAACATATCAGTATATGAGTGATACTGATGTTATAACTTCATGATGAAACAACTAAAGAAGAAGAAGTGGGAGAAGAAATAAAGATGAAAGAATCGGTAACGGGCATTACCTCTTCTTTGAAGTGCTTCTTTGAGACCTCCTTTTAGGGCAGTAAAATTGGTCTTTAAAGAAGACCAGGACCTCTAGGATGTCTCTAGGGAAGTGGAGAGAAAAAATTGGTAGGGGTTGGCCGAGATGGAAGGCTGAAAGTGGTGTGAGGAAGAGAGGGAGGAGGTGCCCTTTTATAAGGGAGGAGAGGGGCACCTTTAGAATAACTAAAAATATTATTTTATTATAAATAGAAATTCGGTTTTAAATAGCTCCAAATTGATTTATTTCGAAGAAAAGGTGGGTATGGGTCGACATAATCTCATCCAATAGAATTTAGAGAAGTTTAGGTTTCTATTTTAACCTTCTCATTCAGATTTAACATTAAGCTAAATAATTTTACTTTTACCGTGTCTTCTTGTGTTCTTACACTATATGGTTAATAAACATACTATAACAAGCCAGCCAAACGAACCCAATGTTTATTATTATTAATATATATAACCTTACCTAAGTCATTTGTCCGAACCTTAGATTTTTAGGAATAAAATAACAATTATTAATATAATATTTTTTTAAAAACTATTTTATTTCAATTTTGATACTATTTAATAATTGATTTTTGTTAAAATTATAACAGAATTATTAGTTAAAAAAAAGTTAATTAAATGAATAATAACATGTCATAGTAACCATTAAAATTAGTGGAAGTCATAAAAAGTCTCAAATTACATTTATTTGGCTATTTATAACATCAATTATGTCAATATTTCATTAATAAGATAGTTAATGCATCATTGTTGTGTCATAAATAAATTGACTTTTTTAATGTCTAAAAATTATAAATCAAATAAAATTATGTTGGAAATCTTTTTAACTTTCTAATTAATATTTATAGTCTAATTTATCTTATGTATAACCCCATATTAAAAATTATTTACTTATTAAACATTGTTTTTAACTATTTTAACCATTCTTTAAGTAAATTGATAATAAATGTCCTAATCTAATCCAAGGGGGAATAAATGGTCATATTTTATTCCTAAGGTTGTTTTGGGTTGAATTACACATATCTAATAGAATTAGGACATGTGTTAGGGTAATAATAATATAATTTTTACCCTTAATTACCCTATTTACTTTTAACCGTGGTAAATAAAAGTAAAAAGTTACTATTCACCAAAAAAATATTTTCATCTCATTGAACCATATTTTACTCACTGACATCAACCGTGTCTCTCAGATTTTCGAAATTCCACCCACATAAGTGGTAAAATTAAGTTTTATGAAAAATTCATTTATTTAAACTACCACTTAGTGGATTCACTATTCATCAAAAAAATGAATGTTTCCAGAAAAATTTCAAAAATTAGGCCTAAGCTATATATGATATTATGAACTCAAAAATGATGTATATTTTACCAAATTCAAAACATATCAGTTGGATTTAAAAATTAATTCTCGTCGTCAAAACAAATAGCGCTTTCTTAAGAGATAATAACTATCAAAAGATTGACACTTGTTTATGTCTGGTTTAAATGTGAAATTACATCCAATGGCCAAAATTGTATTGAATTGTAAAAATATATTCAAAATATACTTTAAAACCACTAAAATTAATAATTTATAACTATTAATTATTTCAATTAAAAAGGATGTTTTTAATTAAAATTTAGTAATTTTTACTATTCATCAGAAAATGAAAGTTATCCAAAAAGTACCAAAATTTCACCCTAAGATAATTTCGATATTCCGAATCCAAAAATGAAGTCCATTTTGAAAATAAAATTTACAAAATTTCAAAAAGTTGTTATGACTATTCATAACGGCTAGTTTTAATAATATTTTAATAGCATATCGTTGTTTAGTGAAACGCGGTATTGCATAAAACACACGCTATCGAGGAAGGTCGCGATTGAGTGTAATGCAAGGAAAGTCAAGGATGTGTGTTGTGCAAGCTCCTTTTGGTGTAGCGTTCAACATATGATATTAATGAAATTAAAAAGAATATTTTTCATAAAATCTCGGGGTGTTACATTCTACCCCCCTTAAAATGAATTTCTCCCTCAAAATTCATCAGGGTTATAAATGGTTTACTATTCGAAATATTCTTTGATAGAAACCCACATCATAAAAAGTAATACCAAAACCAATCTTTAAAAACAAATGTCTGAAACGTAACGGTTACCCAAATAAACTAATCACTCGGTTTCCACATAGGTGAAAATATGGATATGGAAGAGAAATCTAACCATCATGTTCTGATGGAGAGTGGTAGAGAACATGGCTATGAAAAAGCCAGCAATCACAAAGCCATAAATTTGTGATGATCTAAGGTACCATATGATTAATTAGATATAAGAGCACTAGGAAAACATTTTTGGTTTTCAAGATCATTTCCCTAAAGTTGATGAAATTGGAATTAGAAGAAATACTTTCGTGATTTTGGTATAGTCTCACTGTTGGTCATTCTTTGGACAATTTCCACTTCATCTCTTAAAGAAATTAAGTTGAATTTGTCATTCGTGATGTTTTAGAAGATCATGTGATAGAATGATGGGTCATTCCATCTGTCTCAAACAAAAGGTTAGAAATGTTATCAAAAAATACATAAGTCCTTCTATAGTGAGATTAATCATATATGGTTCCTAAAATGGACTTATACTTCATATATCATACTGCTTAATATAATAAAACTAGTTTCTACTGAACATGGACTTCCTGTAGGCCAGTGGTAGGCAATAAAGGCCAGTTGCACTTCAGTTGTGGGTTTGATTCCCACAGCCTTGTCCGACGCGATGGGTTGTCACCCATCCTGTAGGGTGTCCTTTTTCTAAAACTACATTACTATAACATCCCATAAATAATATGAAAAAAACTTCAATCCTTAAACAATTCTAACTTATGTCCAACATAATCCATTCCAATCTTTAGGATTATCCAAAATAATGCTGTCTAATCTCATATTATAGTGAAAACAATTACCAAAGAGTTCATACAACTAGCATGTTAATACCATTGTTGATCCCCATATATCATGAGATATGTCTTGTTGGTCACATTCCAAACATTCAAAGGCCTTAATAATGTATTCTCTTAAAAAAATGAATACCCATTGAACCTTATTGAAAACATGAATGATGTTAAAAGTTAACTCTTTCCACATACCAAAATCCTAAAAATTCTATATACTCTAACCATGATATCACTTAGTCCTTATATCAATAATGACCTCATGAATACTATCAAACATTTCATTTTTTCCTTATCCCTTAATTATGCGCATATCATCTTTTTTTCCAAAAATATCTCAATCAATTTCCATGGTCACCGGTACCATAAAATTATTGAAAACCACAATAGACCAATACATAAATATTCCAATATTCCATGATACTATATACAACATTATTTTGGAATCCCATTACATAAACACTTAATCATTCCACCACATCGTTTTCATATTCAACATCGTCAATGGTGATCGCATGTGACTTCCCTTTGTCCTTTGCCTAATGTGGTTGCTCATGTCGATCATCACTAACCCTTGGATTAGGGCGTTTATTAGCATAATGCCCCATTTCCCTGCACATGAAGCATTGATGTGTAGTAGGTTCATTCTGTGTATCCCTTCCTTTGTTTTCATCATTAGACATCTTCTTCCCATCATTGCGGTATTCAAATGCCCGATGACCTTCATTTCCACATATGAAACATTTACATATCCCTTTATGAAAATCTCCACCATGCTTCTTTCCACACGTTGAGCATAATGAATCATTCATATTATTTTCACCATTATTCTGAGATTTCTCCATGAACTACATCTTTCGTTTCTTGTCAAAACTATGAGATGGATACGTAACACCAAATTCCATTTCTACCTTGATAGCATAACACACAATTTCTTCATAGCTACTAAAGTCTCTTATAGATAATTCCCTTCGAATATTTGGTTTTAAGACACTAAAGAATAGATCAAGTTTACTTTCAGGTTGGATGATAAATCCAGATGCATACCTTGCAAGCCTTGTAAAATTCACTTCGTATATACCAACAAATTCATCATCATTTTTCTTTAGTTCATGAACACCCTTCTCCATCTTTTTTCGAAGAATATGAGGGAAGTACCTATTGAAAAATAAGTTATTGAACTCGTCCGATTCCATGGACTCAATTTCATCCCTTTGCCTCGTATTCTTAATAATATTCCACCATTGATCAGCATCTCCTTCCAAACAATACACTACGAGGATGACTTTATCATGTTCAGAACATTGAAGAACTGAAAATATCTTTTCAGTGGTAATAATCCATTGTTCAGAAACTACAAGATCAGTAGACCCGTTGAAAGAAGGTGGATGTTGCCTCATGAAGGATTCAACATAATGTTGCTCTTTCCTTTACACGTTTGGAAGTCCTGCATGATTCATAGCTTGATAATGTTGTGTGATCATGGTTACAAGATTTTTCATTCCAGCTCCCATAACGTTTGGTTGCTCAGGGGGACAATCATTGCATTATCCATTACATTGATCAACATGGTTCCTTTGGGTTCCATCCATCGTCTAAAACCCAAAAAGAATAGTGTGAGAGGAAAAATCATGCTAGGGAAAACATCACAATAAAGGAGGATTACCTTCAATATCTAACATCTTGGGTTACCATAATTCTAGTACTTTAACCTATACTTATATTTAACCTTAGGGACATCCCTATACATACCTAAGAAATATCTCTAGAGATCTCACTAAAGTTCTCGCATCCTAGTTTCCAAAGTTTGACTAATCCTTTCCTCTGATACCAACTGTAACGACCCATGCTTTACATACATTGTTATTACTTCAAAATTGAAGCGTACTTATTACAACACATAACAAAACCATGAAAGGACCATACAGGTATAGTGTCTTTACAAACTGGGAAACATAAACAACTAGTTCATAAAGCGTCTAAACTGTCTCCCATTAATTTCATAATATCTGTAGTCCCTTTTGGCATATCATACATAATAACCTTCTTCCTGGCCTGGGGAAATAAAACATACAAAAGGGTGATCTCAAATGCTCATTTTGGGTAAACAAAAGAAATATCAATCACATCAAAATAAAAACATAACATTTTGGAAATCTTACCCTGCAAAAGAGATCATAATTTCATAACATGGGATATATCATGGTAGTGAAATGAAATCCCAATAATCATAACTTAAAACATGAAACTTTGTGGCATACACACATAATCATTGATAATAATTTCTTATTAGTCAAGACTCATTACCAAGACTATCTTAGTGGACAAAGTCCATTTCTGAACCGAGTTCACTCCTCGTTTCAGTCATGTTTCACTGAACCGGTTTAACCTGCCGTTCCAACCATGTCTATCTCATGAGATATAAAATCTTTACCCAATGAATTGTAGGGAGATATAGGTCCCACCCATCTCATAATGATACCATTCTTATGTGTGCCACAAAATCATAAACCATACATCGTAGCATAACCCATGTAATAAAAATGGGATTCTTAAACAACATGATATCATAAAATAATTCATATAAGATAAAGGAATTAATAAAAATAATTCCATCACAACATAATCAAATCAATGTAATAATAGGGATAAACACATAACCCTATATTATCTTAGATGGAAAAGAATTTTGATAAAACACTTGAACTCCATTCTTGAGGAAAATATCCTTTCTACTTCGAAAACATTTTTCCTTTCTTAACATGTCATACAATTTTAAACTAAAAGAAGTTGATTAAAAATAAACATGAAAACTTAAAAAGGAACCTTCTTGGAAAGAATGTTTTAAAAATCCATTCATGCCGTATAAGTTAAAAAAACATTCTTCTCGTACTTTTGTCGGAAAAGTCAAAAAGTAGCTCATACGAAAAACGACAAAAGATTCCATTCATATCTTTTACTAAAAACTCACCAAAAGGTAAAATTGGATTTAAAAAATTGTAGGTGGATGGAAAAAATATTACATATCGAGGAAACATGGATGTGGATGATAAAATACACCCCAGTAAAAACCAATGTATAAACAATCTCATATAAAAATGAGATTGTGATATTTTCCCTTACCTTAGGTCTGATATGCTTCATAAGTGTCCGAACCTCCAGTATAATGATTTAAATAATGTTATTGACTTATTAAAGAATCATAATTATTGTTATGATATCATATATGGTCATATTATTAGCTTCTTATTAGTAATATTTCATTACTACTTGTTATTCGGGTGTTTATTACTTTTTGTTCTTATGTGTGTTTGTCGAATAAATTATTATTCTTATCTTTAGGTTATAGATACATCATTTCCATAATTGTATTAGTGTAATATAAATCATATTAATTCATTCAATTAATTTATATAATCATTATGCAATGAAGATCATGTAGAACGAGTCGCATCACATTGTGGAGACGGTATTCCGTACGTACGCACGAGCGATGATATCGTTCCCATGATCACGGAATTGTATTGGAGTGTATGTATACTATTTCAGAATCAATATCAATTTACAATAATCATATATATTCATTCTTTACACCATTATATCCATCCAATTAAGGTGGTGGGTGAAAATAGATTACACCACGGCGTGGAGACGGTTTTCAGTACGTACGCACGCGCGGTGATTTCATTTTCCGTAGGATGGATAGATGTTGAAACAGGGTTGTTTCATACTTATAGTAACATATCATTATATGAGTGATACTTATGTTATTACTTCATGATGATACAACTAAAGAAGAATAAGTGGAAGAAGAAATAAAGATGAAAGAATCGGTAACGAGCATTACCTCTTCTTTGAAGCTCTTCTTTGAGACCTCCTTTTAGGGAACTAAAATTGGCCTTTGAAGAAGACCAGGACCTCTAGGATGTCTCTGGAGAAGTGTAGAGAAGAAATTGGCAGGGGTTGGCCGAGCATGAAGGCTCAAAGTGGTGTGAGGAAGAGAGGGAGGAGAGGGGCACCTTTGGAATAACAAAAAATTTTATTTTATTATAAAGCCAAATTCGGTCATAAATAGCTCCAAATTGATTTATTTCGAATCTAAGGTGGGGATGGGTCTAAAGCCTCTCATACAATAGAATTTAGACAAGTTTATGTTCCTATTTTAACCTTATCATTTAGATTTAACATTAAGTAAAATAATTTTACTTTCATCGTGTCTTCTTGTGTTATTACACTATAAGGTTAATAAACATACTATAACAATCCAAACGAACCCCAAGTATTTTATTATTAATATATATAACCTTATATAAGTCATTTGGCCGAAACATAGATTATTAGGATTAATATAACAATTAATAATATAATATTTGTTTTAAAAACTATTTTATGTCAGTTTTGACACTATTTATTAATTGATTTTTGTTAAAATTATAACAGAATGATTAGTTCATAAAAGGTTAATTAAATCAATACTAACATGTCATAGTATTCTAAAAAATTAGTGGAATTCATAAAAAGTCTCAAATTACATTTATTTTGGTTTTTATAACATCAATTATGTCAATATTTCCTTAATAAGATAATTACTTCATCATCGTTGTGTCATAAATAAATTAAATTATATAATGTCTAAAAATTATAAATAAAATACCATTATGTTGGAAATATTTTTAGCTTTCTAATTAATATTTATAGTCGAATTTATCTTATGTATAACCCCATATTAAAAATTATTTACTTATTAAACTTTGATTTTAACTATTTTAACCCTTCTTTAAGTAAATTGATAATAAATGCCCTAATCTAATCCAAGTGGGCCTAAATGGTCATATTTTATTCTTATGGTTGTTTTTGGTCGAATTACATTTATCCAATAGAATTAGGACATGTTTTAGGGGAATAATAATATCATTTTTACCCTTAATTGCCCTATTTACTTTTAACCGTGGTAAATAAAAGTAAAAAGTTATTATTCACCAAAAAATTATTTTCATCTCATTGAACCACATTTTACATGCTGACATCAACCGTGTCTCTCGGATTTTAGAAATTCCTCTCACAGAAGCAGTAAATTTATGTTTTATGAAAAATTCATTTTTTTAAACTACCACTTAGTGGATTCACTGTTCATAAAAAAATGAAAGTTTCCAGAAAAATACCAAAAATTAGGCCTGAGATATATATGATATTATGACCTCAAAAATGATGTCTATTTTACCAAATTAAAAAAATATTAGTTGCATTTAAAAATTAATTCCCATCGTCAAAACAAATAGCGTTTTCTTAAGAGATAAAAACTATCAAAATATTGACACTTGTTTATGTATGGTTTAAATGTGAAATTACATCCAATGACCAACATTGTATTAAATTGTAAAAATATATTCTAAATATACTTTAAAACCACTAAAATTAATAATTTATCACTATTAATTATTTCTATTAAAAAGTTTGTTTTTAATTAAAATTTAGCAATTTTCACTATTCATTAGAAAATGAAAGTTATCCGAAAAGTACCAAAGTTTCACCCTAAGCTAATTTCGATATTCCGAATCCAAATATGAAGTCCATTTTGAAAAATAAAATTCACACAATTTCAAAAAGTGGTTATAATTATTCCTAATGGCTAGTTTTAATAATATTTTAATAGCATATCGTTGTTTAGTGAATCTCGGTATTACGTACTACAAACGCTATCGAGGAAGGTCGCGATTGAGTGTAATGCAAGGAAAGTCAAGGATGCGTGTTGTGCAAGATCCTTTTGATGTAGCGTACAACACAAGAAAATAATGAAATTAAAAAGAATATTTTTCATAAAATCTCGGGGTGTTACAGTTTTGATCAAATGAAATCATGTAATATAATTTATAATTCTGTTAGGGTGATTTTATAGTCCTTATATTATAATTTTTAATCACTGATTACTTGATTTAAAATTTATCATGGTAAAAGAAATTATTAAAGATAAAATTTATAAAATGAAAAAAGGAGAAAAATTAAAAACAAAAAAATTACACCCTGATTCCATATATGAAAATGATTTTTTAAGATTCTTAATATATTATTGGATCGGTTAATTTTAAAAGTTTACAGGAAAAATGTTATCAAATATTTTAAAAAAATACCAATTTTAATAATGAAATGGTGTTATAATATATTCATGTATAAAACTCATTAAAAACACCATAATTATATTAATTTAATACAAAACAAAATTATTGATTTTTTAAATAGTATTATAAATTTTAGATTACATTTTGATGAACTTTCTAGGAAAATACTTTTTTCAATAAAATTCATCACATTTCATTATTCATTGAAAAACATTTATTCAGAAAAATTTATAAATTTAAACACATATTAAAATGTATATGATGATTAAAAATAATATTAATCTTATAAAATAAAATTTCTAATATTTCAAGAACACAAATATATAGTTTTCTCACAAAAATCAATAAAACAATCATTAGAAAATGTGTTTTGGTGAATAAAATGAATTTACTAATAAGTTGAATGATAATTTCTTATGAATTAATAAAAAAATATTATTGTTTATTACAACTTCCTCTTTTTTATAATGTATTTAATCATATTCATAGCATTCAATTTATCGTATAGGTTGTATGGTTAATATTTAAATAAAAAGATTCCACGGTTACTTTAAGCTCAGTGTTTCGTATCTCTTGAGCAATCCAATATAGTTGTTATTTATAAAAACTCATGATATTATATCCTTAGAAAAATATTGGGTTCTAAAACTCCTCTAAAAACATGTATTCCTATAATATGAATAATATTCAATTAGGGTCTACATAAATTTTTACACCTTAAATATAGTAAAGGAAATTCCACGCCCACTGGAGTGCACCTATAAAATGTGAGTATAAAAAAATTCCGTGTGAATATAAAAATATCTTCAAAACTCACACAATGAATATTCAGCTGTATACATGATCCCATAGACATATTTTTGTACACATATTTAAAAATAATTTTATAGATATCTATCACAATAAGAAAAAAATGAGAAATGAAATAATTATCTATGGAATAATGACCAGGTCTTATAACTCAATATAAAATTAGGATTCAGACCTATAGAAATATTCATTGTTCGTAGAACATAGTTTTAATATGAAATAAATTATATTACATTACAGTTTAATACATATCTTATGGGAATTTTATAGTGTTAACAGTGTTATGGAAATCATATATCCTTCCCTAGGGGATGGTGTAAGCATATTAAAAGAAAGGGACTTGTTTGGACCTTAAACTAAATCATCACGTTCTCCATTATATTTCATATAATTTTATTCAACACATAATAAGAATATACATATCACACTCTAAAATATTATATTGTTCAATGAAATATTAAATAAACAACATAATAAATATAACTGAATAATATACATGATCATATATATATAGTTCCATCCATCATCTAAGAGTTATATGAATTAATAGTTAAATTAATTAATGATAATCTGATAATACAATAATGAGATATGTGAAAAATATAAAAACCATAAATATAAACATTATACTAAGGAGTAAATAATATTTGACATATGGGTCTGTTTTACAATTTTATTAACACGATCATATAATAAAATACCTTGGTAGAGTAAAATTTCATGGATCAGTTAATTCCACCGATGAAATGAACTATATGTGTTATATGTTCCAACAAGTTCACAAAAAAGTGTAAATTGATTTATGAATTACTTTAGAGAACATTATGCACATTAATTATTATTCTTTTGAGATTGTTTCAAATATATACTTATTAATCAGCATTTAATGTTCCCATGTATAATGGGGTATAACTGAAAATGGCTGAGGTGAATCAATTATAAGACTTTTTATAATTTATTACTAGTATTTATACACAATTACTGATTAGTGTCATTATATAATAATTATTTAATCTCATAAACATATAAATATTCCACTGAATTAATTAATATCATTTTACTTTAAGATTTATACAGGGTTAAACCTATATATTTTAATATACTCCCTGATATGTTAACCTCACACTGTGACTAAGATATTTCTTATATTATAAATTTAATATAAAACAATATCACCAAAAATTAATTTCTATCAACCAATAGTTACTTTACACAAGTTCCAAACAATTTAAATATTACTAACTAGTTTATTAAACAAGGAATCATAAGTGCACACATGGTACATCCAAACCCACTGAATGATGTTATATTTTTTTCTAATATAAATTTCATTACATCAAAATAATATTACCATCTTCCTCAGTTGGAGTATTTGATAACATGTGAATAATCTTCATACACATTTGAACATATGTATCATTATCTAATAATGATATCAAACCCTATTGAGGATTAGGATATATATTATTCTACCATTTGTTCATCCTTCTATTTTACAGGATTTATAATCATGGTACCTCATTAACTATGTTGTGTTTTCAATCATTTGGTCAACTCCAATAGTAGAACCTATTATTCTCCCTATAGTCTCTTTTTTCATCATTGTTATCTTCATTGATATAGATATAACATAGGTATTCTTATACCCCTGGTTCTTTATGGATTCATAGTCTATTCTATTCCAATGTTTAATTCGGTTCTCCCTCTTTGATATATAAATTTATCTCAGTGTCAGTATTTTCATATTATCACCAAATTGATCTCTTCCTTCTTCCCTTTTCTATAATCTCTCACTCTCTCTTGGAAAATTCTCTCACATTAATATAATATTATTTAATCATTTAATATAATTTTTAATTATCTTATATGTCAATGATAATTGGCCTTTTATATGTCATGATATAAATAATTACTACGACTATCTCATTCAATTAAAAAGATAGACACTTATTTTCTTTACATTATCATTGTAATAAGTAAAAATATTATAAAAAATATTGTTCTCTTATGAAATTATTTTTATCTTGAATTAAAAAATATAATTATACCAACGGTGTGACAATATATAACAACATTGACATATCATTTAGTAGTTACATGTTTATTTAACACCAACAATGAAATTGATATAGTGTGGCCCTCTTCTTCTCCAATATTCACAGAAACAACAGTCTTTAATACATATAGTGAAAAAAAAATTATTCCATTTACTATCTCTAGAAATTACATAAATTTTTATAGGAAATAATAATAATATTTTAGGATTGATAAAACACTAAATGTTTTATTCATGGGGTGGTCCTTCTTCCCAAAGTATGACCGAATCTTCTCCTCAAACTATTTGTAACATATAGTATACATTTTAATCATCGATGTATTTTGTAAAAAGGTATAATAAATCAATATTATAATATGTATTTTTCTAAAAAAATGTTTTATGAATTCAATAATTTACAAAAAATTGAAGAATAATTATGTATCACTATATCTATTAGAAATGAATTTATGTATTCTAGAAACGGATCTTATATTCAGAAACATTTCAAAACCTCCAGACAACCTTGATTTAAACTACACATATATTTATATATGGAAACTCATAAAATTAATTTTTTTTCTATTTTATACCTAATATAGAATTTCTATGTTGTCACAATTTCCTTTAAATATGTATTTTTTAACCATTATGTATCACATAGGGCGTCAATGCATTTTAAATGTCCCAACACATCTATCATATTCAATCTCCAATATCCAGACTTCTAGATATCTTAATTTATTTTATCCGCCATTTGGATTACCTTTACATATGTTTTGGAGTGAATTTTACATATTTCTAATAATCAAAAAGTGCATGTATATATTCTATGCCTTTTCAAAATTCTCAAAAATCTACAGATTCTGGAACATATTATTTAGATTATTGAATTGTATTCAGTTCTTCAAAAGGCTGATCCATCAACTCTGAAACACTATAAATTACATTGAAAATTTATAAAATATTTTTTGGGAACTACAACATTTTATCAAAATAAATAATCATATATATTCCCGTTATTCAATATTTCAATGGTTTATGACATTTTTAACAGTTTCATCCATACATCGTGCTTATAACCACCTCTCTCCATAATTATATTACTATAAAACATCATAAACATCTATAAATTTATTATAGATAATAATCATCAAATATATAAATAGTTTTCATTGATTCATTACAATACCATCTCAAAAATCGTCCTATGTATTTGATAATTCATTCCAGGTAACCTAAATGCATTCCCATTTTCATATATTGCATCATAGATTCATTTTAAATTATATTAATTAATCATTTTGATACAACAAAATAAAAATTAAACTCATGTTATTTGAAACTAATTCAATTTTTTTTCTCACTATATCATTCATTTGGATAATCTTTCACCACCTAACACATATTGAAAAACACATATTGACCGAATAAACTAATTCATAAATCCACTGACTTTGAAAAAAAATATAATCCACATAAAACACTATGATTTTAAAAATTCATAAAAAGATGATTATTCCACATCTAAATAAGTTTATATCATTTATGTTATAGTTTAGGATGATAATTTTTTAATAAAACAATTCCACTTAAAACTAATATTACCGTATGATATAATATTATATGACAAATATATTTTACATTATACAACCCATTTTAATAAATATAGAGAATTCAAACCAATATTTTTATGTCTCTTTTGGTCTAAAATATTTAATTAATGGGATATACCTAGACTTAAAGTTTCATTGAGATAAAATGGATATTTGAAGTTGTAAATTAAAAATTCATCAATATTAAATCATTTAATGGAAAAAATTATACTTTTTATGCAGTTCATTAATTAGAATAAAAGACAATGTTTATAAGTATACATAATATGTTTATTAAATGAATCATCAATTCTTTACATAATAAACCCAACCATTGTTTCACTATTGACACTATCACATTATAAAGATTAATTATTGTTCAGTTTTTTATTAAAAAATAATGAGTTTTTTTATTTATGAAAAAATAATAAAGTAATCAATTTACTATCAACTAAATATAAACTAATATTACCCAAATTTGTTTAACATAACTACCATGTTAATAGAGCATAAGTGTTACTTCATCAATATAATTTTATGTTTCAAATATTTAACACTAAAAATGTAAATCCTTTGTTGAATTTATTTAACAGTAAAACATTTTCACATTTTTTGTACCTAAATATCAATAAAAATACATCATGTTAACAATTATATAACACTTAAAAAACTTTATGATAATGGAATAACGATTTCTAAGACAAAAAACAATCATATTGGGAATTATATTGGAAAACATGTATAAAATATATTGTAATTCTGTTACCCAGGGATAATGATTGTTTTACAAAATAAAATGTAATATATAAGATTGTAAAAATATTCATGATCAAACAAATTAAGAAAATCTATTAAAACAAAAAAATAATTACATACACAAATTAAACCTAATCATATATTTTATATTAAACACGAACTATCCATTTTTACAATTTATGTAAAAATAATGTTGTTAATGTAAAAATGAAAAATATTACAATCACATCATCGTATGTGAAATCCCACAATACATTTTTAATAGTATATATCAAAATAATATTAAAATATATAAATTTATAAATATAAAATAATAATTAGTGATTATTATTATATTGAATAAAATTGGAAATCATGTTATAGGCATAGCCATTGAACCATCCATGGTGTTAAGGTCACCTATATTAAGAAATATCTATATCATCATTCAATGGTTATCTCCCCTATTTCTATAATAATTTAAGGGAAAATACCTAGACAATGTATTCCTATTACAATGCCACCAAAAATTAAGAATATTTCAAAAATAATGAAAATAATTATGATAAATTTAGAATATACATGAAATATTAAGACAAAAAAACAATAAAAATTAAATTTTTTAACTTTACAGATAAAAAAATAAAAAAAAAATTATAATATATCTCCCTTTTACATGATTTTGTGAAATAAATTCAATATAGATCATGCCACATCATTTGATCATCTACATCCTCGTAAGATAGAATCCCATATTTTCAAGATCTATTTAAATTTTTATTGGGGATGTCCTAACACAAATTCATAAAAAAATTATTAAAAAAATTAAGGCAATGAAAAAATATTGATTTGTATAATAATGATAAAAATGTACCATTGTTTTATAATGGTGAACACTATTGAATCATCTATTCTAATAGATTAAGTAGAAGAATATAAATATTATACATATACAAGCATGTTAAGTAGTATGAGGGCAGTACACCCAAAGGAGACTACAAAGGGTGTAAGAAATAATTATTTGTAAAAGTTAAATATACCCAAAATAATTAAATATTCTTTTTTAGGAAATGGGATACATGGTATAAGAGAACAAGGAATCATTTCATCAACCTTGGCTAACCCTTCAATTCCATACCTCACCTGGTATCTAATACCATACCACCAGGTGCATATTTCTATTCGCTATAAATTTCTATAAATGAAATATTATATTTTCATTACTCAAACATTTAATCATCACAAGATATGTTGAACATTTATAAGTAAACATAAATACTCCTCCCCAAATAAAATATTCATAACATAAATAAAAAATGAACTCAATATTAAATAATTGAAACATGACATTTTTTAACTTTTAAAACATCTTATATAATTCCTTAATTTAAAATTAAACATCGTAATTTTTCATGGGATAATATGGTAACATTAAACGAGGATGATAGATATAGGGATATAATTCAAAAATCACAAAAGTGGTTGAAATTCACAACAATTCATATTTCACCATTGCATGATATGTGGTATAGTATTTTTTGTGATGAATATAATGTATAATATGGAATGTATGTATAAAAAATACATTAGTTATGGAATATAAATCCTTTTCTCTTAGTATGTAAATGAAAAATTAATTTAATTATTTCATTTATTTATATAAGGTTGTGAATCCACACAAGGGTTAATAATATCAGTTTCATTAAATTTTTATTTCATATGTAATTCATTAGAGATTTACGTATACAAATATGTAGTAGGTTGTTAATATTATAAAGATAATATGTGTTGATTATTTTAAATCATTTGATCTTAATAAAATATATACTATAGTGTAAGATAAATCCATTATTAATGTATCATCTAGGAAATCTCTTATAGATATGGTTCTAGACTTAAAATATTATTGTAAACTTATCTCACAATTATTTAAATTACATCTTGATGTATCTAAGTACAAATATCATATTTTCCAGAAACCCTTGACCATAAAATCATAATTTATTTACTAAGGGGATAACTAATATCCATTTATTACTATTGGTATTATTTTTTATGATAATATCTCTGTTTGGTTAACTATAATCAATATGAAGATTATCCAAATGATTTTCATTAATTGATGTTTTTTCTTATTGTATTTATTGGAGGAAGTAATGATTATTCCATATTCCGTGATTCTCAGTTTATCCCAGTGCAGCCATGTTATTTTATAATATTTGATTACACATTTTATGGTTCTAAATTTAAAGAGACATGGTTTAATTTATATTTATATTCAAAAATTTTGAGAAGATAAATTTCAAAATTCGTGACACATATGTATGATAATATCACATCTTACAATGTTGATGAATCTAAATTATGTTATCATGGATCCAGAGACTTGTTTCTCAAGATTATTGAATTTTATAGTAGTGTTTATGGTTTAATAGATTAATTTAATATGATTATATGTTTTATTATGATCATATAGACATATATCATCAATAATCAGGAGAATATTTATGTTATATAGATTACGAAACATACATGGTTTTAAAAAATTACATTCGATTAGGAAATGAGACTTACATCCCAATTTATTCATTTTTATATATGTATATGAATACACTTGTATTGATTTCTGTGACTTCCAATATATAAAAAAACCAATTTTTTATGCACTATACATATTCTTGTGGAAATAAATTTTACATATATTCATGATTTTTGTGATTAGCAGATGAAGATGTATCCTTTTTAGACATAATTTATAAATATAGAAACCATAAATATATTAATGTGAATCCATATTAGGCCATATATCGAATATAGTGTGGATATCGATTATATTTGATAACATTTATTGAGAAGCCTTACTTTTGGACTCGAGTGGTGTATGTAGTCACTAATCACATATATTGGATAGGGAGACCATTTCCATCAATTAGGTGTTGAAAATTTAGAATACTAATTTAATATATACACCATTAATTTTTGTTCTTCGATATAAATTTTATCATGACTCCTCTTGGTTGGGGCATTATTGGTATAAAAAGTTTGGGGAATCCTCTCAAGTATTCATTAGACGATTTGGGGTCCGATAGAATATGTGAGAGGATTATTTTTATTTAGATGTTCCATAAAATATATTAAGATGAAAAATTTATTTGATTTTAATTAATATATGAAATAAAATCCAGAACTATATATAAAGCAAAATTTTTATGAAGTTAATTTATAATTTGATGAAGCGTTCAATATAGTAAATATACATAGTGTTGATCGAATTGATAGCATATTTCATGAGAAATTCATTCCACATGACTACATCTATCCATATTATGATTGAGTTTATAAAAAATATTTTGAAGATGACGTTTCAATGAGGTCTTAAGGGTTACTTTTTTTAATTGAGGATAAATAATTATGACTATAATGGATGAGAAATCCAATTTCATAGAGTTTGAAATATTTGGGGGATACAATGTAAATTTTAGTTTTAATTATTGATATAATTGTAATTTATAATTTTTTAAATGGTAAATAAATTTACAAACCGTGACACCTATTATTGAGTGCTGGTTAACTATTACCACATTAAAATCTCCGCGAATAAAATTTTTAGTTATAAAGGAGTCTATATATAAAAATGGTAAATTCATTACATTTAATCTCATTGTAACTCTTAATGAAGAATAATACAATAATATTCATTCATTGTTTTACTTATATTACATTTATAGTTCAATTTTGTTTCATTGGGAAATATAGAAATAGTAAATATGGTTATAAAAAGATTCTTTACATGGTTTATAGTGAAATGTAGGATAACATTGAAAAATGATGACATATATAGTATGTAATGAATTTATAGTAAATATTATTACACATAAGTATGATAAAATTACAAAAATTTATAACGTCCATATAATAATGGAATTAATTAATGTTAAATTTAATTATTTTAGCTCTTATAATAATGGAAGAAATTAATTTATTTATCATTGTTGTATTTTACATGCCATGTTCTATGAAATGATATATAAATGGAAAAGAAAACTCTAAGTAACCAACCTACTTTTTTTATGATTCATTATGATGTATCCTAGGGATAAATAATTATAGGCACTACCCATCAAAAAATAAATACATGGAATTATTAAAATTAATTAAATAATTAAAAAATATAGTACATAATATTTCGTATATATCCACTCACATCAACATAATTCTGTAACATAAATTTATCTAAAACAATATGGTATACATATTTTTCATATATACTTTGTCAAATAAATTGATTAACATTATAATCAAACATAATTAAATAATTATCAATAAATAACTTGTGCTCAAAGGGAATATAATATTTATTTTATAGTTAAATCCTTAATATAGAAATAATAAAAATTGAGTAAAATTTATAAATATTTCAATGATATAAAAATATTTACATAGATGAAATTAAAATTTAAACTGATATACATATTAAGTGATAGATAACATAATAAAAAGAAACATGGAGAAAGAGATATAATTTACGAAAACTATTTGTTATGACTTATATGCCATCACTAGTTGTAGTGAGACACCAAAAAATTACAATTAAAATTAACAATTTTTATATATTCATTAAAAATTCATGAAATCAATGTGTGAATAATAAATTAATTTTTTCACATTATCAGATTTAGAGGAGAAAACCTTACCCAAATCCTAAAATCACATTTTTAGTCTTCTAAATTACTTAATATTATTATTCTATTAATTATCTAGATTATATTCGAAAAATTTATTTCTTATTTAAATTTTTTATTCCATTTAATACATTTATTATAATTTATTATTCATTTGCTATATTAATAACATATATTTCAGTTATTTAGAGATTAATGGGTTCATAGTTTTAGAAAACTTATGTAATTATAATTTCAAAATATTACACTCTAATAGTTATATGTAGTGTATATGTTTAATGTTTTATGGGTTATATCATTTCATAATATTTTGCAGTTGAATATATTTATTCATAGTTATAATATACATAATCTTCATCACCAATAATGTTTTATATGGTTAAAAGGCTACCACTGGTAATGTTTAATATCATTGATACATTTAAAATTTTATCATTATAGAATTTTATTGATGAAAATATTTTACTGTTAATATTACATAAATTCTTGAAATCCATCTTTTGGTACTTCTAAGAAAGAAACTAGTGAATATAAAAAATTATTCACAGACTTATGTAACATAATACCACCATGGGTGATTGATTAATATTATTAATTTTTTAAATAAAGGAAAATAAAAATATATTTATTTTTATGAAAAATTATATTATAATAGATCCTTATTTATTGGTTACCTTTAATTATCATGTTTATTATTAAAGTTAAATGTTGAGAAGTTAAATGAGTAGTCATTGGTCTTGAAACATGTATTTAGATAATGTAACGAATGAGAAAAAATTGATCAATCATAGGGAATAAGGAATATATATTCGGTAAAGGGTTACTAGGATATTAGTAACATAGATATATATTCATCGAAAGAGAATAAGAGATGGTTTAACTGAGTTTATGTAAAATTAATCTAAAAAATGAATTGAATGTTAGACGAAGGAACCACTGCATTTATTTTTTATCTTTCTTGATAAGATTATATTTAATGTCATTAAAGGAAGGAATTGAATCTTGAAATGAGAATTAATAATGTTTTTTTGGGTATTTTAGGGTGGTATTCAAGTATAACATTTTGAATAGAATAGTTTATTGATGTTTGGAGAAATTGTTAGACGAGGGTTTCTATGTTTTAGTGTGAGAGGGGTATTATTATATATTTTACTGATTATTTTACATTTTAAAATCATTAGAATGAATTGTGTTTATAATAATTATATTATTTATTGTATCATTAAATAATCTATGTCTATTTGGAAATATTTTATTCAAAAATTGACGTAGAATATTTGAAATATATTCTTCAATGCAAGGAGAATAATATATTTCTTATTATAATAAAATTTACCTTAGTAATACGATGTATTCTCAATGGTAACATAGAAAGTTTTTAATTTTCCAGGATTTTCCACTGAGTAAGATAATTTTTATGTTTTTCATTTTTTTTACATTCTCAAATTAGTATTTTTCCACAAATTTTAATATGTTTTGGTGTGTATGGGTTAGGTTTTTCTATTTTTTCCATTGGTGTTACCAATTACAGTCTCTATAATCATTTTTCATGTTTCATCACATAAAGGCCACATCCCCATACCCTGTACTGTGATCTATATTTTACTATTTTGATTCTCTATATGGTATTTTGTTGTATTTAGTCGATTTCATTGGGAATCTTGATCTTTTTTTATATTTTTGTATGTTTATGAATCACATCACAAAATCTTATGCACTATTTTAGTCCTCCTTGAGGAGATTTGTGTAATACATACTATATATTTTGGAAAAACATTTTGGGTTTGTGGTAGTTATGAGCTGAAAAGGTATAAGGGTCTTTAGGTATCTAGATTTGGAATCATTTATAATGATATTTTTTTGTTGATCCATTTGGTCCTTTTTTGGTTCATTACCCAAGATGAAAATCTATTTTTGATCATTTTATTGGATATCAATAACTACTAAACAAATATTTTATTTTATTTTCATGTTTCCATAATTATAATTTATATTGTTTTATTTATTCATATTTTAATGTTCATTTATTTTTTGTGGAATTAATTCTATGGTGCTTTAGTTATTCATATACATTCTTCATTGGGATATTTTTATATTATTTAGTAAAGGAATGCATTGAATTTGGATATTTTATATTAAAAACAAATTTGCATTGTTATGAATCCAAGAAAAATTAAGTATGTCCATTTTTTATAAAGTACTATTATTTGGTGGTTTAGAATTTTTTGGGTATTTTTGGAATTTATTTTTCAACTATTATGTTATGTTACTATAAAATAACTTTTAATCCTTGAATATGGATATGCTTTATTAATTGATTATATTTTATCCATGTTTAGTGACCCTAGAAATTGCTTGTTATCCATTCTTCCTTTGCATATATATATTTCTATATGAAGATGATGTGATTGTAGGGATGTCCATGAGTGTCTAATATTTCCACTAAATATTAATGGTGTGTTTTAGGGATACATGATTAGAATTAATTTATCATGAAGATAAATTATTTTTATTTTATTTTATTTCCAATATTTTAAATTTTAATTTGGTTTTTTATATTCTTTATTATTTGGTATTTTCACATTTCATGGATTCATTCCTATTATCTTTAATTGACACATATAGTTCAACAACAAATCATGTATAGAGAAGAAAAATGTAATTTTTAGTGATAGAAGAGAAAACCATGACATTAAATAAATTTATTTTTTATTTTGAAATAAAAATATTTAAATGGTTAAAGAGAAAACATGAGTATCAATTTGAAGGGTTGGAGGGAACCACCACCTCCCTCCAATATTATGTGATTGAAGAAGACATAACGTGAATTTTAATGATTCTTATGAACCAACATAGAAGGGTCACAAAAAGTATATTTGGCTTGAAATGGTCTAGCCCATACCCAAACCAGATGAAGCCAATACATGTTCTACTATAACAATGTATAATTGAAGTAAAATTTCATGAAAACCATATGTGACGCAATCCCATTATCACAATCCTATACATACATTATCACTATCCTCATATATCAAAAGTAGTCATAAAAGAAGATGTTGATGAATTTAATGAGGAACCAGTGAAGACGATTTCTGTTGAAGGAAAATAAAATTATGGGTTTTCAACACCAATAAATAATGTATATCATTTTTAGGATGGATAAAGTAGTTCAGAGAAAAAAATGCAGGAAAATCCCCAACATGAGATCGGTATATGTTTTTTACAGCAAAAAACATCCAAAATAAGCATAGATTCTGACATTCCTATCCCGGATGAACTCTATATAAGATAATATCAGTGATGTACAAGTTTTAGGACACATTTAATTATATAAATATTAGAAGATAGAAAAAAATGAGGGAGAAGGGACCACAAAAAAATGACAAAAATGATCAGAACATTGAAAGAGTGTAACTACATTGAAGAGACCCATGATAATGGAATTATCAATGTTGGATGAATTATGTTTGAAGAATCATCAAAATATATGTATATAAATTTTTTTGTGTCCATGTCAAAATAGGATCATAGATCCAAGAAACAATTTCTCTCTGAGATAACTCTCACCTTAGTCATGAATATTGGCAAGACATGATTGATTCATGATAAATATATTTGAAATGAATCCTTGGTATGGTTGGAAATAATCTTTGGTTAATACCATAATATAAACTAAGAATACTTGAGACTGTTGAATCCACACTAAAGGAACAAAATAGATGTCAACTACCCATATAGATCCACTCTGTGATGATTTTTGGGTAAAATTCAAAATGATATGGATAAATTTGAAACAATCTAGATTAGGGTCACACACGATGAATCATGAATTAATATAATGCATTTTAAGGATAATTATATGACCACATAGAATTTTATAGGAGATTATGATGGAAGATGATCCTTAATAACCAAGGAACTACCTTCAAATGAGAAGCCCATTACCCGAACAAAAATAGTTCTATCCTTGATCTACATCATGATCTTGTTATTATATTTATTTTAGGACTTTTATTATTTCTATTTTTACATGACATGATTTTAGGGGTCATTATTTTTTTGAATTTGGAATTATTTTCCATATTCCCTTACGTGTTGGATGTTTTTGTCATCTCTTCATCATTGGGCATCTGTTGTTTGATCTATTATCATGATAGGCCTTTGAGATAACTATTTATTTTAGTTTTTATTGGTAACTTCGTGGTCCAAAATGATGTATGTGAACAAGTCCTTTTTACCCTACATCTACTTGCATAAATAAACCACTTGGTCTTTGATGATTACTTGTGCATCAAATTGGGTGTCAAGGTTCTCTATTTTAATAGTCAGCTTTTTTAATTTTTGATATTTTGTGTTTTTTTCATGTGGTTTTGGTTTCCAGGATTGATAGAATGTTGTTATACTTAGATATATTATCAAGGGTCACTTTAAAATTATTTTCAATAAAAATTATTTTGTTCAATTTATTCAATAATATATAACATATTATGAGGGAATGGGTTTATATGTTTCTAAATTTTTAATATTAACATGAAATTATTTTTTAATCATAAAATATATCATAATTCCAAGATATAATTTTAAAATATTTTTTCAATATCTATATTATGTTGATTTCACCAAACATATGGTATTGTAAAAAAGTGTATCATTCAATATTCACACAAAAATCCACTTTTTTATAATGTTTGGGAAACATTATTCTAAAATAATATTTTTATATAGATTCAAAAAATGAAAAAAAATTTGGAAATTAAAATTATATATTTTATAAATAGAAAATCTGAATAAAATAATTTATTATAGAAAAAATTACTTTATCAAGAATAAATGCCATTTCATTTACTATGATTAAAAAAAATTAAAATTTTTACTATTTATTTACTTGTTTTGGAATAATAACATTTTTTAAAATTTTGAATATAAATTTCAATATATAATATATCTTTCAATCCAAATAATTTAATTCATTAAAAAATTATAATATATAAATTTAAATATAAAAATATTAACTAAACATGTTAAAACATTTCATCGTAAAAGTTTATGATTATGCATTATTTAACGTCTAAGATCATTTTATATTATTCAAGTAATTATATTTTGTTAATAACCACTAAAATTAATTAATTTTTTTTCATTTTTCAAACCCAAATTATTTTATTAATTATCGATCAGATGGTTTTTATTTGAAAGTAATGTTATTATTCATAATATTATATTTATATTTTAATTATTATTAAGTTTTCTTATTTTCTATATCAAACTATCAGGTAATATTCTTTCATTTTCATGTAATATTAATTTTTAACTATCTACATATATTTTTAATTTTATTAATATTTTTCAACATTTGTTATTAAAACATTGCACTATGGGCTTTTATATTATACAAAGTGATCTATTTTTATCCATTTTGTATTAGTAATAATTTATATGTAGTGTTTTTATCATTTAAATGTTTGAAGTTATTATTAAATTAAATTATCATTATCTCTTTATGTGTTAACATCAATTTATGTACCTTATTCGAGTATTTTTTTTTTAATAAAATGTAGAGAAAAAAATATATAATATAGTAATGTAATAATGTGGTAAATATGGATATTAATTCTTGGTTCATAACATTAAGATATATAACATAACTAAATTTTAAAGAAACATGTATACATATAAATATATATAAATACATATGTTATTTGAAATATTTATTAATTTATTAAATTGAATTATTTTAATTTAAATTCACTAATCCCTGAAATAAGTATTTCATCCCAATTAGACATTTCTTTCACTAGTGAAATTCAAATTAAGGTACCTTAAATTTTTGTATCAGTAAATTTATTTAAAATATTTATAACAAATCATTTTCCTCAATTTTATAACTAAAGAAATCATAATTACATTTAAAATATTAATATGTTGAGTTTTTCATTAGGGTCAACCAATTTTTTCAGAAATCTCTAGATAGTAAAATTGATAAGTATCTAGATGTTATCATTTTCTTTTTTTGTTATCAAGATGATAAATTAACAAAATTTTCTTCTTCAACATTCAATATTTTAATTTTATATCCCCAGACTAATTTTCATTCCCTCATTAAAGGTAGAATAACTTGTTATTCATGGTATTGATGAAAATAGCATCTAATGTCTCTAATGTGTAATCATTAGAAATTGGTATCATATATCCTTCATTTGTACTCATGTGTAATATAAACATAATCCCTAAAATTGAAAGTTAATTCTTGATCCCTTCAATGAAGCCCTTGAATATTTTACCTATAATAACTACATCTCATAAATTCAACCATTTCATTGTACTATTTTCCAAATTTTCTTTTTATATTACATTATGACATTATCTACTCCATCATTATTTCATTCAATAATTAATTTCATTGAGATGTTCTTATCAATTTTCATTTCAATTACAATTGAATCATCATATAATGGAATGGTGTAACACATTAATCTCATTAAAAAACATGGTTTTAGTCTATCAATAAATTTTCCAATATTAGTTTCATGTTTGTGTTGATGATCCGAAACAAGCCTCACAAATCATATACTGTTGGCCCCTTATTCAAAAGGCCATCCTATATCATTTCTATAAAATTTACGAATTCCCATTTTATTACATCGAGTTTATCTTGATGAAAAAAATATTTCTTCTCCAATATTGAATTAAAATCATGAAGTTGCATCTGTTTTATTTCCCAATAAATTCATCATATACATTTTATTTATCAATAATGTAACAACCCAAGCTTCAATGATACACATCACTTTAAATAATACAATAGAGTGTGTTTTACACAACTTCAAATTCTAATACACCACAATAAATCAAACTAGCAGTTATGAGTAGTAATACCCACTTTTTGATATTTAATAAATTTTATCATTCTAAATGGGAATCATTTTTGAATTTGAAATATCTAAATTAGCATAGGGTCAATTTTTGGTATTTTTCTGAAAACATTCAATATTTGATGAATTGTGAAAAACACTATGTTATTTTTTAATACCGAATTTTTATTTAAACAAATATTTATTTTATTTAAATTTATTTTAGGTCAAAATAATTGCATATTACCTATATAAGTTCAATATAGTTCATTGGAGTCAGTTTATAATTTTTTTAGATATATAAAAATTTTATTGAACTTTTTACCATCTTTTACCCACCTCCTAAGAGTAATTGAAAATTTATATAAAAACTAATTTTACCACTTTTGTGAGTTGAATTTAAAAAATCAGAGAGAAACAGTTGATATCAGTAAGTAAAATGTGGTTCGATAAGATGAAAATAATTTTTGGTCAATAGTAACCTTTTACTTTTATTTACCACAGTTAAAAGTAAATAGGGTCATTAAGGGAAAAAATTATATTATTATTACCCTAACACATGTCCTAATTCTATTGGAAAGTGTAATTCGACCAAAAAACCTTACGAATAAAATATGATCATTTATGTCAACTTGGATCAGATTGAGACATTTATTATTTTTTAATTCATAGAAGAGTTAAAAGTGTTAATTCAACATTTAATAACTACAAAATTTTTAACATAAGGTTACAAATAAGATAAATTATACTTTAAATATAGATTACAAATATAAAGATTTTTCCTATATAAAGGTATTTTATTTATATTTTTTAGACATTATATAATTTATTTTATATATGACACAATGATGATGCACTAATTACCTATTTAATTAAATATTAAAATAATTGATATTATAAATATCAAAATAAATTCAATTTGATACTTCTTATGAATTTCACTAATTTTCTAGGTTAATATGACATGTTAGGGGTGTTTATATAAATTTTTTCTAATCAATAAAGTTTTTAGGACTTTAAAAAAATCAATTATTAAATAATTTCAAAATTGACATAAATTTGTTTTTAAAACAAATACAATATTATTATTTGATATAATAATATTAAATATATAAAATTAATAAGAAATACTTATATAATGATAATTTATCACTAATTAACCATTTGGGGTTCTCTTGGAAGTTTATAGGATGTTTATTAACAAAATAATATAAAAATACAAAGAGATATGGTAAATGTCAAACTATTTAAATAAGAGTTAAATATAAAAGATAAGGTTAATATAGTGACCCCAACCTGTCTAAAACCTATTTGTTGAAATTTTTCGACCCATCCACACCTTATCCTCTAAATAATTTATTTTAGAGCCGTTTGAAACCGAAAATGATTTTATTATAAAATAATATTTCTAGCTTTTCATAAGGGGCCCCTCACCCCTCTTATAAAAGGTCACTTCCCCTTCTCTCAAATTCACACCTTCAAAGCCATTTGGATTAGTCAACCCCTATCCAAATATCCTCTACACTTTCCAAACTTCATCATAAATAAATTACAATAGTCATAAATCCAACCTATTAATCCCTTTTGATCAAATCAAAACGAAGAACCTGAAGAAGAGGTAAATATCTCACCGCCTCTTTCATGTTTTATCTTCTTCCAATTAATCTTTACTGGCTGTTTCCATTATAAAATAATAACTCAAGTACCTTCTATATACTATGATGTTATTATAAATATGGTACAATAATATTCATTACTTTATCCATCCTTTGAATGGCATGTCACCATACATGCGTACGTATGACTTACCATCTCCACGTCATGGTGTAGTTGTTATTCAATACATTATTATTTGGATGGGGATAATAATAATGTATAAATGATGTGTATAACAAATATAACATGATAATGATTCTCTTTATATGATATAACATCCAATTATATATGATTTTAATATCAGAAGAATGATATTTTCTCTCCTGCGTACGTACAGATTATCATCTCTACAAACACGATGAGATTCTTTACACATTGTATCCATTCAAGACTAATTTTCATTAGATGATTAAAAATAATTTTTAAAGACTTAATATAATTCTGAATATTAATATGACACATCCTATCCAACACAAACATTACTTACATAACAAAGCATATAATGGAAAATGAATCAGTTAACAATCAGAACGACGATAATACTAAAATATTATTAACCAAGAAATATTAAAAGATCATATATGATATCATATTAATGTATATGATTCTTGTATAACTTAATAACAATTATTTCACCATTATATACATTTTATCCTACCATCGACCAAGGAAAATTACAAGTTAAGGGTTAATTTAACAATCTCTTCATTATCCGAGATTATTTATACGTAATTATATTCTGGGATCTCTTTATCATTCGCATCCATGCTTCTTAAAAATTTATTTCACTTTTTAAATATTTACTAGAAAATGGGTTAAAGTCATTTATAACCTTATTTGACCTTATATGTTGTGAATAGAATATTTCTGTCATCTTCCAAACAATGTACTTTATGACCTTTTCAACAAAATTTAGCTAAGAATAATTATTTAACTTATATAGCTGGTGCGGCTATTTTCTGCCGTTATAACATCATCAAAGCTTCCCTTAAGAGATTATAACAATATTTAAAAATAAATTTTTTATTTTATTATTATATAAATTTTAAATTATTTCATAATAAAAATATATATTTCTCTGAAAAAGGTTTTGATATCATCTATGTCAACATCCTTTGATGGATTTTAAGCTTATTCAATTTTGATTTATTATGATACAATACATCCATAATTTATTGAAGGTTTTGTGATATTTTGGACCATGGATGTGTTATTTTTACACCATTCATGTTTTATTGATAATTTATTGACATTTCATATTATAGTTTTAATACAAATGTTTATGTTATGTTTAAACCTCGTCATATGAGGAATGAATTGGACTTTGTCTGTGACGGGTGGATCCCGCTATAGATCCTCGATGTATCGGTAGGTATAATAAGACAAACTAGTGTCTTGGAATAAGGCCTTGACAAAATATAATTTGTATTCTTGGAAACGGCCATGACAATGTGGTTATGAAGTCAGGAATTATGCATTCCATCATTATGAATGTGGCTATTGATATTTTATGTGATTATTCGACTATTAAAATTTCAATGTGAATAAGTAAATGGAATTATTTGATTTTATCTTTTCCATATTATTCTAAAGTATAAGTTTAAAGGGCTTTTGTTTTATTCTTATATATTTCATTAAATGTTTATGCTTCTTTAGGAAAGTTTATACTATATTTTTATCTTTACTGAGCATCTGAGCTCACCCCTTTCTATGTTTTATTTTTCCTAGGATGCGAAGAAGTATATTATGACTGAACTGTAGGGATAGTCTATGGGATCTCATTTTTGTCTTTGGAAACAATGTTGATGTAGTTTTCCATTTTATGATGTAATTTAAACTATATTAATACATGTAGTACATCTAAGGCTACTAAACAAATCAGTATTTTGAGACTTAATGTTTTGTGATCATGCTATTGATATATAATAATGCACCAACTCTGGGCTTCTAGGGTTGGGGAGTTATACTTGGTATGAGAGGATGTTTAGTACAAACCTTGGAATCTAAATTTAGATAAACTCTAATTAGAGCACATTACCCTAAGATGAACATTGATGATTAGTATAGAAGAACTTCCTAGAATTTTGGTATTGTATTGATTTTGGAGTTTTCCAAGAAATACATCCCTTTCAAGATACGAGTAGGTAGAGGCAGTTCTGCCATAGATGTACCTAGGGGTAAAACCCAAAAAAACCACTTTGAGCTAGACTCGAACGAGAACTGGTGCACGACAACGGGCCTTGCTGCACTCTTGGTTATGATACTCCTGGGGGATATGCTTAGGATAATTATCATTATATTTACACACCATTATTAATGGTTTATGAGTATATAATTACTCAATGAAATCATTTTTATGATTATGGATTATATCCATAAACTGTTTAGTTTATGTTAAGTGTTTTACAAGTGTGGAATTATGTATTGTGATTCATAAACTAATCTTGTTTATGACATTATTTTGAAATAGTTCCTAGTATATGTAATGGAAACTATATCAATGCACACACTCCATTTAGGGATTTCCCTCCTGGTCAATATAATTATATTAGAGTTGGTGATGCAACTAGTGCTGACCAACTCATCAACATACTCGGACAACTAACTCAGGTTATGAATAATAACCTTACCCATATAAAGCACCCTAATCTGCAATGTGGAGGATCAATGTTAGATCCCTTCATTATGAAACAAACAACAATATTGAATGGGAGTAAAAATCCATTAGTGTCTGAGAAATGGATAAATTTCATAGAAAAAATATTACATGACTTGGGGATTAGCGAAAGGGAAAAAATTTTCATGGAAGTTTACCGCCTCTCTGGAGATGCTGATCAATGGTGTTCATTGATTCAAAACAAAAAGGAAGATGAAGAAGTATTAAATTTATAATGGAGTTAATTTAAGAAATTTTCATAGAAAAATACTTTACTCATGAACATCTAGCAGATATGGCTATATTATTTTTGAGTCTGTGGAAAAAGGAGGTTGAGAATGTCGCAAAGTATGAAGCTATCATTTCTTTGTTAGTGGGGCATGTTGAAGATTATATACAGAACCCAATAAGTATGATTGATTGTTACTTTGATGGTTTCAAACCATTTCTCCATCTAGAAACAGTCTCACGATCCTTCTCGTCGTACGAAGATATTGTCTCATGTGCTATCAAGACAGAAAAATAATTCTCTAAGTCATACGACTTTAAAGAAAAGAAAGAGAAGAAGAGATCTACTGAACACTCTTGAAATGGACATAAGGGGAATAAGGGAAAAGTTGAATATCTATCTTGCAGTAAATGTGGGAAGAAACACCCTGGTACTTGTTTGAAGGGAATGGGAGTCGGTTACAAGGGTGGTGAAAAAGGCCAATAAGCTCATGATTGCAAGGTGATGAAATATGCTTGTAATGGTCAATGCTACAATTGTAGAGAAAGGGGACATTATTCAAATGAATTTCCTAAGCGTCATAGGAATATACCTCAGAAAAGACCAAGGGATCAAGGACAAGCATAGGCTATCACGACTGCTGAGGTTGAAGTTTCTAAAGACATAGTGGCAGGTAATTTAATGGTTTCTTCAAGTTTAGAAAATGATTTATTTGATTCTGGATCATCACATTGTATCATATCTTCCTAGTTTGCTAAGAAAATTAGGTATATCCAATTTGATTTAACAAGGGATTTTTCAATCATAACTCTTAAGGGGAGTATCACTACAATAATCTTCTGTGAATTAGTTATCATTGAAAAATATAAATGTTATTTATCTGATGATCTCATCATCATACGCATGATTTAATTTGATATAGTCCTCGGTATTTTTTGGCTTTCGGACCATGATGCGAAAATTTATTGAAAGAAGAAAAAGGTTTCAATTTTTTTTGATGATAAAGAGTACCTTATCTTTAGATCAGAAACGTCGCCACCTAATTCTTATCTAGATCCACCCCCAGTAGCTCAACTAAATTCAATTATTATGTAAAAAGGGAATGAAATAACTATGGGAGAGGAAAGGATTGTTCAATTAGAGTGTGTATCTATTTTCCAGGAATATATTGATGTGTTTCTAGAGGATTTACCTAGACATCCTCTATAGTGAGAAATTGAGTTTTCCATTGACTTAATTATTGGTCCAAGGCCCATATCGAAGACCCCTTATATAGTGGCCATTGTAGAATTAGTGGAACTAAATAAACAACTAGAGGAATTGAGTAATAAGTGATTTATTCTCCCTAGTGTCTCTCCATGGGGAGCCCCTGTTCTTTTTGGTAAGAATGAAAGATGGATCTATAAGGTTGTGCATTGACTACAAAGAAATCATTGCTATAAAAATAAAGAACAATTATCCCATACCACACATTGATGATTTATTCGATCAACTTCATAGAGATCAATACTTTTCAAAGATTTACCATCGATTTGGATATCATCGGTTGTGTGTGAAGAAGGTGGAAATTCCAAAAACAGCATTTCGAACAAGGTACGAGCATTACAAGTTTACAGTAATGCCTTTTGGATTGACTAATGCACTTCATGACTTCATGGATCTAATGAATAGAGTTTTCATGTAATATCATAATGACTTTATAGTGGTATTTAATTATTATATCATGGTATACTCTAAAATCTATGAAGATCATGAAAATAACTTTTATAGTATTATAACGACTCTTAGAAGACATTAATTATATGGGATGTTTTGAAAGTGTGAATTATAGCATCATGAGGTTTCTTTTATTGGACATATTGACTCTAAGGATGGAATCTCTGTTGATCCTTCTATGACCAAGGCAATCCATGAATTGACTGCACCAACGAGTATAACTGAGGTACACAGTTTTATTGGTTTAACAAGTTATTATCGATGTTTCGTCTAGAATTTTTAACAGTTGGCTAAACCATTCATAAAGATCACACGTAAAGGGGTTAAATTTGATTGGACAAAACTGTGTGAATAATGTTCTGAAGAACATAAGAGATGATTAGTCAATTCTTCAATCTTGACTCTTCCATCGGGGAATGATGGGTTTGTTATTTATAGTGATGCATCAAATAATGGAAATGTTTATGTCCTTATGAAGAATGATAGATTTATTACCTATACATCAGGATAGATAAAAATTCATGAACAAAAAAATCTCACTCGTGATCTTGAGTTAGTAGCTGTATTATTTTCTCTGAATATTTGGAGATACAATCTCTAGAGTAAAAATTGTGAGATATATACCGATTACAAGAGTTTATAGTATATTTCTTCATAGAAAGAGCTCAACATGAGGCAATGATGATGGCTTTATCTACTCAAAGATTATGATTGTTCTATACACTGCCACCTAGGGAAGGAAAATAAGGTGGAAGATGCTTTGAGCAGAAAGGATCATGGAGTTTTGAACAAGATAAGATTTGAAAAGGATTTTATTTACAATGATCTGGTAAAGTTGGACATGTGTATAACAATGGAAAGATAAACATCAAAAAAATTTCAAATGTTTCCCAAATATCATTACTAGAAAGGATAAAGTGTTCTCAGACCAATGATGAAGAGTTTCAAAAGAAGATTAAATCAGTCTATGATGGGATATTGAGTAAATTTGTGTATGATGATGGAATTATGAAATTTAGGAAGAGACTTTGTGTTCCCGATATACCTGATCTAAAATACGAATTGTTGGATGTTCTCATAGTTCCAATTTCTCTATACACCCTGGTATCACTAAGATGTATAATGATTTGATGGAAAATTTCTGGTGGGACAACATGAAGAGGGAGATTGCTGATTTTGTGTTAAGATGTATGGTTTGTCAATAAGTGAAAGATAGAAGGCAACAAGTTGGAGGAGTCATGCAACCTCTTCCAATACCTGTTTGGAAATGGGATAATATTATGATGGAATTTTTTATCGGACTACCAAAAACTTCTAGAAGGAACGATGAAATATGGGTCATTTTTATCATATTACCAAGTCAACACATTTTCTTGTTATAAGAGATGATTTCACACTTGAACATTTTTCAAGATTATATATTACTAAAGTTGGGATACTTCATGGAGTACCTCTATTGATTGTTTCTGATCATGATCCTCGTTTTACATCAAGATTCTAGAAAATTCTTCAAAAATCCCTGGATATTGAACATTGTTTCGCGTTGCCTACCACACTCAAATAGATGGACAATAATAACATACTATTCAAACCATAGAAGACATGTGAAGATCATGCTGGAATGACTTTCAAGGTATGTGGGATCAATATTTACCTTAGGTAGAATTTTCCTATAACAATAGATTCCATTAAATTATTCAGATGGTACCATATGATGCATTATATAGAAAGAGATTCCACACACCAACCTGTTGGGATGATGTTGGTAAAAGAAAACTCATAGGCCTAGAACTAGTAGATGAAACGATGGAAAAGGTGAGGGTAATCCAAACACACATCAAAGCTGGTCAAAGTAGGAAGAAGAGCTATGCCAGTAACCGATGAAAGGATTTGGAATTTCAGGTAGGAGATCATGTTTTCATGAAGGTATAGCCATGGAAGGGTGTTATAAATTCTAGTAAGAAGAGTAAATTGTGTCCCTGGTATATGGGAACTTTCGAAATTATAGAACGAATTGTGGTTGAAAATTACCGTTTGGAATGCCGCCAAGTCCCTCCAATGTTCAAGATGTATTCCATGTATCACTGTTGAGAAAATCCATGCCTCGCCCAATGCATGTACTCAACTATAAGGAATTAAAACTGTAACTCGATCTGTCTTATTACGAAGAGCATGTCAAGGTTCTTGATACAAGAGAACAAGTGCTGAGAAACCGGACGACAGGTCTGGTAAAAGTTCTATGGAGACACCATAAGATAGTATAGGAAACGTTGGAACCTGAGGAACTTATGATGAAGAACCACCTGTGTCTTTTTATGCAGTAATAGTCTATAAATTTTGGGAAATAAATTATTTGAAAGTGTGTATAATGTAATACCCCATGCTTCCATGGTATGCTTTTCTATGAACAATACAATAGTATGTGTTGTACGCTACTTCAAGTTCTAACACACCACATCCAATCAAACTAGCCGTTATGAATAGTAATACCCACTTTCTGAAATTTTATAAATTATATCTTTCTAAATGGACTTCATTTTTGTATTCTTAATATCAAAATTATCCTCGGGTGAATTATTGGTATTTTTATGAAAACTATCAATTTTTTATGAATAGTGAAAAACACTAAGTTTTAGTTTAAAACTGAATTTTTATTTAAATAATTATTTATTGAATTTTAATATCTATTAGGTACAATAGATATATAATACCTATATAAGTTCAATATTATTCATTGGAGTCATTTTATAATAATTTTAGATATATAACAATTTTATTGAGCTTTTTACTGTCTTTTACCCACCTCCTATGAGTATTTTCAAATTTACATAATACTTTATTTTACCGCTTCTGTGGGTTAAATTTCAAAAATATGAGAGACATGGTTGATATCAATAAGTAAAATGTGGTTCAATAAGATGAAAATATTTTTTGGTGGATAGTAACTTTTTACTTTTATTTAACAGGGTAAAAATTAAATAGGTTAATTAAGGTTAAAAATGATATTATTATTACCCTAAAACATGTCCTAATTCTATTAGATATGTGTAACTTGACCAAAAACAACCATAGGAATATAATATTATCCTTTAGGTCCACTTGGATTTGATTAGGAAATTTTTTATTATTTAATTCAAAGAAGAGTTAAAAGTGTTAAATTCAATGTTTATTAACTAAACCATTTTTAATATTGGGTTACACATAAGATAAATTCGAATTTAAATAATAATTATAAGTCTAAAAACATTTCCTACATAATGGTATTTAATTTATATTTTTTATACATTATATAATTTAATTTATTTATGACACAGTTATGACGCAGTAATTACTTAATTAATGATATATTAAAACAATTGATATTATAAATATCCAAATAAATGTAAATTAATATTTTTTATGAATTAAAAAACTTTTATATGTTAAAATTACATGTTAGGTTGGTTATATGGATTTTTTTATAAGTAATAAAGTTGTTAGGACTTTAAAAAAAATTATTTAATGATGACAAAATTGACATAAATGAGTTTTTAAAATTAATACATTATTATTGGTTGATATAATAATCTTATAAAACATAGGTTCAGCCAATATACTTATATAATGATATGTGATTCATTAATTAACCACTTGGGGTTCTCTTGGAAGTTTATACAAAGTTTATTAACCATATAATATAAAAATTCAAAGAGATATGGTAAATGACAAATTATTTAACTAAGTGTTAAATCTAAACGATATGGTTAATATATGGACCCAAACCTGCCTAAAACCTATTGGTTGAGAGGTTTGAAACCCATACCTATCTTATCCTTGAAATAATTCTTTTTGGAGCCATTAAACACCGAAAATGATTTTATTATAAACTGATATTTCTAGATTTTCCTAAGGTTCCCCTCACCCCTCTTATAAAAGGGCACTTCCACTTATCTCAAAATAAAACCTTGAAAGCCATTTATCATGGCCAAACCCTACCCAAATATCCTCTCCACTGTCCTCCCTTAATATTGTAGGCCTTCCATTAGTCATAAATCCAACCTATTGATACCTTTTGATCAAATCAAATGGAAGAACCCAAAGAAGAGGTAAATATCTCACCACCTCTTTCAAGTTTTTCCTTCTTCAACTTTTTATTTCATTGTTGTTTCAATTTTAAATTAATAACTATAGTATATTATATATATTGAGATGTTATTATAAATATGTTACAACTATATTCATTATTATATCCAATCTTTGAATGACATGTCAGCATACGTGTGTACGTATGGCTTACCGTCTCCATGTCGTGGTGTAGTTGTTATTCAATACATTATTATTTGGATGGGTATAATAATGATGTATAAATTATGTAAATAATAATTATAACATGATAATTATTATTTATATATTATATACCATCCATTTATATATTATTTTAATATCAAAAGAATGATATTGTCACTCATGCGTACGTATGGATTGCCGTATCCACGAACATGATGAGATTCATTCCCCATTGTATCCATTCAAGACTAATTTTCATTATATGATTAAATATAATTTTTAAATACATAATGTAATTTTTAATATGAATAATATAAATCCTATATATAACAAAAATTACTTATGTAACAAATAATATAAATGAAAATGAATTAGTTAAAACCCGAAATTATTATAATACTAAAATATTATTAATAAAGAAATATTAAAAGATCAAATATGATAACATATTCATGTGTATGAATATTTTATAATTTAATAAAATTTACATCACCATTATATAGGATGTTAACCTACCCACAACCAGGAAAAGTACGAGGTAATGGATAATTTCACAATCTCTTCATTATATGAGGTCGTTTATACGTAATTATCTACTACGATCTCTTTATCATCCACATCCATGATTCTTAAAAATCTATATCAAAAAATTTATACTATTTACTAAAAAATGGGTTAAAGTCATTTACACCCTTATTTGACCATATATGTTCTGAAAAGTATATTTCCATCATTTTTCAAACAAGTTAGTTTATGATCATTTGGAAAAAACTAAGGTATGAATGTTTTTTAACTTATATGGCGGGTGCAGCTATTTTCTGCTGTTATAACATCATCAATGATTCCATAAAAAGATTATATGAATATTTAAAAAATAAATGTTTTCATTTTTAATAATATGAATTTTATATTATTTAAAAATGGAAAGAAATTTCTCTCTAAAGAATGCTTTGATTTTATCTATATCAACATACTTTGATGGATTTTTAGCTTATTTGAAATTGATTTATTATGATACAAAACATCCATATTTTATTGAAGGTTTATTGATATGTTTGATTATGGATGTGTTATTTTTACATAATTCATGGTTTATCGATAACGTATTGATATTTCTTATGCTAGTTTTATGTGACTGTTTATGTTAGGTTTAAACCTTTTCAAATGAAGAATTCATTGTTCTTAGTAAATTATTGGTGGAGCCCGCTATATCGCTTTGATGAATCGGTAGGTCTCATGAGACAAACTTGTGTCTTGGCAGAAGGCCTTAACAAAATCTTATTTGTAGTTTTGGCACAAATCCTTGACTATTTGGTCATGAAGTCCAGAATTATGCATTCCATAATTATGAAAGTGGAAACTGATATTGCATGCGATTATTCGACTAATGGAAAATCAATGTGAATAAGTAAATGGCATTATTTGATTTTATCATTGCAATGTTATGAGAAATTTCAAGTTAAAAAGGATTTTGTTTTAGTATTTTACATTGCCTTATATTTTTTGCTTCATTATGAATTTTTCCTCTATATTTTTATCCTTACTGAGTATCTGAGCTCACCCCTTTCTATGTTTTATTTTTTCCAGGATGCGACGAAGTATATTATGACTGACCTGCAGGGACAGTCTTTTTAATATTAGTGTTGACTATGGAAACAATGTTTTTGTAGTTTTCCATTTTATGATTTAATGTAAAACTTATCAATTTATCTTGTACATCCAAGGATACTAAACAAATCAGTCTTTCGATACTTGATCAATTGTGATCATTCCAATGATACGTAATAATGCACCGACTCTGGGATTCTTGGGGAAGGGCATTACAAAAGAGTAGATTCTTCATGTTATGAAAAATTAAAGATAAAAATCTTTTCTTATCGGGATATTATTTATAATACATCTTTAGTAAGAACTGAAAATAATAATACATGCATTAATTCTTCCATCGAATTTATATGGATTATTGTTAAAGAATCGATGAGATTTTTGATCACGAATAAAGAAATATCTATCGTATTACGTGAATTAAATATATTCTTAAAAACATAATTAAAACATGTAATGGTCCACTAGATGGTTCACATGGTTTTTGAGATTCAACTATTTGTTAATTTATATTAATGATGGATGTACTAAATTGAATTGTATAAGAATATTTTGAAAGGGTAATTTAATAATAAAATTCAACCATAAGGTTTCAATAAAGAGTGATCGATTTTTTATTATGTTGTTGAATACATTATTGATAAAATTTCATATAATGATATCATTGGTCTCCCAAAATCACATCATAGTGCATTCCATCTGGGTGAATGGAATTATGGAAGAGTTATTTTATTAAAATCCATTACAGAGTGGGAGAACGACATCCTATACATTTAACATAATAATATAGAGTCTTCCCATATGTTAAATCTGACAAAAAGTATTATAAATTTGATTCAATAATGAGATGAAATATTATAATAAAAAACAACTAATAAAATGTATATAATATGGTTTTGAGATCAATTTTTTATGGGAATTATCTAGAAATACAAATTCAGTTTCCATCCAATGTAAAATAATAGTCATGTTGCAAAATGTAAATTTATTATATTACAATGTCGATAAAAATAATTTTTGTCCATTTTACATAAAGGAATAAAATGATCATAGTACAATAAAAAATTGGAAAGGTATGTATGTTGAAAATGACATTCATGTATTGTGTATTAAGGATAAAATTCAATTAATGCTAATTTTCCATAATTCAACATTATCTAATAAATATATAAGTTGGATTACACAAAATTTCATTAAATATTTTCAATTATATATAGCTTGAAAACTAGAGTAAATGTAATGTTCAAAAATTGGGATTTAAGTAGGTGAATTTTAGTGTCGAAGGGTATAATGATGAATTGTTCGTTAGGACATCATAACCAATGTATGTATTTTATGTCTTATATGTTACAAATAAATATCATTTAATAAATCTATTGTTGGCTAGATAAATTACATGGTCATATGAAAAATAAATTAGGATGAAAAGTTCATTAGGGAGCATATTAAATTCATTATGGTCTAAATGTAGAAAATGTAATTTACATTTACGGTAACTATAATGATGCTAGAACACAATACATTTCCTCATAATATAGTGTTACCAATAATAATATTTTGTAAACTAAATTTGAATTTTTATATACTAATGAAGATAATGGATTTTCTAAAAATGTATTTTACCTATCCCAAGGGAGAACACAATATCAATGTTGAAAATGAGAATTTGTTAAGTGATAAAATGAGGATGGAATAATCAAGATCATTATAGAATTACACTATTAAGAAATTTTATTAAATAAGTTATAAATAGAATAAAATTTCTGTTTCTATGGAATCAATGTGGAGAACTTGTTGAACCCAACAAGTAAATGCTCAATGTAACAATAGGATAAAAAATCCAATGTATGATCTGTTTGAAATAGATAAGTTGCATAATATATAGAGTCAATTAAAGGAAATCATTTGGTATAATAATACTACAATGATCAAATTTGCATTCTCTATTTATCAAAAAATATATTTAAATCTTTATTTACATTTCCTTATGAATTATAATGTCCATTTATTTTAGATTATTTTAATTATATATTTCTATTAATGGTCACTAGAAAGAATCATATATCCTTTCAAGTAGTTTTAAAAAAATGGAATCTCATTGATGATGACGGGAAAGAAAACCCATTCTTACTAGCTATGTATCTGACCATTGTTAACCAAGAAACATTGAAATATTTCATTACATTCCATGATGAGGAATCATTTAGGCACATTGTAATTGTTAATATTTTATTTTCCATTATTAATTTTATTCACATAAATTAATATTGGGTAATTTTTTAAACCAAAATGGATTGTTGAATGTATGTAGTGTTCATCAAAACTAATTTTCCCCAAATGTATAGAATGTATGCGACAATATTCACATTAAAATAAAATCATGCTTCTTTAATTAGATAGTAAATATTTTATTTGATTGGAATAAAAATATATTACCATATTAATATATATGATAATAAATTAGAATAAAAAAATACAAACATACCACATCATCTTTTATGGATCGAGGCACATGTATATATACAAGGAAAAATAGTAGACGAAACCACCAAAAAATTTGAATCCTGTATAAATAGGATTTAAAATAAATTTATTATTCATTATAACCATATTAAATAAAAATAATTAATTTCATTTATTTTTTTAATAATTTTTATACACAAGAATTTTCGTCATCTATAAATAAGGAACTACTAAATTTAGTATCATTGACATGTTTGGAACAATATTTCTATGTTAGAGGTATATGATTTGGGGGTTCACCATGAACATATTTCTATTACAAAATTTCACAATGATATAAATATGAGTTAATGAAACATATATGGGAACATATAGATGATTTAAAAGTAATTATTGTATTATCATTTTTATAATTCCTATATATGAAACAGGGTGAAGGTGAATAAAATTTACAAAATTAATTAGTACATGTAGAGCGGCAACATAGTAGATTTGATTCTAGACAATCCCCAAAAAAACCTTCCTTACCCAAGGTAATCAATTTTTTCATAACACATTCATATAAATTGGAATAAAAAATATATTTATTAGTAGATATTACAAAAATATTACATAGGGAAATTTTTTATGATTTATATCCATAAATACCCATCAATATATTCATTTGGTTGGGTATTGTGTACGATATATAGAGATACATTCTATACAATAAAATCTCTAAAAATATCACAAAAGAGTGTTTATTAATGAATATAATGAGTTATGTGTTGAGTTGTATCTTCCTCTTGATGATCTAGATTTCAACATGATCAATAATGATTTTGGAAGACTTATATCATATATATTTACTCTTATAATAATACATGGTGTAAATAAGGAATGCCTTTTAAAATTTCATTCAAATTTAAATCAATTCAAATTAGAAGAAAAATGGACTGAAAATTTCTATGTTGTTATAAATGAACAGAATAAAGTCCAAATAGAAATACAAATAAGACCAATCTAGTGGATCAACCATGAAATAAAGAAGAGCACCAATGAATACCCTCACCCACTAGTTCCATTTTCTCATATTACAACAATACATAATCATATGTATAAATATAAAATGATCAATCTGTCTACAATATTTATTATGAAATATAAAAATTTATAGAATCAATTACATAATCAATTTTTCTTTAGATATAAATAAAATAATACCATTTTAATTGTTGGGAGTCTCATTTGTTACATACATGAAGTACATATTCATATTCTATTTTTCCAAAAATTGAATTATATGTTAATTAGTTATTTGTTATTTATATTTAATATAAGTAAATATATCAATACTATATAAATGTAAACACTATTCAAGAAATATATGGATTCAATATTCTTGGTATCATTTTGATGGGAAATAATTATTTGGAAATGAAGGAAATCAGAAAAAAGAATAAAATAAAATGTCCTTTGATTGAAAATAAACAAATTGAAAAATCTTCTTGAATGCTATTATTTAGGAGTTAAAATATTTCACATAATCATATAAAATATATTTATTTCTTAATTTGCAATTTTTTTATTGAATAATTGGATGCTCATCGTATATAAATTTGATATACTGAATGTTTATTTTTTGAATCCAAATTATGTATTTCTAGAAAATCAACAACAAATAATGTCTATAGTGAGTTTTTTATACACTAAACCCAATATTTTATCGATAAAAATTAAAATAAATTTTTTATTTTATGTTTTCACATGAATTTTTATGTCAGAGGGATATATAAAAATATTTTGAATCATTGTATAATGATAGTGATTAACCACACGAATCCTTTGGATTTATCAAAATTTACACTATTTAATTTATATAAGTTATTAATTAACTATAAATGTATATTTCAAAAAAAATACTTATTTTGGTCTAATTTCATGTAGTGATTAGAATAAAATAACTAATATGATTGTGCATTTAATGTTTTTTAATTTATTAAAGCTGTCATTTACCATTGAAAAACTAGCAACAATGAAAATTCATTTATAAAGGTAAATTACAATTTCATTTAAAATATTTTATGTTTTCTATATATATTATGAGAGTAATACCATTATTCTATCCAATCAATAGAATCAAAATAATAAGCTTTGTATTGAGATGATTTGGTGCAGTAATGTGTATCTAAATTTTTTCCAACACCATGTTTGCGTGATTACCAATATTTTTTTGATATTTTATTTGATATCGGGTTTTGTTGACTGCACATGAATTTAACACATGATGATAGTTTCTAGACACGAAGTGAATGTACGAAAAATTTTCATTTTATTTAAAACAAAAAACCCATAGCCATAACTATGAAAATAAGCATGTATTGTCTTTATACATTATGTAAAATATCCATAATTCATATAAAAAAATTTAAAATCCAGCACACATATATTAGAGAAAAATATTTTTTATTTTTACTCATTGATACTTTTTTTCATATAAAAGTATCATTGTAGTCTAAAAAACAATTCTCACAGCCAAAACTAAGAAATGATTTCTTATTTTATTGATACATTCAGATAGATATTCATAATTTATTTTTAAAAAGTAAAAAAGGACCACACATGATTTTTCAAGATTATGTGGCTAGTTTGAATAAATGATCATGGTTTCTATAGAAACGTATCTTTTAAGTAAAAAATGTGATTCATATAGACAGATCTAAGGAAATGTGTACCAATTTTCATAAATATTTGTGGAAAATATATAATTCTTTTTTTCGATTGTAAAAATCTACCAAAATTCATTCAAACACATGAATTGGTTGGAATTGATAAAAGATTATTTTTTCAATATAATATTGTAATTTTTCTTTCAATAGCGATTTATATAGCTAAACTATGTATAAAATCTCATATTATCTTGATATAATGTTTCAATGATATGTAATTTTACTAAAATATCAAATTTGACTGCAATTTAATCAAACACATGATTTTTCTAGTATTACTCATTGTGTGTGTTTTCACATTTGAAAAATCATATTTAACTCCCAAACATGAAGAAAAAATCCAAAAACCAAGCAAAAAATCTCAACCTTTTCTAATACATTATGATGCCGGTCATTAATTAATTTTGGATGAGTATACATTTATGAAATTTCAATATGATACAGTATGTTTTTGGTGTGACTCAAAGTTGTTATTTTGAATATGTAAGTGTCATTTTAGTAGGAAAAAAAATTCAAAAATCTATAAACAAAGAAATCAAGATCATATTTCAATGATACATTATGAATATGTAACATAATAAATTTTTTAAACTTAAGGATAAAAAACACATCAACCAGAAAAAAGATGTGGTCGGCATGACTCACTGTTCATTTTAAAAATATAAATGTTTTATTTTTGTCCAAAACATGATTATCATTGTCAATACTGATAACACAATATCTGAATGACTTTAATCTTTATGGAAACATACATAAATCATTTATCATGTGACGTAACAAACTAGATGTCAATATAATGAAAAACAAGGAAGGAATCACTCAAAGTGATTGTCTTTTACATTATAGTGTCGTTTTAAATAAAATGTTTTTAAGATATGATAATTTGAGAATTAGAGAATGAAATGTCGTAATACACTAGGAATGAAATAAAAATTTCCCATCGGAAATGTTTGAATTCACTACACATCAATCCAATACGTGATATCTCCATTATGACTCATATTTTTTTTTTGACAATAGAAAAGATCTTTTAACTCTAGAACAATATTTTTATTTCTAATAGTATTTAATAAATCTTTAGTACACTTGATACAAATTTAAAAAGATAAAATACTATATTTATGACAAGAAATGGATAACGCGTCAATCAGACATATGACATGGCTAGTATGACACAAAGGTCATATTTTCTATATAAAAGTTTAATTTCAGTCTACAAAATAAATCACGTGGCCAAAAACAAGAATATGAATTTGGATTATCTTAATACATTATAATAACAATTCTTAATTCATTCCTGAAATGTTTCAGTTGACCTATTAAAAATTTGGAACATGGTATGTCTAGTATGAGACTATTAGCTTGATTTCACATTAACGAAGTTTCAATTTACTGTAAAACACACCTCACATAGATAAAAACTATAAAAAGAGATCATATTATCATGATAAAATATAAAATGACACATAATTTATTTTGTACATGTCAGAGTTTACCCCACATCAATCGATTAAGTTATGTGTATAGTATGACATATTTTGTGTTTATTAATATATGTGTAATATTCATCTAAAATGAATAAACATAGATCAAAAAAACCTATAAAATGTTCTCAAATTATCTAGATAAATATAGAAAATGATACATAATTTATTTATGACATGTATGAATTGAAATCACATCAATATGACACACAATGAAGATTGTAAGTCTAAATTGGTTGTTTTTTATATAAATGTATCATTTCAGTCTAAAACACAATTCAAATCACCAAAATTAACAAAATAGGCTCAAATTATCATGATAAATTATAAAAATGGTCCATAATTAATTTTAGATTTCTAATAATTGTTCACACATCAATCCAAGTCACAATGTGGTTGGAATGAGTCAAAGTGATGATTTTCAATTAATAGTAGCATTAAAGTGGAAAATAATATACTAATATTCAGAATTAAAAAAAACAATCTCATATTATCTTGATAATTTATGAAAATATTCCATTCTAATTTTATGAAATGTATGAATTAACCTCTTATAAATTTTTCCCATGAAGTGGCCAAAATAAATACAATTTTTCTCTATAAAAGTATAATTTTATTCAAAATCATGATTCATAATTTAAAATTTTAGAAAATGATCTACATTTAACGTGACTCAAAAGTTTAATGATTCCTAATTAATTTTTAACTTGTAGGGATTGAATAAACATCAATCTGGAACACGATGTGACCTATATGAATCAAAATGAGTGTTCCCGGTATAAGGATTTCATTTTAGTATAAAATATGTTTAATACATCCTCAATATAGGAAATGATTTATGATTATATTTAATCATTAAAAATGATATATAATTCATTTCAAGTGTGTAGGAATCAACTGCATATGAATCTGACACATGATATTTTCTGTACGACACAAAGTATATTATTTCAATATAAAAGCATCCATTTAGATTCGAACAAATTCCACAGTGTACAAACTAATAAAAAAGATCCATTTATTTTCTAATAATAGGAAATAATACATATTTGGAAAAAATGATTCTCTCGAAGGGTGAATGGAGATCCGTGATAGAAGGAGTGAGCCACATTCATGTCTTGTTTTCAGGTCATAATAACTTATAAAATATTTAATACAATTATTTATATCAATATATATCAACAAAAAATATGAAATTAATAATTTTTAAAATTAATAATTGAATTATAAAAAAAAATTGACAATTAATAATGTTTTAAAAATGTTATTAAGGAATTAAATAAGTATTACCAAAAAATTATATAATTTATATAATTAAAAACTAATAATATCATTTATTTCAACATGATATAAATATTATTGATTAAAAAGAAAATTATTAATTAATAAAATAATTTTTAATTAATATTTCTATTGATAATTATTTAGATAATTTACAATATAATAAATAAAAATATAATTAATTTTATTAGGTGTAATATCATTTTTTTTATTATGTAATTAGAAATTAAATTACTCAAATGTCAGTTATATAACATTATAATTTTTTTATTTATTTTTTAGGTAGTGTTAATCTGATAAATATTTGTTTTATTTCAGAGATACAAGTTTGTAAATAATTTTCGTTATTATTTGAAAAGTCCTGCCATAAGATTTTTGTTTCTGTATTTGGTGATAATTTGTTTTTATTAATTGCAAGGATAATATTAATGTATATATTTTGAATAAAAAAATTTACTTTATATTTTAAATAGAAATTCTAGTTTAATGTAATATGTATGTTTCAATTTTTTTATTATAATATTGAAATATTTTATTTATGATTTGTTAATTTCTTTTTTTTTGATTTGGATGCCACAAAACAGTCAGCCTTTTATTTCCTTGTATGTACAATATAATGCATACGAAAATTGTAATATACTCACACTTTATCTGTGTTATCAAAAGAGATGAAAGGGATTTGTGATTTTTAGGGATATTTTGTTATAATCATTTTTTTTTTGTAACAAGAATGAAGACTTTGCACACTGAAAAATGTGGTTTCAATATTGGGTTTTCACCATAACATATCGATATAAATTAATAATGATCACATGAATTTATTGATAGGAGTCTCAAATTATAACCACTATACTTGATGTAAAGTAACCACTTTTTGGAGATCTCAATAACTCAACATCGATTGATTTCAGTTATATTTTTATTAGCAATGAACTTCATATATGAAAATAATTGTTTAAATAACATAATTTATTCCATAAAATTTTTAACATGACCTTTAAAAATTAAATATATCACTCAATCGGTTAAATGAAACAAATATAATCATTACACAAATATATGTGTCTTAAATTTATAAATATTATCCTAATTTTATATTTTATTGAATTACTTTAGTGTGAAATAATTAGTCATAAATATTAACATTTCTTCTCAATTTCTATGATCCTAGTTTCAAAACATATGTTTGTGTAATTTGGTGAAATTATGTAAATTATGGAATGAATACATCCTATTATTTCTAGGTAATTACCTTTAAATAAACCAACTCACCAATTCAATCAATGGTATATGATTGTGAAATTCATTAATAATTCATTCCAGAATTCATGTAATTGTATTATTTTTTCTAAACAATAATAATATACGTCTAAAATATAATTCGGTATTAATATTTTAGTATTATCTATATCTTAGATACTTCATGATATTACTTTTTAACTTGAAAATAATATAAAACTAAATCTAATATCTCCAAACGTATTAAACTCAAAACAACTCAATAAATATTCATATTTCTATAAATATATATTATGGCATGTTTTACAGTTATGCCAATAGATTATTCTTTAATAAGTCCTTTATTATATAAATAGTTTATTTTTTCGGAATTATTTTCCAGAATATATAATATATCATTTCATTACAACAAAAATATTATAAATAAAATTTTACTCATCTATGATTTTTTGGAAAAAAATTATAAAATAAAAAAACATTGATCGGGAAAAACATTCTTATGTAACTAGTCATGATATTCATTTTATGTGACGATTAAATAATCACCCTTGTTCTAGATAGAGTAATATTTGTGATATAATTACAAACCCCCAATGTAAAAAAATTACTATTTTGACTAAATATCAATTATATAATTCAATACTCACCATCGATCAACACTATTCTTGTGGTATTATTAGTCTATCCAATTATATTTCATGTTAATATTGTTAAATCTCTAAAAACATTAGCTACCAACATATCCTCATATAGTTATTAATAGATAAAACTACCATGAGAATTTTTCTAAATATTTCTTCTGGTATAATAACTTTGTATCCTCCAAGTTTACAAGAAAACCCCCCAAAATACTCTTCCCCACTATAGAAAAATTAATATGAATAATATAGAGAATATGAAACTATTGTAATCACATATATTTTTTATTTAATAAACAATTAATTACACTCCCAATTTCTATACTAAATCATTCATCACGAATATTATCATGTTTTCAATGAATTGTATCTATTTGGAAATATATTTATTTCTCACCTACCATATTCCATATTCTAATTAATGAAGTGGTATTTTCTATAAATATGTTTTTGGCATCATAATATTTACTCAATTCACTAATATGTTTATTATAATTTTTAATCAAACTCAATACCTACATGATTATAAACATCTATCCACATGACATCATGTCATTACTGTAACCATTTCATTTGGGTTATGGATTATTATGGGAAAATATATTTATCTACAATTTTCATAAATATAATATAATTCATTATAATATTCCGAGGAAAATATCTTCCAATAATGCTGAATTCTCATATATAAGATTAAATTTGTATCTCCATTGTCAACATCCCAATTAACATCATGAAAAATATACTATTTTTCTTATTTAGAGATTTAAAAAATGACTCACCCAAGAGTTATTACTGAAAAAATGAAAGTTTGAGTTTTGTTTCATAATATATCACTCCATGACATTACATTGGAATTAATCTCAAATGTGAAAAAAAGTTGTTATATTAGGATTAAATCATGTACTAGATGGTACTAATCATCCTTCAATACTCCTTTTATATTGAAGTTATAAATAAACATTCATGACATATATAGACATTACATCACTATTAAATAACACTTAAAACATCACACACAAAATTATCAGGGACCATATTAATTTAGTTCCTTTGGAAACATGGAAGAAGAATAATCTAACTCAGTGAAATATCATAAATTTTTCTTGATAGATCTTCCCTCATAGTAATTATATTAGAAAACAATCCTTTATAACATGGGTAATTGAAACATCAACTGCTCAGTAAGGGTAAATAATGGAAAATACATAAGTATATAATGAAAAAAGGGTTTGATAACTTTATCATGATTATTAAAATATCATACCATACATGTGAAATATCATAAACATGAATCATGAAACAATGATTTAAATTTCATAATACATTAATCATAAGTATATCAAGAGCATGGTCGGGAAATAATAACATGAGAATAAGGCATGGAAATGGGGTATACACATAACAATTTAATATGATTTTCTATAAGTCAAGACGCATTAGTATTACTTTTTAGGGAACATAAAAAAGTCTATAACTAATGAGTGGGACACACAAACATCCTCATTCATAGTCATTTCCATGTAAGTGATCGGTTTTCCCTCTCATCCCATAGTAGACGAGGTTTCCCCATCTTCCCAATGCTGATCTGGTGTTCCCATCATCCCATAGTGGATCATGATTCCACAGAATCCCATAGTGGAAACAATTCATTGACTTTATTCCAATCATTATATTATGAGATATAAACTAATTCCCAATGAATTTAAGGAATAAATAGGTTCCACCCATAATTTAATAAAATCCATACACATTCTCCCAGAAGAGACTTAAATCATACATAATATTAGAACCCATGGAATTAAATGGGTTTCATAACCATCATTCAATCATAAACATATTCTATTTAATGAAAAAATAAGAATTCTATGATTGAATCACATCCCCAGTATAACACAAGTGACATAGAATAATGTTATCTTAGAAGGAAAACAATTTTGAGAGGTAACTTCAAAAAAATACTAGTGGAAAATATCATTACTCTTTTGAAAAACACATTTTAAATTATAATCCATTTAAATAACTTTTTAATTTAAAATATCCTTTAAAATTTATAAACGAATCTTTGAAAACTATTTTAAATAGATTTGAAATCGATTTTCATATGATTCTTGTAATATATTTTAAAATTTTATTTAAAATATTTTTCAGAAACAATTTCTTGGATGGAACATAGGTTATTATCCAAAATATAATATCATTACATTAATCTTACAATATCATGGAAAAGAATGATTTTCATGGTACAACAATTCATATGGAATTATATTAACCTTATAAACGAATATTGGTGTATAACATAACATTTTTCTCAATAAAGGAAAACTGGGATAAAATTCCCTTATCGATTTGGAATATTTTGTCTTGTAAAACCGATGAAATATAAATAATATAATGGGTATTTAAATACACCTAAAAATAACTAATATCATTATATATTACATTCATCGGTACTATATGCACAACATATAAGATATATGTAATGACCATGGCTTATATATCAATTAATGTAAAAGTGAGATAGAAATCATTGAATACATTAGTTACTTCAGATTAAAAAAACCATAAAATAATAAAACCAAATATATATTTGAATAATTGTAAATAAGAGGAATTAATGTTATAACATGTCATAGGCCATCATATATTGGACACAAATGAGGCGAGTGGTGAATATAGAATGTATCTCATGCAAAAAAAAATTAATCCTAATATTAATTACTAATATAATAACTTTATATTAATGAATCCCATAAAATAATAACATCAATAATAACATATAATATTATCACAAAAAATAATAGGGTGGTGAATACGATATGTATCTCATGAAAATAAAAAGTAAGATGAAATTCCCATATCTTATGGCTTGACTCTCATAATACTATTGAAAACCTCCTACATAATAAATATAAATTTATTATAACTATATTACAGAATCATATTTAATTATATCATTTGTTTTATGGTTTAATTTTGTACTTTTATTACCATTTAATCATGAATTCTATGTTAAAGCTACATTTTGTAAAATAACCACTTTAGTTTACATACATGTTTTATACTTGTTATCATCTATCCTATTACATATATCATTACATCATAAAATCTATAATTATTTACATGATATAAATTTAATATATATTCAGTATTTATGCATTCATGTTTATTCATTTATTTTTTAGAAAGAATACAAAATACACTGTTAATGTATATTGTCAGTCGTATGTACGCAGGAATTCTATTTTCACTTCCTTCTAAAATTAAATGGATCAAATTATATGATATAGTATCTTAATATAATAATATTTATGTTATATATATCATATATATTCAATAAATTCATCATTATTATCATCATTATGAAATATTTATGAGAAACAAATCACATATCATTCATCAGATGGTAAACCACACATACACCTGAGCGATGTTATCATTTACCAAATGATCAGGTGGTAAAAACATAGATATGATATGATCATTCAAGATATATAATTATTTCATAAATATCATATAAAAATATATTTTCTATCATAATTTCTAACCATGATAGGTTGTAAAGGAAAAACGAACGACATTATTTCGTGAGGTGATATTTCACCGTACACAAGAATGGTAAATTTGATACACATTAGATAGTGGTGTTTTTTAGTATAGTTACAACCCTAAATTTTACATAATCCTAGTATGTTGAGGATATTGAGGATATTATATAAATATGAAATAAAATAATTGATGTGTTTTAGGGATGTAAGAAAACTGAAACATTTGTTGATGAATGTTGACTATTCGTTTGGTATCTCTTTTTGTTTTGAATAAAAGGACTTATTTGGTTGGATTTATTCCCAATTTAAGGATTCGATGATGATGTTAGGGATGTTTGCTTCATAATTGGAGTGATTATTTCTGAAACACATAGGTTCTTAGGTCTATCATGTTTAGAAGAAGATGTTCCTTTTTATAATAGTGGTGGAGGGAAATTCTAAAATTTCTCAAAAGAATAATATACAATAAAAATACTATCAATCCAAATACCACCAAAATAACACTTATTCATAGAAAATATAAAATAATATTTTATTATAACCCTCCAAAAGACTTTATAAATGTTTTGATATTATTTTTAACCTTATCATTTTTATTAACCATTATTTAAGACATTTTTATTTTCACTATAATAAAAAAATTAATATTATGAAGATGCAATTTTTACATAGAATGTTTAAATTAGATCATAAATATTAAATAAAATATATTTTTAACCAAATAAAAACTCCATTCCATTATATAATATCTCATTATTATTAAATAATTTAATAAAATATTATTTAAAAGAAATGACATCAGTGTTAATTTTGACACTATTTATAGAATTTACATTATGAAAATACATACAACAAGCTAATGTAAAAACTATTCACATAAAACACCCCTAACATGTCATATTCATCAAAAAATTCCTGAATTACCTTAAATAAGTGAAATTATTTTTATTTTAATATTTCTAGTTTATTTAATTAATGATTTCATTAATTTAGTAAATATTCCATCATCATTTTATAATTATTTATTACATAAATTTACTTAATAATTATTAATAATTATGTTTCTACAATGATGATAAAATTTTTATATATTAGAATAATATATATAGTATGGTATAGGTTATATTTATCCCTATATTAAAAATATAATATATATTAATGTAAAAGTGTGACATATTGTTACTCCCATTGAGTTTAATAATAATTAAGTCAATTTTCTAGCTAGGTTTCCACAAAATAATTTTGATTTGATCCTTATGTTTAATATTTGTATCATATTATTCCAATATCTTATGGGAATTAGTTATTATAGTTTTATAATATTTATTATATCAATTTTACCCATAATTACCTGATTTACCCCTAACTGTAGTATTACAAATTACTAAAGATACAATCATATTGTTGAAAAATAAATGGAAAATATTTAATAAATTTATAAATTATGATTTGAAATTTTAAATACAATTTTAATAATTCAAAATTCATAAATTTATATTTATTTATAAATTAATTTTTTTGATGGATTATGGAAGCTGGATTTTAATATGAAAATATTGAAATGATTGACATGTGATTATATCCAAATTCAATGTGAAAATTATTCCAATGACCTAAATTGTATTAACATATAATAATTGGATTAGGTGAATAAAATTTTATATAATTCTAATTTAAAACTGATGAGATATATTATGAAAAACTAAAATTTATTTCATTAAAATTGCTTCTTTTAATTATACATCACTATTTTCACTATTCATCAAAACATTAAACCCATCAGAGAAAATAATAAAAATTATTCAAAAGTATATTTTTGTATTAATATTTCAATGAAGAAGTTTATTTATTCCTATTAAATTTATAAATGTGTGAAAAATTTATTTAAAATGGATTCTCTATTAAAAAAGGTAAAATTACATTTTAAAAAAATATATGGTTTTATGCATAAAATTTGGGTCTATTCTTAAATTTGGCCAATGTAATAAATACGAATAATATAAAAAATATTTTATTGAATATGTAAAATATATATTTCATTAATACCATTCACTAATTGTAAATGATTTAATTTATTTATACAAAATGAATTTTGGGAGCAAAAAAAGAAACTATTTCCATTATAATAAATTAGAATGTATTTCCAGTTCCAATTAATAGGTATCCAATGAATTCATATTAAAAACCTTATATTTTCATAGGTTAGTTATTATTATTCCTATAGAATAATTTAATGGATTTTCTTATTATATTAAATAATTATATTTTAAGAATATTTTATTGTTATGTAAAACTCGATTTTGTGTGTAATGCAACCTACAAAATCAACTCAGCATTGTTTATAACAAAAGCCATGTATATTTTTGTGTATACCTCAAAATAATCCAAATGTTGTGCACAATACAATATCATCTTGTTATTTCAAATAAAACAATCTAGATATAGTTTTTCACACAAGATATGTTACATTCTGAATAGTGTGAAATGTGAAATATTTAAAAGATTAAATTAATTCAAAAAAATACATTTTTCAAAACATTGCAGTGTTACATTATATCCCATTTAAATTAATTTTTCCCTATAAATTCATCTTTGTTATAAATAATTTATTACATGAATTTTCCACTCATAGAAACCGACATTATAAATACAAATACTAAAACTCAATTTTAGAAAAAAAAATGTTAGAAACATAATGGTCAACCAATGTAAATCTTAACAGGGTTTCCACATATCAGAACATAGGTATCAAGTGAAAACATGGACATGTATGTGAAATCGAACCATATAGTTATAAAAGGTACTGATAGACGCATTGGTTATGAAAAAGTTAACAATAAAAAAGGCATAAATCTTTGATGATTTAAGGATCCATTTGATTCATTAGAGAAGAAGGTACTAAGATATCCATTTCAGTTTCAAGATAAATTCCCTTGAGAAGTTGAATTTTCATGATAAGAGAAACTTAGTAAATTTTAGAGAAAAGTCACCCTATGTTGTTCCTTTATAAATTATCAAAAAGGATATTTTTTTATTTATAAAGAATTAACAGATCATGAGATCCAAATATAGAATTATTTGTCATTCCAACTGACATTATCAGAAAAATATTATATCAAAAGTTGTCCCAATTTCATAATTTCACATATGATGAGATAATAATAAAATATCTAAAATCTATTATGTATTTAATCTTATACCATTACATAAGTGTTAATCCTTACAACCCTTATGAAATATTAAGATAAAAAACATTATAATTATGTTTTCAAAATATGTTTAACATTTATCCTCCATATATCAAAAGATAAATCCTGGTTGTCACATTCCAAACCTATGAATACCATCATCATGTATTCTAGAAACATGGTATTTACCATAAATCCTTATTTAAAATATGCATGTTTTTATAATAAAATATTTATTGGATATATTCCTAGAGACCAGAAAGTTGTAAGCATCATTCCTGGTGGAATAAAACACATTTAGAAAAATAATTAACCAGTTCCAAGGAAATCATTACCGTCCAATTTAGTTTATTCATACATAACATATCTCTTTCAAAATATAATTATCTATTCATCAGTCCCATATTAAAGATTATCCTCCCCTTACTCACGTATTCTATCAAAATATCACCTTATTATATTAGTCACTATTCATAGCTTCCACTACCATTCATCATATATTCTTAAATACATAGAAAAAACTAAAGTGTACCAATATTTATATGTTTAATTATTCAGTAATATCAAAAATGTACTTTTAAAACATTTATCTTTAATTCCATTTCATAATTATTAAATCATTCCTCAACTTTGTTATCATACTCTACATCACTAATAGTGATCACATGGGATTCCCCATTGAATATAGATTTAAAAGGTTTTATAATAGTGATTTTCATCATTTTCCCTTAGAATTGTTTATTGATTAAAATAATTCCCCTTTTCATTAAATATAATGCACTAAATTGTGGGAGTTTCATTTTATAGGGATTTCATTCAATTCGCATCATTGATATTTTTTTATTTACTCTATATTCATTTTATTTTTTAAAGCCAAGAGATTTAAAGGCACCCCAACCTCCACTTAAACATTGATTAAACCACACACAACCTATTAATAACTACGAAAGACACTTATGGATAACACCCTTCTGGGACATGGATTTAATCCCTGAAAGAACCTATCAATCTTAAATTTGGGTTGGTTGAAAATAAAAATTACATACCTCAAATTTCATGTGAAATTATCCTCCTAGGTACCAATACATTCATTATTCATTTTATTCCACTCAAGGAACTCGTTTCCCATCACTGTAAAAACAATATGAGGAAAGTATTTATCCATGAATAAGTTCTTGAACTCGTCCAAATCCATGTCTTCAATTTCATCTTTGTTCTTTATATTGTTGATTATATTCCACCACTGGTTTACTTCACCATAAGAAACTAAACTTCCAAAATGACATTATCATGTTCCAAACACTATACAATGTAGAATATCATTTCGATGGTGTTGATCCAGTGTTCAGATTTGATTGGATTAGAAGGACCAAAGAGATAATGTGGATTCTACTCCATGATAGACTAAATAAAAATTTATCCCCTCTTTTCTTATTTGGATGCTCAGCATTATTCACAACATGAGAAAGTTGTGTGAGCATGAAAATGATTATTTTCATTCTAGATCATCGAGAATCCAGATGTGCAGGGGATTGATCATTTTATTTTTAATATAAATAACAATTAACATGGTTCCTTTGGGTTCTATCCATTGATTTGAACAATAAATAATAGAATATGAAATAAATATCCTAGCGAGGGACCACAAAATCATGAAAACCCACATATAAGATTTCTAAATTTTGATAACATACTTCATTTATGAAACCATAGGTTTATCAAATGTTATTAATATCCTATATCCATTTAAATCATTCATGATTTTCCAAAATATTTTGTGAATTTATAAATCATATCCCCGGGAAGTATCAAACCAGGTGCGTAGAAAGGATCATTGTCACGTACCAAGTTACAATCAAGTCTGGCCCAATGCACATTATCAATTTTGTTACACCTATGTACACCTATGATGTAGATAAATCCACTTTTATTATCCATATATGTATTTACTGCTCAGAAACCACTTGGTGTACACTTTACCAAAATTACATTGTATTTTCCTATACATTAACTCATCCATTGACTTGTCTGTAAAGACACCCCTATACAAATACTTATAAATATCCCTATGGATATTATTGAATTTTTTTCATCGTAGTTTCCAAATAATGACTACAAATGTACTATGATACAAACTATAAAAACCTATTATTTATGTACACATACATTACTTCACTTTTCTGGAATATATACAACATTATAAAAAAAATTCCAAAACACAAAATTCGTTTAGTACTTTGGAAACATGGAACAAAAGTCTTTGAACTTAGTCAAATATCTTCTATGTATCCCAAAAAAATAATCCACCGTATAAATTATACATAAATACACCCATCATAACTTTTTAAATGGAAATATATGAAAGGGGTACACTAAAATGATCAGTAAGGGTAAATAATTTGATTGCATTAGCATGTCATGAACATAATAGTGTGAGAATATGATCACGATCATTTGAATATCATACCTTGAATATCACAAATCATAAACACGATTCCGGGAATTATAATATTTAGTTCATAAGACATGAATCATAAGGAAATCATTATAATAATCCATGAATTAATAACATAGGAATTAGAAATGGAATTCTACAAAGAACATAGACATTTAATAACAATATCTATAAGTCAAGAAGCATTTAAAGTACTTTTCAGATCATTTCATGAGGCTATACCTACTGGGTAGGAAACATCACCATCCCTAGTTTCCTTAAATTCTTTTTAAGGGATCATGTTCCCCCATCTACCCATATTGGTTCACATTTCTCCATCGTCCCATAGTGGATCCAGATTCCCATTATTTCCTTAGAGGATCGGGTTTCCTCGTATTCCAATAGTGGATTTAGCCCATAAAATTTATTACCATAATTATCTTGTGACACCTAAATCAATATCAAATTATTTTGGGGGATATATAGGTCCCACCTATCACATTATGAAAAAAAATCATATATGTTCCCCAAATATAATAATTCATCCATCGTAATAGATCCTGTGGAATGAAATGGGTTTCAAAAAAATCATCCCATCATTAACATAAGATATTCTAATATGTAATAAGAATGGAATCATAGATTTTTTTCCCAAGTATAACATAAGTAAAATCAAATAATTTGATCTAAGATGTAAAATAGTTTTGATAGTCCACTTCAAAAAAATTCTTGGGGAAAATGTCCTTTAAATACACAAAATCACATTTTAAATAATAATACATTTATAAAACAATTTTAATTAAAAACAAACATTATAAATTATAAAACATTAATTGAAATATATATTCACTATCAATTAAATATATTTTCTTAAATATTCTTAGAAGATAATTTTAAATAATTTTAGAAGAATTTTTTAGAAAATATTGTTTTGAAGGAACACATATTTATGACCGAAAATAGAATAAAATTTATTGAAACATTTATTACCTATAAAATTAATAGATTAATGATACATAGTTTCAATCGATATTATATACACCTCATAATAAATTATATGTGTATAAAATTATTTGTATCTCAATGAAAAAATATTTGAGAAAAAATTCCCTTATCGATTTTGAAACATTTCATTTTTATACCCTATCAATGATAGATAATCTAATGGATATGTAAATAACCATAAATATTAGTAAAAACATAATATATTACATTTATCTACATTATATAAATGACACATAACGAATAGGTTGTCAACATGGCTAAAATATCATGGAGAATTAAAGTGAAAATAAAATCCCTTGCTACTTGAGTAACAATACATTCAGGAATCCCATAAAATAATAACATCAACTATTGAATGAATTTTATTAAATAAAGGAAATTAATGATATAACATATCTTTGGTCGGTATCTAAACCACCCAAAGGAAGTGATTGTTGAATATAGAATGTATCTCACTTAAATTATATGTGAGATTAAATTCTATTAATACATGAGTAACATGTGTTTCATTAATCCCACAAAATAATAAAACCAATTAGATATTTTAATTTTATCACGAAAAATAACCATGTTGTTAATATGGAATGAATCTCATGTAAATAAAAAGTGCGATGAAATTCCCTTACCTTATGTCTTGACTCTTGTAGTACTCATGAAACCCTAATTTATAATAAATATAAAATTATTATAAATCTATTATATAATTTTATTTAATTATATAAGAGAATATATAATTTAATTATGAATTTTTCTTAACCATTTATCATCCATTCCATGTTAATTTTAAATTGAAGGTAATAATCGCTTGTTTTTCTGTTCATGTTTACGTAGTTATCTTTGGTATTATTACATAGATCAGGACATTAACATGTATAGAATGATAATCGTGATATATATTTCCCATATATTCATTATATATGTATTCATGGTGATTCATAAAATATATAGATATAAAATAAACTACATGGTTCATGGAGACGGTAGGTCGTACGTACAAATAAATGTTGATTTCATTTTCTTGTTATATTAAAAAGAAAGATAATTATATGATTTATTACCATTCCAAAATAAAATTGATGTTATTTTATATCATATATATTCATTAAATTTATCATTATTACCATCAACATGAAATATAAATGAGAAAAAAATCACATCGCATTGTAGAGATGGAAAGTAATGCATTCGCATAAGCGACATTGTCATTTACTGAATGATAGTATGGTAAAATGGTATATATGAAATATTCAATAAAAACATTAATTATATCATAATAATCACATAAAAATTTAGTGTTAAACATAATTCCAAACCCTGAGTGTGGTAAAGGTATAACAAACTATACTAATTTTTGAGGCAGTAGTTCATCGTTCACAAGAACGATTTGTTCAATACTCATTATATAGAGGTGTGTGTGAGTATAGGTAGAAAAATTAATATAAAAAATAAAAGTAGAATTATAATAATAAGGATATTATATATAATTGTATTAAAATTCATTTAAGGTGATTAATGAATAAATAAAAAGAAAATATTTTTTGAGGTACATTTCCTCTTCTTTGGACATCTCCATTGGCTTTTAACTAAATGACTTATTCTGTTAGATATATTCCAAAATAACTGATTCATTAAATAATATATGTAGGCTAAAATAGTAATTGGACCATTTTTTCCAATACCAATAGGTTATGAAGTGTGCGGGGATGAGAATTAGTTGTTCTCTTTTATAAGAGAGGGGAAGGGAATTTTTGTGATTTCTCAAATTATTAATTTATAATAAAATAAATATCAATAAAAATACCAAAAAAAGAAATTTATTATAATACTTCATATTATAAGGTTTTAATATAATAAACCAATTTATTTTAGAAAATAGTTGATGTTGTTTTAAGCCTTTTAATTTTCATTACAATCAGTTATGTCATGTTAATTTTCCCCAATAAAATAATGTTTTCAATTTTGTAATGATATAATTTGTACATATAAAGTACCAATTAGACAAAAATTTTCAATAAAATACATTTTTGTTCTTATCTCATCCACTTGTAATTATTTTTTATTTTTTTATTTTTTAACAATGTAATAATATATTAGTTTTAAAATATATCATAAGTGAAAATTTCAAAATATTAATAACCTCTACTTTATGAAATTACACATTGTAATAAAACATAATAAAATTAAAAAAACACACCCATAACATGTAATATTCACCCAAAAATATTAGAAATAATGGTAATTTGGTCAAACTATATTTAATACAATATTAATAATATCATTTTACTGATTATTTAATTAATTTATTAGTTAAAAATTATCAAATTGTAACTATTTATAATAATGATTAATTAATTAAAAATTAAATTCAATATTCTATGTTGTATGTGAAAATTTATATCTCATAATAATATTTGAATTGAGGAATATCATCAATCTACTACAAATTTAAAAATATTCTACAAACTAAATGTAAGAGTGTGACATTTTGTCACTCCATTTGATTTTAATAATATTTTATTAATTTTCTTGGCCAAGTGGCCATAAATCATTTTTTAGATCATTATGTGTTAAGAGTCGATTTATATCAATCTATTAACATTCCGTAAAGTGTTATGGTAGTTTCCTAATATTTATTATATCATATTTAATCAAAATTTCATGATTTACCCTTAATCATGGTATTAAAAATTATTAATGTATAATTAAAATTGTTGAAATATAGAAGGGACATATTTACTAATTTTTAACTTAGGATTACAAATTTTACACCCATTTTTCACAATTAAAAACACATAAATTTCTAAAATTTAACTAAAATTTATCTTGTTGATGGAATGAGAAAATATGTTTTTTGAATTTAAAACGTTCAATAGAATGAAAAGTTTTATATCCAATTTCAATGTGAAATTAATTACAATGAACTAAATTGGATTAAATGATAAAAAATGGTTATATTTATACTTTAAAACATATCAAATATATAATTCAACAATATAAATTATTTCAATAAAAAAGTTGTTTTCAATTAAAAATGAGTGTTTTTTATTATTCATCAAAACATAAACATTATCATAAAATCAATGAAATATTGAATCATAGAAAATTTTAACATCTTTCATTCAAATAAGAAGTTTATTTTTTTGTATAATAATTATAAAATTGTAAAAAATTGATTTAAAATGGTTTCCCATTAAAAGATGGTAAAATTACCCTTTTAAAAATTATAGGGTTTTATCTGTAAAATAGTGTTCATTTATTTTTTATTTCTTTAAAATATATTATATAAATATAAAAAATAATTGAAGGAATTTATATAATATATATTTCATTAATATCCTTCACTGTTTGTTATTAATTTAATTTAGGAAGACAAAATTTCATTGGGATCATAAAAATAAAACATCTTACATTATAAACAATAGGTATATATTTTAATTTATAATTAATTGGTAACCAATTAATTAATATTATAATATCTATATATTAATAATTTAGAACTATTTATTATGACTAATTTAATTTATATTCTATATCATGTTATATTAAATTATAATGTTTTAATACTATACTATTATTTAGTAAGACACAGTCTTTCGTGTAATACAATCTGTCAAAAGAACTTGCTGTTGTGTGTAACACATACCATGCTTAGTATTTCATATACCATAATCTAATCCAAGTTTTTCTTGTAAATAAACATCAACTTGGTGTTGTGTCTAACACAAGCTAAATATTTTGTTTTTTACATAAAAAAAGTTATATTTCGAATTTTTTTAAGTGGAAAATATATAACAGATTAAATAAATTTGAAAAATATATTCAAATAAATTTCTATGTTTTACAAAAATTCATTATTTTTCATCCATGGATGATTTATTCAAAAAATTTATAGTATATAATTATATTAATACATCTATCGCAAATATATCTATAATTTATAAACATAAATTTCTTATTAGATGAGGATAGTTTATATTTTATTCACCACATGCAATCCTGGGAATTATTTTTTCATAATATTCACATTTTTTAAAAAATATTTATTCTTTTTAGATATCAATGTTTTCATGATTTTGAACATATTTCTTGTAAAAATTATTTCATTGAGATGCACTATCCAAATAAGTAATGTAATATCATTTTAAATGAATGCTATATTTTTATCAAGGTAATAATCTATTACTATCTGACACCTTCATCAACACACACACAATAGAACCATCAATATATATAGAAATCATTTTGTTTAGAAAATTTACAAATCCAGATCATTTTCCCCATTCATGAAATCAATCATAATATTTATTCAATTTTTTTTTAATTTTCCAACAGAAATACTTTTCAATTATATCCATGACATTACAAGAAATTTATTATTGTAGGTAGGAGCCATATTTTTAAAATCCTTATTTCAAACAAGATGATATTTTTGTTTTATTTCACAATAATCATTGATATTAGTTTAGAATACCATTTTTTCAATTATTTGTAATTTTCCCCATAAAAGTTACCCAAACATAATTAAATCATTCTTCATAAATTTATGTAATTCTAATTTTTTATTTTGGACTCAATCTTTTAATTTATTAGCCACTTCAAAAAAATTTGTTTCAACCAATTAGATTAGGCATTTTCATATCTATTTTTCATGGAATTTTTATTTAATAATAAAAATTTTATAATTGAAAAGAAAATTTGTATCCTTATATTTAATCAATAATGAAAATGTAAATAAAACAGTTTTTAAAACATAAATTTAAAATATTAAATTTAAATCACCATTTAAATTTTATAAATATATGTTTATAATTGGCTCATTTACTTAATGGTAATCAAAAATTCCAAGGGTATTGAATCTCATCATCAAATAGAAGTGATGTTGTTGATGTACTATGAAAATCTATAACAATAATATGAAAATTTACCAACATATAATTGTTGTTGTTGTTGTTGTTATTGTAACTCTATTAACATAAAACATTCACTTATGAAACAATATATATATAATCATTGGACTCATCCTTGAAATGAAAATAATGATATTAATTTTATCATTATATGACATAGATTTTTGAAAACCATTGAGCTTACATTTTCTGACTTATTTTAAACCACTTCTTGTATGCTATTTGGAACAAATGTATTCGTTTTATTTAATAGTTAAACATATTTTAATATATTACTATTGGGTTTTTAATGTATTTAGACGTTTCAGTCATGAATTTTATAATTTCTCTTATGTCATCCAAAAATTTATTTTGTAGCTCAGTTGCTATTTTCATTATGGTTTCCATAAATTGACACACGTAACCATTATTCACTACTTTAAATGTCATGTGAATATTTATTCATCTATTAATGATAAATAATTTGGGGTCAAAAATAAAATCTCATGATACCATATTTACTTTTCAGTTACTCATAAAATATTTTAAATCAATTTAGAGCCTAAAAACTACTCTATATGAAATAAATATAAATAATATTATTAAAATCATAAACAATGTATTGAAATACAAACATCATTATGGTTATTTCTAACTCACTAATAAACACATCTTCCAATAGTGATGTTCACATAGTCATGGTTTAAAATTCTATAGATATATGGATAAAATTAAATATTTTATCCTTCCTTAAAGTACATTAGTGTTACATCATTTTTTGTTCATCATTGGTATGTTCTCCATAACATAAAATGATAAAATCCTTGAAATTTTGTTATTTTCAAATATCTATTTTAGGAATGCAATAAAAAAAATTCTCTTTTAAACTATAATAGAGATAATTATAATGACGGAAAAATTGAATATGATTTTAATTTTTTGTGTTTAATTTAAAATAATTTTATTATCTATGAATCTATTAATGAAAAAATGAATTATAAAAAACATCATTCCCTCATTCTTTTTAATCCTTAAAAAATTATATTTAATTCTATCAATGAATGTAATACAATTTATTGTATTCCTATTCAAACCAAATATAGTTATTCTTGGGACATTAAAATTTAATAAATTATTATTCGAAAATGTAGTAGTACCTCCATAATTGATGAAGGTTAAACCCCTTTTATATTTTGAGGCATTAATATATCTTCATATTTTCTAAACATAAACTCATACATGTCTCTATATTCAACAGCAAAGGATTTTTATACATATGATTTCCATTTTTATATGAATGAAAAATACATTACACAAACACACACTTGAGGAACTTAAATATATAATTCCTTTGAAAATCATGAAACACAACTAATTAGTCCATAAGTGAGTTACATCATGTCCCACTATGTTCTTAAAAAATAGCACCCTTATTTTACATTTAATACATATTTTTTTATATCTTATGGAAAGGAAACCTAGGAATTGTAAATATTATATTCTCTATAAGAGTAAACATGGAAGATGTCAATATAACATGAGAATATTTATATGAAAATTATTATAATTACATATAATATCCATTCCCTAAATATAATATGTCATAAACATAAGTCATGGAATAAATCATAGGATTTCATAATACATGAATCCTAATGGAATCAAAGTACGCGATTCATTAGGGAATAAAATTAACATTATAGATTGATTCTTCAAACATTAAAAATAATAGAAAATAATTTATCAGGGATACCCACAAAGACATTCATAACATGTTAACATTGGGCTAACCACCAACGTAAATACATTGGGCATAGGATAACTACTGAAATACCCTCTTTAGATCTTGTGATAACCTCTTAATCACCATCTTTCAAACATGGTATAACCTCATGTATACCTACTTTCAACTACAGAATGACTTACTTAATACCATTTGAGATCATATAATATTAATCATTGTTAATTTCATTGTAGGGATATATAATTTGCAATCTACTTGGTTGAAACCAAACCTCCATCCTTGGTTATAACATAACTACATCCCATGGTTATAATGTAACAACTATTATATAATGAAAATCAATCATGTCTGTTTTACAAGATTAGAAATCTTATATCATGATAGATCCATTGAAAATAAATGGGTTTCATAGGATATTCACCATTTCATCATAGAATAAACCATGAAAAAAAGAATTGGGTTTCATAAGAATTTTATCCTAGTAAAACTCGTGTAAAAGAAAATGGATTTACAACCATTTTTATTCATAAACATAAACCATTCGTAGATATAATAAGAATGGTATCTTTGGAGGATCTCCCCAGTAAAGATACATTAAAGAAATATCTTCTGGAAAGTATCCTTTCAACATTTGAAAATAAATTCAAAAAAATCCCTTGAAGATAATATTTAAAATACACAAAGGATGATTTAAAAAAATGGTCATAATGGTGGGAAATTTTTTTTATGTCATTCATTTTTAAAAAAATTATTCTTTTCACATTTTTGATATAATAGAAATTGTCATTGTGAGAAAAAATGGAATGACAATTCCTTTTATTATATTTTTTTAAATTTTATTAATAGGTCAAATATATATTTAATAAATCATTTTATATATTTAAAAAACATTTATGAATTTTTTTAGAAAGAATGTTTTTGGAATAAAATTTAATTCGACTGAAGAGACGAGTAAAGAAATTTTTTCATAAAATAAATATTTTGAACACATTAATAAAAAAGTGAACAAAAATAAGGGAAAATATTTATTGACATGACATAACCACTGGATATTAAAATAAATGTGCTTCTTTAGAGATATATTATATAAATCCATCATAGGATCTATAAAAAATTCTTGATAAATGATGAGATTTTAATATAAAAATTCTTATACATTGGGATCATTGAATCATAATCCCCATGAAATAAAAACATTAAATAAAACATGTAATATAATTAATAGATTAATATATTTTATTTAACTCATCAATGGGTAATTATATACAACTTATAAAACAATATAGGTCCATAACACAACATATTTGTCAAAGAATGCAATTTGACTCAAAATTCACATTCAACATTAGTAGCTTTCGAACTATAAACCTCATGAAAGTTAGATTCCAAAATTAATAAATAAATCCCTATTATTTTTAGGAGATTCATTATAAAATTCATTCACAAGTTGTCTAAAAATCACATAATAGAACGAAATGGTGATTTTTTATGCATATCTTATAATATAATATTTCGATGTAAATCCCTTATCATAAGTCTTGACTTATTTTTTACATGTTAGAACCTAAAATATAACAAATATAAGTATAATATAATTAAATTAATTAAAAATAAATTTATATTTAATACAATATATTGTATATTTATGACCTTTTATTATATCATTAATACCAATTTCATGTTAAAGTCATGTTTCGGGCCATAACTGCTTTCTTTTTCAAATATAATCAGATTTGTTATGATTGGTCTCATTTCATTGATCATTGTTCCACTATAAAAATAATTTTACACATGATATATTAATATAATATATATTATTTTTATTCTATTCATTCATAATGATCCATTAATGGTAGAGATAAAAAATAAATACATTGTTAACAGAGACGGTAAACTGTACATATGTATGAATGTTATTTGTATTTTCCAAATAGAAATATATAGTGAAAGGTAAATAATATACTAAAAATAGAACATAATTTTTATTTCATATATTTAAAATATTATCATTAAAAACAACCTTATTACTTTTCTTTAAATGTGTGAATGAATCACAATACCTTATATAGTAGTAGTTTGTTGTAAACATGAAAGACATTATTGTATGCCAATGGAAATAAAATTAATAGATAACCTAGGATATATTTTTTAATGAATCTGAATAATATCATAAATATAAATTTTAAAATATATATTAATCATTATATCCAACCTTGAGAGGTGGTAATTGAAAAATTAATTACAACAGTTTATGAGGTGGTAATCCACCAGATATTGGAATAATGATTTCATAAAAAAAATTGATGGAAGATAAAAAGTTATAAGGTCATTAAAATAATCTAGATACATATAATTATTCATTAGATACTTATTTTAATATACAAACATGGTTTAATTATAATTTATGGAGGTGGATGAAGAAATATTATAAAATAGTCGATTAGGGACACCAAGTCTTCTTTAGAAAACATCTTTTTTCTTGAACTAAAGAATTTGATGGATGTATTTGTGACAAAAAAATAATGATTATAGGATTAAATGAGTTATTTATTGATTTTATTTCCGAAGGTGTTGGAAAAAATGGGTTCTAAATGTGTAGGGCGAGGAGAAGTGGAGGATTCCTTTTATAAGTTACTTGAGTTATAAAATTTTAATATTGAAGTTGAATATAATGTACCGATGTTTTTTTGATGAAAAAAGTCTCTAAAATTGTTTATTATCAACACTATAACATATTAGATCTATATATAGATATTAAGAAAATTGGACATGTATTTAGTAATATGTAACCCTTGTTTGTTTAGTTTAAACCCATGGTACACTGGCATTTACCTTAATTGAAGTTAACAAATTTTAATATTTTTTCAATTAATTATGGAATAAATTAATATTAAATTATTAGATAATATAAATTTTTTAGACTCCCCATATGGCTTCCATTTTTAAAAATTTCACTCATATAATAAGAAACTTTTACTGTAAATTTAACCTTCTTGATGTGATGATAATGTAGGTTTTCAAAGAGAAAATTTTCAAAAGATTAAAAAACATTAATATCAAACTTCAATAATTTATTTTAAATGACCTAAATTGATTTAAAATATATATAATCTAAATTAATTTACATTAAAACCAATTTAAAACATTAAATTTTACTTATAAGATCTTTAAATGAAAATTACATTTTTAATAAAAACCATTGTTTTTCACAATTCATCAAGAAATAATAATTTTAGAAATAAACAAATAATTAAACGTATAATTACATATTAACATTGAAATAAAAATGCGATTTTATATTTTAAATTTAAAATTATTCTAAAAGTGGATGAAAATTAATTTTACAATAGGTGTACAAAAGGTTACAAGACTACTTTTAAGAAAAATATAGTTATAAGCACGGAAATTGAATTATTCTTATTTTATCCTTAAAAACATAGAATATGAATGCAGATAATTTTATTGATAAAATAATATAAAAAATTTATAAAAATAATTTTCAATATTTTTTTTCAAATTATTATGGTAAAATATATTTTCCTCATAAAAATATCTTTCATAAAAATATTTCTTTTATTTTCAAGTAGTCTTTATTGAAAATTAAAATTATTTGGTCACCAAATAAATCATTTTATATGAATTTGTAAACTATATCATTTCATAATTTATATAATCATATTCGTACATATCAACTTAATGTCTGTGTGGTAATAATAATATGAAATAATAATTTCTTGGTAGTACATCATGTTTCATGTAATCTCATTGTTCCTTTTAACATAATATAAACTCATAATCATATGAAATGCAAGATAAACACATTTTTATGTGTAATGAGAAATTTAAATAAGATAAAAAAAAATTCAAAATTTTTTTAAACAATATATTGGGTTGTTACATTTTTCACCAATAAAAATAATTTCTCTCTCAAAATTCATCACTTTGGTACAAAAAACCTTTGATAATTCTGATCAATTACACCCTTTGGATCCCACAGAGCATTCTCATGTAGGTGGAGTTTTTAAAAAACATTTTCTCGGTATGTAGTCTTGTTTTGAATAGATTTATCTATTCAATCTTGAATCTCTACTGGTTGATCCTCATTTGAAATATAATGCATTACTGGTACGGCTTTCATGTTTAGTACATGTGATGGATTAGATATGTACTTCCTCTTAGAGATACATGGAACACATCAAGAACCTAAGAGTGGTTCGTTATAAGCAACAATATATAGGATACTATCCATTTATGATAAATAATTTTTAATGGAGATTTATACCATGGGATTATTTTTCCTTCGTATCATAAGAAAAACATCATTATTTGGTTGTTCTTTGAAATATTTCCACTTCCCCACATTATTTTATGAAATTAAATTGAATTCTTCAATGCCTAAATGACCAAAGGATCACTAATTTCAAATATATTTTACTATTTTGGAATTTTAATCACTAATAATAATAAAATATTTATCAATTGTTATCCTATATGGTTAAATCATCACACAGTGTAGTGATAATTTTATATCTAAAACAATATCTGATGTTCAACACAAAAAAATTTCCTAAATATTTTACTTGATCAATCTTCCAAAATGGTAAAATACAATCAATTATAAATAATAATACAAATTCTAAAATCAATTTATTAGTAATCCCCCAGACATCATGTTGTAGATATTAATTGTCAGTTACCAAACCTATAAATATCTTTATCATGTATTTTCTTAAAACATTGAAATAAATTGATTTACCTAGAACCATATTGAAAACATTAATTCTTCCTTATTACAAGAATATAACATAGATTATTAGATATATTCCATAACTCAATTTTTTAATTCTATAAATGATATGATAAAACACACTATCATTGAATCATTAGAAAATTATATTGAAACAAATACTATCAAAATTAATTATGCATATCAATCATATATCTATACCGACATAATAGTCTCAAAATTATGAATATATAATGGATTATCATTCCCTTAATCGGGTATTTTCTTTGAATATTCCCTTTCCATTAAATCACTTCCCTGAGTCATAAGAAAAATCCATCATATTCTGGTAAATCCTTAAAGAAAAAATTATATTATACCACCACTATATATTTAATTATTCATTAATTACAATAAATATAAACATAAATCGTTATTCTTAAATCTTAAAATGTTAACTATGATCTGTTTTTATATTAACTAATACCTATGTCATTTTATTTTTCATTCGTAGTCTCTTAATAAAAAACTATTAATCATACAACCTTTATAATTTTGTTAATGAGATTTCCACATATTACATATATTTTACAAATTACAATAATTTTTATAGTTAAAACATTCATCAATTGAAAATTGCATACAGAGACCGATATTATCGTCCATCTCATTAATATAAATTTTCGATTTCCCTTGGAAATTACTTTCTCTATGTCCCATTTTTTCACAGTCAATACATATTATCAATCCTTTGAGACATTACCTTAAGTGTTTTTTCTCAAATTATAGACTTATATAAATATAAATCTTCTTTAATCAATCATCTTCACTGCCCAAACTCACAGTGAAATATATCCTTCTCTTCTTTGGTGAGTCTGAGAGTTGGTTAATTTCCATTTCTTTAATCATGTTTTATAATAAATTATTAATCCCAATTAAAATATCTTATACTCTTATCATAATCTCATATGGATTATAATAAACTTATTATCTATCACATTCATTGTTTATTCATTTCCTTTTTGTTTTCTATGTTGAAGAAACTAAAATGCATTATTTGGGCTGTAATAACTAGAGTGGGGAACCACATAATCATGAGAAGTAATTTATAAGATGATTCAACCATTAAACCCTATTTTAAATATAGGAAAACATGGTTTTACCATTTTTCATTAATCTTAATCATCCAGTGAAATTTTTTCCTATCATTTATAAAGAGTTTTTGAATTTCCAATACATATCCTCTCAGATATTCAAAACATGAGTGTAGTAAAGCTTGTTTTTTACACCATATGATGGTGAGTCTTGCTAAATGAAACCCTTTCGATGATATTTACCCTATGTACCTCTTTTTTATATCCATCCCCACTTATATGATCCAAACAGGGATGTAATTTAATGGACACCACCCTATCTACAATTTTCCAAAATTCTAATATAGTTTCCCATACATTGACTTATCCTTAAATATACCATCAGTTATGTCGATAAGTATCGTACAAAAGTTTTATCATTCTATTTTTCGAAGGTTAAAAAAACCTATCCCCTATTACCAACTATATAAAACTTGGTTTCTCATACACATATATTTCATCTTTTTAGATGAATATTTATTATGTTACACAATCCCATACATGAAGATCAAAATGGTATAGTTTATTTTGAAGCATGGTGATGTAATCAATTGGTCCATAAGTGACCCGCACTATCTCCAACTATTTTCCTTGTATCAGTCATCCTTATTTTACATATCATACAGAAAACCATTCTACATTTCCTATGGAAAAAACACAATAATGTGAGAGCTCAGATGATTAGTAAGGGTAAAAAAGAGAGATATCAATATAACATGAACATATAGATATGAGAATATGGAGAATAACATTTGATAATAGTACCCTACATGTCATAAAACATAAAATGAGTCACAACATAAATCATAACAGTTCATATCACACGAATCATAATAGAAGTAAATAACATGAGCCACGAGAGAATAATATTGGAATACGTGATAGATTTATAGAAAATATATAATCATATAAAATATTTTGCCATGTTTACCCACCAAGACATTAATAAAATGTTAATCCATAGATAACCACTTCGGTACCTTCTTTAGGCTTGGAATAACCTCCCATGTTCCCTCTTTTGGGATTGGGATAACCTCTCATGTACCATCTTTCCCACTTCGTTTAACCTCTTCTGTACCCACTAATGGGATTGGGATATCCTCTCGTTCACCCTTTGATCATAATTAAAATTAATCATTAAACATTTCATTGGAGGGAGATATAGGTCCCAACAATAATGGTTATAATGTATCCATAATTCATTGTTATAATGTTACCATTGTCACAAGTTATAATGTGACCACCTGCACATAATGAATATCGTACATGTGTGTAATAGAAGATCATAAAATATCCAAAATATGTGGACAAATGAAAAGAAATGGATTTCATATAAATTTCATCATTTCATCATATAATTAACCATGGAAAAGGTGGTGGGTTTCATAACTATTATATCATGGTAAACCCCATGTAATAGAAACATGTTTCATTATCATCTTTTTATCACAATCATAATCAATTTATATAAATAATAAAACTAGTTTTGTTAGATTAAATCCCTATTAAAGCATATATAACATTCAAGGATAGCATATTATATGGAAAATGATTTTGAAAAATCCCTTGTATCATTTTTTTGTGAAAATAGCCTTTCTCATTGTTAAAAAACGATTGAAAACATAAAACATTTTAAATATAATTTTCATTTAAAATAACCTTTGAAACACATAAGGTATATATTAAAGATAAATGAAAAATTTTATTGATTAAAATATCATTTCCTCTTTGGAAAATAAATTTCAACATATAATAAATTATAAAATTAATAATATTTGATGTTAACTATAATATCATTTAACGAAATATTAAAATAAATTAATGTTCATGATGGTCGGAAGTTCCCTTCCATTGATATAAGTTAAAAAATATATTCCTTTGACAATTTTTATAAAATCACAACTTGGATTTTTTTACAAAATGAAAATAATATTATAATTAAAATTTTTTTTAAAAGGTAAATAATGAGTAGAATGTCATCCAAATAATTTTGAATAATTTATAAATAATTTTTCAAAATAAATTCAGAATAAATGGTTTCAGAAGAAAAATTGTTTTTTATCAGTGAAATCAATATAGATGATTTTAATAAATACATTAATTTTAACTACTAAGTAAAAATTGGATTAAAAAGACAAAAAACTTTTATTATCATGAAATAATAATATTACAATATAATGAATGAGTTTAATGAGATATATATCATAAATTTTCATCATTGGATGTATAATCATAAACAATTCTGGTAAATGATGTGATTGTAATATAATACTCTTACCACAATGTTAAAATTGAATAATAATCCCGATGGATTAATAAAATTAAATGAAACATATAAGATATTGAAAAGAATTAGATTTATTTTATAAAATGTTAAAGGGGTAGTATATTCACAAAATTTAGTAATATTAGTGTATAACACAACATATGTACGAAATAAGGCAATTTGCGAATGAAATCTCAAACCACATTAAGAACTTTTGAATAGTAAAAATTATAAATGAGATATCATAAAATGTACATGTAAATAACAATAAATTTTAGGATGATAGTGATATAATAAATTCATTATCTAGTTATACACAACATAAAATAAACACGTTGTGAATATGGAAGGTTTCTTCTAAAAAGTAAAATTTATAAGGAAATCTCTTTTCGTAAGTCTTGAATTCGTTTGTAGAAATTAAAAATACTTTATAATAAATATTATTTAATTATGAATGTATTTATGAACCATAATTATATAAATAATGCCATATATAATTTACGTATGAATTTTTATTACCATTTTATTATCATGTCTATATAGAAGTCATTTTATTGAAATTAATTACATTGTTTTTGTTGTATGTTTTTATTTTTTATTTTTGGTCCTCTTTCTTTCATCGTGGTTCAATAATATCAATAATATTTTAAATGATATAAATTTAATATATATTAATTATATATGTTTTTATAGTGATCCATGAAATGTGGATATTATAACTACAATATATCATTCAGAGAGATGATAGGTTGTACGTACACTTGAACAATTTTTATATTTTATTAATAAAAAGAATTAAAGAAAGAAAAATAATTTATTAAACAAAAGAAATTATATTTATTATATATATATCACATATGTTCATGAAAATAATAATTATTATCTTCCAGGTAAAGCATTAATGATTCACATTTCATTGCAAGGTCGAAATCTTCCAATGACATGAACGATTTTATCATATTTCCGTAGAAAATAAAGGTATGAAGGAACATGTGATATAATTATCCCATAAGCATAATAATATCATATATAACATATATAAAAAACAAATACCTAATTATATCTGATAATGATATTTGGTAATTGAAAACAGATGACATCGATTCGTGATGCGGCAGTCTACCACATGCAGGAGTAATGATTTCAAAACCCATTTAGTGGATTAGGAGATGGATGTAGGTCATGAATATAAAATATAATTTTTTCTATTATTAGGATAATTAGTTTACAATATAATCATTTTTTGATAATATTTTAAAGCTACATATGATGAAATAAAATAAAACAATTGATTATGAACATTACCTCTTCTTTAGTAAACATCTTTTGGTTTTCACCAAAAGGATTAATAAGATGGATTTATTACCCAAATATGGAATCTATAATTTGAAGAGGGAATTAAAAAATTGTTTTGGGTCAGCCTTTCTTAGGTTTGATGTGTATCACACTTGAGTTGTTTTAATATAAAGAGGTGTAGCCCCATTTTCCACATGGAACAAGTATCCAAAATCGGTCATTCTAAATCCATGAATATATAATGTATAAATATTTCATTCTAATTAATTTTTACATGATCTAGGTAATTTTAACCACAATTTTTTTTGTTTAACACATTGTTAACCAATTTTAATCTTATCCAAAAAATAATTTTACTGTGTTTACTATTCATTAAGGTAAAAAAATTTGGTTACCTTACTGTATAATATAAATGATTCACTTCAACAATATGGAATCCATATTTATAAATTCCATTCATTCATGTGGGAAATATTAATTTAAAATTAATCTTATAGAGGTGATGAGAATGATTTCATTAAAAAAGAAAATGTTCAAAATACAAAAATATTTCATATCAATATTCAACATTAAAATTATTCCAACAACATAAATTGGATTAATAATATATATACAAATTCATCTCTTGTAGTTAAAAACAATTCATAAACCGAAAGTAACAATATTATTACTTTAAGTGAGGATGTAATTTTTAACAAAAATTAATAAAAATTAAATGAACTCTAATATAATATAACACTAAATAATTATTGTTAAATAGTAATTTATTAATAAAAATTAATAAAATTTTAAAATTATAGTGGTTTATTTATTTGAAATGTGATTTGAATTATTTATATGAAAAATAAATATTTTCTAAAAACTGTAGTTTTCTAATAGGTTTAATTGTGATGATTTGGGAATGCAATTTAAAATAATTTATTACCTCTTTTATAAGTTTCATTTGATAAAATTATATTCATTTTTCAAATAATAATTTAAATATTATATTAGGGTAAATTCTCTGGATTTTTCAGTTTTTTTGTTCTCAATGAATAGGAAAAAACACAGAATTTCAAATGAAAACTAAATTTTCATTATTATTATTTATAAATATAAAATATATTTTTTAAAGAATTAATATTTAAATTATATAAATTTTATTTTTATTAATCCTATTTATTTCATTATATTCAGTGTCTTAGTTAATATTGATATAAAAACATTTTAAACTATTTAACATTTTATCTTTGAAACCCCCTCTCTCATCTCGTATGTGAGTTTAATATTGAATTAAAAAATTCACATTACGTAAATGGAATTTGGGAAAAAGTATTCCATGTATGGAATAAGTATAGTTTATATTTTCAAATATGTCCAAATAAATTTATAACTAAAATTAATAGTGAATACAACAAAAAATCATTATTCCGGTTAAAGTAAAAAATGGATTTATATGAGGATAATATAAAAATATAAGTGTCAAAATGAAATAAAAACATGTAAAACATATATAATATTTAAATATTTAAAACATTTCAATATATGTTTCTAGAATAAACTATTAACTAATCAAGTTTCATATTAAGAATGTGATAAAACGTTTCATTACAACAATTACAAGTGTATGACTCACCTCACATATAAAAGTTCAACCATCTCCACTCTTATTCACACCATAAAACCAATTTTTATAGGAAAATACCAACTAAAATAACATACCAATATTCATTCCCATATCCGAGAAGAATATTATTTTTGTAATTCCAACCTAAGATGGTTTTTGGGTCAAACCTAAGGAGTTTACATAAAAAAGATTTAATGGTCTTCAACAACCATTTTTATATTCATTCATAGAACACCTCCAGGAATTATTATTAAAAAACGTTTATATATTATACAAAATATCTTACACATACTAATATTTTGTTATAATGTGGTCATGACAAACAAAAATCTCCCCTGCCATCAAATGTGTTATGATATCATACTTTATGTGTATGGAAGACTACAGCCTTGAAAACCAATTTCATTATTTATTCCATTTCATCCCCTCAAAATTGGTTTTGATGATGGATACATAGTATATATATTATATTTATATTGTATTTATAATATTCTTTTCATTGTATCATATATATCGTTTTATACTTTCCATTTCATAAGGGATATGATAATGTTTCTCGTGTGTGTGACAAACTACCGCCTTGAGAAGGGATGTGATTCGTTTTCAGTAATGCATTAAATGAAACGTAATAAGGATAAAATGTGAATATATATTATATATTTTAAATAATTATTATAATAACTAAATACTTATCCGTATAAAAACATACTATTTCACTTAATTTATTAAGCTACAAAATGGTAACACCATTCATGTATGTGTGGTCACCCACCTTCATGAAACATTGTGACTCTCTTTTGGTCACCACACAACATGGATGGAATAAATATGAATATATAAAGAAATAATATGGTATTTATTATGTTATTAAAATTAAAAAATTATTAAATTATAAACTATTTATCACCTCATTTCCAAAAATGTCCATTGAAATATACAAATATTATTCTTTTGTATATTTGACCTACCATCTTCATAATCATAACGTATTACATTCCTAAAAAATATGATTATTCAAAAAATTATTATTGAATAATAAATACAATAATTATATCATTATTACTAATATGGAGATGATGTGACTTTTTAATATTCACAAAAATCAAAATTTAAATGACCAACAGTGAATGAGAAAACTAGACATTTAACACCTGAAAAATGTTAATAATGAAATAGTATAGAAGAACGGGTGATAATATGATATAAATTGACTATATTTGAAATTATTAATATTAATTTTGTTTCTATTTAGTTAATAATATCATTAAAACCTCTATACCGTATGTTAAATGGAATTGAACCAAAAATGAGCATGAGGTAATGAACTTCATCTCAATTTGTAATCAATGAGGAATATTGTAATGTTATGAACCTAGTTTATTTTATATGGTTTATATTCTAGGCCTTTGAATTTTTTTTATCATTATTCATCAATAATTCATGTTATTTTCTATTTCAATTTGAATTATTTTATCCAAGATGATTTGAATTAAATGATACCAAGTGGTTAAAAATTTTCATAGATTCATTACGTTTCATTAGGTTAAATCACCTTTTCATACCCATTAATAATATAAGATTTTTGGTAATTAATTTTAAATATATTATTAATTATTACCAAATTTATTATTTGGATTTTAATTTTATACTCAAAGTCGGTTCATTGATTAATTATCACTTCATCATTTTGATCATTATAAGGGATTCTTTCTCAATTTTATTTCATTAGGGAGAATTTTTATTTTATATACTATATCATTTATATGGTTTAAATACCAACAATTTCTCTTGTAATATCAAGAATATTTAATAATTTATGGTTTTTTCTATTTCAATTTGAAATATTTAATCCAACTAATCTGAATTAAATGTTACCACGTGGAAAATAATTTTTCTGTTCAAATTATCTTCATTGTTTTATATTTCTACATTGTATTCTTTGATATTATAATATTAATCTTGAAATGGATTGAGAATATATTTTTATTATTTACACACTTTTTATGTGGATTGAAATTTTATACACATAATCGACTCATTGGTTAAATATCTCATCAAAATTAAGATATTTTCAAGGGTTTATTTCACAATCTAGTTTTAGTAGGGATTATTTTTACTTGACTTTCCATTAATAGAAATTATTTTAGAATTATTTCATAATACCTTAATTTTAATTTTCATTAAAAATTGAGGATATTTGTCATTTAATAAAAAAATATTTTCCGATCATAATTAAATATAATCATTTAGAATATTTTTTAAGATAATCTGACATCACTTATCTATTTAGTTAAAAATTAAATTTCATCCAAAACCATGTTTTCTAAAAAGGTATTCAATGTTTTTTCAACCCATTCCCAAAATATTTACTAATTAAAATTTTAGTTACTTTTAATTTATATAAAATACATTGAATAGAATCATCACATCATTTTCAAAACTATTCCCATTTATATATTTTTTAAACATGAATGGAATATTAGTTTTAATGTATACAAACTCAACTTAATTTCTATGTGTAATGACCAAAAAAATGGTTTAAATCATCATTTATATGTTTCAAATATTATTTTAATTACAAAATATGATCTCTTTTTTGTATGATATTTTATTTTTAAAAGGTTATTTTCAAAATGAAAAATATATTTTCTTTACAAATGGATTTAAATAAATTATTATATCTAGTCATAAATGACAAAAACCTATCTATTCTTAATCCAATTGGAATATGTTATATTCATACCATCATTATTTTATCTATGGATAGATTATTATTATTTTGACTGTTGAACTAATAGACATTCACTTTATTGATTTGTTTCACATAGTTTTTAACATTATCTAGTAATATTAACATTTCATTTATTTAGAGAAATTAAATTTACCCTATATATATATTTTTTTATCATGGATATGATTATTTTCAAAACGATTTCTCATTTATACATAATGTGATTTACTTTGGATGTTATTTTATTAACTATGAAAATACATATAATATGAGTTGTTTCTTAAATAATGATATTTAATAATATGGTATGTTTCTCATGAATTAAACATATTATTTGATATATGAGGAATTATTTGGACCTGGAGACATGTGTTGGGAATAGTTACAGATATCCCCTAGATGCATCAATAGTCTCATTTGATGAATAAGTTATCAAGCATTAAATAAGTTTACTATACCAGATGAGTTTATACCTAGTAGTTTCAAATTTCATTATAAAATGTATTGAAGGAAAAGGTACCATGATCCAATGATTGCGAAATCAAAATGATTAATAATTTATTTCATTATGAATTCATTTATTATTTTCCATGAGAATTTCACAATTATTTTATCTCTATATAAATTTAATTATAAATTATATTTTAAATGGAAATTGTCTTCATTTATTTTCCATTCCAAATTTAATTTCCCTTATAAAATTACGATAAAAAAGTTATTGTTTAAAGATAATGTCTATTTGGTTATATACCATTCCATATTTATAATTATCCTTGATGTTTTAAAATTGATATTTTCTCTTGGTGAACTTATTTCTCAGTTTGTTGATTAAATTGAATATATGTTCAGTTATTTACCTTTCAATATTTATTATGATTATTGATTTATAGTTTTTTACACTATACTTTTCCCTTACAGAGTGATTGGGCCCACCCTTACTTTTCATCCTTTTCTAGGAATTGATGATGTTTCTATGATTGATATCAACGTATAGCCTTGAGATAATAAGTTTATTCTAAAAAAATTGTTTCCTAATTTGTATATTTAAATATAATATAGGAATCATGTATGTATATTTTTGAATAAAAATATTATTCTATTATTTCCACCAGGATGTGATTCCTTATATCTTATTACAATGTAATAAATAAGACTACGACAATATGTCACAGGGGTAGGGTTCACTATAGTTGTTAACAAAGAAGTTTATAACAATACATGGTAAATATATTAATGAAAACATATATTAGGGTACATAAACCTATAATTGACATTGATAATTACTATATAAGAAAATACTAATGTTATGGTAAGGTTGATATTTTGTGGGTTTTCCTTGGAATACTTAACTAGATACTAGATATTAAAGTAAATTTGTTGTAGATATGCATGGGGGTGATAACTCTAAAAAAGGTGTAATAGTTATGAAATGATCTCCCTCTAGTGCCTAAAAATGGGTCTTACTATGAAACTGGTTTAGCAATCTTAGGGGACATGCTTAGGACAATTCACATTTTTAACACAAACTGTTATGATATATTAGAATATATGATGAAAATAAATAACATAAGTTAAAACAACGGATTCATATAATCATGAATGATGATGAATTCATTAAACAAACAACAAATGATTATATTGTATTCCCCTTATTATTATTTTTTCTCACAATATGCTATTTGGTTTTAGATAATTGATGGAATTTGAGAGTATCATATTAACAATAAATATGAATGAAAAGTGAGTAACTATGAGTAATCATATAGGATAATGATGGGAGGAAATGATATTTTAATTTTACATAATCTATTCTCCTGAAATATAATTAACAAGAGATAACATAACAAACTTCAATAATCAAAAAATAAGATAATTATAGTGTTTTGTAAGAGATTATGAGATAAAGACCATAGAGATCAGAAGAATCTAATTATAACTTTTAATAAATGTGGAAGGAGACACCATGGAAAGTCTCATAATGGAAGAAAAATTTATTTATTTTTTGAAAGGATGGTCATAAATAAATAATTACCGAGGAAACACACAGTATATACTAGAAAGAAAATAATTCTCATTCTATGGATCTATTTATAGTTTCTTTATTAAATGTGGAGAACATGGGCATTATCTGAGTTAATTCATACCTAATAGGATATACCCTAGACCAAGTAAATACATTTGTGGAAATAAAATCTATAAAGTGTTTAGGTATTGGGGTATAAAAATTATTATTGATGTATTTTCCCTCCAATTATCTTTTAAAGATAAGAATTATGAATTATATAAGGATTGGGATAAATTTTATATCAATAGGTATCTTTATTAAAAAATGGTTTAGATATCATAATGGGTTTTTGTGTCTAAATTTTTTCATAAGATCATATTAGTAAACACTATTGTTTAGGTTTCATGCTATCAGAGCATATAAAGATTAATGACACCTTGAATGAAATTTTGTGAAATAAAACCCATTTATTTTGTATGTATTATTATATAAATTGTACATGTGAAATAATGAATTTACATTTTATAGAAATATTTTTATTTTTATTTATAAATAGTAGAGCTAATATGATCATTAATGAAATTGTAATAGTAGTGAAATAAGATTACATGACTCTGTAAAAAAATTGTTGTCCTGAAAAACATACTACAATGCATACATAATGATTATTTTTATTTCAATATTTTTAATTGTGTCTTTATGAACATTATATGAATTATTGAAATATATTTTATAAAATGGAAATCCCAGTTGATGGGTGACGACCCAACAGATCTAGAAAGGTTGTAAGGCAAGAACCCATGACCATTGAATTATAAGTGTTTAACAAATACCACTAGTAATAATTATTTCTTGGATAAAATGTCATTAATTTTTGATAAATAATTAGAAAAAGAAATATTAATGGTGAACTGGTGGTGTTACTTATTTGGTTTATAGATTAATTAATTATATTGGATATCATGTTCTAACAATATTGGTCCAGGAAAATAGTTAGAGAATTGGAGAATTATTTTTCACTCTTTTAGGGATCTTAAGAACTGTGAAAAGTGAATTTTAGTTATTCCGAAATAAAAATTACATTTGGATATTCACTTCTTAGAGTAACAGATGAATTGGAATTTGATAAAAGTAAAACCAATTGGTGAAATTTTCTTTATGAAATTTAAATGTATCAAATAATTATATTTCATTATTTCCATACATAGTAAAACAATTCCTATGCTTTTGGAAAAATATTTTGAAATAGAAAATATTACCTTACTACAATAATATATAATAAATTATACATTTTTTAAAATCATCAGATATTTATGGTTTTAATTTTATTATCATTATGTTGATCATTAAATTTCTTATGGTTAATGAAATTAATCACCCAAAATAATTATTTTGTATACTCATCAATATGAAGATCCTCACATGCCACAAATGTTATCATATTTGGATAATTAATTTTGTGTTATTCTATATAACAATGGTATATCTTTTTATCTCATAGTAGGAGTATGTTTTATTAACTCAAGTGGAATTTTGGGGTTTTAATAAATTAATTTTTTGAAATATCAAACACTTGGTTACCAAGATCAAGCATAATTTGAAATACCAAATTTATAAAAAGTGGGGAGATTGTTACACCATGAAATATTTAAATGAGAACAGTTTATTCATCAACATATGAGGCACCCATAACAAATCATAAATAACCCAAAATATGTTTTCATTAAATATAATCTCTTGGATAGATTCTTGAATATAAAACATCATGTCTAAATAAACAACAATAAAGTAAATCGTTATACCCTAACCAATAAATTGGTTGGATTGAATAGTTACAACTATAATATGAATATCATGGTCATCTATTGATTAGAAATTGCATGATAATAACTTAAAATAAATATAAATGTCTTCTAAAAAACCATTATTTTTTAATGAAGGATTAATCATCATTTGAACACATAAATTAAAATTAAATTACAATACTTTTAAAAAAATATTTGAAAAAGTGGATTTTGGTTTTAGATCATAATATAAAATTTATATATTGGTGTATTATTTGGAAATTTTTGTCCTGTTTCATTATTCATTAATTAGTGAAATATAATTTTGGACCCTTATTTCATGTTAAAAACATAAGCACACCTCTTTCTTTTCAAACATCACCAGTGTTCCACTCAACTCACTTATAATATATCCCATATATCCGATAATATTCACTCCAGGAAATAATTTTTCTCCATTGAATACATGACCCATCAAAACCCAACATATATCCAATCATTATATAATCTATTGATATGGTATAAATCAAACCTAGGAAGGATTTTGGTTCAAACTAAATAGTTTTCCCGAAGAAGAGGGAACATTTTTTATTTATTTTTTTATATTATTTATTCATCCATGTCCATAAATAATTATTATATAATATCCACCATATAATTAATATAATTATAACATTATGTAATTATAGAATGACCTATAACCATCTCCACTTCCAAAAAATGACTTCTGAAATCCTTATTCATATATACAGCTGACTACCTCTTGGAAAACCTATGTCATTCATTTTATCCATTACCACCTATCATGGTTATAAATGATGATGGATAATGTGTATATATATGATACTTTTAAAAAATAATACCTCTAGATTAATTATATCATATATATTATTATTTTCATTTTCATTCCATTAGCTATATGACAATGTTGATCGTATGTACGATAGACTACCACCTTACGAAGCCATGTTATTCATTTTTTACTAACATTTACCATGGAATGTAATAAAGACAACATTAATGAATATGTTTTATATAAATGAAAAAAAATTTAATTCTTGATATATTATTCATTTTTAAAATATAATATATAATTTTTTTCATACACATTAAAATTATTACATCGTTCATGCACGTTGGAGTCCCACCTAAACAAAGTGAAGTTACACTATTTTAATCACCACATGACATGGATTATGGATATAAGAATATATAAAGATATAATGTGGTATTTATGATATTATTATCATAATTACACAGTATTACATTATTTATTTCAATAATGATTATTGAAAAAAGGAAACAATACTCATGCATAAATATGACCAACTATCTCAATGGCCATTATATACATTGTTTATCAAAATACCATCATCCATGGTTGGTCATAATTTTACATTTAATGAAAACATGTTATATTTATTTTATTATTACCATTATATTTATTCTGGAACTATAAATTATTCACAAGATTTGGATCTTTCGAAATAAAGCATGATTGAGAAAAGAAGGTAATTAACACCTAAATCATTTGGAATAATGAATGATTACTAATTAACATGTGATAAAAAGTTATAACGGTGTCGTATATGATATTATAAAGATTAATAAAGTTATTTAATATGGTAATAACATAATTAAATCCATGTTATAGGAGGATAAATCATGATAAACAAAAAGTAATCATTGGGTAATGGACATCATCCCAATTTCACATCATTGAGGTGTATTGTGATGTTGTTCATCTAATTTTTGTTATATAGTGTATACAATTCCAATTTTACATATATTATATGGATTAATTATTAATTTATTTTATTTTATATTATAATTAAATTATTTCATCCATGATGATTTGAATCAAATGTTACAAAGTGGTAAAAATTTCATAACAAAATTTATTTTCATCTGGTTATATCATTTTTTTGTTATCGTCAATATTGTAATAATTGTTTTGTAATTATTTTTTAGATTTTTATCATTTATTTCCACTTATCATCGGTTTATTTAAATTTTATACACATAGTTCATTCACTTATTAATTCTATTTTCTCTATTTTGATCATTGTAAGGGATTTTGTCTTCATTTCCTTTTGTTGAGTCACGTTTTTTTGTTTTGCACAAACCTATATCAGAAAGTGTATAAATTGTACATTTCAAATATACTATCATGAATATCTATTAATTTTCAGTATTTTATGTTTAAATTTGAATTATTTCATCTTATTTGACTTGATATAAAATTTACTATGTTCTAATGAATTTAATAACTCAATTTATTTTCATTGGGTTATATTAATCCTTCATCTATTTTGAAATTATAATATTCTGGTGTAATGAATTTTGTCTATCTATTTTTTATTCCAAATATATTTTTCTGTATTTACATTAAAAACAAATAATCTATTTAATTATTGAATTTTAATTTAATGTTATGATATTTGTAAGGATCAACTTCAAATTCTCATTTTCATTAGGTTTTTTTTTCAAGAATATCTGTTGAAATATATTATTTGATAATTTTTTAATGGAATATTGAGATCATGCCCAAAAAAAAGGGACCTATTTTTTATATTAACTAAAAATAACACAAGTTTGAAAGTAGATGATTTACATTGATCCCTTTATAAAACAAGAAGGATTTCCCTAAGCACTTGATCGTACCAATGACAATCAATACCATTCACACCATTATTATCTAGGCCTTCTGCCAAAAAGTTTTTTTCTATATAATCATGAGGGAAAACATTATCCTTTGAAAAGAGAAGATCTAAGCCTCAAGACCAATTATTAGTGAGCTTCCACGAAAGATGAAAAAAAACATGTTCGAACAGAAAGAACAATAGTCGTAGAGTAACATTTAAGCCATAACTTATTTCAACGTCACCACTCATCTTGCTAAATAGCCCCAACAACCATGAGAATATCGGCCTCAATAAAATATGCAATACCACATTATCCATAAATAAAACCTAGGGAATGAAATAGTGGATTTCCAAAAAAAAGTACACAATCCCGTTGTTCATTGGATTCATCTTGAAGAACCATTTGAATTGATCTTGATCTAGCCATGAAGTGGGGTCTACAAAAAACATCAAGTGTTCCAAGGGTGAATATTACCCTTAAACCCCACCCAATTAAGAAATGAAAGGTAATGAATGTAGTTGTCATAGAACATACCTTGCAGGGTAACAACATCATTCACAACAACAAGTATTTTGTAGAGTGTATAACCCACATGAAAAGGCTACAATTCATGTATAGACTTGTTTCAAGAAATCCAAATATAGTGTAATTTCTCCTCCCCGGAGGCCATAAAAAGCTTCAAGATTTTTGGTGAAAAATTCAAATATGTCTAGTTCCTCAAGAAGTTGCAGATAGAGCTGGCTCAAGACAGACACAGATTGAATATATCAGAGGTGTCCTTTCACATTACAAATGAATCTTTCCATCTCAAAAAAATGTGATTAACATTCACCCTATGCTGATGGCATAAAACACATCTTGAGAAAATGGATACACTATATTTTTGAAGATAATCATGAGTTGGGATTATAATATAGGCTACTCTCCATGAAAATGTGCACCAAGAGGGATTTAGGTATATCTTGTTTAAATAACCCATCCACATGAGAGCAGGTGCAGTGCTAGTAGAATGCTTATAAAATCCTTTAGAAGAAATATTTTCATTTATGGTTGTCTCCAAAGGCTCGAAATACTTATTAGAGGAGAATAAATATTTATCTACGATGTGATAACATGATTTGGAATATTTTCCATACATCAAAGATAATAATTGATTGATATATCCAAATATAGGATGTATTCTCCATCCAAACCCAAAACATCTAGGGTTTCACAGCCAATTCTCATTTCAATAATTTTAAGGAAAACTCTATAGAAACCAAGCAACGAGATGAAGCATTTATTATGGACATCTTAATATTGAAAACCATCCACACTGAAGAGTTAATGTAGTTGATGTTTCTAGATTTAAGCATATGCATGAATCAATCTATAACAAAATAGAGAGCTTCAGAGTGTACATTGATGAGCCTCCATATAATAGTACCCTAGAAAGAATCATTAAAACACACAAGGTTCTTGAAACGTAAGTCCCCTTTATCATGAGGCTTGAAAAAATAATTCCATGGAACTGTTGCAAGCCTTCTTTCAATGGTGCTAACACTCCAATTTAAATTCCAGATATAAAAATTAATGATCTTGATTAGAGAAGCCGACCACTGGTTCACCATTAAAAAATACACAAATTTGAATGTGATGACTACCTTCACAAGGAAAACACGGACATCCATGGATATATATTTTTCCTTCCAGGAAGAATGATGCCTTTTAATCCTATAGACATTTCCAAGGAAATGGCATACCTTCATCCTTCCCAAAAACATGATCACTACCAAATAAATGAATGGGGGCTCCCTCCTAAATCCCCATCTCTCTAAGAATTTCATTTTTCTAGAAGAAGATATGTTTCAGTGAATTTAGACAATATACTTATTCTAGATAATCTCTTGAATAAAGACCATATTATAATGAAAATGTTCTCTTTGGATGCTCTTGATGATTCCATAGTCTCCTTGAGTGAATAGTATAATGTCATTAGAAAATAAGTTGTACGAAGGTGAAACAATCCCCCTTACCACATGAATACTCTTAAACATACCACTATAATCCATAATATAGAGAACCCTACTGAGATAGTACTCAGTAATATAGAAAATTCCATCTGATAGAATATCACACTACCTGACACTTTTTGAAATATAAATATAACATTTAAGAGATCCATTGTTGAGAATAGAGATATGGGTAGAGCTCAAGATATTTTTTACCCAATTAATGAAATCCTCCTAAAATCGATACATGGTGAGGATATTTCAATTCAATCCCCAATTTAGCATATCAACTTTTTTCCTGACATCCCGCATAAGGGAAATATTACCACCTTTGATGGGACATTTGAGTAGATTGACACACTTTGTGGCAGTAATAAGGCATTTTGGAATCAATCATTCCTTTTATGAATCCAAACTGATTATCATAGAAAATCATGAATGCAATGTAGGATAGCCTGCTAGTAAGTATTCTGTTAAAAATTATGTAGATAGTGTTTAATAAGGAAAAATTGTTGAATATATCAATTACATTGGCATTCTCCACTTTTGAAATAAGACAACAAAATTGGTCATTAAATCCATTGAGAATATTTCCACCCATGAAAAAGTGAATGAACATCCCACAAACATCTTCATTTATAATATCCTAAAAGTACTGATAAAAAATGTTACCAGATCCATTCGTACAATGGGAACAATCTGATTTGAGATTGAATATGGCCCATTTAATCTTAGTAACAAGAAGAATATCAATAAGATTGATATTATCTTCTGGGTTAACAAGCCTCAGAATGACACCATCTGCCATGTAAATGGTGGTAGATGACCCATTGAAGTGATCCATGAAGTAAATATGATATACATATTGGGATTAATTCTATTATTAATGATATTGTCCCCATTTTATAATCAAGGAATGAGGTTTGGATACTTTCATGATTTTATACATGGAGTTATAAAACATTATATTCATATCCCAATCCCTTAGCCACATTTCTTAGAAGGAGTATTTTTGCAAGGAAACCTTTTAAGAGGTGAAGATTAGTAAGCTTGATAGTAATATCAAACTTAGTCAAAAAATTATAAAAAAGTCATTGATAGTGTTGAGTTCCTACCATTTGGGAGGGAATCCTCAAGAGAATATATTTCAGTGTCAAGGGAAAAAAATCAGTCTTTTCTAGAGAGTATCAAATTTCTTTTAAGGATTTTGATATTAGTGGTATAGGAAAAGGTATCATTCCTTGATTTCACAAAGTCCACATACATTGAATAATAACCATGAATTAGGGATGAGTAACATGGAGCTTATTTAATCTCATGTAAAATGGAGGTTGGGTTCCTTTTCTGTAAGATCCACCAGGATGGGATGATGAAAAAAGATAAGCATGGAGAGAGTTAAGAAAGAGATGGAACGCCAAGTGTCCATTGGAGGCCTCATTGATAAAATCACTGTCGATTTTGATTTCAACAAAGCTATTTAGATGCTCCATATACCAGGTATATTTTTCACCCACCAAATTGACCTCAAACAATTCATTTTGATCAATGCATGATCTAATTACATGGTGGAAATGGAATTCATGGCATCCCTCGTTTTCTCATCTTGTATTAAAATTGAATTGAATTCCCACAAAATAATCCATTGAAACCTGATGCCAATTTTGAGTGATCCAATATAAAACCATAGGTTCATGCGGTCTTTATTCCTATTATGAGGATAGAAGAAAGAACATGCAATGTAAAATCTAAGATAGTTGAAAGGGAAAGGTAGATTTCGGTCACTAGTAATGAATGTGGAGGTTCTGCCTAGGGAGGAGTGATCTAACACCCAAAGGATCTTGATGTCCGGTGGACACATGTTAGTTCCAATTATGTGGAAACCCAACCTCTTAAAAAATTATAGTAGTGGAGAAATTTTTTTTTGTTCGTACAGGACTATGAGGACTGGTTTACATTTCTGAATAAAAATCAAATGGATCTAATAGTCTGTATATTTCCCAGACCATGGTAGTTCCAAAAGGTAAACTTCATTTGAAACTGAATCTCGAGTTAGCACCCATTAATTTTTCCCCCATTTTTTCTTAAGTGTATTTCCAACATTAATTTTGGTAGAGAAGGAGGTCTAGAACAAATCATTAATTTAATCAGTGTTGTTCATGAAATTATTCTATTTATCCTTCATGTCAATTGTGACCAGACTTATTTGATTTTCTTGTCTAGGATTAATGCTTGAGTTAGTAACTTTTTTTCACATCCATCCTGAACCAAGATGTAAGGAGTCTCGCAATTTTGGGATGTGATTTCTAGATTGTTGTAAGGTTCAACACAGTTGATTAAAATGGATGAGTGGTATGTTTCCTATTGATTAACTAAAATGACAAGACAAATGTTGTACAGGATACTCAGATTTTTAAAGGGTATCTCTATGAGATATCATCTCTGATGAAGTGATTAGTGAAGTTATATAACCCTATCTAGAATGATCATTTTTATTTGTGGGTTTAGGATAATCTTTCAGGTTATCAATGTCTTCATGAGGGTCCACATTTGGTGTGTTTTCCTCCCTTATTGATCAAACCAAATTCCTAATATCATTTAACATATATAGAGAGATGGATTCTTCTTCAAATTATTTTTGAAGACTTATCACTAGACTAAAGATATCATATGATATTTCAAAATTAAAGGCATGATTTTCATTGGTGTCCTATTCCGTAGGTAAATTCATTACAATCTCCATCATAGGAGGGGAGACCATTGTGGTAGCATTTTGAGTTTCCTCTTCCTCGACTATATCTACCCATGTTTTCTTAGGGGATATAAATAATAAATGATGATCCCCCTAACGAGTGGTAGAATGTATATTTTCAGGGATGATAGGTTGTTTCTTCATTGGAACAACATGGCTATATTTAGTCCTCATCTGAACTAGGTATGGAACAACATGTTCTTTTATGATTACCTTCTTCTCAGCAGTCACATTTTTACATCTTTTATTCTTGTTTTCCTTATCCCATTTCGGTGATTTGTGAGTAATGAACTTCTTTTGGATCACTCTAAAATTGGTTATAGAGTGTCTAACCATTATACAAACCTCAAAAAAAGATGGAACATTCACATATTCAATTTTCACCTCAGATCTGTTATCATTTTATGTGAAAGAGAGGCGGTCAGGACGCATGGTTTTCAGGTTTATATACACCAGCATCTGAGAAAAAAACCTATTTATCCCTCTATTCTGCAATGATGCATTCTGATTGGAGTGATAATGCAATAGGTGTGTCACCCGGACACCATAAGCTCATAGTTAGTGCATTATTACGTATCATTGGCATGATCCCAAAAGTTAAATTCTCAAAAGATCGATTAGTTTAGTAGCCTTGGAAGTGCTAGATGAATTCATAAGGTTTACATTATATAATGAAATTGAAAACTAAAACAACATTGTTTCCATAGACAACACTTATATCACATAGACTATCCCATAAAGTCAGTAATAATACACTTCTTCTCCTCTTGGTAAAAATAAAACATTGAAAGGGGTGAGCTCCGATGCTCAGTAAGGATAACAATATAGTGGAAACTTTCATAATTAAGCATAAACATTTAAGGAAATGTATAAAACTAAATCAAAATCCTTTTCAACATAAACTTCATCATAATATGGAAAATATAAATAAAAATAATTCTATTTACTTACTCACATAGATATTATACTAGTCAAATAATCACATGAAATATCAATAGCAACATTTTTAATGATGGAATGCATAATTCCAGACATTAATAACCACATAGTCAAGAACTTGTGCCAAGACTACAAATAAGATTTGGTCAAGGCCTTTTACCAAGACACTAGTTTGTCTCATGAGACCTACCGATGAATCGAGGAGATATAGTGGGCTCCACCCTTCACATACGAAGTCCAATGCATTCCTCGTATCAAAAAGGATTAGACATAACATAACATTCGTATTAAAACTACCATACGAACTATCAATACATTATCCATAAACCATGAATGGTATAAAAATAACACATCCAGAGTCAAATATATCCTAAAAATTTCAATAAAATATATAATTTTTGTATCATAATAAATCAACTTTAAATAAGCTTAATATCCTTCAAAGGATATTGACATAGATGAAATCAAAACCTTTTTTAGAGAAATATATCTCTTTTTATTTTGAAATCATCTAAGAGTAATATAAATATAATGAAAATATTTATTTTGAAAATATTCTTATATTCTAGTATGGGAAGATTCGACAATGTTATAATAGCAGAAAATAGCCGCACCTTCCGTATAAGTTAAAAAAGCTTTCTTACCTTAATTTTGTCGAAAAGGTCATAAGGTACCATGTTTGGAAAATGAAAGAAAGATTATTTTAAAAACATTTTATATAAAGTAAGACAAGGGAATAAATGACATTAAACCATAGTATAATAAATAGTAAAAATTCTTTGGAATAAATTTTTATGAAACATGGATGTGGATGATAAAGATGTCCCAGTAGATTCTTATATAAAAACAACCTCGGATAATAATGAGATTGTGAAATTAACCCTTACCTTGTAAAATTCCTTGTTCGAGGGTATTTATCCTCCTTTATAATGGTGAAATAATTTTTATTAAATTATAAAAGAATCATATACATTAATATGATCTCATATAGGATCTTTTAACATTTCTTTGTTAATAATATCTTAGTATTATCGTCGTTTTGGGTGTTAACATATTCGTTTTCCTTTATATTCATTGTTATGTAAGTCATATTTGTTATGGATCGAATGTATATTATTTATATCCAAAATTATATCAAGTATTTAATCATTATTTTAATCATCAAATGAAAATTATTCTTGAATGGATATGATGTGGAATGAATCGCATCACGTTTGTGGAGACGGTAATCCGTAAGTACGCATGAGTGACAATATCAATCTTTTGATATTAAAATAATATATAATTGGATGGTATATCATATATAAAGTATCATTATCATGTTATATTTATTATTTACATCAATTAAATATCATTATTATCCCCTTCCACATAATAATGTATTGAATAACAATTACACCACGGCGTGGAGACGATAAACCTTATGTACGCACGTATGGTGACATGTCATTCATAGGATGGATAGAGTAATGAATATGGTTATACCATATTTATAATAACATCACAGTATATAGAAGATACTGGAGTTATTATTTTATAATGGTGACAACAAAGAGAGAGGAAGTGGAAGAAGAAAGGAACTTGAAAGAGGTGATGAAATATTTACCTCTTTTCCGGGCTCTTCCTTTTGATTTGATCAAAAGGGATCTTTAGGTTGGGTTTATGACTAAATTGTTGCCTATATGATGAATGGAGGACATTTGATAGGGTATTTAGACAGGTTTTGGCTGAGACAAATGGCATTGAAGGTGTGAATTTGAGAGAAGGGAAAGTGCCCTTTTATAAGAGGGGTGAGGGGCAACTTAGAAAAAACTAGAAATATTATTTTATAATAAAACTCATTTTCAGTTTCTAACCGATAAAAAGTGGATTATTTAAAGGATAAATTGGGGATGGGTCTAAAACCACTCATCCAATAGGTTTTAGATAGGTTCGGGTCACTATATTAACATTATCTTTTAGATTTAACTCTTAGTTAAATATTTTCACATATACCATGTCTCTTTGAATTTTTATATTATATGGTTAATAACCAAACTATATACATCCAAGCTAACTCCAAGTGGTTCATTGATGATACAAAAATAATTATATAAGTCTTTTGTCCGAACATTATATTTTTAAGAATAGAATATCAATTAATAATATAATATTCATTTTAAAAACACTTTTATGTCAATTTTGATACTATTTGGTATTTTTTTCTAAATTCATAATAACATTATTACTTCAAAAAAATTCACCTAACCAACAATAATATTTCATATTAACCTCTAAAATTAGTGTAATTCATCAAAAGACTAAAAATACATTTATTTTAATATTTATAATATTAATTATTTTAATATTTCATTAGTTAGTTAATTACTCCATCATCATTGTGTCATAAATAAATTAAATTATATAATGTATAAAAAATATAAATAAAATACCATTATTTAGGAAATATCATTATCTTTATAATGAATATTTATAGTCTAATTTATCTGATTTGTATCCCTATATTATAAATGTTTTAGTTATTAAACATTAATTTTAACTCTTTTAACTCTTCTTTGAATTAAATAATAATAAATGTCCTAATATAATACAAGTTGACCAAAAAGGTTCATATTTTATTCCTAAGGTTGTTTCTAGTCGAATTATACTTATCCAAAAGAATTATAAATTTTTTTAGGGTAATAATAATATAATTTTACTCTTAATTACCCTATCTACATTTAACCGAGGTAAATAAATGTAAAAAGTAACTATTCACCAAAAAAAAAATGTATCTTATTAAACCCCATTTTACTTACTAATATCAACTGTGTCTCTAGGATTTTTAAATTCAACTCACCAAAGCGGTAAAATTATGTTTTATGTAAATTTTCAAATGCTCTTAAGAGGTGTGTAAAAGATGGTAAAAACTTCAATAAAATATTTATATATCAAAAATTATTATAAACTGACTCCAATGAATTGAATTGAACATATATAAGTATTATGTATCTATTTTGACTTAAAAAAAATTTAAATAAAATAAATCATTTTTTAAATAAAAATTTATTTTTGAACTATAACTCTGTGTTTTTCACTATTCATCAAAAATTGAGAGTTTTTAGAAAAATTAAAAAATTTCACGTTAATCTAATTTTGATATTCCGAATCAACAAATGGAGTCCATTTTGAAAGATATAATATTTAAAATTTCAAAAAGTTTTTATTACCATTCATAACACCTAGTTTGATTGGTTGTGGTGTGTTAGAACTCGAAGTTGCGTATAACACACGCTATTTTATTATTCAATGAGAAGAGTATCATGAAAGATTGGGGTGTTTAAATAGGTGATATCATTCAATATCTTTGTATGACAATAAACCCAATTCAAAACATGCAACCTTACCCAGATTTGAGCATAGGATTCGCTGAGTTTAAAGGAATTAAAATTGACATCCCATTTGGAAAAACTATAAATTCTAGGTTCCAATTGAAAATGACCATTGTTCCATACTCAAATGAGTTCATCCTTGGATATGAAATATTATATTAAAAAAGCTTTTCCCAACCGGGATTATCCACCTGTCATGAATACACTAGTAGTGCGTGATTCTATTTTATAGATTTTTATATGACCATGACATGTCTCCCTTTGAGTATATATCGCGACCCAAGATCAAGAAGATACATAGTTTTTCTTTTGTTTAAGAGGCTATGGATCTTCCATAATAGAAAAACCTCCATTTAAAATGTAGTGGACATTTGAGGATTTGGGTGATTCTTCCAGACAATGCTCTTTTTGTCTTACAGCAAAATTGAATGGAATCCTTATCATAACATGTACGACGCGAACCAAATTTTTAGACTCTGTGGCTATTCAAATATTTTAAAGCATGTTCCATACTGTTTAATAGTCATTTTCAATGAAATTATATTGATATTTTTTTCCAAAATATTTTATTGAAAAATTAATATTCAAAATAAAAATATATATTTTTCTCAAGAATGGTGTTAAATATATTTTTATTTGAATAAATAATTGTAACAACCATTTTTTTGTACTCCAATTCATATATCTAGTATTGATACCATACATGTTTGTTTATATGTGGTTTATGATCATTTTTTCAAAAGAATTTATTGAAATTTTCTTTTTTGATTCATTTTTTTAGTTGTTGACATTCTCTTGAAATATTCAATTTTCTATGATCATTATACACTAAAAATTCAGTAATTATCCAAATTAATTATTATTGATATTATTATTTCAAAAATCATATATCATATATACATATGCAGTTTTACTTTGAATCACAATTGATTTATTGCGAAAATATTAATAATTATTTTTCTTCATTTAATAGTGATATATAATGATAAGGCATGTTGATCATGAATTAAAAATATTATTTGATATATGTGGACTGATTCAAACATATATACATTGGAGAGGATCAATTATAAATACGCCCTCTATTAAATAATAGTATCATATGGTGAATTAGTATGCTATAATAAAATCAGTAGCCCAAAACTTATGAATATGAATCAAGATGTTGTAAACTATCTTTTGAAAGGTCTTGAAGGTAGAGGTATCATGATCAATATATCATGAAGTCAAATAATTAATAATTTCTTTCATTAAGTATTTATATATTATTATCAATGATATTTTAACAATAACATTATCTCTATATGCATTTCTATCTATGTTATTGATTAAATGGTATGTGTTTTCAGTTCTTTACCATTCTATACAGATTACTCTTTATCCAATTCAGATAGCCATGTTATTTATGAAATAAAATGTGTTCATTGTTATATTCATTTCTATATTAATTAGTATCCATATAATTTTCACATTTATATACATATATGGATGATCTTACTTGTATATTTATTGATTAAATGAATTTTTCGTTTAGTTATTTATAATTCCATGTTGATTATGTGTATTGATTAATTATTTCATCTATTACACTTAACCCTTATAAATAATTTTATATCACCAATATTTTTTGTTCCTTTTCTACGAATCCATGATTTTACATGGATTCATATTCCAGGAGAAGCCATAGGGGATAATATTATTCTTAATAAAAAAGTGTTTAAATTTTTATATTTAAATGTATTAAGATGCTCTAGTATGTATCTAGTTTAGTAAGTCTACTATACTATTAGGTCCTTCATGATGCCAAAATTTTTTACTTATACCTTAGAAACTAGATCGTTCCCACTTTTTTGGGGTATCTACATAAACCATATATATCCATAATTTAGTGAATCATATTCATACATTCTATTCTAATGGATAGGTGATAAATATAATTTTATGTAATAATATGATTGTAGTTTTCCATGTTTTAAAAAAACTCAAGGTTGAGTGTAACACAATACAAACTCAGAATTATCAGTAATATAACATAATCTATGTGTTTCACCTACTGAAAATTTTCTAAAAGATTGAATATTTTTTTTAAAAAAATATTTTCTAAATTCCCAATGTGTTAAATGATAGTTATTATAATTTTTCCCATGAATAATATTTTTTAATTACCTGGACAATAATATTATTATTTTTTTGATTAAATAATTCCTCATCACCGCAATCTTACAACCATATATTCCAAAGGCTATGGAACTAAGAATTTGCACAAATTTTAACATGGGGGACTATACCCTTTTAATTTAATAACTGTAAATAAAAATAGACATATTAATAATAATAAAACTCAAAATAACAAAAAATAATAATATTTAACTTAAAAATATTATACAGTAAACATAATTAATTCTAATTCTATAAAAATTTAACATTAATGTGTTACAAAAAAATATTGTAATTTTATATGTGTTCACGACATGGGATAATCCTTTAAATCTATTTTTAATTGATAAAAAATTGATGTAAAACCAAATATAAAGTATATGTAAATCCCTTCATAGATTTTTCATGGACACACTAATCTATCTATGTAACTCATTGATAGTATAGATATTTCCCTTTCATGTATCACAAATCATGAAAATTATACAATAACCAAGATACATATATACAGTGTACGTACCACACAACATTCAGATAAAAAGCATCCTTAAAAATTTAAAATATATAACCTCCTAAATGATTTGATATTATAAAAATAAAGAGAAAAAATTAATAACAAAAGTGACGCTTTATCTATAACTATACATCCCACCTAGATATTGATTGTGCCAACTACATATTGGGTTTTTATAGGCCTGATTATGTAACTCATACTATACTAAGGGTTATAATATGTTAATGTTGATCAAAATATCATGTATATTTTGGTAACACCATCCCATTATATAATGAACGTTATGCTTAATTTTTTATAACATCGTACAAAAAAATATATTCTAGAATAAGGGGTAACATCCCAAAACATATGAATATATGGGGAGTTTGAATAACAAGTAGTAAATATAAAAAACATATTCAATAATAGTAATATCATTAAATATGGAATACCATAGATGTGAAAATAACATATTAGTATGAACAATGGACCTTAAAGTATATTACATATATTGGTATCTAATCCAAGTGGAAATAACCCTTAAATTAAGAAGTGGTCTAATTTAATGATTAGATATATGAGAATTAATTCTATAAAATCACATGGGGATACATAGAAATATTAATAAGTTAACATGGTTTCCTCTTCCCATGGAAACAATATTAATATTTCAATGACGTACTTTTTTGAAATAAACAACATTGTAATTTTTTATTACATACCATAAAATATGAAACATCAATTCAAATGGGAATTTCATCAAAACACATATCCTACATAATGTTAATGGTACAATATTCTAATACATGTGATAATATTGAATTTCAATGGGAATAAAATTCTCTACAATAATTTTTTTCAAATAAAATTGAATAATAACCCATGTCATCAACCCCTTAAGGAAAATCAATATCACATAAAATATATCACACAAAAATCATTAATTTTCTCCAAGACACCAATCCTTTTCTTATTCAGAAATAAGATTCTTCTAGCATACCAAACCCAACTTAATATATTAAAAAAATCACAACCCACTAATAAAAATATAATATGAATACTTTTATTTAAAAATCTGTGGATGTTAGTTACATGGATATTATTTGGGTTCTTTAATTTCTTCTCAACACATATATCTATTTTAAAAAAAATTCTTTCATAATGATTCAATTTATTTGATTTTTATTAATTAATTATGATTATTGAATAGAAAATTTATAAGTATGATGTGACATCACCATATTTTATTGGTATCTCAATGTTTCTGTTGTGTTTTTAGGGGAAGGAAAATGAAGTGATACACACAGAATGGAAAATTTATGGTTTTTTGTCAAGTAGTTTCACCTCTTAGAAAGAGGGAATATATTTTTGTACATGGAGATTTTTCATGATGGACTAGACTGATGGGATATGAAAAAAATTGGGATAACATCATTAAAAAATGATATATGACATGGTGTTTTTTAATGGAAGCATCAGTTATTGAAAACTATAAGAAATTAAATTCCAATATGTCTTCATGTCGATGTATTGTTGATATGTTTTATAAAAAAATTGATGTATAAAACTTTATAGTCTTATATTTGTGGATATTTAGAGATTTCATTAGAAAATAGTGTAATATAAACACTATTTAAGTGAGTAATGTGGAATTAAAAAGAATAGTGGTTTCCATGGAATATATGAATTTTACAAATCTAAAATGGTGACTTTAATATACATCATGGTTTTCATTTGATTTTGTTTTAATAATTACATAAAGATTTTTTAGAGGAATGAAATATTGATATATATGTTTTATTGCATTCCATGGTTTTTGAAAATGTTTCCTCTATGAAATAGATGGGAGGAAATATTCCTTGGTTATGGAAATTCTGATGTGTTTTAAAAAATAGCAAAGCAGTTGTACCAAAACAATGTAAACATTTTTTTAAATGATTATTTTTCAGATATTATTATTTCAAATAAATATAACGATGTGAATTTTTTGGACAATAAATTCCACTAATATTCAATCAATAACGTCCCAAAACCCATAAATATTTAATAAGAGATCAATTATAATACTATGGTTCGAATGGTTATTTGGGAGGTAGAATTTGAATTAATTGATGTTAAATGTTGAATTTGAATAAAATATTGAAATTAAAATTTAAATGTCATTCTATGGATATGTAAGATATAGTTATATGGTGAAGGTATGATAAATGATATATGACTAGAGATTCACTAGGTTGTGAACATAAAGAATTTATCGAGAGGATATAAAGGGTTTGAAATGAAGAAGATAAAAGAATAAGTGATTATATGCGTGTGTTATGCATATAAATTTATGAAGCTATTAGATACTACATAAGATTATTATAAGAATATGAACTGAAAAAACAAATAAAATTGATTATATATATTATTTTAATAAATTATAGTCTTCAAAAATATATAGTATCACTAAATTGTATGGGATTCACTTCTTTATGAGTTACACTAAAGCACATTTACCTAAAATTTGAACATGATTTTCAAGGATATGACTATTTCACTTGTACCTCAAGTACTATTCTATTAAAAGTGTTCTCTCATAGGATACTCTATCATTCAATGGACTATTCTTATCCCATTGAGTGTTGAACCATGTAAATCATTATTTTCAATATGTTTATGGCTGAGGAAGAAAAACATCACTCATCCTAAAATAGGGTGAATATTGTTCCAAATGTAATATAAAAATAAATATGATCACGAATTCACTATCTACCCACATAGAGTTCCTCTAAATATAATATATATTGTTTCATATATGGTATCAAAGCCCTGTGTTTTCTAAATTTATTGATTTTCTATGTCAAATATGATTTATAAAGTCCATCAAGATGAATTAATTTTCCCTGATTTCAATTATCCTTATTGGGTATTTTACATTTTGTGAATAATGAAGATATTACTACATCTTATAGGAATAACTATCATGCAATGAAGGAAAATAAGTTCACAACCATTTTATAAATTAATCATGATTTATTTTAAGTAGATAGTGATGAATTTACCCTACATACGTATTGTAATTCCATTATAGTGGCACATCACAATATTATAATCAATATTCACTATGCTATAAAATATTTTTTTCAATATCATTTTGAGATTGAATTTGAATAAGTCAAAGGAATGATAAAATCTATTTGAATCATATTATAAAAAATCAATAATGAAAATAAAAGAAGATAAGTATGAAGAATTAAATATTTTATGACTTTTATATGATGAATTCCATTTTAAAAGTAATGAGGCTATTGACTAAATATTTATAAGGTAAAATGATGTGGTCATCATGATCTAAATGTACACAGAAAAGTTGGAAGAGTCTCTTATTTTAGAGAATTTATTTTTTATCATACCTCATATGTTTGAATTCAACATATCATTTTTAGAAGAAACAGATTTGCATTAAATTTTCCTTGATGAAATACATAGTATATTGATATCCTATATGAAGGGATAGAATAATGTTGTCAAATTTAAGGGAAATTATTAAAAAATAATTTTCTTAATTCCTCAAATCATGAGGAGAATGTTAGGATTATTATTAAATAATAATATAGAATATTTCTATATTCATGTGAAGACTCAAATGTGGTATTTGACGAATTTATATCCAATATTCAAAAAACTAATTTCAATAAAAATAATTTGGTGTTAAAGGATCCAATTGATGTTTTTTATTCGTGTGGATGTTTTGAATTTCTTAAAAAAAATTCCATGATAAAAACCGAAGAAGAAATTTATGGGTAACATGTAATACATAGATGAAACCAAAATAAGGACAAAATTGAAATAAGTTATCTAATTAAAATTATAATAATTAATCTAATTTTTTAATGAAAAAAACTTTGTCTAATTAATATGAGGGAAATAATTATGAAAATGAAGTTGGATCATTGATAGGAGTTGATAGTGAAGAAATAATTAATCAAACAGTTAAATAAAATAATCATCTTAATGATGAAAACCATATTGAATACATTTAATAGAAAATTTATTCAAATATGGGGAAAATAGGGGGACTAATAAAAATATCATTGCTACCTAAAACTTTAGGAAGACTAAATATTGTTTACAAATGGTAATTTTTAATTAAATTAAAATGAATCTATATTTTTATAAGAAAAATTAAAAATTATTAAAGGTGAATTATGATCATAACATGACTCATGATGGTGATGATGATACCCTTAACAACATTATGGATAGTCATTAAAAGTAATATATATATTACTTTATCCATATCAATAAAATTCAATCAAAAAAATTTAGTGTTAATTTCAATTACAAAAAATTTCTATTTTATATACGATCCTAGAGAATTTTAACACAATTTTAAGGAATGGAAGTAAAAATCACCTTAAATTGGGGAATATATTTTTGAAAACTATTGTGAACTGTTAGTGAAAAATATACAAGTCATTGAGGAAAAATATGTAAAAATAATTTACTAAAACATAATAATCATAAAATTTGAGAAACAAAAACATGTAGTCAAAAACTGATATAATTGGAAACAAAAAGAGGCTATGAATAATTTTAGTATCAATATTATTATTTTAGTCATCCACAATAATTTTAGTTCCTATATAGAATCCAAACATTTCGACAGAATAGTAGGAAAAGTATAATATTTTAGAAAAAATATTATAAATAATTGAATGTAAAATTTCAAGAGATTTTTTACTTATAGTAGAGGATTTAGGAACATGAATAATATATATTCATTATACTGAAATAATAAACAAATTTAAAGGTTGTTTGGGAATATTGGTTTGAGAGTGATTTAGCAATCTCAAATGATGTATATTGGGATATATGTCAAGAATTCTAAATTAAAATTTGTGAATAATATTCATTATCTTCAATAATAATTTAGAACATTTTAGTAAAAAGGTCATCAAGATAATATATACATAATAATCTAACAAAAACAAAAATATATGGGTTTTAATACTCAAAATACTTGGAATAATAAGAAAAACTTGATGGGGAAATCTTTTGTTTTGAAATTTTCACTTAAATCATCCAAAGGGGAATGTTCATGGATCATGGAAAATGGATATTCCTATAACATGAAATGTGAATTAAAAAGATCAAATATAAGTTGAAATTTTAATTTTTGGATAAATGTCCATTGAATTGGAAATTTCATTAATGGATAAATATGTACGTTCATAATTGAGTTGGGAAGAATAACGTAATTCACAAAATTATTGTTTATTTATTGATTAAAACACAATCTGTTAAGGGTTTCATTTCCAAATAAATAAATAATTGAAGTGGTTTTCTTAAAGGATGTGTTCTCGGTCAAAACCCATTAAAATATAAATGTTTTTTCAATATAAACCTTAAATAATTGAAATTTTTCTTAAGTTTTTTATATATCAAATTCTTATTGCGTAAATGAAAAATAAGTGAATGAATTATGGAATATATGGTTTTTTATTCGTGATCAAAAAATATAAACAACATCACATTAGGAGTAATTTTTCAGATTGTTATACTGAAAAAAAGAAAGTTATTTGATGTGAAATTTTTTTAAATGTAAAGAATAGTGAACTCTTCACAAAATTATTTAGAGATTAAATTGTATCTATCATTGGGAGTCATTAACTATAATATGAGTGGAGACATTGCGAATTAGTCAACTAAAAATGGTATGAACATTATTATTTTTCTGTTGAATGATGATTAATTACATGAGTCATGTTCCTAAAATATATGTGTGAACCCTTGAGAAATAATAAGGGCATTCATTGTTAAACCAGGATAGCAATTTTCTTCTATAACATTCAGAAAAATATAAGTATTATGTTTAAATATTTAATGATTTAATATTATCAACCAAATTATGGGATTTGAAATTAAATCTATAAACTATATAGTCCAAATAAATTGTTTGAATGAATGGAAAATTATATTTTTGGTGGATATATAGTAGATAAAATATATCGATTTTGAATTTTTTTTATTTTGGGGGAAATATATTGGTGCATATTTAAATATCCAAACTATGTATGACATATATTGATTTCATATATATACCCTTATTTTATGTATTATAAAAAATATCTATGTGAGATGTATCTGAATTTGTTTCATAGTCCTTAGGTAGTCAATGTAAAATGTGTAAATATTTCGATTTCATAAATGATAGGTTTAGATAAAATTTCAGATGATATCCTCAAAATAGAAGAGGACACTATTTTTTCAAAATAGTTTCTAAAATTATTATTGATTTTATTAATGTAATAGTTCTAGAACATTCTACTAATTTTTGTACACTTGATGATTAGCGTTCTATAAGGGGTTATTCTACTATTTTTATTGAATGCATGCATTTAATTTCATAAATATTTAAAGTATTTTTGACCTACTTGTTGGAGAATAAGATTCTATTATTTTCATGTGTTGAGTAAAAATTTCATTTTCATATCTATGGCTATGAGGGAATGGTTTGATAAAAAATATCATTTGAGTTCAAATAAAGTTGGTTAAAAAGGGAGGAACATTGAGTAACTAATCTCATAAATTACTTATTTCCCATGATAAACCTAAAGGTGATGTGTAATAACAGAATCATCAAAAGTTGGATGATTCTATAAATGAAAAATTGTACAAAACAGAGAATAATAAAACATGTGTGTTTGTTATCATTCCCGACGAGAATATTTTCATCATAAAAAATAAGTTCTCTATATAAAACTAATTAAAATGTTTATTTGTTGATAAATAGAGAATTATTTGTGTTTATATGATATTCACTAGTTAAATGTCTGTAGTTTGATGAGTTGTTTTACCTTATTTCATGTCCTGAAAAATTTATAATCATTATTATTATTCCATCTTATACACAGTAAAAACTAATTAAGATGGGAATTTCGTCTTATTTTATAAATGATGAGTATGAAGTTGATGTTTAAGAAAATAAAAAATGTGCTACATTTTTCAAGGGAGAGACAATGTTTTTTCCATTAAAAATAAGACAATTTGTGGAATTGAAAATAGTCCCATCATCTATTTTTTCAATGATGGACTCCCACTTGAAGAGGAATCATTTTTGAAAAGGTATTGATGAAAATTATATCATCATTAATGATGATAAGGAGGTATCTATAATTTTGGTTATATATATATATGATATCATTTATTCTCGAAATAATGTTGATTTTTTTGATATTTTCGAAAAAGAGATAGTTAATCTTTTTTAAATGTATATTCATAGTGAAGTGAGACATTTCCAAATATCATAAATTTCTCATTTAAGGGATCAATTTTTCTCAATAAATATATTCTATATAACTTAAGAAAAGATATAAAATTTATAATTGAAATTAATCATACACAAATATCATAGTCGGAACCAATCTATAAAAAAATTACGAAGGAATGAACGTAGAAAAAATAGATTATTGGAAGTTTATTTCAAAATTAAAATTGATTATATCTTCATTAAAAATATTTTTATGTATTTAATTTTTTGGGTTTTATGGTTATCCTATTGAGCCTTATATCTTTTTTTGGAAAAATTATTCATAGGTACCCTAAAGTACTAATAGTTTCGTGCTTAAATTTTTATACTAATAGGATTCTTTATATGTATCATTATAATGAAAAAAATTGTAAATTTTTGTTATTTTAATAGGAAAACATCATGGGGTCATTATTTCATTGATAGAGGTGTGTTTAATTACACCATAAAAAATTATAGTCACATTGAGAAAAAAAAAATTATGAAAATAATATTTCCTCCAATTCTAAAACCCTGATTGGTGTGCTTGAATACAAAGTAGATTGATCTCAATGCTGAAATGATTTTTCCACTTCACATATGTTGTGATAATCGAGGTTCAAAAAATTAATCAAATAATAATATTCATCATTCTACAATAATGAAAAATGTAATCTGTTGGAACGATGTCCATCTTGCATGAATTGGATTTTGGTTTGTGTTTGTTGTAAATCCTTAGAGGAAGTTCAGAATTTGTGCATGCAAAGTACTCTCACAGGTTATGTAGATTACAGTTTTGAAGGTGGCCCCATTTTCCAGTGTTTGCCATCATTTTGGCCCTGAAAATTGACAAATGCAGAAAAGTGATTTTGGGAAAGAGATGTGCACGCCGGGTACTTGATGGAGAGGAAAATTGTGCGTCATATGTTTTTAATTATCAGAACATAGAAAACAAAAAATGGATAAGGGCCGCGCAAGATTTGGGCTAGTCGCGCAAGTGACTAGCAAGCTGAGAGATTACCTGCGCATCGGTTCCTAGAAGGTTTGGAAACATGCGCGCTTGTTGTTATTAATGATCAGTACATCAAAATATGGTAAAGGAAAGAGGGTCACGCAAGTATTGGTTTTTTCGTGCAGGTGAGTCGTGCGACAGAGGCTAGGGCGGTTGGAGCTGTGCGCCGGGACTTGCGCGCCGAGATGAAACTTGTGTGCCACCGCAAAGGGTGTCCAATTTTCCTATAAATAGAGAACTACCCTTCCATATTTCTAACTAAGTTATAGAATTAGTGATTTTTCAATCTCTCATCACGCAATTGTTTGAGTCGTGCAAGTGGTAGTTGGGTTGTGCAAGTAGAGGTTGCACGCCGGTTGTTGGATGCACATCCAAATTGGTTTGGGAGTTAAAGGCGATGAGTCGTGAAATATTGGAGTTGAAGCAGACAATGTCACACAAGTGGGTTGGTATAACCTACACGCCAAATTTTTGCCATTCAAGTGACTTGTGCGCAGGTCTTGAAACGTGTGTGCCGGTCTTGGACAAGCGCACTAGGTGAGGTTGACGTACGCCCATCTTTTTGGATCTGCACAAAAGATGGGATATTTCCGGATACCTTTGGTGCAAAGTGAGTTTTGTCTACAAGTGAAAGTTGGACTTCAACAGAGAATCTACATTCAACAGATGATGCATTCTTTTCAAATTATGAAGAGACCTTCACGTCTATAAGCTGAGTGTGTCTTCACCAAGGGCAGTGGGTATGGGGAGTCTACGGGAGTGACCTGAGTGACGCAATGAGCTATCCCTAAACTTTTGTAAAGGTCATGAGCCTGGGATAGAGTGACTGCGCCCAAACCATTTTAATCCATTGCTAGTGAAGTTTAGTGGAATTTTGGTACGACTGACAACCTTTCGTCATATGCTCCTTGAACGTAGCCCTTAGTGGTTAACCAAGTATAAAGTGCTTTCTCGTATCTCTACTATGAATGTTTATTTTATATTCATATCTATCATACAGGTTTTACAAGTTCCTACCAACGTGGGAACAAGATCCATCACATTAAAAGAATAATTTGACACCCTGATTCACCCCTCCACTCTCAGGGTGTCCCGGGGTCCTACAAGTGGTATCAGAGGGAGGTTTATGGTGTTGAATATGTCCTTTATCATTATAGAGAATGCAGTAAATTTTTGGGGAGTCCCTCTCTTTGATGGAAGTAATTTCCAGATCTGGGAGAACAGAATGGGATCTCATCTAAGATCCCTTGGAATGGATGTTCTATTCTCCACTGTTCAAGGTATTAATGTTTCTGATCCAATAGTGCTGGCTGTGACTGATACATATTGAAAAATTATTGATACAGATACTAAAGCACTGAATTCTCTCATCGCATATCATTTTGATCAGATCTATCTAAAAGTGATGAGTTTCACCTCAGAAAAGTCCATGTGGGATAAACATGGAAATATTTATGAAGTAGATAGAAATGTGAATGATTCGATACTACATTGCTACACAATAGGTTCATTAATCTGAAGATATATCCTGATGTGAATACAGACTCCTTCTTCAATCAAATTACTGATGTGGTTGGATCAATTTGGGGCCTAAGAGAAAAAATAAATGTCATTGACATTGTGAATAAAATAATGAGAATACTACCACCCCTGTACAATTCAATGTTTTCATCCCTTGAGTAAAGAGATATTTCTAAACATTCTTTGGTTCATCTGTTGAGCAGAATGGTGGCATATGAAATGAGTGTCAAACCAGAAGATAATATTACACGAGTAAGCAAGGAAATGTCATTCAAATCCATGGAGAAACTAAAAATATAAAAATATATTAGTGGTTATGACGATGAGGAAAATGAAAATTTTTCCCTCATTGTCAAGAAGTTCTAGAAGGGAAAAGGAAAATTCAAAGGGAAGTTTCCTCTAGCTTTCTTTTGTTGTGGCAAAGTCAGGAACATTGATTCTTAGTGAATAAGAAAGATCAATGATGATGATAGAGATTCTAAAAACATTGAGAAGCCTCAGAAAAGGTTTTCCATGAAAGGAGACTTAAAATCTAGAAACAATGTTCTGAATAAGATTTTTTTCTTTGAAGAGGAAGTAGATGATAATTAATTCTATGATGGAGAAGAACCAGAATTTAAAAATGGGAAACATGCTTCCATGATGGCCACTGTTGAAAAATCAGAAGATACTAGTGGAGAAAATCAGTAAAAAACTAGTGTAGATCCTGAGTTTCAACTTAAGGATACTGTTAGAAAGCTTAAGATCAAATGTATTTTTTTCAATAAATGGAAATCAATGGTAGAATAATCAACTGAATATGTTGATCAACATGAAGCTGAAATTGAAAAAATGGAAGAATTTTTGAAGGTAAAATAAAAAATTAATTAAAGAAATGATGATGTAGTGGATCTGAAGCTGAGAATGGAAGAGAAAGAAAAGGTCATCAATGACCTCACATCCAGAATAGAAGAAAAATCCAAGACTGTGGAGGGTCTATAGGAGGAATTTTTTACTCTTATAAGTAAACTTGAGACTGAATCAATTTCAAAACAATCAAGTAAGAAAATAAAGTTTGGAAGATTCTCAGATGTAGAATTATTAGAAAGATCCAAGAGTGTTACAAATGGGGTAGGAAAAATCTTGAGTGATCAAAGACCCACTTTCATGGGAAAGAATGGGAGTGGCTGTGAAGCTGAGACATCAACCGATGGAAGTAAAGAGCGAAAAAAAGGAAAGATGAAGGTTTGACATATTGAAACGTTTCCTGAAGTGCTGAAAAATATACCTTCAATCCAAACTAAATGGAGAACTGAAAATTAACCTCAAACATTCAGAAATGACAGGCAGTCCAACTATTCTTACAAGGAAGAATGAATGAGGAGAAATTCAAGTGAGAAGACATTTCCTCTCATAAAGTGTTAGTTATATGGCTATCTGGGCCATACCATGTCATATTGTGAAGAGGCACGGAGCTATCTGAATGTGGAAGATCCTGGAAAACAACAAAGGAGACTGAATTCATATCCTCCATCTTATAAAAGAAATAGTTTCTATGGATACTATTTTCGTTGCTCTAAATTTGGTCATAAGGAAATTAATTTTAGGAAAAGAAGGGACATGGAGAACTCTTACCAAAATTCAAGACATATCAAATCTCGTCGACAAGATAGTGTTTCAAAATCAACCAGGTATTATCCTCTAAAAAAAGACTTCAACTATGAAGAACCAATTTACACAGATGAGATAATTGAAAGTACATCGGATCTCTATACTCATTCCAATGTCTCATGGAATGAAATGAAGAAAATTGAGAAATCCAACCATGTAGAGGTGGCCCTCAAAGCTACAAAAAGAAACAATACTTGGATTCTGGATAGTAGTTGTTTATCCCATATGACAGGTAATGATGGCCAGTTAACAGATATCAAAAGTAAGGTTGATGGAACGGTTCGATTTGGTAATGATGGAGCTCTAAAAATCAAATACAGTGGAAGTGCTTAATTAGCTATTGGAGATCTAAATAATACTGAAGTCCTTTACATATATGGCCTACGTCATAATCTGCTAAGCATGAGTCAACTCTGTGACCCGGGACTTATTGTTAATTTTAATCAGAAAGGATGCACTATCAAGGGAAAGACAGGAAATTCACTTATGAAATGATGCAGAACAGAAGGAAACATATATTAGGTTGATAGTAAAGAAAATTTTTTCTACATGACTGTTGAAGAAGAAAACAATTTTTTCCATAGGAGACTCGGACATATCAATCAACAAGACATGGAGAAAATATCAAAATTGAGGATTGCCTTGGACATTTCTATCCTGATGCGTGAGTAGGAAAAATCATGTGATTCTTGCATTCGTAGAAAGTTGGTCTACAGTTCATATCAGCCAAAGAAGAAAAGGGCATCTCATCATCTTGATCTAATTCATAAAGATGTATGTGGTTCAATAAATGTTTCCAGAAATCATGGAGAAAGGTACTTTGTCCTTTTCATTGATGATTACAGTAGAATGGAATGTGTTATGGTCATTCATAGGAATGGACAAGTGCTTGACTGCATCAAAACATATCAGCAAATTGCTAAGATTGATACTGGATAAATAATCAACATTTTTCGATCTGATAATGGAGGGGAATACACGTCTATTGAGTATGAGAATTATCTTTAAAAACATGGAGTACATCATGAGGTAGCTACTGTGAGAACCCCACAGAAAAATGGATTTGTTGAGCGCTGGAATCTACAGATCAACAACATGGCAAGGACTCTGCTGATTGAGGGTGTTATCTCTAACCATTTCTGGAAGGAAGCTGTTGAATCTGTAGTGCACATTCAGAATCAAACATGGATGGGAGAAATGAAGACACCATATGAATTTTGGCATGGATGGAAGCCTTCGTTGAAATACTTTCGTGTTTTTGGAATTATATGTTTCATTTTGAATAAAGAAGGAAATCAAGGGAAGTTTTGTGATAATTATGATGAAGGAATTTTTCTTGGCTATCCAATGAACATAAAATCCTATAAGTGTTTCAACAAGTGATTAGGAAGGATTGTGGTAAGCAGTGATGTTATGATAATTGAGGACCAAAACACAAATTCATCAAGAACATCATATACTGATGTGATAGAAAGTGAGGAAGAAAGTGAACACGGAGAAAATATGAATACATAAATAGAGGAAGTTGTACAAAACCCTCATCAGTAACATCACAATGTTGACTTATAAGAAGAATATGAAGAATAAATTGTGGGTGGAGAGAATGAAACTGAGGCTCATAGAAGAAATTTTAGAGCTAAGATTGATCCATCTAACATAATTAGGGACAGAAGTGCACCCACTCAAACAAGGAGGTTGATGAATAATACACAATCTGCATTTCTATTAGTCGTGGATCCATCCTCATTCGATGAAGATGAAAAAGATGAATCTTGGGTGAAATCCATGAATAAAGATCTAGATCAGATTGACCACAATCAGACATGGGAACATGTCCAGAGACCCGAAGGTCACAATGTTATTGGTACAAAATGGAACTTCAAGAACAAGTTTGATGAGCATGGAAGTGTAAATAGAAAAAAGGCATGACTGGTATATAAGAGATATTCTCATATTGAAAGTGTTGATGTTGAAGAAACCTTTGCTACAGTTGCTAGACTAGAGTCAATCAGACATTTACATTCCATGGCCTTCCAAAGAGGATATAAATGACATCAAATGGATGTCAAGAATACATTATTGAATGGTGTACCCTAATAATAAGTCTACATTGAACAACCAGTGGGTTTAGTTCTTGGTACTGATGAGACAAAGGTCTGAAGACTGAAGAAAGACCTATATGGTTTGATGCAGGAACCACGAGCGTGATATTCACACCTGGATTCATATCTCATGAAGTTGGAGTTCAAAAAAGGAGGAGTGGATCACAATCTATTTGTGAATAATTCTCCAAAAGATCAATTCATGGTTCTAGTCTACGTTGATGATATCATATTTGGTGGAAGTAGGCATAAATCAGTGGATGAATTTTCCAATAACATGAAATAATAATTTGAAATGTCTATGATTGGGGAGCTGACATATTTCTTGGGGCTATTGGTGATTCAAAAGAATTATTACACATTTATTTCTCAGGAAAATTACGCGAGAGAGATGCTGAAGAAGTTTAATATGCAAGACTCCAAACCAAAGTCAACTCCGATTGCAGTCGGAACAAAACATGGAAAGCATGAGTATGGGACCTCTATAGATCCCACTATGTACAGGAGAATCATTTGGAGCCTACTATACCTGACAGCAGCATGACCATATATTGTCTTTGGCACATGTCTTTCAGCCCACTTTCAATGTAATCCAAAGGAGGAACATATGGTGACAGTAAAAAGAACCACGAGGTATATTCAAGGTACACGTAACTTTGGGTTATATTTTGCTGTAGACTGAGACAATGAATTATCAGTGTTTTCCGATGCTTACTAGGCTAGTGATAATGTAGAAAGAAAGTCCACCAGTGGTGGAGCCTTCTATATTGGGAAGAAATGTGTTGGCAAGTTGATCAAGAAACAAGAAAGTACTTCTCTTAGTACTTATGAAGCTAAGTATATATCCTCCACAAAGGCATGCACTTTACTTCTAGGGATGAAGCAACAACTAAAAGATATTTGTGATAAGTTGAATCAACCAATGATAATTTAATGTGATAACAAGAGCGCAATTGATCTCACGAAGAATACTGTTCAGTATTCTCGTACAAAACATATTGAAATCAGGTATCACTTTATCAAAAAAATAGTTGAGCAAGTGGTGATTAGAATGGATCATGTGGGAACTAATGTGAAAGTGGATGATATCCTAACCAAGCCACTGTTCGTGGCTGTGTTTGAGAGGCATTGGTTGAACCTCAATGTTCGGCCTCCTCTGAGTGCATAAAGACGTTATGCATTTCCCCTCTCCCTGTTTATGATAGCTTTTTTTTATCTGTTTATGGATGTGATGTAGGTTTGTGGGGGAGATACTTTCTAGGGGGAGTATGGTTTGAGCTGAACAATGAACAAATTACTGGTCATGGGGTTTATTGTCATTGGGGGAGAAAGGAATAAATTCAGACAATTTCAGACATGTAATGCTTCTTGGGGGTCATTGAGAATTCCAAAACACGGGAACCCATTTCAAGCTTACTATCTTGTTTTCTACACGTAGCATTGCTCACGTAGTCTTAGAGTGTTGGCAGAGTTGATTCTTGAATTTTTGGTTTACATGTGGATGGAGATCTATTGAATTTATTTTTTGATTGCCAACAAACCCAAAGGGGGAGATTGTTGGAACCATGTTCATCTTTGTGTGAATTAGATTATAGTTTGTGTTTGTTTTCAATCCATAGAAGAAGTTCAGAATGTGTTCCAGGAAAGTGCTCTTACAGGTCAACCAGATTATAGTTTTGAAGGTGGAACCATTTTCCAGTGTTTGCAAATTTTTTGGCCCTGAATAATGACAAATGGAGAAAAGGGATTTTGGCAATGATACATGCATGTCGGGTACTTGAAGGAGAGGAAACTTGAGCGTCATATGTTTTTCATGATCAAAACGTGGAAAATGGAAAAGGGATAAGGGTCGCGCAAGATTTAGGCTAGTCACGCAAGTAACTTGAAAGCTAAGAAAGGACTTGCGCGCCGGTGCCTAGAAGGTTTGGAAACATGAGCTCTTGTTTTTCTTTGTGATCATAACTTCAACATATGGTAATGTAAAGAGGGTCGCACAATTATTGGTTTGGTCATGCAAGTGAGTAGCCCAACAAAGGCTACGGTGGTTGGACCTGCGCACTGGGACTTGCGCGCTGTGATGACACTTGCGTGCCACCGTGAAGGGTGTCCAGTTTTCCTATAAATATAGGACCACCCTTCCTCATTTGTAATGATGTTCAAGAATTATAGATTTTTTGAGCGCCCTCTAGGCAAGTGGTTGAGTTGCGCAAGTGGTAGTTGGGTCGCGCAAGTATAGGTTGTGTGAAGGTGGTTGGATGAGCGTCCAAAGTGGTGTGGGAGTTAAAGGCATTTAGTAGTGAATGTTTAGAGTTTAAGGAGGCAGTGTCGCACTAGTGGGTTGGTATCACCTATGTGCCAAATTTGTACCACACAAGTGACTTGCGCTCAGGTCTTTAAATGTTCGCGCCGGTCTTGGAGCAGCGCACCAGGTGATGTTGATGTGCACCCTTCATTTTGGAGCTGCATGAAAGGTGGGACATTGCTTGATAGTTTCAATGAAAAGTGAGTTTTTTCTACAATTGAAAGTTGGACATCAACATAGCTTCTACATAAAACAGAGGATGCATTCATTTGAAATGATGAAAAGACCGTCATGTTTATAAACTGAGTGTGTCTTCATCAAAGGCAGTGAGCTAGGGAGAGATAACGGGAGTGACCCGAGGGACACAATGAGCTATCCCTGAACTTTTGTAAATGCAGTGAGCCTAGGAAAGAGTGACAATTCCCGATCCTTTGTAATCCACAGCTAGTGAAGTTTAGTAGAATTTCGGTATGACCGATAACCTGTCGGCGTATGCTCCTTGGACGTAGCCCATAGTGGTGAACCAAGTAAAAAGTGTAGTTTCGTCTCTCTGCTATGAATGTTTGTTTTCTATTCATATCCATCATACAGGTTCAACGAGTACCTACCAACGTGGGAACAAGATCCATCACTTTAAAAGAAAATGTTGACGCCTTGATTCATCCCTCCCCTCTCATGGTGTCCCGGGGTCCTACAAGTGGTATCAGAGGGAGGTTGTGGGTGTTGAATCTGTCCTTTGTTATCATGGAGAATGCCGTAAATTTTAGGGGTGTCCCTCTCTTCGATGGAAGTAATTTCCAGATCTAGAAGAATAGAATGATATCTCATCTAAGATCCCATGGAATGGATGTTCTATTCTCCAATGTGAAAGGTATTAATGTTTCTGATCCTACAGGGATGGATATGACTGATACAAATAGAAAAATTCTTGATACAGATGCCAAACCACTTAGTTATCTAACTACATCAATTTCTGATCAAGTCAATATAAAAGTGATGATTTTTACCTCAACAAAGTCCATGTGGGATAAACTTGAAAATATTTATGAAGGAGATAGTAATGTGAAGGAGGCAAAACTACAAGTGCTACCTAATAGGTTCGATGATCTGAATATGTATCCTGATGAGAATTCAAACTCCTACTTCAGTCAAATTACTGAAGTGGTTGGAGCAATTCTGGGCATAGGAGAATATATTAGAGTCATTTACATTGTGAAGAAAATACTGAGAAGACTACCACCAATGTACAATGTAAAGGTGTCTGCCCTTGAGGAACGAGGTCTTTCTAAACTTTCTTTGGATGATCTGTTGAGTATCTTGGTGGCATATGAAATGAGAGTCAAACCAGAAGATGCTGCTACACGATTAAGCGAGAAAATGGTGTTAAAATCCATGGAGAAAATGAAAATATCAAAAGATAGTAGTGGTGAAGACGATTAGGAAAAAGAAATTCTTTCCCTCATTTCCAAGAATTTCTAGAAGGGATAAGGTAAATTCAAAGGGAAGTTACCTCTAGGTTTCTTTCAGTGTGGAAAAGATGGTCACATTGCTTCCCAGTGTTTAAGAACGATCAATGATGATGATAGTAATGCTGAAAACATTGAGAATTTTCATAAAAGGGTTTTCAAGAAAGGAGACTCCAAATCTAGAAAGAATGTTCTGAAGAAGAGTTTTGTCTGTGAAGAGGAAGAAGATGATAATGAATTCTATAATGAAGAAGAACCATAATTTAAAAATTGGAAACATGCTTCCATGATAGCCACTGATGAAAAATCAAAAGATACTGGTGGAGAAAATTAGTAAAAAACTAGTGTAGATCCCGAGTATCAACTTACGGATGTTGTTAGAAATCATAAGATTAAATTTAAGAGTTTCAACAAGTGAAAATCAATGGTAGAATAATCAACTGAATATGTTGATCAACATGAAGCTATAATTGAACAACTGTAAGAATTTGTTAAAGTACAGTCTAAAATTCATGAAAGCAATGATTATTTAGTTGATCTAATGCTGAGCATTTATGTGTAGGAAAAGGTCATCAATGACCTCACCTCTAGAGTAGCAGAAAATTCCAAGACTGTTGAGGGTCTATAGGAGGAAGTTGTTACTCTTAGGAGTAAACATGAGAATGAATCGATTTCAAAAGAATCAGGGAAAAAATATAGTTGGGAAGATTCTAAGATGTAGAATTACTGGAAAGAGCCAAGAGTGTTTCAGATGGGGTAGGAAAAATCTTGAGTGATCAAAGTCCAACTTTCATGGGAAAGAGTGGGATTGGCTGTGAAGCTATGACATCAACTGTTGGAAGTAAAGAGAGCCAAAATAAAGGCAAGATTAAATTTGGACATGTTGAAACATTTCCTGATGTGTTGAAAAAGAAACCCTCATTCCAAACTAAAAGGTGAACTGAAAATTATCCTCAAACATTCAAAAATGACAAGCAGCCCAACTATTCTTCCAAGGAAAAAAGTATGAGGAGAAATTAATGTGAGAAGACATTTCCTCTCATGAAGTGTCAATTTGTGGCTATATGGGCCATAACATATCATATGGTGAAGAGACACGAAGCTTTCTGAATGGGGAAGATCTGGGACAAAAACAAAGGAGTTTGACTTCATATCCTCCATCATATAGAATAAATAGTTTAAATGGATATTTTTTTCAGTGCTCTAAATTTGGACATATGCCTGTTAATTGATGGCAAAGAAGGTACATTGAAAACTCATACCAAAATTCAAGAAAAGTCAAATCTCGTCGACAAGATAGTGTTGCACATTCAAACAGGTTTTCTCCTATCAAAGAAGACTTCAACTATGAAGAAAAAATGTACACAGATGAGATAATTGAAATTACATCAGGCCTCTATACTCATTCCAATGTATCATGGAAATAAAGGAAGAAAATTGAGAAATCCAACCTTGCAGAGGTGTCACTAAAAGTTAAAAAAATCAATAGTACTTGAATTTTGGATAGCAATTTTTCATCCCATATGACAGGTAATGCTGGTCTGTTAACAGATATCAAAAGGAAGGTTGAGGGAACCGTTCGATTTGGTAATGATGGAGCTCTGAAAATCAAAGTCATTAGAAGTACTGAATTAGCTATTAGAGAGCTAATGAAGACTGAAGTCCTTTACGTATTTGGCCTATGTCATAATATACTTAGTGTGAGTCAGAACTATGACTCAGAATATATTTTTACTTTTACATAGAAAGGCTGCACTATCAAGGGAAAGACAAGAAATTCACTTATGAAATGACGCATAATAAAAGGCAACCTGTATCAGGTTGATAGAAAGGAAATTTTTTTCTACAAGACTGTTGAAGAAGAAAACAATTTGTCGCATAAGAGACTGGGTCATATCGATCAACAATACATGGAGAAAATATCAAAAATTGAGGATTGTGATGGACATTCCTAACCTAAAGCATGTTCATGAAAAATCTTGTGAATCTTGCATTCATGGAAAGCTGGTCTGCAGTTCATATCGGCCAAAGAATAAAAGGGCATCTCGTCATCTTGATCTAATTCATACAAATTTATGAGGGTCGATAAATGTTGCCCGAACTCATGGAGAAAGGAACATTTTCCTTTTCATTGATGATTACAGTAGAATGGAATGTGTTATTATCATTCACAGGAAAGGAAATGTTCTTGAGTGCATGAAAATATATCGGCAATTCAATGAGATTGACACTGGATGAACAATCAACGTTTTTCGATTTGATAATGGAGGTGAATACCCGTCCATTGAGTTTGATAATTACCTTGAAAAAGATGGAATACAACATGAGGTAGCTGCTGTGAGAACTCCACAGAAAAATGGAGTTGTTGAGCACCAGAATCTACAGAGCAACAACATGGCCAGCACTCTACTTCTTGAGAGTAGTATCTCTCGCCATTTTTGGAAGGAAGATGTTGAAGTTGCAGTGCACATTCAGAATCGAATAGGGCTTTATATGGGAAAAACGAAGACACAATATGAATTTTGGCATGGAAGGAATCCTTTATTGTAATATTTTCGAGTTTTCGGAACTAAATGTTTCATTTGGAATAAAAAAGGAAATCAAGGGAAGTTTGGTGACAATTCTGATGAAGGAATTTTCCTTGTGTATCTAATGAATATCAAAGCCTACAAGTGTTTCAAAAAGCGATTAGGAAGGATTGTGGTAAGCTGTGATGTTATGATAATTGAAGATAAAAACACAAATGCTTCAAGAACATCATATGCTGATGTGATAGAAAGTGGTTAAGAAAGCGAACATGGAGAAAATATGAATACAGAAATAGAGGAAGCTTTACAAAACCCTTAGCAGTCACATCATGATGTTGACTCAGAAGAAGAATATGAAGAAGAAATTGTGGGTGGAGGGAATGCAATGGAACCTCATAGATGAAATCGTAGAGCTTAGATTGATCCATCTATCATAATTGGGGACATGAGTGAACTGACTCAAACAGGGAGGATGAGGAATAATACACAATCTTCATTTCTGCCAATTGTGGAGCCATCCTCATCCGAAGAAGCTTCATAGGATGATTCTTTGGTGAAATCCATGAATAAATAGCTAGATAAAATTGACAAGAATCAGACATGGGATCTTGTCTAGAGACCCGAAGGTCACAATGTTATTAGTACAAAATGGATCTTCAAGAACAGGTTTGATGATAATGGAAGTTTTATTAAAATCATGGCTCGACTGGTATGTAAGGGATAATCCCAGATTGATGGTGTTGATGTTGAAGAACCCTTTGCTCCAGTGGCTAGACTGGAGTCAATCAGACTTTTCCTTTCCATGGCCCTCCAAAAAGGATATAAAGTATATCAAATGGATTTCAAAACGGCATTCTATAATGGTGTACTCGAAGAAGAATTCTACACTGAACAACCAGTGGGTTTTGTTCTTGGTACTGATGATACAAAGGTCTGCAAACTATAGAAATCCCTATATGGTTTGAATCAGGCACCATGAGAATGGTATTCCCACCTAGACTCGTATCTCAAGAATTTTGAGTTCAAAAGAGGAGGAGTGGATCACAATATATATGTGAACAATTCTCCAAAAGATAAATTCATGGTTCTAGTCTACATTGATGATATCATATTTGGTGGAAGTATGAAGAAAGCAGTGGATGAATTATCCAATCACATGAAATCAGAATTTGAAATGTATTTGATTGGGTAGCTCACATATTGCTTGGGGCTGTATGTTATTAAAAAGAAGGATTGTACTTTCATCTCTCAGTAAATTTTTTCCTAAGAAATGTTGAAGAAGTTTAATATGAAAGACATTAAACCAAAGTCAACTCTGATTGCAGTCAAAACTAAAATTGGAATGCATGAGGATGGGACCTATATAGATCTCACCATGTGTAGAAGAATCCTTGGGAGCCTACTATACCAGACAACAGCATGACTAGATATTGTCTTTGCCACATGTCTTGCTACCCGCTTTTAGAGTAATCCAAAGGAGGAACATAATGTGGTAGTAAAAATAATCATGAGGTATATTCAAGTTACACATAACTTTGGGTTATCTTTTTCTGTAGATGGGGATAGTGAGTTATCAACATTTTATGATGCTGACTGGGCTGGTGATAATGTAGAGAGAAAGTCCACCAATGGTGGAGCCTCCTATATTTGGAAGAAATGTGTTGGATGGTTGAGAAAAAAATAATATACATATCTTAGTACTTCTGAAGCTGAGTATATATCCGCCACAAAGGAATGCACTCAATGGATATGGATGAAGCAATAAATAACAGATATTGGTGATGAGGTTAATCCACCAATGGTAATTTACTGTGATAACAAGTGAGCAATTGATCTCATGAATAATACTGTTCATCATTCTCATACAAAAAAAATTGAAATCAGGTATCACTTTATCAATGAAATGGTTGATCAAGGGGTGATTATAATGGATCATGTGGGAACTGATGAGCAAGTGGCCGATATCCTTACCAATACACTGTCATCGGCTGTGTTTGAGAGGCATTAGTTGAACCTCGGTGTTCAGCCACCTCCGAGTGCATAAGGACATTACACATTTCCCCTCTCCCCATTTATGATAACTATTTTTATCTTTTTATGGATGTGATGCAGGTTTGTGGGGGAGATACTCTCCAGGGGGAGTATGGTTTGAGCTGAACAATTAACAAATTACCGGTCATGGGGTTTATTGTCATTGGGGGAGAAAGGAATAAATTCAGGCATGTTCAGGAATGTAATGCTTCTTAGGCGTCGTTGAGAATTCCACAACATGGGAACCCAATTCAAGCTTACTCTCTATTTTTCTTCACCGATCATTGCTCACGTAGACTTAGAGTGTTGGCTGAGTTGATTCTTGAATTTTTGGTTTACATGTGGATGGGGATCTGTTGAATTTATTTTCTAATTGCCAGCAAACCCAAAGGGGGGGATTGTTAGAACCATGGTCATCTTTCCATGAATTGGAATACGATTTGGGTTTTTTTTCAATCCTTAGAGGAAGTTTAGAATGTGTGCCATCAATGTGATCTTACGGGTCAAGCAGATTACAATTTTGATAGTGGCACCATTTTCATGTGTTTGCCAATTTTTTGGGCATGAAAATCGACAAATGGAGAAAAGTGATTTTGGAAAAGAGACTTGCATACTGGGTACTTGAAGGAGAGGAAACATGCGTGTTATATGTTTTTCAAGATCAGAACATTGATTAATGGAAAAGGGATAAGGGTCGCGCAAGATTTTGGTCGGTCGCGCTAGTGACTTGCACGCTGAGAAAGGACTTGCATGCCGGTGCCTAAAAGGTTTTGAAACTTGCAAGCCTGTTGTTCTTCATTTTTAGAATTTAAAATTATGGAAAAGGAAAGAGTGTATCACAAGTATTGGTTTGGTTGCACAAGTGAGTAGTGTGACAGAGTCTAGGGTAGTTGGAGCTGCATGCCGACAATGAGATGACACTCGCGCGCCACCGCGTAGGGTGTCCAGTTTTCCTATAAATAGAGGACCACCCCTACTCATTTTTAATGAAGTTCAAGACTTTGATGATTTTATGAGCTCCCATCATGCTAGTGGTTGAGTCAATCAAGTGGTAGTCGGGCCGCACTAGTAGAGGTTGTGCGTCCAAAGTGGTTTGGGATTTAAAGGCGCTGAGTCGCGCAAGTTTTGAGTTAAAGGAGGCAGTATCGCGCAAGTGGGTTGGTATCACATGCGCGCCGAATATGAACTGTGCACATGACTTGCGTGTAGTTTTTGAAACTTTTGTGATGTTATTGGAGAAGTTCTCAAGGTGATGTTAATGTACGCCCGTATTTTTGGAGATGCACGAAAGCTGGGAGATTGCCTAATACCTTCGGTGCAAAGTGATTTTTGTCTACAAGTGAATGTTGGACTTCAACAGATCATCTAAAAACAACATAGGATGCATTATTTTGAAATTATGAAGAGAACTTCACGTCTATAAAATGAGTGTGGCTTCACCAAGGGATGTGAGATAGGGGGAGTCAACGGGAGTGACCCGAGGGACGCAGTGAGCTATCCTTGAACTTTTGTAAAGGCATTGTGCCTGGGACAAAGTTATTATGCCCAAACCTTTGTAATCCACAACTAGTGATGTTTAGTGTAATTTTATTACGACTGGAAACCTGTCAGCATATTCTCCTTAGACGCAGCCCTTAGTTGTGATCCAAGTAAAAAGTGATGTGTCGTCTCTCCGTTGTGAATGTTTATTTTCTATTCATATCCATCATACAGATTTAACAAGTTCCTACCAACACGGGAACAAGATCCACCACTTTAAAAGAAAATGTTGACACCCTAATTCACCCGTCCCCTCTCAGGGTGTCATGGGGTCATAAAAAATCAAATATCAAATACCCAAAAAATTTAATAGAATTAATTAAATTTTGGATTTTTTTCTCATAACAGAGGAAAAATATGATGTGTTCCTAATGATTTTTTCATATGATGAATTTTTTATTATAAATATTTTATTTGGATATGAACTTCATACACATCAGTGATATGTAAATTTTTCTCCCCCTCTCCAATCATGGTCTTTATATAACTGATGTCGAAGGGGTATAAAAGAAAACATAAATCTATTTATGGATTCATTAAATAATATACCCAAAAGGGTGGGGTATGATATATGAGGTGTAATCCACTGAAATTTTCATTGTTTATTTAGTGGGAGAAAGTATTTAGTCATATTTTTAGAAGTTAAAATCAGTAAATTCATTTATTGAACCATTATAACATGTGTCTCTATCATGTATACATGAATAATTCATATAGAGGATAAAGGTACAGTGTTGATATATGAAAATAAAGTTTTAGTTGTCCCTCTGTTTAGATCACAATAAATTATAAATTAAATTCAACAATTTTATATATTGGTATTTTAGTTGATGGGTATCAACTAGTTTATATTGATGTTGTGAAGTGAATGTTAGTCACAATTATGTAAAAAGTAATTTTATTATTAAAAGATCATGTCTCATGCATCGAGTTCAGTGATGTTAAATTATAATAAATTATTATTTATTCATTGAAATTTTTGATGTGTTTGGAAGTGATTTATATTCTAAGTTTCTTTTCAAATTTTCTAGAGAGGAATTTTGATACCTTCATTGATTAAATGTTATAATTATGTGATAATAATTTTTTTATTTTAATTTTAATCTATTAGTCATGATAAAAATATGATGATTCAAACAACATGAATTTCATCATAATATTGGGAGTTATTTGATGTTCATGAATTAATGTTGACGGATGAAGAGAATAATAATAAGTTAAAGGTGACATCTCCACGTTATATTGGTATATGATGTAACAAACCCAACTTCATTAACCCATAGAGAGTTTCCATTTTTTTACCTTAGAATAGATTCAATGGATCGATAAATTTAGTAGAATTTTAAAACCAAAAAAATTACATGAAACAAATTTAAAAATGGAGATAAAATATAATATATGAGAAAACATATGGTTCATAATCATTGACAGTCATTAAAATAATTCATCTTCATATCCTAGGTAAATGAAATAAAATAAACAAGAACTCAAATTCCAAGAAATGGATACATAATAATGAATCTATCATGATTAAATAATGAATAATAAAAATAGAATGGTAGATAAATGAAAACACATTCAATTTAATTAATAACATTATAATTAAATTCATCCATTTATATTTCCACTAAAATAATATAATGGATAATAATAAATTCATTATCAATTATGGAAATTCATATATACATAAATATATAATATATAATTATATATATATCATAAAAACAATGAATTAAGATAATTTATTTGATGTGTATTTATACACCAATACCCATTTAATTTGGCCAACTTATTCATATAATTAGACAATTGATGCATTCATGTGATATCTATAGCTAAGCATTACCCATCACTACATCTCAAATACATTAATCATATATTTAAGTACAAATTAATTTCATAAAAAGTATTCCTTATGTATATATATCTGTATTGAACAAATAATTCATAATTTTCAATATTTCCCCATTCAATCAAATCATTGCATAAGAAAATGTCATATAAATTAGGATAATATCACATCCATGATAAAATGAATATTAATATTTTACTGAAAGGTAATTCCCAATAAAAATGATCACAAGAAAGTGAAAATTTCAAATTCAGAGTAATTCAATTATATATTTATAAAATTATAATTAGATATAATTGGTGTTTTCATTAATTAATAAAAATATTACAAAAATATCAATGATAATATTATTGTGGAAAATAACATTCCATTTTAAAATAACATATTTAAAAACTAAAAAGATCCCAAATATTACTAAAAATATTATTTGAAAATAATATTATTAAATATAGAATAATTATTAAAATCATTAAGTCTTCATAAAGTTTGTAATTTTTTCCATGTCATATATGTTAAAATAATAATCCTTTCAAATTTTTGAAAGAAAGGTACGCCACTTTGAAAAAAAAGAAGAACATTCCATTTAAACAATTTATATAAAATAAAAAAATTGTATTAAATAAATTTATCAACCATTTTTTAATAGTATAATATTTCAATAAAATAATTTTTGAAAAATATTACTAGACAAAAATAAATATGATATGTTTTTCTTTAAAACATTTTATTGATTAATTTATTTTCTGAAGAGATAAAACGATTGGTGAAAATATTGAATATACTTAAAATATTAAACATGAATATAAATTAAATAATCAGGGATAAAAAATTATCAATGATGAACTCCTCCAATTGGATTTATTTACATCTTGTGAAAATAAAAAGATACGTAATATAAAGTATTTCTCAATGATTTTGGAATTGAGAATAAATCATTTACATTAAAATTCCCTTTAGATGAATGTGATTCAATATCTTGTATAATGATTTTTGATAAGTTATTAATTTATTTAAGAACCATATTCATATTATAATATCATATATAATACTGTCCTTATATCTTATTACACTTTTGTTGATAATATTTCATTATTAACATGGCATTAGGTGTTAACTATTTCATTTTATCATGTATGTATTTTGATGGTAAATATGAATCATGTGTGTAGGATATAGATACATCATCTTCTGAAAATGTCATGGGCTATACATATAATTTTAAAATATTAGAAACATTTTTCAAATCATTCCAGAATGTTATACATAGAAAATTAATCTCCTCTCTTAGTGGAGATGGTAGATCATACAGACGCATGAGTGATATTATAATTTTTTTAATGGTGAATGGTTAAAAAGTAGATGATATTTTAATTTTGATGAATTATAATCATGTCATAATTATCATATATATTTATTGGTTCTATAGTTATTACTATATATGTGAGTCAGTGATAGAAAAAAATAACATCAGATTGTGAGATGGTAGTCCACTATACATAAGAGTGATGGTGATATTGATAAATATAATTCCATCAACAAAATTATATCATAGTATATGATAGATAATTTTTTCATCATATTACAATTTTTACAAGATAAATGGAGGTGGTAAAAGAGTATGTCAAAAAAAGAGCATCGTTAATAAGATTACTATATCTTAGAGATACATCATTTGTATCTATTCATAAGGGCCATAGTATTGAAATTTTTGGATGTCCAGTATATCTAAAAATTATAAAATGACGTTTGGAAGACATTTTTGAAGGGTTTGGTTGATCTAGAAACCTAATTATGATGTAAAGAATATATGAATTAGGTTCCCCTTATAATTATATGATAGGACACACATATAATTTTCTCAAAGAAAATAATATTCAACGATATTTGTAACATCCCAAGTATGTAATGAATAATAGATATTTTTATCTATGTCTATTAATGAATTAGATATTGTTTTAGAGGATTAAAATGAAAATAAATCCAATCTTAAGCATTGAATACACTAATATTTTTAAAAAATTGTTTTACTGCCTTTTAATGGAAAACCATTTTTAAATCTATCTGTTGAAAATTTTATAAGCTATTTTTGTCGAAATAAACTTATTCTCTATGATTTGGTCATCAAAATTTACTTTGTGTGAATTTTTGGTATTTTTTCGATAAAGTTCATCTTTTAATGAATAGTGAACAATGTTGTATTTTAATTCAAAACCTCTTTTTAATCTAATTTATTTATATGATTAGATTATCTTTTGAATTTGTTTTAAATTGAAATTAGAATAGATTTTTACCATTTAATCCAATGGTGGTCATTGGAATAAATTTCCCTTTGAAATTGGACTTAAATTAGTGTCAATCTTTTGATACTTATTGTTTCATAAAAACACCCTATTTGTCATGACAGTGGGAATTAATTATTAAATTAATTAATGTAACTTATATGACTTTAATTTTTTAAAATAGAAATCATTTTTGAATTCAGAATATCAAATATAGCTTATGGTGACGTTTTGGTATTTTTCTAAAAAACTTCAGTTTTTGGTGAATAGTGAAACCACTAAGTGGTAGTTAAAGAAACTGATTTTTCGTTTAGATGAATCTTTGCCAATTATGTGATTTGATTTTCAAAAATCCGACATAAATATATGACATTAAGAAGTAAAATATGGTTCAATGAGATTAAAATAATTTTTTGGTGAAAAGTAACTTTTAAGTTTTTAATCGCGATTAGAGGTAATTAGTCCAATTTAAGGAAAAAATGATATTATAATAAAATGAAAATAACTAGACACATGTCCTACCATTATTGGATGTGTCATGGCCGACCAAGAAAAGCCGTGGGTCAAATTGGGGAACCCATGGAGCCTTTTTGGTATGAAAATGACATTAATATATTTTTATTTAATGTTAAAATTAAAATGACACAAACATGAGTTGTTTTACTAAAAAATTTTGAAATGGGGTTATACAAGTCAGATTTATGACTATAAATATTCATTAAAAATATAAAAATATTTCCTAAATCATGATAGTTTTTTTATAATTTTTAGACATTAAATAAATTAAATAATTTAGGACATCATGATGATGCCGTGATTACCTCATTAATAAAGGATTTAAATAAAATTAAAAGATAATGTAAAATCTATGACCTACACATGTCAAAAACCTATTGTATGGGTAGATTTCGAACCCTTATCACCTTACCCTCGAATTATGTCAATTTGGGACCTTTTTAATCTGAAACTCTTTTTAAAATAAAGTAACATTTCTTTACTTTCTAAGAGTGCCCCTCCTCTCCTCTTATAAAATGCCCCCATCTCTACCTCCTTACCCACACTTCCAAAGCCTTTTTCTTGGCAAACCACTTCCCATTTTGTCTCTCCAAATCCCTCTATTACTCTCAGAAGCCTCAATTTGGGCAGAAGTCTTCCCAAGGAAGCCTTTGAGCTCAAATAAAAGGGAGTTACCCGATTTTAAGGTAATGTCTTCACTTGTGTTCTTTCGTTTTATTTTGCTTATCTAACCCCCTAAACTCTTCTTATTCATTTCTTTTGTAACAAAAACAGTATCTTACATATACTAGGATGTTTTTATAAGAATTATTGGAGATAAACTTACACACACCTACATCTAATGGTTAAAGAATATATTGTTTCCGTGGATGGCGAATTTCTGCCTCCCGAAACGACGATTGTTCAACATTCTTTTAACACCTTCAAAGATGTCCATTAAGATGACACTATATTTATATATGATATATAATATGTTTATGTTTTCCTTAATCTTATGTATTTTTCATTTTTTTCATACCTTTATGGTTTCCATTATGGGTAAATGCGATATCAACATTTAAGGAAGTGCGGACTACCACCCCCTCAAAGTGATTTGATTCGTTAATACCATAACTGGGATGTATTAAGGATGGATTTGTGATATTATATATGATATTACACTGGAATTATAATATACCTTTATATCATTATGATTCCATTTCATAAAATATGAAATAGAAATGGAAACAGCGTTCATGCGTACGTACGGCTTACCGTCTCCATGAACTGTGCATTTCATTTCTTACCTCTAAATGTTATGTAATATTATAAATGCATGCATGTACTGGATATATATGATATATATGATATCTAAATCATAAATACCATTTTAGACATAATGGATACATGAACAACTTGTAATTATAAACTGTTTATTTTTTACTCAAGTATCAATGATCGTTAAAATGACCGTTATTAATATAAATAATTACATAGTGTTCATGACATGAAAATAAGTAATATAAAAGGAATAATGAACTTGGAAAAGGTTCTTAAACAACTAAAAATTAACTCAAGTTTAGTATTCAGGAGATTAAAGAACGACCGAGTCATGTCGGACCCGAGGTACGGGACTTCGTCTCAATCTCCTTTCATTGAGGCATATATTGTTTTATACACAACCTTCTATTATACTGTGTATAAACCCATTTGAATTTTACATTTATTGAAAAGGAATATTTTTTATACGAATTGTTTACTAAACGACAAAAGGGAATGTTTTTGTCATACGTATTCGGCGACAACAACTTCTCCATCATTGTGACCATTATTTTAGTTTCGGCTTCTTCTACAAGCCATACCTTTTTTTTAAAGAAAAATAAATACCATGTTTTACTTTTCTTTTATTTTGGTATTGAAAATGGTTTTCATAATGTTTTTATATCAATGTGTTGTATTGATATCTTGTGATTGAATGGTGGAAATTTTATGTTTCCTTTATGCATGTTTTATGTGATACGATTATGTTGAGGTTCTTGGGAATTATTATGAAGACCGGTGGTTCCGTGATAAACTAAGGGCGGGTGAGCCCGATATAGCTCTCCAATGCATTGGGTAAAGCAAAAGAGTGAAACGTTAAGGTTTCTCCGATGAGATTTAGGGAATATACTATGATGGGTATTCCAAACGTAACCAAGAGGGTTACTCCCTACGTAAGAATGTTATGAATGCCTCAAGTTACCATTATGTCTTATGATTTCTATGATTTATTCATGATTTTATGGGGTATGTTAAAGTGCATATGTTTTATGGGTAAAGTATGATTTCATTCTTATGTATATATGTATTCTTGTTTCCTTTCCATACTTTTTATAACGCTTTCTGATCTTTTTATGCTCATCCCAAGTTTTTGAAATGTTTTTCACAGGTCAAGGGAAAGGTACATGATTTGATAGTAGTGTTAAGGAAGTGTCAAAAATGAATCCATGTTTTATTTGAAATATGTTTCTGTTGATGGGGAAAATTAATACTATCTTTTATGTAACCACTTTGTTTAAATGTGGAATGTAATGCATGTTTTATGACCTATTTCTCTAAAACTCTAAACCTGAAAAGATCATCAAGGTGTAATCTTGAAATAACTCAAGATTAAGTAAGGTTTAAGACCAGGGCCTTATAGTTGGTATCATAGGTCGGTTTAGATAACATTAAGAGTTAGAATTCTATTAAATGATTATCCAAAAATATTTTTTTTTATGGTCAAATCGAAATGATATAGAATTTGAAGATTACCATGTTGCATCGCCTAAGATATTTCTGTGTTAAGAATGGTTTTTCATAGAATAAATATAATATCTTTTCTATGAAGGCATAAAGAGTATAATGACCTTTCTAATCAGCATCCAGAGATGGTCGGAATCAGAATTGAGCAGTTTACTGCACTGATGGCTCATTTGAATCAGGTGATAAATGGTGGTTGTGTTTATTGATAATATTTTGGTGTTTTATAAAAGTAAAGAGGAGCATGAAAGTCATTTAAGGGTTATCTTGAAAACCATAAAAGAAAAGAAACTGTATGGAAAATTCAGCAAGTGTGAGTTTTGGTTGCAACAAATTTCTTTCCGTGGTCACATTGTTTCTAAAGATGGGATAACTGTTGATCTGGAAAAAACAAAGGTTGTGGAAGAATAGCTAAGACCCACAAATGTAACTGAGATCCGTAGTGTTCTTTGTTTGGAAGGTTACTACCGGAGGTTTTTTGAAAATTTTTCATGGTTATCTAGTCCAATGACTATGATAACTCGAAAGGGTGTTATGTTTTTCTGGACAAAAGAATGTGGTGATTGTTTTCAGGAGTTGAAGAGAAGATTAGTGAATGCTTCAGTTTTGGCACATCCTTCCAGGAATGGTGATTTTGTTATCTACAGTGATGCTTCATTGAAAGGACTTGGTTGTGTCCTAATGCAGAATGATTAGGTAATTTCTTATGATTCACGACAGTTGAAAACTCATTAGGTAAATTACCCTACACATGATTTGGAATTAGCTGCTGTTCTTTTCACTTTAAAAATTTAAAGGCATCATTTGTATGGAGTAAAGTGTGAAATATATACCGATCACAATGGTTAAAAGTATATATTCACTCAGAAATAATGGAACATGAGATAGAGGAGATTGCTATAATTTATCAATGATTATGATTGTACAATTCATTACCATCCGGGAAAAGAAAATAAAGTGGCTGATGCTTTGAGTTGAAAAAGTAATGCTTCATTAGCAATGTTGCGTTTGGAACGTGATCCTTTGGTTAACGATTTGATGAACTTTGGCATAGAAGTTGTTGGTGCAGGATGTTCTTATATTTTGTTTCAAGTATCAGTGAAATCTTCTCTATCAGAAAGAATCAAGAAAGCATAGAAGAAAGACAGTGAGTTACAAAAAAAGGTAGACCTGGTTCAGAAAGGTAAGTTGCATGAATTCAACATTGATAATGATTGAATTTTGAGATTTGGGAAGAGATTGTGTGTGCCTTGTGATTCATAGTTGAAGGGAGAGTGGTTATGTGAAGCTCATAGCATTCCATTTTCAGTTCATCTTGGAAGTACTAAGATGTACAGAGATCTGCAGGAGTATTACTGGTGGGATGGAACGAAAAGAGATATTGCTGATTTTACTGTGAAGTGTTTGACATGTCAACTGGTTAAAGCAGAATGACAGTTACCGAAAGGGATGCTTCAGCCTTTACCAGTTCCAGAGTGGAAATTGGAGAATATATCCATGGACTTCGTTGTGGGATTGCCGAAGACCCCTCGAGGTAATAATGCAATCTGGGTTATTGTTGAGCGCTTGACTAAATCTGCTCATTTCCTTGCTATACGAGATACTTTTTCCCTAGATCAACATTCCCGTTTGTATCATAAAGATATAGTCAGGTTTCTTGGATTTCCCCTCTCTATTGTATCTAACCGTGATCTCAGGTTCACTTCTATCTTTTGGAAAGGCCTTCAGAAGCCGTTGGGTACTGAATTAAATTTTAGTACAGCTTTTCATCTTCAATCAGATGGGCAGTCAGAACGAATAATTCAGACATTGGAGGATATGCTACGTTCATTCCCTATCGATTATCAAGGAAGTTGGGAGCAACATCTCTTTTTGGTTAAATTTTCATATAATAACAGTTTTCATTCTAGTATACAGATGGAACCATTTGAGCCGTTATATGGGAAGCGGTGTTGAACCCCAGCTTTTTGGGATGAAGTGGGTGAAAGAAAGCTGATGGGACCAGAATTGGTAGAAGAGTTGGCAGAAAAAGTTCAGCTGATACAGAAACACATGAGAACAGCTCAGAGCAGGCAGAAGAGTTATGCGGACAATAGGAGGAAGGATCTATCTTTTGAGGTAGGTGATCATGTTTTTCTCAAAGTCTCACCATGGAAAAGTGTGATGTGATTTGGTAAAAAAGGAAAGATAAGTCCAAGGCTCAATGGACCATATGAAATTCTAGAGAGATTTTGATCAGTTGCATACCGAGTGTATTTACCTTAGTGTTTATCTCAAGTATACAATGATTTTCATGTTTTGATATTGAAAAAGTACATACCAGATACATCTCATGTTTTGAGTCCAGAGGTAGTTCAGATGGAAGAGAACCTGTCTTATGAGGTACAACTGGTCCAGATTCTTGACCACATGGAGCAAGTGTTACGGAAAAAGGTGATTCATCAGGTAAAGGATTTTTTGGAAAAACCACATGATTGAAGAGGCAACATGGGAATCTGAAAATTCAATGAGGGATAAATACCCCCACTTATTCGATAAGTAAATAAATTGCAGGGAAATAATTTTCTAAATGGAGAAGGATGTAACATCCCAAGCAAGAAATGAATAATAGATATTTTTATCTATGTCTATTAATGAATTAGATAGTGTTTTAGAGGCTTAAAATGAAAATAAATCCACTCTTAAGCATGGAATACACTAATATTTTTAAAAGATTATTTTACTGCCTTTTAATGGAAAAACAATTTTTAAATCTATCTATTGACAATTTTATAAGCTATTTTTGTCAAAATAAACTTATTCTTTATGATTGGGACATCAAAATTTACTTTGTGTGAGTTTTTGGTATTTTTCCGATAAAGTTCATTTTTAATGAATATTGAAAAATGTTGTATTTTAATTCAAAACCCCTTTTTAATCTAATTTATTTATATGATTATATTATATTTTGAATTGGTTTTAAATTGAAATTAGAATATATTTTTACCATTTAATCCAATGGTGGTCATTGGGATCAATTTCACTTTGAAATTTGACTTATACTGGTGTCAATCTTTTGATACTTATTGTTTTATAAAAACACGCTATTTGTCATGACATCGGGAATTAAATACTAAATTAATTAATGTAACTTATATGATTTGAATTTTTTAAAATAGACATCATTTTTGAATTCATAATATCAAATATATCTTAGGGTGATGTTTGGGTTTTTTTCTGAAAAACATCAATTTTTGATGAATAGTGAAACCACTAAGTGGCAGTTAAAGAAACTGATTTTTCGTTTAAATGATCCTTTTCCACTTTTGTGATTTGATTTTCAAAAATCCAACATAAATGGTTGTCATTAAGAAGTAAAATGTCGTTCAGTGAGATTAAAGTTTTTTTTTGAAAAGTAACATTTATGTTTTTAATCGCGATTAGAGGTAATTAGTGCAATTTAAGGCAAAAATGAAATTATAATAAAATGAAAATACCTAGACACATGTCCTACCCTTATTGGATGTGTCATGGACGACCAATAAAATCCATGGTTCAACTTGGGGACCCCATGGAGCCTTTTTGGTAGGAAAATGACATTAATATCTTTTTATTTAATGTTAAAATTAAAATAACACAAACGTGAGTTGTTTTACTAAAAAAAATTAGATGGGGTTATACAAGTCATATTTTTGGCTATAAATATTCATTAGAAATCTAAAAAGGGTTCCTACATCATGATATTGTTTTTAAATTTTTAGACATTAAATAAATTAAATAATTTATGACATCATGATGATGTAGCGATTACCTCATTAATAAAGGATTGAAATAAAATGAAATAATAATGTAAAATCTATGACCTACACATGTCCAAAACCTATTGGATGGGTGTATTTCGAACCCTTATAACCTTACCCTATAATTATATCAATGTGGGACCTTTTGAATCCGAAAATAATTTTAAAATAAAGTAACATTTCTTTACTTTCCAAGAGTGCCCCTCCTCTCCTCTTATAAAAGACCCCCATCTCTACCTCCTTACCCACACTTCCAAAGCTTTTGTCTCGGAAAACCCCTTCCCATTTTGTCTCTCCACATCCCTCTATAACTCTTAGAAGCCTCAATTTTTCCAGAAGTCTTCCCAAGGATGCCTTTTAGCTCAAACCAAATGGAATTAGCCGATTTTAAGGTAATGTCTTCACTTGTGTTCTTTCATTTTATTTTGCTTCTCCAACCCCCTAAACTCATTTTATTCATTTCTATTGTAACAAAACCAGTATATTTCATATACTAATATGTTTTTATAAGATTTATTAGAGCTACACTTACACACACCTACATCTAATTCTTAATAAACATATTGTTTCTGTGGATGGTGAATTTCTGCCTCCCGAAACGATGATTGTTCAACAATCTTTTAACACCTTAAAAGGTGGCCATTAAGATGACACTATATTTATATATGATATATAATATGTTTATGTTTTCCTTAATCTTCTGTATTTTTCATTTTGGAAATACCTTTACGGTTTCCATTATGGGTAAACGCGATATCTTCATTTAAGGAAGTGCGGACTACCGCCCCCTCAAAGTGATTTTATTCGTTAATACCATATATGGGATGTATTAAGTATTGAGTTATGATATTATATATGATATTACAATGGAATTATTATATACCTTTATATAATTATGATTCCATTTCATAAAATACGAAATAGAAATGGAAACAGCATTCATGCGTACGTACAGCTTACCGTCTCCATGAACGGTGCATTTCATTTCTTACCTCTAAATGTTATGTAATATTATAAATGCATGCATGTACTGGATATATATAATATATATGATATCTAAATCATGAATACAGTTATGGACATAATGGATACATGAACAACTTGTAATTATAAAGGGTTTATTTTTTACTCAAGTACCAATGATCATTAAAATGACCGTTATTAACTTAAATAATTACATAGTGTTCATGACATGGAAATAAGTGATATAAAAGGAATAATGAACATGAAAAAGGTTCTTACACAAGTATAAATTAACTCAAGTTTATTATTCAGGAGATTAAAGAAAGACTGAGTCAAGTCGGACCCGAGGTATGGGACTTCGTCTCAATCTCCTTTCATTGAGGCATATTTTGTTTTATACACAACCTTCTTCTATACGGTGTATAAACCCCTTTGACTTTTACGTTTATTCAAAAGGAATATTTTTTATATGAAGAATTTACTAAATGACAAAAGGGAATGTTTTTGTCGTACGTATGCGGCGACAATGAATTCTCCGCCACCGTGACCATTATTTGAGTTTCGGTTTCCTCTACAAGCCATACCTTTTTTTAAAAGAAAAATAAATACCATGTTTTACTTTTCTTTTATTTTGGTATTGAAAATGGTTTTCATAATGTTTTTATATCAATGTGTTGTATTGATATCTTGTGATAGAAAGGTGGAAATGTTATGTTTCCTTTATGCATGTTTTATATGATACGATTATGTTCAGGTTTTTGGGCATTATTATGAAGAAGGGTGGTTCCGTGATAAACTAAGGGTGGGTGAGCCCGATATAGCCCTCCAATGCATTGGGTAATGCGAATGAGTGAAATGTTAAGGTTTCTCTGAAGATATTTAGGGAATATACTATGATGGGTATTCCAAACGTATCAAGAGGGTAACTCCCTACGTAAGAATGTTATGAATGCCTCAAGTTACCTTTATGTCTTATGATTTCTATGTTTTATTAATGATTTTATGAGGTATGTTAATGTGCATATGTTTTATGGGTAAAGTATGATTTCATTATTATGTATATATGTAATCATGATTCCTTTCCAGACATTTTATAACCCTTAATAATCTTTCTATGCTTATCCCAAGTTTTCGAAATGTTTTTCACATGTCAAGGGAAAGGTACATGATATGATGATAGTGTCAAGGAAGTGTCAAGAATGAATCCATGTTTTATTTTAAATATGTTTCCATTGATGGGAAAAATGAATACCATCTTTTATGTAACCACATTGTTTAAATGTGGAATGTAATGCATGTTTGATGACCTAATTCTCTAAAACTCAAAACCTGAAAAGATCCTCAAGGTGTAATCTTGAAATAACACAAGATTAAGTAATGTTTAAGGCCGGGGCCTTATAGTATTATTTATGAATACTGCCCCAAAACAAAATTAGAAAATACTCTAACATATATGGTCTAAATATAGATAAATAATATAAATTTGATAACTTTTTGGTAATTTTAATACTTTTCTATTTTTGTTAACCCCATTTGAACCTATTTTTACCATAACTACATTAATTTTTTATTATTTTCCCTATTCATTTTGACCAATAACAAAATAGTCTCATTGATAAATTTTGACATGATGATTCAATATATGGAAAAAAATTATCAAATTAAAACCATAAATGTTTCAAAATATTGTTTAATGTTAATCACATAATACATAATGAAAAATGGTTTTTATGAAAAAAAAACAACATTTTATATATATTAATGTCTTAAAAAATGAAGCATAAAAAAATTAAAATTAAAAGTAATTGATTATCAATAATATAATTATATAAATTTTAATAAGAAATAAATTTAAAAAAAATATTTTATAAATTCATGATATGAGAATATATTTTTGAATAAAAATTATAATTTTTTTCTATTCAGTTAATAATCAATCATTTTCAAATAAAATACCACATAATTACCGTAAGATAATATTTATATAATGATTTCAAAGTTACTATTAATTTAAATAAATTAATTTTCTAAATACATAAAAATTTATTTATATTATTTCTTCAGAAGAAGTAGTAAAAATTATTTTTAAATAAATTTTATAAAATGGTATAAAAGATAACTGTTTGTTTTTCTCCTAGGAATAAAAAAAATTATTGAATATATACCCCATATAAGTTTTATAATGAGGAATGTTTTATTCATTTATTCTAATTCAATGTAATGGTTATAAACAAAATATTTAACGAGTAATATTGAATGGATCTTTTAAGTATCATGTTGTATACGCTATCAAATCTTATGTTGCATTAAAATATTAGGATATTACATTCTAACATCCTAAAAAATTTTCCCCCTATATTTATAAATAATGTTACCTTTTTAAAAATAATTTTGGTTTTCCTTGTAATATCCTTAGGTTCAAATATTGATTCAACCCTTTTGTGATTTCTCTAAAATACCATTACATTATGAGTTATCCAATACCTCAATACATGATCTCTAGTGTCTGGAATATCAATGGATATTAATTGTTTGAATCATAAATATATATTTATATTTTTTATGTGGTGAGAGCATCCATTAGTATAAGAATGTACGTAATTAATAAATATATTTGGATCACATCAGGTGTTTTATAGATATTGGATGGAATTTCAAAATGGTTGGTCACAACTATAATTCATTGTTGAATTTAAATAGGCCCAATGAACCAATGGATCATTATCAATTTTTAAAAACCTGATACAACCCTTAAAACGAGATGACATCATGAAAACACGATCTCCCACAAGAAAATAAAAATCTCTCTTTAACTAATCAATGTAACTCATGTTCCTTGTTTGAGCTGAATTAATATAGGTTTGGATAACCATTGTCTTTTTATTGTATTCTTATGAATTAGTGTTCCTAAAATATAACCATAAAGAACATCACCCTTTAATGTTAGAGTATGAAATATCATTCCATATAATCCTTTATACTATTCCATCTAAATACTTGAATCTAACCTGTTATTGTAGAAAAAACCTATAAAATGTAAATATGTGTCCTGCATAACTTGATATTAAAGTGTGAATGATAAAAAAATGTCTTTTAATGATTTAATAGAAAATTCATATTTTCCATTAGTTTGGGAATTGTAGGTTGTGTTCAAATTAAGCTCATTATCTAGAGCCTTCTGATGATGTTTTCATAATTTTGTTCTAAAATGACGTTCTTGTTAAATGAAAATTGAATTTAGTTAACAATGAAGTGTTAAAAATCCCCTAATATAGAGCCATGAATGGTTCTAAAAAGTAAAATACAATATTATATAGAGTAAAGTTATATAGTGAGTACAATTATCAATAATAACCCTTATTTGAGTGTGGAGTCATTAGTAATCCAATGAAGACTTCTATAGTAATGTCATACAAATTTCACATAAGAATTTGTAGAGGTTGTATGAATTATTTTGTATTATGGATTTTACATGTGTTTCATTTCACATATATGGGTATTTATTAGATTAAAATTTAATTTTCCAAAATAAACTCAATTACTAAGGTGTAGAAGGTGGATGTATGGGTCGATCCTTGAGAAAAACATGTTTACAGAAGAAACCTCATGGCCCGAAACTCTATTAGGGTAGTCCTGAAGATAGGTCTTCTGGGGATGGTTATACTATATCTAGTTATCTTTGATATTAATGAATAATAATGGAAGGGTTAGTGATTATTTTCAAGGTATAATCAATGTGGTAATTCTAAATCTAATTTGTGATATATCTATAGAGTATGTTGTAAAGAAGTTCTTAGGAAACCGATTGACATTGGCATATTTAATAAGATCAATATAAGATGGAAATGACTACTCAATATAGAGTGATGGAAATTATATGTGCATAAATTATGGATTACTTGAAGAATTTATTACATGATATTGGTCATACCATGATCTTCTCTAATATGGTCATGATCATTATATTTTAACCTCTAGTAGTATAAGATAATGAATACGAATGAGATTTGAAACAATTCTAAATGTGGTTACTAGAGATAGGGTTACCAATTTTAGATGATATATATTAGTTAGGTTCAAACAACCCAAACTCTCAACCCTAATCTTTATGACTATTAGTCACACAAGATGGTGTTTATCAAAGTGATAGAAGGACAAAAAATGGTACGCATAATCAAGAAATGGTTAAGAAATAATCAATATCGGATATAAAAAATTACAATCAATTAAAAAAAATCAATGTAAAAAAAATCAAACACACAATTCACGTGGTGAATCAATGATGAACCATGCATTCATTGATGACAGATAGTGATAATGGCTGAAATGGATTTCGTAAACTCAAAAAAAAGTTCAACAATCAAATATCAGATGTAGATTAACCAACAACATACAAATATTTAATAAATCATGTTATATTATGAATCTACATTGGTTGGGAATGTGAATAGATAAAATTACAGAAAAATGGAAGAAAATGAAATTATTTTCCATCTTTGTACATGTAGGTGTATCTAAAATAAAAATAGGTAGAAAGATACATGATGGTAAATTCATTCACAATCCATACTAGAAAAAGAGTCTTCTATTTTGACATATTCATGTTGTGTATGTTGTATTTACATAATGTATTTTATATCCACAATTAAATCTATAAAATTGTTTAATGTCATTTATTGAGTGACCCTTCCAACTCTTCACGTCATGAAATCTATACACATCATGTATGTGATTCACTTTTAGTAGGATTTTTATCACTGAAATGATAATCTTGTGTAATGAATTCACACATAAAGTATTGTCATCATGTAATGTAATGTCTATAAAGGATGTTACGTGTATTTTAATGCATTATAATAATGAGTATGACATTTCATAAATAGTGTACATGAAATGTAAATACAATTTTAATCACTCTTTCAGAATTTATTCCAATGAGTCCACAATTGATATTTCTTGTGAAAAGAAACTAGAACCTAGTGATTTATTAAAAACTCATTATTAATATTTTTTAAATCTATCCAATATGTATATATACAGTTATATTATTAAATTACCCCACACTAAGGTAAAAACTGAAACTGGATTTCTTCTCATACCATGAATAAATGTTCCTAACCAGAGGATTTAATTTGTTCTAACATCTTAACTTTGTAAAGGAATGTAAAAAATCAATTAAGAGGGATTCAAAAATAAGTTCAAAATTACTTTGAGACATAATATCTTAGGTTAAAAAGTAAAATGTTAGGGTCAAAAGTAGGGTTTGATCTAAATTAATATGTATGGAATTCAGGAATAATGGCATGAGGTTGCTCTTCATTAACAAAATGTTTCTAGGTTCCAAAATCTCAATGGTGGATCTTTGAGTAAAACAAATTAGTGTCGAGAATATACCTTGTCCCATTCATTTTCATTTTCATATTTTTTTTTGAAAATTATATCTAGGTCAGGTATCACGTCTATCCCATAATAACATATGACCCATTAAAGGATTCATTTTTCTGTTAATGGTCATTTTTTACCTTCCCAATACACAACCCAATATTTTTTTCATTTTTCATTCTATATATCTTTTTTTAAGGAAAATTTTATGTGATAAAAATTCCTAATTTTATCATCTAACTCATCATTATGATCAAGTGAGTATTAAAAATTATATATCCTCAATATCAATATCATATGTCTATCATTACTGAAATTCCCCCACACTAGTTCAAAGGAAAATCATGTATCCTACCAAGTTTGAGGTTGTATAGGATAATATGTTTTAAACAGATCAATCATAACAATTTTATTCATGGATAATATGTAAAAATTAATAAGACATTTATTGTTGGGACTACTGAATATGTATCTCAAAAAATATTTTTTCAATCATTTGAAAAATCTATTTTCCAATTTATTGCCTCTATAAGGTCTCAATGTCAGTTATGATAGGATTACATGTCCCACGTATCTCTCAAAAAGATGCTCAGAAAAGAATATGACAGTGTCATTATAAGGCCCCAGCCTTAAACCTTACTTAATCTTGAGTTATTACAAGATTACATATTGAGGATCATTTTAGGTTTACAGTTTTAGAGAATTAGATCATGAAACATGCATTACATTCCACATTCAAACAAAGTGGTTACATAAAAGACAGTATTCATTCTTCCCATCAATGGAAAAATATTTAAAATAAAACATGGATTCTTTCTTGACACATCCTTGACACTATCATCACATCATGTACCATTCCGTTGACCTATGAAAAACATTTAAAAAACATGGGATGAGCATAAAAAGCTCAGTAAGGGTTATAAAAATATGAAAAGGAAACATGAGTTCATATATACATAAGAATAAAATCATACTTTACCCATAAAACATAGGCACTTTAACATACCTCATCAAATCATGAATAAATAAAAGAAATAATAAGACATAAAAGGTAACTTGAGGCATTCATAACATTCTTACGTAGGTAGTAACCTTCTTGGTTACGTTTGGAATACCCACCATAGTATATTCCCTAAATCTGTTCGGAGAAAGCTTAACGTTTCACTCATTCGCGTTACCCAATGAATTGGAGAGATATATCGGGCTCACCCGCCCTTAGTTTATCATGGAACCACCCGCCTTCATAACAATTCCCAAGAACCATAACATAATCTTATCATATAAAACATGCATAATGGAAACATAACATTTCCACATTTCAATAAGAAGATATCAATACAACACATTGAAATAAATACATTATGAAAACGATATTCAATACCAAAATAAAAGAAAAGTAAAACATGGTATTTATTTTTCTTTTAAAAAGAAGGTATGGCTTGTAGAGGAAGCCGAAACTCAAATAATGGTTACGGCGGCGGAAAAGTTGTTGTCGCCGCGTACGTACGACAAAAACATTCCCTTTTTCGTTTAGTAAAACACTTCGTATTAAAAAATTTCCTTTTGGATAAACATAAAAGTCAAAGGGCTTTATACAGCATATAAAAGATGGTTGTGTATAAAACAAAATATTCCTCAATGAAAGGGGATTGAGACGAAGTCCCATATAAAGACGGTATCCTTGGATTAAGGATAAATCGGTTACATAACTATGTGTGAAAAACAAATACACAAAATGTAAGTGGGTATTATGTGTAAAACAATTAGAGGACATTCACACATAATAATAGAATGACATATTCAAGGTGTAAAAGTTTATCCCAAAGAATTGAAATTGGGTTAAGAAGTTCCCTTGCAAAAATTAGACAGCCTAACGACGTCACTTCAAAATTCAGAAAAAGAGTTGATGAGAGATAGAAAGGGTATCTCATCACTTGGAAATAAAATTTACATCAATAAGGATATATAAGAACATATCCCAAAATAATATTATGTGAATTAAAATACATAACAAAATAAGTCTTTTAAAAAGAGGAGGGTGAAAGGTTCCCTTACCGACATGGGTGTCTTTCGAAACATACGCCCCGTGAATGAAGGACAATACAACATTGATGTAAATACTCATAAATGAAAGAATATTACACAATGAGTAAAATAATGGTCCGTAAATACACCACTCAAAGGAAATTCTGGAAAATGTAGCATAAATCTCATGGGAATAAAAGTGAGATGAAAAATCCCTTACGAAAAATCAGCAGCCTAACGACGCCACTTAAAACTTCCAAAAACGGATTGATGAGATCAAATAGGGTATCTCATCACATTACAATAAAATTTAAAGCACGATGAATATAAAAGAACTTCCCCATCAGAAAAAAGTGAAGCTTAAATGAAGTGACATAAAGGAGAGTACTTAAAGAGAAAAAGAGAGGTTAGATCTCTTACGAAAATTCGATAGCCTAACGGTGCCACTCAAAACATCCAAAATTGATTGATGAGAGAGAATAGGGTATCTCATCATATGAACATAAAATTTACCGTAAGAGTAATATAAAAGGACATCCCAATAACAATAAATATGAGCATAGAAGGAATGACATAATAGAGTGTAGATAAAAAAAGAGAGGAGTAGGATACCTTACCTCAAGTCCAACTTGTGTTGTTCGTTTCTTTATATTCCGGAATAATAAACATTGTTCAATTAATAATTGCCTAATTACCTCCTTTAGAGATTATTATTGAGTTCATATCACATATTATAATGTTATAATAATTGTTTAATAATGTTAGTTCATATCAGACGTTTTTGCCGATGTTTAGTACATGAGTCAAAAATGAACTTGTTTGAAAAAAGATTGCCCATGTAGTTATATGTAAATAATTTCCAGAATAGTATTAACGGTTAAAAGATCATATATATACAGTAAATATTCATTTTCTAATATTTTATATCATTTGGAGATAAAAAAAGAATCGTTCATTGAGACGGTAGGCCGTACGTACGCATGAACGCTACTTTCATTTTTGGTCTTATTAATGGAATTAAAACAAAATGAGAGAGATATATATATGTTTTAATTCCAGAATGATATCCATAATTTAGATGTAATATATTACATATATATCCATTATATATATGTACTTATAATATTAAATAACATTTTGAGATAAGAAATGAAATGTACCGTTCATGGAGACGGTAAGCCGTACGTACGCATGAACGTTACTTTCATTTCTATATAATATTTAATGGAATTAATAAAAATGATACATAATAGTATTTTAATTCCAGTATGGTATCATATATATATATATATCATTAAATATATCCTTTATACGTACCACATATGGTATTAACGAATCAAATCACTTTGAGGGGGCAGTAGTCCGCACTTCCTTGAATGAAGATATCGCGTTTACCCATAATGGAAACCATAAAGGTACGCCATAAATGAAAAATACATAAGCTTAAGTAAAACATAAACATATTAGATATCATATATAATTATAGTTTCATCTTAATGGCCACCTTTGATGGTGTTATAATAATGTTGAACAATCATCGTTTCGGGAGGCAGAAATTCGCCATCCACAGAAACAGTATGTTCTTCAACCATTAGATGTAGGTGTGTGTAAGTGTAGCTCGAATCCTTCTTATAAAAACATCCTATTATATTGAAGATACTTGATTTGTTACCAAATAAATGAATAAAAATATTTTAGGGGGTTGGAGATGCAAAATAAAACAAAAGGACATAAGTGAAGACATTACCTTAAAAACGGGTAACTTCGTTTGGTTTGAGCTCAAAGGATTCCTTGGGAAGACTTATGCCCAAATTTAGTCTTCAATGAGTATGATAGGGATGTGTAGAGACAAAATGGTCAGGGTTTGGCCGAGCCAAAGGCTTTGGGATTGTGGGTAAGGTGGTATAGGTGGGGGCCTTTTATAAGAGGAGAGGAGGGGCACTCTTGTAAAGTTACAAAATGTTACTTTAGTTTCAAACGTGTTTCAGATTTTAAAGGTCCCACATTGATTTATTTAGAGGATAAGGTGATAAGGGTTCTAAATCCACTCATCCAATAGGTTTTGGACATGTTTAGGTCTTAGATATTACATTATCTTTCCATTTTATTTAAATCGTTAAATAATGAGGTCATCGCTCAATCATCGTGATGTCATAAATAATTTTATTTATTTAATGTCTAAAAATTATAAAAAAAACTATTATGATGTAAGAAATCATTTTAGATTTCCAATTAATATTTATAGTCAAAACAATGACTTCTATAACCCCATGTAAAAATTGTTTTAGTAAAACATTTCATGTTTGTGTCATTTTTACTTTAACATTAAATAAAAAGATATTTATGTCATTTTCCAGCCAAAGTGGCTCCATAGGGACCCCAAGTTGACCCATGGATTGTCTCGGTCTGCCATGAAACATCCAATGAGGGTAGGACATGTGTTTAGATCATTTAATTTAATTAAAAAATTATTCTTACCATAAACTACACTAATTACCTCTAATCGTGATTAAAAACTTAATAAGTAACTATTCACCAAAAAATGTTTTTTTATCCCATTGAACCAAATTTTACTTCTTAATGATAACCATGTATGTAGGATTTTTTAAATTAAAAACACAATGATGGAAAAATTTCATTTAAATGGAAAAATCAATTTTTATATGTACCACTTAGTGGTTTCACTATTCATCAACAATTGAAGTTTTTCAGAAAAATCCCTAAAATTAACCCTAAGCTATATTTGATATTCCAAATTCAAAAATGAAGTCTATTTTACAAAATTCAAAACATATAAGTTACATTAATTTATTTAATAATTAATTCCCACTGTCAGAGCAAATAGCGTGTTTTTATGAAACAATAAGTATCAAAAGATTGACACTAGTTTAAGTCTGATTTCCAAGTGAAATTAATTCCAACGACCACTATTTGATTTAATGATAAAAATATATTCTAATTTCACTTTAAAAACAATTCAAAAGATAATCTTATCGTATAAATAAATTATATTAAAAAGTGGTTTTGAATTAAAATACAACATTTTACACTATTCATTAAAAAAATGAACTTTATCGGAAAGATACCAAAAATTTACACAAAGAAAATTTTGATGTCTCGATTCTTTAGAAGAGTTTTATTTGGTCCAATAGAATTTATAAGAGTGATCAAAACTATATTTAATGACGGTTCTCCATCAAAAGGTGATAAGTGAACCTTTAGTGAAAACTAGGGCATATAAGCCTAAAATTGAATTATTTCCGTATTTTAAGCCTTTATCTTTTATTGGATAAATGTAAAAACATTTAAAAACATATATAATCATATTCTAGTTATTTCTATACATTCCCGCCAATACAACGGCTACATGTTAACTACCAATTAAAATAATATTATTTTATTATTAGAGTGTAACATAAGATTCCCAAGAAACTCGTTGTTGCGTGTTGGGTACGCCATTGATCATAGCATCCCCTTTAAAGTCATATTAATATTTTATTCAAAAATATGGATAAATGTGAAAATGTCATATTCTTTATTTACCTGGGGTGTTACATCCTTCCCCCCTTCTGGGAATTGCGTCCTCGCAATTTTTAAAATTGAGCTTTGAAACATCCTTGAAAGTCCCACATCGGAACAAGAGTCGGTAAAAAAATCACTTTAAAATAAAGGAATATAAGTACAGAGGTCACCTGAGTTAACCCATACTAGGATTACATGTTGAAAAACATGGACATGGAAGAAAAAGCAAAGGGTCATGTTCTTGAGGGAGAGTGATAGTAAACATGTCTAAGAGAAAATTAACCATAAGAAAATCACAAACTTGTGATGGGTTAAATGGTATTCGATTCCCTAGTAGGAAAAGTTAATAGAAAACATTTTTGTTTTAAGTTACTTTTTATTAAGGAATTTATTCATAAGGAAACATAATCACTTATCATGTTGACTTTCAACTTTTACTAGAATCCTTAATCAAACTCATATTGGTTTTCCAAAAGACGAGTATTTATGGAGACTTGTTCGCATTAAGAGTATTATAATCAACTTCTATAGAATCACCTAATCCACCAAAGAGAACTATATACTTCACATATCTTTAGACCTTAACCAAAACCAAAACCAAAAAGGTTAGTACAAGGTCAGATAATCCAGAAAAGGATAACCCTATAAAAAGAAAATCTATGTTTAATCTCCAAAATTTGTCCAACAAAACCAAAAGTTCAACAAGGACCATCTGATAAACAATTTTTCCATAAAATTCTTCAAAGTAAACCAATCTAAGATTGAAACCCAAATATTTGAAGGATTTAGTCACATAGTCTTCCAAGTTAAATCGTAACATTTATCTCCAAACAACATCAGTTTCTCCAAAAGTCTCATATTGAATAGTAATTAACCTAATCACATATCCTCCATGATAGGTTAATCATTTTCATAAATAACCCAAAATAAACTTACTCTTAATTCATAAAATCATATAACTAAAAAGAATCAGTCAAACTATCTAGGGACTTCACGTAGTCCAGTGGTAGGCGATAAATACCAGTCCCACTTTGGTTGTGGGTTCGATTCCTGCAGCTTTGTCCGACTCGATGGGTAGTCACACGGTTTGTGTGTTGTAATTTTTCCAAAACTATATAATTCTCAAATCATTCCCCAAAAAGAGATAAAATCATCAAAAATAACCATATCAAAATTTAACATCAATTTTATCTCATGCCTTTCACTTCCATCATAACATATAGTAACCCATAATTACCTCAAAAGTAAGGATCATATAAACTATAATGGTTACCTTTATAATTATTACCTGAACTTCCTCATCGATTGGTCATCTTGTACTAGATGCATTAAAGATCATACCAAGGTTCAAGTGGTTGATCATGACTCCTTGATAGTTGGTTTAGAACAACCACGAGTTTCCTCATTGAATCCCCCATTTTATCTAGTATCTTAATCATAGAACCACCACAGTTTCCTTTAAACCTGTTGTCTATTTGGTGCCTTCTAGATCCATCCATTCACTAAAAATAGAAATTTCAGTGTGAGTATATCAACAAAACCATCATGTACTAATGAGGAAGGTAAACACTAAGATACACTTACTCATTCACGTTATCTAAAACTAGGACTCTTTCTGAAATCCTAACCATTATGGTAATGCCACTTATGCTTAAAGAATTCCCTAAACTCTAAAGTTATCTAAACCAACCTTTGATACCAACTATAAGTCCCCAGCCTTAAACCTTACTTAATCATGAGTTATTACAAGATTAAACATTGAGGATCTTTTTAGGTTTAGAGTTTTAGAGAATTAGATCATAAAACTTGCATTACATTCCACATTTAATCAAAGTGGTTACATAAAAGAGAGTATTCATTCTTCCCATCAACGGAAACATATTTAAAATAAAACATTGATTCTTTCTTGACACATCCTTGACACTATCATCACATCAAGTACCTTTCCCTTGACCTGTGAAAAACATTTCAAAAACATGGGATGAGCATAAAAAGCTCATTAAGGGTTATAAAAATATGGAAAGGAAACATGAGTTCATATATACATAAGAATGAAATCATTCTTTACCCATAAAACATAGGCACTTTAACATACCTCATAAAATCATGAATAAATCATAGAAATCATACGACATAAAAGGTAACTTGAGGCATTCATAACATTCTTACGTAGGGAGTAACCTTCTTGGTTACGTTTGGAATACCCACCACATTATATTCCCTAAATCTCATCAGAGAACCCATAACGTTTCACTCCTTCACATTACCCAATGCATTGGAGAGCTATATTGGGCTCACCTGCCCTTAGTTTATCACCGAACCACCCGTCTTCATAATAATTCCCAAGAACCATAACATAATCTTATCACATAAAACATGCATAAAGGAAACATAACATTTCCACCTTTCAATAACAAGATATCAATACAATACATTGATATAAATACATTATGAAAACCATTTTCAATACCAAAATAAAATAAAATTAAAACATGGTTTTTATTATTCTTTTAAAAAGAAGGTATGGCTTGTAGAGGAAGCAGAAACTCAAATAATGGTTACGGCTGCGGAGAAGTCGTTGTCACTGCATACGTAAGACAAAACATTCCATTTTGTCATTTAGTAAAACGCTTCGTATAAAAAAGAATCATTTTGGATAAACGTAAAATTAAAAGGGGTTTATACACCATATAAAATATGGTTGTGTATAAAACAAAATATGCCTCAATGAAAGGAGATTGAGACGAAGTCCCATACAAAGACGGTGTCCTTGGATTAAGGATAAATCAGTTACATAACTATGCGTGACAAACAGATACACGAACTGTAAGTGTGTATTAAGTGTAAAACAATCAGAGGAAATTCACACATAATCATATAATGACATATTCAAGGTGTACAAGTTTATCCCAAAGAATAGAAATTGGGTTAAGAAGTTCCCTTGCAAAAAATAGACAGCCTAACAGCGTCACTTCAAAATTCAGAAAAAGAGTTGATGAGAGATAAAAAGTGTATCTCATCACTTGGACATAAAATTTACATAAATAAGGATATATAAGAACATATCCCAAAATAATATTATGTTAATTAAAATACATAACAAAATATGTCTTTTAAAACGTGGAGGGTGAAAGGTTCCCTTACCGACATGGGTATCTTTCGAAACATACACCCCGTGAAAGAAGGACAATACAACATTGATGTAAATAATAATAAATGAAATAATATTACAGAATAAGTAAAATAATTGTCAGTAAATACACCACTCAAAGGAAATTGTGGCAAATGTAGCATAAATCTCATGGGAATAAAAGTGAGATGAAAAATCCCTTACGAAAACTCGGCAGCCTAACGGCGCCACTTAAAACTTCCAAAAATGGATTGGTGAGATCAAATAGGGTATCCATCACATTACAATAAAATTTACAGTAAGAGGAATATAAAATAACATCACCCATCATAACAAATAGGAGCTTAATAGAAGTGACATAATGGAGAGTACTTAAAGAGAAAGAGAGAGGTTAGATCTCTTACGAAAATTCGGCAGCCTAACGGCGCCACTCAAAAAATCCAAATTGCTTTGATGAGAGAGATTAGGGTCTCTAATCATATTAACATAAAAATTACAGCAAGATTAATATAAAATAACATCCCAATAACAAGAAACATGATATTATAAGGAATGACATAAAAGAGTGTACATAAAAATAAAGAGAGGAGTAAGATCCCTTACCTCAAGTCCAGCTTGTCTTGTTCGTTTCTTTATATTCCTGAATAATAAACATTGGTCAATTAATAATTGACTAAGTACCTCCTTTAGGGATAATTATTCAGTTCATATCACATATCATAATGGTATAATATTTTTTTAATAATGTAAGTTCATATCAGATGTTTTTGCTGATGTTTGGTACATGAGTCAAAAATGAACTTGTTTGAAAAAAGATTGCCCATGTAGTTATATTTAAATAATTTCTATAATAGAATTAATGATTAAAATATCATATATATCTAGTAAATATTAATTTTATACTATTCCATATCATTTGAAGATAAAAAACAAAAAGAATCGTTAATGGAGACGGTAGGCCGTACGTACGCATGAACGCTACTTTCATTTTTTGTCATATTAATCGAATTAAAACAAAATGAGAGATATATATATATGTTAAAATTACAGAATGATATAAATAATTTAGATGTAATATATTACATATATATCCATTATATATATGTACTTATAATATTACATAACATTTTGAGATAAGAAATGAAATGTACCGTTCATGGAGATGGTAAGTCGTACGTACGCATGAACACTACTTCCATTTCTATTTCATATTTAATGGAATTAAAACATAATGATACATAATATTATTTTAATTACAGTATAGTATCATATATAATATCATATATAATATCATTAAATATATCCTTTATACGTACCACATATGGTATTAACGAATCAAATCACTTTGAGGGGGCAGTACTCCGCACTTCCTTAAATGAAGATATCGCGTTTACCCATAATGAAACCATAAAGGTACGATATAAATGAAAAATACAAAAGATTAAGTAAAACATAAACATATTATATATAATATATAAATATATTGTCATCTTAATGGCCACCTTTTAATGTTTTAGAAGAATGTTGAACAATCATTGTTTCGGGAGGCAGACATTCGCCATCCATGGAAATAGTATGTTCTTCAACCATTAGATGTAGGTGTGTGTAAGTGTAGCTCGAATCCTTTTTATAACAACATCCTAGTATATTGAAGATACTTTATTTGTTAAAAAATAAATGAATAAAAAGATTTTATGGGGTTAGAGATGCGAAATAAAACAAAAGGACACAAGTGAGGACATTACCTTAAAATCAGGTAACTCTCTTTGGTTTGAGCTCAAAGGCATACTTGGGAAGAATTATGCCCAAAGTAAGGCTTCAAGGAGTGAGAGAGGGAAGTGGAGAGACAAAATGGGCAGGGTTTGGCCAAGCCAAAGGATTTGGGAGTGTGGGTAATGAGGTAGAGGTGGGGGCCTTTTATAAGAGGAGAGGAGGGGCACTCTTGTAAAGTTACAAAATGATACTTTATTTTCAAAAGCGTTTCGGATTTTAAACGTCCCACATTGATGTATTTCAAGGATAAGGTGATAAGGGTTCGAAATCCACTCATACAATAGGTTTTGGACATGTGTAGGTCTTAGATATTACATTATATTTCCATTTTATTTAAATCGTTAAATAATTATGTCATCACTGCATCATCATGATGTCATAAAAAATTTAATTTATTTAATGTCTAAAAATTATAAAGAAAAATAGTATGATGTAGGTAATACTTTTAGCCTTCAAATGACTATTTATATTCAAAATTATGACTTGTATATCCCCATGTAAAAATTGTTTTAGTAAAACATCTCATGTTTGTGTCATTTTTACTTTAACATTAAATAAAAAGATATTTATGTCATTTTCCAACCAAAGTGGCTCCGTGGGGTCCCCAAGTTGACCCATGGATTGTATGGGTCGGCCTTGACACATCCAATTATGGTAGGACATGTGTCTAGGTCATTTAATTTTATTAAAACATTATACTTACCATAAACTACACTAATTACCTCTAATCGCGATTAAAAACTTAATAAGTTACTATTCACGAAAAAAAATTAATTTTATCCCATTGAACCACATTTTACTTCTTAATGACAACCATGTATGTAGGATTTTTGAAATTCAAAACACAAAGATGGAAAAAGTTCATTTAAACGGAAAAATCAGTTTTTATAAGTACCACTTAGTGGTTTCACTATTCATCAAAAATTGAAGTTTTTCAGAAAAACCCCAAAAATTCACCCTAAGCTATATATGATACTCTGAATTCAAAAATGAAGTCTATTTTACAAAATTCAAAACATATTAGTTACATTAATTAATTTAATAATTAATTCCCGCTGTCAGAGGAAATAGCGTGTTTTTATGAAACAATAAGTATCAAAAGATTGACACTAGTTTAAGTCTGATTTCAAAGTGAAATTAATTCCAACGACCACTATTGGATTTAATGGTAAAAATATATTCTAATTTCACTTTAAAACCAATTAAAAATATTATCTAATCATATAAATAAATTAGATTAAAAAGAGGTTTTGAATTAAAATACAACATTTTACACTATTCATTAAAAAAATGAACTTTATCGGAAAGATACCAAATATTTACACAAAGTAAATTTTGATGTCCCGATTCTCAAGAAGAGTTTTATTTGGTACAATATAATGTATAAGAGTGAACAAAACTATATTTAATGACAGTTCGCCATCATGAGGTGATAAGTGAACCTTTAGTGAAAACTAGGGCATATACGCCTAAAATTGAATTCTTTCTGTATTTTAAGCCTTTATCTTTTATTGGATAAATTTAAAAACATTTAAAAACATATATAATCATATTTTAGTTATTTCTATCCATTCCCGCCAATACAACAGCTACATGTTAACTACCATTTAAAATAATATTATTTTATTATTAGAGTGCAACGTAAGATTCCCAGAAACTCGTTGTTGCGTGTTGGGTACGCCATCGAGCATAGCATCCCCTTTAAAGTCATATTAATATTTTATTCATAAATATGGATAAATGTGAAAATTTCATATTCTTTATTTACCTAGGGTGTTACTGTAATCCCATAATCCAATTGGGAATGGGATTAAAAAAAATAAAATCAATCATTTATGTTATAAAATATAAGAATATTAAAATCAGAATCAACTCAAAATATAATGAATTTTAATAATAGGATGAAACTCATAAAATCATGGTAAAATCATAAAAAAGACTAAAAATTTATTTCAATAATCATAATCCAAACTCTTTCTTTAATTTTATGGGTTTTGATATGGTTTTGTTTTTAAAGAATTCTTTCAATGAAAATTGTATCCTAGATAAGTGAAAATAGGAAATAATTATTCTTTATAGATAATGAAGCTCAAAAAATACTCCCCCACAAATCAGATGACACATTGTCATTATTTTCTAGAAACCATCATGTGTAAGATATCACATAACGCATATAAAATGATGAAATTTCAATTTAAATTGATAATAGGTAATCAAGGGCTCCTAGTAGAAAATATCATGCCATGGAGAAATGTAGTGGATAGTGAGTTGAATTGGGATTCCTATATACATTGATTATTATTTTTTACTAGATACAACATTACTCTATAGGCTAAAACAATTTTGATGTTCAAAAATGGGTTGGTGCCTACAGTCAAAAACAAGATAAATCACTTGAGATAAATGTAGTAATGATTTATGGTGATGTTCTGACAGAATGATGACACTTAAATTATATAATATAATAATAAATAAATTTCTATAAGCACACGAAATAAAATAATTAAAGGAAACTAAAATGTTTTGTCTCACTAAAGTGATAACAACGTTGTAGTCATCCATATGGATGGATAAAGGGAGAATTCAATGTTATCCATCAGCTCATTTGTATTGTTCATTCTATAGGAACTACTGGATATTCCATCAAGCTCATGGAGAATATTGATCTTAATTACAACCTTATGAGTATACTAATCATGAATCTCCTGGGGTATTAATATCATATGTTCTCATTTTTGTGGGGGACCCTACTGAGAATAGATCTTAAGTTATATCTCTGGAAGATCATTCATGATATCAACCAGATGATGAGGAATCTATTGTAGGATGGAAGTTTGTGGGGGGGAAGGTTTATAAATAAACAATGATGAGGCGAAGAGTTATACATGTCTAAAGTAATACAGTAGTGAAATGAAATTGATCTAATATTTAGTGACAAGAAAAATTTTTATATCATCCATATATATAAGAAAAGATACAGTAGTGAATATGTAATAATAAAATAAAGTAATGTCACCAAAATAGTTTAAAAAAATGGGTGATGGTACTGGGAAAATACAAATTTGTAACCTCAATATTATCAATATCCACATAAGATGTCCCCTCCAAAAAACAATGGTGATTGTATCTACTCGCCCAATAGATATCAGTGATGGAAAAATTATATTTATGATCAAACACTATAATTAGTTATTTTGTGATGGAATCTAGGTCATTCATGTAAGAAGGAGGTGAGGTGCTTATCTATAAAGGGGTCATGTTTATGAAATATATATCTATTCAGGGAACATATTATTTGAATGAAATGGTGGGGCCTTTCCATGTTGGTACTCATATATTATAAACTATTTTTTTGTGTCACCATTAGTGATTTTAGTGGATAGATGGGCTAGGGAATGTGGTGGGGGTATGTATGGATGATGTAATGTGGTAAAAAGGTAGATGTTTGTGGGTAAATGTAGATGTTGAGGGTGGATTATGGGTACTGAAATTTTATTGTTCACTATAATGAATAACGAAATAATAGAACTTCTGGTGTTGGTTCACTAGAAGAAACTTTATATAAAGAAATAGGTCAGATAGATGAAGTGGATGGGTAGGTTAATAAGAGGTAGTTTTACTGTTGAAGTGGTTGTAGGGATAAGTACAATGATGGAGCTAGTGTAATGGATAGTGGTTACAATGGATAAAGATGTGGTCGGGTGATAGTAGTGGTACCAGTAGTGGTAAAAAGGGAATGTGTAGGAGAGGGAGGATATGGTATAGGCAAAGGCAGTACGTCATCAGTATGCTCAAGATATTCAGGTTCCCAGAGGATTATTCTACCATCTATAATTGGTAGTTCCATTTTGTCTGGTAGGAGTAGTTGGATGCTCTCTATCAGGTAGAGGGAGGTGAGTGGTTGAGCAGTGGTGAAGTATTTGATAATTTTAGCAAGATGTTTAATAAATGACCGTTTTTAAATATTATGTTGATTCCATCATTCATATTTCATGAAAAATAACCCAAATTGTTAGGCCCACATGATGTCTAGGCCTCCCATGGTTGAGGTACAATCATTCACCATGATCTTGATAATACTCCCATAAGAATAAATATGGTCCAGCCAATCCTGGGCTATGGCCTAGTTTTGGTTTCAAATGGATGAACCTTATAGTGTATTTTTCTTTATTATGTGAGGGTTATAGATTCTATAAGGGGATTCATATATACTTGAATACATTTTTCCAACATCAGACTTGATTATCTTGATCTGTAATGTCATAATTACTGAGGATGCCAAAATTTGGGGGTGTAGATGTCATGGACGATAGAAAAATTTCCAAGGATGAGATTCAAAGGCCCACCTCTTGGATAGAATCGAATAGAGTCAATGTATAGATCAATAGTGGCAAGGAACTCATGGAAGAGCTCACTAAATGTCTCCACATGCACTTGGGTGGTGGGAGAGAGGTGAGAGTGGAAAATGAGATCTTGAACCACATGGTGGATTAGAATCCACCCATGTACCGATTGGTCTTACATTGTTTTGTCCACATCAATGCGACCACATGATGGATCAACCAAATCTAGAGATCTGTTGAAGACAAGAAGAGGAATGGGTTATGATGCAGATGATCATCTCCCTGGTATGCACTATATGATAACTATCAATCCATGGAATATTAATCAAAGGAGGATGAATAATAATAATTAAAAGATGAAGGCTATATGAGCTATAGAGAAAGTGGATCCTTTCACTAATTAGGTGGTAGATGTGTATCATTGAATTTGAAAGAACCTTTGGCAGGAGATGATAGGGATATTTTGATTCAGACCATGATTGATGGAGGGCGTGATCTAGGGGAAAGAGAATGTATATAGGAGGATGGGATGAGGTTCAGTGTCTACTGGTAGAGAGGGGAGGAAGGATTAGTGGCATCAGGTATGGGATCTCGAGGGAGGGTAGAACTAATGCTTACAAAGGAGGAAGATAGGGGTATTGTCTGTGAACATATGGTTCACGAAATTTATGACCTCCCCTAAATATTACACATCATGTTTTTTATAGATGACATGTTATGCTCATATTTTAATTTTTTTCATTTGTGAAATTTACACACTATCTATTTTTAAAACATAATGTATTTGGCAATTTGGGATCCTTAATTTGTGAATTCCTCATAAAAATACCATAAAAACAAAAAAATTTACTAATGACTAAACTATCCAACTCTATACTACTAATGTAACATTGGTTTTCCTCCTAGTTAAGAATTTATTTATTTTCAGTTTATAGACATGTTTTTACGAAGAAACTCTTAATGGTTTTGAGACTCCCTTTATATAACATTACGTGAAAATATAGGACACAAAGGGTGGAATCGAATTCTATATAATAGACATGGTTCAATTTATATTCTTGTGAGAAATATATCCCTTATCAAGTGGTGTAACTTCTTCATTTAATTTATTATTGGATTCATGATCATATTCCATATCAGTAAGAGATATGTTTTTAATATTTAATGATTTATTTATTTTATCACTAACCTTTACCAAATTAAACAAAATTATTTTTTCATTACTACAAATATTAATATTCTCCAGTTATCATCAATCAAAAACACCCTGGTGGAAAGAAATGCTCTTCCTATGATTGAGAAGAAAAATCTTCCACTACCATATCTAGAATAATATAATCAGCAGCGAAAAAAATTTCATCCTTTACTAACACTTCCACTTGTAGTCCCTATGGATTCATGACTAAGAAGTCAACAAGTTGGTTTTCCACAATTTTTGGTTTTTTTTATATGTGTCCCAAATATTCTAAACACTCATTGGAATGAGATTAAAAGATGTTCTAATATTACAAAGCACGTTTTTAAAATTTAATGTCCCAGTAGGGTATTAAATTATAGAAAATATGGTCTCAAATTTTATTAGGTATCATCTACTGAAAATAGTTGATCACTAATTATTTAGGCAGACAACTCCTAATTCTTCCATTCTCTTTCTTACACTATAAAAACTCTTCAATTAATCATGTGTAATCTAGTATGTGAGTATATTACTCTACCAACAAAAAATTGATGTGTAGTTTCGTAAATATCCAAAGGAATTTGTTATAATATCCCTCCTTCAAATCATGTTTCATCATTTCTAGAGAAGGGTGAAATATCTTGATTGTTGTAGTGCTAGGTAAAATTTTTCCTTTTTAGGCATTAGCTATAATAGCCTTCTGTAAGATGATTTTGTCTCCTCATTTATCTTGGGAATAACTTCATATTATTATATTAATTTCTCATTATTTCCCCCACATGGTTGCTCAAAATGAAGAATACATACCCTTCTAAAAACTATTTATTTATCCAATTTCTTGATATAATATTTAGTGTTACAGAGTAATGTAGCAATTAGCCGATCATACAAGGTCTTTGAAACTTACCATACATGATATCCATTATTTATAAGGTGACCCCAATTATTGTAAATCTCTATCTCATGGATTATCATCATTTGATCCTAATTTTTAATGATTTTTAAGAGTAGGTTTTCAAGATAATATTGAAGAAGTTGGTCTTGTTGTGGTGGCCTAAGCAGAGCATGGGAAAATTTTAGTTATTATGAAAGTGAAATCAATTGATTTCCTGGGAAAGGTTACTATAATTATTATCATGATAAATTATATAGACTATATAGAAGATACATAGTGGGTCCCAAATTATTTGGTGGCCTCCATCCACTCTTTAATTGATAATAACCATGGGTTTTCTATTATTTTTGTTGTTGATATGTCCTTTTCAGATAGTTAATCAATAGAAATTGATGAGGCTTCTGGTATTGTTATCCTTGATGATTATAATGTAAATCATTTCAATAATAATATTAGGGATCCTAAATTCCATCCCTATAGTCTTAATAATTGTGCAGGCCTCCGCACAATTCATTAGATTTAATTTCCATCATTGGATCAGGATGGGGTGGTTGTGCAGTAAGCAGTCAAAAAGTCTGAATACTCTTTATTAGGGACTATACTTGTGCTATGAGGTGGTTAATTAAATACTCTTAAAGGATTATACACCATGTTTGTCCTATAGAAATTTTATATAGATTAATATTGTGGAATACATAGTCAAAATGGTCATAGCCTACTTTCAGTATTTAAATATTATTTATCCCATTAGTAGATACATCAAATTTTGTTCCTGGAGCTAGTTTAATTCCATGTTTGAATGTTTATAATTGATGCAACACTTCTAGAGAATGATGTGGTAACTTCTAGTAAACTCCTTTAACAGATCACATGCCTCATAGTCTGATTATCCATCTACCTCGGAAATGATTTGAATGTCATTATTGAGTTTCTAGGTTCAGATTGGGGGGAGTTATTTATTTAGAAATTTAATTTCCAATTTATCCCAAGCTATGATTGACTTTGTAGATTTACTCTATAACCAATACTTGGCTCATTCATGCAAGGATAATGGGAAAAATCTCAACAGAATGGAATTTAATGATATTCCATAGTTCATAAAGTAATCACAATCCTCATGAAAATTTTAAATATTTTCATCGGGATCGTCACTTTGTAGTCCATTGAACTAGCCCATGTTCTGAAACATAAAAATGAGTCCATGATAAAATTGAAAAATGTTAAACCGAATGGGTGAATGCACAATAATGGGTAAAAACTGATAATGGATTATTTGTTTTAATTGTTTATGGTTCACTCCTCTAGCATTGGTCAGTCTACACAATTTTTAGTTCACACAAATTGAGTGTTATATGGGTTATGCAGCACAATATCATTTCACTCTGTCATTTTATATTGTCAATGTTTTCCAATTGATCTATTAATCATTGGATTGTAATGTAGTTTTCCTTGTGATTCAAGTATTCTTGAACAAGTTTACAGTTCTAGATGCATGTTCTATCCTGCGTAAAGGAAGATAGGACGTAGGTTTTACTAAAAGATAAACATAAAAGGTACAAGGGATTTGGAAGGAAGAAATGGGTCACGGTGGGGTAATTTGATGATCATTCCATAGGCACTGTGCCTAAAAATAATAGTCTCCAAAAATGTAACCAGAATTTTATTTACAAAAACATGTCAATGAATTCAAATTCGTATTGATCAGATTATAATATTACTTCTCATGGTATATTTAACTATTATGGAATTGAATGTGGATATTTGGGTTCGTAACCATATAAAAATTATGTTCCGAAAAGAAACCCATCAAAAAACATATTTAAGGGAGTCCTCATAGGGTATATACTTTTTTTCATTATAATATAACTTGATGTCTTGAATTTTAAAGTAGATTAAAGTAATTTTTTTTGATTAAGGTATTGTAAAAGTGGAATTCTTAATTCTATATTCGGAAAAAAAATGGTATAGGTTGAAAATTGTTGAAAAGGAAACCAATTGACCTTTATATTTCCAATTGGTTCAACGTAACATAGAATGTTCTCCTTGGTTGAGGGTAATTGAAAAACTAAGAACATGAACATTGGATTCTTGGAAAAAATAATTAAAGGATATCGGTCCTATACAAATATTCTCCAACAATTTCATGATCATTCTATTTTCACATATGATGGCTAGGGATAATGTAACTGAATGATATTGAAAACTATTTTATTCCTTTTCACTAGACATAATTTTACCCAGTTTCAATAATAGATATTAATTATATTCAAACAACACATACTCTCGACCCCTACCACTAAGAGGATTGTTTTATATGATGTTGTTTATAAAAATATTGAAAATATTTATCATGGTAAGAATAATCATTTATTTTTGTTGAAATAATAAATCATTGATTAAAAACATTAGAATCAAGATCAAACCACTAATTTCCATGTTAATCGAAACATTTACTCAATATTCATAAGATATTTAATGACGAATCATGAAGGAGTTGATGAAGAACGATGAGTGATGGTGAAAAGGACATCAAAATGGAAATTCATTTGAAACACTTGAAGAAATTTTTTTTTTACCAGAGATGAAATAATATTTAATAAAATGGGCACCAGAATGAATCAAAATACATTTGGAATGAAAATAGATAAAAATAAAATTTGAAAATTGAAATAAAGTTAAATAATGTGAAGCCTTTGTATGATGTGGAGTGCCTAAAATATTAGTAGGATGAAAGCTATAAGATGTGTACGTAATTCACGTTGTGTACTAGATTAATTGACTTATATCAATACATAAGTACATCATGTAAATGGTCTAAACATGATGTATTTGAGATAAAATATTCCCATCAAATAATATATATGTATTTTTGACAGGGTGAGCATTCAAACATTTAATTTCATGAAATCTATGTATTTCATGAATGTGACTCACTTTTATAGGTATTCTAATCATTGAAATATGGTAATTGTGTAATGATTGTAAACATCGTTTATTTTCTTACTATCTTTTAAAGTCTTTATGGGTTTGTTTGTGGATATATAGTCATGACTTGAATGAAAAATACACATCATGTAAAATGTATACAACATGTAAAACCTGTTTTTGTACCTTTCATATCATTAATTATTTTTAGTAAAAAATTCATTATTCAGGAAGAAATAGGCCTAAATACAATGATTTATTGAATGTAACATGAATTATCAATTATTAAATTTATCCAATATATACATATAAATTCTACATATCATATACTATTTCTCAACATTAAAAGGATGACACCATAATTATATTAAAACATAATTTACAATTTTATGCTTCATATTCTCTGACCAAAAATATTCCCTCAAACTTCTAAACATATTATTTCTACAATGGTGTATTGAGATGTTTTGGATATGAGAATCATCCAATAATTACATTTTAATATAATTTATAAATGGAAGATATATAATTTTTCGGGATTTTAGAAGGCGATAATATTATATGATGTCTTCCAATTTCACATCATTTAGAACACTAATTTTTATTTAAAAATTAACATCATTAGGCATATAAATTTTTATCATTTCCAATCGTTATGGTTTAAAAATAATTTGAACACGTAATGTCATATCCCCTTTAAAAAAAATTCATTTATCAATATTAACATGATCCATGATCATAGTATATCTATTAATCATCATTTTAGCTGGTATTCAATGAACATTTATATTTAATGAATCTACTGGCAATTTTTTATTCAGTTTTAGGTAGTGCATTGATAAATCCTAATCTAATAGTATCTTGATCCATCGTCTTTGACTCATGTTGATCTATTTTTATAAAAATTTATAATTCAGACTCTTATTATCAATGTATTTCTCACATCTATCACCATAATTATATTGTCTCAATATAATAAAAAAATATTACAGCTTCTAACTCAAGAATCAAAGTGGGATGGTTTTCTACATGAATATTTAATTTTCCAGATTCATTTGTAATAAAATTATCATTTTTTATAAGTAAACAACCATGTATACTAATTGATGAGTCAGTATATATCACAAATACAACATTATCTAGTGGTAGTTTCCAAATAGGAGCATTGATAATATCAACATAAATGTTTCAAAATAGTCATCCTATTCCATTTTCCACATGAAAACAAGGCCACTATGTGTAGTCTTGATAAATGGGTTATCCAACCCAGAAAAAAATTGAAAGAATTTCCAATAGTATCATTCTAAACTAATTAATTTATAGACCATGGTTATATTTGTTGGTGTATACCATTATTTAAATGTACTTGTCTTCAAAATATCAAATGATATTCCACCATATGAGATAATATGTAAATGAGATGAATCTTTTTTATGAAATAATTCAAAAAGGGAAAATTTTCAAAATAACTCTATCCTTCTAAAAGTAACATGATTGGTACCCATATGATTTTCACAGTCATTGTTTATCATAAAATACATCAATATATCATCTATAAATACTACTATAAAATCATCATGAAATTCGATGAATACAATACTCATTGGGTCTATAAAAATGGAAATTTAGTTAATTAAAATGGAATTAATGTAAAATCATAATGTGCATACATCATTAAAAATGTTTTCTATATAACATAATTTTTATTTACTAGCAATTGAAGATACAACAAATAAATGAGAATCATTGAAAAATATTAATCCCCATTAATTTGATAAAATAACTCATCAATACATGTAATTGGATACATATTCTTTATCAAAATGTCATTGATTTCTTGACAATTAATGTACAACCTCATTGATTCAACATGTTTTTTAAGGAACTAAATAGGGGATCCCCATGGTGAAATAGTTGGGAGTATGAATCCCTCTCTACTCAACTTCTCTAATTTCTCCATACAATAAAATAACTTCATAGTGGTCATTATATATGGATTCTTCGATGTTGACCATGCATCAGGGATTACATCAATAGAATCATGAACTTATTACTCTGGTGGAATTAATGGAAATCTAATAGAAAATTTATCAATGTGTTCCTGTCAAATAAGTACATCCTAACATTAATGATTACCTATTTCATATAAAGGGGATTTCATCAAATTATACAAAAGAATCCCAATCACAAGTTCAATTATAGGAGGATGTAAGTATGAATTAGATGAGAAATCCACCCCATTCGAACATATAAAAACTAAACATTTTCCACACAAATCATGATTTCCATGTCTTTTATGTATTATTTTGTATCATATATGAATTACAGTAGATATCATAAATTGTATCAATGTTAACTACATGGTTGATAATAAAATCATAAAATAGATCATTTTAAGTGTCATTGTAGAACATCCATGGAGCATCTGTGAAGTACTGAGGTTTCCATTAAGAGGTTTTAATAAAAAATCATTTTTTAAGATGAAAAGAGAATAACTAATTTTCTAGGAAAATATGGTAGATTTAAACAATTATATAATCAAAAATCAATTAAATATCTAACTAAATAAGAAGAGAAGATTAATTTACCTTTAACCACATTTTTATTATCATACACCATATAAAAGTGATTATTTAATATTGTTCTTCTCCACAGGGCCTCTTTTAAGAAAAATTTCCTTGAAATATGTGTCATTGGTTTGAATAATTATTTATTTGATTATAGTTGAATCAATGTATTGTATAAGTTTTTATCATTCCCTGATACTCATGATCCATATGAACCTTTTATCTCTGCTTTTAATACACTCCCTTTCTGTTCTTGCATGTTATAAGATGTTTCCTTTCAAAAAATTCACATGATGGAAATTACATCAAGGTATTCATCTTATATGCATATCCTTTTTCAAACTATTAATAAGACCTATTATTTTATTGATTCCCCTTTAATATACAAAATATATATAATTCAATTTCTATTTTGATTCAATGTAATATTTTTTCATCACATACTGGAAATGGTTGAGAAGGTAGTTCTCTTCTAAGACACAACTTATTCCCTTCAAAAAAATGACCAATAAAATATTATTTATTACATATATAATATATATGATACCTAGACAGTCTCATAAAGGTATCCTCATAATCCAAAATACAGTCTTCTTCCATTTTCATTATATTGATGAAAATTATATTCATTTCAGTTTCTTATTCATGAGGGAAATATTTATTGAAGAATATTTATTTAAATGTTATCCATACAATATTTTTTATTTATCCTTCCCCTTTATTATACATTATTTGTATCCACTAGGGATTATAATCAAAATTAAGAAAATATACAAAAGTTATAATCACTTCCCTTTTATCGCATGAAAAATCCGTAAATATCATCTTATGATATGTAATCCAGTGTTCAACTTCACTGTGATTCAACAAAATTATTGGGGATTTTGTGACATGAAATGAACCAAAATATTAGAATCACATTTTGGAAAAATGTGGTTCTTTATTTGGGAATTTCTATTACTAATAACCTAAGAGCACATCCCTAATTTGGTCATGATTTTCTCAGATCCATCATTAAATTTACTGGTTCGATCAGTAGAGAAATTTCTATACTATCCTGGAGTATTTATAACATTCTTCCTTCCATGCACCATTTCTAAAAAATATAATATAATATATTATCCCTAAGTATTTTTATTATAATTATATATATTCTAATATTTAATATAAATTTAAATTAAATTTAAATTTTTTGTATTGTTATTCATAATATTATATACTTTGTTTGGTTAGAAATATGTTAAATATTATTTATAATTCCATAATAATGATTTGTATTGGAAATGAGAATTAACTCAATAATGCTAGTTATTAGTATCAAAATAGATGTCTAACAATGACTGTTTTTGTGTAGTAAGTGATGATCAATTGAAATTCCAATGTGTTATTATCAAAGTAATTATCCCTAGGAATAACTATTCAAGAGCCTCATAATTTTATATATTCTAGAAAAGGATTTATATGAATATAAAAATAGTTTGATATAATACATATCAAAAATTTAGGATGTTATTATATACATATATTCAATGTCATCACTTAGTTTATATTCCCTAAACAATGTTTTCTTAAACCTAGTTCTCATGGTATCTACTAAATATTCTGTGATACAAATTGTTACATCACTAATTCCCATAACGTAGAGTTAGTGTAAATTTTATTATAATAAAATAGATACAATGAATTAAATTTTTCAGGAGGGATAATTTTAGATATATTATAGAACTACACACATACATGAAACCCATTTTAAACTGGGGGTAACATATAACACCATAAAATAGTAAATTTTCTATATCCTTGATACACATTCAAAGAATTCATCTTTGTATCATAGGGAAATATAACAAAAATAGGGTAATATGAATTTTTTTTATTACGGTTAAGTGAAATGGAAGAAATCACGAGTAAAAAAGGAATAAAAAATAAATCATGGTAAATAAATACAAACATATTCCATTAAAAAAATAAAATGATAAAAATGCATCCATAAATAATATCAATGCAGAAATTTCATTTTTAATAATAAATTTATTCTCAATGAAGGAAATGAAATATTTTGGATGGAATGATCTGAAAAACATGAAATTTATAATTCCAATACTGTGTACTATGATAGTTGGATTAATTAATATGTTTAAATCAAAACCCATTTTATTTTCTAAATAATGCATCTAATTAGTCTATCGATACTTTGAGGGGCGATCAATAACCTGGAACCACCCATCACTACATGTCTAATCCATTCCTCCAGTATTTAATGATCAATTTAATTCGTAAACAATATTACTTATCAATAAAAATACATATTTATTATCAATATTTTCAAATTTAATAATATAACCATAGATATATTTGTTAAAAGTTTTAAGAAATTATCATAATCGTGGTATAAAAAATATGGGTATTTATGAGAACAATAATGTTTGTTTACAAAAGATCACAAGAAATTGAATTTTTTCAAGGATTTTATTGTTTCAAAATATATATAGGGAATTATAAGAATAATAAATGGTTATTATATTTTATGAACCAAAATACTATAAAAATATCATTAGAACCCTATTGAAGAAAATCACCATTCCAATTTCAATTAACTTCAATAAAAATCGAACTTTTCCCCAATATGAATTAATTTTATTTAAAAATAAAGTTATAAAATTAATGATTTTGATTTAAAACATCAATTGTTCATGAAATAATGAAATTATTTTCAGGTTTTATATGTTTAAAATCACATCCCTTTCACTTGATTTTAAGTATTCTATTCATAAAAATAAAGGATGATATATTTAAAACATTTTTGACTGAAATAAAAATTATGAAAATTACAAAATTTAAATAATGGTAGAATATAGAATAAATTATTTAACTTTTTTTAAATATATCATATAAATTTATAAAAATTATAATTGATTACTAATAGAGACAATAAGTTTTTCGTGAAAACCTTTCCTTTCATGATTCAGGTTCCAATATTTGGATATGATAAAAGAAACACTAAGACCTACATAAAGGTATAAAAATTAATTAAACATAAATATTAATTGGTAAATAAATATTCCTTTTAAATAACTCATTTGGTAATTATATACACCACATTAAAATAAAATTGTGAATATTACCAAAAATATCTGGAAAAAGTGGTAATTGAGACAAGATATGTTACCTTACACATACCTTTACATAAAATTTCTTTAATATCATATATAATGGATCTAATGAAGATAATTATTTATAATAAACAAATATTCATATTTATAATTTCATATTTTATTATCTTATATCATCTTATTACCCATATGTTTAAAATATTTTGTTATTAACATCATTCTGGGTGTTAACTGTTTCAGTTTCTTTTGCATGTTTTGTTATGGAAATTATGATTCACGCACATCAGATATAGATCAATCATATCTATATTTAAATTATTGTTATAAATATAATATTTAATAATTAGATATTTTTTATAATTATTATGTAATGGTGGACACGGAAAATGTAACACATTGCTTCATGGAGACAGTATATCGTACATATTTGTGGGTGACATCATCCTTCTATTAATGGTCAAAGGGTATGATATTAAGTGATGTTTTATTTTAAAATAATTAATATCATTTCCAAATTATTATATTTATTCATTTGATTTATTTTTATGAATATAAATGTTATATAGTGAGGGAAGAAATGTCAACTTATCAAGTGGTGGCAGTCCACCGTACAGAAGGGTGATGGTTTTGTTTCTTATATAGTGGAGAATAAGATGGTTAAATATTATTCCAAAAGTATAATAACATCTTCTTATATGATTTATATTTTTATATTATGTTTTAATTTTTGTTCATAAATTAACGTGGTAAGATAATAAATAAAACAAAATATATTCATTCTGAAGATTACCTTCTCTTAAAGATACTTCCTATGTATCTATTCCTAATTTAATTAAGACTGTTATTTTGGGAATATTAAAAGCTCTAGAATATTTGTGAGGAATTTTTTAATATTTTTGTTTTTTGTTTTTGTGAAGATATATGGTTCAACAATGTGTACTGAATAGAGGGAAGGAGTATCCTTTTATAAGAAGTGGATAGGACAAATAACAAGTTTTCAAAAATAATAAAATATATTAATGTATTACACCTTTGAAATTGGGAAAAAAATAGTCTTTTTGGATGATTATATGGGACCTGGTATAAATATGGATCTCTAACAAAAATTATTCTAGTTTTAATGTCAATTTAATTGTTTTCTGTTAAGTTTAATCCTAGTAAAACAGTTTTAAACATTACTGTATTGACAAATTTTTAATATTTTTAATTATAATTCTGACGGAAAAATAAATAGGCATCATTGAAAAAATTTATAATCATGATTCCATATATGAACCTACTTTATAATATATAACCAACAATTTTTTTTGGACTTTATTATAAATTTAAAGTCATAAAATATGAAGAGAGTTTTTTTCATAAAAATGTTTTTTAAAGATAAAATGTTTTATATTTAATGAAACTATAAACTTCATAAAAAGTGAAATTATTTTTTTATTAATAATAAAATTAAACATGTTTTACTTTTAATCATTTTCTAAAAATTTGTTTTTTTATCCTGAAACGAAATTTTATATTGTAATAAAAAACATCATTTTTCTAAATTCAATGAAAAACACTTATTTACTGAAAAATTCAAAAATTGTTATGATAAGATAATTTTTATTTTATTATTTAAAATTGAAGTTAATTTTAGTTAAAAAAATTCTATATCCATCAATATTTCATTATATTATTTTATCACAACAAGTAATTAAAATCATTTTGGATGAAAGTGAATAATATTAATTTTGAAATATTCTATTGTTTCTATCCAAGTAATTTACCGAAAAATTTGTACCAAACAAGACATTAATATATATTTTCATAATTTTTGTATTCTTATTAATACAATTTAATTCAATGGATTGGTTATAATAGTCATATTTAAATAATAATAATACGTCGTAGTTCTTTTCATATCTGTGTTGTGTGTCGTATATGCAATAAAATATAATTTTCATTTAAAATATTGTAATATTACATTTATAAATAGGTGTTGTGGTTTTTTTAGAAGTTAAAAATGATGATATACACTATAATCATGGTATTATAAGGAATTTTTGTTTGGAATATTCAAATATTTTAAATATTGATGCTTTTTTATCTCATGGAGTATACCGATAGTGTTCTATAGTTATTATCATAATCTAAAAAAGAGTATAGAATCATCAAAAATGTATTTTTATATGGTATTTTTTGAGATATTAACCCATTTAAAATTAAATTAAACACCGTTATTAAAATAATTTTTTTAGGATGTTTAGATGATTATTTTTTTGGAAAATAAATTATGTTGACCAGATTGTCATCTAATATTGGGGGTTGTTTTATAACCTAATTAAAAAAAATTAAATTTGAAATCCGTGATTTTTTATAATGGGTAATTACATGAAATATAAGAACTTGTGGTAGGAATTAATTTTACATATACAAAATAAGGAATTTTCAATACGATGTCATTTTATTTTGTCTATTTTTGGAGAAGTTTATATAGTAGTTGACATATGATCATCATGGGGAGCTACATTATTTATTATATGTTATTTTTTATAATATAATACATTTTTGAAATTTATATGAGAAAATATTCTGTGGTCATGATCCTATTGGAGTAGTTTTCAAAATGATTTAGAAGAATTGTATAAAAATGAGGCCCAACACAATACAATTAATGCTATAGACTAAGAATTGTTCATGTATTAAATATGTTTGAAGGTGTGGCCTAAATGAAAAATCATGGTATTGTCATACTAAATGTATAATTTATATAAAATAATAAATTTTTTCAAATAGGATCAATTTTATCCAATAAATTGAAATATTTATGTAGGATATGAAATTTAGTTGAAGGAATATAGTGATTTAAATTCTAATATGTATTCAGAATTAGAAAATAACTATTTTGGTGACACTTTATAAAATATTGAATTAGAATATAGATAATATGAAATTAATTTTCTAGGATATTGATATAATTTAAAGAAAAATATTTAATCTAGTTGATAAAAAATGTATAAAAATGAACATCTAAATAAAATAATTGATTGTGTGAACGTGTCATGTATACATAGAAGACATGATTTCACATCATAAATGAAAACAATAAAAAGTTTAACTATAAAGTATGAATGAATTAATAATATATATTTACTATAATACATATTACATTTTACGAAATTATATTATCATAGTAATGTATAGTACACACCTGTATATAGGATGCACTGAATTTTACATGAAAATACATGTTTCAATGATATACCCAACTTTCTTGTAGAAACATACTGATTCTAGTGGAAATTATGTTCTCAAAGGAATCCATATCTCACCATGTTATATCCTCTAAATATTGGGGGGGAGAAATTAGTAAATTAACTGAATTTTATGTAGGTGTGTGTGGAAATAAAAATTCACACATCATAGCCCGTGGAAAATTTTATTTCGACGAACTTATTAATAAATTAAGATATCTAATTTTTCCATCCTCGGACTAATTATTTAATGACATTAAATTTTGAAAAAAAATAAAATCTAAATATTGAAGATCTCCATCCATATACATGTAAAATTGACCAAGAAGCTATAATGAAATTCCATGACTCAATTACTAGGATATTATTGTCTTGCATCTCATATAAAGCAGTCTTCCACAAATCAAAGGTAACTCAATAGCATTATTAGAGCTCTAGTACGTCATAAAATATAACGATACAACCACTATGTGTAGAACTATTATATTTTATGATATATTTCCCTATTAAAAATATGATTTCCTTGATTGAAATTATTTAGTTCAACACTATGTTTATACGAACCATGTTTACAAATAAAATATTATAATTTTTTGAAAAAATTATAACCCAACCATAGTATTGGAGGGTATGATTTTGATTTACCAAATTTTGAAAAAAATTTATTATGTATATAATTGTTTAAAATGTATTTATTTTTTTTTATAATAAATAAGTGCTCAATTCTTAGTACCATAATACTATGCCTCAAACATATGATTTCTTAAAAAATTATATATATTGTATTCTTAAGATGTATATTAAACTTTATTTCATCTATATCTAGAAAATTAATTTAATAAAAATTATATTATTTTTGAAATCATCATATCATAAACAATATACTGTTAAAATTTGGGAATTTTCAGAAAATCTTTATATTTACAAGAATTATTAAAATATTGAATTTTCATGAAAGTCTTCATTAATTTTCCATGTATTATCAATGATTTATTTTGATTTATATTTTTTTAATTTAATTACTTTCATTTTTTTAAACATAATCAAAATTATAAATTTTTTGATCAATATTATACATGATATTGGATTAATAATATAATTATAAATAAAAATTCTTAAAAAAAATTCATCATATTTTGATGGGATATTATAAAATTAATTTAAAACAATTATAGATACTGGATTCAATAAAATGAATCCCATATTTTTGAAAAAATGACTATATATTTCAATTACATCACATTAAATGTTTTATCATAATGTATGGTAATAAAATTATAAATATTTTAACATTGTTAATGTTAAAACAGGTTTATTGATGGGGTTAAACATAAAAATATTTCTAAATTTCCAATAAAACTTATTTAAATTCTATTGTATGAACATATTTAGAAATAATATTATCATAACATAAATTCATGCAGAATTTGGAATCATTTTTCTTGAATATGGATTAAAAGTATATTAATCCCTTAACATATTAAAGTTATATCCTCTCACTCCACTTAAAGTAGAATATACGTCCTATCCTATATTTAATTCATATTGGGTACCAAACACTAACAAATTAAATTATCAACTGACCTAGAAAGGAAGCAGATATTCTAGTCTTTTTAAATGACCATTCCAAGGGTACTTTAAATGGGACATAAAGGAGGTCTTCCCAATAAGAGGTAACCATCCTACACAGACACTTTTAATTTATTTATTTATCTATATCCTCCAAATTGGTTCCATTAATCATAGAATAATAAAATAATTATACATAATATACATGATTTTATTATGATTATTTAATCACCATTATTCATGGGATACCATGAGATTCTTACACATGAACATTGTATTTGATAAGATGTATTTCACATAACATCACGAATTGAATTAAATATAATCTTAGAGACAGTATGATAAATTTAAATTTTAATATAAATTAAATCTCTTAAATATCATGAATTTTATACAACATTTAGTTTATCTTTAATTACACACTTCCCTGAGATTACCTTCTGTTAACAAAATTGAAGAGTTTAAATGAAAAGTGAAATATTTTTAAAATTTTGTTATTTAAAATTTTGTTTGTCACCGAGAAAATAGAATATCTTAGTATTAATACTACTAACTAATGTATGCTAATTATGGTGATATATCTATTAATAATAAAATAATAATCCTTCAAATGATAATCCAAATGTTTTTTGAACAACTTTATATTTTAAAAGATTGTTATGTTTAACTTTGTGCACATAAAATGAAATTACCTTTTTAGAAAAATTATATAATTTATTTTAATAAATGTACATCATTTTATAAATCACAATATTAAAATTATCATATGGTAGATTATTTTGATTTTTCAAAATAGTTTTATTTTTTGATGACTATAGGAAAATACTATATTTTAATTGAAAACTATATTTTCATTAATATAATTCATAATATTAAATAATATAATTTTTTAAAGTAACACTTTTTTGATTTTATATCAATTAATATAATTTAAGAATTTTTTTCTCATTTTTTTCTTTATTTTGATATAAAATCGTTATAAACATTTAAATATTTTGACTTAAAAATCCTGCATTCTCATCATGTCTGGACGATTAATTTCAAATTAAATTATTCCCCAACTTTGAATAGAATTAAAAATATGGAATACATTTTTGGATGAATCATAATATATATCATCTAATGATGTAAAATTAATTGACATTAATAATTAATATTAAAAATAGTCAAAATTATTTAACTTGGTGAAGATAAAAATGGATTAATAGAGGTTTAAACTATAAATATAATGATTAAAATGACCTAGAAAAAAATGTAAAATGAATAATAAGTCTATATTTACACACATTTAACCTTAGGATATACTTTGATTTATTTTATGGGATACTTTTATATGATGTTGTCATACATAATTTGTTATGTAAAGAAAATGAAAAAAGGAACTATCCTTTCTTTTAATATCTCTAAAGCATTGGGATTGAAAAAAAACAACATATTTTTTGTTATAAATACTATTTTTATGATAAATGATTTTTTTAATTATAAATTATTTTATATTTTTAAATATGAAATATTTTCATTAAATTCTTTAAGAAACATTATGTCAGTAATTATTTTGTTAATATAAAAATAAAATAAATGATAATAAAAATATTAAAACTAATTTAAATTTTATAAATTATTTTTATAACTTAGTTAATTTAAAATATAATATTATAAGTAGGTTTTATCAAAGATTATTATTTCAATCATTATATTTATATTTTTTTATTAAATTAAGTGAATAATGAAAAAATTTATTGAAATGTTATTCTAGAAAATATAATATTTCATTAAAGGATTAAAAATTACAAAATATAATATATTATTCCAAGTGACATTTAAATTCTTAAAAATATAAAATATTTTCCATTAATGGAACAATTATCTTTAATAGAGAATATACTAATATATATTTAGTAAAAAACTTTGTTTACACTATTATAATTAAAAAAATGATCTTATTATATTATATGCTATTGTATTAATATTAATTTTCAACACACACAGAATCATTATTGTTAAATTAGATTTATTATTTAGAATAAATAGTTACAAATTAAATTATAATTAAATTTGTTTTATTGTTAATGGTTAAATTCACACAGCTAAAGAGGGTAGTTGCCTTAGTTAAACCCCAAAATGGTAAATGTAAGGATACATATCGGTTAAAGAATTACATGTTTTCAGAATGTGGTTTTTGTGTTGTAGAGGGGTGTATTGAGATCATAATTCCATAAAACCATTATTTATTAATTTATTTGTAAAAATTGGTTTGGGTGGAAACCCATTATTGAATATTGTTTAGAATAAACAAAAAATCCAATCCAACTCTATTATTAAAGAAAACTCACTCCCCTCACTTCATCAAACCTCTAAATTAATTCTCATCAAAAGAAAACTTCTCAAAAAACACAAAATATTCCTACAATAATCCTACAATAGCTAATTTTGGAATAAATCTATCCTTGTAATTATTTATTGACAAACTATGGTGCATACCTGAAGAACAGGTACCATTCTTCAATAATAATTTTTTATTTAATTTTTTCCTCCACCACCATAAATTATTATTAAAAATTTTCATTACGAAAACATAGTTTATTACATATTATTATATATTTTTATGTTATTTTAATGAACTGCACCCATGTCCACATCCATTAAATGGGATTCAAAATAATAATTCATGTGTGTGTTGGACTACATCCTTACAAAAGGATGTTATACTTTTTTCCATTACCACCGTTCATAGTTGAGAATGATGATCTATATAAATTAAATATATGATATTAAAAACCAAATTATTCCTTTTTATTATTTAGATGATATATTCCTTCATTAATTTATATTTCATTGGGAATATGATAATGTCTTTTGTGGGTACATTAGACTACCGTGATGTGAAGTGATGAGATTCATTTTCATTAATAATTTAAATAAAAGATGACAGGGATAAATAAAATTATTATCTATTATATGATTTAAATAATTATGATATTAGTTTCATATTTATCATTTGGAGAATATAACATATAATTTTAATTCTTACACTTAAAAATGATAACACCACTCAGGTATGTTGGGACTACCTCTTTCACGAAGTGATTTGACTCCATTTTCATCACCACAACACATGGATGGAAATATAAATATACTAAAATATATAATATGATATTAATAATAGTAAGATTTCTATGTAATTAAACCAAGAATATTTATCACTTTTCCATAATCATCAATGAAAAATCGATATATTACTCATGTGTATGTAAGACATGGCATCCCCATGATCATAATGTAATTTTTTTATCATTTCAAATTTAATGATTTGACATAATGTTATAATTTATGTATAAATATAATAATTATTCTTAATATATTTTAAGAATGACTTTATTAGCCAATAGAAAAATTGCGATGACATTTTCACACATTAGAAAAATATCATCAAAACTATTGATAAAAGAATAAACAGATTTTTTAATAATAAATAACAATATAATGACTGAAATATAATTAATAACATAACTAAAATTTCACATAATTAAGTAAATAAATAATGTATGTTTATAATCATGGAATATAAATAATTAACTTGATGATTAATAGTCAAGGTATGGGATGTCATCTCTACATCATTTCATTGCGGCATGTTGAAATATTACAAACCTAATTTCATTTATTGGGTGTATAAAATATACATTTTGGATATAAATTCATGATTCATTCATTTTTAATTGTATATTTAGCCTTAATTTTAATTATTACATCTAAAATGGGGATTGTCATGAAAATTAACAAGTGGTTAATGTTATTTTTCAATATAACTATCTTTTACAATAACTAAATCTCACTTCAAATAATCACATTATGGTGATAATTTTTCATTTCAAATTAAATTTCTATTAAATATCCATACTCTATTTTTAATTTTTTGTCTATTTACTATACCATATATAATTTTACATTTTTTATTACTTTTAATTTTACTACATTAAGAAGGTAAATATTGATATACTCATATCCTTTAATCAATACTCATACATATTTGTAGGGAAAATTATTTTATAATTAAATCAATTATTCAATATATTCCGAATTATATGGAAATTTATGACATTAGTGATTCATAGTTATAGATATCCATTCAATGAAACTTCAGACTCATTAGATGAATCAATTGGCCAATTCAGATGGGTATTCATGTTGTAGTTATAGACTATCATGAAGTTTGTTCTTGATATAAAATGTATCATGTTCCAAGGAATCATGAAATCCAATAATTAGCATTTGATTATTTGAGAGTTTAGTTGTTGTTATTATCCATGAGATGTTATCTATGATATCTTCTTCGGAATGATTTCATTCTCAGTCCATTGATTAAATATAATACGTCTTCGTTTGTTTATATTTCCATAGTGAATACTCATATTTCCATGATAAAATGTTGATTTTAAAGTACTTAGGGTTTAGTTATTTAATATAACTTTTTTATTTTTGTTATTTCAAATGATATATTTATCTATAAATAACAATTAATTGGTATTTTTGATCACCCTTATTTCATTTTATTTTCACTTCATATAGAGAAAAAATAATTGAATATGTTATCCAGGATGCGAATCATAATTTTTTATGTATTTTGTTTTTTTCTATTAATAATTTTATATGGGTATCAAGTAGGTATATTGTTTAAAAATACTAAAAAATGGATCATTATTTCATGATTTGATTCATTTTATCTATTAAAATTTAATAAACTAAGATAGTGACTCTGAGCATCTAGGGACGGTGTCACTATAGTTTCATTTGAAAGATAATTTGTATAAACCATTGAAACTTGACTTCATGAAATATATATTAGGGTTCCTAATTATCCTATATTCATTTAAGATATATATATACAAACATTCTGTTGTTTTGGTAAGAAAGATACTACATGGTTTTCCCTAAAAATACATCATTATCTAGGTACTACAGGTGGACATGGTTCTAGAATAGAAGCTTCTATTAGGAATTACACCAAAAGGATGCATTTGGATTTACATGATCATCACCTAATGAACAAAAATGAGCATCACTATTCACCTGGTTTGACAGTAATGGGGGATATGCTTATGATACATCACATTTTTCTTTAAAACCAATTATGATGGATTTGAAAATATATATATTCCCAAAGTAGCCATGTTTATAATTATAAGATTATATGTGCATAAATTAATCAATTTATGTTAATTATTACATTATATTTTTTATTATAACTTATGTTTCAAACTGATATGTTCTAATATAGTGTATTATATTATTTAGAAGTGGTGCATAGTAGAAGGAATGGTAACCACATCAACAAAATCAATTGATTGTGTAAGAATTATAATTTCAGTGATGTTCATAAGACAATATTTTGAGGGCAACTAGTATCCAAAACATTATCATAATATAAGGACATAATATCATGTAATAATATGATATAGAATTAACTTTCAATGTAATATTTCTTTGAAGGGAAGAAATAGAAGTAGAATATGGTGAGGATATATTCATATAAAGGGTAAGAGGTAATGAAGTATTTTCCATCATGTTACAATTATTAACATAAAAACTATAATTATTTTGTAAGAGGAATTAATGTTTATTACCAATTTGTATATAAAGGACACCATACCCATTATTGTATAGGATAAAAATATATTCAAATTAAACTGTTTAACAGAAACAAGATGGAGAAAAACATAAATAAATACTCAATGCATCAATGGAATAATCCTCAAAAGAAGATAATGGATCATGGTGAAGCACATTCTATTACCATCAAAAATGTATACTGATTAATCATGTTGTGTTTTGATTTATGAATTCAATAATTTAATTATTTTAGCATTGATATTCCTATTAAAAAAAATAAAATATTGTATAAGTATTCTACATCTATAATTTTTCATTAAGACTTTGAAATCATATGTTGAAACATACCGATCACTTGAAAAATGATTCATTGGAAATTTAAAATTATTCAAAAACACATAATTGATGTATATATAACAATTAATATATTCATAATTTTGATATAATGATATTTATAAAAAAAGACAATTGGTGTAGATAAAGTAAATTGGATAGTACTAAATACCTTGCAGCTTATTAACGATTTGTTAACAATGTGGATTATCATATAATTGATGGATTTTAATGAATCTTGGGATTTAAGGAATATATCCAATAATATGTTTTTTTTCTTTAGAAATAAGGTTACATGATTGTTTTTAATATAGTTTTATTGACTGAAAATTCATTTTTTTATTGAAAGAATTTTAAGGACAACGTTAAAAACCACCAAATCCAGATTACAACCAAACCAACCAAACAAAAACAACCCCAAGCAAACCAGGCTCTGCCTCTCCCCAGAAAATGCATCGTGTCAAAAAACTGTCACCATTTCATGAATAGTTGACAAGCAGTCACATGCAAAGATGCACGGGCATGGAACCGATGGAATAGTCATACCCTCTCAATCTTCCATTCAACTAACACACAAAAGTGGTGGCCACATGCTCTGAACCCCATCTAACACAGAGCCAAGTAAAATGCAGGGAACCCAAACAACACCTCCAGACACAAAAAGGTTGAAACAAAATAAAACTCCAAAAGAACCAAAATGGTTCTAAACCCAGGACCAAAACCCAAAACATTATCAAGGGGCCTTTAAATGTATACTAATATTACCTCAAATTGTCTCTCTGAACAACTTCCATGAGATAGAAGTTATTTTGCATGGAGACACCTTCATCATATTATCAATCTCTATGGCCCACCAGTCCCAAGACTGTATGTACTCCTCAATTATAATAACCCCTCCATTGAAGGCCCAGACAAGAATAATATCTGTTTTGTTAACCTATGAGTATTTCTACACATTAAGGGATTCTCTTAAAGGCCTCTCCATCATTTTAGAAGCCTCATCTTCAAATTCATTATGCACTAGGACTTTCTCAACTTCTTCCTCATAAGAACATAAATAAATCTCCAAGAATTGATCACACTGATACCCTGGCCTTTGAGGACCCACATCCTCAAGGACAACCTTTTGGTGTTTTCATTTCTAGCCGATCGAGTCTCCAAAGGTGGAGGAAAATAAGAGTAGTCTTTATTACTCTTCCTCCACTTATTACCCCTATTATTTTTTTGACTTGAGGATTCACCAACTGATAGGCAATGATTATCTTCTTTGCATTCTTCCATGCACCCCCCAATGGCCTCCGAGGAGATATAATTAGCATTGCTATGTCCAACCTCTACAAGTCCCTCAAACCTGTTTCTCAAATGAATTGAGGACTGGTTCCCTGCATCAGAACCCCCTGGAATCCGATCTCTTCATGGCAGGGTTGTCTCCAAAACAGGCTCCTACATCCCTTCACATATATTATCTCTTCCGGAGACATTTGCCTCTCCTTCTTTTGACCATGACACACCTAATTCACTTCTGATCACCTTGTGGGAAACATTAACCTTGTCCTGCTGAGTCCAGCCTTCCTCCCTCACTCCATAGTTGAAAGAAGGTGGACCATCCAAATTCTCCCTCAACCTACTAAAAACACTTGCAACTATTGGAATTACTTGAGAGACGACTGGAACACAATCATAAGTTTCCAGACCCGCTTCTGCCTCAATTGTCACATCACAAACCACTGGAGTCTAACTGACTCCATATCCTCCCTTAACAGAATACCATCTTTCTTTCCCCTGCTCAAATCGTTGGGAAAACCCAGATTCCCCTGCACCATCCTCTCTGCCACCTCATGAACCTCGGCCTTTCTTCCACAACCATAGCCCTTCCTCAAGGATTTCAACTCCATTCGACAGTAGCCCCACGAATACCCATGTCATCTGCATCCATCATAGAAGTCCATCCAACGTTCATAGAACACTTTTTGTTGGCAATTGTACATTTCACCCACCATGATCCACACTTAATCAAACGGGACACTTGAAACATCCATTTCAATAGATATATGCGGATTAACAAGATGGAAAAGGGTTGTAGTTCGGCTGTCAGAACAAATTTATCTACCAATGAGGTTCCCTAGAATGAGAAGAACTGTAGGATTTTGAAACAGAAGAGGAATATTTGGAAAGATAACCCTGGTCTCCTTTGAAGTGACATCGTGCTTCATGTGTAAATCGAAGGACCAATGACACAGGTAGAATCTGAAGTTGTTGATGATTCGAGGTGCTCTTGACCAGTCCTAGATGAGATCGGGTTCTGAGGAAAATCGAAACATAAATTGAAGACTATCCAGAAGGCCCATAGTCACCCTATCTCACAAACCCCAAGCACCGAAGACATTTCTATCAATGGAGTCCACATAGGGGTGTAGCCAAAAAAACCTTTCCACCATGGTGTGCTTTAGGAGATCTGAGGATTCCGAGAACTCCACGATCAACAACGACAGGTTAGGGATACCATCGAGAAACTCTGAGACCTTCAGACCGATCGAGATTTGGGGAAAAGGGGGGAAGATGTCTAGGTTTGAAAAGGGTTTGAATGAAGGGTTAGCACCTTTGTTTGACAATGAGGCTCCCTACGCCTGTGGTGGGAGAGGGACCGACGCAGTGGCCACCGTCGGCACGGTGGAGGAACCCCCAGGGGTTTTGGAATGACGTTCAACGACTGAGGGTCTCTCTATAGGATGTACAATATAATTTTATTATATTCTCATTATTAACATTTTTCATGAAAATACATGATAATGGTATTGGCTTGTTTGGAATGTGATGATTAAGGGATACTTCTTATTGTATGGGGGATTATTTATAATTTTATTTTGTAAATTCAATGACATTATTTCTAACATTTTTGATTTTAATCAATTGGATGGTTTATAAGGTTAGCCATCTATGAAGTTGTATATGTTGAAAATTGTATGAGGTTTTATAGATTAATATATTTTTTCACCAAATGTATACTTAACCCGATTTGATAACGCATGATAACCATTTTCTATTAATAAGAACAAAATATTTAATGAAATAAATATCATATAATTATGGAAATTTCTATCCATTAAATGAGAATTTTCTGCTCCAAGCATAATAAATTTCATTTTTGGATATTAATTTCTTTTGTTAAGAAATTAATTGGAAATTTATTAAAAGAAAAGAAGGATGAAATTTTTCCTATGATATAGTTCTTTTTCATGTAAATAGACTTCCTAATATTATTTAGACAAAAAAATAATTACTCAACATCAGAAAAATGATATTGAAACCAAAATTTTGTCCAATTACATTCATATATGACGAATCTGATTGGATTTTGAATAATCATATATTTATGGATTTGAATCCCTTAACATTTAATTGATAAATAACATTATTGTGATCAATGAACTCAATCACTCCCTAAAATAGTTTACACCTTTCTTCCATGTCCATATCATTAGTTTTATCCAATTTTATTCTACTTATAAAATGAGTTATGTGACATTGGTATAACCCTTTTATGTTATTATGAAAAATTTTTAGTAAGAATATTATGATGTGGGGTTTTAAAGAAATGAATTTCAAAATAAAAACCCTTTATTTTCATGATAATTTATAAATTTAAAGGAAAAAATTTATTTACAGTGGGGAGAATGTAACACCCTAAAATTATAAAATAAGAATATTATATTTAATAGCATGTATGACACGCAACACAAAGATTAGAATAAAACATAACACCCTTGGTATTTTTGATACATTTATTTATTTTTAAAATAGAATCAATCTCTTCAATAGAATTTGTAAAATGAAACACTTATTTTATCTTCTATTACACACAAACATGGGTTTTCCATCTATTATATGAAATACCGAGTTTAATTGAAATGTGTTTTATTATTAAAATTGTCCATTAAATATTATAGTTATCAATTATACATTGGAATACATTTCTATGATCATTACTAACTATTTTATCATATTTATGGTTAATTATTGATTAGAAATAAAATAACAATTATATAATAGAAAATTTAAATATTTTTTAGAGAATAATTTTTTAAAAAGGATATTTTTTCGCTCAACGCACACATAATCTAAATTAAATTTTATTCAATTTTATAAAATATATGACAATAAATTAAACTAGTTTTTAAATTATTATATAAAAATTATTCTAGAGTGTATATTTGGGATTTTCAGAAAATGTTCATTTTAATGATGAATCATGGAAAATATAGAATACTAATTGAAAACATATTTTTTGAATAAATAATTTATAATAATAAATTATTTTTTGAATTATTTTTAATGTAAAAATAAACTCAGTTTTATATAAATTAATCTAGTATAAATAGTTTTAATAAATTTCATATTTTATTTTCATATAAACCCCTTGGAATCATTTTAGTATTTTCTCGTAAAAAATTCACTTTCCTGTCATGTCTATGGGATTTATTCTAAATTATTATTTTCTAAATATGGTAATAGAATTTGAAAAAAATATTAAATATTTGGAATCTATATAATTTATATTATATAATCTGGATAACATAAATTTTTTACCATAATGAGTTGTAAAAACGTTAAAAATTATTTATCACATTTGAGGTAAAAAAGAATTTATTAAGGGGTAAAACTAAAAAGATAGGGGTCAAAATTTACTAAACACCTAACTAAAATATATTATCTTTTTAAATATACAACCATTTCCCATTTTTCTATATTTATAATTTTTTGTTAGAAAATAATCTATGAAAGCAACTTATATAATTAGTTAAGTAATGAAAAAAGAAAAAACAAACCTTCCTCCCCTTTAATGTCTATAAAGCTATGGGATAGGGACAAAAAATATGTTTCTTTATATATATATTTTTTAAAAATATATATGAGTATTTTTATAATGATAATTTATTTTAAATTTTTATAAATGAAATATAAAAATTATATTTTTAATAATCCATGAGAGAGTAATTACTTATTTAATAGAATAATAAAATAACTGATAATAAAATTATTATATTTAAAGTAAATGGATTGAAATACTATATATATTTAATTTTATAGATAAATATATCATTTTATACTTGTGTTAATATAATTTATTTTCATTCTGTAATTTTTACCATATTTTATTAATTTAGATTAAATGAATAATGTAAAAATTGACATTAATGTTACTTTTGAAAATTTCTGTTTCATGAAATGATTAAAAATTATTAAAAAAGTATAGTATTCCATGTGAATTTAAAATGATAAAAATATCATATATGGTCCATGAATGTTAAAAAATTTATTTTATAGTGACTATATATATACACCTAAATATTAAAGACAATGTATGCATTGTTAAGGGTAAACGACGTTTTAACACAATATATGAGACTGTGAGACAAATAAATGTAAACAAAAATTGGAATTTTATTTGATAAATTGGATTTAATTTTTATAATAATTTTCTACACATTATATTCTATATATAATTTTATTTATAACATAAAATTGAAATTTCCAAGGTTGAAAACCTTATTTAACTTAGTGAAAAAATAAAATGGAAAAAAGTAAGGAAACATGAATGTATAGGAATAATAAATTTTAAACATGTGTATTATAGGTTTTGTATGTGTGTATCGACCAAATAATTTATCCTACCCATTAATTATGAATTTTTGGTCCACTAGGATTAATGGTGACTTCAATTTATTGACTAGTTATAAGAAATTTGAAAAATGTCAATCCTAATTTATAAAAGGGAACTCACACTCCTCACTTATTCTCACCTCTAAATCCTTTTGGATCAAACAAAAAAATCCCTAATAACTTCTAAAATTTCATAATATCATTCTAAAAGCCTTATTTTTTTGGATTCAATCCACCCTATAAAGGATATGGTGTAATCTTTAAGAGGATACCAGAATAAGATGCATCATTTTTCAATGAGTGTTGTTATTTTATTTTTCCCTGACCTCGTTAAGTTCATGATTAAAGAAGATTATATATTAACAAAATTATCATAAATATACTAATATGTTTAAATATTATGATCACGATCTAAAAATATCACCACTTTCATCCACTCGGTTAAAAAATCATAAATCGTGTGTACAGCAGACAACCTCATCGCGAACTGATGTAATTTGTTTTTAAATTGCCACCTTTCATGGTTAGGTATGATGATTGATATAGAGTATATTATATTATTTTTGAAACTTAATTATACCTCTTTAATAATTTTATAAATCTTTTAAATTTCCAATCTATATAGGATATGATAACATGCCTCATGTGTTTAGACGACTGCTGCCTCAGGATGAATTGTAATTCGTTTTCACAAAATATTTAAAAAAATTATAAATATAAATATAATTATTATATGTTATATAAATGGAAAATGATAATATTCATGACATATTTATCTTTATTAAATGATAATATTTTTTTCTTTTTTACACATAAAAATTATAACATAGCTCGTGTATGTGTGGACGACCACCTTCACAAACTGATGTGACTCTCTATTCATCATCGTTACACATGAATGGTATATATAAGTATGTTTAATGAAATAATATGATAATAATGATATTATGAACATTATGTAATGGGAAATAAATAAATACCTCATTTCTATAATTATATTTATAAAATGGGAATGTTACTGATGCATAAGAATGATCTATTGTGTTCATTATCATAAAGTACATAATTTATCAAAAATGCATTTAGTGATTTGTCATAAAATTATAATATCTAAATAATTATGACTATTATTACTTTATTATTATACATTATGTATTGAAATAATTCCCCCTTAGAACAATACTTACCTTCTAATGTAATTTTTCCCACATAAGTCCAATATCATAAAAAAACTCGAAATAAACTTAAAATGATTATTTAATCATAAATAAAAATTTAATGGGTTAAATAAAGTAAATAATAAAACTTAATTTTTTTGATGAAATTAAATAATTAACAAATGTTTATTATTCAGAATGATTTAGAATGAATGTGATGAGTAAGACTCAAGGTAATGAATTTCATCTTAATTTTATTTCATTAAGAAATATGGTACCTTTATACATATAATTTCAATTTTATGTCATATATAAATCCCATTTAAAATATAATATCATGATTAATTTATAAATTAAGGAATTTTATTTTTTTTAATTTTATTTATTTAATCTTTATGGGATTTGACATGAAAATTACCATGTAGTAAATGTTATTGTGAAATCATAGTTTTTTTTGTGATTGATAACTTTATCATGAAAGAATAACATTCATGTAACCACAATAAATTTGAAATTAATTTTATATTTAATATACATATTATCATATAATAGATATTGTTATTTAATAAACCATAATCGTTTTTACATATGGTATTCACATTGAATTTTATTTTACTAACTATGAAAATAAAGGTAGATTTATCGCAATTAATCAATATGGATAGATGATAATAAGTCATGTTGATTATAAATTAAATTAATTGTTTGATATATGTGGAATTATTTTTAGAAGAAGGGAACCACTGGGCCCTGATTATAGATAGTACCATGATGCATCATTTATCTCAAATGATGAATCAGGTGTGTGAATGAAATGATTTTTTATCCACTAGTTTTAAACAATATTTATAATAGATGATTATGGAAAATGTATCATCTTCCTATAAAACATGAAATACAATAATTAATAATTTATTTCAAAGATCCATATTGATTCAAAATTATATTACCATGATATTCATGTAATTCAAATTGCAAGTGTGTTGTATTAAATACCATTCCATGTTTATTATACTTATATATTCATGACAAATACTAGTGTACTTATCCATTATAAATTTTATGAGTTTACCTATATTTTTACCCATTAACTATTATATTAATATTAAATCATTTAATAATTTTTCAAGGATGCAGTTCAATTGAATTTGTTATGTATTATGTTTTATTTTATATTCACAATGTAAAATCAGTATAGTTTATATACCAGGTTATTCAATACTAAAAAACAAATTATTCCTTCAATATTTGATTCCTTTTATTGTTTATAATTTAATAAATTAACTCACTATATATAGGGTATTGAGGTTAGGGTAAATTTAGTCCCCCAATTTTTTAGTCAAATGAAAAGTATATGTATTTCTCATGCATAGTTGTGGACTACTTCCACAACATGGTGATATAATTTATTTTCCATTACCATATTTCTGTGATGATTATTTTAAAGGATTAATTTATCATATATATATATATATATATATATTATTTTATAGATATATCAATGTATCTTGAGTGATAATACATGCTTCTTATTTATTTCCATCATTTTTTAGAATACAAATACATATCTATAAGTATGTATGACATTCCAACTCCATGAATAGGGTAAATAAATTTTAGTCTCTAAATATTATGGATGATTATTATTATTTTTGGAATTTCTATAAGTTTTATTTATAAATTTATTAATATTATAAACATTAAGAATCAATGATCATGTTATAAGGACCAGATATTCAAAACCAAAAAAAATCATGATATATGAGAGAGTAAGCACCTAAAAATAATGATTTTAATTGGAATTATTAATTAATTCTTGTTCAATTGAAATAATTTTAAATAAATGGTATTATATGTATTAATATGTTAATAGTTTATAATTCTTATTTATTTAAATTTATTACCCATAAGGACAGAGTGAATTCATGGAATGTTAAACAAGATTTTGGGGATTTTATATAACAATATCATTGCTTAACATGATTTTTTATGATTATGTTTTTCATAATGAAATATTATTCTATATATCTCTAAAATAAGATTAAATTTATGAGCCTATAATTAGTTATGGATATTATATGTTTCCATTTATCTTCTCGGATCATTATTTACTAAAAATATAGAAATAGTAATTTAATGGAAAATTTAAATTATTTCCAAGTTTGGTTATAATAACATTTTATTAAATATACATGTCTTATAAAATTGATTTCAATAAAAATTTTACTATTATCCAACAATTTTTATATACATTGTACCACTACTTTAATTACTATAATATTTTTTAAAATTATAATATATTAATTATTTAAATGAGATAATGTTGACATTAACAAATAATGTTAATTGAATCATCATTTTAACAAACACAACATGAAAAAAGTAACAAAATTTTGAATCAATAAATGTTTTGAATATTCTATAATAGTTACAAATGTTTATTTTAGAGAAAATTTATTTTAACAATGGGTTATAAATTTTTATATTTCAATATTATATTATATATAAAAAGATATTTTTATTAAAAATGTTTTAGTGATCTTTTAAAGTAATATTTGATCTATGATATCATACATTGATGTTAATTATGTTATAATTTGGTAAATAATTAAACATATTGTAATTATTATTTCCCAGTATGGTTTATATTATAGATGATAAAAAATTTGTGAAATATTTTTATATTCATCGGATATGCAGTGAAGAAATGATGAACTATTATAAAAATATTCCCCTTTAAATGATTTATCATATGATTCTATAGAGATATAATGAATTTTTTATGATCTTTTGACATAGGTATATGTTTTTCCTCTATATTTGACTAGTGATACTATATTTTTATATTCCCACAATGCATTTGCTAATAGTGTATTGATCATGAGAAAACAAGGACTTGAATTTAGAGTTAAACCTGTTTATTAAGGGACTTTTTCTACTAAGTTATTATTACAAGTGAACCACGACTAAATAAATAATATAGTTTAGAGTGAACATAATCTACTATAATACCCTTATTAGTGATCTTTGGGTATGGAAATGAATTTTTTATTCTTATGTGTATTCAATAAACATAATATTTATGCTTATGATATATTCCTTATTGCTCATGTAATTTTATTGATATCTAATTCATGTAATATGATCTACCATGATTTATTACTGGACTACTGTTTATGATTTATGATTTTCATGGTATAAATTTCAGATGTTAAGCTCATGTTCTTATACCATTATTCTTTTTTATGATTAAATTATCTATTATATATCCCTTGATTTCTGTTAGAGAGAATATTTTATCATGAAATATTATATTTCCTATCATAAGGGTTTGAAGTACGGTATTAATTATGGTATTTATCGTAAGGGTGCTAGTTATGATGAAAATAGTGGGACATGAATTATATCATTTATTTACACATTTTCGGAAATACATGTTTCTATAAAAACTAGATAGAATGTTTTTAGAGTGGTTTATAATTTTTTTATCGAATATTCAAATAAAAATATGTAATATTTTCGTATAAAAAATTTGTGTCTCTTTAGTTGGAATTTTATAATAAATTATTTTCCATTGAAAAAAATTGATGAGGAAACAATACCAAGAACCCTTAGCCTAATACCATGTATAATATAAATTATATGATATGGAAATTAAATGTGTATGGTTTTCATATAAAATATATCAATGTATAGATAATAATAACTGGATAAGGGTGTGACATATATGCACATAAAGGTAAAAAAACTTATTGTGGGTGCATTGGGTATGACCTCGAACATCCCTAGAACGTGATAAGTGGGAATAATACTACACAATAACCTAAACACTTTCTTATAATATTATTTGGTCAATTAAAATTTTAATTCTAAAGATTTATGAAGGATTTTAATAGGGAATGACCATTTATAAACTATGATAAACTTAATGTGTTATATATTTAAAATAAGATGTCAATATTTAGACATCCTGTGAATTATTGTTTATGGACATTTACTCAAATTAATGAACCGTTATCATCATTATAATAAGTTTTGTTTTATTAAGGGACACAAAATAAATTAATAAATTTAAAGAGGTTATAAATATGACAAAATATTGATGTAACCAATTTTAGTGTTATATGAATTTAGTTATATAAAAAAATTTCTTGAAAAAGTTTATTTTATATCCATATGAATATATATTTATTTATAAGTTATAACCACTAATGGTATAATGATTTTATCTCATGTATATGATTCCACTTCAGTTGAAAATATTTGGGAATTTTCTTTCTAAAAATCTGGTTTGTATCCCTCAGGTAAAATTTGATGTTTCCTTAGACAAACTACAAAAAATTCAACAGCCCCATAAGAGGATCCAGAGCAGGTGAACTCACTAGAGTAGAACCAAATGGATTTTTCAGAAACATAGGGTATGGCTATGCCATCGGAAAGAGCCTATGCTAGCACGGGAAACCTAGCTAGACATCCATGTGAAGGTTGAGAGATATTATCATGATGTAGATGCTAGGGGGGGAAGTTTATTTTTATATAGTCTAGTTAAAATCCCTAATACATTCGTGTCATGTAATATCCTAAGCCTATAGGCCATGTAATCTATGAGCCTACGGCCCATGTAAGGGTTCCCCCCCATCCCTTGAAAGGGAGTTATCAAAAATCAATAAAAATGAAGGCCTGCGAACCATTCAAGCTAATTATAATTATATCCTTTGTATGGGTCATGACTCAAATTTTAAACATGTGATTGTCTAATACGATAGTAGAAAAAATGACTATTGATAATTTTATTTTTTAAAATGAATTTGTTGAAATCCTTAAGAAATAATTTCATACTTTTCCTATGTATAGTGATGTTGGGTTTTTAATAGAACTCATACATGTGTCTACACCTTATTCAATGTATCTTTACATTATGGACCCCTTTAAGAATAAAGGATTAATAAATAGTGTAAGGAAAATATTGACATGTGATTCATTCACCCAAGTAAATTTTTTTAGGGTGCACATGTTTATGATTTTTGAAAACTAAAGAATCATCTATGTGACATGTTAATGATCATAAGAAAATTGAACAAGATTGAAATGAATAATCATCTCCATTTTCCCCATATTGATGATTTTTAAATTAGAAAATAGGGGATCAATAGTTTTCTAATATTAACCCTTGACTGGGATACAATTATTTGTGTGTGAAAATTAGGGACATGATAATGAATTCCTTCTATACAGGTCATGGACATTGAGAATATATAGTTATGACATTTGGTCTTAACTATATCCAAAATTTCTTGAATAATTTTATGAATAGTGAATTTAGATATTAACATATTCTATTTTTTCTATTTTTTATTGATTATATTCATATATATCCCATGAGTAGGGGAGATAATTAAGAGTTCTTTTTTATTGTATCACAGACTCTAATGAATTTATATATATAAGAGAAATTCACCTTGTGGAAATTTTGGAAATATATTATTTCATTTTTGTTCATATGATCTCAAGATATGGTATATAATTTGATCATAAATGATATATGTAATTGTTCATTGATCTAGTTCAACCATAGTGACCAAGAAAAAAATTTCATTGATCGGATGAGTATTATTAACACATTCTAAATAATTTCTCACATTAACTTAATCCACTCCCATTGTTTACTTGGATGGGATTCACACTCCTTAGGTATGTTTAATGTGATAAAAATTTCTAGTGGACAAAAAATAAGGTTGTTTAGTCAGTATTTTCTCACATAACCTAACAATAATAAATAATTTGTGCTCTATTGTGATGAATAAATAAGGGAGTAGGATGAATACTCAATAAAAATTATGTGGTAATAGATAATGACTCTATCCAATTGATGGCTCTTGAGCCAAATTACCCAAATGCTGATTTGGAGTTAGTTCTGGAAATTTTTACACTATACATATAAAATAGCAATCTTTAGGGATAAATGTGTGACATGTATACTGATCATAAAACAATAAATTATATATTAAATCTGAATTTTTGAATATGTTCCATATAATATGGTTTGAGATAATTAAAATTTATATCATTTGAACGGATTATCACTATAAAAAATTGAACAAGGTGGAAAATGATCTCTTTCCATGTGATAATTGTTTCTTATATATGATGAGGATCATAAAAGACCAATATTGTTGGATTTTAAGAGGATATATTTTTAAACCATGATAGATGGAGAAAAATAATATCTTTCTCTAATAGGTTCGAAACCATATATCTATTTGATTATTAAAGAGGTGAATAAGTAATATGATGAGGTAAAAATAAAGGTGTTAAATTTTCCATAGTCAATCAATGATTTTGATGGAATAGTAAGGTTCAAGAACCATGTATGTTTCACATCCATAATAGATTAGAATAAAAAGTTCATGGATGAAAGTCATAGTTCATTATTCTCTATACATCATATAATTATAATGATGTATAGGGATCTAAAAGAGTACTTCATGTATGATTGAATAGAAATATATATTTTAGAGTATTTATCTCATTTCGTGTTATGTAATTCAGCATAGTGGAGATAATTAATTCTAAAGGGATGGTGAAACCATTACCCATATAAGAATAGAAATATGAAATATTACCATTTATATTATCATAACACTCCCCAAAAAATTTTAAATTAATAATTATTCGAGTTTTAGTAACTCTTATATGATAGAATCACACATCATTTAAATAATAAAATATTTCAATATTGATTAGTTATATAGGATATTCTTTATATAAGTTTTCACGCTGCATATATTACCAATCTCAAATGTATCAGATCGAGATCAAAGGTTTGCCTAAATGTTAGGGAGAATACATCATTATGATATGGATTTGGGGTTGTATTAGAGTATATTATAACATCCTTAGATAGATGCTTATTCTTAGTGGACCATTAAAACTCAATAATATATATTGAGATATTTCTATATAGATTTAAATGGTTATTGGTGTTAGCACCATCCATTATTAAAAATTGCATACAATAATATCGTTCACTTGAGAATTCAAATGGATACTTAAAAAGACATTTATTTAAGTAAGTGAAGAACTCCAACATGTTGGGATGATGACATAGAAATAAATTATTGGGACCTAAAATAGCATAAGAAATTGTTGATAGGGTAAATTAAATTAAACCACACATAATGGATTATTAGTGTTGAAAAATATATTATCATACTGATCAAAGGTGATATCTATATTTAAGAGTTCATGAGAAGTTATTCCTAAAAATATCTCGTTGGAATAAGGTTAAGATTTTGATATAGGGGAATGATATGACCTAGATATATTTTTCTCCTAAAAATTCTCAATCTTATTGGGATAGTATCATATAACATGTTTATTCAACTGAATCCCTATAAATTTCTTGTTGTTTTCAATTTATTACTCTTAATGCAATACACACGTGATCCTTCACCTATACTAAACTAAGATGTCATAGTATTGGGGAAATATTTAATATATGATGAAAAAATGGTAGATATTCTAAATCAAAGAGAATATGTTCTTCTAAAAAATACCACACACAAAGTGAATGTTTGGTGGGAAACCATGTATTTGAAAATGATATGTGGAAACTCAAGGATATGATGCATTAGAAGAATCTATAGATGGTTGTATCAATGTAATGAAATTTTGAATTTAAATACATATTAGGGGGTAGAATGATAAACCCTCATATTTTATGATATGTTTCTCAATATATAAATTTTAATTTTTGAAAACCTTCTCTGCAAGCAACAATGAATTTAAACCAACAATTTTATTCAATTAAAATTATAATAAATAACGTGACTATTATCACCTAAAAATTGGATTTGGGGCGTATTAATTGGATTAACACATTAGAAAAAATATATATAATGTCTTTAATTAATTGATATTTATTTACTAGTTGATAATAAATTAATACTCAATTTATTATAAATTCAATTAATATGAAAAAATTTATTTTAAAAAAGTTGTTTTTATAACATTTTCTGTGTAGTTATTATAATTAATTACATAACTTATTTAGAAATTTAATTTAATAAAATCTATATCATTTATTAAATCATAAAAAATTATAATAAGTTGATCATTTGGAATTATCTAGAAACTATGATGTTTTAGTAGTTCGGAAAATATTGAATTTTTAATAAAAAATCACTTTTCATTTAAATAATTTTTAAAAACCCATATTATGTTATATTAGTTATAAAATTTACATAGTTTTATTTGATTAATATAATTCAATTCATAATATTTTTATAAATATTATACTTAATCATTGTATAAAAATACAATTAGATATGAAAATTCTTCTAAGAAAACTCTTTTATTGTGTTTTGTGAGATTATATTAAAATAAATTAATGCCACTTATAGAGATTAAATATGAAAAAATAGAATTACTATTTGAAATATCATTAAAGAAAATTCTAATTTTTCAACATTTTTTTTGTATTTATTTAATATTAAAACTCTAAAAACATTTTTCATTGAAAATTTAAAATCAGGTTTACTGAGGCGGTTAAACCACATGATAAGGGTAATATTGCACATTAAAATTTGTAAATAGTACCGCATGTCCATACTTGAGACTAATATTTTCCTAAATTATAATCCATATCAATTTAGAATAATTGTTTTGGAATTTGACTTAATAATATTTTAATCCTTTGTAATATTGAATGGGTGTCACCCCCAACAAACCAAACAAGACCACCCTTTTCTCATGTATTGAGAAAAATGAGCTACCCTGTATGACCAAACCCTACACAATTCAATAATTAACACATCTACAAATTATTTTTATGATATTTTATTCTTAAAACTACATTCAAATAGTCCATAAAAATGGATATAAGGTTGTATATAGATAAATCGGTAGTCACCCTAACCAATATCTTTCAATTGGTTTTCTTTTTATACCTCCTATAAACTAGTTTTAGTCATCATAAAATATTTTATTTAGTTTTCATAATATACATAGATAAAATATGGATATGTAACAAAAAATTTACAATATTATATATATTAAATGGTTTGTGAATTTATTTCCGATCTACTGGTGGATACTACCACCTCTACATAGAGATATATATCATTTTCCACTAACATCATTCATAGAAGATGATTATAAATAATATAATGAAAATATATGATATAGAAGATATAATTATTATTATGTAATGAAAAAAATATCATTTATCATTCATTCTTTATTTTCATTCGAAAATGGACACATTGTTCATATGCACGTACCCCCAATCGTCTCCATGAATAGTCTAAATATTTTTCCTATCTAAAACATTAATGTTTGAATATAAATATTTATCTAAAAAATTAATATATTATTTATTTAACTATAATATCATAATAATATGGGAACTTTAACAATGGCCATCGACTAGAACTTATGGACTAAAACATTCATGAAAAACAATATAGTCAACTCCCCAAAAAAGTTATTTAAATAAGGAATAATTAATACATGGGTGTTGAATTATCATAAGGGGATAACATATGATATTATTTTAATGGAAATGAATCTACTATATAATTATAATAAATTTATAATTATTATAATTTATTAGTGGTCACTTCGTTTCAATCCAAAATTGATTTAGGGTATTTATGTTACAATCTCATTTATTACTGAAAGTTTTTGATGATTTTGATTATAATTATGAAATTTAATTATCTATATATCATGAATCTCATGAAATATTTACTCCTCAATGTAGTTATTAATTTTACTATGTTTCCATTTATTTTCCTCTATTTATATATTTTGGATGTTGAGAAAATTGTTTTTACAAAAACTATCTTTATTTTTATTTTTGTTCAAAAATCACTTATATTTGTTTTTTTCATAAGGGATAAATTCACATTGTTAAAGTGGGTAGTTACCTTATGATAACCCAAAATGGTAAAAGTAAGGATATTTATTAGTTAAGGAATGACATGTTTTCAAAATGTGGTATTTCGGGTGGTAGAGGTGTGTGTTGAAAACATAATCCCTAAAAACATTAAATGTCAATTTTTTATACAACATTGGTTTGAGTGGAAGCCTATTATTGAATAGCTTTGGGAATAAACAAAAAATCCAATACTACTCGATTATGAAAGAAAACTCACTCCCCTAAATTCATCACACCTCTAAATCAATTTTCATCAATAGAAAACATCTAAAAAAGATATTCCATACTATAATCCTACAATACCTAATTATGAAATAAATCTATCCTTGTAATGATTTATTGAAAAAATAAGGATCATACCAGATGAACTAGTAATATTCTTCTATAATAATTTTTATATAATTTTTCTTCCACCGCCATAAATTATTATTAAAAAATTTCAATATAAAAATGCATTTCATAAAATATTTTTATATATTTTTATGTTATTTTAGTAAACTACACCCCATCCAATATCCATTAAATGGGTTACAAAATAATCATTCATGTGTATGTTGGATTACAACCTCACAAAAATATATCATTCGGTTTTCCATTACCACCATTCTTAGTTGAGAATGATGATTTATATAAATTAAATATATGATATTAAAAACCTAATTATTTCTTTTTTGTTAACTATATTATATATTTGTTCATTAATTTTCATTCCATTAGGGATATGATAATGTCGATTGTGTGTAAAATAGACTAATGTGATGTGAAGAGATGTGATTCATTTTCAATAATAATTTATAGAAGTTGATAAGGATAAATAAAATGATTACATGTTATATAATTGAAATAATTATGATATTAGTTTCATATTTATCATTTGAAGAATATAATATATAATTCGAATTTATAGACTAAAAATTGATTGCACCACTCTTTTATGTTTGAACTACCTCCTTCACAATGTGATGTTACTCTCTTTTCATCACCATCACACATGGGTGGAAAATATAATTATATTAAAAGAAATAATATGATATTAATAATAGTACAATTTTTAGGTATATACAATAATAATATTTATCTTCTTTCCCAAATCAGAATAAAAATGGAAATATTACTCATGTGTATGTAAGACCTGGAATCTCTATGATCATATTTTAATTTGTTTATCAATAAAATAATTAATGATTGGAAAAAAATATTATAATTTATGCAGAAATAAAATAATTATTTCATGATAATTATTCTAAATATATTGAAATACTGACTTCATTGACCAATAGACACATTCCGATGACATTTTTCACACATTAGTAAAACATCATCAATACCCCAAACAAAAACATAAACTGGTTTTATAATAATAAATAACAAGATAATGATTGAAAAATAGTTAATAAAATAACTAAAATTTCACATAATTACGTAAATAATTAATGTATGTTTATTATCATGGATTATAAATAATGAACATGTTGATTCATACTCAAGGTAAGGGATATCAACTCATTTCCATTTCAATGGGGCAGGCGGAAATATTACACACCTAATTTTATTTTTTGGTGTAAAATATCCATTTGCGATATAATATCATGGTTCATTCATTTTTAATTTTATATTAAGTCTAAATTTTAATTATTTCATCCATCTGTTTTCATGTATATTAACAGGTGGATAGTGTTATAGTTCAATTTAGCTATATTTTATGATAACTAACATTCTCTTCAAAAATAACATTATATTGATAATTTTTCATTCGAAATGAAATTTCTAATAAATATCCCTACACTTATTGGAATTTTTTTTCTATTTACTAAAGCATATATAATTTTGCATATGTTTATTACTTTTAATTTCACTTGATTAACATCGTAAATATTGATAAATTCACATCCTTCAGTCAATACTCATACATTATTATAGGGAACATTGTTTTATAATTAAACCAATTATTCGATATATTCAGAATTATATAGAAATTCATGACATGAGTGATTCTAATTTATAGATATCCACTCAATGAAATGCTATACTCATTATATGAATCAATTTTCCAAATCATATGGCTATTCACATTGTAGTTTTAAACTATCATGAAGGTAGATCTTGATAGATAAGATATCATGTTTTGAGGAAACATGAAATCCAATAATAAGAATTGGATTTATTGAGTGTTTAGTAATTATTATTATCCATGAGAGGGTCTCTGTGATATTATCTTTGGATTTATTTCATTCTCAGTCCACTGATTAAGTATAATGTGTTTTCTATTATTTAAATTTCTATATTGAATCCTCCTTATATTTCCTTGATAGTTAGTAAATTTAAAATGAAGTAGGGTTCAGTTATTTACTTTTAAAAATATATTATTGTTTTTTTTCATGATATATTTATCTATACAAAACCATTAAAGAGTATTTTAGATCACCCTTATTTTGTTTTCATTTCACTTGATATGGAGAAAAAATATTAGAATATGTTATTAGGTATGTGGTTCATATTTTTTTATGTATATTTTTTTGTTTCATATTAACAATGTTTTATGGGTATCAAGTATGTATATGGTTTAACAATACAAAAAAATTGATCATTCCTTCAATATTTGTTTCATTATATCTATTATAATTTAATAAACTAAGACACAGACTCTGAGCAACTAGGGTCGGTGTCATTATTGTTTCTTGTAGAAGAATATTAGCAGAAACTATTGGAAATAGATCTCATAAAACATATATTAGGGTTCCTAATTATATCATATACATTTAGTATATGTATATAATAACATAATATTGTTTTGGTAAGAAAGATACTATGTGGTCTTTCCTATAAATACATCATCCTCGGGGTACTAAAAGTGAACGTGGTTCTAGAATATATGATTCTATTGGAAATTACACCAAACAGGGTGCATTTGGATTTACATGATCATCACCGGATGAACAAAATGACCATCAATATGAACCTGGTTTGAAAATAATGAGGTATATTCTTATGATACATCACATTTTTTTAAAACTAGTTATGATGGATTTGAAAATATATATATCGCCAAAGTAGCCATGTTTAATATTATATGATTACATGTGCAAAAATTAATCAATTTATGTTAATTATTGCACTATTTTTTATTATATATTCTATTTCAAACTGATATGATCTAATATACTGTATTCCATTATTTAGAATTGGTGCATAATGAATGTAATGGGAACCACATCAATGAAAGTAAACCAAAGAGTATGAATGATAATTTTATTGTTTTTCCTTAGCCAATATTTTGAGGGGAACTTGTATCTCAAACATTATCATCATTAAAGGACATAATATCATGTAATAATATGATATAGAATTAGTTTTCTATGTAATATTTTTTTGAAGAGAATAAATACAAGTAGGGGATGGTAAGGATATATACAGATAAATGGTAGAAGGGAATGAAGGATTTTACAACATGTTATAATTTTTTAATGAAAAATCATACTTATTTCATTAGAGGAGTGTTAGTTTACTAAAAATGTGAAGATAAATAACACCATTCTCAATATTTTATATGAAAAAAATGAATTTTCAACATTCAATTCTTCAAAATCAATGATACGGGGCACTACACAAATAAATTCCCCATTATTCAATCAAATAAACCTCAAAAGAAGAAAATGGATCATGGTAAAGCATAGTATATTTCCATAATAATTGTGTAATAATTAATTATATTGTGTTTTTATTTAGGAATTCAATCATTTAATTATTTTACCAATGATATCCATGTTACAAGAATTACATACTGTATAAGTATTGTACATTAGTTATTTTTCATTTAGAATTTGAAAGTGTATGTTGAAACTTACCAATCACAAGAAAAATGATTGAGTGGATATTTGAACATATTGGGAAACACATGATTGAAGGATATATAACCATTAATATTTTCCTAATATTGAGATAATGATGTTTGGATAAAAATAAAAGTAATGTGGAAAATTTAAAATGGATATTAATAGATACCTTGCAGATTATTAATGATTGTTTTGACAATGTGTTTTATGATATCGTTGATGTATTATAATTAATCTTTGTATTTAATGAATATATCCAATAATATGTTTTTTACTTCAGGAATAATGTAACATTTTTTATCAATATGGTTTTATTGTATTCTCATTATTGACATTTTTCATTAAAATACAAGATGAAGGTATTGGAATGTTTGGTATGTGATGATTAAGGGATACTTCTTAATGTATGAGGGATTATTGATAAAATTATTTTTGAGATTCAATGACCATATCTCTAACATTTTATATTTTAATCACTTGGATGGTTTATAAGGTTACCCATCTATGAAGTTGGTTAAGTTGAAATTTGGATAAGGTTTTATAGATTAATCTATTTGTTCACCAAATGTATATTTATCCACATTAGATATCACGTGATAACCATTTTATCTTATTAATAACAAGAAATGTAATTAAGTAAATATATTTTAATTATGGGTATTCTATCCATTAAATGTGAATTTCAGTGCTTTAAGCATAATAAATTTCATTTATTGGATATTAATTTCTTGGGGAATGTAATGAATTAGAAATTCATTGAACGAAAATAGGATGAAATTGTTATTATGAAATATTACTTTATCATGTAATTATATGTCCTGATATTCATAGACAATAAAATAATTCCTCAACCTCAGTAAAAGGATTGTGAAGAAAAAAAAATCATATTACATTCATATCTGAGGAATCTTATTGTATTTTTAATAATCAAATATTCATGGATTTGAATCACTTAACATTTCATAATTAAAAAACATTATTATGATCAATGACCTAAATCACTCCCTAAAATTTTCTACACCTTTCTTTCATGTCCATATCGTTAGTTACATCTAATCTTTTTCTAATTAGATATTGATTTATGTTACTTTGGTACATCCCTTTTTATGTTATTATGAAATTTTTTTAATAACACTTTTATGATGAGGGGTTTTAAATAAAGCTATTTAAAAATAAAAAACCCATCATTTTAAAGTTCATTTATAAATTTAGAGGGAAAATTATTTTTACGGTGGAGAGAATGTAACACCCTAAAAATATTAAATAAGAATATTATATTTAATAGCATGTATGACATGAAAAAAAAATATTAGAATAAAATATAACACCCTAAGTGTTTTTGATACATTTATTTATTTTTAAAAAATAATCTATCTCGTCAACATCTTTTGTTACCTGAAATACTTATTTTATCCTACGTTACACGGAACCATGAGTTTTCCATTTGTTATATACAATGCTGAGTTTAAATGAAATGTGATTCATTATAAAAATATTGATATTAAATATGATAGTTATAAACTACAAATTGGATTACATTTCTATGATGATTACTAACTATGTCATCAAATTTATGGTTACCTATTTATTAGAAATAAAATAAAAATTATATAAAATAAAAGATAAATATTTTCAAAAAAAAATATTTTTTTAAAGGAAATTATTTCGCTCTTTTCACATGTAATATAAAATACAATTTACCCAATTTTATAAAATATATGATAATAAATAATCCAAATTTATTAAATTATTAAATAAAAAATATTATATAGTGGATTTTGGGGGTTCATTTGTAAATATTAATTTTAATGATGAATAATGGAAAATAAGGAATATTAATTGAAAAAACTATTTCATTTTAGAAATTTATAATAATAAATTATTTATTGAATAATTTTTCATGTAAAATTAATTCAGTTTTATATAAATTAATCTATTATATATAAATAGAATAAATTTTTTATTTTATTTTCTTATAATGCCTTTGGAATCTTTTGAGTTTTTCCTCTTCAAAAAACATATTTCCTATCATGTCTATGGGATTTATTCTAAATCAGTAATTTCCAAATATGGTCATTCAATTTTTCTAAATAAATTAAATTTTTTTAATCTACCTAATTTATATAATCTAATTAGGATAACATAATTTTTTCCATGAGTTTTAAAAACATTTAAAATTATTTATCATGTTTAATGTAAAAAGTGATTTAACATGGTGTCAAACTAAAAATATAAGGGTCAAAATGAACTAAAAACCTATCTAAAATATATTTTCTTTTCAAATATATTACTATTTCCCATTTGTTTTCTATTTTTAATTTATTGTGAAAAACTATTCTAGGAAATTAATCTATATAATTAGTTAAGTAATTAAAAAAGAAAAAAGGAACCTTCTTCATATTTAATGTCTATAAAGCTATGGGATAGAGACAAAACCAAAATATGTTCATTAATAAATATTTTTTTCAAAATATAAATTATTTTTTGTATCGTGATAATTTATTTTGAATTTTCATAAATGAAATAAAAACATTATATTCTTAAAAACACCAACATATTAATTTCTTAGTTAATAGAATTATAGAATAAATGATACTAAAAATAATATATTTAAAGTAAATGGATTGAAATATTGTGTTTAATTAATTTTATAGATAAATATATCATTTTCTAAAAGTTTATATATAATTTATTCTCATAACATTATTTCATTCATATTTTATTAATTAAAATTAAATGGATAATGTAAAAATTGAAATTGAGGTTACTTTTAAAAAATTCTATTTCATTATACGATTAAAATTTACTAAAAATAAATTATTATTCCATGAGAATTTAAAATGAAAAAAATATCACCTAGGGTCTCTGAATGTTAAAAAAATTATTTTATAGTTACTATATATATAGCTAAATAGTAAAAATAATGTTAGCATTGTTATCTGTAAAATGATATTTTCACAAAGTATATGAGACTGTGAGAAAAATAAATTTAAATAAACATTGAGATTTTATTTGATAAATTTAATTTCATTTTTATAATAATTCATTCAAAATTATATAATATAGGGAATTTTATTTTAATCATAAAGGATAAATTACAGAGGTTGAAAATGTTATTTACCATAGTGAAAAAGCTGTAATAGAAAAAGTACATAAACATGATTGTTTAGGAATAATAATTTTAAAACATGTTGGTTCGTGGGTGTTGTAGGTGTTTATAGACCATATCATCCATCCTACCCATTAATTATAAATTTTTGTGCCACTATGTGTAATAGTGACTTTATTTTATTTACTAGTTTTTAGAATTTTGAAAAATGTCACTCCTCATTTATAAAAGTAAACTCGCACCCCTCGCTTATTCTCACCTATAAAACCATTTAGATAAAAAAAATCCCTAAAAACATTTAAACTTCCAAAATATCATCCGGGAAGCCATATTTTCGGTATTGAATCCACCATAGGAAGGATCTGGTGTAATCCCGAAGAGGATACTAGAATAAGAGGTAACGTTTTTCTATGAGCGTTGTTATTTTATTTTTCCTTGACCTCATTAAATTCATACTAAAAAAATTTTATACATTAACAATATTTTCTTACATATAATGATATGTTTTAATTTTTGTTGATGATCTAAAAACATCCCTACATTCATCAAATGGATTACGAAATCCTCAATTGTTTGTACGGAATACCGACACCTCGTCAACTGATGTAATTTGTTTTTAAATTGCCACCTTTCATGGTTCAGAAAGATGGTTGATATAGAGTATATATAATATATTTGAAACATAATTATGCCAATTTAATAATTATATAAACCTTTTTAATCTTTATTCTATATAGGATATGGTAACATGCCTCATGTTTTTAGAAGGCTACCACCTCAGGAAGGACTTTAATTTGTTTTCAATAATGATTTAAAAAACTATTATGAGGATAAATAAAATTATTAAACATTATATAAATAGAAAATTATAATATTAATGACATATTTTTATTTATTAAATGATAAAATATTTTTTCTTTCTTCCACTAAAAAATTATAACGTTGCTCGTGTATGTGTAGACGACCACATTCACAAACCGATGTGACTCTGTATTCGTCATTATTACACTTGAATGTTATATATAAGTATTTTTAATGAAATAATAATCTAATAATTATATTATTATCATTTTAGAATGGAAAATTACTACTTACCTCCTTTTGGTAAAGATATTTGAATAATGGGAATGTTACTCTTGCATAGTTATGACCTGCCTTGTCCATGATCATAACGTACTTAATTTATCAAAACCACATTTAGTGATTTATCATAAAATTCTAATACATATTTATATTATAATTATGTATTATGTATTTAAATAATGACCCCTTATAACAATAGTAACATTCTGAAGTAATTTTTCAAACATAAGTCAAATATCATGGAAAAAACATGACATAATCTTAAATTGATTGTGTAAACATATATAAAATGTTAATTGGTGAAAGAAAATGGATAATAAAATAGAAAATTTTTCTGATGAAGTTATTTTATTTATATATGTTTTTTATTTTGAATGATGAAGAATGGATTTGATGAGTAAGACAAAAGATATGGGATTTCATCCCAATTTCATTTCATTATGTAATATGGTACTGTTATATATCTACATTCAATTAAATTTTATATACACATCCCATTTGAAATATATTATCATGATTTTTTTATAAATTATGGTATTTTTTGTTTTAGTTTGATTTATTTCATCCTTATAGGATTTGACATTAAAATTACGTGTGGTAAATGTTATTGGGAAATCTCACTTTCTTTTTTGACTGTTAACTTTATCATGAAACAATATATTTCCTGTGACCACATTACAATTGAAGTTAATTTTCTATTTAATATACACATTTTCATTTAATGGATATGAATATTTCTTAAACCGTATACTTTTTTATGTATGGTCATTACGTTGAATTTTATTTTATTAACTATAAAAATATTGATAAAGTTATCTCATTTACTCAATATGAATAAATGATAATAATTCATTTTGATTATAAATTAAATTGATTATTTGAAATATGAGGAAATATTTATACCAGAAGGACACCACTGGGGCCCAATTATAGATAGTCCCACGATGAATCAGTAGTATTGTGTCATGAATTAGTTGTACTAATCAAATGGGTTTTTTTAAAGAGTTTTAAACTATATTTTTTGATAGACGATTATGGTAAATGTATCCTGTTCTTGGGAAACATGAAATCCAATAATTAAGAATTTATTGAAAATATCCATATTGATTCTAAATTATAATACCATGATATTTATTTTATTCAAATGGAATTTGTGTTATGTTAAATAAAATTACATGTTGCTTATACATATATATTCATGATAGATACTAGTGTACTTATCCCTTATTAATTTTATGAGATTACCTATATTTTTTCCCATTAACTAGTATATGAATATTAAATACTTTAATAATTTTTCAAGTATGGAGTTCATTTTATTTTGTTATGTTTTATGTTTTAATTTCTATTCCCAATGTAATATATTGATTTTGTATGTACCTGGTAATTCAAAACTAAAAAACTAATTATTCCTTTAATATTTGGATCCTTTTATAGTTTCTAATGTAATAAATTAAGTCACAATATATAGGGTAATGTGGTTAGGGTACATTTATTCCACTACATTTTTATTCAAATGAATTCTAGAAGTATTTCTCATGCATAGTGGTTGACTAAAACCACCACATAGTGATATAATTTATTTTCCATAACCATATTTCAAGGATGATTATTATGAAATATTCATTTTTCATATATATATATATATATATATCATTTTATTGATATATATATGTATCTTGAGTGATAATATTTTCTTTATATTTATTTCCATCACATTGTTAGAATACAAATACCTATCTATATGTATGTACGACATGCCACCTCTATGAATACTGTAAATAAATTTGTGTCTCTAAATATTATGGATGATTTTTATTATTATTGTAATTACTATAAATTTTATTTATATCTTTATAAATATTATAAAAATTATGATGAAATGATCATGATATAATGACCATATATTCAAAACCAAAAAATTCATGAAATATAAAATTGTAAAAACCTAAAAATAATGATTTTAATTTGAATTATTAAATAATTCAATTTCAATTGAAATAATTTTATAATAAAAATTATCATAGGAATTAACATGTTTATAGTTTATAATTATTATAGATTTAAATTTATTACCCATGACTTTAGAGTGAATTCATCGAATATAAAACATGATTTTGGGAATTAATGTAATAATCTCATTGCTTAACTTGATTTTTTAGGATTATGATTTGGATAAAGAAATATAATTCTATATCACTCAAGAATATGATGAAATTCATTTCCCTATAATTAGTTACAAATATTATTTGTTTCAATTTATCTTCTCGACTAATTATTTACTGAAATGACTAAAATAGTATTTTTATGGAAAATTGAAATTATTTCCATGTTTGGATATAATAAATTTTTATTAATTATAAATGTGTTATAAAATTTTTTTAAATAATATTATTACTATTATTGAACTTTTTTTAAATACATTTTACCACTATTTTAATTACTTTAATATTTTTTCAAATGATTATATAATAATTATTTAAATGGGATAATGTTGACATTAACCAAAAAATTAATGCAATAGTCATTTTAACATACAGAACATGAAAATATTAAAAACCATTATAATCAAAAAAATGTTTTGAATATTCTGTAATAGTTATAAACATTTATTTTAGGGGAAATTTATTATAATAATGGTTTTTAAATTTTTAAATTTCAATATTATTTTATATAGAAAATGGTATTTTTATTAAAAATATTATAGTGTTCTTTTAAAAGATTATGTGATCTATGATATCATATATTGATGATAAATGTGTTATAATTTGTTAAGGAATTAAAGATATAATAATTATTATATACCAGCATGGTTTATGTATTTGATGATGAAATATTTATGAAATATTTTTATTTTAATGAGATATGCAAAGATGAAATGATGAAATGATTATGAAACAATTATCCTTTAAATGATTTATGATATGATGGTATAAAGTTATGATGAATGTTTTATTATATTTTGACATAGGTATATTTTTTCTTCTATATTTTACTAGTGATACTATATTATTATATTCCCTGAATGCATTTGGTAATGGTGTATTGATCATTAGAAAACAAGGTCTTGAATTGGGAGTTTACCCACTTCAGTAAGGGACTTTGTCCACTAAGATATTAATCCAAGTGAACCACTACTAAGGAAATAATGTAATGTACGGTGAACCTAATATATAATAAGAAACTTATTCATGAGCCTTGACTAAGGAAATGAATTTTTTTTCTTATATGTATTCAATAAACATAATATTTATGCTTATGATATATTCCCATTGCTTATGTTATTTGATTGGTTTTTGATTCACGTATTATGATCTACCAAGATTAATTACTAGATTGTTGTTCATGATTTATGATTTTCATGGAATAATGTTCAGATGTTAAGATCATTTTTTTATACCATTATTCTGTTTTTATACAAAAATTATCTATGATATCTCCCTTGATTTCTGTTAGAGAGAATATTTGATCACAAAATCTTACGTTTCCCATCATAAGTATTTTGAAGGAAGGTATTAATTATTATATTTATCATAAGGGTACTAGTTATGAATAAAATATTGGGACATGAATTATATCTTTTATGTACACATTTTATAGGAATACATATTTCTAGAAACACTAGACAGAATGGTTTTGGAGTGGTTCATTATTTTTAAATTGAATATTTATATAATAATATATAATATTTTGGTATCAAATGGTTGGGTCTCTATTGATGGAATTAAATAATGTATTATTTTTTCTTTGAAACAAGGATGAGAAAACAATAGTGATAACCCTTTGGATAATCCCATGTATAATAAAAAATATATTTTATGGTAATTAAATGAAAACAGTTTTCATATAAAATACATCAATTAGTGGATATTACTAAGTGGATAAGGGTGTGTCAGAGATTCACCTAAAGGTAACAAAACAAAATGTCAGAGCAATGGGTATTACCTCGAACATCACATGCACATGATTTGTGGGAATAATTCTACACACCAACCTAGACACTTACTTATGATATTATTTGGTCAATTAACATTTTCATTTTAAATTTGTATGAAAACAATTAGTAGTAAATGACTATTATTAATCTATGTTAATCATAATATGTTTTATATTTAAAATATGTTTTCAATATTTAGACATCCTGTGGATTATTTTTTATGGTTATCAACTCAAATTAATGAACCTTTATTATCATTATAATATCTTCTGTTTTATTAGGGGACTCATTATATATTAATAATGTTAAGGTTGTTATAAATATATCCAAATCTTGATGTACCCAATTCAAGTGTTATATGAATTTAGGTATATATAAAAAATTCTTGAGGAATGTTATATCATATCCATATGAATAGATATTGAATTAAATGTGGAAACCACTAATGGTACAATAATTTTTTTCTCAAGAGTATGATTCAACTTCAGTTGACTTTATTTGGGAATGTTCTAACTGAAAGTATTGTTTTTATTCCTCTTGTAAAATTTTATGATGTTCGTAAAATATATTGGATTTATTTATATAAATCCACCATAAATTGATGAGGAGGTGGATCCATATTATATATTCGAAACCCAATAGTGGTCGTCTATTAGTGAAACAATAAATATGAAAATATAATTAAAATTATATCCTTTGTATGGGTAATGATTCCTATTTAAAATGTGTGATTGTATAACATGGTAGTAGAGAAACATAATATCGATAATTTTATTATTTTAAATGAATTTGTTGAAATCATCATGAAATAATTTCTTAGTTTTCCTATGAATAGTGATGTTGGGTTTATAATAGAACTCATACATGTGGATACACCTAATTCAATGTATCACTATATTATAGACCCTATTGAGAATCTATAATTAATAAATAGTGGTAGGATACTATTGACATGAGATTCATTCAGCCAAGTAAATTTCCATGGGGTGCACATGTTTTTCATTGGTTAATACTAATGAATGATTAATGTGAAATGTTACTGATCATCAAAAATTCAACACGATTGAAATAATTAATAATCTCTATATTCCCCAAATTTATGATGTTTTAATTTGATAACATGGGATAAATATTTTTCTTATATTGATCTTATATTTTGATATTATTAGTTCTGTTTTAAAATTTCAGACATGATAATGAATGCCTTTTATACAGGTAATGGACAATATTAATTTATATTTATTCCATTTGGTATTACCAATATCCTAAATATCTTGAATTATATGATGAATATGGAATTTAGATATTAACATATTCTATTTTATCTAATTTTTATAAATTATATTCATATATATTTCATGAGTAAGGGATATAATTAAGAGTAGTTTCTTATTGTATCAAATACACTAATAAATTTATATCTATAACAGAAATTTACCATGTGGGAATTTTGGAAATATAATATTTCATTTTTTTCATATGATCTCAAGAGAAGTTATATCGTTTGGTCATAAAACATATAAGTAATTGATCATTGGTCTTTTTCAACCATAGTTACCGGGAAAAAATCTTTTCATTGATCATTTGCGTATTATTAAGACATTTTGAATAATTTCTCACATTTACTTAATCCACTCGCTTTGTTTACTTGCATGGGATTCATTTTCTTTGGTACGTTTATGATGATTAAAATTTCAATAGGATAAAACATAAGGATGGTCTGTCAGTATGTGCTCACATCACATGACAATAGAGAAGAATTTCTACCCTATTGTAATGCATTAAAAATGGAGTAGGTTGAATCCTCAATCAAAATTATGTGTTTATAGCTTATGACTCTATCCAATGGATGGTTCATGAGACAAATTATGAAAATGAATATTAAGTGTATGTTTAAGAGATTATTACACTATATATATAAAATAGTAATATTTAGGGATAAATGTGTGACATATATACTGATATGGTTCAAGAACCATGTATCTTTTTCCATCCATGATAGATTATGAGAATATGTTCTTGGATGAAACTCATAGTTCATTATTCTCTATACATCATACAAGTACAATGATGTATAGGGTTTAAATAGAGTATTTCATGTAGGATAGGATAAATATATATATTGTAGAGTATTTATCTCATTTCATAGTATGTCTTTATGTATGGTGGAGAGAATTAATTCTAAGGGGATGGTGAAACCAATACCCATATAATAATATAAATGGGAAATATTACCATTTATTTTATCATAACACTCCCCACAAAAATAAAATAATTAATTATTTGGGTTTTAGTTAATCATATACGAATACATCGCACATTATTTACATAATATAATATTTCTATATTGATTAGTTTTATTGGATATTCTTTATAGAATAGGTCATACTTCATATATTACCAATCTCAAATGTATCTGATCAAGATCTGAGGTTTACCTAAATGTTATAGAGAAGACTTTATAAATATCTAGATATCGAGTTGTACTTAATTACATCATATCATCCTCAGATAGTTGGTTATTTTATAAGGACCATTAAAACTCTATAATATGTATTGAGATATTTCTATATGGATTTCAATGGTTATTTTTGTTAACATCATCCTTTAGTGAGAAGTTCATACAATAATAGCTTTCACTTGAGCATTCAAATGGTTTATTAATAAGACATTTATTAAAGTTAGCGAAAAACTACAACATATTTGGATCATGATGTAGATATAAATTATTTGGACCTAATATAGCATAGAAAATAGTAGATCAGGTAAATAAAATTAAATCACACATAATTGATTATTAGAGTTGAAAATTTTATTATCCTATCAATCAAAGGTGATATCAATAGTTAAAAGATCAAGATAAGGTATTCCTAAAATTATCTCATTTGAATAAATTAATGATATTTTGATATAAGGTAATGATGAGAAGTAAATATATTTTTCTCCAAAATATTCTTAATGTTATTGTGATAGTAGCATATAACATGCTGATTCAACTGAATCCCTATAAATTTCATGTTGTATTCAATGTATTACTCTTAATGAAATATATATATCATCCCTCACCAGTACTGAGCAAATATTTCATAATATTGGGGAATGATTTAACTTATGAAGAAAAAATGGTGGATATTTGAGGTCATAGAGAGGATGTTATACTAAATAATACCACACATGTGGTCAACATGTTGTGGGGAAACCATCTATTTAACAATGATATGTGGAAACTTGTGGATATGATGATGTAGAAGAATCTATAGATGGTTGTATCATAGTAATGAAATTTTGAAGTTAAATACTTATAATGGGGTAAAATGATACTCCCTCATATTTTATGATATGTTCATAAATATATAAATTTTACTTCTTTGAAAACATGCTTTGCACACAACAATTAGTTTAAAGTAACAATTTTATACAATTAAAATTATAATATATAATGTGACTATTATCACATAGAAATTAGATAAGGGGTATTAATTGTATTTAAGAAATTTTGAAAAATATTTAGAAAGCTTTTAATTAATTGATATTTATATACTAGTTCATAATAAAAATGTACTCATTTTATTATTAATTTAATTTCTATGAAAAAAATATGATTTTATTAAATTTTTTGTATACTTATTATAATTAATTACAGACCAAATTTAGAAATGGAATTTAATAAAAACAATATCATTTATTAAATAATAAAAAAATTATAATAAGTTGAATTGTAGGAATTATCTTGAAATAAATATTTTTTAGTAGTTGTGAAAATACATATTTTTAAATAAAAATCGCTTTTCATTTCAATTGTTTTTAACGACCCATGTTGAGTTATATAAGTAATAAAATTTATTTAGTTTTATATTTTAAATTTAATCTAATTCATTATGTTTTGATAGATATAATACATAATCATGCTATAAATATACCTTTAGACCTATAAATTCTTTTAATAATACTCATTCATTTTGTTTTGTGAGATTATATTAAACTAAATTTATGCCACTTGAAGAGATTCAATATGAAAAAAAATTAATTCCTATTTGAAATATCATTACTAATTTTTATAATTATTAAAAATTTCTATTTGAATTGATTTAATATAAAAACTATAAAAAATTATCATGGAAAAAATAAAAACATGTTTACTGAGGGGGTTAACCAAGTGATAAGGGTAATATTTCACATTAAAATTTCTAAATATTTCAAGATTTCCATATTTCAGCCTAATATTTTCTTAACATATAATCCTTATATATTTAGAGAATTTTTTTTGTAAATTGATTAATAATATTTTAATCATTTGAAATGTTGAATGGGTGTCCCCCCCCCAACTTACAGAACAACACCACCCCTTTCTCATATATAGGAAAAATTGAGCAACCTAGTATGACCAAACCATTCACAATTAAGTAATTAACATACCTTGAAACTATTTTTTATGTTATTTTATTATTAAAACAACATTCAAATAGTCTATAAAAAATGGCTATAAATGTTGTATATAAAAGAATTGGTAATCACTTTACCCGATATCTTTAAATTTCTTTTCCTTTTATACCTCCTGTAAACTAGTTTTATTCATCATAAAATATTTAATTTAGTTTTCGAAATATAGTTAAATGAAAATATTAATATTGAACCACATTTTTTCAATATTATATATATTAAATGTGTTATGAATGCATTTCTCATATGATGTTGGGTACTACCACCTCTACGTAGCGACATAAATCATGTTCCACCACCATAATTCATTGAAGATTATTATAAATAATATAATGTAAATATATGATATATAAGATATAACTATTTTTATGTAATGAAAAAAATATTCTTTATCATTATTTCTTTCTTTTCATTTGAAAATGGAAAAAAATTTCATGTGCACTTACCCCCAACTGTCCCCATGAATTGTGTAAATATTTTTCTAATCTATAAATTTTATGGATGTCTATAAATATATATCTAAAAAATTTATATTTTATTTATTTAACTATAATTTTTTAATATTATTGGAACATTGACAATAGCCATCAACTGGAACTTATGGACTTGAACGTTCATGAAAATTAATATAGTTAACTCACAACAAAAGTGATTTAAATAAGGAATAATTAAAACATGGGTGGTGAATTATCATAAATTGATAACACATGATATTAGTTGTATAGAAACGAATCTACTATATAATTATAATAAATTTAAATTTATTATAATTTATTAGTGATCACTTTGATTCATGTCGAAATTTTTTTTGGGGATTTTTGTTATAATCTCATTTATTATTGAGATTGTCTGATGATTGAGTTTCTATTGATGAAAATTAACAATCAATATATCATGAATCTAATGAAATTTTTACTCCTCATTTTATTTGTTGATATCACTTTGTTTCCATTAATTTTCTTATATTTATGTATTTTGGATGGAGGAAAAATATTTATTATAAAAACCATCATTATTTTTATTTTTGGTCAAAAATCATTTATATTTTCTATCTATGTTTTACAAACATATTTTCAGGAATTTTATTATAAATAAAAATGAATATTTAATGTAATTTTCTCCCATGTTATACCATATACAAATTTTTTAGTCATTTATTATTTTTATATTCTGAATGAGGAACATTTTACATTTACTGAAAACCTGAAAGGAATCATTTTTTGACAAAAACAACATTATTTATATTTTTCATACATATGGAAAATCAATGTTTTGAGGGGTCCATTAAATGTTTTAATTATTTTAAAATAAATTATTTCAAATAATAGTTTGTTAATTTGTAAGATATAGTAAAAAATTTGGAAATTAAAATGGTATTTTCAACAAAAATATATTTCATTAATATTTTAAATTAATTTTTCATCTCTAATTACAACATTTTGTTTTGTTTAATGGGGTTTTTGAATTAATGGTATCATAATTTTTAGTTTCCTATTTGGTTGAGGACTAGGATTATTATATGTTTTAAATTCCATTTATTATACATTGGTATTTTCATTATAAAATAGTAAAATTTTAAGGAAAATCATTTCCATTCAATTGGTGATGATATGATTATATTTACAGATGATGATTATTTTATGATCTTGTAGAAGGAATTTATATGGTTTTAATTTTTTGACTATAGGTCCAATGAATATAGATCTTACCAATGCAGTGGGTAGTGGTGGATATATCATGAGGTAATAAGGATTTGAATTGGTTGTTAAGCCCAATCAGTAAGGGACATTGTCTAATATAATTTTATTAGGAGTAAAAATGGACTGTGTAAATTATAGAATGGGTATTTATCCCATTACAATATAATATCCTAATACATGATCCTAAAATAAGGAAATTATTTTCAATGTTTATGTGTATTATAATAACACGGGACTTATGCTTATGATATGTTCTCATGAATCATGTTATATGATTCCTTTATGATTCTTGTCCTACGATCTAAAAATATTTATTCCATGTCTTGTTTTTTTGATAGATTCTTTGTAGGGATTTTTTTAACATTTAAATTTGATGATCTCAAATGCTTAATCTCATTTTATTATTATGTGATCGTTAGTATCTCTATTGTTTACCATTATTGATTCTCAATGTTCATCCTTTCTTCGGTTTCCACAAAACACGTTTTAACATAAAATATTAATTACAATATAAATAATAAAGTTGATATTTATGAAGATTTTATGTGGATATAATGTAGTAATTTATTTACAATTTTTTTATGTATCCATGTGTCCAATGAAACTATTCCTGTATGGTTTTGGTAGGGATTATAATTTTATGAATTTAATATTAATCTAATAAGATGAAATATTATTGTACAAAATATTTTGGCCACTATATTATGATAAAAAATCTATGGTATAGTCCCATGTTATGTTAGGTAAGTGTTCATCAATAAAAAAATCAACACCAACCCTTGAGGGAAAACTAACATGACTTACAGAATTTACTCTATCTATATGAGATACAATAAAATGTTAATTTTTTTGTGTGGCATATAGAAATGTTAGCCCTAACCCACATATCACACATTTTATGATACTAGTGTAGAAAAATGAAACCCCATAAGGACACCATAACAAATATTTAAATGACCTCACTCATTTAGATCATCATATCATGTTTACACATTTATAAAAATCAAAAAAAATTAATGAAACCCATAAATTACTTATTATTAATTAATAATGAAGAAATAATTAGAAATAAAAAAGAATATATGAATGATTTTCATTCTCCTCGCCTATGAATACCCTAAAAAATATGGATTATTTATCCAATCATAAAAAATAGATAATGAATGTTATAAGATGATAAGAACAAGTCTAAAATGAAGGTGGGTCTTGTTACTATTAGATGATAATGGAGAGTGGTTATTAATGTCTCTAATATTTTTATGAGTTTAATTTACTTACTAAAAATAAAATTAATAGATAAGGGAAATCTGTGTAACTTTTTCTTAATAATAATGAGAATGATACCTGATATTGTTTCCACACCAAATCTAAATGATTGTCGGTGATGTTATAACGCTAACACACTTTTACATTTATCCACTAGTTACTCAAGACTAGGCGACCATATACTGTGTTCCTTCTATTTTAAATAAATATATTATCACCATGCCCAATTCTTGAAAACATTTCCTCAACATTTTATATTTCCTCTAATTCCCAAATAAAAATATAATGTAATGTTAGTGTAATAATGTAGTTAAATATGAACCATGAAATATGTTTTTTGTTAAAACACCCCAACATTTTAGTAGCTAAAAAATAGATGAATCAATAAGAATCCCAAAAATATGATCCATCCAAATTGCTTCAATATTCTCATCTCACTCCCATAACTCGTTGGTATTACAATGAGGCCACAGAATGTGTACTAATTTAATAGTATTTTTTATTTTTGTGTTGTCATTTTATTCTATTATTCAATATGGTCATTTATTGAATGATGGTTCAATATCCCACTCAATGAAACCAATATTTATCACACAATAAGTTTCTTTATATATCATTAAACATATTATTTATGAAATAAATCATGCAATGTTTTGTAACTTTTAGGTAACAATATCTTGAATTCCAATTTAGTAATCCTCTGAATGACATATAACTGACAATTAGACCCCCTATCAACATAACCAACATAAATATTCGCCATCATTCCAATTTTATAGAAACTCTATATTTCACAGATTCGTGTCTCCTTCTCATGAATAATATTTAACCTATATATATATGATCACTTCCAAATTTGTATAGGTGATATCATCGTTCAAGTAAACATGATACAGTTTGAAGTCTCTAATAGGATATTGACTCAATAAAATAAGACACTATTAGCTCTAGCCACAAAATAGGTGATTGTTGCATCCTACCACCCAAGCGCCATAATGGTGGAACTAGGATTTATCCTTTATAACATCTATTTTAATATAAATTCATAAAAACATAAATAAATTACCATGAAATGTCTAATCAATTAATTGCACACTCGATATGTCCCCTGACACTCAGATGATATATTTAGATATCAATTTAGTTTATTTATCTTATGATGTGTCAATATATGCATCTTAATCATGTAATACATGTAATCACTTCCTAAATATGGATATAAATTTAGAATCATTGTTTCATATGATAACATTTGACACATTATACATCAATTAAATTACACAAATACATAATATATCCATCTCTTCAATAGAATGGATATCTTATATCAAAAAAATATTATTGAGTGTAATAAAATAATTGGGAATTTATTATAAATTATATCTAAATTTATGATACCTCAGTAAAACCATTAAAATTTATATCATCATAACATTTAACTTATTCTACGGAATGGGTAATGATTATATAAGATAACTGGATTACTAACACTCATTATTCACCTTATGATTGGAACTTCATCGTGTGATAAAATCCAAAATATTTTTATTTATCCTAAGCCTCCAATAAAACCTATAAATTTTATGATACAAATTATCCATCCCTTAGTAAATATCATATCTCATGGAATATGAAAATTTCAACACATACACACATATCCTTGTATGAACCTTAAATCAACATTGAATTCATATGATTCCATAATAAATTTAGTCAAATATATTTGTGTCTCCCAAAACTATTTATTTTACAACATAACCTACCAATATGATTTATATACTTAAATCTACAATAACATTTTGAGTTTTTAGAAGGAAATTGAATGAAATTTAATACAGTCAATAAGCAGTTTCCATAGTGCTTAAAAATGATTCTCCATAAAAAGGATCATCAACTGACACATGATATATGTCTCTAATAGGAAATATTCAAGAATCATCCTACTTTGTTCATCATAAATAAGTCCATCTACAAGGGCTTATTCCATCTATTATTTATAAGAAGTAATTCATGATTTCAAATATTTGGATGTTCTGAATAAATATTCAATAGAAGCATGTTGATCCCATAGATCTATATTTGTAAAATACATTATTAAGTCAACCCCAAAATATAGTGGCATCAACATTATTCGTTAATTATGATAAATCCATATCAAATATTAGGTACAAAAACTTTTGAACCTCATCAATATATAAATGGACTTTTTAGAAATTGATATATAGACAAATCAAACTCATTTTACTCAATATAGTCTAATGATATGAAACACAATGTTCTCAATTTTAGGTTATAAGTAATCTCATCAATGAATTAACAAATTCGGAGGGCTATATATGGATAGAATAACTAATTCAACATGTTCATAAACACTATTTGTGTGTTTTTAAAACCGAAAGAGGTACATTTTCATTCCAATTAAAGTGAACACATGTATTTCCTCATCCAATCCAACAATTATTCTATATATGGAAGATGATACAAAATTATTATTATAAAAACTATCAAAACAACATTGTATATTAAAATTAATAATGAATCACTACTTCCTTTAGTGAATGAATTAAGGACCACCTTAGAGATATTTTTGAGTGAGTGAATCTATTTTACTTAAGATCTTGTAATCGAAACATCATATCAAAATTATCAATAAGAGACACCCTCTATGAAGGTATATATATGGTGTCCAAATCTTGGATAAAATTTATCATACACTTAACCTATATCTTAGTATGAAACCCTATTAATTCCTTTTAAAAAAACTCTTAAAACCAGTAATCTATAAGAGATGTTCGTTATGAGTTTTATGTATTCCTCATGTATCATAACAATTTTGACCATATAGATAATAATAAACCCTGTTTACTAGTTGGAAAATAATGAATGACATGACTAGAAATAATTTTATTTCCTTGGGTGTAAATATCACACACAATACACATTAGTGATACTTATTAGTGATAGCAGTTAATGTGTTCCCTATTTCAAAAGGAATTTTTTTTAGGATCACATCAAATCCACATATCACTAATATAATGAAATTTCAAAGCATCTCATAACCATATACCATAAATAAAATCCTTTTATACATTATAATCCCATTAAGTTTCTATATTATGGGAATATAAATAGTATTCATCCGTGATAAATACTCATCCACCAACATTAGGTTACCTAAAAACTATGATAAGAATAGTTATGAAATAGTCTATTCACTCATTTTGATTATAAAAGATTCAAGTGGTGTTTCAAGATTCACTAAAATAATAATTTATTACCCCTTGTGATTATTAGAAGGATTCACCTTGATATAATGTAATGGTATTGAACTGGTTCCTCTATTATGGCCTCATGTTTATAGACATCCATGAGGAGCCCTACCCTATTATCTCTTATATTGTGTACAATATCATTTTCCATGCCAGTATTATAAGAATGAACAAAAATTATTTCCCAATGATAATATCACTATCAAACACTACATATATTCCATTAAACAAGATAAAAAACACTCAAGAGAGGGTTTGCGGCACTATGGAATTATATTTCACATTCTAGCACACTAGTAACATAATAGAGAAGTCTTATTTTTATTGGAATATCTGATACAAGGACTTTTTTATCTTTCTTGTCCCCAAATAAAAAATAATTTCAAAAATACGACTCCTTACCATTGTAATATCACCTCTCATAAAATGTAAATGAATCAGACTACAGAGTATTATCACTTCCAACTAGGTTACACTAAAAAATATGGATTTGGTTCACTAAAAAATATAAAAATTCATAGTAAAACACATTTACATAATACAATATAGAATATATCAAACTATCAATAAAATTTAAACCACATAAATCTTATCAACATAAAATTTTGGTGAAAAGTTATATATTCAACAAAACATTTTATATAATCCATCATTTCACTATCCTTTTAATAAAGGTAAATAAACTACATAGTTTTATAAGAATTCATCTTCAAAGTGGATAAATTATTTAAATTTATTTCATATTAAACCTAAATAACATAATAAAAACAATTTTCATGAGAATTATGTTTTCATAGTGTAAATTGTTTTATACAAAATCAATGTAAAATTAATTAATATTAAAATAATTATATAATTGGTAGTATTAAATAATTATTTTAAATAAAATTTAAATTGAATTATCTTATGAAATTCATTAAAGAGTAAAACTATTTTCAATTATAATCTATATTTTTTAATATTCCATGAAAAATAATACAATTAAAAAAATTCTAAATAATTATTTCTATGAAAATTGACACAGTCATACAAAAAAATGACATATCTATCATCAAAGAAAACATTCTAAATGTTATATAAATTAATATTAATATTCCCTAAAAAATTAATGAAAATGAATTATTAAGAAAATATATATTTGAATATTAAAATTACATTTATAAACATTTAGTGAATATATCATAAGAATCAATAAAATGTTTTTTATTGATTATGAAAATTATTTATATTTTTTAATTTTGGTCAATACTATTTAACATTCCTATTCAATATCTTGGTAATGACAATCATATTTTAATAATATTATTTCATTGATTATTGAATCTTATGGTTGCATATCTCACAATCTATTTAACATAATGTAATTTTAAAATATCATGATATTTCATTAATCCCCCTTAAATAAATAGTGCCATTAAAATATTATCAATAGAATTAAAGGGTAATCCTTTGTTAGAAATTCACATCTTACATAGGGATAATAATATTATTTGGAAAATGGATATTGATAATCATTAAGTCTACCAAAAATATAACATATTTGAAATCCTAGATAAATAAAAAATGGTTGTGCAATTAAAATATTAACCTGTAGGAGAAGCCATAAGTGCATGGACAAAGAAAGAGTGAAAGCTAACATGGAGAAAAATAAATTAACAACAACTAATAAAAAAATATGTAAAGATGGTAGTAAAAATATGGGTTTATAATGTTCTAGGATTTATTGTTGCTACAAAAATCATCGATAATGTCATCAATTATATGATCTAGAAAAATTTATTATTTAGAGGAATTTATTTGTTTTTTAGAATTGATAGGGGGTATTTTTCATCACTATAAAAATTGATGCCAATGGCCCCATTATCATTGCTAATAAATAATATCTAATAACGGGGGCCCATTATCAGTGCAAGAAAAAAGTGAGAATAAAGGGTTCCCATTATTAAATGTATTAAAAACAACAAATTAGGGGGCCCCTTTATCAGTTATTAGAAAAAATCCATAATAAATTTTTCAATTTATATGTGTAAGAAACAAAGAGCTAATAAAGGGCATTAATTTATAAGTACCTTTTTTCATGGAGTAATAAAGGCCCCCATTTATCAGTTCTTTTTTCATAGTGTTGATAATGTTTATATTTCATAAATAATTATAATTTATTCAAAATAATAAACTAATATATAATTATATTTTTAGTGATGCAAACATAATATATTTTTAAAAATACTGTCTAGATAAGGCTAAATACGAATTTAAACTGAATATATAATATATTTAGTCAAAATGGAATGTAAAATAATTAAAAAAATTATTAATTAGTAATTTGATAATTATTATCAATTAATAGTAATTTAATAGAAATTGGAGACATAAAAATTGATTTAATCAATGCACGCTCTATGATAAGTTGAAAACATGATTTGAAATTTTCACGAACATGAATTTTGTGTCGAGTGTCCATTTGGGAACTACCATATATCAAATTGAAGTATTTGAATAGGTGTATTCCATGGTGGACAAGAGAAACCCTGATCAAATTTTTACCCATCTAAAACATCTCTAATATACACAAAAAATGTTTTTTATCTGGGTATCTAATGCTTTCAACATTCAATGAAATTTTATGATCCTTTAATTGGGTCTTGTTTTCATTCTTTAGTGGAGGATGAATTTATTCCTAGAGATTACCTTTATATTTATATTATGGTTTTTTTGTTTTATTATTGCCCAAAAAATAGTATTAATTATAATTAAAAATATTCATATTTTCTTTAATTTTATTATTAATTAAATTGTATTAATATTTTTTTTATTTATGCGTATGTGAGAAATTTATTTATGTAGAACTATGTTTAAATATGTTTGTATGCATATGTGTATCAATAATATGAATATAAATCAGTTTCGACCAAGAAAAGATGACATGAAACCCCAATCGTTGTCGAATCGGTTCAAATCGACAGTTTAGTGTGAGGGGATAAGTTCTTGAAAAATCACTATCATCGGGTAAAAATTGTTGTTCTAAATTAAAACTCTCAATGGTTCTCTCATCCATAACTGTGTAAAGACATTCATTGCAATTGTAGGTGGTCAATTGGTGCTTTAGACACAATAATTCTTAGGAACATTCATTAGTCATGAGGATGGGAGGTCATTCTCGTCATACTCTTTTGGTTAGAATTGTTTCCATCTTCGAGACTATGTTATTGATTTATGATATTTACATGAATACATTCTTTATACATATACGATACCTAGTTCCCAAACAAAATGGATATAGGTTAAGTATCTTTTTATTAAAAATTAAGGGAGGCTCATATTTTTGAGTCCATCTATATGTATACATGGTTCTTCATGATTTATTCAATAATGAGTAGATTCTTAAATATGGAAGTTTCATAACCAAGAACATTAGAATTTTCTGCTATGTAGTGAGACATTTAATATTCGGAGGAGGGGATTGAGCCTTTATAAGGTTTCCATCATATCTTGTTTATTATCAAGAATCAAAACACAAGTAGTAATTCGAAATATATACAGATTAATTTCATGAGAGGATATATGTGCATGCATTTAGGCACTAAATATTTGAACTTGAGTCTCAAGGAGATGTCGTATATGTCAATGTTATAGCAGGAATAAGAGATATCTTAGTTCAATCACACCCTTTGGACTGGCCCCAAGGTAGATTCCCATATATGATGGGTATTTACATCTTTCCACTCATCCAGGGGTATATTCGAATATTTTCAAGGCTCAAAGAGATAAATTATACCATTGATGTGTTCAATTCCTCTCCCAAATCCCATGTGATCTATACTTGGAGTGAGAGTCAATAGAAAGAATCTGATCATTCATATTACATATAGATGTGTGGATTATGTGATGGGACTACCCTTGGGATCCTTAATATGGACCTCATGTATCAGAGAGGCATCCAATGTATCAATGATATGAATGGAATTAGAATTATCATAGTTTATTTAGATCCCTACTCTATTAAGGGATGAAGTACGTTTATTAGACCATGTGAATGATTCAGTCCTGATGGTTGAAATTTGGGAGACCAAGTGGGACTTACATTAAATAGGATTCCCAATTGATTTTAGGCTTTGGCCTTAAGAAGGTGTCCAATGTATCCTAGTTGTGGTAGGAATCATATTCCACATAGTTAAATTCGATGGGGATTACACAGAGACATTACCCTTTAGATCAGGCCTTACACAATTATATTTCACTTATGATCGAGGATTACACACAAATGGTGGAAAAAGTTATGAAGCCCAAGGATTCCATTTTGGTTGATAATATTGAACTCAGACCTCTAGGAGGCATCCACAAAATAATACTTATAGTAGTAATCATATTCATAATTTTTATGATGAATGGGGCTAACATACTCGGTTTGGCTTATGACCGTGGAATACACATTGTCGTTTCCCATCCAATCGGAGCTTGAACACTAATGTTAACCTTTAGATTGTGGATATCACACCATGGTTGGAAAATGTTATTTATCCCCAAGAGTCACTTTTATGCTTAATATTTAGTTTGGTCCTAAGGGAGGAATCCTACAAATATTTATTATGGTAGGAAATAGAGTGAACGTAGTTTATTTGGTTAGTGATCACACATTACGGGATCCCTTTTGATTAAATATTACACAATGTTTTTCTATCTTTGATCATGGAAAACACACAGATGTCGCCCTTATGAGCAGGGCATAGACACTGAGGGTGGACAATGTTATGATGACCTGGAATCCTATATGACACAGTCTGATTTCCTGCCACACATGGTTGACTTCCATCTTCACATGCCTTGATTTTATTCTATGAAATGTTAGAGGATGTTTGGCAATGTCTATCTATATTGTGAGAAAGTACAAAGACAATCACATGCTCCCTTTGGATTTTCTATGGGATTTATCATTTCTTATATGGAACCATAGAGGGTCATTACATGAAAAAGGATTACTTGTCTAGAGTACATTGTAAGATCTAGTCAACTCATCCTCCATGTCAGTGCATGATCTAGGATGACATTATTAGAGGGTGTCAGATGACCGAAAAATATTACATGGTTTCAATGAAAAATCTCATTCTCATTCTTTTAGGGCTTCATGAGAACAAATATGACATATATGCATGGTGAAACATGATCCAGGATAACATGCCTGGAGGGAGTTGGGAGATCTAGTTTGTGTACCTGGAGGTGTTGTGAGAAAACTTTGACATGCATGGGTTTTAATTCAGGACTCAACTACATGTTTTGGTTCCATCATATATGTTGGTCAACATGTCTAATTGCATTGTAAGATATAGATAGAGACCATGATGGGATTCATGAGACTTGGGTGGCATGCCAATAGGTTATCATGTGACATGCTTTGACATGTACATAATAATTATCATAATCCATTTAGTATAATAAAGGTGAATCCTAAGATCTAGGGGATATTTCCTAGTGTTGTTGTGAATCATGGGTGGTTTACAAGAAGCACGTGACATTCAACTAATATGTTACTCTCATAAGCCTCCCATCTTTTAGCCATTTTAAATTCTTTTATTTAAAATTAAAGAGATTTATTTAATGTAATATTTTAATAACTATCATATGATATAGTAGTAATGTGGGTTTATCTTCATGTGTCCTAACATATGTCCTTCATGTGAACTATGGAAAATCACATGACTTTTTGTTTTCATGATACATGGTCACTCCGATCATTACCCAAATATAACAAAATGAGAATATTTTTAGTCATGGGATCATACACTATGAGAAATCGACACTGGTTTTTAGGTGAACTAGTTCATGGTTACATGGAAAAGTCCCTCTATTCTCAGGCTCAAAAGATTCCCAATTATTCAAACAGAGGCCGGGGTTTATAGATTTCACCACCCTGGTTGTTTTCTACATAGAGTGGTGTATATATCTTTAATCCATGTTCTATTCAAAGGATGGATTTGGCATCATTTACTCATTGAGTTCCTTCCAAAAATTAATCTCATGGAAATCCCTTATTTTTAGAGGGTATATGATCATCCCATCAATGCTTAATTTATTTTATTATATAATATTAATTAGGTCTTATTGAATCATTAGGACATGTGAAGATACGTTCATATTGTTTGGATGGCATGTCCATGTTCATTCACGAGATTAGTATGCGTGTTAGAAGGCTTTAAGATGATCATAGGAGGATTTTCTGGAACCTTTCAATAGATAAGGATGGCTCGTTAGGGCGCTATTTCAAATTATGAATGGAACATAAAAGGTTCTTGCGAAACCATTCTATGAACATCCTATTTGTATTTCATGATTTTAATGACAGCCACTGGATCCTATAATTTCATATATATTTTTATTTGAAAAGTTTAGGGGTCATGTAAGGATTCATCAGTATTGTATAAGACAATCACTCTACCTCTTGGTGATGATTAACATAACCAACAATGGGATTTTGGGGGATTCATAATCATTTCATTGAATAATTCATATGTTATTTCTTATGGAGCTGAAGGGGTAGTGATCTGTTTTGTAGACATTCATGAGACGCTTTTGTGATGAGGATGACATACCAGATGGTTTACACAAGATGAGAAAAATATGTCACTGTGTTCTTGCGGTGTCTTGCAGATAACTATGAGAGTTTGATGTGATTTTTATGACCACATGAGGCCTCTTCATTCACCACTTTTTATTTACATTTCTTATTTTACAACTTCTTAGGGTTATCACGGTTTATGTAGGGTTTCATTGAGAATAATCATTCACCTTGATGGGGACATGATATTTCAGTTTTATAACCGTAATAAGATCATTACATTTTGATATTATCCTCCTATTTTAGTAGAATATTGGGATGGTTCATCAAACATCCTCTGGTGAAAATACTACGTGACCTATAATATTTATTCTTATTATCGATGTATGATCATTGGTTGTCTGAGGTGACTTCCAATGGGAAGAAAAAATGTTGAACGGAATTCATGGGGCCTTACATAGGCTATGCATAACACATGATCATCAACATGTCCTTCCAAAGGTCATGCAATTTCATGTCTTTTGGGGTTTCACAGGATCTACATTTCCAAGACCACCTTCTTCTTCCGTTCATATGTAAGGATAATATTACCCTTATTTAGGTATTTATTCCTCCATAAATGTTTTTGATACTCAATTTGTTAGAATGAACAAATACACCCTCATGAGAGACATCCAATAGTATAATGACTTTGTTCTAAAGAAATTGAATCCCCCTTGAGTATTTGGTGATTTTTGTTACCAGTGTCTTGGTCGATGCATGGTATGTCAGGTGACATTTGGTCTTCCATAGGATGCCCCAAAATAGGGGATTTGAGATTGGTTCAATCTATGATTACTCAATTCCCCAGAGATGGTTTTCCCTATTTTCATCATGTGACTATATCGCATGAACCTCACACAATTCATGATCATGAGAGCTTGATAAGGGAATATTTTAGTGAGAACTATTCGACATGGAATCCTCTTCCCAAGTGTCATCTCATACGAATCATGAACTAAACATTGGTAATTTTTTTAAATTTAGAAGTGTGTGTGTGAATGTTTTTCTTGAGGTTTCTTCTGTATCATATAGGTTGGTCGCATAACCATTTTACTAATTTGCAACTCATTTGACTATTTCAATTTCACATGATCATGATATTTTAAAGGGGATATGCAATGGTGAAACAACATAATGGTTGATGTGAATTGAGAAAACATCAGGAGGTAGGTGGTTCGCGAATATATTATGTGATTCATGAACTCTTTTTGTTTATTCATGTGATTTGAATGATGCTAACATTTTTATGCCCTTCCATTGACTATATTTTTATTTTACCATTATGAAATAGATTACTTAATTTTTTTAATATGGCTTCCGGTTCTCTCCAATGTTCTCACATCCCTTCGAGGAGGGTGGAAATTTTTTTTTCCAATCATGAAGTTATTATGGCGTGAATTGATCCTATTTTTCTACCATAATTTCAGGGCAATTTAGCTCATTTTGATAATTCTAATATGACAAAAACATTGGAACTATCCACATTCATATTTTATGCTGCTTGATGGATTCCGTCTTACCATTGATACTCCCATTCCTCCACCATGGTCATCATTGATACCCTTTTCATGGGATTAGAAAATCCAAAACCACTTCTAGTGGAATATCTATCCATGTGGATACTTTTTCACTGAGTGATACCACAAATTCAGACATATAATTATATGAATTACCATATAATTTGACGATAGTTATCTAGAACCTGATACAGTTGATCATATGTACCTCTAAATAATGTGGATTCCTTGAACCTAGTAGAAGTTCATATGGGTATCCAATTCGAATTTCGGATCTAGAGAAAGCTATGGAATTGAATAGGGATGCGCCTAATGGGTAAAATAAATTACATTTGAATTCACTTAAAGATTTGATGAAAATTGGAATGTATAAGGTTGTTCAAATATTAGAGATGTCTACCTACTATTATAATGGTCTAACAATAAAACTGTTCCACCATTTAATACTGGAAAAGATCACTTTCAAACTCATGTATAGTGAGGTGGGAATCAACCTCTGGGTCATATAACATATATGTATTGCACCTATATTAGGTGGTATTTATGATGGTTTTTACTCTACGGTCCATCTGGGATTACGTAATGAGGACTCCTACCCCTCCCACAAGAGAATTGATTAGGCTGGCTGAATAGGCCCTTTAGAAGAATATGATTCCTAGAGAAGTTATATCTTCCAATATGTGGTTACGATACTTCATCAAGGAGGTCCACTCAAAACCAAAGGTTGAGAAGCTGACGTCCTATCTTGTGAAGAAACCTCTTAGTGTGTCAGTTTCTTACTATCATGTTGTTGAGGAAGGGAAATTTAAAGAATGGGGATGGGATGTAGTCTTTGGTGTTGACCGACTATCCAATATCTAGTTTCCTCGACATGTATATATATGGGTAGATACATCCAATAATGGAATATGTTGGACTTAAATTTTATAATTTCATGATTTTGACCTCCCTAAAATAGGCTTATTGGGCTAGTTGTCCCCATAAAATACAAAAATCATCATCTTCAACACTATTTTTACATGGGAGAACAAATATATATATTCGTGGTACCTTTAAAATTATTATGGGGTTAGATAGGATCCCATATAGGATGCTCTTAATATTTGAACATCCATGGTCTCCCAAATTATTTCTTCATACAATATCTACAATGTATTAAAGGGTTAATACCTATTACTCTAAATGTTCGATATGTCAGGGCATATATGAGCCACTCTGAATTTTTCTCTTTCAGAACCTATGGGAAAGTGCCACATGTGATATTTTTGAAAATATTGTGGCCACTCCTCAGGCATGGGATTATATGATGTCACTTTATGAGGGTGTTATTTCCACATGGATCATTGAGGTTATCCTTTATGAATGATACGAACCCCTATGATTTAGTTTACAATTTCTATGAGTTAATTTCATCTTTACATTCTTGGTTTAATCTTGATAAGTGGTGAATCCAGTGGGTGATCATCTATTGTGATTATGTTCACTAGGGTGGAGACTTTGGCTATGATAAACCTTCACCTATGAGATTCATCAACTTTTTATCTCATAATTTTGATAAGGTGGGGATTTTATCATTTCCCAATGGGAAACTATCCAAATTATTAATTAAGGCTTCCCAACCATTTCATTCCTCAAAAAAATCTCATTCATTAAATGATACTAGATTTAGAGGGACAAGAGCCCCAAATTAATCCCATAAGGAAATATGACATTTACCATTGCTGGTAGAAGAGATAATTGATTGAGCTATTTTGATTTTAGTACTCGATGGTGATGTCACATCAGATTTATCAATTCATATTAAATAGTAATTTTTTATGTATTGGAGGATGTATAACTGAGAGACTTTGTTGTATCCAATCATGCACTAATCAATTTTTTCATTGAACGGTTTTTATCACATAATTTTCCATATAAGTATCACATTTTAAGACCCCCCAAATTTTTCAGGGACTTTTAATGGGTTATTTATTTTAATTTTTGAGGCATCAGGTGTAAAATATATTATTCTCCATTTGTCCATCAAATATTTTTTTAGGCTGTGCAAAATAATTCTATGGAGGAACCGGGTTATCCCGTCACTGAGGATGTAGAGAAGATGAACATGTCTCTATGTTTAAAGTTCAATTGATACATTAAAACTATACTAACATCCATTATTACTATTTTTATGTAATGGGATGTTTCAAATAATTGGAAAATTATTGTGTCTCATGTATATTCTTCCTACAGTACAACAATGGGAGTGGATATTGGCATGGATTATGAGAACAGAGATTAGGGATCCCCAAGTCTACTAGCCAAGATGAGGATGAAGATATCTTTTTCTGGATAAATGATTTTTCCCACATCAACTTTCAAGGATCCATCCAAATAAGGGATGTTTAAAAGTATGTTTCCCACATTATGAAGGTTTTCTTATTATAAATCCTTAGTTATGTGTGGCATTTCACTCTTTTTTTACTTTCAATAAAACATCGTGATTTTTCAAAAATGATCTAGTCCCACCATGATTTCTTATAAGAGAATGTGTTTATTTTTTTGGATGTGATAATGTATTTGGTTTCTTTTATATCCCCATTACTCATGGGCCTCATCCATTAAGAATCAAGGGTGGATGTGGTGTTGGATCAATCAAGCTCGTTTCCCACTATAGACATATCAATGATCAATCCATTTCATCTAGTGTGGGTGGAAATATTTTTTTAGATTTTTAAACATATACCTATTCTTGTACCACATTATCCACAATGGAATCATTTTTTGGAGAAGGTGAGTACTTGTTAAATACTAGAATCTTTATCTATTTGTTTCATATCTCCAGATAATATTTCTTTCCATGTAGTCCTCAAGGGTAGAGGGTAAAGTACATCTTCTAGAAATGAAATGAAACTTCCAGAAAATAAAATCATCATAGGGGGTCACCTCTTAACCTAAGGATGGGGTTAGAGAATTGTATGATTATAGTTATGTGATTGTTAAAAGTATTTTTCCAACATTGATCATGTTGATCGATTACCTAGTGATAAAATATTATTTTTCTTGTGACTATTGAACCCATGTTCCCCTTGATGCAATGTCTTCACGATAACACTCATAGGCTCTTGTTTTTTCCCTAAGGGGGTCTATCTAACTGAATCAACTAATGTAATGGTTGGATCTCTTCCCACATTACGAAAGACTATGTACATGAATCATTATCTTGGTAACGTCTTATCGGAATATGACCATGTCCCCGTGATGAACATGGATAAATGAACTAGGCCCACATCACGTTATCAGTCGATGGGGAGATAAATGCATTAGGAGATCCAGATCGTGGTATTAGAAACCCCATAGAAGGAGATAATTTAACTATTGGGTAATTTTTTATTTATTTTTCCCAGACATAGTTATGAGGGTTTTGACTATTATATCCTTCACTCCTCGGTGAATGAGGTGATATTTGTGTGGTAACAGAAGAGGGCCATTGAATTGAGCATGGAATCTCTGAAGGCCTCCAATATAGAAAACTAGATCGGGGAATGAGATGTAAATGAAGCATCCCAACATGTGGTGGAGGTGACTAATCACTGAGATGAATTCAATCCTGGGAAGGTTAAACTAACCTTCTTTATTCTAAAACCATCAATCATCATGAATAAATATTCAATTATCATCATGATCTTCATATTTCAGATAAGTACATAATGGAGTAGCAATGGCTGGTTGATATAACAGTCAAATTCTGAATTGAATCCATTAATAGGGTAGAGTAGTTTCAAAAAGTTACACAAGCTGAAACTGAGTTTGTAAACCAGATATGTGGATCATTTACCTCCCAAGAGTAGAGACTTTTAGTGTTCAAGGATTCTTTTTGTCACATGTTATAATAGATTTATAGTTTAATAACATTATATTGGCTTGTATATTCATGGGAGATACTTTGTTTTATGGAGATTACTCATATTGTATACTATAACTGAATAGATCTGTTTATTTTTTTTTGTCCAGTTTTTCTGTCATTCAGTATGTAAATTACTTTTTTTCTGATCCAATATTATATGAATTGTCATTTATACCTATACTCTTCATAACATCATGTAAAGAACAATATATTTATCATTATATCATAATTTTTTCAAATTCATCCAAATACTTGATCACAAATTCCCTCCAATAAGAGATTCCTAACGGATATATCTACTCCAGATATGTGGAGATTACATTATTTTCATAAGGATATTTTTGTGAGAATATATGTCTTAATGGGATTTTTATTTATCTTTTTTTTAATATGATAGGGTTGGTTATATTAGCTTGATGTTCACCAGGGACATGTATTTCATCTTAGATGTTTTTAGATTCATGTAGAAAAAATCATTTATGTTATATTGTTAAGTATATTTTATATCGAAATTATTTTTTCCCATTAGTTTAGAGTCTTTTATATCAGACATTCTATTATTATAGTTTATGATTATTGAGATCGGACCTCCTATCGTTATAGTTTAAATTATTTTTTATTGGACCTTATATCATTATATCAAAAGGTCTTTTAACACAGGCCTTCTATCATTAAATTTTAAGTTATTTAATCTTATATATTCAATCATAGTAGTTTGGGGTCATTTAGCTCAGACCTTATTTTAATGTGGTTTACTATTATTTATCTTATAACCTATTTTGAAATATTTTATGCTCGTTTGTCTTGAAAATTTTATCATTTTATTTTTGGGTGTCTTATCTTGTACATGATATCATTGTAGTTTATGTTCTTTTATCCCGGGCCTTATATATCTTTAGATTGGGTTATTTTATCTCAAAAAATCTATTACAGTATTTTTATTCATTTGCCCAGACATTCTATTATTGTACATTAGGTTCTTTTAGATCAATTCATCTATCATAATATTTTAGGTTCCTTTAGTACAGACCTCACCAATGGTCATAGAATATGTGAAAAAACCCATGAATGAACCAAAACACTCTATGGTGTTCAATTTTTCTATGGTGTTTTTGAGGCTCATTAGGATCATAGCATCATTCCTATAAGGACGAGATACCTCACGTTGGTAGGTAAAAGACCTTATGCATTGGTATAATTTAAAAACATAGGTTTATCCAGTATTTTACAAGGGATATGGAAGGATTATGGGTTTAATATTGGTTTGGGTTGAAATACTAGGGATTATAGGACCACCTGGATAGCTGGTTTATGTGTGATATAAAAAAGAACCCCAAAAATTGAGCTCGTAAAAATGGGAAGGGATAGACATGATTTGGATGACCCATAACAACAAAATATTGTAGGATTCATCACAGTGTTTCATGGGAAAACAATGATTGAATCACCATTCTTTCTAGGAGGATAAGTCTTTTAGTGGTAGGACAGAGCCCTTATGAATTGGTAGTATGTTAAATAAAATATGATATTTACTTTATTCTGAGCTCCATAAAAGATTTTTTATGACTCAAACGTCTAGATGATTTAGTTTGGTATTGTTAAAATCCATTTAGGAATTGTTTTTTCACCCTAGGGTGGTTTTTTTACGTAAATTATGATGATTGATCCCTATGCCATGTGGTTTTTAATCATGAGGTGTGGGCTGTCAGTGGTTTAGAAATGGAGTGTCAAAATATGCACTTGAAAAATTGTACAATACATGATGATGTAATTTCAATGAGGTAAAATACTTCTGAAGGGCTTGGTATGAGAATTGAAAATCGTAGATTAAAGTTCTCAGGCAACAAGGATGGTCTGATACAGTCATACCAAGAATGAACCATAAAAAGTATTGGTTTTGGGTTCTGTGATAATTATTGCTGGGCTCACAAGGTTCAAAATTACCTTTATGTTGAATGAAACATTTGGATTAAAATCATAGGTTCATATCAGGTTCCATAGGCATACATGAATAGTCAAGAAAAGGTTCCATTGAATTTGAGTATCCTTTCCATGGTCTATAAATGGTTGTGGTGATCCAATGAAGTAAAATCATGAAGTATGATTTGTTTAAATTGTAATATACATGACAGGTTCAAGAGCCCTAAAAGTTTTTCCACCCCCTAGAGAACATATTTTCGTGGTGAGGATATGTGAAAAATATTTACTCTACATTTTTCTTGAACCATGGGTGTCTAATGATCAATTTTTCTATTTTATTAGGACTACAAAAAAGGAAATATGATATTTTATAACATATTTATTTGTGACCGAATTTTATCCAAAACAAATGAGATGAAGAGGATAGCGAGTAAAGACATGAATTTTCATCTTTCCACCCATTCTGGGTTTTCAACCATTTTTTTCAATTTCTCTGTTAGTTTAAGAACATGTGATTTAGTCAATTATACGTGATATTTTAAGGTTTCATAGAATTGACCAATGTAACTTCTATTTAACGTCATAAAAAATATGTAACTAATTTTGGAGAAGGTATAAAAGATCATAATTAGGATAAATAGGGCCAGAAGTACCCCATCACCCTTCTGAGTGGGATAGAAAAATATCGTAAATCATTGATTGAGTTTCTCAAGTCACGAGTAAGGAAAAGTTAAAAGCATACCAAGATTACTTCAAATCAAATTGGGGTGTTCAGTTTTTCTTGGGTGATTTCAGAAATCACAATTCTTGGAAATAATTTTTTTAGAGTTATTAATTTGTTTCAAAACCATTGGTTCTCATGTATGATCCATTTTCATACTTGTATAGACAAAAGGGTCCCTTTATGGTATGTATATTTTTCAAGGGCTAGGAAAGGATTAAGGAATCCTAAGGCACCTAAATAATGAAGTGTGTCTTATTGATTGATGTGATTTAGAAGATGATGGAAGCACCATATACTCTAGTTGGACGGCGTAAGTTTTTGTGTGCTTTTATAAGGGATGAAAAATCAGTGATGGTCTGTAGAGTATAAAGCTATGATGTGAGGATTTTTTTCTCTCAATGATATTTAACATCATGTAGTATGGACGTTTTTCATGTAGTTTATCATCATATGTTATCGATGTTACCTTTAAGTATAATTTCATGTTGTAATATTTTTTTGTAGTTTTAATGTCATGCAACCATGAATTTATCCTTATAGTTTATCATCATTCAGTATTGATTTAGAAACTGACATGAAAACATATTCAAGATATTTTACATGTGCATGTAGTTTGTACATTGATCTATCTCACACATAGGGGAAACTGACTTCTATGAAATGACTAATACGAATCTTGGGGTTCATTTTTTATCAATAATTTTAATTTGTAACAAGATTAGAGACTTTACCACCATTACATATCCAATGATGATAATAATCAATCCACATGCAGTTCTTTAATCGAAAACACTATAGAGAGGCTTGGCTAATTGGTATGCGTATTAATTGTATCTGATGATGGTTTTAATTGGTCCTAAGAGTGGATATGTTTGTTTCCATTTGTAAAAAATGATAATAACAGTGAATCAAACTCTAGTTATTGAGGAATCATGATGTTTAACATCTTCTGACAAGGTTATTGGAATCTCTATGTTAAAAGGAGTGTGGTGGTTAGACCTAGGGATATGCATCTTTGTGTCATTACATATCCTATAAAGATATGAATTAATCCATATAGAGTTATAAGGAAGGAATTTTATTCAAGTCTAGACAATATGTATAAGGAAGTATTTTTTAAATATGTTCTGAATGGACCCATGATTTATGATTCGGGAATCTCTATGTATCTTGAAATGTTAGGATTCATGTAACACATAGTTCTTCAGGATAGAGGTGAGGTAGGGGACCGATCCCCTAAAATTGTTTTCATATCAGGTGAGGTCCATTGGTAAGTGCAATTTTATGTAATATTAATGACATAAATCGTGTACTTTAATATCATACGGTGAGGAATCATGGAATTCCATTTAATTTATGTCGTTTAGGGCTGTGATGAACCCATTACGAGTTCCCATTTTTTGATTGTGTGGGGAATCCCTCACTGAAATCCCAAATCTCAAGTGAGCTATTCACAGTGGGGAAAATAATTATTGGAGAGGGTTTATCCTATAATATAGAGGTGACTAATGATAGGATATGAAAATTTTTAATCATGTGGTTGATGGACCAATATATAAAATCAAGGATTCCCAATGAATCTCATTGGATATTAGAATAAATCCATAAATAGTGCTAGGAATCCTTTGATATTTAATGTCATATGGTAAGAAGAACAGCCATTTCGATTAATGTCTTGTGGGGAGGACAAGGATCAGTCGACATGAAATAAAAAATAAGGTTGAGGATGTGCCTTTTAATAGGGGATCAAGAATCATTGTGTATCATGTGATGGTATGAATCATGCTACAAGTGTTCGTAGATTATGATATTCACTATGTGGAGCTAATTCTCATAGAGGGACATGGGAACCTCATCCTTATATTTCAAATATCTATAAAAGTTTAGATGATTCAATATTGTGGTTCTTCTTCATACGTAGTTTAACATCATGAAGTTTGAATGTTCTTGTGTAGTTAAACATCACACAATTAGTATGAGATATTTTTTAGAGATTAATGTCTTATTGGAAGGATGATCCTATGAAGATTAATTTCATCAAACCAAGACAACCCATATAGTGTAACATCATGTGGTCACGATAAATGATAACATATAGTTTATTGTCTTCTACCATAAAATTACTCTGGATGATAGCTATGAAATGTATTCCATGAAAAAATCACATTGGTGGGGGTATGAAATACGTCACATCCACTATGGATAGTATGTGTGATTTGTTTTAATAGAACTTATTTATGATGTATATTTCTTCCCTTTTGATTTCTTGTTTTGGTATTGTTATTTACTAGAACTATTAGAGTTCTGAGATACTAATAATACTCTCCTTTTATAAATTAATAGATGCACACCTTCTAATTAATGTCTTGTCTGATCCTATTCTAATAGGCCTCACAGTTTTGAAATGTACGCAACATTTTCTCATTGAGATTCTCCAACACTTGCATCATCTTATGTAATTTTTCAAAATTTGAAAGTTTTCTAAAAATGTATATTTTGAGATAAGGAATCTTTCATTCTATGGGTTACACTACCTTGGATATGTAAACCAATGAGTAAGTCATTGCTTCTGTTGAAGTAATTTTGGTGGTACAGTAGGCCCATAATCCATGGAGGAACTTTTCCATCATGTACACTTTATCTTGGCTCATCATAATTTGTATTATAATTTACAGGGACTTAATTATGGCCACTATATTTCCATTATAGTCTATATGATAATAATAAGAGTGATTGAACTTAGTATTATAATGTTAATAGAACATCTTCAACTCCATAGAACAAAATTTGGTTCCACTACCCATCAATAGTGTGTGAGGGACTATGAACAAGATGATGATATGGGAAAGTATAACATTGATGATTATTTCCCAACATTTTTTAGGGGAATTTTATTTTCCCATTTATAAATTAATTTTTATAAAAGTAAGGATGTACTTTAATTACTTACCTATTGCTGGGGGATATGGGAACACTACATCCACTCCCCAAATGGAAAATGTATAGGATATTTAGCTATATGTAGTAATTCTAGGGGATGATGGATGAGGCTTTCATGGAACTGATAGGCATGTCATGTTTTCAGGAATTCCATAGGGTCTTATATCATGGTTTTCCAGTAATAATCCATCCTCCTTTTTTAGTGGGAGAAACTAGTCCTAGAATGATAAGTGTCATAGTATCATGCATGGACTTCTTCCATGGAGGATAGAATCTATAATTTTGCTAAGAATTTTATTATGATTTAGTTTAAACCATGCATGTAGAGGCCCCTAAACTCACTTGGACCACTCTAGTGGGTAATGTTAGTTTCACAACATTGAATATATTCTCATCCATCTCAATATATTGGTAGGGTCATATTTTAGAGACAAATTTTTACATACTTTAGCAATTCCAGGTAGGATATTAGTTCATAATGCTTTTGGGTGGTCTTGACCTAATTTCATTCTTCCATATCACATATGATGGCCTATGATACCATTCATTGATGCGTGATACAGAAGATTTCATCATCCAAATCCATGTCTACCATTAATGTGGCTGCATTATCCAATGAATCAACATATATATTCCATGATCGGGGAACTCGATGCATCATGGCCTCAAAACGAAACTATTCCATCAATAAACTAATATATCAATTAGTGGGGATTGTTTTTCCTTTTTGAAAGAATATTATCCATTGATCTCCTTGATCTGTAGTTCTAAATACCATTTGATATTCATGTAGGCTACGTGTAGCTGTAGTGATATTTACAACCTAGTGATGAGGTCGTGGTATTCTACCTCATTATTTGGGAAGCATTTAGATAATTATAAATAGTATATAATCACTATATTTTCTAGAGATACAATTACAAACCCTAAGAAAACCTGATTATATACTATGTTTTCAATCATTTATTAACTAAAAATTTTATATGTTCCATCAAAACATATCTCCCATGTTTGTGGAGGGTCATGGGAATAGGATACCTACACATCTAGAAGTTCTGTGTCCCGTGATTTGTTCATCATGGTAGGATTTGTTTTGAGGAAATTATCTAGCGATTTCTCTTTCCCTAATTTTTTTGATACAAACTTAATTTTGTATTGCTGTATAATGATTGTTCATTAGGCCTAGTTCCCAGTAAATATTGGATATCCAAGTATATACATCAGAGGATAAATACAAGAGAACATATGGACATCATGGTGCTTCATGTAATTACATAATATGTTTCACTAGGAAAATGAGTGCAAGATAGTTCTTCTCAACATGTGATTTTTGAATATAGGTAGATGTTAATGTTCATATGAGGTGGTAGAGAATATTATCTATATCTCAAAAAAAATTGTTTGATGAGGAATCCTAGTAATTATTCCAGGGTGTTTATACAGAACAAGAGTGCCCTTCCTTCCATGGGATGCATCAGAATCAGTGGGTGTAGTAAATATTGTTGGATACATTTAAAGGCGTCTTGTTAGTCATTTTCCCATTGATATGTAATCCCATTCTTCATTAGCTTCGTGGAGTGGAGAGAATTGTCGACTATGTTTTATGTGAAACCCTGAATGTAGTTGAAGAGACCTTGGATCCCCATCAATTATATGATAATTCATGGTGATGAAAATCTAAAAATAGCACTAGTCTTTTCATCTTAAACCTCAATTCCGAAGTGGAATACAAAAATTACAAGGGACATCACTGATGTTACCGAAGGGTACATTAAAATATATTCACATTCAGAGTGTGATGTCGAATCTAGTTGACGATTATTTGATGAAATGTAAATTGATCACATCACTTTCGAGACAAGGCCACCAGTTTATTGACATAACATTCGTCTATTCTTATAGTGGACATCAAAAAGATATGATCAATGAACATTGATATATATATATACAGTATTATTAAACTAAAGAAAATAACCTAATTGAAAATGATCCCCCAGGTTCTCTAAAGTTAGTGGCTTCTTAATCATCAAGGGAGAACATTATTTGATTTTACCCTAAAAACCCATCCATAATGGAATGGTCGTGAATGTAAATAGTTGTATCTATCAAGAGTTAATTGATCGAAAAAGGAAAATATTACTTTCAAAAAAATCTACTAGGTTCTCTACAATTTTGTAGATCCTGATATATCCATTATTCATCTTGAAAAGGATTATGTTGTAGATCCATCGTAGGTTTTTCATATAAGGTAAAATGTGGTTATTGATCAGTTTTTTATCTTCCACATCAACATTTGTGGCATGATATGGGATCATTATCCAATATGATTGCATGAATCATCAATTATAATTAGGTAATCATCGATTGTGAAAAGTAATATCTATGGTTATTATGGGCATTCATGTATACTTCCAGAAGAACACATATCATTACTGTATTCAAAATGAAATATACATCTATTTTTATTGAGGTTAATGGAGGTACTAATAACTGTAGCATGTGGGTCTTCTTATACACCCATATTTACCTCCCTGAGATAGTTAATTGTGATGGAGACACCATCGTCAATTGAAGGTAGGGTGGTCCAGAGGTCATCCTTGTCTTCTTCCGCATCTGATTCTGTGGAGGAATTCTTAATGTGAGGGAGAAATCTGGTGGATTTTCTATCACTATAGAGGTTATAATGGTCATGAGAAGATGCATTTTCGTCCACTATTTTACAGTTCATTACTGAGATATATTTGAAAGGATTGTTTTTTACAATTAACTATTTTCATATGGTCCTTGGACCTATGAGTTTGTGTATATCACCTTGAGAATATTTCTGGTGAGCTCATTGTCACTATCGATCAAACACCAAGGATTTTTATGGGTGGTCCCCAATCCATTGGGGGATGTATCATCTATATCTTCATTCACATTAGTATTTTTTATCCTTTTTATAGAACCCCTATTCAACATATTTAGGTCACAATTCTCAATGGAAGAACTATTAACATGTTGTATGACAACCTTTCCAATGATGGGGTATTTTAGACATGGATGGAATTTTAAAGGTAATTACAAGAATTTGTAGAGATAGGGACTCCCATTTAAGATATTATATGTGGAATCTTTTTGGATAATAAAAAACTCATCATTATTGGTGAGATCCCTAAACATATCTTTGAGTATGATCATCCTGATAGGGTGTTTCTCCTTTTTACCAAACACATTAATGGTCAACTTTGTGGGAGACAGGTCCCCTTTGATATATCCCATACATCAAAGGTTACAAATCTAGATGAGGTTGATCCTGAAACAATTATAAATCATATTCACATTTGATATATACATTATAGTGTCTACCCGAAACATGTTGGGGACTAATGTGCCCTTTTATTAACTACAATTTATCATATTTTGTGAATGAAATGATGACCTCGAATTATGATGGAATGATCGCTACTAAAAAATCCTCAACTACAAAAATATCAATTTGTTACTCTTATGGGATATGGAGGGCATTAGTTAGTGAATTAATGTGTTATTTTGAATGATGAAGTGAATTATGAATGGGTATATTTCTTGGGACAACCAATTTTTGAATTAGAATGTCATACTTTTGTATACAGGTTGGTGTATTACCATGTGGTGATTCTCTATGACATGTGGATCAGCAGTTTATAAATTCAATGTGGATGAGAATAGTTCTTGTTAAGAGGTAGAGGGGGAATCCTTTTAACCAGGTGTAGGTCATGTTGGCCTTCCCAGTTTCCTCGATTGATCAGATAATCGAACCGCAACATGATTATAATGAGAGAAAATTGAGTGTGAATGACCACATAAAGATTGTATGATGCCTTTATTCCCTTTCTGATCCTTATTGAGAATTTAACCAAGATTATTAGATACATATATATCCTATGTGGAAATTTGACCAAACTTCTGTGTTCACAAATGTCCATGGTGTCCCCTCCATCCTCGGTTCTTGCGCATGAGGTATCATGTTCCCCTATTTTGCATGAGAAACTCATATTCTGAGTTATATTCAACATCAAAAAAGGGGAATCCCATGTGTATCATTTTGATAGAATAAATTTGAGTTCTTCATCTAATGAGGGTTCTATTTGGTGGGGGTGGTTCCAATGATTTATATGTTTCATAGAAGAAATTTGAAATATATAGAGCTTTCATTGGACCACAATAAGACTCTTCATCATCTATTTCATCATAATTCGCATTGTTACATACACTTTTGGGAGAAATCATCTATTTAACCTTCATAGGTGGTGAATCTATTGTTGGTATGTTTAGTTGTGCTCTTAGGGAGGCATGACCTCAACCAATTTTTTTTGAGCATCCATTTGGCAAGTATCAACTCATATCCTGCCAAACAATTCTTCAAAATACTATAATATTTTCACTGATAAATGGTTATAAATTCCAACTACTCTAAGGATTTATCTTACACTACCAATATCAAATTGACCATTACTTGGAAGATTTATTTGAAGATGATTTTTTCCAGGATATTATGACCATGACTGTTATTGATAGGGATGTACTCATGATGGTTAGTGAGGTTAACCTAGTCAGGCATCCAAGATTCTGGTAGCCTAAGAATGTCATTTAACATAGATACACATAAATAAATGATGACTCGTTCATTTCTAAGGGATTATTGTTTATTCATATATTCATCAAATCTCGATTGACCATTATTTCCTTCTGCTTCAGGATGAGGGTGATTTTGTGGTTTCTTTCACTCAATAGACTTTGATGGGTGGTTATGGACTTCCTTAGGTGCTTGGATGGGCTCCATTGTTGGCTTGAAAGTGACACCTATAGATTATGTGTTTTTTTATACTTTTTCCATTTATTAATGGAACGAGTTGATATTTGGATTGGGTTCAAGTAGTGGTGTCCAAGAGACATTGTTTCATTTCTATAAATTCATGGAGCCCTCCTAGATACTCAATTTAAATCAAATGTATCTGAGACATACCTGGGGGATTTTAATAATACATTTCTAGAAATGATTCCTCTTATAGAGAGATGTTGAGAGATTAGGATAAACATTAAATTATAGAAATTAATTTATACACACGCTCAGTCAAATATTTCATTCAGTATGTCAGTTGAAAAATTGTCTTTTTCCACAATTTGGAGCTGAACTGATTATAGAATTAATGAATAAGTATATCCCTTATACAATGGATCCTACGGGAATATTGTTATACCAAACAATGGTTGGCCTTGTAAGTGATTTTAAAAAACATTATCTCTTTTTAATCATATTTTTATCGAGGAAACATAATTAGGATACATTTTTTGTGAGATGATATTTGGGGTTACCTTCACCGTCCAATGTGGAGAAGGTAGGACATCAAAAAAGTGGGTGGTGGGAATGTTTCAACCACCCATTCAGGATATAGCTTTCCCTAAGGAACCAATTCTGCACATCTCCCTTATATGGTTTAGTTCGAGTAGCTAGGGGCTCAATGAAATTACTCAAATCGATTTTTATGTTTAGCTGGTCTTCCTTTAGTCTATATCTAGTGAGTGGGGCTAATGAGGTGTTCCCACCTTCGCCTCCCAATAATTAGCATTTTTTAAAATAAATTAATGATATCAATGTTGAGGGAGAGGCTCTCACCATAATAGAGTGAATTCATGATCATTTTCGACTTCCTCATTTACATAGACCATCTTTTTAAATATAGAGATAGTATGATGCTCAAATTCCACTCTTGTTATTGGATTTTATCTTTTAGGTGGAGTAATATTTTCCCTATTATAAAGTTGATACCCACTTAGAATATTTATCATATGTAGTTCATTGCTATGTTATCTGAGAGTTTGTATCTGACTCTCATATTATAAAAACTATTCATCAAAGAATTAACCACAACTCATCGGGGTGGTGATTGGGATATAGCCAAAACATTCCCTTTTACTTTGGCAGTGTTCCTCTAGAGAGATGGAAACTCGATATTTGTAGGATCCATATTTTGGAGCCTCCATTGGTTCTGAGTTCATGCGACGCCATTTTATACATCCAAATAGCCCTTCTATTCGTGTATGTATTCTATATTCCTACCCTCATCATTTGAGTCTCAATCTACCATATCTATTATTTTGATAGTGAATACATTAACATATTCATATTGATCAATAGTTGTTGTTCCGTTACTTTTGAAACAATATAATGATTCTCCAGTTCTTTCATTATGTTATTTATTTGATCCTTGAGCCAAATTGGGAAGGTTTGGATTGAGACCATTGTGGAGTCTAATCTCCCTTTCCAAACACTCCTTTATTCATGGTCTTTGAACAACATCATTTTGGTATTTTCAAGTTTTATTTACCAAATAATCCCCAAATAATTGAGTTTTGTCTTGTGGTGGGATGAATCCGACCATTGATATTTACCTTCTATCCTAGGCATGATTTATTCTCACTATGGTGATGATGGTGATGAAAATTCCCTCATCCATATTGGTTGGGGTTATTTATGACAATATTTGTCATTGAATGAATTTTAGGTTGAGGGTACAATGATTCCTTTTAGATATTTGATTACTCTCAGGAAGGAAATTGAAATATAAATGCCAACAATCCATCTAGACGGTGTTGATCTGAAATCACCATAGATTTCCCTGGGACCATATTAGGGGATAATGAACATTATTATAATGATTGACATATATGTACCCCAAGCACATTGGGCATGTGTTCCATTTCAGATATTGTAGATACATATTGAATCCTCTCGGGATTGGAAGAGAAAAGGGGTGGAGGTAGTGGTAGATATTCCCCCAACATGATGGGTTGAATTTTCTCTAGGATGGATACTATTAAAGCATCTATTACAACCTATTTGATGCGGAATAGTTGTGATCAAGTTGGATATGGGTGTGATGGCGGCCCATGACAAGAATAAATCTTCTTCTAATGTTATCCAATTGATTTCAACTTTTGATTATGTGTATGAAGTGAAATTATATTTATTAGAGGATCCCCCTTCAAGGGTCTGATGGATATCATCTCCCTCGATTTGTAATGTACGGGAAATGATGATGATGGGGAGTTTATTGTATAAGTAACTGGCCTTATAATTACCTAATCCCCTAATTTTTTCAGAGTTTTTGACATTACATGATGGCATATATGAGCAGTTCGATTTCTCTAAGTGTGTAATTAAGTTTAACACTCCATACATTCCCTTTAGTTGAATATGGAAGCATTACATATCATCTTAGATCATATTCTAAGGGGTTATGATGTACTGGGGGAATGCACGTTATATATTTTCATTGTTATTTTCCTATTTTGGATCCTAGACAAAGGAGATAGCAGATAAGTCCAGCTGATAATATAGTATGTTGATTTTATGGAGGTGACCCTCATATCCTGGATAAGGGATGTGTCTATTATTTATTATATGATTATATTACCATGTATTTTGGAATGGATACCGCATGAACTATATTTATATCTCATCTATGATCCCATAATATTATGTAGTGAGGGTCCAACACATGATTGGGATGTTTCTTCTGGGTAACTCTCTCTATATGTCATTGTCAGCCTCTTATTCATCACGCATCATTCCACAATCCAATCAGACCACAAAATATTTTTATTGGGTTAGGTTGATGTCCCAAGAGGTGTGATGATGGATATTTATGGAGAGCAATATTTTGATGACCACAATGTTTTGGTCAACCCTCATTATGAAGGTCTCTGGGTATTTAACACCTCTCTATGAAAAGATCTTTTGGAATGGAGAGGATTTCCTTATCCAAGTGAGATATTTCCATGGGGAGTTTTTCCATGTTGTATGTCTAGAGTATAGTCCTGCTTATCCATCTCCACACTACAATGAGGTGGAAAACCATGGGAATAATTTTCTTCCACATCAGTTAATGAGATAATGGACACTTTTGGTGTTGATAATGTTTTTCAAATAACCTCAGTGAATTTTATATTGACCGTGTTAGGGTTGTGGGTCTTGTTCAACATATTACCCGAAATTTGATGACCTAGATTCTAAAATTTCGTAGGGGTATGGGTGTACTAAATGATGGTTTTTGGATATTCTTGATAATCATATGGTGTTGCGAGAATATGATCCCACTACTGAAAAACTACTACAATATTCGAATAAACATCCTCATTATTGGTAGGAATATAATCTTGTACAGAGGCATGTTCCATTTTCACTTTGTGAGCCATGGTTAGGATAGTAATATGAGCTTCATTATACAACTATGTAATATGTCATTGTTATTTCTTGGAAGCCGTATGAGCATGCTTTGAGGTATGAGCTACTATCACATGGTGAGACCCAGTTGGAATTAGAATATAATATCAGTCCAAATATGAAATTCCCACAGGAATATACCGAAGGACCTCTACAATGGGAGAAGTTAAATGGGTCTCCAACTATATTGCATCAGAATGATGATGGTGCAACTTTTTTGTTGATGTAGGAACATTGGCCTCGATTCCATGACCTTCTTGTATATTCCAAGATGATTCCTTAAGAGAAACATTTTCATTTCATGACAAATGATCCATTTTTACATGAGTGTCCCCAGCTATAATAAATAAATGTGCCTAATTTTGGGCCATTCGAGTATTCCACAAAACTTCTTTGATAGGAATATGAGAATGTCTTGAGGAATGTTCTACTATCACTTTGTGATCCCTGGTTTGAATAGGAATATGATACCATTCTGATGCCTATTCCTTAAATCGAATATAGTTATAATCCTCCAAGATGGTAGAAATAATGTGTTCTTTTTCTAAAGGCATGACTTATTTATAATGATCATAGTGATTAGGAACCCTGGATACATGGATAAGAATATACCCCTCTCTAAATATCTATACCAGTGCTAGAATTTGAGGACATTTATTTTCAATTATTTCTATGATATATTGACATTATTGAAAGATGTGTGCTGCTATATAAGCCAAAAAAATTATCTCTCAACTATGTATTGCTATATATCACAGATTTAAGTGGGGATATGATCCCACAAGTTTCCTAATTGTTTCACTAGAATATGTTTATGGACTTCAACCATGAGGTTTTAGATATGTGTCTCCCCCTTGCTCATTGAAGGAATATTCACACTTACATGTCCTGAGCAAGTAAGGACATGTGCCTGCTCACTGGTTACTGATGGAATATATTAGTATATATAATTAGTGGAATTGGGGATATGAGCCCACATGAGGATATCGAGGGTCTTCCGTATTTTATGTTCATGGTCATCATATGTCGTAGTGTGTTGGGTGGTACCCTCAGCAGGTGATTGGTGGGTACTGGTAGGATGGTGCAAGAGACGACGGTTAACATGGGCCTTCCTCAGAAACACCTAAAACAAATGGGAGACTTATTTTTTCCCCTTTCCACCATCATCATATACTATAGGTGGTGTTTTCCACTCTCTAGGGATAATCTATCGAAGAGGGTGGTTGTGGTGATGATGGACCCCGGATTCAATGCAACATTCTGTGGACGATGCATACTCATCAAATCCAGTACTTAGAGGTCCACACAGATATTCTTGATGATTTAGAGTGTATCATATTTATTATATTTCTATTCAATTGTGTTTTTTACATGACATTAAATCTTTCCAAACAGTGTGATCATTTTGCGACCCAGTAGGGATACATCCATTGTTGGCGTTCATGAATTGTTTCAGGATGATGAAATTATCTTGGATCGGGATGTTGTTCTTGAGAGTAGTATCTAGAGTTTTCTATAAAACATGGAACAAGGTCACTAATTAGTGTAATATCATAGGTACGATGTGTTATCTATCTGATATTCATGGTTAACACAATTTTTTTATTCCTAATTGGAAAATTCTTCTTGCCTAGACCTTTCAACGTGAAGATGGACTTATTTCTTGGGAACCCAGGTTATATAACATCACCAATAACATTCAACTTATGCATAACATATATTTTTCATTATGATTTAAAAAGAATTTTTCTTGACCCATGATTACCCAATATTTTTATATTTGATATATTCATGTCAGGTTAAATTTTTTTGTTTCAATAGAGAAGTTATGATCATGAACCCCTATCGAGGTGGATTCGGTTGGGAATGATGGTTGATTGTGAGGGGTTCAGTTATTTCACAATCAAAAATGCCAGGTAACCAATTTCCATCTTAATGGAAACTCCCAAGTGTTCCCCCATCTATAACATGGTACATAAAAACATTCCAAAGGTAGGTAGTAAATTGGTGTTTAAAAACCAATGATGCCAAACGACTCTCATTGGTCGAGAGTATGGGAGTTCGAGCTCATAAATACCTTTTGGGGGAAATTTTTTCCTACTATAGGAATCTCTTATAGATTTATGATATGTTTGAGAATCTCTTACTAATCCAGATGTGGGAATGTATACCCTAACACAATAATTATAGTGTAACTCTATTTTTATGAAAAAGAAATTGGGGATCTTGTAGGTGAATCCAACTGTATTTATTTGAGTCTACACACCCATTTCCAGGTAATGAATAGACGATACTATGTTTATTTTATATAACAAGGTGATACATAATTTTTTACCATTTTGGGAGGAGGTTAATTTTATGATAATGGGAATGTGCCTTTATGAGGCTTCCAGTGTATCCCATTTATTAATAGAATGATAACCCACATAGATTTTCAAAACCAATGATGATTACGATCATGCTGAAAGGAAATTTGATTTTGAAATTGGGAACAATATATTTGAGACTAAGTCTCAAGGATATGTCCTATGTATCATGGTTATACTAGTAATCATATTTATTGTATTCTAGTCATATGATTGGGGTTGGACCCAAGGTAGATTCCCTAATAAGAGGGATATTTATATGATTCAACTCATTGAAGATTACATAATTATAATTATATAGCTATTGGAGAATCATGATGCCAATGATGTGTTCATTGGGGCTCCCTAAGCCCATGTGATCTACACTCTATGTGAGAAATAAGTGATAGATTGTGATCATTCTCATTACATATAGATGTGGGGAATACGTTTAGGGACTTCTCTTAGGATTATAAATATAGTGCTGATCAATTATTGGAGTGTACTATGTATCCTAGTAGTGTTTATTATCTGACATATCGTAGTTCAATTGACATATTTTTCCAATAAGTGATGTGGTAGGATGATCATCCCATGGGAATGATGGGGTCCTGAATGTTTAAATATGGGAGACATGGAGGGAATTACACTAACGTGGATTACTATTTTAGTTTGGTCTTGGGACATAAGATATCTTCATCTATATCTTAGTTATTGATGGATTTAGTGTCTTGTAGTTGAATTGTTCAAGGCTTACACAATGAAATTTACCTTTTGATCGGTCCTTACACAATAGAATTTCTCCTTTGATTAGGCTTACACACTGAGGGTGGACAAATTTATCAAGCCCAAGGATTATCTTTTGATGATAAATATGGGTCTATGGCCTCATAAAGTCATCCTATATATCCTATTTATGGTGGGAATTAAATTCATCATAGTTTAGTTGTTAGAGGATTATATACTGGGGTTTCCCTTTCGATTTGTGATTAGATATAGACGTTCCGCTCATTCTAGGAGCCTACACAATGGAACATACTTATGACCAGGGTCTACACACCATAGGTGGAAAAAATTATCAAGCCCTAGGATTCCCTTTTGATGCTTATTATGGAGCTTGGTCATCAAGTAGGCGGGCTATATGTCCTGGTTATGGAGGGAATGAGAGTCATTATAGATAAGTTGGTTGGGGGTTACAGACTAGGTATTCTCATTTGATCGAGGCTTACACTCTAACATTACCCTTTTTATCAGGTATTACACACTTATGATTCCCTTATGATCATGGATTACGCACTGAGGGTGGAAAATGTTATTAATCATAGGGATGCAATGTTGACTTGGCCAGCTTGCTTTCTTGACATTCTTGACTTCCAGCATGACATGCCTTGATTTCATTCTTTGAAAATTTGGAGGATGTTTTTATATGTATAGTTATATTAAATACATATCCAAATACAATCACATGATCCAGTTGGATTTTCTATGGGACTCACTTATCCGAGATGGAATTTTTTTGGGTATTCACATAATAATTTCTCACTTGTGTGGAGAACATCATGAGAGCTGGACAGATGATCCTAGAATCCATCGCATGATCATGGATGACATGAATAGAGGGTTTCAAATGACCTGTATGACATTCCATATTTTCATCATGAAATATGGATGGAATTATTTAATATAAATGTTAGTGTTAATACGAAATTTCTAAAGGGTGAAACATGATCCTAAATGATATTCCTAGAGGTCATAGTGATATATGGATGGCATTCATTGAGGGTATTGTGAGAAACATTTTACATGGATGGGTGCTACTATAAGACTCATATAACATATCATGTTGTCATCATTTGATTCGGGATTCATTTTTAAATGATATCAAAAGGTTTGGATGAAATTCCTAGGGAATTATACTTGTCATCGGTGTATGTTTTAAATGAACCATGTGACTTTCTTTGAAATGTCCATTTAACTTTTAATGATCTAGAAAATATACCAAAGGAGCATCATGAGATCTGGGCGATGTGTCCAGGTGTTATTTTTTGTCCGGGGTGGTTCACATGAAGAGCATGTGTATTAAAATATATGTTCTTCACAAAAGTCTCCCATTTTATAGTCCTTTTTTAGAATTAAATTTGAAATTCCCTAGATTTATTGAGTGTTTTCATTTATTATGTCTAACATGATTAATTATATGTAGAGGGTGTTCATCGCACGTCCTGCTAGAATTATTTATCATGATTTATGAATGATAAAATGAAGTTATTTATGCATGATTCCAGATTTCTCTAGTAATTCTCCAATTCTTACCTAAAGGAATGATTTTTTTTTCATAAGAGTAGGCGCTCTAAACAATCCTCTATATTTATTGGGTGCATTGATGTATGGTTCCAAAGAGAAAAAATTATTCTCTTAGGAATTGATAATTATTAAATTTCATGATAGCGTGTGATATTTATAGGCCTGACCACCCTAGTTTTTTTCACATTTCAAGGTATGTATCACAAGAATAATTTCTAGAGTAGGGGGAGGGATTTGGCATTATGAGCTCTATGAGTCCACACCAAAAACAATTTATGAGGAGTCTCATGATTTTATGTGACCCAGGGATCATCTATTAAATTCCACAATTATTGTGTTATTTCCAACAAATAGGCTATTTTTTAATCATGTGAACATTCTAATTGAATTCAAAATTATTTGGATGACCTGTACAATCGACATCATTAGAATAAGATTTCGATTATAAGTACTTAATATAATCTTAGGTGACCTGCCTATATCCTATTTCGAGATAGAGATGGCTTGTAAAGGGGGCATTTCAGATATAAGAATGGCCTGTCCAAGGGAATTATGAGACCATAATATGGAAATAATAGGTCCATATCATGAGTTTTTTGACATTGAGAGGATCTCGTCCTTCCCCTTTCCATTTATTATTATTAATAACAAAAATTTTGGGGGTCTTGTGTGGTTTAATGAGTATTAGAAAAGACAATCACTCTACCTCATGGTGATGCGGCATGTGATGAAAAATGATATTTGTTGAGATTCATGATAATTTCATTGAGAAATCCATATATTTTTCTATTTTTAGTCAAAGGGGTAGTGTGAGGTTTCCTGAATATTCATTAGGCCCTATGGGTGACAATAATAACCTTCCAGTGTGATTTCATGTGATGAGGCAGAGATGACGTTCGATGAATACGGTGCCTTGAAAATCACCAGGGCTTTGTCACATGATTCTTATGACCAAAATAGGCTCCCACATTATCCAATTTTTATTTATTTTATTTCTTTTATAATTTCGTGTGTGCTTCACTAGTTTTCTTTAGTGTCCTCATGAAAAATCTTTTTCTACAATGGTGATTCATCATGTGAGTTTTACCCCCATAAGAGGCTCCAAAATTTTGGATATTTTCCTATAGTGTTTCGATGATATATGTATGGTTCACCACACATCTGCCAGTTGACTTTTAGTTTGAGGTAGGGGATCACATGTGATTATTTCCACAACATCACTAGCTATTAAAGGTGCTTTTAGGGAGCCTAAGGACATGTTGAAGGGACATTTCTAGGCCTTACAGATGATATAAATTTCATGTGACCATCCTCATGGGCTTCCAATGGTTAGGCGATCACTTGTATTCTAGGGGTTCATGCAATCTACGTGACCTCAACCACTTTATTATTCCTTTATATTGTGGAAAAAATAATACACATGTTTAAGTGTTTCTTCATTTTTTTAATTTTCATATGTTCATTTTGCAGGCAACAAAAACAAAATGTATAAATGTATTTTTATAGTTATGTCACTATAATTAAATCTAGTATGTAAATTTATTCATTCTAAATATTTATAAATACTATTTAAAAATTTATAACTAAATAAAAAATTACACGTCATTACATATGAATATATATGTAAAATTTAAGACATATCAATATATAAGCCATGTATAAATTTTTTAAATCAATATATTGACATATTATAAAAATTAAATTAAAAATAATGATATAAATCATATGAAATTACTTATTTTATATTTTCATCAAATCAATTTATAACCATTTTTTGTTCAATATAAACATATATTAATATCAATACACTTCTATGAAAGTATATATAATTATTATATATAAACAAATGTGTATTAATAAACACACATATATATTAATATTTAACATATATAAATGAATATTAATATAAAAAATACATAATTAATGATAAGTGTGTATATTTATATATATCATGTAATCTTAATATATAAGAATAAATAGAAATATTTATAAATATACAATAATAAATGATTTGGGGAGTGGTAAAGGAAATTGGGGCACCAAAGGGAGGTTAGAAGATCAATACTCAGCACCATCAGGTATTTGAGGATTCGTTCAAGCATTGAGGAAGGGTTGGGGTGTTCATGTGTGCCTAGTTGTGGCTGAGTGAGTGTGATAGAGAGTTGGGGTTTGGGTATCACTAAAAGGGGTATCTATCTTTGATTGAGGGGGTGTAATATTGCGTCAAAATATTATTTTTTAAAACTTTTGAATAATGCTAATAACAGTCCCTTTTATCAATGATTTTTTAACACTATAAAAGTCATCCAACATCAATGCTAAAAAATTGGTGATAATGGTACCCTTTATAATCGCAAGATAAAACCCTGATAAAGGCCACAATTATCAGTGTTTTTATTTAATTCCTATAGAGGCTTTATTTTCCAGTGGTTATTATAACCCTAATAATATACAACTTTTAACATCTCTCTATTACACAATGATTTTTTTAGTGGTGGTATGACCCATTTTTAACATTGTTAAAAGCAGAATATGTAGTAGTGTGGGTGAAAAGAATATCCATTCCTTATAAATGAAGGTAAAAGGTAAAATTTTTATTTAAAGATCCTTTTAGAAATGTTATGGGATTCATTTATATTCCTCATAAATAGTATGAAAAAATATGTTTTCTTAATTTCTATCCATTTCATATGAAAATTTTCATTTTTTTACTGTTATATGATGAATTCCAATTCATCATTAACCTTATAAAATAAATATTTATGAATAATCGTTCATTATTGAAGTACCAAAATTAACTTTTAAGGCATCATAAGAGCCACAAATTAATAAAAACATCATTCATTATTTCATAAAATATTTACTAGAACCAATATATTATGTACAATTAATCCAATATTGATAAATATAATACATTATCCTCCAATATAATCTCAATAACCCAAATATTTCAACATAATAAATTCATTAAATTGTAATTCCTAGTAATCGCCCATTTATTTCTAACAAAATATAATCCCTATGAAACTAAAAGATCTGTTCACACTTGTTTTTTCCAATATCAAAGTTAACATTTATCCACAGAAAACATGAACTAACTCATAATGTCACATTCCAATCATGTGAATAAAATAAAATATAATAGTAACCTAAATCCCTAGAAATCATCTATGATATTATAACTACATTAAAAACATATGATTATCCTTTTTTCAATAAATAAAATAACAGATTTACAAATTTATTCCATAAATATGAAAATTCGGTAATATTAACCAAAGAAAACATAAATTTAAGAATCATCAAATCAAAAATAAATTCCAAGATCATAAATATGATCTAGTTTAATTTTTCCATATCAATACTCTATTCATGCAAAATAAATATTATCATCCTCAAAAAAAGATTAGGGATAACTTTTCTATTTTTTGGTACCCTATAAAAATATCAACATTCCCCAAATTCACTTTTCTTGGATATCGTTAAAATTAATCGTCATATTTAAAATCCTTATATAAAAAATTTCATGGAATGATCCATAAATTTTTCAAGAATATTATTACCAAAATATCATTGATATAACACTTTTATAGTATAATTCATGAATACCAATACCAAAACACATTAATACTTTCACTGTAACGATTGTAAGAACATAGGTATATCCTTAGTCTGGTAGATAATGAATGGAATATGGAAGTTCAATTATTGATTCTAATGTTCCACACACATAATATATTAAACTATAATTGTTAAATTTCGATGAAGATCATATCACTCCATTGAACTATTCATTTTCATTATCAATTAATTGATATAAGACATTATATTCTAAATAAAAAACATATTCTTCTTCTTTTGTGACATTCTTTTTTTATTTTCTTCCCAAATTACTAAAATGAAGAAAATTAGACATTTATTCATCCATGAACATTACCACATTATCATCCATAAAATTACATCATTCCCATATTTGATATATTGGGAAGGACACCAATGTTTATGTTGTTAAATATATATCACTCTGTATGATGAATCATATTAACAATGATTATTCCGTATAGATTAAAACTAATTTAGACTATATGGAGAACATTGATTTCATTTTACATAACATTTAAAATTCAAATAATTCGCACTAGTTAAAAAAATTTAACTAAAAAAATTATAGTGTCATCACTAAATGCGGAACCATACAATCTGGAAAATTCACATAGAATCAAGACATATTCCTATAAATCTATGATATATTCGGTATAAGAAATATCAAACATGATTGTATTTTAGACAAATAATTTATAATAATTCATAATGAAGATGTGAATTAATCCATTTATATCGATATGAACTTTCCACACAAGCGTGTAGTAAGGGATAATTCACCATGAAACATAGTGATGGATAAGATACACTAAACCAACACTTTTTAGGGATATTACCTCATGATAAATCTCCTCATATAAGATGAAAAATCATAGTATCTATATAGGGATGTATTTCATGGAAATAATTATGAGTATATAATATAATGTGTCAAATTATCATAATATTTTATGGTTTTATGATACATTATCTATGTTTTACTAAATTTAGTTCCCAAGGGTTCTACTAATAATATTTTAATACTACATATAACAACAAAATCTCTAGAAACCCATTATCGATGTATTCTTATTAATATATCACTAGACACATGTGATAACAACCAAGTGGAAAAAATGTTTTTAGTAGTCTTGGTAAAAAAATAGAAACATGAATCTCATATTTACATTTGAAATGTATAAAATAAAATTTGATATATTATTTTAGAATATCATTATTATAATTATCATATCTATATATTTAATTCATATTAAATAATATATATTTCTTATAAAAATGATATATAAGTAAATTGTGAGTTAATAGACTCATTATGGGTTTCGTACAATGGAATAAATAATGAATAAACAATAAATAATTGATAATTTATGGTAAATAACTGAAAAATATTCCATTTTTTCAATAAAATAATAATGAAACACATCCCTAAATAATGTCAATATAGTAATATCATGGAAATTAAATAAATAATTTTCAATTATGTAAATGATTAATGACTAGATTCGTGATCACATATATGATGATATATTTACCATCAATGTATTATTCTCACACATTATAATTGGTTGGTAGGTATACACCAAAATGCCATTTAATAAGTCTATCTAATGGGATTTTATGGTGAGACTTGTTGATTCATTAAGGGGTTATCTATAATCAAGTCCACCCTTCATTGCTTTTCTACTTAATTCATCATATATTGAATGAAAAAGTCAATTCTGAAACAATATTCCGTATAAAATAATTATTGTCTAAAGAATATGGAATATAAAGATTTCCCTAGTTATTTAAATAACTATCATTTTAAAACATCATATGTAAAAACAATATACCAATCAATATATAAAATAATAATAAATATAAAGAATATTTATATTTAACGGAAATGTAATTTCTATTGATAAATAAACATAGTAAAGTGAATGATTCAAGAAGATGTTATTGTGCACAAAAATATTATAAGATAAAAGATGATTGTAAATTCCACATAAAATATTTTTTCAAAATAAAAACATGTATTTTGAGGAATAAAAAAATGGAACAAATATATTAATATAATATTTAAGTAATGTTTTTTGTTTATAAAACCATTTAAAAATTATATATTATGATAAATATCTAAAAATTGTTATGACGGATAGAATATCTGTTAACACCATATAAGTTAAAAAAGAAAATTCAATTTTATTTTATTTAATTTATGTCGATAATAACCCTTTAAAAAAAATTTAAATATTCAAATAAAACCTTTTTAAATGTCTAGGATAATATATATTTTCCTTCATACATAATATGAGTAAAATATTGCTTTTTAAAAACAATACTAAAAATACGGATACAGATAAATAACATACTTAGTTGAAATGTGAAATAAGAACAAATTTTCTTTTAAAATTTTATTTGTTTGATTCACATCACAATGACATGAAAATATTGATGAAAATAAGATATATCCTTGAATATTTATAGGATAAAAGAATATATGCATCTTATGAAGGATAGATGTCAAGATTCTATAATTGAAAAAAAGTTGATCCCAAAAATTTGTTTCTAGAATAAATCAACACCTCTTTCATATCATTTTAATTTGAACCCTGTGAAAATGTAATATTTAATTGAAAAATTAATCATAATGAATAAATATATAACCACGATAAAATAATAATAGTCTAAATATTTAATACACATAAAATTTAGTTGGTTCTTATAAATTATTTTCACAATTATGTGAAAATTGAGATAAAATCTCTAAAATAGATCACATCGTTTGAGTAAAAATTTATTCAATGAATTAATTTTGTGAAAAAATGTAAATACTAAAAAAACTAGAAGAAATATAGAATAATATAAAAATATTTAATTTCATATATAATCATTTCATGACATAGACAATGAAGTATAAGTATAACCCAATTATTGGAAATTGATTTAAGAAATAGCTTACCTCAACATAGAATATAATTTTGGGTTGGATTAACCTATAATATGTATATTATTATTTATTATAACCATATAAAATGACAATATACGAATCTATAAAAAAATATATAATGCATTTATATCTTATTAACACCTAATTGGTAATAATCAATCACTATTATCACTGTTTTGGTTGTTCACTGCATCATTTATCATGATAATTATCGAATAATAGTTTGATCTATTTTCTTTTATTGTGGATATATAATAATCCTAATTTTAATAACAATATAAATATAAATATAATATATTATATATATTTTTTTATCAATCTATACAACTTCATGAAGGTAAAATGAAATGCAATGTTAATGGAGATGAAGGGTTGTACGTATGCTTGGAAAATGTTATCACATTTCGATAGATGGATGAAAATAATGATAAATATTAATTCCCCTATGTAAAATTATTTTTATATATTATATATCATACATATTCATTAAATATATTATTATTTTTAACTATGAAAAGAAGATAAGGAAAATTGGTCACATCACGTTTTTGAGGTGGTAGTCCACACGTACGCATTAGAGACATATTCGTATACCAATGAATTGGAATATGAGATGTTAGATATGATATTATAATTAAATAATAATAAATATATCATAAATTGAATATATATTCATTAATTCCATCTTTATAACCATCTTAGCAATGTAGTGATGAAATGAGAATTACACCAGTACATGGAGACAGTATGTAGTACATATACAAGAGTGATGTTTTCACATTATATAGGATGGAAAAGAGATATAAATTAGTTGATATATAATAATAATAATAACATATTTCAATATTTATGATACTACATATATTATTTTAATATGACCATAACAAATTTAATATAATTGAATAAATAAATAAATATGACATTGCTGGTAAAAATGACACCCTCTTATTTAATAGACATATTTTAGACCCCTTCTTAAGGGACATTGAAATTTAATTTTCAAAATAAAATAAGAACTAATTTATGGATATATAATTTTATAATAAAACAATCTTAGGTTTTTTTAATCTATAACTCTGAATAATGAAAAAGAAAAGAGAGAACGAATGTATTTTAATATCTAAGGGTTATGGGGATCTTGTAGTTATTTAATGTATCAAATTTATAATAATTAATTTTAAAGTTGATATAGATCTAAAGTGATATAAATCAAATATAATATGATAATGTGTTTATATATTATAAAATAATTTGTTTCATATAAATAAATTAATGTTTTAACCCTTATCTCATAGTGTTGTCCCTCATTAACTATTTTGACAAAAATAGAGACATTAATTTATTTTAATCATAAGGGGAAAATATTGTTATAATAATATGTTTGGTTACCTAAAAAGTTTACATGGGTGTTATATTTAAGAAATTAAAAATTTTATTGAATGAATATAATAATTTTAGGACGTCTAAATTGTAAGATAATATAATGTTTTTTATAAAATATCATTAAAATTATTTTTAAAAATATATGAAATAGTATTATATAACATGTGAAAAAATCATTTGAAAATGAGCCAAATTTTACTATAATTGAATAAAAGGAATATATGTTCTTAATAATAAAATCTAATAATATTTTTATCAATATAGATATTATTAGAAACATTATCTTATGGATTAACCAAATAGTTAGCCAATGTTAAAAATAATTGTTGTTATATATTTTGAAATATTAATGAGTTTTTATTTTAAATATGATGTGAAAATTTTCTAATTAATGAACATTGGGAGGAAATTTTCCCTTTTTAATTGTAATTTTAAAATTTTGTGAATTTTTTTATTTAAAATACTTTATTAAAATATGTTTATCATAAAATACTATTATTGTAGTTTTATGAACTGTACATATAAGTTGGATTTGATAATAACATTAGAAAAATGGAATTAAATTATAACGCATTAAAAAATTTCATATATGTTATTTTTATCTTGAATTTATTTTAAACTTTATCTCACCCAAACAATGATCATTTTTTAGATTTTAAAATTATTTAAAAGATTTCTCTACTCCTTTCACATGCAATGTTCCAACTTAATATAAGAATTTAAGATAATAATATAGTCATTAAATATTATAAATAAATTTCCATGAATAAAAATTCATCTATATATAATATAAACATTAAAATAGAATAATAATTTTTATCCCTGTCAAAAACATTTGTAGTTATTAAAATCATGAAAGTGAAACTTCTTACTTTATCCTTTAGTTATATATTAAAATTTTCAAAATCAACGTAAATTTGAATGAAAGGGTCATATTTTCAATGATATGAAGATTATGAAAATAATAATCTCATAAAATGAAAAAATATATATATTCAATTTTTTTATTAAATATTAATTTATGTTACATTAGTATGTACCCAAATTAACACATTAAACTTTTACGGAGGTGTTAAATTTTTCCATGTTTCTTATTGACAAAGAATAAAAGTATAGGTGACCAATTTACCAATTATGAACCAACTAATTCCAAATAGAGAATCCATTTTTCAAAATTGTATCATTATAAGTGTTCAAAATATATCATAAAATAATCTAACATAAAATTATGATAAAATAGTTTTTTTTCAAAAGTATAAAATATTTTTATACCAAAATCCATATAAAATTATTTTCACTAGCCTCATTTGTATTATTAATATTATATAATGAAATAATATTTTTTTAAAAATTAAATCTAAATGGATATTTTTAAAAACATTTAAAAGTATTAGTGTTTTTCTAAAAACAAACATTTTTTGTATTCATTGAATAAAATAATAATATTCTAAAATTAACCCTCATAAATAATTTTGAAATACTCATAAATATAAATATATCAATTTGAATGAATATATTTTTTAAAATCTCTAGAAATAAATTATAATTATCTCCTAAAAATAAAAATAATTAATTTATGAAGAAAACACATGTTTGATGAAAAAATGTCTTCCATAGAACTTGAATAAAAAATTTATAAGAATTAAAAAATAAATTTTTATCAACTAGGGACTTTATATATTTTCTATAACATTGGTTATTCATATTATTATTCTATAATTCACTTGATAGGTTATATCATTAACATTGTAATATTAGTACTTTTTAGATTATTTAATCTGAATGTTTCTTATAATGTACTCTATCAACCATAGGTTCTTTCTAAATCAAAGATTTTTACATGAATAATTCCTATAAAGGTAATCTTAAAAAATATTCTGTGGCAATCAAATATGATATTCTCATAAACTCTAATGAAATATAAGAACATGTGAATTATTTTAGTATTACGGTAATGAATTTTAAAAAAATAAGCTATAGTAACAGTATATTAAAATTGAAATTCAGATAGAGTATGTAATATTTATGGGTCATGTTATCATTGGTATGGGCATATATTTGAATTCATAATGAAAAAAGTTGTTCAGTATTAGTGTATAATTATGTTAATGAATATATATATTTCAATAAATTAGATCGATAGAATTGATGATTTGTAAGGAACAAATGCTCAAAATTATCATTTCAATTTTCCAACACTTTTAAGGGGAATGTGTGAACCATCATAGCTAAAAAAGCTCAAGCATCAAAGTATATCTCTAACTTATTTAACACAATTTTAAGGAGATTGGAATCTCCTTCCCTAAACAGTTTCCATGGACAGGCACTAACCTGGCAGCCTGGATCGGTCTCTAGAATTTCTTCATAGTGCATTGCTAGGTAATCCAAAGCTTTCATGTACTCATCCTTACTAATATTCTCCATATTAAATCCTTGAACTGATATGAAATTTTTCTTTTCAATCCATTCATCTTGCTCTTTGGTAACTTCCATTTGGAGTGGTCCTCCCATCATTTGATCGACCTCATCCCTCACATCATTAATCACCAAGACTGCCTCCATTATTTCGTCACCAAAATGTATGAGTAGTTTAATCTATTTCTTCAAATCCACGTTCATCCAATGATGAAATCCATCAAGAATCCCTGAGTCACACTTTTTTCATGTGAATGAATCATCCTCCACCACAATCATCACCTCCTAAGATTGCATGTTCACCTCCTCCTCTTGATCTTCTACCTTTGAGATTTCATTCTATTTTTTTTGAGACTGGGATACCTATTTTTCTGGCTCTCCTTTCCTGCCACTTGTAATATCATGTGTTCATTGAGGATCCCCTATTTTTTGGCTGACTAAGTCTCCATCGGTCTAGGGAGGTAGGAGTAGTCTTTATATCCCGTAGCATTTGGCTTCATTGAAATAATGCAGCTCCTCAGGTCCCAATTTTCATTGTTACCTTTCTTTCTTCATAGTCTGTTCAAGCCTTTTCTATACCCTCCCAATCCTTTATTATCAGAGGATAGTTAATCTCAATCAGAATAGGCCTTGGAGGGACACATGGAATATCCTTCAAACTCTCCCTCATTAATGAAGCATTCAAACAGAATGATAAAATTCTAGGAGAAAGAAGACCTCCTCAGGTTGATTCCCTAGCTAGAAGTCAGCATCTTTCTTACACCATTAGAAGCATGATCCCACTCCTTCCCCTCCTTATTGTTACTCTCTCCAAAGTACTGGGTCACCCCTTCAGTATTGTTTCATCCTCCATCATGCACAATTGTAGCTATAAAGAACCAATAAATGATATAAATCCAACTAAACAAGTTATTTCACAAGGGAGAATAGTTTTTATAGATAGAGAAATTTGATTTTATATTAATTTATTTATATAAGAGGGTAGCATATATAACTTCAATCACAATACACACATGTCTGAATGGATTTTAATATTCGATGATTCTAAAATGAAGTTATTATATTTTTACTCGTGAAAAATTATAAAGAAATGTACATTTAAATTATAAAATTAAATGTTTATGAGAAAAATAATTCATACAAAATCTAGAATTTGATAGAGTAATCATCACATTGATGATTTAGATACATTATAACCTTACATTGAATAATGAAAAAAATAGTGATCATGTGATGTTAATTTATATATTCACATAATAAGAGATCGAAATATACATATGAGGATGGTAAAAGATGATCATGTAGTATGATTACAATATCAATTAATATATAGGGATGGTTAATAATGATATTGTTTTTCTATTTAAAAATGACCTCCTAACCTCATCAATGATACTGATTTAGAAGAATGAAATCTTCCATGACATGTATAGTATTGTAATTGAAATTATATTGCATGTAATAACATCCCACCTTCGATAAATTATCACCCAACCATTAATTAATGTAATGATTAATAATTACTCCAAGTATGATACTTTGATGCTAATTCTTTTTTATGAAATAAGTAGTAGAGAATATTAATATTTCAACATTGATAAATAATGTGTCTTTTGGTTTCATACATGATTTTATATACCATGAGATACTAATATAAATAAATTGTTATATGATTATTCTCGTAGCTCATCATTCTATATCCAACATAGGGGAACAAAGATATATAGATATCTATAAGAAACCATTTTGTGTGATAATATATAGAAGATCATTGATGAATATATGTCAAATTTATTATTATAAATACATTTTTAAGAAAGAAAGATATAATTTCAAGGGTATTAGGAAATTACTAGTCAATCTTAGAAAGAAATGGGATATCTTTTGCATGTATTTCATTCTAGGACATCTGAAGATATGAAAAAATAAAAATTTAATGTGTGTTATACTTGACATTATAACAAATTATTTGAATTTACATCAAACTCCATCAAGTAGAAACTAAATATATTAGTGATTTTGAAATGACACATGGAAGACTATTACCCATTATATCTGAAAGTTATATGAGATTAACCTCAATGTTCTTATAAACTCATCAACATTCCTAAAATATAGGTTTCACCATTAGTGTCAGTTATCAACAATAGATATATGGACAATACGAATATAATATTCAAACACATGATGATATTTTTTTGATCATCCTCAGTATAATTTAATGGAGAATGGTTTTTATATTATCCTCTGCTTATGTTCTCAAATAATAATTGTTTCCTATCATGTATCAAGATGAACTGTTATGAATCCGTTTGTGAGAATAATTATAATAATCCATCATAGTAGGATGAATATGGAAAACATGAGGTAATGTAACTTGACCAAGTCAATAAAGTTGAAAATATGGATGATTAAATGAATCAATACTACAGATAAGTATCAAAATGAATTAAGAGATACATTTATAATTATTGAGAACAAATGTAATTTAAATTTATGGATTTTATATTCCATTTCATTTCTCTAAGAAAGAGTGTCATGAGTTTTTGGAGGAATGAATAGTTAATGCTTAGATGAAATATCCCATATGTGATTCATGGTTACATCAGGTTAGTGACATATCAACTAACACCTTTCCCAAACATTTATCAAGTGTATGAAATAATCCATTTATCCCTCTTGAGTATGTACCTACCATATCTCTTACAAGTATCAAATAAAGCTTTGTAAATGGTTAATAATGATCTACATTTTATGGAGATACATGGGAATATATTTGACTATAAGTACAAATTAGTATTTAATAGGACAACTCACCTTGGTAATATAATTTGAGTCACTTTATGTACAAAGATTCAACAAGGATGCCTTAGGATGAAACATAATATATGTACTATAATTTAATTTCATTGATTTGTGTTAAATGAAATTTCTAGGATTAAATTTATAAGGGTTGGAGGAATGTAATTGATTAGACTTTTTTGGTAATTATCCATACTAGTAATTATATGTGTGAAATATTTTATAATATAGTATAAAACACATTCACCACATACTATAAATCAATAAAACATTATTATATTAACTTATAAAATTAATTATAGACGAACAATATAACTAATAATATTTAAAATGGAATAATGTTACAATAATAACAAAATTTTACTAAAATAATACTATTTGGATCATATGGGTCTCAAAGGATGATTATACACATATACAACACTCTATAAAATAAAGAAATTAATAATTTTATAACAATTTTAGTAAATAAGGAATACAAACAAGAGGTGAATGATGAATGTTGGAAATATTAAATATTTCATGTATTTATAAAGTCTATTGGATCTTTTGAAATATTACTATTATAATGTTATGTAGTCCATTAGAAACAGTAACATTATCATTGGAATAGTATCTTGAATATTCTATTAGTAAAACAATATATAGTTGATTTATAAAATAAGAATATATTTAATTTTAATCATAATTAAATTATATTAATGTATTAATGTAGTAAAATAAATATTTTGAAATAGTAAAACCTTAAATGAATTTTTGGAAAATATATATTTTCATTTTATAAAAATTATTTTTGATAATATTAGAACATCTAGATAAAAGTCAACGTTAATTTAGTATTTTATCGGATCTAAAAAACAATATAAATGGTAATAAATAGATTTAATTATATATAGTTTTTTTAATACTATGAAATTTAATAGCGTCATAAAAATTAGTAATATTTAATAATAATTATTCAATTTAAAATATAAAATTACATTACTAGGAATATTAATCTGGTAAAATTGATATCATTTTCTTAATCTTCACATTTAATTTCACTTAGGTGACATTTTGGTATTTTTCATAAATAATAAAATACAACAATGAATAATATACTATAGTATATGAAACGTATTTTTTATATGTTTATAGGAATGATTTTTTAGTCACCAATATGTTAGGTGAAAATATTACATTATTATTTACTCTTATGTCACAATAACCATGCTATTGAATAATATTTTCCTCAGTAGTTGATAACATAATATTTTATTATATCAAACCCATTACCCACCCTTATAAATATCACCATTATCAATCCTTTTCAAGTGACACTAAAAACAACATTACTAGATCAAACTACACCTAATAGGTTGCCAAATCTAGTAGAAATGTATTATATATTTCGGTGTCACTAATAAAAAAATATTCAAAAGTTTAATGTGTATTTTAAAATAGCTATGTCCAAGAGATATGGTAATATTTATATTTCTTAATGCTTTTGATTTATTTTCATTTTACCTTGCTCAAACTATTTTTAAATATCATAAACATAAAATCTATCCTGTAATAAATAATATAATTTTACTATAATAAGAATTGTATCATCAAATAAATCTCACAGCCTATATTATATTGGTGTTTAAAACAATCGATCTATCATGGTGAGCTTTGTCCTATTATATGGAAGATAATATAGAAAATGTACTACCACCATCATATAAGGTTATAATAAACCATTTTATTTTTAAATATTTTCTTAATAATGATATTATAACATGATTAATTTTTGTAATTAGGTAAAAACCATAAAAGAACATGAAACAAAATATATTCCTAATGTTCAATAAAACCACCTAAATGAACTGTAAAATAAAAACATTTAACTTGAATAAAGCATACCATTATTAGAAAATAAGTAGATATTTGTAAATATATAAACTTATATATGGTAATTAATATAACAACATCATACGTCATGATTTATAATGTAATTTTAAAATGAATTCCACCATTGTCATTGTTCCAATGCCACATTATATCTATTAAATAATCATCCTTGGGATGCATAAGATGGATATAATGTCCAAATAAAATGAATTCAGAAAAAAATTAATAAGAATAAATCCCATACACATAAAAAAAATTAATCATGTAAAAAAATAAAGAAGATAATTACAGGGTTTATAAGAATGTACAAAGGGAATTGTGAAATAATGTAAGGGAACAATGAAACAACCATATTTTCATTTGTGTTATGTTTACTTTATATTTACCTATTATTCCACTCATTTTCATCACATATACTACATATATACTCTATATATATCTTATATACATATATATCTAGTTTAAATTACATTTATTCATTAAGAATATATTCATCTTCCCTCTTAAATCCATTATTTAATTAAAACCTAATTATATAGGAATTTTAACATCTTTATTTGTAATAATGTACCGCATTATTAATAGAATTAATATTATATTATTTCACAATAACTCTTAATGATAATTGTTTTTTTTTAATTAATACCCTATGTATTGTTTTCAAACAAATTTTTGTAGTCAATTATTAATATATTTTTAAGTGGGTACATTTACAAACCTATTTAATAACTTTTTCATTATGATTATATATTCAGTTATGATATATACCCATGAGATAGATTTATTTATTCTGATATGAATATGAATAAAATAATAATACCATATTTTATTGTGATTGTTTTTCATATATCATTTGGGTTTATTTATGGAATGATTTTGTAACAAAATTTATTCACATGATTTCTATTATGGAATTTATATGAAACATTTTGGTGGAAATCACATGTATGAATGTATTAATATAACATTGGTTGGAATACAATTTTAAATCCCCATAATTCACTAGTTTACCTATCTCATCTTTTTAGTTACCTTTTATGGAGCATGGAGAATAATACTATAAAATATTTTCCGTTGTCTTTCTATTGATCCTTCACAGATGATTATGAGGATTTTTTTAGGTTTTACAAAATTATTTGGATTTTATATTAATTTGAAAATATATAATTTCTTCCATTATTCCATGTAATTATACATGATTATCTATTTTTACAGTATCGGGAAATTCTTCTTGAATAAATATCATGCTTGTTCATCTATAGGGATTTATAAGCTCAATATATTATTTTACGTCTTTCCCAATGTTATAATTTATATTTAAAAATAATATAGTGGTGTATTCTAAAATTATGGAGTTTGAAATAAATATTATATATTTTAATTTTTATGTTGAATTAATAGATATAAAATATCTAAATGACAGAAGTCCTTCAGAATTTTTATGAATATAATTTTAAAAATTGAAGTTATAATATATTTATGAAACATAATTTTGTAATAATAAATGTTTAACATTATAGTAAAATGGATAAAGGATATGTAAAATATGAATTTATTTATTGGAAATTATTACTCCCTAATATGAGTAATATCATATAAATCATTATGAAAAAATTATGAAATATTTTACAGTGTAACACCCATAGATTTAAAAAGAATATAATTATATTTGATAGGGTAAAAGACATGGAATATTAAGTTTATCTTCTGTTACATTAAAATCTCATTTTATTTTTTTGTTACACCCAATTGCTATTTTTATATATTCGATAGAAAATTCGAATTGAAATACTGAACATAAACCACTGATGATGTATATTACCATTATGAGAAACAAGTTAAATTAATGGGTTTTAATACTATTATGTACTATATGAATTATATATATATATATTAATATAAATTTTTTACTCAATATAAAGTACAAAAAAATTAGCAAATAATGAATCAATTTTTAATTAAGTGATTTTATTTTTCTTAAATATTTTTTCATGAAATAAAATTCCTATTTTTTTCAGAAATATATTATTTTATGAAATTTTGGAAAAATTTAAACTATGTCTTTGATGAAATTAAATTAAATTTAAGAATCATAAAATAAAAATTTACTTTGGTTGAAATTTGGGACTTCTTGTAAAATATTTATTTTTAGTGAATTGTGAAAAATATCAATTTTTGCAAAAAGTGTTTTCTCTTCAATAAATTTATTAATTTAAAACAAAAAAATATGTTTTGTTGATTTTTAATATTATATTACTTATTATTTATTAATATTTTATCCAATTAAATACTTTTAATCCACTCTATATTGGTTTTTAGAATATGTTTGTTTTTGTGATTACAAACATGGTTTTCTAAAAAAATTAAATTGACTAATGTTTCTCTATATTAGTTATTAAAAATAATATCTAATTTGGAATGTTTTAAAATAAATTTATAAAAATTATATCTATAAATATTAGTTCATTTTCCTCGAATTATAATTATTATTCAGAGTGTTAATATAGGATCATCTTTTTCTTGGAACATACTCTTCATAAAAACATTTTGTCTCATCGCATCATTCAGATTTATATTAAATTAAAAAATTGAAATTATTTGGGATGAATTTGGAGAAATATATTATATATTATTATTAACATTAATTTATAATTTATAATAATTAAAACTTTATAGTTGACCATTTTTTTGAGTAATAATAGTTAAAATTAATCACTGCGATTATGGTTAAAAACGATTACAAGGTGCTTAAAATTTAACCCTAATGGTAATAGTTACCTAGACACATTTATAAAACCCCTTTGGTGACCATATTCAGACCCTTATGAATGTAGTATTTATCTTTCTGAGTTTTTGGGAAACATTTCTTGGGAAGTGACCTATATAATAAGGTATGTAAATAAAAAGATGAAAATAATCTTTTATCATTTTAATTTATATAAATATTTTTGATAGGGAAAAAAATATAATTTAATATATATATTATGAAATATTAATTTTTTTATGATATTAATTTTTATTTAATTTTTTAAGATGAACTAGTTTCATAAAATTCTTAAGAAATGCCTACGTAGTAATTATTTCTCTAATAAAAAAAGAAAATAACACACACTAAAAACAATAAATTTTTATTTAAATTAAATAATTTTTGTATTCAATTAAATTTTCAATGAATATAAAATTTAAAATAGTTTCAAACATAATATAATTTAATTCCATCATTTTTTTGAAATTTGTCAATTCAATTTGAAGGAATATTTTCAAAATTGACAATAATGTTATTTTTGGATATCATAAATGTTATTAAAATATTTAAAAGTGTTAAAAACAAAACATATTAAAAGTGTCTTAAAATGTTTATTAATATCAACTATGTCCCATTAATCATAATAAAATTCTTTAATAATTAATATATTGTCGCAAAACTAATAAAAAAACTATGTTTGAGCAGTTATGGTTAAAGATGTGTTTTGTCACATTACCTAAGTTTGTGTTAAAACTAACATCCAACACATATAATATTTTCTTTGGATAAATTTTATTTCATATTTATATTCATTAGGTGTAGATTTTATAATAATTATTAATTTTACCTACTCTGAATGGATAAACTACATATGTTAGAAAACTAGTTATCGTAGCGAAAGCCCAAAATGGGAAAAATAAAGAACCATTGATGTTAATGATAAAAATGGTTAAAACATGTTTCTAGTTGTGTTTTTTATGTTTTAATCTAATATATAACCCTTAAAATCCATAAATTATAATTTTTTAGATTCATGTTAGATAATATTGAACTCCCAATAGTGAATAATTTTGAGTATTTGCAAGGATTCCACTCATCCTCAAATTTTAAATGGCACACAATCCCCTCACATCAACACACATATCAAGCCATTTGGTTTAACCAAAAACTTCCCAGATAACTACCCAAATTATATAACCTCTTCTTAGTAACAATATTTTTTGCATAAATAAACTCATTAATGGATTTGGTGAAAACCTATGTATATCTCGCAAAGATGATGTAATGTTCTTTAACGAGAATCTTTATTTTCCTTCAATCTGCACCTCTTAAAATTATTATTATACCATGATGATATAATATCTTCAACATCCTAAATATACAAATATTTTGTTATTTTATTTTTATGAACAATATCCCACACACTTCCATCAAATGTGATATGAAATCCTCACTGATGTGTAAAGAGGACTACCACGTCATGAAATAATTTCGTTCACTTTTTCCATTACCACCTCTCTTGGATGGGATTGATTGTTGGTCATAAGTTTATATTTGATATATATAACAAAATTATACCTCTGGATTCATTATATCATGTATAAATTTTTACATTCTATACCATAGTTGATACGATAACATCACTCATGTGTAAGGTGGAATACCACCTTCAGGATCGATGTTATTTGTTTTTCAGAAACACTTTTACTATAAGGTAAAAAGGGTAAATTAATAAAAAAAATTATAACTTAAAAGTTTATAATATATATATTTCATATATTTTTAATCCCAAAATAAAATATATCTTTTTCACATTTAAAAAAATAAAAACATGATAACCTCACTCATGGACGTGTGGACTATCGCCTTCGTGAAGGGATTTGATTAATTCAATAATATCCACATATCATGAATGAAATATATAGTTTTTATAATTAAATATAATTACGTCATTAATAATATTATTATTATAGAAATATAAATGTTATTTACCCTCTTTTAAAAATGATCATTGAAAATGGAAGCGTAAGACCTACCGTCTCCATGATGACATTATTAGTTAATTTTCCATGTCTAGATTTAATTTTTTTTTAAATAAGTATAACTAATTTATAAATATGATAATTATCACCGTTTTAATTTTATTTATATGTTCATATAATGACCAATTTAACAATAGTCAACCTACCAATATCATTTCCCACACATAATTTGAATATGGTCCAAACATCTGACATAAACATAATAGATAAATTAAATGCGTATAAAATGTTAATAAGATAAATTAATGTAATAATAAACTTGAAAAAAATTCTCATGACATTAAATAATCAACATATATGTTTAATATTGGGATAATTTAAAGGCACGCACAAATTTAGACTCAAGGTAAGTCTTTCTCTCAACTCATTTTTATTTTTGTGCGATATATGTCATATTCACCACTTAATTTTTACTGTTATGTATATAATGACAATTAATGTAATTAATTATTATTCCCCTTGAATATATGGTTATATTATTATCCATTTTTGGATCTTTCTTTTATGGAATCTATGGTTTCAATGTTACCTAAGTAGTAATATATTTTTGCCTCAGCTTTTCTACTTTGAGATGTATGTTATTTTATACACCTATAATCTTTTGTGTGGTGTGTATAATGATACAATGATAGGTTATATCATGAATAATTTTAATTTATTGTAATTATATGTTTTATTTAATGTTATTTACTCTAGGGTACTATGATTTAATGTTACCAATTTGGTAAGAGTCTTTTGTTAAAATCCTGTCATTTATCAATATTTTATCGGATAAAGTTTGTGATGTTGAAATCATATAATACTAGTGAATAATTTAATCCAATGATAATTCATAATATTTTCATGTAATAGTAATATATTCCACTATTTTGTACATATAATAATTTATAGAATGTTTTTATGAAAATATAAAATTGATTCTCAATTTAGTCGGAAATATGTTTTCTTACAGAACCATGTTTCGAAAAATGTATTCCAAAATATTTTTAACATTTTATAATTTATTTATCAATGTAATTTTACCCAATTTTTTTATTTTTTTAAATGATCCAATTTTTCAATTTTATATTAGGGAAATTTTTTATCTTTTTTATAGTGTAAAATGAATGTGGTATTATAATATATGGCATTCTTGGATTTACCTTCCATCATGATCGTTATTTCATTAATTATGATCTTCAATCATTAGAGGTTTAATTTTAATGAAATATGTTTCTTAATATTATAGAATTTAATATTTTTCAAAATGGGTTTTTAATGAAATGGATTTTCAAAATGATTTATGTTTCAAAACCCAATTCTAATATTTTAAAAGGGTATTTTCCTAAAGAATGTTTATAATAATATTTTAATGTTATTTTCATTCAATAATGTCAGAAATCCTACTTGTTTATTATCATTAAATGGTGATATTTTATATTGGTACCATAATAATTATTTCATTAGATCATTTATGATTATTTTAAATAGATTTTTATGGAATTCATTTCCTTTTAGTTGGTTAATAATTTTTAAATAAATTATTAATGAACCCATTTGTTTTCCATATGATAATATTTTTATGAAAATAACAATGTGATTTTTAGTTAATTATGACTAAATGAATTCTATATATGATTTATTAATGTTTTGGATCATGTAAATTATAAAGTATGGGTTCACCTACTTCTAACCGAGTGAACCCATTATAACTTATATGATGGATTCAAAAAGATAGAACTATAATTCATTTAGAAAATAATATGTTCCAAAGAATATTATTTTTGAATTTGGCCATATGTTTAGTCCAATTTGTAAGGGTTCTTTATGGGTTCTATGTGGTGGTGTTCCAAGATACTAATATGTTTTATCTATGCATTCTATGAGTTTATGATGTTTTATTTGATCAAGATTCATATCACATGGGTCATGATTACTGGTTGTTATGAATATTTCATAGATAAATTGGTAATAAATGTTTTCATGTTTGATGAACCATATATTGATTGATATGAATATTATTATGTTGTACTGATGCACATTTATTATTTCATCAAACCCTTTTTCACATCTAATGATAACTCATGAAATTCATATGATAATTCTTAAATTTGCGAATACAAAAAATTTGAGATTACCAATCTTATATTTCCTTTTCTCCAAGTTATAATGAATGAGGTTAAACGTGTTATCTATAGAATTTATTTTTTATGGATGGTGATGATGACTTCATGTGAATATGATAAGCTATATTAAGAGGGATAAATAATCATTTAAATTCATTTGAATTATTTACGTATGTGTTTTTTTAATTATATACAATTATAATCCTAAAAGTTACATGGGATATAAGTGATTGAATTTTTTCCTTTTGATTTTTAAAGTATTTTATGGAAATAAATTGGGTCACAATTACCTGCATCCTATAAAGGAATGTAAAGTTTATATTTTCAGTAATGAATCCTGGAGGGAGGATTCGGTTCTCTTATAGTTTGTTTCAATTTAGAGGTTTTGATAACATTAGTGATTATGATGGTTTCAGGTGAGGCAATATGATGAGTTATATATACTATCATTGGAATATAATATTATGTTTGATCATATGTAAATATTCATAGACACCCCCTTTAATGGGATTATGTAGTACAAATTTTATGGTTATTAATGTAATTTTTAGAGACATTTTATTTGTTTTGGGTATTTTTTACCCCATGATCGACCTAAAGTATTGTTTATTGAGAAATTATATTATAATTTTTATATAAAAAAGGAACATCCCAAACACCATGAGACAACCCTTCGCATCTGGAGATGTCGTCGTGCTTCAACCCATAGTTGAAGGGCGACAGGGGTGTAATGCCTACCACTGGCCTCTGTGACTTTTGGGATAGTATGATATTTTTTATGTTAAATATTATTTTTATTCTATAATCATTTGGGATTTTGTTTGGGAATAATTGTTGATATATCCCAGATAAATATACAATAAAATACATCTAATCGTCGAGTTTTAATCATAGGTTCAGAATTTTTGATGAATTTTAGTTTTATTTAATTATGAAATGATCTGGTTCAACCATTTCGTAATATTTTTGAAATTTTAAAATTAATATATCCTATGAATGTTTATTCATTTTTATAATTATAATACCATGTTCTAATTTTTTTTGGTTAGGATATAATGGTAAGAGGAATAACATATTATCCCTTTTATGGTTTTTTGGAAATTATAATTATATTTCTTAAGGCACTAAAATTCATCTTGAATTCCAATCATTTCGACAAAACAATGACACTCAAGAGGAAATTGGATAATGGAAAAAAATCTACATGACATGTTTGTATATTTCACAATGTTTTCAGTATAGATGATGAAATAATTTCAAAACTCTTGGAAAAGGATCATGAAACAACATTATTATCACAACAACATCAATCATGATTAATCAATGTTCTTTTTGATGAAAAAATTATCATTTTTGGTCCCTTCACATTCCATTGAACATCGTTTTATATTTTTATCAATTAAATAAATCAACCTCTATAATTATTTATTAATTTCTTATATTCTCACTAATGTTTTCATTTATTAAATCATTGTTATATTTTATTCAATTTTAAATTCTCACATACCATTCTCTATTATAAAAAATCTGTTATATTAACCCTTTTAATGATATATATTTATAATAAAAGTATTTTTGAATTTGTAACCATTGATTTCTGAGATAATGTTATAATTGTGATATTGAAAATTCTTAATTGGGGTTTGATGAGTCACCCATATATTTCAAAAGAGGAAAATTATATTTCATGGAGTAATGGTAATGAAAGACTGAGTTTATCTTGAATTACAATCAACACTTTGGTGATCTGGAATTACACAAAACTCCAATATTTTTATTATTATGATTGTATTCTACGTGAAACAACAAACATAAATGAAATGTTATCTATATTGGTATTATAACCCACCGATTAAATTCGAGGATAAGAATAGTATTAAATAAATTATAATATATATATATATATGACTTACTCAATATAAAATATTGATAAATTTTTATTATACAGTCAATCATTTTTTAGTAATGTGATTTTATTCTTCAGTTAAATGTTTTCATAGAAAATGATTTACATTTATTTATTGAAAAAATATTTTAAAATAATTTTGTAACTTTCAGAAAATATATATAGAAAAATAGAAATTATTTTGGGAATCCTAATATAGAAATATATTTTGGATAAAACTTTAGGACTTTTGGAAAATTATGAAATTTTATGTGAATAGTGAAAATACATATTTTGGTAAAAAGTGTTTTCATTTAAATAAATTTTATAATTTAAAATTAACAAGATGTTTTGAATTTTTAAATGTAATATAATTTATATTTATTTATATTTAATTAACTATATTTATTTTATTGATGTTTATATTCTTTTTTATTATATGTTTGTTTTAGGGTTTAAAAATAGGTTTTTCTAAAAACATATTTAAAATGAAAAATGTTAATCTATTTTTAAATATTAAAATAATCCCTAATTGATAATTTTTAAATATAAATTTATATATCATATATCATTAAATATTAATTAATTTTTTTCCTTAATTATTATTATTTTTAATAGTGTTAATATAGAATCATCGTTTTCATAAAAAATACCCTTCTTAAAAAACCCCTCTCTTTCCACATTTGTGAAATTAATATGAAATTAAATGTTACCACTCAAATAAATAGAATATTTAAAAAGGGATGCAATATTTTTAATTATAATAAATAATAATTTCTAATAATTCTTATATAATGTTTTACTACAAATATTAGTGAAAACAGTTAAAATGCATCACAACGATTAAGGGAGAAACTAGTTTATGGAGGGATAAATGTTAAAAATAAGGGGAAATGGCCTATAAAAATGTCAAAGATGATTTTTGTGGAAATATATACACCCTTATGATCTTATTATATATTTTTATAATTTTTAAGATATTTCAACCTTATTGTGAAAAATCTAATAAGTTAGGTAATGAAAATAGTCAAAAAAAACTATTCTTCAGTTTATTTTCTATAATGCTTCGGGACAAGGAAAAATATATAGGATCAAGCAGGGCATGTCCAGCTTGAGGGGGAGTGTTGGTCTCTGTTTTGTTGTTTTATTTTCATTATGTGTCCATGCTAGGTACACCTAGCTTGAGGGGGGAGTGTTGGAGTCTACATCCCACATCGGACTTCAGGTCCGGTGTGGTTTTCAATATTCATTATAAATACACCCCAAGGTCTCCTTTAGAGAGTATCTTGGGGATTCGGGTTTCTCTATTTTTATTCCTCTAGACGACGCTGCTGCTCGGGAGGGAGATCGGCAGGAGCTACACGCTGCTGCTCGGGAGGGAGATCGACAGGAGCTACACGGGACGTTGCACTGGACGCCGGGAAGAGAGCTGTTGCGCGGGGGGGGGGGGGGGGGAATTGGAGGGGGGTTCGTAAACCCTCTGATACCATGTAAAATCAGAAATCCCCCTCACACCTCAAGGTGAGGAGAGGGCCCTCATTTATAGAAAAGATAGGGAAGTTACAAAGAGAAGTTACAAAGTAAGTTGGGCAAGAAGTTACAAAGGAAGTGGGGCAGGAAGTTACACATACTCCAACATTATAAAAATAATTTATATTTTATTTTCTGAGATGAACTAGTTACTTAAAATTCTTATGAAAGGCCAACAAGATATTTTTTTTAATATATAAAATAAATTAAATAATAATTAAAATGATAAAAGTGAACTAAATTTAAAGAATTACTATGTAAAATTATTTTTTCTAGATTAATATATCATGATAAAAATGTATAAACTTAATATATTTAGATTATGTAATTTTATTTATATTTTCAATTTAAATTTTAATGAATAATTTCTTAACTGACAACAATTAAATTATATGATAAATTAAATAGTATTAAATGATATAAAATTATAAAAAAAATATCTTCTTCAAAGTTATTTTTTTAATTAAATAAATATCCACTATTACAATTTAGTGGACCAATTGTTCATTTAAAATGAATATATTTTTCCTTTATTAGTGAAAAACACTTTTAGTGATGTAAAGGTTAAAAAGTTGTTTCTTCTAGTTACTTGATCTTGTGTAAAAAAAATTCAACCCACATAAGATTTTCATTTGAAACTTCTTATTTCATTTTTATAATAAATTACTGTATATTTTTCTATATTTATTACATTTAATTTATTCTTACATGGTAAATTAAAAAAGTTATAAAATTAGTTACCTTAGTGAAAAATTAATGTGGTAAATATAAAGAAACATATGATGTGGGTTTTAAATAATGGTATTTTTGAATATAATACCATATAATACTAATATAAAATTGCGATAGAACAATTCATTTTGTTTAGGGTGGATAGTAGAACCCTAAATATTTAGTTTAAAAGAATAATAATCCTGAAATCCTGTTTAAAAACTAAATCTGAGCTTTTTCTGAATTTAGATATAAAATGAAAATATTATTATTTAAATTTTTCCATTATAACATAACCACTATATAGGAGGGTATGAATAGGATTAACATTGTTTTTAAACATATTTATTATTGATTTATATAATTTATTGATTAATATTAAGTAAGAATTCAATTGTTAGTGTGGTATTTTATAGTTGGAAAAATCATTTTCTTTAGTAAATAAATGTAGTATATTTTTTGCAAGAAATATATAATTTATATTTTCCACTTTTGGATAATTTTTGGGTATTTTTTGTTTTATGATAAAACATAATAAATTATTAGTGGAGAAGTTTTGAGATTATCTAAAATGATGGTTTTTTAGTGATTCTTGTAAAAACTAATTTTTCAAATAATGTTTCTTTCTTTCTGATAAATCAAATAACATTAAAGCCCCATTATATTTTTTTATCTGTTTTTAATGTGACATATTATCCATTTAATTTTGAATAACAAAATGTTTTTCAACAATTTTCATGATTTTGAATTTATTTTTATAGTCAAAACAAAATTTTCTAAAATATCAATCTCCATTGAATTTTTTTTAAATTAATATTAGAATTAATATCTACCACTTATAAAAATAAAATAATGAAAAATGAATACTATCACAACCCTCCTTCAAGATGGAGAATATAAGGTAAAGTTCGGAATCCTTCCTTCTTCAAAATGAATAAAAAAAGATCTTATCCCACGAGTGCCACCTCCAGAAAGACTCGCAGGGGTGACCAGCACCATGTGAATATACGTTCTCTTAATATGGGATGAATTACCCTTATTATTTGAAAACATGATTTTGAGAAAATATGGTCCATCCAAAAAAACTTCCAAACACACACACACACACACACACACATATATAAACCAATATTCAACTCATATGGAAGTTTAAAACAAAAATTCTAAAAATAAAATTAAAATATATCCAAATTAAATACACAAAAGTAATGTTATATGGTGACGCAAAATCTATCCCAATGTCTGAGATAGTGATGCCCATCATGGTCTCTATAGACCTCTTGGAAAACTAAAAACATTTTGATAATGTATGGTGAGCATAAAAGTATACACAGAATTAAAACCAAAGTAACATGTACACAAGTGGGGGAATCATACTAATACTCGTTTGAAAACATAAAATAACCAACATCACCTATCAAGATATTCTATCTATACCCACCTCTGAAAGGTGTGATAACCAAGTAACAAAATTCAGGTAAAGTAATATTGTAAGTACATCGATGATAGGGTACCCTACAACACTTCCCACTAGTAATATTCTCATACCCAAATTGCAAACATACTTTCACTTCCACACTCTTCCACAAGTCGCACGTCACAACACACCTGCACACATGTGGGCCTTAGAACTAGTCCCACAACCTGAGAAAAACAAATCTCACCATGTCCCGCCTAGATACACTTGGTCCATAACCATATAACACTCTACCCACAGAAACTGAGGACATAACAACACCTCATCTTGAAGACACTAGGCATAGCACACTACATCTCATCCCGTAGACACTTAGGAAAGAACACATCGGCCATAGACACATGGACTCACAAACTCACCAAAACCTACCCAAAAGAGTCATGGGCTAAGAATTCCTAGAATATGGTGTTGGGAAGATCCAATAACCAACCATCCTTCCTCCCAGTAGTAAATTGGGAAAATACAGTCTCCCCTAGGATAATGGGGGTGTTCAGAACAAAGTTATCAACCAAGGTGGGAGAATATATAAATCAAAAGGATGTAAAAATATACACATATGTATTAAACAATCCGCGCAACCAATGGTTTTCTCTAATCAACATCCATCCCATTAAACCACCTTTGTTGATACATATAGATAAATGTATTACCACCAGTGATATTCACTTCAGATTTTTATTAAAGGATGATGCTTCACAACCTCCATCACATAACACCCATTCAATTTATATTTTTTAAAGACTTTATTTTTGTTGTTAAATAAATACGTAGGAAACTACAAACAAAAACACATAAACAACAACACCACCAAGCCAAAAAAAGATGAAAACTATGATGAATGACTCAATCCACAATTACTCCCCACTTAACACCCATGCTAACCACTGTCATCCGCATTATTTATATTAATACTACCCACACCATTCTCTAATATTAAACAAATGACACCTCATACCCACACCCATAAACACCTCACATCGCAACCCAACCTGACAACCCCACAACATAACCCAACACACCTAGAAACACAACAATACCAAATCTAATGTAGTCCCACTACACAGCAAAACAAATCCTTTTCAGAAACAAACAATATCTCAACCAAAGATTCTATAACACCACCTGAATCCCCATACATTCATCATCTCTCCCAGTTATAGCACCATATAACCCACACAAGGAACAAGAGATAACAAACCCACACATAGCTGCCCCAAACAATTAAGGGTGTATTCAATTCTAGACAAAAAATCCTTCTTTAATTCTAATTTGACAATTTAGGGGTTATAACAACTCATGTTCAATACTGAGGAATCCATTTTTTATTCGGGTATATGTGTTTAATCAATTTTGTATATACACATTCATTCAATAGAAGAAGAACAGTAATAATTCCTAAGCCATTCCATTTGCATATTCAAATACAACCAATGAACATGATTTTCAGTGGGTGATTAGCCCATTCAAAACACAATATCAACAGACAACAAAATAGAACACATGTAACTTTTTCCCAACCCCACATAATGATCTTTAATCCAATTTAGTTTTCTTTATTAAAATGGTAACCTTCTATCATCCAGAATTGGACATTAATACACCCACCCCGCATGATACACAAATTAAAAAGACATTAACTGATCCCTACATCAAGAAATAGGTGATCAACACCTCCTCCTGACACCAAATAGGGGGTGTGTAAGGATCTTGGGAAAATCAATCCAATTGTGAATCATAGACACATGGATCCTTGGGGAAGAAATATTCATGGGTAGTCGGTATCAAGAGTAAAGGGAAACATACATGGAAGAATTGGTATTGGCTTTAGAAGAGCCATATCGTATATCAATGGGAGGAATGGTTGGAAATGGAAAGATAGTGGGAATACAATCAAGACCATGCATTTTGAAAATTTAAAATCGTATCAAGCATTAGGAATTTAGGGATACATTTTATATTCATTGAAATTGATTCAAAATCCCTTAAACATGTTTTTATACACATTTTACAACAAATAAAACAATAAAGGGGTCAACCATGACAAACTAGAAATTTGAAAAACTATGGGAATTGACTCTCCATTAGGGGAGTCACCATCAAAAGCCACTGGTGGGTCATTAAATGTTGTTTGATTTTCCATTATATGCCTCATCATAACATGAGTCACCGTCATGAATCACTACTGTAGACCTACCATTGTGATTCACAATTAAAACTCATATTTAGAATAGCTACTTGTGGATGAGTCACTATTGTGAGACTCACCATTAAACAAGCTAACATTGGACGAGTCACTATTTGGTGACTCGCCATTGGATGAGCTACTGTAAAATGGGTCACCATTGTGATTCCCTGCTGGTGACCTACCAGTGTGAGTCCCCATTGTGACTCATAGTAACAACCTACTATCTTGGTATACCAATCCTGAATCACTGATCCTAACCCACCATTGTGAGTCACCATCACGAGTCACCGATGCGACTCATCTTTGGGATGACCCACCCTTGTAAAAACTATAATTTTTTACAAATCAAAAAATGATTTAGCATTACCTCCTTGAACATACCAAACATTGGATTTTCACAAAGTCATAAACCAGAGTGGTCTGGTCCATTACCTCATATACCTCTCAAACTATTCTCACCCTTGAGAATTAAAAACATTGCCCAGAAGGAAAAGAGTTGTCCGAACAACCACTCCATTAGATACCTCTCATGGATACATCGACACTCGAAACACCACTACTAAATAAATCCCCAATGATTAATAATAAACCACTTCTATTGTTCATAAACTTGAGTGAAACCTCAACATCCAAGAAACCATCCTCTAACATCAACTAACCCAATTGACTAGAATACACACCAAAAAAAGCCCAAAAAACACACCATTTGAACACTTGAATCAAATAATATCATCCTCCATGTCAGTATATTATCATCTCTAGGAGGAACAGACTCTCCCATAAGAGTTTAATTTCATCACAATTAATGTGTCTCGATTAGGAATCTATTCATCCCATTTTCACATGTCAGGAATTTATTGCACACAATGGAACAATGAAACTAATCATCTCATAAAAAACAAGGTTCAAATATTACATCACACAGAAAAATATAACAAGGAAAAACATAAAATAACTAAAGGTACTAGGAACACATTTTTGATTCTTTCTCCCCAGTACTCTCCTCCCAACCACCATGCCTCTACAAAAAAATGTACCAAGGGAATGGTTCTTCCATGGATCACCTTCTACCGATGACCATGGATCTCTACCTTCCACTCCATGAATTTCACTCCATCTATTACATCCAACTCTCCAGATAAAATGACATTGGAGTCATCGTGAAGATATAAATGAAGCAGAGAAACATGAAAGAAGTCTTCAACCTTCTCCAATTACACTGGTAGCGCCAACTGGTATTCTACCATTCCAACTCTCCCCAAAACCTCCATGGGTTCACCACTACACCCTACTATTACACCACATTCCCATGAAAATGTACCTCCTATTTCTAAAACACACTCTTGGACAACCTACCATAGAGCTGATGGTATCAAAGAACCTCCAAGATAATCCATATATTCTTTATCTTCTCATCCTCTGAATTCATTTAGATCAGGATGTCATCGATGATTATAATGACTAACTAGTGCAAGAACTACAGAAAAATGGATTTCATGAGCACCATGAACATGGTAGGTGTGTTCGTAACACCAAAAAACATATCCATAAACTCATAGTTCCCATACCTGCACCTAAAAGTACACATTAGGATATCACCCCCTCCACCCTAAACTAGTGATATCTAGACCACATATCAATCTTAGAGAACCAACTTTCTCCTCTCACCAAGTCTAAAAGATCACATATCCTTGGGAAGGGTAATAGTTTTTGACAAATCATAATTCACCCTCCTATAATCTATGAAAAATCCATGACCATCATCTACCTTCCTTAAAAACAACACTAGATCACCCCAAGATGCCACACTAGGCCAAATAAATCCCTTATTCATCATGTCATCATTCTAAATCCTTATCTACTGTAACTCAGAATGTGTCATCCAATAAGGGTCCATTGAAATTAGACAAGCACCGGGCTATAAATCTATCCTGAACTCAACATCACGTCATGGGCGTAGAGTCACAACCTCCTCTGGTAATACATCCAAGAACTCCCCAACAATTTTGGGAACACCTCCATCTCATCATCTACTGGTTCTACTAATATCATGACTAACATGGAATGAGAGCCTCCAGACCCAAAATACCCACCTAAAAACTCTACTCACTAGTGGAGGCCAATTCATGGTCATCCATGTCTGAAAACCAAACTCTCCACTAGATTATTTGATGAAAAAATGAAATGAATACAACCATTTGATGCGAATGATGATATCATATAGTGGCATCTATAGAAAGAATATATACGCATTGGATTGATGCAGCCCTATCATCAGTCTACATACATGTCATGCATCAAACAAGATAGTCTACCCTATGACGGAGGCATTCAACACTAGTGGAATTGAAAGTATCTCAGTGTCTATTTATAGAGAATGGGATAGACCATATGTGAAAAAATAGTGTGAATCTCTTGAATTTAACAAAGTGAAAGCAATAGTACTGAAAAAACTGGTCCTACCTCTAACGATCTCCAGTACTTCTATAACTTTTTCATTTGTAACATGAAAAGGACCACACATATCCCCTGTAGCACTCTTCTGATGACCACCCACTCGACCACACTTGGGTAACGGTCCCTAGGGAACACCATGAGGTCAGTATCCACCAGCTATGCCTCCCCTCGGTGGAGAAGAAGCCAGGTTTCCCTGCTACTGAAATTCCCTCACCGACAACTGCTATTGAGGCAGGCACTAAACTCACCCACACCCACCATAATGATATCAAATAGCAACTAGGTACTGACTCTAAATATTTCCATGGGCCTCATAAGAGAAAAACCTTGCTCACAAGTTCATGGGAATTCCATGGGGAATAACAACCCTACTTTGTATTACACACTTAAACATGATTTATGACATAAAATCATCCCTTTATACAAATAGAATATTGAAGGGTCTAGTTTTTTTGGGGATTAGGAACATTACATAAATAATTAAATCATGAAATACTATATCTTTATTGAAAACATCCTTTAAATGACCACTACATTCCCTCATACTGAGCATTGCATGGGATAACCTGAGGGCATGCATAAGAAAAGGATGAGCAATTAAGAACAGTAAGGGAGTAAAAAAGGAATAACATGAAGAATACAATACATTTTTGGAAATAGGAATATAAAAATATAGTAAAAGAAAAACTAACATAAAGTCATGATATAGCATGATTATTATAACATGTGAATGTAGAAACAACACATAACATGGTATTAGCATGAGGCAAGGCTCATTGCACATGAAGCATGACTAAAAACTCATTGAACATAAATTATACTGAGTAAAACCCCATTGAAATTGACATATCATGGTACTAATCATTACCCAATGCATTGGAGCGTTATCAGGGTCCATCCTTCTTAATCATTTAATGTCATGCATATGTGTGCCACATGGATCATAAAACATTGATTCATTAAACATCATCATTTATTCCATGATAAAGGAATGTGGAACTCATAAAAGACTCTCTATAATCATTAAGTGAATATTTATAATGTTTAATACCTTTTATAGAGAAATGGGTATGGTAATCACTACACAATGACTTTATCGTGGAAAATCGCGGTGCAATTTCTGTAGTGTAACGGCATGACATAAGAACTCATAAAAAGGGTTGATGAGAGATAAAGTGGTGTCTCATAATATTTACATGATATGAATAGTAAGGTTTTATATAGATACATTCCCCAAGATAATTAATGTAATTTATATTAATAATACAAATGAGTTTCTTGAATGTAAATGAGGAGACATAAATTCCTTATAGAATTTCAGCATGGTAATGGGTGTAAATGGGAGGCATTAATGAGAGATAAAGGGGTCTATAATCATTAAAAATAAAAATAGAAGTATGGGGGAGGTGATAAATTATACCCCATACTTTATTATTGAAAATAAAACTAAATAACAATATTAAGAAATGTGGATTAAATGAGGAAGGATGGAATCCCTTACTTGGTTTTGTGATCCCAAAGGCTTGAGAGAGGCCTGAGAGAGGCCTCTTGGGAGATTGGGGTACCTTGGGAGGATTCTATGGAGAGGGGGTAGATTTTGGAAGAGATCTAGTGTCTTTTAGTTAATAAAAATTGGGATATCTGGTTGTTTTATATAGGAAAATAAATGGTATTCTTTATTATTTTGGTTGGGGAGACCATACATTGAACTAATCAAAACCACAAACCATCTCATGGTATTTTCACATGATTTTTGAAAATGAGGATTGGAAAACATTATTTTTAGGCCAATTCCTGAACTTATTAAAATAATTGGGTTTCTTATGTGGAGGTGAGTCACACTCTCACGAAAATCAATTAAAAAAGCTAAAATATTTTATAAGTCTTAGAGGGTCCACTAAAGCTTTATAAAATTAATCAAACAAACCTAAAATCGCATTATTCTATTTTTAAGACATATATTGTATGAACATAATTATTATTTTATTTTATTGCATCACTATTGGGTCATTATGATGTCATAAAACACATTATATATTTAAACGGTATTTAATTTTTACCCAAAAAATTGACTGTCTCGGAAAATTATGAAAAAATTCACCTTTGGATAATTTAGACATATTGAATCCAAAAATAATATTATTTTTTTCTAAATCATTTCCTGAATTTGTGAATTTCTACTCATAAAATGAAAACTGATATTTATCGAAAATTGATGGGTTTTGACAAAAACAGCTTTCAATCGTTAATAAGAATTAAAATTTTATTTACAAAAAATAAACAATCATTTATATTTAATAAAAATTAAGTTAACAATAAGACTTTTTTAAAATATTAATTAATTAAAAAATCCATTAATTCATTAAAATATATTTCTTCATTTAATATTAGATAAAAATATTATTTATTCTTTAAAAACTATTTACAATGTAACAATAATGAAATGAATGCATATTATTTGTTCAATACAAATTCAGTGCACATTATAATGGTGGTTGGGTATTATTTCATAAACCCTTATAACACTTTCATAAGACCAATAGGTAAGGTTCATGATGGTTACAGACTCTTGGAGTGGCTCATATATCATTGCACGGGTGTTAAACTCTATTAACTTCCACTTCTCCCATAGGTGGTTCTGCTCAAGATTAACATGTTCAAGCGTGGATTTCTCTTGGTCAAGAGTGAATCCCAATGATTCCACCACCTTTCCATGCTCCGAAAAATGGGCCTTGTATGGAATAATTATACTGTATGAGGCCATTGCGACCTTTGTCTTTGTAAATTGGATTTGTTAAAAACCTCTATTTATACTAATAATGTGATCATTTTTCAATGGCTATGTTAGCAATGGTAACAATTCTTAACGGTATTTTGAAATCCAAAAACATAAAACCAAGTAATTTCATATGCTATATAACCACCTTACATAATAATACATTTAAATAGATCTATAGAAATTTCCATTAACAAAAGATTTGGTCATTAAAATCTTCCCCCTTACGAAATTTCACCCCGGAAATTTCATTTTCCCTCACTAAAACATATGTGGGTAACTCTTCATCATTATATCCTCTAATTATCATGTTACCTCTTGAAATATTTGGTTTCTCCCAAACACTTTTACAAGAGGAATTATCATATTTTTTAGAACATATTCCTTACATCTAAGATCTTCATTGTCTTCTCTTCATAAGAGAGTTCATTATCCAATGGTACAACATCTATATTGAGTACATGCGATGGTGGATAGGTCCAATAGGATAGATACTCTAAGAGGGGTGAATCAAGATATGATAAATGAAAACAACCGCCCCTTTTGATCTTGTTTTTCTGTTAGAGAATACCTTCTTCTCTCTCCTTCCCAATTCAGAGTATGAATGAACCTTAAATCTTGCACAAGACACAACGATTTTTACATGGTTCACCCTCACTGGGAAAAGTCCAAAGAGCATACACCTGTAGTGTGCTGATGTACCAACTCCACTATAAGAACTGATGTTATTAATATTTTCATATCTTTTTACATACTCCCTTTACTTATTTTATATAAAATGTGCATAATTTGTGTGAAATATTAATGTTTAAATATTAAATATAATTTCTGAGCACTATTTGAATTTATCCAGATTCAAGTCTGTTTAATTTTTTAAGAAGAACGATCACCCTACTTATCCAAATTGCATGATTCTTGATTTTTAGGGGTCCCAATTCCAATTAGAACATTTCATTAGAAGTTGCCTTTGGAAAATTCATCCATTTAGAGGGTCATATGGACCACACAAGAATGCCCTATAAAACTGTGAAGAAACTAGACCATATATGAAGGTTGAATTACTGGGCTCAATACAGAAGTCCAAATACATTTATTATCATCCAAAATTCGGTGGAAATTTCAGGGATTCCATGATAAAAATTTCAGAACCCAATCAAAAATACAAGGTGCCCAACCGATGCATTGATGCCCAGCCCACCATTCTGTCCGAGAATTAAAAACAGCACACTAATATTGCAATTTCTCTTGATGTCGACATCCATTCGATCTGATATATTGTAGTGTGAAATAGAATATTTGGGTAGCCATCTTTGGTGACGAAATTATTTTTATTTGATGGCATATTCCTATTCAAAAACTCATTCAAATTATAGACATTGAAAATGTTTGTATTGAAATGGACAGATCAGAATTGTTTACTAAAACTGTCATATTATTCGCTCACCAGGTCAATGGGCGCCAAATTTTCACAGTTTACAGAAGAAATTTTTATCTACAACTTTAAAGAAGAAGAATTCTCAAGATTCGGTTGTCAGAATGTCCATATCGGTGGGCCAAGTGGAGGGGTATTTCTAAAATATAAACAGTCCACCACCATGGGCTATAAATGTATCCCCTCAAATCCTTTCCAAAGGGTTGGAATTTCAGAAGAGAGGAGAACATATTGGAACGACCAAAGCCTTTCCAAAGGCCTGGGAGGACCTGTCATACTCATGTTTTCACTTGAGAGACCTTTCCACCTCTCTTTGTTTTCACTAACTTTCGTGTTCTTCATTTTTGTAATCTTGTAATTCTCTTTCTTTGTAATTCTGTTTTAATGCAAGTTACTTCTTCCATATCTCTTATTCTCATCCAACTTCTGTAGATTAATATTTATGTTCTAAAAATAGTTTATATTCAGTGGATTTCCCTCCCCTTTTTCTGCTTCCACATTCAATTGAAAATCCATTTTTAATTTTCTTCATCGTTTGTGTATGTGTTCGGCACACTACACAAATCTTATCCCATTCTTTTTCTTCTCTTTATAATTCATCACCTTAAACATATATTACCATATTAATAACCATCATAATGGCTGAGTAAATCTCTCATTTGGGTGAGTTTTAATTTAGGTATGTTAATCGATTTAGATCTTTCACTCGATGAGTATTCGTTGAATTAACATTGTGTATATTGGGCTTGGCAGGTCAGGGATTGATGACTTGTTTTTTTTAATGTGTGGTTTCCATGGATTAATAGAACAATATTTACACTACCATAAACAATATATGATCAATATTATAACCCTAAGTTATGTTAAGGATTGGATTTAAGTCTTAGCACTTGGGAATTCAAATCAATGTCAACTTGTGACATGGGTGTTAATTTAAATGCAATATAAAGCAAAGATCAAGGGTATCACAAGCTTAACTAACCTAATGATGAACTCACCCCAATAATTATCAATTTTCTAACTCAATAATAATCGATTAGACATTTCAATTATGCTCTGCAAAGAAACCCCCCAATCATAATACAATCAACTAAAAACAAACGACTATTTCAAAGTATCATCGTCGAGGATTCGACCTGAGAGCTGCTATACACATTAGCAGAGCACCAGAACTTTGAACGGTCGATAGGTGACAATTGGACGTGCATTTTAAATGGAACCATTGCTAGGGATGGTGCTTTAATTATTAATTATTTTCTTTTTATTGTAATAACAAACCAAAAAAACAAAATTTTAAAAAGAAATTGAAAAAAAACACAAAGAAAAACCCGTGTTCTCATAAAAATCATAAACTGAAAAAACAAACTTGACTTCCCCTTTCATCCAAAATATATCTGATTGCCTCGTATCCTTCCAAACAATCCCTCATATTTTTTGACCCTAAAATTGAGCGAACACTTCGCCAACTTAGGAGGAACATAAGAGATAATCAACTCATTCAAGAACCAGTCCTCATCCAAACAGTTGAACTTGAAATGGCCAATCCTAGGGAACAAACCCTTAAAGAACATGTTGCCCCTGATATGAATAACCAACCTCTTGGTATTCAATATCAAACATAGAAGATGACTTCAAACTCAAATCGGGTTTGATTCATCTTCTCCCTCATTTCCACGGGCTAGCTGTTGAGGATCCACATCTCCACCTTAAAGAGTTCCAAGTGGTGTGCTCTACCAGGAAGCCTCAATGGGTTTCTGAGGAACAAATAAAACTTCGAGCATTCCCTTTCTCCCTAGCTGACACTACTAAGTCATGGCTCTTCTACCTTCCTCCTGGTTCCATAACCACATGGAATGACATGAAGAGACTCTTCTTAGAGAAAGTTTTTTCAGCTTCTCATACTGCTTCTATCCGAAAGGAAATAAGTTGTATCTGTCAATTCCCAAGTTAATCACTCCATGAGTACTGGGAGAGGTTCAGAAAGCTTGTTGAAACCTTTCCACATCACCAAATCTCTGACCAACTCTTGATCCTATACTTATATGAGGGGTTATTCTCTATGGAGAGAACTCTCATTGATGCCGCAAGTGGTGGTGCTCTTTTTGATAAAACTCTTGCAGCAACAAGAGATATCATAAGTAACATGGCTGTAAACACACAACAGTTCCATACTTGATCACATTCCAAGTTAAAAATCCCTTGATAATCAATCAATTGAGCCGAACAAAATGACCAAGTGGATGAGTGAACTTACAGGTCTAGTGTGACAACTAGATGTGGCTACCAAATCCCCAACCTCATATTCTCCACAATCAATGTTTCCAGGACTTGTCGAAAATTGTGGAATCTGCAACTCTCCATCTCATAAAACAGAGACATGTCCACAACTTCAAGAGGATCAATCCGTTTCATATGGACCAATGGAGCTCAATGTGGCATATGCTCAGTGGAACACCAATCCTCAACTATCAGGTCAGTTTGTTAGAAACTTCAACCAAACTCACTCTGAGCCCTTATCTTCTTCCTATAACCAAGGCCTAAGGTATGGTAATCACATCTCTCATCCCCCTCAATTCCCTCCTCAAAATCCAAACTAATTCCAATATGGTCAAGGTGGAGGTAACGTCCATCAACCTTATCCTTTTGGTCCTCAACCTAAAAGGAACAATCCTCCTCCTGGATTCCATTATCCTAGTGAGCCTTCCCAATTCCAAAACCAATACAATCGATTTCCCAGGAACCAAAATCAAGGAATTCCCAATCCAGGACAAGCCTCTTCTTCCAATAAACCATGGTAAAGTGCAGTGGAACATCTTGCCTCCTTCACCCGTTCTAGCCTTAAAAACATTGAACCTCAAATAGGTCAACATGCATCCCACCTGAGCCAGAAATAGAAATCAAATTCTTCCCAACTCCCAGCTCAACCATTACCCAACCCCAAGGGTAATGTAAGTTCAATTTCACTTAGATCGGCAAAGCACATTTCTATGCCTCAAGATAAGTCCTCTATCCCTCCTTTGAATGTTGACCTAGAAAATGAAAAAAAAATTAAACTTGAAAAGGTACCTGAAACCATTCCCTAACCTCCTTCAATTCCACTTAGGAACCCAATTCATTTTCCTCAAGACGTTTCTAAGCCAAAGAAGTCCTTTGAACCTGATCTTGAAATGTTCGACATGTTTAGATGTGTTGAAGTCAACATTCCTCTCTTAGATTCCACAAAACATATTCCTAACTATGAAAAGTTTCTTAATGAAATTGTTCACCCACAAGAGGCATCTTAGGACCTTTGAAAATGTTTGCACCCAGTAGTCTATTCCCATAAAGTGAAAAGATCTAGGGACCATTACGGTTCCATGCCAAATAGGATGTTCAAACTATGATGATGCACTCATAGACCTAGGAGCCTCAATTAATGTCATGCCCAAATCTATAATCTCCAACCTTGGTCTAGGTCCCTTACATCCAACAGGTGTTTTCATTCAGTTAGCCAATTGAATCACAGCCATTCTTGAGGAAATAATTGAGGATTTCCTTGTCCGAGTCAATGATCTTATCTTCCCTGCTGATTTCTATGTCCTTGACATGTAAGGTGAGACGAACTCATCCCAATCTCCCCAAATTCTAGGAAGACCATTCCTCAATACTGCGAGAACCAAGATTGATGTCCATTCAGGCATCCTATCCATGGAATTCGGTGACCAACTGGTCAAGTTCAAAAAATTTCAAGCCATGAGATACCCATCTAAGGATCACTCTGCATTCTCAATCCATGCTTCTGAGGACACTTCTAAGATTCAATCGAATCTCATTCCATCATGTTCATCCTATTCTGAAGAGATATGATCTTGTGAAATCTACACTAGGATTAACCAAGTCATAAATGTTGAAGTTTATGTGGACCGTTCATTCATAGACTCCATCATTTTAGAGGATCGTGAAAACTCTCTTGAATCCCATCTCATCTCTGATCAAAACTGCTCCACCATGATGAGTATTGGGAAAAATTAATCTGAAGCAACTGAAGTCCCATCCTCCATTTCTGAGTTTCCTAACCCAAAAATAAATGATGAGACTAATCTGAAACCTCTTCCTTCACACCTGAAATATGATTTCCTCTTCCAATATCACTCATATCCTGTCATTATCTCTTCCAAACTTACTGAAACCGAGGAGTCCAAACTTATTCGAGTATTAGAGGAAAACAAAAAGGACTTAGGTTGGACCCTAGATGGCATACCGGGAATCAACCCAGCTCTTTGCATGCATCACATCCATCTTGAGGAATCATCCAAACAAATTAAACAACCACAAAGAAGACTTAATCCACTCATCCTTGAAGTAGTTAGGGAAGAGATCACCAAGATTCTTCAAGCTGGTATTATCTAACCAATTTCTGATAGTGAATGGGTTATTCCAATTCAAGTTGTACGTAAAAATGGTGGGATAACTGTTTTGACAAAAGAACATGGAGAGGTAGTCACAACTCGAGTGAAGAACAAATGGCGTGTGTGCATCAACTACAGGAAATCGAATGTCGAAACAATAAAAGATCACTACCCTCTTCCATTCCTTGATCAAATTCTGGAATGAATAGCTGTAAAGTCACACTATTTCTCTCTTGACGGATACACTGGCTACTTCCAAATCCCAATCGCACCTCAGGACAATGAAAAGACTACTTTCAAATGCCCCTTTGGAACATATGCCTATAGAAGAATGCCATTTAGACTTTGCAATGCTCCTGCAACATTCCATAGGTGTATGATGAGTATCTTTTCTGAATTATTTGAACATTTCATGGATGTATTCATGGATGAATTCACCATTTATGGTGATTCATTTGATTCTTGTTTGAATTCACTCTCTCTAGTCCTCCAAAAGTGTGTCAACTACAACCTTGTGTTAAATTTTGAAAAATGTCACTTCATTATTGCAAATGGGATTGTTCTAAGGAACATAGTTTCATAAGATGGTATTGAATTTGATCCCGCCAAAATTTAAGTGATCTAATAACTTCCTGAATCCACTTATGTTCGAGACATCCGTTCATTCCTCGGTCATGCCAGTTTCTATCAGAGATTAATCTATAACTTCAGTAGGATTTCCCTCCCACTCCCTCGGTTTCTCCAAAATGATGTCACGTTCCATTTTGATGAGTTTTTCGAGAAACCCTTCATTGATCTCAAAACTTCTCTTACAGCTGCCCTGATAATTTAACCCCTAGATTGGTCCTTACCCATTGAGTTAATGTGTGATGCTTCTAATAGAGCCGTTGGGGATATTCATGGACAATGAAGAGAAAATATTCCTCATGTCATCTATTATGCCTCAAAAACATTGGATGAAACTCAATCTCACTACACTGTCACTGAAAAAGAACTTTTAGCTATTTTGTTTTTGTCTTAGATAAATTCCGGCCCTATCTCTTAGGTTCCAAATCATCATCTTAGTAGACCATTCTATTATAAAGTTATTACTCAAGAAAAGTGATTCCAAACTGAGGATAATAAGATGGATCCTAATGCTCCAAGAGTTTGACATTGAAATAAAAGATAGACCAGTAAAATAAAACCATTTGGATGATCACATGAGTAGAATTTCTAATTCTTCTTATTCTGAAAACATTGATCCTGAATTCCCCACTGAGCACCATTCATCTCTCACTCCAAAAATACCATGGTATGCCCCAACAGTAAATTACTTGGTTTCTGGTGTTTTTTCTGAAATGTTTTCAAAAGAACAAAAATTGAAGTTGAAAAGTTATTCAAAAAACTATTTTTGGGAAGAAAATATTCTTTGTAAAACTGGGGCTGACATGGTAATTAAGATATGTGTCGATGAAAATGAACATTTTTTCATATTAGAATTCTGTCACTCACTTCCTTGAGGTGGCCACATTAGACCACAATGGATCTCCAGAAAGGTTCTAGACTCTAGATTCTTTTGGACTACACATTTCAAGGACTCACATGAGTTCGATAAATCATGTCCCACGTGCCAGAAGTTTGGAACAATTTCCAAGAGAAATTAAATGTCCCAAAAGCCATTAATTTTATCGAGATCTTCGATGTTTGGGGCATCAATTTCATGGGACCATTTCCACCTTCCAATGGATTATCATACATCCTTCTTGCAATTGATTATGTTTCTAGGTGGGTCGAGGCCATACCCACTATAAGGGATGATTCACATACTGTTTGTGAGTTCCTAAAGACACACATATTCCCTAGATTTGGCACTACCCGTGCCTTGATCAGTGACTTAGGAACCCATTTCTGTAATAAAACCATGGAATCTCTTTTGAAAAAGAATGGGGTTGTACATAAAATTTTAACTAAATATCACCCCCAAACAAATGGCATGGATTAACTTTCAAATAGAGAAGTGAAAAGCGTTCTTGATAGAATTGTAAAATCCACTAGAAAAGACTGGCCTGAATGACTTGGTGAAGCACTTTGGGCTTATCGAACTGCCTATAAAACACACATTGGGATGTATCCTTTTAGGCTAGTTTTTGTTAAAGCATGTCATTTTCTAGTTTAAATCCAACATAAGTCTTTTTGGGCAGCGAAAACATGTAATTTTTATCTTCAAAAATCTGGTGAAGAAAGATTGTTGCAATTGGATGAACTGGAGGAGCTTCGACATGATTCTTATGAGAATTATATTCTCTACAAAGAAAAATAAAAGGTACTCCATGTCAAACACATCCTGAGAATGGTATTCCATGATTTTGAAAAGGTAATGCTCTTCAATTCTCGATTTTGGCTTCACCCAGTTAAGCTTAATTCTCATTGGGAAGGTGCTTTTGTTGTTACTAATGTTTACCCATTTGGTGGAGTGCAAGTCTAGGATGCCTCTTCAAAAAGTATATTCATGGTTAATGGACATCCGCTAAAGAATCGCCATGAGAGGAAACACAATCCTGAATCATCATCGACTTCCACTGGATCCCCAACTTCTCTAGTCGACCAACCACTATATGGAGACGGCGACTCGCCAAATCCAAACCAGGGGGCACCTCTTTACCATTAACTCTCTATCTATCTCTTCATCTCTCTACCTCTTTCTTCTTCTTCTTCTCTCCTTCAATTTTTTTACCACTTTTTTTCAAACCCTTTGTTTTTCTCCTTCTCTTTTTTTGGATGTGTATTTTAAAGAACACAAAAAAAAACTAAAAACATGTAAAAACAAAAAACAAGAGTCATGATTACTCACCATCGTGTTTTGAAATTTTTTCCAACCTTTGTGGGGAGTCAACAGGATTGTTTTCCTCTCATAAACTTTGTATTTTCATTATGACTTTGTATAAAGAATTTTTTTTATCAAAAACAACACATTTTGAATGCTCAATTTCTGATTTGGAAAATGATTTTCCCAAACCGTGAGGAACAATATTTGCTTTCATTCCAAGTCCACCTATGGCCATCTTTTCAAAATATCTGTTTTCACCCCCATTTACGAGTCTTCATTTTGTGGACCTTCGAGATGAATTTCATACTTTAGTGTGAATTAAAATAATAGAGGCATTTTGGGAACGACATGAGAATCACAATAGCCAAATAGCCTCTTATTTCCCTTACATTAATACTCCTTTTGAAATCCTCTTCGAGCCTATGAAAACATTTTTTTATAGCCACATTACAATCCCAATAACTATTCTCGCCCAATATCAACATGGATTTTCATTGCATATGTTTTTTTGAAATTTATGTGTGGCGAATGGATTTCATTGTTTGGGTACCCTATTATTGATTTTTAATGAGTTATCATCTGCTTGAGGTAAATAATCCATTTCATTGTGGGGGATAGGTTGTCATTCAGTGTGTTTTGGGGAATGTAATTTACTTTCATTTATAGAATTTTCTAAATTTTATTGACAAGTGTTCAAAAAATTAAAAAAAAAATTCGAAAAAAAAATCAATTAAAAAAAATGAAAAAATGGGTTGTATCTTGGGTAGGTCAAAAATCACTCTTCCTCAACCTTTGATCTTATTATAACAATTATAATTAGTGTTGTGAGGAGATCAATCATGGGTTGGGTTATAAGTGTGAGATCCTTTCCAAGTTCATCTTTCTAAAAAAAAAGAAAAAAAGGAACACTTGCATTATATTCTTTTTGGGAGAAGTTTTGTGTTTTGTAAATATTCCATCTTTTCATTACCTTCATATTTTTGTACTCTATTATGTCTTTCTTCACACAACCATTCCATTGTAAATATGTGTTTTCTTTTCTTTCCACATTTTATTTCATAAAATCTGTGCATTGCTTTTCCCATGTTGGTATTTTACCCCTCTTTCCACTCTTTTGAATACAATATTCCTACCGTCCCATAGCTACAGAAAACCCCCTAAAAAGACCTCCAGATTCTTGTGAACTTTCGATTGGGATTGTAAGCTGAGATCTCTTTTCAAACTCTAAGATTTTCACTTTTGGTTGGTGAATGAGTGAACCTCCACAAATGAATTTTATCATCTTGAGAGGTGTGAGTTTAGAGTGTCCACATTTTCCATTTATAAATTTGAGAATGAAAAAATAAATTAGTTTTGGTACATTTTTTTTGTAACAACTCATGGTGGAATTCAAAATTGATGAGTGAAATAATCAAAACCTCCCCTGATTGGAGAAAACAAAATTTTAATATTTGTTGGTCAGTAAAAATGATTTTGTCATGTTTTTATATTTGTTGCACATGAGAACAAGAACAAGTCTAAGTGTGGGGGATTGGCTGTTATTAATATTTTCATATCTTTTTAAATACTACCTTTACTGATTCTATATGAAATGTGCATAATTTGTGTGAAATATTAATGTTTAAATATTAAATATAATTTCGGAGCACTATTTGAATTTATCCAGATTCAAGTCTGTTTAATGTTTTAACAATAACGATCACCCTACTTATCCAAATTTCATGAATCTTTTTTTAGGGTTCCCAATTCCAATTAAAACATTTCATTGGAAGCCACCTTTGGAAAATTCGTCCATTTATAGGGTCATATGGACCACACAATAAGGCCCAAGGAAACTGTGAAGAAACTGAACAATATATGAAGGTTGAATTATTGGGCTCAATCCAGAATTCAAAATAACTTAATTATCCTCCCAAGTTCGTTGGCCATTTCAAGGAGTCCATGATAAAAATTTCAGAACCCAATCACAAATACAAGGGGCCCAACTGATGCATTGAATTCCAGCCCACCATTCTGGCCAGGAATTAAAAACAGAATAGTAATATTGCAATTTCTCCTAATGTAGACATCCATTCGAGATGAGAATTTGCAGTGTAAAAAAACTAGATTCATGTGGCCAACTTTTTTGAAGAAATAATTTTTATTTGAGGGAATAGTCCTATTCAAAAACTAATTCACATTATGGACTTTGAAAAAGACTGTATTGAAATGGACAGATCATAATTGTTTACTAAAACCGCAATAACTTTGGATAAATAAGTCTAATGGCCACCAAAGGTTCCCAGTATACAGAAGAAATTTTTATCTACAACTTTGTAGAAGGAAATTTCTCATGATTCGGTTGTATGGATGTCCATATTGGTGAGCCATTTGGAAGGGTATTTCTGGAATATAAACAGTCCACCACCTTGGGCTATAAATACATCCCCTCCTTTCCTTTCAAAAGGGTTGAAATTTCAGAAGAGAGGAGAACATATTGGCATGACCAAAGCGTTGACAAAGTCTTGGGAGGACCTTCCATACTCATGTTTCTAATTGACAGACCTTTCCCACTCTCTTTGTTCTCACTTACTTTCGTGTTCTTCATTTTTGTAATCTTTTAATTCTCTTTCTTTGTAATTCTGTTTTAATGCAAGTTACTTCTTCAATATCTCTTATTCTCATCCAAATTATGTATTTTAATATTTATGTTCTTAAAATAGTTTAAATTCAGTTGAATCCCCTTCCCTTATTCTACTTCCTCATTCAATCAAAAATCTGTTTTTAATTTTCTTCATCGTTTGTGTGTGTGTTCGGCGCACAACTCTTATCTTTTCCCTTTCTTTTTATTGTCTTTATAATTAATCACCTTAAAAATATATTACCAGATTAATAAACATCTTAATGGATGAGTAAATCTCTCATTGGGGTGAGTTCTAATTTAGGTATGTCAAGCGATTGAGAGATTTCGCTCGATTAGTATTCGTTGAATTAACATTGTGTATGTTGGGCTTAGCATGTCATGGATTAATGACTTGTTTTGTTTAACGTGTGGTTTCCATGGATAAATGGAACCATAAATACACTACCATAAATAGGATATGATCATGATTCGAACCCTAAGTTAAGTTAAGGCTTGAATTAAATCCTTAACACTTTGGAATTCAAATCAACGTCAACATGTGACATGGGTGTTAATTTAAATGCAATATAAAGCAAAGCTCAAGGATATCAAAAGCTTAACTAACCTAATGATGAAGTCACCCAATCATTATCAATTTGTTAAATCAATCATAATAAATTAGTCATTTCAATTAAGCTCTGCAATGAACCCCCCCCCCCCCAATCAGAATTCAATCAACTAAAAACAAACGACTATTTCAAAGTATCATTGCCGAGGATTCGACCCAAGTGCTGCTATACACATTACCAGAGCACCAGAACTTTAACCGGTCGATAGGTGAAAATCGGCCATGCGTTTCAAGCACACTGCTGTTTACATGTTTTAAGTGGACTCACTATCCCTCCATGTTTACAACAACTCGCAATTTGAGAACTCACTGCTCTCTTAGCTGGATTGAGCTCACTGCTTCTTCAGAAGATCCACACACAGGTTATAGACCTGTAGGTTTATTTATTTCCACTAATTAATGCATCACACATTGTATTTATATTCTCTATTGATGTCAAAATTTCATCCACTGATTAATACCCCTTTTCCCTTGAACACTGAACAACAACCTTTGAGAAGTACCTTCCCAAAGCACCCTACTTCACGAAGCTCCCAATATTTCCAAGCTCAAACATGCCATCGTGAAGTCCCTACATTTTTTCTAATCTCAGGACTATTCAAATATTAGGTTGTCGCGGAGCTCAAGTCATCATAGAGTGACTTCCTTCATGAAGCTCACCGAGCCAACATAGAGTATATGACTTTCTCGACGCAAGAATTAACGTCGCGAAGCTCTTCTTTCGCGAAGCACGCTGTCTTCGCAAACCACCTTCATTAGCCGAGAGCAAAAAAATTCATCTAAAACTCTCAACTTCTCTCGAGGGGGTAAAGGTCTATTTATAGGTGATTCCACTGACCCTATAACCTTCCGTGTAATGTCAACTCCACGTCATCTCAAATCGCGAAGCTCTGAAGCTCCCAACAAAATTCTCTCAAAATCGCGGAGCACCACGGAAATTTTTCAATCATGGAGCTCATCAGAATTGCGGAGAATCCCATCAATTCCTTCGCACCTTTTTCGTGAACCTCCACTAACAAGGCCCTTCACCGCTACAATTATCTCCAACTATGTCGTTCGTGAATCATGTCGTAATCGTGAAGAATCACTGTCAACATTTTTGGGTCTTCCCAAAATACAATCCATGAAGCCTATCTTTGTGAATCTCAGGTCTTTTTCATATTTCAATGAGATCTTCAAGGAAATCCATATTACACATTGCTCACCAAACTCCATCTTTTGGAACCCAAAAATATATAAAACACTAGAAAATGGAGCCACCTTGTATCTAATCTTTTATACTACCTCCAAATCATCCATTCCATTGTCATGGTTCTTTGTCGAAATGGATTTTCAACCACATATATGGACCATGACAATTTACCTTGAAAAATTTCTTTCTCAAGAAACACAATCATCCAGAAAATGATGCAATGTTACCTTGATGGATTTTGGCTCAATAATCTCTCCCTTTGGGTTTGTAGACAACTCTTGTCAGAATTATTTTCTACACATTGATACCCCACTGAGACTCCTTCCATCATCAACCATCCATCACCTCTTGTGATTCAGATAGCGGCCAAAGATTCACTCACCACGTACTCTAATCCCACATGAGGAAATCTCGACGTGAGAAACAAGATTAGTATGAAAACTTCATTAATGAATCACACCATTTCATACACCATATGTTGACACCAAACTGATACCAATTGCCAAATTGATAAAAATTGTCGATCGTTGGAACCCTTCTCACACCCTTCCAACATCACCTTTCTAGTTTTATCATTATCCTTAGCTATCGTGATATCTAATCATTGATCAATCACTTCCATCATCGTCATATTTAATACTCTCCCTTTATCTTATTGCTCCCCCAATCTCGTTGCTCCACCAGATTCTCCCTATATCATTCTTGATTTATCAAATTTCCACACTGTTTCACACTTAGACAATCACTATTTTCTCCCCCTTTTTCAACAAACCCAAAGGGCACTCTTTTGTTGTATGTAATATGGTAAAAACACATATTAGTACATTAAGTAAAAATTCATCATACCTCAGAGATAGGGGGTTCCAAATCAACACTTCTTCAAGTGTGGGGAGTTGACTTAACTCCCAGATCCAGTCGATGCTTTTCAATCAATTCCTTGGGTAAGGCCTTTGTCAGAATGTCTGCAGCCTATAGTTCTGTAGGCACATACTCCAACATCATGATTACCTTCTCAACCTTCTCCTTGAGAAAATAATACTTTATCTCAATATTATTTTTCTTTGAGTGATGGTTGGGATTTTTTCTGAGATTTACAGCACATGAGTTATAGTACTAGATTCCATTTAGAGATCTCACTTCAACTCCAATATCATCAAGCCGCAGCTTCATCCACAATAATTGTGTGCATGCTTGAGTGGTCGCAATATACTCAGCTTCTGAAGTTCTTAATGAAATGAAATCATCTGTCTTTCTTAGACAATAAATACACAATCCACCAAGATAGAAAGTACCACCTGAAGATGATTTCCTTCCATCTGTTGAACCATCCCAATATACATTAGTATATGCCAATAACTCTGGCTGAGATTTATCACTATATATCAAGATGATATCCACCATTCCCTTGATATACCGAAGTATTCCTTTCAATTCAAGAATGTGTTTTCCCTTGGGATTACTCTGATATCTCACTGATTGGCATGTAGTGAATAGAATGTCAAGACTTGTTGTGGTCAAGTATTGATAACATCCAATGACTTGCATGTTTTCTGTGATATTAATTGCCTTGTCATTCACATCTTTGGACAGTTTCAACTGGGTAGCAACCAGAGACATCATATCCTTGGAATTTTCCATTCCAAATCTTTTCCGAACCTCCCTGGAATATTTGTATTGAGAAATGAATGTTCCATTACTTCCTTGTGTCACCTGTAGAACAAGGAAAAATGTCATCTCTCTAATCATTGACATTTGGAACTCACTTTTCATGAATTCCGAAAACGGTCTACACTGAGCCTGTTCTGATCCCACAAATATTATTTTTTTGACATAAACTAGGACCATCTTCATTTAATTACTATTTTTTTGAAATAGAGATTGTAATGAAATCCCCCACACTGAAAACCAAGCTTCTTCATGTACTGATCAAGCCATTAGTACCATGATTTTGGTTCTTGTTTCAGCCAATATAATGTCTTCTTCAGTCCGCAAACTTTGTTCTCATCCTCATGAATGAGAAAACCAGCTGGCTGCTTGATATACACTTCTTCCTACAGAACCCCATTAAAAATGTAGATTTGATGTCCATTTGAAAGACTTTTATCTTCCGTTTCACAATAATGGCTATAAATAATCTGAGTTTCTTAGATCTACCAACCGGTGAAAATGTCTCCTCAACATCTATCCCCTATGTCTGGGATTATCCTTTGCACATAATTCATTCTTTGTTCCGAATCAATGATCCATATTCATTCATCTTGTTGCGATAGACGAATTTATTCCTGATGACATTATTATATGTGGGCCTCGAAACAATCTCCTAGGTATGATTTTTCTCAATCTGATCATGCTCTTCATTCATGTCCTGAACCTAGTTTTAATCTTCAGCTGCATCGATGAAGCATTTTGGCTCAACCTGAGATAGGAATGATATCTGTTGTAGTGATTTCCTTCTTCTTATCTGAACTAGAGCTAACTGATCACAAATGATATTTTTCCTTTCAATTTTAGCTCGACTCCATGTCTTTTGGGATGATACAGATGTTACTTCCTTATCCTAATCATCAGTATCTTCTTCTGAATCAACTTCATCCACTTTGGCTCCCCCTGCGTTGCTTTCTTCCTCATCAATATCATTAGGAAGTTGTTCATTGCACTGCTGAATAATATTCCCATTCATTACTATAGTTTCATTATTTCTCTCATATACTTTTCTGATCCTTTTGTTAAAGCATTTATATTCCATTCTTTTTCTTGTGTAGCCAAGGAATATCCCCTCATATCTTCATGTATCATGTTTCCTATGTTTTTTCTTGTCGAGGATAAAGAACATACATAAAAATATTCAAAAGTAATTCACTGTTGGTTTCATTCCATACCACATCTCATAAGGAGCCTTTCCTTCTTTTGGACGCAACATATCCCTGTTACAAATATAAACCGATGTCAAAACTACGTCCTTTCAAAATTTCTCTCATAGGTCATTTTCAATGAGAATCATTTTGGCCATGTTGTTGATGATACAATTTTTCTTTTCAAACACTCCATTATGTTGAGGAGTTAAGACTAAAAAAACTTGATGCCATATCCCATGTTTCTCAAGATAGACTTCCACCTGATTGTTTGGGAATTCCATACCATTGTCAATACGAAGCTTCAATTTTTTTTTCCAGGATTCCTTTCACACTCCCTCTAGTACTGTTTTTAGCTGTTGAACACATCCAACATATGGGAAATAACAAATACCCATGCCATTCTGCTATAGTAATCAATGAAAATAACATAATTCCTTTTTCTGTCAATTGATCTTCATTTGATAAGACCAAAAACATCAGGGTGCACCAATTCAAGAACTTTTGTTGACTTATTTTCTTTTTCCTTATACATCATTCTGACAATATTCCCTTGTTGGAATTCATCACACGTGTGATTACAATCATTTTATAACTTAAGGAGGTCTCTAACAACATCACACATTACCGGATCATCAAGGGATGGTCAGCATAGAGGACTATGTCGTTTAGGCCACAACTTGTTTTATTCCTCTCTAAATAGAAAACACATATCTTCTTCTCCACCTACTAGGTAGAGATTTTCCATTTTTATTTTTCCCTGTATAACCACTTCCCCATATATTCTTTTTACGATACACATCTTCTTATTAAACCTTATAGAATTTCCTCAGACACATAGTTGACTGGAGTTGAGAAAATTGCGACTGAGGCCTTCAAATACAAAGACATCAGCACATCTCATCTCTTTGCTCACAAACTTGGACATTCCTTGGCTACAAATCATCATGCCTTAATCGTTTCCAAACTTGAAAACTTCTTCTTTGCCATATTTTTCGCCTGTAATGTCATCCTTATTATCTATCATGTGAAATGTAAAACCACTATCAAGAATCCACACACCAGAGCGATCTGATGCTTTAAGGGAAATTTTTCAACCACTACCTTCTCATCCTTTTTCTTCTTGGTCCATATATTTTCTTTCACACATGGTAGGGATTGTGACATTTGATCTTTCTAAAAGTATGATGGACCAGCTTCATCTTGCAAAGCTACAAATCTATTTTGCATTATCAACTAACCTGTTGGTTCATTGATCTGCTACTAGCAAACATTTTGATTCTTCTTTGGAACATTCCTTTGTATAGTTGAAGTACAGTACCTAGCCATGTGTCGAATTCATCCGCACCAAAAATAGCATCATTTGAAACAAGTTTTGAGGAACTGTTTTCTGTTTGGATGTCACCTCTATTCTTGTTCCCTTCAATATCTTTTGGCTATAGAACACACATTCTATGAATGTCCCATCTTTCCACAACAATAACACATGATATAAGGTCCATTCCTTCGTGTCACTTATACACATCTAGTTTCCCCTTGGGATCTATGAATATTATTATTATGATTTGGGCCCAAATCATCATTCAATCTCTGAATGGGTGGTTGTGGTCTGACTTCAATTATCACAGCTTTCTATTTCTGATCAAGCCTCTAATCAGCCTTAATGTCTGAGCTCGATTGCTGCTTCTTTCCCGCTAAACTACTAGGATCCTCTTTAATCTTTTCGATCTTCAAAATAAACTTTTTTCCCAAGAACATGTTGGAGATCAAAGGTTTTTCTTGGTTTTTAACTTTTCTCGACAGAACGAAAAATTCCTCTTCAGGCTCTTCGATATGGTTGATGTGAGCATTCACTGTGATATTCAAGTCATTGATCTTCTATTTTTGTTCTACAATCCTGAGTTTTTACTCACTAATTGATTCAAAATTATCTAGTACTGATGACTTGAGTTTCTCAATTTATTTTATTAACTAGGAATTATCTTCTTTTTTTGCTGCATGTAGAGTTTGTCATCATGGACCACTTTTTTTGCTTTATTTATTTTGGCTCTCCAAACTTGTATCTCTTCATGAGTAGCTTATAGTTAAGCTTCTATATTAACTCTTCCCTAAACTACTTCTTATACATCTTCAACTTTGGTTTCATCCTTCTAAGAACTATCGACAACTGCCACTCCAACATTTTCTCCACGATCTCTACAATTCACTATCTCTTCAACCTGATCAACCTGAGACAAATATGAACTATCGCATACTATTAAAAGAATGTTCTTCTTCTTAAGGAAGTTTATCTTGAACAATTTGTTTCCTTTCCTATAGGTTGATGACTATTTTATGGGAATTCCAATTTCATGGACATCGTTATCCTCTAGAAAATTTTTGGGGACCTTGTCGTAAGATTTCCAACCTTTCCACATCGAAAACATGCAAGTGGATATTTCCCTTTATACATTCCTTTTCCTTTTTGAAAATTGGAGGAGAGAAATGATATCACCACATCTATCTCTTCTTCTTCTTGAGAATATTCAATGGTGAGCTACTTCTTTTATTTGAATTCCACCTCTTTGGATTTCCCCTTTTCCACAACATCATTATAATAATTTCTCATTTCATATAAAACAAGGGTATGCAGGTTATCCAATGTTAGCTCTTTCGGGTCTTTAGCTTCCAATACTGAAACTTTCAGATTGAACCACGCTGGATGTTTCTTGAAGGTGCGCTTCACAATATTTATGTCTTCAATAATTTCTCCAAGACCTTTCATGTCCTCCACTACAACATTTCCCCTGTCAAAGAATGCATCAACATATTCATTCGGGTTCATTATAAAATGTTCATACTTGTTCCACAACACTTTCAACTTCGCTTATCTGAACTTTATATCTTCTTCTTATATTTTTAATATGTTTTCCCACATGGCATGTGAGGTTTTTTATGACAACACCTTTGAATACATAGAATTGGACATGGCTCCCCCTAAAGCATTGATTCCCTTTGCATTAGCATCCAATTCTCTTCATTCAGCTTTTGATATTACACCACTATTAATATCAGTTGTGATACTGTGAATTGCTACTATAAACACACCCATTCCCAAAGATCGGATGTAGTGTTGCATTTGATTCTTCCGTAGCTGAAAATTGTTCCTATCAAAGATCAGAATCCCTTTATGATTGATGACCTCCATTTGAGAGAGAAAATGATATGAACCTAGCTCTGATACCAATTTTTAGGTCCACTAGGGATAGATACCCTGAGTGTCTGGGGGGGGGGGGTTAATCATGGTATGAAATATTAAAATAACTACCCCATTTGATCTTGTTTTTATATTAGAAAAACCCTTCTTCCCTTTATTTCTCGATGCAGAGTATGAATAAACCTTAAAGCATACACATGAAACAACAATTTTTACTTGGATCACCCTCTCTGGGCTACGTACAAGGAGTATACACTAGTTTTGTGCCGATGTTACAATTCCACAATAAGCACGTTGCTATTTACAAGTTTGAAGCGGACTCAATTTCCCTCCTCGTTTATATCCACTCACATTTTGAGAACACACTGTGCTCTCAACTAAAGTGATCTAACTACTTCTCCAGAAGATCCACACACAATTTATAGACCTGCAGGACTCTTCATTACCACTAATGAATGCATCATCCACTATATGTAGATGCTCAATTTATGACCAAATTTCATCCACTGATGAATACTCCTTTTCCCCTAAACATTGAGCAACAACCTCTGGGAAGTAGATTCGCAAAGCACACTACTTTGCGAAGCTCCCAATTTCTCAAAGCTCAGACAAGCCTTCACGAAGTCCCTATATTTTCATGAAGCTCAAACCATCGCAACGTTTAGGCCGTTGTGGAGATCAATTCACTGTATAGAGACTTCCCTCACGAATCTCACTAATTCAATGCAGAGCAAACGAATTTTGCGGGGCAAGAATAGCCCCTATAGAGATCTTCTTTCATTAAGCACGCTAGCTTTTCAAACCACCTTCAAAATCCAATAGCAAAGGATTTTCTCCTAAAACTCTATACTTCATTTGAAGGGGTCAAGGTCTCTTTATATGTGATTCCACTGACCCGCAAACCTTCCGTGCGAAGTCAATGCCACGTCAGCTCAAATCACGTAGCTCCAAAGTTCCCGCCGAAATTCTCTCAATATCGCAAAGTACCACGGAAATATTCTGATCACAGAGCACATCGTAATCACGGATCATGACATCAATTACTTCACACCTTTTCCACGAACCTCCACTCATAATTGCCTTCACCGCCGCAATGCACGTCAAATCTACTGTTCGCGAAGCAGGTCATAATCACGAAGAATCACCGTCAACATTCTTACAGTCTTCATGAAATCCAATCCATGAATCTTATCTTCGTGAAACCCATGACTTTTCCATATTTTGATGAAATTTTCCCTGGAATCCATATTTTTCGATGCTCACCAAAATCCAAATGTTGTTCCCCAAAAATTTGGCGAACACTAAAAAATGGTGCCTGCTTGTATATGATCATTTATACCTCCTCTTTATTGTCTATTCCTTCCTCATGGTTCATTGTCAACATTTATTGCCAAAAAAATATCTAGAACATGACAATTCACCATGAAAACATTCTTTGTTAACAAAAACAATCAACCAAAAAAGTCTACAATGTTACCTTGATTGATTTTGGCCCACCAATCTCTCCCTTTGGGTTTGTAGACAACTCTTCTCAGAATGATTTTCTACATGTTGATACCCCACTGAGTCTTCTTCCATCATCAACCATCCATTGCCTCTTGCGATTAAGATAGAAAACATCGATTCAATCACCACAGACTCTAAGCTCGCGTGAGCAATTCTTAGTGTGTGAAACATGGGTAGTATGAAAAGTTCATCAATGAATCAATTAATTTCAGACACCATCCATTGACACAAAACATAAACCAATTTCCAAATTGATACCAATTGTTGATTGCTGGTACCCTTCTCACACCATTCCAACATCACTCTTCTACTTTTATCACGATCTTTAGCTATCGTGATATCTAATCTATGATCGATCACTTCTAGAATCTTCAGATTTAATACTCTCCACTCGTCTTCTTGCTCCCCCAATCTCAGTGTTCCACTAGCTTCTCCCCATATCATTCATGATTTATCAAATAGACACACTGTGACCCACTTAAACAATCATTTTTTTCTCCCCCTTTTTCAACGAACCCAAAGGTCAGTCCTTTGCTATCTATACAGGGTAGAAACACATATTTCTACTTTATGTAAAAACACATCATTCCTCAGGGAGAGGGGGTTCCACATCCCAACTTTTTCAATTGTGGGGAGTTGACTGAACTCACAGAGCCAGTCGATTCCTTTATAATTCTTCCTTGGGTAAGGCCTATGTTAGAATTTCTACAACATGTAGTTCTGTAGGAACATACTTCAACTTCATGATTCCATGACCAACCTTATCCATGATAAAATGATACATTATCTCAATGTACTTTGACCTTGAGTGATGGATGATATTTTTGCATAGATTTATAGCACTTTAGTTATCACACAGGATTCCGATTAGAGATTTCACTTCAACTCCCATATCATCAAGTCAATGCTTTATACACAATAATTGTGTGCATGCATGAGTGGCCGCAATATACTTATCTTCTATGGTGATTAATTAAAGGAAATATTCTTCTTTCTTAGCCAATAAATACACAACACACCATGATAGAAAGAACCACCTGATGTAGATTTCCTTTCAACCATGGAACCGGCCCAATCTGCATCAGTATATCCCAAAAACTCTGGCTGAGATTTATCATTATATATCAAGCTGAAATCCATTTTTCCCTTGATATACTGAAGTATTATTTTCAATGAAACCATGTGACTTCCCATGGTATTACACTGACATCTCGGTTCTTGGCATGTGGTGAATACAATATCATTCCTTGTTGTGGTCAAGTATAGCATACTTCAACTGATTTTCTTGCATTATGCGATATTAACTACCTTGTCATCCTCATCATTGGACTGTTTCATCTGGGTAGCAACCAGATTCTTTATCTACTTGGAGTTTTTCATTATAAGTCTTGTCAAAACCTCCTTGATATATTTGGATTGAGAAATGAATGTTCCATTCCTTCCTTGTCTCACCAGTAGACCAAGGAAAAATGATTTATATCCAATAATTGAAATTTCAAAATCACGTTTCATGAATTCATAAAACTGTTTGCCCTGAGATTCATCTAATCTGCCAAATATTATGTCACTGACATAATCCATGACCATCATACATTGATTGCTATTTTTGTGGAAATAGAGATTGTATTCAACTCCCCCCGCTGAAAACAATTCTTCTTCGAGTACTGATTAAGCCTTGAGTACCATGATCTTGGTGCATGTTTCAGCCCATATAACACCTTTTTCAGTCTTCAAACCTTGTTCTCATCTTCATGAATGAAAAAACCATTTGGATGCTTGATATACACTTTTTCTTCCAGAAGCCCATTCAAAAATGAAAATTTGACGTCAATTTAGAAAACATTGGACTTTAGTTGCACAAGAATTTCTAGAAATATTCTGATTGTCTCTAGTCTCGCAAATAGTGCAAATATCTCATCAACATCTATTCCCTCTATCTAGGGGTTTCTTTTTCACATTAGTCGTGCTTTGTTCTGAATCACTATACCGTATTCATTCATATTGTTGTGATATACTCATTTATTACCGATGGCATTCCTATCTGCAGGCCACGAAACAATCTCCCACATCTAATTTTTGTCAATCTGATCAAGCTCTTCATTAATTTCCTTAACCCAGTTTTCATCTTCAGCTGCACCAGTGAAGCATTTCTTCTCAACCTGAGATACGATAGATGTCTACTTTTGTGATTTCATTCGTTTTTACTGAACTAGAGTTGACTGATCAGCAAATATATTTTTCCTGTCAATTTCAGCTAGACTCCTTGTATTTTATCAAGATACAAATTTTACTTCCTCAAGCTCATCATTAGTATATTATTATAAATCAACATCATCCACTTCGTCTCCCACTTCCTAGATTTCTTCCTCATCACTATCATCATGAAGTTGTTCACTATGTTACTGAATGATCTCCTCATTCTCCACTATTGTTACATCACTACACTAAAGTACTTTCCCTATCCTTTTTTAAAGTATTTATATGCCTTTCATTTTCCTATGTAGGAAAGGAATATCCCCTCATCTCCCCAGGACTCGTATTTCATATTTTTTTCCTTATTGAAGACAATGAACTTACATAAAAATATTCAAAAGTATTTCACTGTTGGTTTCCTTCCATACCACATCTCGTACTGAGTCTTTCCTTCTTTCAGATAGAATATAGCCTTATTAGAAATGTAGACCGATGTCAAAACTACTTCCTTCCAAAATTTCTCTAGTAGGCCTTTTTCAATGAGCATTATTCTGGCCATGTTATTGATGATCTGATTTTTCCATTAAACCACTCCATTATGTTGGACGGTTCTCACTGAGGAAACATAAGGCCTTATTCAATGTTTGTCGAGATAGCCTTACACAGGACTGTTTGTGAATTTCTTTGCATTCTCAGTACGATGCTTCAAAATTTTCTGTCCAATAATCCTTTCAAACTCCCTTCAGTACTGTATTAAGCAGCTGAACACATCTGAATTATGGGAAATAAAAAATACCCATTCCATTATACTGTATTCATTAACAAAAAGAGCATATTATCTCTTTCCATCAATTGCTATTGGTGTGATAGGACCCCAAATATTAGCGCGTACCAATTGGATCACTTTTGTTGACTTGTTTCCTTTGACTTATACATATTTCTACTGAGATTACACTGTTGGAATGCATCAAACGTGTGAGTATGATCACATGATAGCTTAGGGAGGTCTCTTACTACATCACACATTACTAGATGTTCCAGGGATGGTTGGAAAATATGACCATGCCATTGATGCCACAACTTATTTTCTTCCTCTCTGGATAGAAATCACATATCTTCTTCTCCAGTTACCTGGTAGTGATTTACCTTCGTTCTTTTTCTCTATAGAAACAATGCCATGTATCTTCCTTTAATGATACACATCTTCTTATAAACCTTATAGAATGTCCTGAGTCTCATTGTGACTGATTCTGAGAAAATTGTGACCGAGACCTTCTACTACTAAGTCGTCAGCACGTCTCATATGTTTGCCCCCAAACTTGTCCTTTCCTGAGCCAACAATCTATAAGACTTCATCATTTCCAATCATGGGAACACATTCCTTGTCATATTTTATCCCTATAAAAATAACCTTATTACGTCACATGTGAGATGTGCAACCACTATCAAGGATCCACACACCAACGTGATTTTGTGCTTTAAGGGAAATTTCTTCCACCGCTACCTTCTCATCCTCTTTCTTCGTAGTCCATATTATTTCCTTCATTCTTGGAATATATTGATACTTCTGATCTTTCATAGAGTATGATGGAATATCTTGATCTTGCGAACCTATAAATCTATTTTTCATTTTCAACTAACCTGTTGGTTCATTAATCTACAGATTGCAATCATTTTGATTCTTCTTTGGCACATTCCTCTGTACGGTCAAAGTATTGTACCTAGACATATGTACAAATCCTATGAACCAAAATAGTGTCATTAGAAACATGTTCTGAAGAACAATTCTCGGTTTTTCTTCCACCTCGGTTCTTGTTCCCTTCGATATCTCTTGGTTTTGGAATACACATACTATGAATGTCCAATAATTCAACAACAATAACACCAGATATAAGGTTCATTCCTTATTCTCACCTTTTTACTTCTAGTTTCCCTTAGGGATATCTAAATATTTTTATTTTTCTTTGTTCCCAAATCATCCTTCAATCTTGGAATGAGTGCTTGTAGTCTGACTTCAATTTTTATAGATTTTGGTTTCTGATCAAGCCCTAAATCTTCTATAACCTATGAGCTTGATTACTGCTTCTTTCCAACTGAACTACTAGTCTCCTCTTTGAGCTTTTTAGTCTTCAGAGTGACCTACATTCACAATAACGTGTTGGGGATCAATTTTTTTTCTTTGTCTTTTACATTTCCCTATAGATTGAAAACTTTCTCTTCAAGCTCTTCGATACCCTTGATGTGATCTTTTACTATGATATTAAATTCATTGATCTCCTTATTCTATTCTACAATCCTCTTTTTGTACTCATTAACTAACTCAAAATTATCTGGTACTGATGACTTGAGATTATCAATTTCTTCTATTCACACATAATTTTTTTCTTCTTGTTTATGCATATAGAGTTTGGAATCATGGGAAACATTGTTCGATTCCATCGTTTTGGCTCTCCAAACATCTATCTATTCAAGGGAAACATCTAATTCAGAATCCATGTCAACTCTTCCCTCGATTCCTTAATCTTATTCTTCAGCTTCAGTTTGATCCTTCTGAGAATTGCCGACAACTTCCACCATTCAATTTTCACCACAATCCCTCCAGTTCACTATCTCTTCAACCACCTCAACCTCAGACTCATCTGTACTATCACATTAATTTGAATGAAGGTTCATCATCTTAAATAAATATCTCATGCATTGTTTCTTTCCCTTCCCATAGGCTGAAGAATATTTCATTGGTATTTTGATTTTATCTACATCATCATTCTCTTGGAACATTTTGGGGCACCTGGCCACAAGATGTACAACCTTTCCACATCGCAAACAAGAATGTGGAAGCTTCAATTTAATCATTTCTTTTCCTTTTTGAAGATTTGAAGAGAAGAATGACATCACCTCATCTTGCTCTTCTTCTTCCTGAGGATCTTCGATGGTGATATTATTCATGGCTTTGAATGCCACCTCGTTGGATTTCCCCTATTCCACAACATCGTTATCATCATTTATCTTTTCATATAAAACAAGGGTTCTATTCAGGTTATCCAATGTTAGCTCTTTCGGGTCATTATCTTCCAATACTAAGTCTTTCGGTTTTAACAGAGGTGGATGTTTCCTCAAGATGTGCTTCACAATATTTATGTCTTCAATAACATCTCTAAGACCTCACATGTCATCCACTAAAAAATTTACCTTTTCAAAAAATTCACCAATAGATTCATTCAGGTTCATTCTCAGATCTCCATACTTGTTCCACAACACCTTCTGGTTCACTTTTCTGACTTTTGTATCTCCTAAACATATATTTAATTTCTTTTCCCACATGTCATGTGAGGTTTTTCATGACATCGCCTTTATATAGATAACATTGGATAGGGATCCCATAAATCATTGATTCCCCTTGCGTAAACATCCAATTATCTTCGTTCGTCTTATGATTATGCATGACTATTGATATCAGTTGTGATACCATTCATTTCTACTATAAAAACATTCATTTGCAAATATCGGAAGTATTGTTGCATCTGATTCTTCCATAGCTGAAAATTTTTTCCATCAAAGAATGGAATCACTTTATGATTGATCACCTCCATGTGAGAGAGAAACTGATACCAACCTGGAACTGATAACAATTGTTAGGTCCACTAGGTGATATACCCTGATAGGGGATGAATCAGGGTATGATAGATTAAAACAAATATCCATTTTGATCTTGTTATTCGATTACACAAAACCTTATTCTCACTCCTTCCCGATGTAAAGTATGATTAAATAATAAAGCAGCCATAGGACAGAACAATTTTTTACTTGTTTCACCCTCACTGGGCTACGTCCCAGGAAAATACACCGGTATTGTGCCGATGTACCAATTCCACTATAAGCACATAGATGTTTACAAGTTAGAAGTGGAATCACTGTCCCATCCTGGTTTACAACTAATCACCATTTGAGAAATCACTATTCTCTTAAATAAAGTGAGCTCACTACTTCTTCAGAAGATCCGCACACAGTTTATAGACCTATAGTTCTCTTCATTAAAACAAATGAATGCATGATCCAATGTATGTAAACTCTTAATTGATGTCCAAATTTTATTCACTGAAGAATTCCCCTTTTCCTCTGAACACAGACCAACAACCTTTTGGATGTACCTTTGGAAATCACCCTACTTCGCGAAGCTCCAAATTTCACAAAGCTCAAACAAGCCTTTGTGACGTCCCTGACTTTCCACGTAGCTCAAGACGTTACAAATCATAGGCCATCACAAATCTCAATTCTTCATAGATCAACTTCCCTCATGAAGCTCACTGATCCAACTCGGAGTACACGATTTTCATCAGGCTAGAATAGTTGCTATGAAGCTCTTCATTCATGAATCACCCTGTCTTGGCGAACCTCCTTCATGAGTTGAGAGAAAAATATTTTCTTCTAAAACTCTCTACTTCTCTTGAGGGGGTCGTGGTCTATTTATAAGTGATCTCACCGACCCTCAAACCATTCGCGAGAAGTCAACGCCATGTTAGCTCAAATAACGAAGCTCCGAGATTCCCGCCTAATTTATCTCAAAATCGTGAAGCACTGCTACAATTTCACGAATGTAGAGCTTGTTGTAATTGTAGAGCATACCATAAATTTCTCCACGCCTTTGCCGCAAAGCCCCACTAAAAATTCCCTTCTCCTCCACAATGCTCTTTAACTCTTCCATTCGCGAAACGTGTCGTAATCGTGAAGAATCACCGTCAACATTCGCCTGGTATTCACAAAATCAAATCCATGAATCCTATCTTCACATAACTCATGAATTTTCCATATTTTGATAAAATCTTCATGGAAATCCATATTCCGCGATGCTCACCAACCTCCAAATTTTGGAACCCAAAAATTTGGAAAGCACTAAAAGAGGGTGACACCTTGTATCAGATCTTTTATACCGCCTCTAGATCATTCATTCCTTTATCATGGTTCTTTTTTAACATGGATTTTCAACAACATATTTGGAACTTGAAAATTCACCATAAATCCTACTTTGTCAACACACACAATCAGACCAAAAATGCTACAATGTTACCTTGACAGATTTTTTCCCATCAATGGTTTAGTTATGTACTTCCTCAAGACTAATACATTGAAGACATCATCTAATATAGATAGGTTTGTGGTAATTTCTATGAGATAGGCCACCGCTCAAGTGTAATCAAGGATCTCAAAAGTGTCGATGTACCTTGGACTATGCTATCCCTTCTTCCCAAATATCATAACTATCTTTCATGGTGTTGTGGAGAGGAATACCATGTCTCCATCATCAAACTCTAGGTATTTTCGACAATTATTAGAATATCTCTTTTGTTTACTCTGAGAACCTTTAATGTGCTATTGGATGGTCATAACCTTCTCTACTATTTCATCGACCATTTATTGACCTATGAGTTTTTTCCCCTAAACTTCAACTCAATATGCCAGTGTTCTGCACTTCATCCCGTACATGGCTTCATAAGGAGAAGTTTGGATGCTTGTGTGTAAACTATTATTTTAAGAGAACTCAAACAAAGGAAGATGTTGATCCCATCCTTCTTTGAAGTACATTGAGTATGCTCTCAACATGTCCTCAAGTGTTTTGATAGTCAGGTCAGATTGGTCATCAGTTTGAGGGTGATAAGTCGTACAATTGTTTCTCTCAGTATTCAGAGCATGTTAAAGACTCTTCCAAAACATATAGGTGAATCATCGATCTAAATCAGATATGATAGATAGTGGTACTCCATGCATCCTTATCACACCTCTAATATATATCTTTTCTAATTGATCATGTGATAAATCCTCCTAAATTTAAATGAAGTGTGCAGTCTTTATAATATGATCCACAACAACCTAGATAGCATTCTTTCATTTTTACATCCTAAGGAGTGCAATGGCAATGTCCATGGTGATGTTCACCCATTTACATACTTGTATGGGTAGTAGTTGCATCATCCCCTTAGATTTCTTCCTCTCATCCTTCACTTTCTGACTTACCAGGTACTTTGATTTATATTCAGGGATCTCTTTAGTCATTTTATCCCACCAATAAACCTCTCAGATATCTCAATAAATCATTGTATTTCTTGGGTGAATGGATAAATATAAACTATGTGCATCATCCTAATGTTTTTCTTCAGCATCAGACTTTATGGAATTCATAGTCTTTTCCCACATCACACAATTCCTTCTTCATTAACCTTTAACTCATAGGATTTCCCTTTTCTGATAGCTTCCACTTTCTTATGAATTCTCACATTATCCATTTGAGAATCATTTAACCTTCACAAAAGATACGGTTGAGCAATCATTTGTGAAAGGATTTATGATTTTCCATTCTTTGTGATCCCCATGTCCATATTCATAAAGTATAAGAAGATTATATCATTTTAATTTATCATCAATGATATAATTATTGGTTCCCTTATACATAGATCATCTTACACCTTGTCCATATTCTAAGGGTGGTAATGGATTGAGAAATCATAGTATTTGATCAGCTCTAACCATCTTCATTTGCGCATATTCAACTCTTTTTGTGTGAATATATACTTGAGTCTTTTGGGGTCATATATGTTTTACACTTCTCCCAAAAGAGGTAATGCCACCAAATATTTAAACTGAAGTTCTCCAAAGCCAACTCCAGATCTTGTGTTGGATAATTTTTCTCATGAAAATTCAATTTAGTTGAATCATTGGAAAGGACTTTTTCATTTTTAATCGAAACACTGCCCAGTCTCTTCCTCAAAGCATCACTAAATACCCCAAAATGTATTCCACTTGTGGGTAATGTGAGCGCTGGTATAGTGATAAGACATCTTTTGAACTCTTTGAGGCTCTCTTCTCATTCCTTACTCCATGAGAACTTGAAACCATTCTGAGTTATCTTGGTAAGAGGATATGACAATTGTGAGAAATTACTCACAAATTGTGGATAATATGTAGTTAACCCATGGAAGCTACAGATATCTTTTACCGATATTGTCCTTGTAATCCATCTATTGTAGCTCTCTAGGTGGGATCCACAGATATCCCACTACTTGTTATGATATGACCCAAGAATGAGACCTCCTTCATCCATAACACACCGATGATGTAATTTTCATAGAGCTTCTCCTTCTTCATGGACTCTAGTACAGTGCTTAGATGTTCCTCATTCTCCTCCTTTGTTTTTGGATTATATTAGAATATCGTCTATAGAGACTACCACAATGTTTTCTTGGTAATCTATATATATTCTATTCATCAAGTACATGATGATTTTTGGAGAATTAGTGAGTCCAAAAGGCATCACTATAAATTCATAGTGACCATATCTTATATGTAACACCCCAATCTTCTACGGTACGCTTCTCTTTGAATAATGTGATAGTGTGTGTTGTACGCAACACCGAGTTCTGACACACCATAACCAATCAAAATAGCCGTTATGAATAGTAATACCTACTTTTTCAAATTATATATATATTATATTTCAAAATGGACTTCATTTTTGGATTCGGAATATCGAATTTAGCCTATGGTGAAATTTTGGTACTTTTCGGATAACATTAATATTTTGATGAATAGTGAAAATTACTATATTTTAATTAAAAACATCTTTTTTAATCAAAATAATTAATAGTGATAAATTATGAATTTGAGTGGGGTTAAAGTATATTTAGAATATATTTGTACCATTTCATATAATGTTGGTCATTGGACATAATTTTACAATTAAACCGGACATAAACAAGTGCCAATCTTTTGATAGTTATTGTCTCTTAAAAACACGTTTTTTGTTTTAACAACGGGAATTAATTTTAAATTAATTCCTGCCACTTATGTGTTTTGAATTTCGAAAAATGGATTCCGTAATTGAAATCAGTATGTTCAAATTGTGTAAATAGTTAACTTTTATTTTTAGACATTTTGAATAATTATTGCGGTAAATATTTTATTTACCATGGTTAAGGGTAAATCCGGTAAATAAGGGTTAAAAAATAATATTATAATAATACTAAATTACCCTAAAACGTGTCCTAACCTTATTGGTTGATACATGTTCGACCATAGTCATCTTTTGGTTGATTTTTGGACCCCATGGTGCCACTTGTAGGTGATAGAGACACTTTATTTTAATTAAGTTAAAATGAATACAAAAATGACACAAGCATATATCTTTTAGAAAAACAATTTTTACATAGGGTTATATATGTTGGATTTTAGATTATAAATATTAATTAGAAAGATAAAACTATTTCCTACATAATTATATTTTAGTTATAATTTTTATACATTAAATAATTTATTTTATTTATGGCACAATGATGATGAAGTAATTACTATAATAGTGAAAAATTAAAATAATTGATATTATAAATACCCAAATAAATATAATATGAAACTTTTAATGAATTAAACTAATTTTATAGGATAATATGATATGTTAGGATTGATATAATTGATTTTTTTAGAATTAATCAATCTATTATGAGTTTCACAAAAATTAACTATTGAATATTGTCAAAATTGACATGAAAGAGTTCTTAAAACAAATATTATATTATTAATTGATATTAAATTCCTAAAAAACTAAGGTTTGTCCAGAGACTTATATCATGTTAGGTTCTTCATTAATGAACCACTTGGGGGTCTCTTGTATGTGTATAGTAAGTTTATTAACCATATTATATAAAAATACAAAGAGACATTGTAAAAGTGAAACTAATTAACTTAGAGTTAATACTTAAAGATAAGGTTAATATAAGTACCCAAACCTGTATAAATTCTATTTGTTGAGTTTTTTCGACCCATACCCACCTTAAAATTTAAATAATAAACTTTGGATCCATTAGAAAACTAATATGAATTTATTATAAACTAATATTTCTTACTTTTCCAAAGGTGCCCCTCACCCCTCTTATAAAAGGGCACTCCTCCTTCTCTTTTCATTACACCTTCAATGCATTTTGGTTCGGCCAAACTCTGCCAAAATACTCTCCAAACTTCCCTCAATACAACCTAGAGGCCTTAGTTTGATCAGAAATCCAACTTAATGAGCCCTTTTGATCAAATCAAAAGGATGAAACCGAAGAAGAGGTAATGATTTTACTACACTTTCCAAGTTCTTTTCATCTTCCACATCTTATTTCTTTGTTGTTACCATTCTAAAATAATAAATCCAGAATCATATATATACTGTGATGTTATTATAAATATGGTACAACCATATTCAGTATTCTATCCACCCTTTGAATAACATGTCACCATACGTGCGTACGTACGGCTTACCGTCTCCACGTCGTGGTGTAATTGTTATTCAATATATTATTATTTGGATGGGTATAATAATGATGTGTAACTCATGTAAATAATAAATATAACATGTTAATGATTATTTATATATGATATACCATCCATTTATATATAATTTTCATATCAAAATAATGATATTGTCGCTCGTGCGTACGTATGGACTACCGTCTCCACGAATGCGATGAGATTCATTCTCCATCGTATCCATTCAAGTATAATTATCATTTTATGATTTAAAAATGATGTTTAAGGACTTGATTTCATTATGGATATTAACAATATACAACCTATCCAATACAAACATGGCTTACATAACAAAACATATAATATAAAACGAGTAAGTTAACACCCGAAAACAACGATAATACAAAGATATTATTAACAAAGAGAAGTTAAAAGATCATATATGATATCATATTAATATATATGATTCTTGTATAATTTAATAACAATTATTTCACTATTATACAGGAGGTTAACCTACCCCAACCATGGAAAAGTACAAGTTAAGGTTTTTTTCATAATCTCTTCATTATCCAAGGTTGTTTATACGTAATAATCTACTGAGATCTCTTTATCATCCACATCCATGTTTTTTTTAAATGTATTTAAATTTTTTTTTACTATTTAATAGAATACGAGTTAATGTGATTTATACCCTTTTTTGACTTTTATATGTGGTTTATAAAGGAATCTTTCCGTCGTTTTCAAAACAAGGTCCTTTTTAACCTTTTCGACAGAATTAAGGTAAGAATTTTTTTTAAAACTTATACGGCGGGTGCGGCTATTTTCCACCATTATAAAATCTTCAAAGCTTCCCTTACAAGCTTATAAGAATATCTTCAAAAAAAATGTTTTATTTTATAAATATATGACTCTTAAATGATTTCAAAATAAAAAGAGATATTTCTCTAAAAATTGTTTTGATTTCATCTATGTCAACATCCTTTGTTGGATTTTACGCTTATGTAAAGTTGATTTATTATGACACAAACTTCTATGTTGTATTGAAGGTTTTGTTATATGTTTGACTGTGGATGTGCTATTTTTATACCATTCATTGTTTATGGTGAAAGTATTGACATTTTGTATGTGAGTTTTTATAAGAATGTTTATGTTATGTTTAAACCTTTTCATAGGGGAATGCATTGGACTTAATATGTGACGGGTGGAGCCCACTATAGCTCATCGATGCATCGGTAGTTCTCATGAGACAAACTAGTGTCTTGGCACAAGGCCTTGGAAAAATCTTATTTGTAGTCTTGGCACGAGGCATTGGCTATGTGGTTATGATAGTCTGGCATTATGCATTCCAACATTATGAAAGTGGTTATTGATATTGCATGTGATTATTTGATTAGTAGAATATCCATGTGAATAAGTAAATGGCATTATTTCATTTTACTTTTTCCATACTGTGTTGAAGTTAAAGTTTAAAAGGCATTAGTTTTAGTAATTCATTGCCTTAAATGTTTATTCTTATTTTTGAAAGTTCCGCTATATTGTTATCCTTACTGGGCATTTGAGCTCACCCATTTTCTATGTTTTATTATTCCCAGGATGTGAAGAAGTAAGTTATGAATGACCTGCAGGGATTTTATGTGGGGATATGAGTGTGGAATATGGAGACTGTTGTTGTAGTAGTTTTTCACTTTATGATGTAATGTAAAACATTATGAAAATATCTAGTGTTTCCAAGGCTACTAAACCAATCGGTCTTTCGAGATTTGATCTTTCTTGTGATCATGCCAATGTTATGTAATAATGCACCAACTCTGGGTAACTAGGGTCGGGGAGTTATAGTTGGTATCAGAGGAAGTGTAGTACAAACCTTGGAAGCTAGATTTAGATAAACTCTGATTAGAGCACGTAGACCTAAGATGAACTTTGAGGATTAGTATAGAAGAACTTCCTAGAAGTTTGGTATTGTAATGATTTTGTGAGTTTTCCGAGCAATACATCACTGTCTAGATACGAGCAGGTAGAGGTGGCTCTGGCACAGATGTACCTAGGGGTAAAACCCGAAAACACAGCTTTGAGCTAGACTCGAACGGGAACTAGTGCATGACAACGGGCCTTGCATCACTCTTGGTTACGACACTGATGGGGGATATGCTTAGGATAACTCTCATTTTCATTACAAATCATTATGAAGGGTTTATGACTATATACTTCCTCAAAGAAAACATTCTTATGATTACGGATTATATCCATAAATAGTTCTATTTCTGTTAAGTGTTTTACAAGTATGGGATTATGTATTTTGATTCATAAATTGATCAAGTTTATGACATTGTTTAGAAATGGCGCCTAGTGGAAGAAATGGAAACCGTATCAATGCATGCACTCCATGTAGGGATTTCCCTCCTTCTCAAGATAATTATAGTGGAGGTGGTGATGCAACTGGTGCCGATCAGCTAATCACCATCTTGGGACAACTTACTCAGATTATGAATAATATCCTTACCCGTATGGAGCACCCTGATCCACAATGTGGAGGATCAATGTTAGATCGATTCATGAGGCAACAACCACCAACGTTCAATGGGAGTAAAAATCCCTTAGTAGCTGAGAAATGGATAAATTCCCTAGATAAAATATTTCAGGCTTTGGGGTGCAGTGAAAGAGAAAAAGTTATCATGGCAGTTTACCGCCTCACTGGAGATGCTGATTAATGGTGGTCATTGATTCAAAACACAAAGGAAGATGATGAAGTATCAAATATGGAATGGAGGGAGTTCAAAGATATGTTTTTATAAAAATTCTTTCCTCGCGACCATCGAGCAGATATGGAAAGGCAATTTCTGAGTCTGAGACAAAAGGAGGATGATAATGTCACAAAGTATGAGGATAACATTACAAGGTTAGCAAGGTATGATGGAGATTATATACATAACCCAAGAAGTAATATTGATCGTTTCTTTGACGGGTTAAAACCATTTCTCCATCGAGCATTAGTCTCACAATCCTTTTCGTCATACAAAGACATTGTCTCATGTGCTATCAAGACCGAAAAGGAATTCTCTAAGTCTTATGACTTTAAAGCAAAGAAAGAGAAGAAGAGACCTGCTGATCAATCTGGGAATGGAAATAAGGGGAAGAACGAAAAGTTTGAATATCCATCCTGTGGTAAATGCGGGAAGAAACACCCTCGTACTTGCTTGAAGGGAATGGGAGTCTGTTACAAGTGTGGTGAAAAATCCACCAAGCTCGTGATTGCAAGGGGATGAAGGAAGCTACCAACTTTCAGTTCTACAATTGCAGGGAGATGGGGCATTATGCTAATGAATGTCCTTGGTGTCAGGAGAACTTACCTCAGAAAAGGCCAAGGGATCAAGGCCAAGCTTATGCTATCACTACTGCTGAGGTAGAAGCTCCGAAAGACGTGGTGGCAGGTAATTTAATGGTTTCCTCATGTTTAGCAAATGCATTATTTGATTCTGGATCATCGCAATGTTTCATATCTTCCCAGTTTTCTAAGAAAATTAGTTATTTCCAATTTGATTTAACAAGGGAGTTTTCTGTTAAAACTACTAAGAGAAGTATCATTGTTACAAAGTTTTGTGAATCAGTCCCCATTAGAGCACATAAATGTTCTTTATCTACTGATCTCATCGTCATACCTATGATTGAGTTTGATATAATCCTCGGTATGGAATGGCTTTCAGACTGTGATGCGAAGATTTATTTTAAGAAGAAAGATGTTACGATTCTTGATGATAATTATAAGGAACACCTTATCTTTAGAGCAGAATCATCACCACCTAATTCTTATTTAGATCCACCCCCAGTAGCTCAACTAAATTCAATTATTGGGGAGGAAGAGAATGAAATAACTTTTTGTGAGGAAAGGAATGTTCAAATAGAGGATGTACCTGTTGTGAATTAATTTGTAGATGTATTTACAGAAGATTTACCTCGACATCCTCCAGAACGAGAAGTTGAGTTTTCCATTGATTTAATTCCTGGATCAACGCCTATATCGAATACCCCTTATAGAATGGCCACTGTAGAATTAGTTGAACTAAAGAAACAACTAGAGGAATTGAGTAATAAAGGATTTATTCGCCCTAGTGTTTCTCTATGGGGAGCCCCTGTTCTTTTTGTTAAAAAGAAAGATGGATCTATGAGGTTATGTATCGACTACCGGGAGATCAATGCTATAACGATAAAGAACAAGTATCCCCCACCTCGCATTGATGATTTATTTGACCAACTGCATGGAGCTCAATACTTTTCAAAGATTGACCTTCGATCTGGATACCATCAGTTGTGTGCAAAGAAGGAAGACATTTCGAAGACAACATTTCGAACCAGGTACGGGCATTACAAGTTTACTGTAATGCCTTTTGGATTGACTAATGCACCCTCTGTTTTCATGGATTTGATGAATATATTTTTCAAGGAGTATCTCGATGAATTTTTGGTGGTATTTATTGATGATATCTTGGTATACTCCAAAACCTAAAAGATCATGAAAATCACTTGCGCATTATCTTGAAGACTCTGAGGAGACATGAATTATATGGGAAGTTTAGCAATTGTGAATTCTGGCTTCAAGAGATTTTATTTCTTGGCCATATTGTCTCTAAAGATGGAATCTCTGTTGATCCTTCTAAGAACAAGGCAACCCAAGAATGTCAAGCACCTATGAGTATAACTGAGGTATGCAGTTTTATTGGTTTGGCAAGTTATTATCGACATTTCGTCCATAATTTTTCCCGATTGGCTAACCCATTAATGAAGCTCACACGTAAAGGGGTTAAAGTTGTTTGGAAAATGGAGTGTGAAGAATGTTTCGAAGAACTAAAGAGAAGATTAGTCAATGCTCCTATATTGACTCTACCATCAGGTAATGATGGGTTTGTTCTTTATAGTGATGCATCAAAGAAAGGACTTGGTTGTGTCCTTATGCTGAATGATATAGTTATTTCCTATGCAACACGACAGTTGAAAATTCATGAACAAAACTATACTACTCATGATCTCGAGTTAGAAGCTGTGATCTTTTCTTTGAAGATATGGAGGCACTACCTATATGGTGAAAAATGTGAGATTTATACTGATCACAAGAGTTTGAAGTATATTTTCTCACAAAAAGAACTCAACATGAGGCAAAGGAGATGGCTTGAATTACTCAAGGATTATGATTTCACGATACACTACCACCCGGGGAAAGCAAAAAAGGTGGCATATGCTTTGAGTAGAAAATACCATGGAGTTTTGAACAATATGAGAATTGAAAGGGATCCAATTTTCATGGATCTAGCGTAGATGGACATGGGAATAACCAGGGAAGGTGAAACATCAATTCCTTTTCAAATGGTTTCCAAACCATCTTTACTAGAAAGGATTAAGAGTTCTCATACCGATGATGAAGAATTTCAAAATAAGATTAAAGCTGTGAATGATGGGAGATTGAGAGACTTTGTGTATGAAGATGGAATTTTGAAATTTGGGAAGAGAATTTGTTTTCCCGATATACCTGATCTAAAAAGGGAATTGCTGGATGATGCTCATAGTTCCAATTTCTCTATACACGCTGGAAGCACCAAAATGTATAGATATTTGAAGGAATATTTTTGGTGGGACAACATGAAGAGGGAGATTGCTGATTTTGTGTCAAGATGTATGGTTTGTCAGCAAGTGAAAGCTGGAAGGCATCAGCCTGGAGGAGTCATGCAACCTCTTCCCATACCGGAGTGGAAATGAGACAATATTACGATGGACTTTTTCATGGGGCTACCAATGACTCCTAAAAGAAATGATGTAATATGGGTTATTGTTGATCGTCTTACCAAGTCAGCACATTTTCTTGCTATAAGAGAAGATATACCCCTAGAACGTCTAGCAAGTCTATATATTAATGATGTTTTGAGACTTCATGGAGTACCCCTATCGATTGTTTCTGACCGTGATCCCTATTTTATTTCAAGATTCTGGAAAAGACTTCAGAAATACCTTGATACTGAACTTCATTTCAGCACTTCTTACCACCCTCAGACAGATGGACAATCAGAATGGACTATTCAAACCATAGAAGACTTGTTGAGATCTTGCTCACATGACATTGAGGGTATGTGGGATCAATATTTACCTCTGTTAGAATTTTCCTATAACAATAGCTTCCATTTGAGTATTCAGATGGCACAATATGAAGCGTTATACGGAAAGAGATGTCGCACACCAACCTGTTGGGATGACGTTCGTGAAAGAAAACTTGTAGGCCCAGAACTGGTGGAGGAAACGATGGAAAAGGTGAAGGTAATCCAAAATCACATCAAAGCGGCTCAAAGTAGGCAGAAGAGCTATCCCAATAATCGAAGGAAGGATTTGGAATTTCTAGTCGGTGATCATTTTTTCTTGAAGGTATCTCCATGGAAGGGAGTCATACGTTTTGGTAAGAATGGTAAATTGATTCCCAGGTACATCGGACCTTTCTAAATTCTAAAACGAATTGGGGCTGGAGCTTACCGATTGGCAATGCCGCCAAGTCTCTCTAAAGTTCACGATGTGTTCCACGTATCTCTGTTGAGGAAATACATGCCTGACCCAATGCATGTACTCACCTATGAAGAATTAGAACTTGAACCCGATCTGTCTTATTGCGAAGAGCCCGTCAGGATTCTTGATACGAGATAACATGTACTGAGAAACCGGACGACGCGTCTGGTAAAAGTTTTGTGGAGAAACCATAAGATGGAAGAGGCAACACGGGAACCTGAGGAACTTATGATGAAGAACCACCCTAGTATTTTCATGTGATAAGTATTCTAGAAATTTTGAGGAAAAAATTATTTGAAGGAGGGGAGAATGTAACACCCCCAAGCTTCTACAGTACGCTTCTCTTTGAATAATGTGATAGCGTGTGTTGTACGCAACACCGAGTTCTAACACACCAAAACCAATCAAACTAGCCGTTATGAATAGTAATGCCTACTTTTTTAAATTATATATTTTTTATATTTCAAAATGGACTTCATTTTTGGATTCGGAATATCGAATTTAGCCTATGGTGAAATTTTGGTACTTTTCGGATAACTTTAATATTTTGATGAATAGTGAAAATTACTAAATTTTAATTTAAAACAAATGTTTTAATAAAAATAATTAATAGTGATAAATTATGAATTTGAGTGGTTTTAATGTATATTTAGAATATATATTTTCCATTTAATATAATTTTGGTCATTGGACATAATTTTACAATTAAACCGGACATAAACAAGTGCTAATCTTTTGTTAGTTATTGTCTCTTAAAAACACACTTTTTGTTTTAACAATGGGAATTAATTTTAAATTAATTTCTGCCACTTCGGTGTTTTGAATTTCAAAAAATGTATTCCATATTTGGAATCAGGATGTTCAAATTGTGTTAATAGGTAACTTTTATTTTTAGACATTTTGAATAATTACTGCGGTAAATATTTTATTTACCATGGTTAAGGGTAAATCCGGTAAATAAGGGTTACAAAATAATATTATAATAATACTAAATTACCGTAAAATGTGTCCTAGCCTTATTGGTTAATAAATGTTTGACTATAGGCATCTTTGGGTCGATTTTGGGACCCCATGGCTCCACTTGTAGGTGATAGGGACACTTTATTTTAATTAAGTTAAAATGAATACAAAAATGACACAAACATATATCTTTTAGAAAAACAATTTTTACATAGGGTTATATATGTTTTATTTTAGATTATAAATATTCATTAGAAATATAAAAATATTTCCTACACAATGATATTTTATTTATATGTTTTAGACATTAAATAATTTAATTTATTTATGACACAATGATGATGAAGTAATTACTACAATAGTTAAAAATTAAAATAATTGATATTATAAATACCCAAATAAATATAATATGAAACCTTTAATGAATTAAAAAAATTTTATAGGATAATATGATATATTAGCATTGATTTAATTGAATTTTTAGAAGTAATCAATCTGTTATGAGTTTCACAAAAATCAACTATTGAATAGTGTCAAATTTTACATAAAAGAGTTCTTAAAAAAAATATTATATTATTAATTGATATTAAATTCCTAAAAATCTATGGTTCGGCCAAGAGACTTATATCATGATATATGAATCATTATTGGACCACTTGGGGGGTCGCTTGGATGTATATAGTATGTTTATTGACCATATTATATAAAAATACAAAGAGACATTGTAAAAGTGAAACTAATTAACTTAGAGTTAATACTTGAAGATAAGGTTATTATAAGTACCCAAACCTGTCTAAATTATATGGGTTGAGTTGTTTTTGACCCATCCCCACTTTAAAATTTAAATAATCAACTTTTGAGCCATTAGAAACCGAATATTAATTTATTATAAACTAATATTTCTAGCTTTTCCAAAGGTGCCCCTCACACCTCTTATAAAAGGGCACTCCTCCTTCTCTTTTCTTCACACCTTCAAAGCCTTTTGGTTCGGTAAAACTCTGCCCAAATACTCTCCCAACTTCCCTCAATACAACATAGAGTCATTAGTTTGATCAGAAAGCCATCCTATGGAGCCCTTTTGATCAAATCAAAAGGAAGAAACCGAAGAAGAGGTAATGATTTCACCACCCTTTTCCAAGTTCCTTTCTTCTTCCACTTCTTCTACCTTTGTTGTTACCATTCTAAAATAAAAACTCCAGTATCATATATATATTGTGATTTTATTATAAATATGGTACAACCATATTCAGTATTCTATCCACCCTTTGAATAACATGTCACCATACGTGCGTATGTACGGCTTACCGTCTCCACGTCGTGGTGTAATTGTTATTCAATATATTATTATTTGGATGGGTATAATAATGATGTGTAAATCATGTAAATAATAAATATAACATGTTAATGATTCTCTATATATGATATACCATCCATTTATATATTATTTTAATATCAAAACTATGATATTGTCTCTTGTGCGTACGTACGGACTACCGTCTCCACGAATGCGATGAGATTCATTATCCATCGTATCCATTCAAGTATAATTATCATTTGATGATTTAAAAACGATGTTTAAGGACTTGATATCATTCTGGATATTAATAATATACAACCTATCCATTACAAACATGGCTTACGTAACAAAACATATAAAAGAAAACGAGTAAGTTAACACCCGAAACAACGATAATACTAAGATATTATTAACAAAGTGAAGTTAAAAGATCATATATGATATCATATTAATATATATGATTCTTATATAATTTAATAAAAATTATTTCACTATTATATAGGTGGTTAACCTACCCCAACCAAGGAAAAGTACAAGGTAAGGGTTATTTCACAATCTCTTCATTATCTGAGGTTGTTTATACGTAATAATCTACTAGGATCTCTTTATCATCCACATCCATGTTTCTTAAAAATGTCTTTCAAAACAATTTTACTATTTACTAGAATATGAGTTAAAGTCATTTATACCCTTTTTGACTTTTATAAGTGGTTTATAAAGGAATCTTTCTGTCGTTTTCAAAACAAGGTCCTTTTTAACCTTTTCGACAGAATTAAGGTAATAAATGTTTTTTAACTTATACGGTGGGTGCAGCTATTATCCGCCGTTATAAAATCTTCAAAGATTCCCTTACAATCTTATAACAATATTTTAAAAAAATGATTATTTTATATGGATCTTAAATGATTCCAATATAAAAAGTGATATTTCTCAAAAAAGAGTTTTGATTTCATCTATGTCAACATCCTTTGTTGGATTTTACGCTTATGTAAAGTTGATTTATTATGATACAAACTTCTATGTTGTATTGAAGGTTTTGTTATATGTTTGACTATGGGTGTGCTATTTTTATACCATTCATGGTTTATGGTGAAAGTATTGACATTTTTTATGCTAGTTTTAATATGAATGTTTATGTTATGTTTAAATCTTTTCATATATGAATGAATTGGACTTCATATGTGACGGGTGGAGCCCGCTATAGCTCCTCGATGTATCGGTAGGTCTCATGAGACAAACTAGTGTTTTGGCATAACGGCTTGGCAAAATCTTATTTGTAGTCTTGGCACGAAGCCTTGGCTACGTGTTTATGATAGTCTGGCATTATGCATTCCAACATTATGAAAGTGGTTATTGATATTGCATGTGATTATTCGATTAGTAGAATATCCATGTGAATAAGTAAATGACATTATTTCATTTTACTTTTTCCATACTATGTTGACGTTCAAGTTTAAAAGGCTTTTGTTTTAGTAATGCGTTGCCTTAAATGTTTATGCTTATTTTTGAAAGTTCCGCTATATTGTTATCCTTACTGGGCATTTGAGCTCACCCCTTTTCTATGTTTTATTTTTCCCAGGATGTGAAGAATTAAGTTATAAATGTCCTGTAGGGATTTTATGTGGGGATATGCGTGTGGAATATGGAGACTATGTTGTAGTAGTAGTTTTTCACTTTATGATGTAATGTAAAACTTTATGAATATATCTAGTGTTTCCAAGGCTACTAAACCAATCGGTCTTTCAAGATTTGATCTTTCCTGTGATCATGCCAATGTTATGTAATAATGCACCGACTCTGGGTAACTAGGGTAGGGGCGTTACATTATAAGAGAATCTGTCTTGGGTATATCTTCCTTCTTCACCGTTACTTGATAATATACCAACTACAGATCCACCTTGGAGAATTATTGTTCTCCACATCACTAATCGAAAAGTCATCAATTGTGGGCAGAGGATACTTGTTCTTTATCATGATTTTTTGAGCTCACGATAATAAATTCAAAGGCGCATTGACCGATCATTCTTCATGAAAAAGTGGACTCGTGCACCACATGGTGAAGCACATAGAAATATAAACCCTTTATCCAGATTCTCCTATAGTTGTTTCATCAGCTCCTCAAGATCCACAACACGTATTCAATATGGAGTCTTATATATTTTCAACGCCCCTAGTATTTGGTAAACTGATAATTATACATCTCTTATAGGAGGGAGACCGATAAATTCTTCAAAAAACACATCATTGAATTCCCTCACAATTTCCAGGTCATCAAAGATTGTCACATCCTTAGACTAAATCATCTGAGCAAAATTCGTGTGCTCGTAGGGCAGTAATATCCAATCTTGAGATGATGGTGTTAAATTAGATTCTTCCTCCTCCTCGCACTTTTACAGAATTGGGGGTCAATTACATATATGGAGATTTATTTCCCTCTCACAAAAATTTATGTTGGCTCTATATAATGAAATCAAATCCAAGCCAAGAATAGCATCCAATTTCACTGTTGGAGTATGATGAGGTTCTCTAGGAAGTTCAATTGTCAAATTATTATAGAGGAGGAGTTATATTCTTGGGACAAAATGATTCCCCATTTGTGTTACTCACTTACATCTTCACTTCCATGATTTGTGGTGGTGTTTTCATTATTCTACTAAACATGCATGATATAAAAGAATGCATAAAAAAGAATCAAAAAGTGATTTTTCTATACTTGAATAAATAAATATCATACCTATCACAACATCTTTTTCAGGGTTCAATTCACCAGTAGTGATGGAAAACACTCTCCCTGTTTGTTTTGGAGGTTTTTGGTTTCCTTTGAAAAACCTTGTCTTAGGGAATGAATTTGAAAGGTTCCTTGGTTCTTTGTAATTTAAGCAATGAACAACGCGTTGAGGGTTGAATGAAGCATTCCTCTACTATCTCGATGTCGCAGGTTTTTCATTTCGATAGTTAATGACTATGTTACCTTCTCTTCAACACCTATAGCAATTACTCATCCCCTTTAAGAAATTCCTAGGGTGCTTCATTCTGCACATTTGGAAAGTGGGATGCTATAATTTTTTAGAACCATTTGATTTATCCATCGAACCACAATAATTGAAGTCCACCATAGGATTCATATCCCAATGATGCCCATGAGATTCACCGATCCCTATTTCTACTTTGAGGGCACTTCATACAATTTTCTCATTTCCCTCGAAGTCCTGAATCTCTAAAAAATTTAGTGGACTATGTTTTATCCAACCAAAGAAGATGTCAACCTTGCATTCGGGGGTAATGACATAGCCGGAGGGATATCGTGAAAGCCCTGTGATGTTTTCCTAATACGATCTAATTGATTCTTCATTTTTTTAATGAGGTCAAGGAAGTCCCTTTCTATCTTAAGTCGGAGTGTGAAAGGAAAAAATTAATCAAAAAACAGTTTTCGTAAATCATTCTATTCCAATGCATCGATCTCTTCCTAAGGCTTCATATTTTTGATCAATGTCCACTATTGATTGGATTCGCCCTCCATAGGATAAGAAGCCATAATAACCTTATGTTTTTAAGAACATTTAATGATGGAAAAGATCATTTCAATGGAGTCTATCCACTGTACAACGATTTAGAGATTGGATGAACCATTAAAATTAGGTGGCATTTGTCTCATGATGATCTTGATTGCGACTAGTTATTTATTTGGAGGGGGTGATTGTATCTTTTGACCCACGCTTCTCTTCAAAACATGAGTTCACTTCAATAATATCATGAAAATGTTTGTGATTCCCACTCCTATAGAATTGGGCATTTAATTAGAACAGTCATCACCTTTATCTTCACATCGGTCATTAGCATGAGTCCTCCAAATTACTAGCCATTGGCTGGAAAAAAAGTAAATTTAGTGGTAACCCGTAAAGGTCAATCCAAGGACAAAATTATATGACTTATAAATAACTTTTATTTCCTTAGCATAGGAATTTATAGGCTTTAATCAATGTTATCCATGATCTACCTCACAACATATATTCGTAGGGGATTTTTTTAATTCCCATATAAATTGTTAATACTAAATTTTTTAATTTAAAAAAGCAAATCCCCTAGGAATGTCATAATCAAAAGTGCACCAAGTAATATTGTTGTATACCAGGATAGCCCGGGTCAAGCCCAAAACTCCTTGTCTGAGTTTTCCCTCCTAGGTAGAGCTATTCCAGATCTACCTCTACTTCTTCGTATCCAGACATGGATGTATTTTCTTGATAAAAAACTTTCTCATTACTAACCAAAACTAAGGGATGTTTTTATTTTTCTTAGTTCCATACCTATGGCTTTCTCTAATTTTTTCTAATCTTAATCCCAAAAATAACTAAACATATCCTCTGATACCAACTATAACAACACTACTTTTTATTACACACATAAACATGATTTATTACATAAAATCATACCTTGATAAAATATATAATATCGAGAGGTCTACTGTATTTAGGGTCTAGGAACACTACATAATTAATAAAAACATGAAACACAATATCTCTATTGAAATATTATTTTACATGACCACAGCATTCACTTGTACAAAGCATTGCATGAGATATCCTGAGGACATACATAAGAAAAGGGAGAGCAATAAAGCCCAGTATGGGAGTAAAAAAGCCATAACATGAAGAATACAATACATGTTAGGAAATATGCCTATCAATGGATAATAAAAGAAACATGTACATAAAGGCATGATATAGCATGATTATGATAACATCAAAATGTGGAAACAATAATTAACATGGTATTAGCATGAGAGAAGTCTCATTGCACGATGAGCATGATGAAAACCTCATTTAACTTGTAATATCATGATTATACCTTCATTTCACTTGTCGTATAATGATACTAATATTTACCCAATGCATTGGAGCGCTATTAGGGACCATCCTTCTTAGTTATTTCATTTAATGCATAAGTGTGTCACATGGATCCCAAAAAATGAATTCATTAAACATAATCATGTATTCCATGATAAATGAATGTGGAACTCATACATGAAACTATATAGTAAATAAGTAAATGTTCATAAAGTTCAATACACTTGATAGAAAAAAGGCCATGGTATTCACTACACAATGACTTTGGCTTGGAAAATCGCGGTGAAATTTTGGCAGCGTAACAGTGTGACGTAAGAACTCATAACAATGTTTGATGCGAGATAAAGGGGTGTATCATAATATTTAAATGAAATGGATAGTAATAAGTTCATACAGATACATTTTCCAAGATAACTAATGTAATTTTGATCTATAATACAAAATAATTGATTGAAAGTAAATGAGGAGAGATAAATTTCTTACATAATTTCAACATGGTAAAAGGTGTAAATGGGAGGCATTAATGAAAGATAAAAGGGTCTTTAATCATTCAAACATATATAGGGATGTGTGGGGGAGGTAAAAAATAAGACCCTATAATTTATAATTGAAAATAAAATGGCCTAAAAATATTAAGAATCATGGATAAAATGAGAAAGGAAGGAATCTCTTACTTGGATGTGTGATCCCAAAGGATTGGGAGAGGCTTGAGAGTTGCTTATTGGGATCTTGGGGCACCGTGGGAGGATTCTAGAGAAAGTAGGGTATAGGCTGGTCGAGCTCAAAAGGCTTTGAGTTAAGAGGAAGTGGGAGCTTTGGAGGGTTTATATAATAAAAATAGAGGGAATTCTTTATTATTTAGGTTTGGGACAACAAACATTAAACTAATGAAAACCCTAAATCATCCCATGGTTTTTTCGCATGATGTTTTCCAATGGGGAGTGGACAATTATATTTTATGTAATATTACATAACATATTAAAATAATATGGTTTCTAATGAGGTGGCGAGTCACACTCTCAAGGAAATCAATTTAAAGTGTAAAAATGTTTTATAAGTCTTGGGGGTCCATTAATGCTTTGTCAAATAAATCTAACAAACCAAAAATGACATCAATTTAATGATAAGACACATATTTTCCGAACATAATGTTTATAGTTTTTTATTACATCACTATTGGGTAATTATGATGTCATAAAACAGATTATATATTTAAAAGGTATTTAATTTTTACCCAAAAATTCGACAGTCTCAGAAAATTATGAAAAATTCACCGTTGGATAATTTCAACATCTTAATTCCCAAAATTATAATCATTTTATCTAAATAATTACTTAAATATGTTAATTTTTACTTTGAAAATAATAACTAATAGTTATAAAAAATTCTTGGGTTTTGACAAAAACAGCTTTCAATCCTTAATAAGAATTACATTTGTATTCATAAAAATTATACGATAATTTATATTTTATAAAATTAAATTAAATAATAAATTTTTTTTAATATATTATTTAATTAAAAAACCCATTATTTCATCAAAATTGTATTCTTAATTGAATTTTATCTAAAAATAATATTGGTTTTGAAAACTATTACAAACTAACAATAATAAAATCAATGTACACTATTTATTCTATAAAATAATATTGCGCATAATCATAGTGCTAGGGTCTAATTATATAACCTACTATAACAACCATATAATCCCTTAAGGTAAGGTGCGTGATGGTGAAATATTCTTTTGATGGATCTGATAGCATTGCACAGGTGGTAATCTCTATTAACTTCCACATCTTTCGTAGGCTGTATCGCTCAAGCATAACGTGTTCAAGTTCAGCTTGGGCAAGATCATGATAGAATCCCAATGACTCCACCTCCTTTTTTAAATCCATCAAATGGGGCTTGTATGGAGTAATTCTACTGGATTATGCCATCGCTACCTTTGTTTGTGTAAATTCGATTTTTTAAACCATATATTTATACTAATCATGTGATCACTATTCAAGCTTGATATTTGAATTGGTAACTATTTTGAATGGTATTTTGAAATCCAAAAATATAAAACAAAGGAAGTGAATATGTTTTGTGACCATTTTACATAATAATACATTTAAATATATCAAGAGTAATTTTCATTAATAAAAGTTTGGGTCGTTACAAGAGGACCATATGGTTGATCCTGAAACTGCTGAGGTTGACTCCCTGAGTGTCAAAACCTCGAAGGCCATGGCGCCAGAGTCATACTACTGGAAGCCTTTTCCCTTGATGAACACTTATATTTCCCCTCCTATGGTAGGCCTCCGGAAGAGTTCATCCGTTCAACTACCTCAGCCTTATTCCAGATCTCCAAGTATGTCGACATGGTGAATTGGTGTAACTGTGTATTGGAGGGAAGATTGATGTGCATCCTCTAAAAGTCTCACATGAAACTCCTCATTTGGAAATAAATATGAGAAAAAATGGATAAGATCATTGAACTTGATCCCCATCTCCCATACTTACTTACTCCCCTGTTGGAAAGAGAGTAACTCTTGCCTCTTCTCAACCATCATGGTTGATGAAAAGAATCATGCTCGAAACTCATTCTCAAATACAACCCATAGAACGTCTGCCTCCTTCCTCTCCACCAGGTATAGAATACACCGCTATTGAATAGATCCCCACATCTGGGTCACTACTAATGGAACCCAGCACTCTGTTAGAGCCCATATCAAAATTATGGTAATCTCATTCTCCTCGAGAAATCTCTCTGTCTCCGTATCTGAAACACTACCCTATTACATTCACATGTCCTACCATTAGAAATCACATAACATTGTCTTCCACTGGTCAAACGCCTCCACTAGATCGACCCACCATAGATCTAATAAATTTTCCTACAGAGCCTTAACTTCTTAAGCCACTCGTGGATGAATATCAGGTTATATAGTTGAAAGGGGAATAAGTAATTCTTAAACCTGAGTATAATAGAATTTTATTTAAGATTCATTTTAACTAATTAAACTCATTATTTATATCAATTTCCCAAAAAACACCAAATTCGAACAATAAAAAAAGTCATTATGATCCATGTACCATTCCTATGGTATCTGATCTATAAATATTATAACCTCACTTGGATGTCCGGTTGGCACTTAGTCCTTACATCCAATCATCAGGGGCCCTTAAATCCCATGTCCTAGCTAGCCTTTTTTAGACAATGTCCTGTAACAAGGTCACCTAACACTATTTCCCAATAATCCCATTCAATTATTACTATGTCTAAATCAAAACTCTATCCTATATCTCAACCATCACCTCTGATACAATTATATCATGATTATCCATCTTCATGATGGATAAAGAAAGTTACAGATTCACGACCTTCTTTCTTCAAGATGAACAAAGAGAGATAATTACCCCCGAGTCCCACCTCTAGTAGGCCCTGGGGTGGAAGCATGCACCAAGGGTATATACATTATCATAATATGGGAGACATTTTCATTTTTATTTGAATACAATATTGGGAGATAGGACGGTCCATCACAAAACATCTCTAAAAAATATATACATATATATATAAAACAATAAAAATGAAACCCTCGTGAATTTTTGAAAAAAAAATTAATACAAATATAATAATAAACTCCAAATAAAATACATGACAGTAAATATAAGTTTCAACACAACAAATGTCTCATTGTTCAATCTAGTAATGCATATCATGGTCCTAGTAGTCCTCTTGAAACCCTAAAATCAGTTTTATAATGTAGGGTGAGAATACAATTACACTTAATAGGAAAAAAAGTCTCTCACGATCAATTGGGAGAAGCATAATAATAATCTTGTGAGAAAAAAAATAACCAACAATACCTTACAAGGTATTCTATCAACCCCCACTATCCAAGGAACGCTCACCACATAATGAAAGTCATGTAAATTAATATAGTAAGAACATTGATGATGGGGTACCCTATACCACTTCCCACTGGTTAATTGGACATACCCAAATGGAAAATGACATGTTGCTTCCAAACTCTTCCAAAATCTCCACGTCACATCCCGCCAACACACACCTAGGCCTTAGAACTAGTCCTACAACTTTGGAAAAAAATGCTCACCACGTCCCACCCCTAGACACCGTGTCCATAACCATACCATACTCTTCCAATAAACACTTGTTCTACAACCACAATTCATATTAAAGACACATGGGAATAGACACCAAAACTCATCACGTAGACACTTGGGAATGTACACCCAGCCTATAGACACCTAGGCATCACAACTGCACCCAAAAAATCCAAAATAGTCTTGGGATACCAATTCCTAGAAGAGGGATTAGGTAAGATCCATTAACAATCCATCCAAGAAAACGGTCCTTTTAGTGGAATCTCTTTCCCTCCCTCAGCGGCTGTGGAATTCTTCCAAAGTTTCCCCCTACCATCCTCTGGTGTGATCATTAGGACTCAGAATTTCATACATCGGTATCTTGGTTTCGTGAAATGTCAGCTCATGTGTTACTTCATATGTTTTGGTGGAGTCATCACTAGCTTTAGGATCAGATCTCGGCTAACCCAGGGGTGGTTAAACTCAGTGAAGGCTCTAGAGTCTTCTAGTGTGGTTTAGCATTATATTTGGAGTGGCTCAGATGGGGGAGGTATTTTGGATCTAGATTTTCATAGTGGTTTTCTACTTAGGGAATTTTTGTGTTGTCATGTTGTTTGGTTTGGTGGTGGATGGTATTCAGAATGTATGTGGTTGGTTTTGTGGTGACGACCCCTCTAGCACGGCCCTGCTCTAGGTTCTCTCTACTTCCCCTCACTCTTTATTTCAGGGAGTATTTTCATCTTGGCACCCGATGAGGGTTCTTCGTTTATCCAGGTCTTCTTAGTTTCAACCTAGTGTGGTGCTTCTAGTCTAGGTGATCATGGATTTCCTCCCCAGTGGCACTCATTTTGTTTGTTTACAGGGACTTCCATCCCAAGGTGGCGCTAGCCTAGGATGTAACATCTTGGAGTGTCTACCCCATTAGGATTCTTGTTTTTATGGAGTATATGGGTGGATCGCGAGATCGATGCGGTGGGGAAATTATCAGTGTTGTCAAACATGAAGGATAAAATCGTCGATGGTGATGTTTTTCGGATTGTGATCATGGGGGGGGTGGTGAATGGTTTTATGATGATTCACCTTGGTTTGTTATTCATTTTATGGTGATTTGATTTTTCTTATTATATCCTTATTCTATGGTTCAAGGGATCCTTTAATAAGATATTAAAGGGGTTTCCCCAGATGAGGTTCAAAGAAACAAACTTCCACCAATCCATTGCTTTTGAAATTGGATGTTTGATAGGGTATTGAGTTTCCATCAGTATCAGGCCTGTGCAATTCTGCATGGGACATATTTTCATGCAGTGATGAGATGGGGGAAGCTGTTTTTAAGTTCATCAGTGCTCTAAGGGGTTTTTCCCTGCGGGTTGTTTTTTTATCTTGAGTTTTTGGACTGTTTGTGTCTGACTTATTGTTTTTTGTCTTGATGTTATGACAGGTTACCCCTTATCCCTTAAATGGGGGGTCATTATTTTAATAAAAAAAATAATTTCCATTCAACGATCCTTCCATCCTTCCATCAGGATATTGGGAAAATATACCCCCATAAAAATGGGGGTGTTTGAAACATAGTTCTCAACTAGGGAGGGGTGAATATAGAAATAAAAAAGGAAATACATGTAAACATATAGGTATAAAAAACTCCAGCTAACTTTTGGGATTTCTCAAATAAAAATCCACCCAAAAAACTGCCTTTGATGCAACCTTTAAATGCATATATTGACACCAGAAATAGTCACATTGGATGTTGATAAAAGGATTCCTCCTTACATCCTCTTTCCCTTAAACCCATTAAATTAAACTTTTATAAATAAGTAATTTTTCTGTTCCATACCTACCCGGGAAACTACAAATAACTTCACATGACCGAAAACCGAACTAAGATTAACAGAGGGGGGAAACAATATTGTAGAAATAAATCCACACATCCTCCCCACATAGCACCCATGACAACCACTTCCATAATAATTCATCAAATTAATCCTGCCCAAACCATCCTCCAAAAAATCACTATTTTATACCAACACCGATCAAAACCTCCCTTCATTAAAAAACCCATCAGTCCTACAACATAACCCCATCATACCTAGCAAAACAAAAATCCGTAACTCAGTTCACTCCCACTGCACACAATTTCTCACACATTTTAGAAAAAAAATATGTCAACCTAAGATTCCCATACATCACCCAAACCACCCCATACACTTATTAGTTCTAGAAAATACAGTACCACACACACCAAAAAGTAACAAGATAGAACAAAACCACACACAACACATATCCACACCAAGCATGGCACAGTGAACTTTTATTTAGAAAACACTCGTTCTTCAATTTCACTTTGATAATTCAGGGGTTATCAGAGAGAATGTTCGATCACAAGAATCCAATTATTTAACCATGTATATGTTGTTAATCAATTATGTATATATACATTGATTCAGTAGAAGACCAACAACAATAATTAAAAATCAATTCCAGGTGAGAAATAATGACCAACAATGACCATGATTTTAACTTGGTGATTATCCCATAGCAAACACAATGTTAGCAGATAACAAAAAAACCAAAGCAACATTTCCAGTACAAGATGTTGATATTTAAATTTATTTAATTACCTTTAAAAACTTGTTATCTTATTGTGTTACACAAGTGGATATTCATAAAACAACCCCACATGATACAAGATTAAAAGATAGATGATGGAATTGCATCCTTGAGAAATAGAAGATCAACACCTCTAGTTCATTCCAAACTGGATGTGCATAAGGGTCCATGGGAATTCTATCCAAGGGTGCGACCCAAATGAACAGATCCTTGGTGAAGAAATGATCATGGATGCTAGGTATCAAGTGTAAGCAGAAATTTCTATGGAAAAAAGGTATCTCTTTTAAAAGGGCAAGAACCTATATCAACAAAAGTAACGATTTCAAAATCTACTAATGACAAATCAAGATCATGAACACGATTTTTGACTGTCTAAAAGCCTCGTAAGAATTCAGAATTTTAAGAAAAACTTTATATAATTTGAAACGGCTGTAAAATCACTTAAATATAGTTTCAAAATCATTTTACACAAAATTAAATGTTAAAGGGGAGAAACTAGAAAAACTAGGAAAAAATGAAAATTTGACACACTGTGGTAATTGAATCACTATTAGGTGAGTCACCATCATGAGTCACTGATGGGTGAGTCACCATTGGTTAAATCACCATTAGATGACTCACCATTTAATAAGTCCCCGTCACGATTCACCCCTTGTGACATACATGTGTGAGTCACCATTACGACTCACCATTAGATGAGATATTGGTGGATGAGTTAGTGTGGGGTGACTCACTGTTGGACGAGCTACCAGAGGATGATTCAACATTTTGTGACTCACTTTTGGATGAGCTACCATCGAATGGGTCACCATTGGGCATGTCACTATCATGAGTCACAGCTGGTGACTTACGCACTCGAGTCCCCACCGTGACTCACCTTTTTGACCTACCTTCACGACTTACCATTATAGTCTCACCTGTCCCCACATACCATTGTGATTCAGTATCATGAGTCACTGACGTGACTCAGTGATGAGAAGAATGACTATTGGAAAAATTGTAATTTTGGAAAACTCTTAAATTGAGTAACTATTACCATCTAGAAAACCCCAAACACTAGATTTTCACAATGTAATTGACCAGAGAGGTCTGGGCCATTACATATACAATATTCATAATCGTGCATTCAAAATTTGAAGATAGTTTCATTTAATATTTAAAATATATGAATTGTATCTATATTCAAATTTATCACATTATTTAAGGGTATATCAGGTAATTATGATTTAAAATAATGTGATATAGCATTTAAAATCAAACAGAAACATGAATTTAATTTATTTAATCTGTATAATTCAATCATATACATCCAAATTTTGAATATATTAAATTTTGGTGTTTTTCACAATGGTAATTACATTTATATTATTTCATGTAATGAATATTCTAAAATGTCCTTCTCTTGATTTCATTATCTATAATAATTAGGGACAGGGTTCAAAAAACTTATTATTTTTTTCTAAACTATTATTTTTGAGATTAATTATTTTTTATATCATGCTAACTTATTTTTTATTTTTTAGTTATTAGGTAATAACCATAAATTCTTATGAAACACTAAAACTATATTTATTCAATTAACATAAATATAAAAATATTATTAAAAACCCTACGTGTGTTATTTTTTTTATGATGGTTATAGTTTATCATGAATTATATCGATACATTGGACATGTTATGTATTTTAAATATAATATAAATTTAAATACATGTATTTATTGAGTATTTAATGTCAAATAAATGAATATTGTAAAAAACAACAATACATTTGTTTATGAAAAAAAATATATTATTAAATTTTTTAAAATTTAATATGATCATTAAATAAGACATGTATTTTCATAAATGGTCTAAAAATTCATCCCTGATCCATTAATGATCAAATCATTAACCTATAAATAAAATGAAAGCTGTTTTAGATTGAAAAAGTCATTATATTGGCTATGGATAAAATTTCACAATGAAGGGGTTAAATCTAGTAATATATTTTATTAATTATATGTATTTTCATTAATTCAATATAAGAAATGTAACACCTCCACTCTCTTATATACACCATATAAACCATATAATATCAATAATACACTACCAACAAATCATGTAAATATATATATATATATGTTATGGAGGTTCTAATCTTCCCAACTTTCAAACCCTATATATCTTAATAGAAGACTTGAAAGACTCCTTTGAATAAGTGGTAATCATCTTTAAAACTCTTCCAAATTTAGTTTTTCATTATCATCATATTAATCAATTTTAAAACCTAAAAAATAATAAATCCAGTATAATAAATATATTTATATTCTATTATGATTATGGTACAACCATTTTCTACTTCTTTTATGTCTCATAAATAACTAAAACATCGCTTGTGAATATGTACAACATACTATCACCATTTACCGGTGTAATTTATTTTTTTTATCACCCCTTTAAATAAATAGTTACAGTGATATAACTAATGATTATATAAGATATTTGTGACATAATTATCTTTATATAATTATAATATCATATATATTTTCTTACCTTCAAATTTGTTGGAAAATGATAATATTATATGTATGTTTGTGTGCACTACCACCACCATGGAGCATGAATATGAGTTCTTCATTTACTCTATAAATGGATCATAATAATGATAAAATTAATGAATATAAAATATATTTATATCACAATTAATATAATTGATTTTATGGAACCATTGTCAAAGTAAATAACCAGAACATCCATGAAAAAACATGCATGTGATAATGAAGTAGTTAACAACCAAACAATGATAATATTGAAAAATTGTGGATGGACATGAGAATAGAAGTTATAAGAGGATTTTGTATGATATTATAAATATTAATATTTTTCTTCAATAAATTTAAAACATATTTAATGATGTTAATCATTATTTTAATGAATGTTCGTCTTATAGAAATGTGTGGTGATGAATTTCATCTCAATTCCATTTAATAAGGCATATTTTAATGTTATTCACCTAATTTATTTTATCTGGTATATCTATTTCCCCCATTAAAATATTATATCATGAATCCTAAATAATTCATGGTATATTATTTTCAATATACATTTTTCCATAAAAGGGTAGCTCACTTGAATCTTACCCTATTGTAAGGGTATTTTAAAATCAATATTCATTCATTTGTTTATACTTCTACTTCCTTAACAATGTTTTTAAAAGGTTATTTGTGAAAGGAAATAACATTATATTATTTTTAATATCCATTTTTTTGTGGATTTTTTTTCACACATGACCACTTCATTTATTAATCCTCACTTCAATGATACAATCTTTGAAATGGATTTTTCCTCAATTTCTACTCTATGATGATATATTTAGTATTATGCACATAGATATTATTGTGTGCAATATATACTACCCCATTGATGTATATAGAAAGAATATTTTTTATAGAACAATAATGTAAATTTATTCATGATAAATCATATTTAATTTCATGTTTACATCTTCAAGGGGTAAAATTGAGATGTTAGCAAATATGTATGAATTAATTTTAATAATAACATTTTTAGGATTTTTTGGATTTTAATGGAAGAAATATACTAATATGTACTTCATAATACTCCATCTATATTATTATACTCAAGATATCATTGGAGTTTTCATATTTTTTTCAACATTTCATCTATTTAGTACTTGAATGGAGATAAAAATTATTCCATATAAATGTAGATCTTATTTCAGTATGGATTGGAAAAACTTTTTCTTCCATGACCATATTTTTTTATATTTTAGAAAAGCACTTTATTATTTATTAAAATAATTAATTAATGAAAGATTAATGTATTATAGTAATTTTAGATGGTTTGAAAGTTACATTTAATATGTTTTCCAAAAGGGTAAATTTTTGCATTAATTTCAAAAAATCAAAAGGAATATTTCTTTTTAATGTACATAATGTTTACAGAATTTCCCAATAACATAACTATATACTGAACTTTATCATATTTTATATGTTTTCAATGAATTTAAATTAATATTTTTTTAATAAAAATTATTTCATATTTATTCCCATTTTTAATTATTCCAATGTAAATTATTTTTTTACAAAATGAATATTTTAGACAAATTATTCCTCATCTTTTATCTCATACTAATTTTTTGTCATTAAATTTAACATCAAATATTATATTTCTTATGGACATTGGATGTTAAATTTTAATTAAATATCCATATTATTAGTATCATGATAATTATTATTTACTAAACCGAATACCATTTATAAATAATGTGTTTTACTATATAATCTATTTAATTGACCGTGAAAGATTCAATATTCCCTATTTTGTAGTCAATATGGATATTTTTTTGATAAGGAATATTTATCATGAATTAAATTTATAATTAAATATATAATTAATGCATTAGACATTAAATGACTTCTAGATCCTTGAATTTCATAACTCATTGATGAATTGATATTTCTAAATAGACAAACTACTTTTATTTCCTTATTAAATGTTATTTGGATGTATACCTACATGTTGCTCTAGTTTTATAATTACAAGTCCTTGGAAGTAAATATTACAATACTTTTATTGTCATGAAATCTACAACTCTACATTTCCATAGTATAGAATTTAGTTATTTTTAACAACGTGATTACAACATTTATATTATAAATGGACAATTTTTTTTGATCTTGAAACATATTGAAAGAATTTTTTTGTTATTTTTTGTTATATTGATTATGGATTATCCATTCATTAAAAATTCTACTATATATAACTCTTTCTATGGAATTAATTTCACAATTATTTTTGTTGTTCCAAATTACATAAAGAATTAATATTTAAAGGATTTCAAGGATAAAAAATACATAATTTCTCGATGTTTTATTTTTTATTTTCATAATGAAATTTAGAATAAGTTAAGTATCCCGTTTACTAAGAATCATAAAATATTCATTCCTTTTGGATCTGATTTCTTATATATTATTATAATGTAATATTGAAAACTTTGCCTCATGGTGACTAGAGTTAGGGTTGCCCAAAATAGGTTTTAATAATCACTTTTATGGAAAAATCATATAAAAAAGATTTTGAATTTGTTTAATATAAAAATAAAATTCAAGGAACTATTTGGTCTATCCAACAACATTTTATTTATATTAAATTTCTATAGGTCATGATATCACTTTTATTTAATTTTAAAATCTCAATTAAATCATCCCATTCACCAAGGGAAATGCCACTATGGACATGACTGTATATTTTCGTAAGATATGGACATTATCCTGAAATTTAAAGTGGATATAAATAGATTAAAATAATACCATAATTTAAATATTTATGGTATGATTTATTTTCACTTACCGATCAAAAATTTTGTCCTATTACAATTATTTTCAAGAATTGAGTTTCTCTTATCCTCTCATATAGATTTATTGTTCATTCACCATGTAGAATCATCTTCCATTCATAATGTGTGGAACTATATTCACTGAATATATTATTATGATGTTCATTTAGGATACCAAACTATTATTTTATATACCTATTTATTTTTGTAGATTTACATTACTTTTTCATAAGGGTTCTTTTCCCTAATTTATATTCTTTGAGTCATGTTTTTCTTTTCCAATGTGGTATTACTTAAAACAATTCAAGAATACAAAATGATATATCAAAATACTTTAATATTTTTTTTTTCTCTTCCACTCCACATTTATGACATTTAAAGGTTTAATAAATTAAAATTAAAAATAAAATTATGTCTTTTATCTCTTACTTTATACTATGAAATGTATTTTAAAAATGTTTTAGATTAATTTTGAACATCATAAACCCTTTTCTATTAGAAGGAGGATAAAAATATTATAATATATATTATTTAAATGTATATAAAATGACACCGAAATATTTACAATGAGGATGTTTATAAATTTATATTTTTAGAATATAAATGTAAATTCTAAATGAATCGACTTTGTTAAAAAATAATAATCATTTATATATATATATTTTAAACTAAAAAGTTTCATTTTTATCACGTTCTTCAGAAATGTATATTTTATATAGAGTGTGTTTTTATATACTAAATTTTTTTTTATATATTAAATGTGTATTCCACGTGATGAGAGATAACCCATCTCGTTCGTCAAGGCCACAAGGATCGAAAATATAGCTGAAATGATATAAAGGCACAATTCCTACCACTGAACTACATGCTGACATGATTCTATCTACCAAATATTCAATATATGTGAATTTCACATTACAATGGATATCATATTATTAAACCACATACTGAATTTAAATTTAAAACAGTTATGACAACATCATGTCCTAAAATATGTACTATTTAATGGTTAAATTTAATCCACTGACATGTTTTTTATTTTCATATTTTTATATAATAATATTATTATTGTATAATTTAAAACAATAAATTAATATTAGTTTTTTTATTTACATTTATAATATGGTTTATTTTATCATAGTATAAAACTACTGTATTGTTTTAAATTCAAAAATGAAATAATTATAACTTTAACAATTTTTTTACTTTTACAATACGATTTAATTAAAAAAAATATTGAAATAATAGTATTTTAATTTTAAAAATGATCTCCATTTTGATATCAAAATATTTATATTATCAAATAATGATATTTTTTTATATTTTAAAAAAGGATTATTTTTTAGTGAATATTGAAAAATTACCTATTATTATTGAACACTATCTTTTCATTTTAAAGACTTAAAAATAATTTTTTTTAAAAAGAAGGTTATAATGAAAAACTAATTAATTTATATTAAGAATAAACCAATTATGATCGTTTGAATAAATTTAATGATTAATTATAGAATTAAACAAATTTATACTAAAGAAGGTCTTTTTTTCTAAAAAAGTGATTTTCTTCATGTTTTTGGGGGTTAATTTTAAATTCAATTCCTTACCATACATAAATTGATTTTGGTAAAATTTATTTACTATTTTTATCTAAATATTTAGCATAACATAATAGGGAAATCTTAATATTTAGTAATTATGAATAGTAACCATAGTATGTTTTGGTCACCTTAGTAAAAGTGGTAAGATTTTGTTAAAACCATTAGATAATGATTTCAAATCCTTATAAAAAATTATTGTATCCAATTTTATGAGTTGTTTTATAGAAAATATATCTTCATATAGTTAACTAATCTATATTAAAACATTATTTTTTGATTTGGAATCCCATTCTTAACTTTTGAAAATATATGTTATATCTTAATCAATTATAATAATATTTTTGGGACTTCACATTTACAGGTTTGATAGGAATATTCCATTTAGTTATAAATTCATCCAAAATTCTAACAAAATTAAATATTTTGTGATTTAACAAAAAATATTCATTGAAACCAATTTTTTACTTGATATTATTTTAATATGATTTATACGCTTTAGTCACTTTTTTTCAAAGGAAATATTTTCATGATTTTTTTGTCCATTTATTGAAATAATTTTATTCCACCTATAGAATATATTCCTAATAAAATGGAATAAAAAATTTAAATCATAAATTATAAATATATTTAGATGGACCCATTTATTTTTTAAGTATAATTATGTCATGAAGATAAAATTACATGTATCACAATTAAGAATAAAGTTAGTTTAAATTGGTTTAAACAAATATAAAGATCCACATTTGTCGAACTATAGTGTAAATATCATTGAATGAGTTGATATAGTCCATAAAAACATTATGGTTTAATATATAGTTCCTATGATACATTTGACATGAATATCATATATATATATGTGTGTGTGTGTGTCTTTAGAAAAATTATATTTATACACCACCCTAACTTCTAAAAGGAAACCACTCTCATCTCTCCTCCTTGCATCAGGATCATTTTATTTCCATCATAACATTCCAAAATAAACTCCTAAATCCATCCATTAAGTCTTATATTGTGAATAGTTAAATCTATTAAATGATTAAGGTGGAAAGGAATGAAAAATTTATAAAGAAGAATTATAATTCATAACCGATCATTTCATTTTTATCTCATCATAAATCTTTGTACAAGTACTCTTTATCCATGATGACATAATAATATCATTTTCTTACACATACTTATAGATCATTTTTAAGCCATAACCAATTTCGAAATCCTCTTCCATCAGATGGAAGATGATACAATTATTTATCTGTACAGTGAAAAATCACCTCACAAAATTTGGTAATTTTTTTTCCATCACAGCCTCTCACGATAAGATATAATTTTTAATTAAATGTATATATAATATATTCATTAATAATTTTTCATTATATTATGTTAACATAAGATATATTTTATATCATTTTAATCAATTGAAAATTAAATGACCATTCCTATATACTTGTCGATTACCACTTCCACAAAGTGATGTTATTCAATTTTCATCAATATATCACAAAGAAGTAATATATAAGTTTTTTTAAATAGAGAATATGATAATAATGATAGAAAAATACTTCTTGGAATAAAAAATATTTCATACCCTCATTCAGTCACATTCTTTAAAAAATTGAAGCATCACTCTTTCATACGTACAACCAACAAACCCCATGATTATAATGTAGTTCATTTTTCATAACCATATATTGTGGTTGGTTTAAAAAAAATATTTAATATATAAAAATTAAAATTATTTATTTATTTAGTTTTTTATGTAATTTTATAGTGATTTATTTTTTCATGTTCATTCACCCAAATCTATTAAGGGATTATAAACCGGATGCCCTCAAAATATCGATAATTAACTTAGCAGAGACGTACCTAATTAAAACTTGGTCATTTATATTATAAAATGGAAAATGATGATATAATTAAAATGAAATACAATATTAATAATTTAAATAACTAATAATATTTTACTAACAATGAATTAAATAACATATGATGGTAGATAATTTTAAGGTAAGGTATTTCCAATCATAATTCCCTTTGATTAATTTTTATTCAATTTCAAACGCATGTTTTATTTTTTGTTTTATAAGATATCTTATGGTTATATTTAATTATTCTAAAAAAATTTAAAAAGAAAATTCATTCCTTGTTTTATTTATTAAAATGTTTTAATGCCATAAGGGACAATTTTCATTAAAAAACATTTTATATGTTTTTATTATGTACTATCAAAAACATTTTTTCAATTTCCATATACATAAAATTATTTATTGGAGGAATTAGTATGTAAATTAATTTATTTTAAAATCCATTTAATTTTTTTAAAAGATTTTCAGAATGGCTCTTTAAATATATTTTATTGGTCTCATTTTTTCATTCATTAGAAATAGAAAAATGAATGTACTCTATTAACATAAGTGATATAGAAATATATTATCTCCATATTAAATTTTATTTTCCATTTTCAATACTTCGTAATAATATTGATATCTTTATTAAAAAAATTCTTACCATAGTTCCAGGAATGTTATTTTTGAAAAATTGGTATTAAATAAAATGGTTCTTTAAATATGATAAAATATTTATATACGGATTCAAAGGGATATTTATTTTGATTATTTAAATGAAATATTATGTTTTTTCTGAATTTTATGTTCCTTGTATATGATTATGATGACGAGTGGGGCCAATATACCTCTCTAATTTATTATGTAATGATAATTGTTTTGAATAATTATGTGAGAATTTTACCATATATGTTGTTAGACTTGTAACATTTTTAGTAAGATGATTGCATAAAGAACATAATGAAATGGTTTGTCCATAAAAATAGTTTTCAAATAAATATATTAATTTCATAGTTTATGATATTTTTTGGAAGGAAATATTATTCCCATTAATTGTAAAAATTATATGTTTTTAGGAAAATAATTTTCATGGGTTGTCATGTTTTTTAAGAAAGAAACATTAATATTTTCTTTCATATGGGATTTAATATTATGTTATTAATGAAAGTATTTTGGAATGAGGATATATTTAATTTTAAATAAATTGTTATGTTTTGTAAAATATAATATGTTATATAAACAATATCTTTTAGAATCCAATTTTTATTAAACCCGTTCACATGTTTTTTTTTTCTTTTTTCATGTACCTTACAATGATTTTATTTCTCATCCCATATTTTCAAAAAACAAATTAAAATGGTTTAAGGATGTGTAGGAATAATGATAAAGTCTTGTTAATAATTGTTAACATTTTTCATCAAAATAAAATTCATTTCTTTTTTGATGTTTTCTATTGAGTTTAAAATATAATGTAGGATGAAGTGTTTATATTATAATGTATGTGTTTATTATTCAAGAGTAATAAAATATTCCTCAAAAACTCAAAAACTAAAAGGATGTTCAGAAATGTGTGAATAAGAATTAATTTTTAAAAAATTAAATTATGGGTTAAATAATGACCTATTCATTATACCAACAGACTGATAATGAATCAAGTGACTATATAGTAAGTTAAGTTGTCTTGATATAAACCATAGATATTTCAAAATTTAAAATAATCTAAACACCCACATGATACTTAAAAGCCTTAGGTTATCACAAAGGATATGTTTTAGGAACCCAATACATTAAATAATATATTTATCTATAGGTATTTTAAATAGTATTTATAGTAATCATGATTAATGTATATGTTATATTTTTACCATTAATATAGTGATATAATTACCAATGGTTTCACTATGTTGTTTATTTTTTAATATCCCAAAACAATTCATATTATAATAAAAAAAGTATTCAATGCAACTTGAAAATTTATATTAATATATTTAAAAAAATTATTAAATTATTTCTTAATTAATAGGCACTAATATGAACAAAATTCTAAAAAAAAAAGTTTGACATGGATTATAAAAATAAAATAAATTTAATTATTTAAAATAAATATAAAAATGAATGAAATGGAAAATATTTAATAGGATAATTATATTTAAATGTAAAATTAAATATTATATGAATGTAAATAATTATATTCATGATTTATAAGATTATAATATTAAAAATATAAGATATCATTACACATTATACATATATCTATTTAAAGGGGAAACACCTTCCACATCGAGAAACATGGAAACACAATCACAATTCGATTTAATGGGTCAATTTAATTGACTCTTCTAATAAAAAGTACCATTATGATGTCGATTAATTAATTAATAAAACAAAAACATTTACAATTTCATTTCCATCCTGATATAGTATTGAATCTAATGGTTTTAAGGGAGAATATTCATCATTTAAACCATATAATTTCATATGAACATTATTGTATTTTATCTATTATACATTCAGAAGTAGCATACACTGATCTAAGTGGAAATTATTTTCATCTTAGGTTTGCATATGAATTAAAAAAACTAATATAATTTTTTAGTGGATAATTATATGGAAATAAAATGGGTGTTCCAATTAATTAAAATTAGCAATAAATTAAATTATTTATTTTACATTACATAAAAATAAACATGCCAAATTTTAATTTGGGAGAACACACTCTAACCATAATCCCCATATTTCTAAAAATCTAATTAATTTAATAGTAAAATATTATTTCATGTTGTATATCACTAAAATACATTCATATAAGTACACCTTCCATGAAAAAACATCATAGCATTTCTTCCATATTCAATAACCATTTGTGTTCTTGAATTCCTGTCATGTCTATCAATCCTTCCCATTAATTGTAAAAATTATATGTTTTTAGGAAAATAATTTTCATGGGTTGTCATGTTTTTTAAGAAAGAAACATTAATATTTTCTTTCATATGGGATTTAATATTATGTTATTAATGAAAGTATTTTGGAATGAGGATATATTTAATTTTAAATAAATTGTTATGTTTTGTAAAATATAATATGTTATATAAACAATATCTTTTAGAATCCAATTTTTATTAAACCCGTTCACATGTTTTTTTTTCTTTTTTCATGTACCTTACAAAGATTTTATTTCTCATCCCATATTTTCAAAAAACAAATTAAAATGGTTTAAGGATGTGTAGGAATAATGATAAAGTCTTGTTAATAATTGTTAACATTTTTCATCAAAATAAAATTCATTTCTTTTTTGATGTTTTCTATTGAGTTTAAAATATAATGTAGGATGAAGTGTTTATATTATAATGTATGTGTTTATTATTCAAGAGTAATAAAATATTCCTCAAAAACTCAAAAACTAAAAGGATGTTCAGAAATGTGTGAATAAGAATTAATTTTTAAAAAATTAAATTATGGGTTAAACAATGACCTATTCATTATACCAACAGACTGATAATGAATCAAGTGACTATATAGTAAGTTAAGTTGTCTTGATATAAACCATAGATATTTCAAAATTTAAAATAATCTAAACACCCACATGATACTTAAAAGCCTTAGGTTATCACAAAGGATATGTTTTAGGAACCCAATACATTAAATAATATATTTATCTATAGGTATTTTAAATAGTATTTATAGTAATCATGATTAATGTATATGTTATATTTTTACCATTAATATAGTGATATAATTACCAATGGTTTCACTATGTTGTTTATTTTTTAATATCCCAAAACAATTCATATTATAATAAAAAAAGTATTCAATGCAACTTGAAAATTTATATTAATATATTTAAAAAAATTATTAAATTATTTCTTAATTAATAGGCACTAATATGAACAAAATTCTAAAAAAAAAAGTTTGACATGGATTATAAAAATAAAATAAATTTAATTATTTAAAATAAATATAAAAATGAATGAAATGGAAAATATTTAATAGGATAATTATATTTAAATGTAAAATTAAATATTATATGAATGTAAATAATTATATTCATGATTTATAAGATTATAATATTAAAAATATAAGATATCATTACACATTATACATATATCTATTTAAAGGGGAAACACCTTCCACATCGAGAAACATAGAAACACAATCACAATTCGATTTAATGGGTCAATTTAATTGACTCTTCTAATAAAAAGTACCATTATGATGTCGATTAATTAATTAATAAAACAAAAACATTTACAATTTCATTTCCATCCTGATATAGTATTGAATCTAATGGTTTTAAGGGAGAATATTCATCATTTAAACCATATAATTTCATATGAACATTATTGTATTTTATCTATTATACATTCAGAAGTAGCATACACTGATCTAAGTGGAAATTATTTTCATCTTAGGTTTGCATATGAATTAAAAAAACTAATATAATTTTTTAGTGGATAATTATATGGAAATAAAATGGGTGTTCCAATTAATTAAAATTAGCAATAAATTAAATTATTTATTTTACATTACATAAAAATAAACATGCCAAATTTTAATTTGGGAGAACACACTCTAACCATAATCCCCATATTTCTAAAAATCTAATTAATTTAATAGTAAAATATTATTTCATGTTGTATATCACTAAAATACATTCATATAAGTACACCTTCCATGAAAAAACATCATAGCATTTCTTCCATATTCAATAACCATTTGTGTTCTTGAATTCCTGTCATGTCTATCAATCCTTCCCATTCTCCTAAAATAATGTTTTAACAATGACTATATCCTAAAAACCAAAAACTATTTTTAATGAAAATAATATCATTAAAATAACATTTTATTTTACTAAATTCACAAAGAGAATAAGAAATTTAGTATTAAAATTTTTATAATTGAAAATGTGTTAGTGTCTCACCTCATTTTGTCATAATATCTCTCCCTATAGAAAAATATCTTCATTTTTTATATTTCATTTTTTATAACATTGGGAAATTATTATACATATTGAAATCATGAGATGTATAGATATGAATGGGTGAAAAATAGTTTTTATAATAGTAAATATATTCTTTATCACCTAATAGATTAATGAGATATAATATATTCATATGAATAATAAAGAATTTTTCATTTAATTTTTTTAGATCATAGTTATGATATTTAATATCTTATTAAAACTATGAAATGATCACATAGAATATTTAATTATCCCTATTCATTCAAATAATTTTTTTTCAATGGATTGGTTACCGAATGATAGAATTCCATTAAATTTTATCCTATCCATATGATTTATATTTTTACATTTTTAATTAATTTATTAATATCCATATTTTTGGATAAATTCTATTCTATTTTGACCTAAATATAAAAAAGTATTTTGTAAACATACATGAAATCGAGAATCTCATTTTGATCAATAATAAATGATTATATAACCAAATATGTCTTTTTATTATCCAAAAAATACCACCCAAACTCTATCAAATATTTTAACCCAAATAAAATTTACTATATTTTATAGAAAAATTTGATTAAATTGTATTTCATGTCCTTAGATGATATTATTGGAAATATAATTTCTTGTTTTTATTCTCACTTCATCAAGTGTCTCATTATTAATAATAACATCATATATATTCACATGGTTTCTTATTAAATGTGATAAAATTTAGCTGAAATTTATATAATAATGTTATCATTGGCATTCAGAAGGTTTAAATCCATTACTTCTCACATTTATCACTAAAAATATTGTATAATATTAAATTTTAATATCTTTTTTATAGTAATATATATAATATTTATAGATAAATGTTATATGTGTTATAAAAATATAATTTCATTGATAGTTTTAATACATATCATTGAAAATGGTTTACATATTAAATTATTTAAAAAACCAATGTGCATGAAATCACCTACCAATAGAAAAATTTAAAAATATGGACAACTATACCAATTAATTTTTATGATGTTTATGGTATATTGGTTTAAAATTAGTTATTTAAAAACCATATATCACATGTTTTTTTGAAATGACTAGAGTGTCCCTAGACATATACAAATATTATTAAATTATTTAACACATAATTATTCATCAAATACAAATCAAGGATCATAAATTCTATTATCTTTTGAATATTATGAGGTTAAAATTAAAAACATGGAACTAGAATAAAAAATTTCTTTATTAATCTTCCAAAATGATATACTTACTTTCTTTGAGCTCCTACATCAGTATAGGATTACCAAGGTAATACAATGACAAAAGAGATGAGTTAAAATGCCCAGAAAAAGAATCAACATGGGAGTTAATCATATAACATGAAATATAAAGGAATAAAATTATAATATAAAATGAATAGATCTAGAGTAATCAAATATAAGCATAAAATATCGAACATGTAATCAAATTATAATGTAAATATTAAAATGTTGTAGAAAAATATAACATGAAATAAACATGAGTCAAAGCTAATTACTAAGACATGGTGGACAAAGTCCCATAATGGATTAGGTTTGCTCCATGTTTCCATATGTGATGTATCATGAGACTAAACATTACCCAATGAATTAGAGTGATATCTCTCACACCCATCATATTATTTTAATGCATATGTGTTCAACTTGAAGAATCAAACTTAATGAATAAACATAAGGGTTACCAATAGAATAAAATTTGTATCATAATCTTGTCCTAAAGAATAACTAATATTTATTACTTTATGGTTTCTATGAAGGAAGGGATTAAATAACTTCTATTCAATCATATAATAAAAATAAAAAATATTATGAATAAATATTTTCAAATAAATTTAATAAATGAAGAAGAGTGTTTAGAAAGGTTTAAAAATGATCCACTTTCTGACGCTTTAAGGGGAAATATTAAATAAGATTTCAAGATTACCAAGTCATGTTAGTTTTTATAAAACCTCAAAATAACTAAGATATTTTTTAATGATAAAAATAGTTACATTAAAAAAATATTGAGGGATTATAATATATTTTGGAGTTTATGTTAAAATGTATCAGAAATGGATAGATTCACATTAATATGGCATGCATATTGGGAAGAATTGAGAAGGGGGAACATTTAAAACATGAAATTACCATAAAAATTGATTTAACCTAATTCCAATTTTTTGGTACATATAAACATAATATATGTCAAATTTATAAGAATACATACGAATTACATGGGGTAAAGAGGAAGAAATCCAAACGATACAAAGAAATGGATTTTCGGAGATATACTTTACATTATGTTTGAATGGTTTCTACACATTCAATTAGTGTATTGTATAATAAATTTATATTAACTAATTAATTAATATCCTCTTATATATGTATTTGATTTATTATAATTTTTTTAATTTCATTTATGACCATTTAAATGAGTTAGAGAGTTCAATTTTTCATTCAAAAAGAATTTTTATAGGGTTTCATGGAGAGAAAACTTGTATATTATTAGGGAAGTTCTTAAAAATATGAATAATTATCCTGGAGTGAAATTAAATGAAATTATTTAACTTCTATGTTTTTAAATATTCCCACATATCATTTTTCTGTTATGAGGTTGATTAATTTGGTAAAATAATAATAATAATTCTTTAGTTTATTTTTAGTGGATTTCCAACCATCATGAACATATTTAATTCTATTGAATATTATTTTTATATATTAGTTTCTAAACATGAAAAAAGTTTATATATATATGAAAATATATTGTAACCACAATAATTTTTTATGACACTCCATAATGACGGTAATGGAAAATAGAAACACATTATCCATGATGGTGGTTACCGGATATATCAAAGCTGATGTTTTAATTTTCAGAATAAAAAAAGAATTTGGGATCTCTGGAGAGGATAATAAATGAAAATAAATTAAAATTGAAGGATTCAGGATTTCACCTCTTGAATATTGTCTCCTTGAGAACCTCTTTAAGGAACATGTGTTTGGACTTTTATTGAGACCAATAGATATTGGATGTAGAGAAAAGTATTTGGAAGGGAATTGGGAATAATAATGACAAGATACATGGATTATTTGTTTTTAGGGGAACAGGTGGTGAGGGGAATTTTTTATAAGTAGAGGAGATGGGTGAATTTGATCATTTTAAACATTTTTTATTTATTTTTTGCTCAAGACTATAAAAGATTCTAATGGAAAAATTTAAGAACTAAAGAATGTGATTGCATGATAATGGGAAATTATATCATCCATGACAAAACCTTGATTCAAAATATTATTTATTTAACTTATTTTTTTAAATACCATAAATTTTCATAGTTTGTTATTCATAAAAAATTCCACTATTTTAGAAAAATCACAAAATTTCACCATCACTATTATATGATGTCAATATTTATAAAATGAAATATATTTTATGAAAATTTATTTTAATATATGATAAATTTAATTTATAAATAAAATAATAATTTAAATTAAAAATTCCAATTTTAATGTTATAATCAATTTTATGAAACTTTCAAAAATTAAAAAAGTTTTCATAAAATTATATTATAATTATAAAAAAAATATTATTTTATGAATCTATTTTATGAATATATATTTCATTTTAAATCATTATATTAATTGTGAAATTAGAAATAAACATTTATATTTTACAACAATACCAACACTTAATTTTACATTTTTAAAACAATATCCTAATTTTATTTGAGAAATAATTTATAATTATTCATTTGTGAGAATAATGTTTTTATTGTGTTCTCTATTTAATGTTTTTATGACATTATAGAGTAAATTTCATTAATATAATTATAGGAAATAAAATTCTTCCCCCTTATTAAATTTCACCCTTGAAATTGTGTCTTATATACTAAGGTGAAAATAGATGATGGTATTTATCCTTCATCACTATCTCTCATTCTTATGTCACCTCTTAAAAATTATGGTTTCTCCATATTAACTTGATGAGGTGAGTGGTATTGTTATTTATAACATTATATCTATGGTCCATGATATTTACTAGTAGCTCCAAATAAGGGAGATCATTTTCCAGTTCTAAAACCTCTGAGTTCAACACATGTGGGAGATCTAGTATGTAATTACCCAAGAGATATACATGGATTAGAGAATTTACTTTAGAATTTCTCGATCAAAGTTCATGTTGAGAGGATAAATATCCAACGCAATCAGTAATCTCAAAAGGTCCTACACAATTTGGACTTATATTTTTAATCTTCCCAAATATCATGACTCACTTCCATAGAGATTTGTGGAGGAATACCTTCTCATAAACCACATCCATAGATTCCTATTGAAAATTATCTTCCTTATTTTTCTCTCAAATTTATGAATCCCATATATGACATTGGATGGTATTTACCTTTTCTACTATTTCCATGAAAATTACAGGTCCTATAAACATTCGTTCAACAACATCATCCTCGCATGAAGGTGTTCAACATATTTTCCCATAATAGGATTCATATAGATCATTTTTGGATATTTTAGTGGAATTTATTATTTTAAGAGAACCTGAATAGTTTAATATGTTTTTCCTACCCTTGGTGTTCATTGAGAATACTCTCAATATGGCTTCAAGTGTCAAAATTGTTTTCTTAGACTTTCTATCTATTTTGGGGAGATAAGTCGTACTAAAGTTCAACATAGTATTTAGAGCACATTGAATATTTTTCCAAAACATATATGTAAATCTAGAAAACTGAGCTAATATAAGTTTTAATCATAATTTGTGAATCCCTACCACTTCTCATATTCATATCCATCAATCTTGGTCGATTGAGAAGTCCTCTCAAATATTAATAATGTCATTAGTCTTTGTAAGATGATCCACAATGATCCATATAGAATTATCTACTCTAGATTTTTTCTAATGTCCAGTATAAAAGTATGTTTTTTCATTTTAGAATTTCTAATAATGTACTGGTAATGGTTGCATCATCCCCTTATACTATTTCCTTTTAACCTTCACTTTCTAACATACCAAGTACTTCGATATATATTATTCTATCTCCTTCTTCATATTAACCCAACAAAAGTTCTTTAGGATATATTGATAGTTATTAGTGCTACCTAGGTGAATAGAGAAGGATGATCAAAGTGAATCATTTATAATCTCTTTATTTATCTCAGGATTGGATGGTACCCACAGTTGTGGTAAAAATTTTAAAACAACTTACCAATCAATTTTAAAAATGTGGGATTTACCATTTCTCATAGCTTCCACATTTTTATAAATTTCCTCATCATCATGTTGACTATCATTTATCTTCTCTAAAAAATATGGTTGAGAGGAAATATGTGAAAGGAATAATGATATACCATCCCCTATGATTCTTATATCCATCATTTTCAAGTAAATAAAGATTGTGTCCTTCCAGATTTTGATCATTGATGATGTTATCCGATCCTTTATACATAGATCATCTGCTACTTTATTTTCATTTCCACGATGTCAGTGGATTGAGCAGTCTTAATACATGATGATCTCTAATAATATTAAATGGAACATATTAATATACTTAAATTGGAATATATATTTTATCATCTTATGATCAATATGTATCTCACACTTCTCCACATAGAGATAATGCTACAAAATTTTTAATGTAATGATCACATCCGCTGACACTAGATCATGCATGGGATAGTTTTTATAATGAAAATTCAATTATATTGATTTTTAGGCTATACCTTTATCATCTTTCATGAGTACATAGTCTAAACAATTTTATTGAATATTTTTTTATACCAAAATTAGATCCCCACTTTTTGGTATTGTAAGTAAAAGTAATGTGATAAGCCACTTTTTTGACTCATTGAATAATTCTTCATATTCACTATTCCAAAAAAAACATTATCCTTTTTGAGCCTACTTGTTAGTGGTTTGATATTATTGATAATTTCTTCATATTTTTTTTAATACTGAACTAGAGCAAGGAAACTACGGATTTCTATTATAGATGCTGGTTTGGGCCACTCCCTTATTTTCTTTTTTAGAAGGGTCTACCAATATTTCATTTATGGGGATAAAATTACAAAACTAATGATACATCCATCACATAGAAATAACATTAACTATATATTTAATATAGTTTATCAATAAAAAAATTCTATAGAAAACTATTACAATTCTTTTTGTGTCCCCATTTCTATTATAGTCAATCAGAATATCATCTATAAAGACTACCACATATTTTGATATGTCATCTATAAAGTCTTTATTCATTATGTCCATGAAAATATATAGAGAATTATCGATTCCAAAGAGTTTAACTGTGAACTCACAGTGTCCATACCTCATTTGAAGGGAATTCCTGGTAATATATTCCTTCCTTCCCTTTAATTGGAAACATCCCAACCAAAGGTTCACCTTAGAGAAATACATCCCCCCGCTTAGTTGATCAAAAAAGTCAAAAATACATGGTAGGAGATAATTGTTATTTATCACTTTATTCATTATCATTTGATATTCAATGCGAGGAAACAATGATCTATCTTTCTTCCTAGAAGATAGGACTATAACACCACAATGTGAATCCCTAATGCGTATAAAATCATTATTTGAATTATACTGTAACTTCTTCTTTAATCCCTCCAACTTAGTGGCTACCATTGTGTAAGGATTATTTGATATGGGATTATATGTAGTTATATGTTATTTTGATAAGTCAAACTAGTAATCAAACTAGAGACCAAGAAATTATTCAAGAAACATATCAGTGACATACCTCACTATGGAGAGTCTTCAAGCATGGTCCCCTCCTTCTATTAATTATTTGATAAAGATAATCTTTCTCACAGGAAAATAATATCCAAAATGGATATAATGATCCATAATGAGAATAATCCTCATCCTTACACTTGTATATAATTGGAGGATGCCGTAAGATGAGAAGAGTGATCTTAGATTATCGATAGTTAATGTTGTATTCATATAAATATATTCCATCCATGCCAAATATTGCATCAAACATTACTAAAGGATATAATATTATATTTATTCGGAGTATCCATCCACAAACATTTACTAGGGTGGATTTATATTCTTTTTGTGGAATAATTTCCTTATTTTTTTCTCACATATAACTCATTCATCTTTTTTTGAGGTGGTGTCTGAAAAGTTCTTTTATACATGAAATATAAGAAAAAATACATAGAACTAAAATTGAACAATAAATTCACTATTATTGAATATAAAACAATCATTCCTATTACCAAATAAGTTTTGGGATCCACATAAACAATACTGATATTAGATAACCTTCCTTACAGTCTTGTGTATCGTTTTTATTGATTTCCTCTAATTACCCTTGACTTAGGACATTGGCTCTCATAATTATCATGTTCCTTATAGCTGAAACATTATATTATAGGTTGTGTATTTCTATGAAACATCCCTTATTTTTCTATATTAATTGGACTCTTATACTCCATTCGAAAATAATTAGTCGGATACCCTTCTCTTCAACATTTTATCCATATTTTACTTCCCTTGAGATAGATTATAGGATATTTCATCTGAAACTTTTTACAATTGGGATGTTGGGTTTTCATTTATTCAAAAGATTTATCTTTTGAAACTATAATATTAAAATTAATTATCCAGCTTCTATCATCAAACCCATAATTCCATTTATCGTCCCCAATCATTAATTCAACCTTAAGGGAAGAATGAAAAATCTCCTCATAGCATTCAAAGTCTCGAATCTCCATGATTTTTAATATACTCATCTTTAATACTCTATATTAGTGGTCCACCGTGATTTTTTTGTTCATGAAAAATATGGATGAAGAACGTGAAATCCTTCTGAACCTTCCCTCATTTTCCTTGATAGACTCAAAATGTTTTTTGCCTGGAACTCTCCATACATCTTAACATAGAGAGTAAGGCAAAAATTTTATTAAAATGTATTTTCTTGAATCCTTCCAAATCCATGGTATATATTTCCTCACTGGAATTTTTTATTTTGATCAGTTTCCACCACTGATCAACTTCCCCATCATAATTACAAACCCCCTGTATGAATTTCTCTTATTCTATGCATTGAAGGACATAGAATATATTATCATCAAATTTAATCAATTGTTCCACAATGTATGGATTAGAAGATCCACTAATTCTAGGAGGCCTTTTCATATAAATTATTTTACCACAACTTTTTCTTTCATGTGAGAAGTAGGGAGTCTCGCATGATTCATGTTAATATAAATAACATTATCTAGTTTATCAAATAATATGATTATTTTATGGTATCTATTTCCAATTATGTTTGGAATCTCATTAGTGAAATCATTACATTACCAATCACTTTGATTATCAGCGCAAATTTTCCTATTTTTCCACAATTAAATAAAAAAAATTATGGTAGTTTAATACTTATATAATGAGAATATAAAAAAACAATATTCATGGAGGGAATAACTTATAAATTAAAATCATATAAGGAATTATTATTCCAAAAGTTTTGAACATAGGTTATCCATTGTTGTATAGTTAAATCCAGGGTTCTTCACAGTATCTTCTAATGATAATCGTCAAAAATAACAATACTCTGTTCTGATACCAACTATAGAAACCCTAGCCATTTACACTTATTATTAAATTATTTTATGCATAATTATAAATCAAATACAAACCAAGGATCGTAATGTATAAAATATTTTTAATATTAGGTACATAAAATTAAAAGCATGGAACTAGAATCGAAAATATCTTGATTAATATTCCATAATTAGATCCTAAAATCCTTTGAGATCTAATATATTCATTGGATATCCAACAGAATACATAGATAAAAATGATGATCTAAATATCCGCGTAAGGGAATAACCATGGGAATAAATTATTAAATAGGATTTAGAATGGAATAACATAGTAACATAATACATATGAATCATGAGTAAAAATATGGAAGAATAAAATATGGAACATGGAAACATATGATCAAGGATAAATTGGAAGGTGGAAGAAACATATAACATGACATAAACCTAAGTCAAAGAAAACTACAATGTCTATATCATTTGGTAGACAAAGTCCAATAATGGTTGAGGTTTCCTCCCTAATTACATAAATGAAGTCTCATGAGGCTAAACATTACCCAATGCATTGGAAAACACTCTGGGTGAACCCATCATAACATTTTCAGGAATATGTCTTCCACAAGAGTAATTATTCATAAGTAATAAATATAAGGGTTACCCAGGGATTGAAATGTGCATCATAATAATTTCATCATGAGAAAAAGGTGTGTCATAATTGTATAAATGAAAGAAGAGATTAAATAATCTCAATAAAATATTAATATTAAAATAAGAAAAAATATTTAATAAATATTTCCTGGTGTTGTTAATTCATTAAAAATTATGTTTCAGAAGCATTAGAAATGTTCCACTTTCATGGGGTTTAAATGAAAATATTAAAGAGTATTTAAAGGGGGGAATTATTATTATTTTTGTATAAAAAATAGATTTTAATGATATAATGAGTGATTTTTTAAAAAGAATTGATGGAATAAAATAGAGTTTGTATTTTACTTGAAAATAAGTAAAAATGGAGAAGTTCGCTTTACTCAGGCTTGCTTATCATTATGATTTGATAAGGGAAGCTTTTACAACATGTAATTATCCTTCAAAGAAAGATAAATTCAGACATGTACATATGTTTGGTACATATATTAAGGTTTTAGTTCATGTATATATTAAAAAATAAGAATTCCATTGGGTTAAATAGATTGAAAGATAACATAAAGGAAAAAAGTTTAGGTTTAGAGTGATCTCTTATCTAATGTCAAAATACATTATGAACTTGCACTAAATATCCTAGATAATAAAATTATGGGTTTTAATTAATTATTTTTCAACCCATTATACATGTATTAGATTTATTATAATTTTATTTTGTTAATTTCTGACCATTTCAATGAGTTATGGAGTTCAATTTAATAGTTCTGGGAGTGTTCATTTTCGTGGATTCATGTTCAGTTTACTTGTGTATAATTATGAAATTTCCTTCCAAATTAGAAAAATTATCCATGATTGAAATTATAAGGTATTAATTCACATCCATAATTTTATATTTTCAAATATATCATTTTCTATCTTGTATTTGGATGATTCATTTGGTAAATATTTATGACAATTGTTTAGTTTATTTTTTGCAGTTTTTCCAACCATCACAAACTAGTTTGGTTTTATTTAATAAATTCTTTTATATTAAAGTTAAAAAAATAAAAAAAAATTTAACATAAATATTAAAGAAATTATTTTTTGATAATAATTTATTTATGATCATTATTAATGGTGATAATGGAAAATGAAAAATTCATTTTCTTTGAAGGAGGTGAACTGACATATCACAGATAGTGCAAACCTTTTTAGAATAAATCTGTAAGAGGTAATTTTTTATACTTATTATTCCATTAGAATAATAAAATTTCATTATATATATGATAATAGTGTAATAACTATAATTTTTATATAGTATATGAGTATAGGTTAAGAATATAATGGAAATTAAAAGAGTTGGATTGAGGATTTTACCTCTCGAATGTCATCACACTGAGAAACATCATAATGAACATAGGGATGGAATTTTCTTGAATGAATCCTTTATTGGAAATGGGAATGAGTATTGGTAATGTAATTAGATTTATATTTAAAAGATAAAATACTTATATGGTTTGAGGAGAAGGCGTGGTTACGGGTGGTATTTATATAGAGGGGTTAGGGGTGTTTTTTATTATTTTATACGTTTGATTTATTTAATTTTAGGCTCAATACTATTATTTATTTATATGAATGAATAAAATAAATATATAATGTGGGTTATATATAATTCACACTTACATCATCCATGACTCCACCATGACTCCTAATTTCATTTATTTAACATATAATACTAAATACCATAAATTATCGTACTTCAATATGCACTTAAAATTGTACTACTTTATAAAAATATAATAATTTCACCCTAACATTATTTTTATGTATAGAAATAAAAATTGGAATATATTTTGTGAGAAAAAATTACAAAACATGATAAAATTAATTATTTAATACATTCATCATTTATTAAAAAAATAAAAAATTTAGTTTTATAAGTATTTTTTAAGAACCACAGAAAAATTAATTAATATCACATAAAATTATATTATAATTATAATATAACATAACATTAATTTCGGAAGATATTTTAGGAAAATAATTTTTCCTTTAAATCATTAATTTAATTATAAAATTTATATAATCATTTCATTTTTACAGAAATACAAATACATAATTTTTCATTTTTTAAAAATTTATTTACTTATACCATGGTATGAGTATAAACTAATTACATTTATAATATGACTACATTTATACATTCATATGTAAGGTTACTATTCTAATAGCCAAATTAATACTCCTAACTTATATATTACTATCTAAATGGTCAGAATACTATTCCAATGGTATAGCTTCCTTAATTACAATAAATACATCAAAACTCCATCTGTTTTTCATTAAAAATTATTTTTATATTAAATAAATATATATATATAATCTCATTATAAAAATGAATATTTTATTTTTAAAATTATATTTTATTTCTATATCTTTGTACTAGAGAGCCATTATTCTAGTGGATCGAGGAAATCCACTCTTATTATCATATTTTCTATTTATTTACCCACTATAATATTTGGAATTATAATTGGTTTAATTTTGTCCTAATGTATCATTCTTCATTTACAAGAATAATGTTTATATACTGATATCAATTGGATATATGTGTTTTATGACAAATGAAAGGAATTTCTACTGATAAAATTATGGATCATTACAATGTTTATTCATGTTTAAATTTGTAATTTATATAATTGATCACTTATATCATTTTTTTAATTTATTTATTTAAAAATATACATTCAATATAGACACTCAAATAAATTAATTTTATTTATGTCATTAATAGACTAAATTTCATGTCACTTATCCTATTAAATAAATTAAATGGGATAGAAGATTTATTTTAAAAAACATTGGGTGATATAATCAAATACTCTATCCTTGTATAAAATTAACATCAAAATAAAAATATAAAATGAAATTTAACAAAACATTATATCAAATATTGTTTACAATTATTTTTTGTTGAATTATGGATTCAATTGGATAACTGTAATATATTTATATATATATATACAATTTTCATTAAATTTTTTTAAAATAAATTATGAAACATTACTAATATATAACCACTCTAATTACATATTCTTCCATTACACTTCTTGTTTTATTTAAATAGTTGACTAAATATGGGGAACTATCACAAAAATAATGATATATTATAGACCTAAATTTAAAATTAAAAACATAATATATTATTTGAAAGAACACATAAGTTTTATACGAAAGCTTTTGAGAAATTATAAATACATATTTTATTGGAGACCGCTTGAGGTACGATTTGAAAAAAACTCACACCCAACAAATAATTATTAGAAAAAAAATTGAACTAATGAAAACGTGAGGTGTAATATCCATTCACTAACATTGAATATTTTGGAAAAAACATAAATGTAACATAAAATATTAAAATATTGGAAATCATAATAAACATTAAAAGAATCCACTCTAAAAAAGAGATATCTTTTTCTTTAGTCCTAGAGCATCCAAATGGTACTACCCTCTATAATGAAATTCAATCTTGGGGTAATATAAAATTTCTTAACTTCATTTATGTGCTAGTAGCAACCTTTAATCATGTGAAGTCATCCTCTTTATCATCAAAATAGAAAACATTATGGTCATCCTGGATGATTTGAATTAACAAACAATATTATATCTATATATAAAAACATGTAATCCCTGACCTAACTATTATTATATACATCAATCAACCATGGAGTTGGGTAAAAATGGAATTTGCCTTCAGCTACAACAAGCACCCCAAAGATGCATGTAGAAGTCCACAAATAAATGTATCATGGAATTATCTTTCCATTGGTCAAATAAAGATGCTGATTTCACCCAATACTCATCCTTAGCCAATCAATAAGGCTTATTCCATTTCTGTTCTTGTAATTCTAACTGACTATAACAAATAGGATGGATCTCATAATCAGGTATTAGATTTTACTGGCCATGAATTTTATCCCAATGTTATCATAGGGTAATATAATCAAATGTCCTAACAATTTATACATATTTTATTGTATATAAAGTTTCATTGTCAGTTTGAATGACATCCCCATATAAGTAGACATAGCAAAACATGCTCAATATGAAAAATAATTTTTATTCATGACTCTAATAGTGGTAATAATAATGACATTGAGGAATAGTCATGTATCATTAACCACATAATATTTACTTCTCTAGAATATTAGAATATATTATTTTATCCTAAATGAAGAAACTGATGTTATATAGTATACATTTTAATCTCTCATTAATCATTAATTAATCATTTCTTAATAAATAGTTTTTGATTTTGTAGAATATAGTTAAATAATAGTTAATAATTCATTATTGATTGGTTAACCATTATTTTATAAATATATATTCCTTGATTAATCATTAATAATGATTGATTAAGAATCTCTGTAATCAATCTCTAATCATTTTATAACATTTTTTAAACATTTATATGTTAATTTTTGTTATGTGTTCAGTTGATAGTAAGTGTATAGTCAATAATTAAGCAATCATCACTTGATCATTTGTTAATAAATATTTAATCCTTAGTTACTAATTATGAAGTAACTAGTTAATTACTTGAGAATTTTAAATTAATTATTACTTAATCATTCGTTAATCATCTATTAATTTATTTTTAATCATTAGTTAATTAATTATTATTAATTAGTTATTTTATAGTTAAATAGTAAATAGTTAATATTTAAAAATTATTTATTAATTACTCCATGATTAGTCAATCTTTATTTCATTATTTTCTATTCTTTATCTTATCTTTAGATAGTCCTATGTTAATCCAATGTTAATCTATATTCAATCAAAATTCATTCATAATTTCATCATCAATTAATAAATATTTATTTGTTATTTTATAATTAGTTATTCAATGGTCAATCATTTGATATTTAACCATTATTAATTAGTTAATTTATATTTGATTAAGATATTATTACTTTCTCATCATTATTTAAATATGGGTAAATCATTACTTAATCTTTTTTCATTATTAGAAAATAACTTGATAATAATTAACTGATCCACATTTTAGTCATTGTGAAATTATTACATTATTTTATGATAAAAATAAATTAATAATTCAATAATAATTTTCTAAATGTTACATATTTACTAGTAATTTATTAGTTATTAATTATGTCACTAATATATATTATTAATTTAATTAATAATATTTACTAATTACTATGAAATTACATATAATTTATTTATTAGTTGATTTTAATTTAAAAATGATTTATTTATTAATTATCATATAGTTATTAACTATGTAACTAATATTTAATAATTACATGATAATTATATATAATAGTCAGATTATCATAATATTTCCATTATTAAGGATAATAATAACTCAATTACAAAATAGTAATAAAAACATAATGTTGATTTCATAACTAATATGAAGTATTATTTTTAAATTACATATTAGTAACTAAACAACTAACTAATTTAAATAATTAAAACATCCAAAAAACTAAAAAAATAATTAATTAATTTAGTTTAAAATAATTTATAAAATATACCCTTAAATGATGGATTCACAAATCTATCATTTCATTAAGGAAACAAAAATAGTCACGATGATGGGAGAATAAACCAAATTGAATATAAAGTGCGGGGGTGATGTTTATAAAGACAGATTGAAATATTGAGTGAGGTATTAGGGTGGATCTTTATTAGGTTTGTCCTGAAAGGTGTTTCCGTTGATATTTTCTTTCACCTTAGTGCCTATGTCATGGATCACAACGGATCTATGGAAAAATCAAACAATGATACCTTTTTAATTTATCCAAAGGGTGTTAAGGTACTTAACACCTATACATCATATTTTTAAAAATATTTCTATCAAATGTTTATTTAATTATTTTTTCATAAAACATATATGAAGTAACTTTTGTTACAAGGTTGTTTTTCAAAAAAAATAATAATCCCATATCAAAAAATGTTGCAAAAAAATAAAAGGATTACCTTTTACCAATCCAGAATATTATTAGGATTCATGATTGACTTAATCTCTCTATTATTTATAGTAGTAAACTATCAGAATAATTAGACAAGACAATTATTATGAATTTTTAGATTTATCTAGTTGGCGATGATTCTGGGAGGAATATGGGCTAGAAAAATATACTTTAACAACAGGAAACCCCCAGAAAGATACTATTATAATAATTGTTCAAGGATGAAAGTAAAAAAAATACTTCATTGAAATTCATAATTCCTACAAATACCCTATCATCAGAAAAATCATTCCCTATGATATTCAATTGGTTAATTTTAAATTGTCTCCTCAATAAGATTTCACTCAACTAATGCTCCATTAATTTTACCTAATCTATTTTCAAAGGTCGCATTTTTTCATCTCTTAAACTTGAGTACCCAATTATTTTACAAAAAACAACCATAAAATTAATTACATATGGGTGAAAACCCTAGTTAATCCCACCATAAATACAATTAATGGGTTTTCCAAACTGAATGAAATATGTAAGTACTGATAAAGATAATTAATTATCATTAATTCCATATGTGGAATATCTAAATTAGTCACCCTCAGCTGGCGATTACGATGTATCAATCAAATAACATAATACATCCTAGATCAGGTAAACTGATAAATTGTGTCATCAATCTATGGACCTGGATTCTAGTTTTTACCACATTAGATTAAATTTAACAGTATGACATGGGGTTCCAGAGAACCATATGCATGTATCCTTATTAAAAAGAAGATATCAACTGGTGTTGGGGGCCAATGAAGAAATAGTGAGTGACTATTTTCTCTGTAAATATTTCCCATCGATCATAAAAAATAGAAGGAATAATTAATTATGAAATCAATACCATCTAATTCATCATATGTGAATAATAAGTAAAAAAATACCCATAAAATAAGTATATGTAATAAAGGATTATCACCCGACAAAAAATAATCCCTACATGTTGTCGATTAGTGTTCCAAAGATAAAATAAGACATAAAAAATTAGGCATGGAAATAATGATCATTCAATATATCAAGAAATCACCTCGATCCATATTTCTCCTCCTACAAAACTGACTAACATAGGGTCAAATCCCATAGTAGAATCAGTGTCCATAATTTCTACATGCACATCCAATTTCCCATTATGTGTGTATTGGTCACACAATATCTATTTTTATTAATAATTTCATTAAAAATAATAAAAAAGATTTTTCAGTAATTTTTATTCAATAATGTTTTTAAAACAAATATTATTAATTTTAATGAATTTATTTTTATGAAATTCATTTCAAAATAAACAAATCTTGATTTTTTGAGATCTTTTAGAAATAATTAATTTTTGGGAGAATAGTGTAAAATATATATTTTATAATACATTTAACTGTTTGAAAATGTAATGGTATAATAATAACAAGTAATATGAAAAATCCATTTCCCTAGAAAAAAATATATACTTAAAATATAATATAATACTTATAAAAATATTGTGTTAATCTTATAAGTTTATGTTTAACATTTTTGAATTCTGTGAAATATTTCTTGAAAGTAAAAATTGTTTTTAGTTCTTCACTCTTAATTATGTATTTTAAAGTTTACTATATTATTTCGTTTGTTATAATAGAAAATTTGTATAACTTTATTTATAACTACCAAAATAATTCAATTAGAAACAATATTTTTCTTTTTTAGTAATATCAATTTTTTCTTAAAATGGTCATTTTCAAAATATGGATTCCCTTACATTTTATAAAATTATTGTAAATTTCATTTCCCCCTATTCTAAAAATTGAAAAATATAAAATAGATACAATATTTGGAATCTTTATAATTAATATTATTTAATAAGGTAAATTTAAATTTTGATCAAAATAGATAGTAAAAACCAAAAATATTTTTTTCCACAGTTTTGGTTAAAATAGATTATCAGGGTGCTGAATTAAGACATTAGGTTAAAAATACCACATTGACATGATTAATATTATTAGTGAAAGATATATAGACATTATATTATATTAAAATTTAGTTATTATCTATTTTGATTAACATGAACATGAAAATGAATTTATATGTTTTAAATTATTAAATTAATTTTGATTTTATACATCCCCTCACTTATAAATGGGATCTTATTCTAATACATTATTAAAAAAATGTGATAAAAAAATATCAGAAAATAACATATAAAATACATTTCAAGATTCCCCAATTTTTTTCATTGAGCTTTTATTTCATAAAACCATCTATATTGTGTTTAATTTGTTTGTTGAAGGAGTACTCTTAAGGAAGTGGTAAATGTATTTATAGACTCATTTATGGATTTTTTTTCTCCCTCCACTAAACATGTTTTATTGATCCTAATGTAGTTTCTACTATATCAATAATTTAGTAAGATCTTATTAAGATTATCTTGAAACTATTTTTCACCTCTTTTCCTAGAAAGGTAGATGAAAGCATCACTCATGTGTATGTATGGAAAACCACCACTACATATTGATATTATTAATTTTCCATCATCATCATTCATCGATGCTTATTTGGAATGAGATAATGTTTATATATCATATTTTTTAAATAATATTTCATATTTTTATAGTACGTTGTCTTCATTCCTAAATTCTTATTTGTTTGGAAATGATAATGCCAGTTAAGAACACATCTGGACAGCTACCTCTAAGAAGATATATAATTTTTTTCATTTCTATTTTCAAGGGATGGTAATATATTTCAAAATGTCACACTTTGAGCTACATAGCTAGTGATAATATGAGCGTGTCACCCCATGCCATCCTCCAATGGGATAAGGGCTAGGACCAATCACCGATTAGGAAATACTAAAATATGAGTACTTAGCCTATGTTCTTTTATGCACAAAAGCAACATGATCCATTAAATAGTGTGAATAAAGAAGAATAAACTAAAACATATAGAGTATAAATTGTGTGTGCAACTATGTCCTGGAAATAAACAATGTAATGGATAATAGAATTTTTTTTAAATTGAAACAATATTCCCTAAAATAGAAATGAGGTCCCAACTAAATTAAAACTTGAAAAGTGTAAAGACAAAAGAGATCCCAACTTATAATAATTGAAACTAACTTATAAACTTGGTTAGATCTTCTTGGTACATTTGTGCTCCTCCAAAACCTGTTGAACTAAGGTCTCCACCAATCTATCTATCTTCTAAAAAAGACACATCATATTTTATAAAATCCCATAGTGGGGTGAGTATATTCATAAGAAGTAAGACACACACAAAAAATAAGGGACAAATAATAATAATCATGAATTATATCATCCAATAAAAAAGAAGTAAAAGAAACCCAAAATATGATATGATCAAAATGAAACCCAGTCAGGATATAAAGGGGATCTTCTTATATACATCCTAAGTATGATTGATTAGGAATATTATACCTATATAGGTCCATCTATCATACACAACACCATGTGTAACCACTCATGAATCTTTGTGGATGGCCCACAACTCACCAATGCAGCCCATAGTCAAGGTGGAATATTCTCTAGTGGAGGACCCACTAGCTTCAAAATCCTATAGAAGTGGGTTCCATGCCGTAGATAGTAAAATAACTCCCTCTATAATATGTGGGTGGGATGGGGGTTTACCAACATAACCAATGTAAATAATATGGATGAGTTTCAACATAGTGTGAGATAGGGGATCTGAATTTAGTAACTATATGATAATCACGCATAATCACTTCCACTGGGATTGAATTTTTGTATGCGATTTCCCACTCATAAAATCTCACAGCATATTTTTTATTCTAAACTAATGTATAACACTATGATTTATGTGGAAAAATATCGAGATAGGCCAATCATGAGCCCAGATCTGAGTCTCGAAGAACGATATACACATGGTGGAAATTACTGAAACATTTAAAATGAGTGTATAAAGAATAAATTGTGTGTCTTGGATTCTCTAGGCCTGAATATGTACTTCATATCATTCCCATGTACTATATCTATTTTTATAAACCTATTAATTTCCTAGGAATCTTTTTAAGCCCACGTACTTTGTTTTTTCTCATGTTCATGGTTGTCTACATTGATGTACAATCCTGGAATTAATTCCATGTTTATTGCATCATGTCGCATGGTGTGTATGAGTCATACCCCCCCCCCACCAAAATTAAATTTTTATTATTATGCCATTTTAAGGGAAATAGAAAACTAGAGTACACAACTAGGGTATCACTACGTGCTAAAAGATCTTACAAAAGGGTTAAACACAATGCTAATATTCCTTGACTCAGTTGCTCTGTAGAGCTCCCAGTGCAGCATACCAACCTAGACGTCAGGATCCTCTCTGATAAGCTCTTCAAGGTGGGTAATCATCCTCTCCATAGTCTGAATAAATTCCTCTGAATTGATTTTATCCTGATTGAACCCTCGGGCCAAAATTCTATCTTGTTTATCTAACCACACTCCTTTCTCCTCTGTGGCATCAACTTGCAGCTTTCTTTCATAAATTCTGTTGAGCTCCTCTTCTGAAACATTGGGATGTATGGCTTACTCAATCATTTCTTCCTTGGAGTGCATGATAAGTTTCAATCACTCTCAATTATCTTCTTCTTTGTCAATTGTATGCCTATTTGGTTCTTCTCTTTCCCCTACCTGAAGGGATATGCTTACTTTGTTCATTCCCTTCTTGGTCAACCTAGTCTCCATTGGTTATGGCAGGTGAGAACAATCCTTACGACCCTTAGTCTTTTTCCCCTGGACTACAATACATTTCCCCGAATCTCTAGCGACTTTTTCCCCTTCTTCCACTGAGGTCTGTGAGGGCCTTTTCCTATACATAGGTCAATGCTATCCATTGAAGGGATACTATAGCTGTCATCACCTAAAGAATCATCCTTAGGAGGCAATAGAGGTTAAAGAACTTCAATGCCAACAAAGCGGTTCCCCAACTTTAACTGCATGCTGTCATTGCAAAGCTCCAGCTTACAATGTGGATGCTCCTGATCCGCCTTCTTCTATATGACGTTTTCCTTCCCCCCAGACCTAGACTTCAGATGAGTATCCCCATAGGTGATAGGATATAATGGCCTCAATTAATTAACATTGGACAACTTCTCTTGTCCTCTGAAAGATGTTGCAGTAGACTAGAATGATTTCCCCTGAACCAAGGCTGATCTCGTGGATTGTTCATATCCATGACCCATGAATTGCAGTTGATTATTCATGTCCACCCAGCCTCTCCTAGAAGAACCACTAGGACCTTGAACCTCACTGCCCTCACCTTCCTCGCCTAGGATGGGTGAGACTGGAGGATTCCCCACAGCCACTACTAAGGACATCTCCATGCCATCTCCCTTAACACCCAAATATTACAGCAACCAACTAGAAACATCAACAACCCTCGGGCCTACCTCCTTGTGTTGGCTAGACTTCACAACCCTCACAGAACTAAGGGTAGGCCACTTCTTCTTCTCCCCCCGGGAACTGTCCTCCGTAGTAATGGAATTATGGATCCCAACCAGCGTCATCTCTCATGGAACCTCCCTGCGCGCCACCTCATGCTCACCCAAAGCCACACTAGCGCACGACTTATCATCCACCACTGGAACCACCAGCACCTCCGAAGACCTGTCACGATTCATGCAGAGACATCCTGAAGCCACATGGACAAGCTTGCTACATCCCGTAAAAAATGCGGGCCAAGAATCAAACACCACCAACTGCTTCCATCGCAGTTCTTCTCCAACCGAAATCCAGAGCCACTAGGTTGGGGGTTTTGAAACATCAACCTCAATATAAGCTTGGCGAAAAATGGGGTGAATGACCGCAGAGGTGCGATAATCAGAACATAGATACCATCCAATCAAATTCCTAAGCATATATATGATAGAGGGATTCTGGAAAGGAAGAGGAAAATCAGGAAAACTAACCCAAACCATGGATGAAGGCAGATCACAATTCATGTTGAAATCGGACGACCATCATAGGAGAAAAAAACCGCACCCATCTAACACCCACAATGCGCTGGACCAGGAGATAACCAAATCCTCCTCTATTGCGAAGCAAATCATCAATTGACGCCAGTAGAGAAAACCCACCACCGCACGATTTTGAAGACCCCATGTTCTGAAGACAAAATGGTCAAAGGCATCGACTAAGGGATGACGACCTCTGAAATGATCCACCAGCGTTGATCTATGTAAATCTAAAGCTACATTAAATCCCTTAAGCGAAATCTCCAGCTGAGGATATCCTTCGTGGAGGTCGGGAACCTTTGAGGACAACATGGTGTCTATTATTCTAATTTACATTTCATGTTATCAGGTTTTTTATAGAAACTCAATTCCTCTCCATACACCTTACATGTTCTACAACCAATGTACTTTCCACCATAAATCATATTTTGGAACTCATATCTAGGGCTAACAGCACCAGATCTATCATAGGTGGTTGAATTATGACCAACCAAACCACATGCTATTTGATATCATCCCATCACTCATCCATTATCTAAATCCAAAAATAAATATCCATTAATCTGCCTCTGAACCATATCTGATCTCCCATCACACAACATCTCACCTCTATCATGATCTGGATCCCAAAACCAAACACACGGTATCTATCAATTGAACTAAAAATCATTGTGTCACTATAGAATACAAGATATTTGTTAAATTATCGACCAAAGGAACGACATATGATTATTGTGTTATTAATGATGGCGTAAAATAATTAAAACAACATGGGGTATGAATGTGGATATTTTTGATATTGGACTATATTAGCAATCGATGAAAATCGGTGATCATCAGGGATAAATCATCATGCCAAAAATAAATTAGTCATTATGTTAATGTTAAGAATTAGAATCATCGGGAAATAAAAGAAAATAATAGTCCATACATTTCAGTTAATCCGAGGTGGAGAAAAATTAAATGAAACATTATACCTCAATTTTGGATTGATGGATGAAAAATAATGGGTCTTTTCTATTTTAATTTGTGAGATGCCAGAATTCATTAGGGAAGAAGAATGCTTCAGAAGAACGTTCGCTTAATCTATGATCCTTTGTTTTCTATCAATGAAAACCCTCCATACGTACTCTAATCTCCCAATATTATGGGTCTTACCATACGTATTTTTTAAATGAGGTAATTATTTGGGAGGAATTAGTTTTGGTTGTTAAATAAATTATGTTAATTAATTATTTAATTTATTCAATGCACCCACCATTTGTCATCCATAACAATAACTCAATACGTACCAACATTATGTCACACATAGGGTAAAATCAACATTATGGAAAGAAAATTAGCTTTAAATTTCCCATATGTGGTCATATAAAATAGCAAAACCATTTATTTTAAAAATATGTTCACGTAGGATTAAATGTATATTAAAATAGTTCATATATAATTTTTGGGTTCCAGTAATTCCCAAAAAAGTCCATTAATCTAAGGAGAAAACTAAAGATATATATAGAAATACTAAAAAGGATAAACCAAAAAAATGGATTCCTTTAATTTTACCATTCCTTATATATTTTCACTATAAAAATAATTATAAATAAAGACAAATGTCCAAGTACTGGTCCTGTATCTGGATCTCACTCTCCAATGAGATATCATGTATTCCCCCATGCTTCCAAATCACTCTGACTAAAGGAAATGTCTATTCACACAGGGTTATCTCCAATTATTCCTTGATATCCAACATGTACTCTGTGAAGCTGGATTTTAACTCTATGTAAAACTCACCCCATTTAGTAATGCATATAGGGGAAAGCATGTATTTCATTATCAATGAAACATGGAAGACATAATATACTCTATCCAATTTTGGGTGCATGTCTAAGAAATAAGAAACCTGAAAAACTCTACATAGGATATTTAATGACCCAATGAAACTTGGAGATATCATTCATACAAAGAAAATACTCTACATTACATATTTTAGGGAGACTCCACAAATAATGTAGTCTCCCTTCTCAAAAATTATATCCATATGATGTCACTCCATATAATAAGACTTATTTCATCAATGGGTTTTCTACATATTCTTACGGATCACATGAACTATTTTTTTCATCTTATACCATCTCTATTCTTAAAAGATATTTCTCACTATTCTCAATCATTCATAATGACGACCTATAGGGTCTCCCTTACCTGGCCTCAAATGGTTACATAATAATATCAGAGTGATAGCTATTATTTTAACAAAATTTCACCAATGGAATGGGATCCTCCCAGTTACATTCAAATTCTATCAAATGAGATATTTTCATCCTTAAAAACATGGATAATATTCTCAGTCATCCAATTTAATTGGTGGTGAAGCATCCATTTTATTTGTATATTATTCTAAAATCCATCTAGAAACCCCTCCCCAACCGTAATATGAACCAATAATCATGGTCATAGACAATATTAATGGTTAACACTTGAAGACATATAATATTATACGTTTACAACATCTTTATACACACAACCAAGAATCTTCACCTATATGATGGGAACATGTTCATAAATGTTAAGTCATTCAAACATAACCTAGATAATATTATGGGAAATCATTATCCAAAAAATACCTATTAAAATTCATTGATATTACTTCCATCATTAAATTTGGTATCTGAAGGGGATTTGTCAAAGATTTTTAAACATGATGTCAAGCATTTATATGCTAACATGTGAGACAGGGAGAGAAAAACTCATAAATTCTCTACCACAAGGTATCCCACAAAAACAAACTGATATGTTATAAGTACAACATCTACACTCCCTGATGTATAGAAAGGGAGATGTCTATGACTCCCTCAACAAATCCTCATGAAATTGTACTAGATCCCTCGATAATCCATTGAAATTAATTAAATTCTCCCATAATTCATAAAAAATTATGGGGAATCTACTGAGGATATTTATTTATATATTACATCATTTTTAATGTCTCTAAACATAAAATCAATCACATAATAATGAAGTGGTGGAGTAACAAAAATCCACTGAAGATTAGATGCATTCATCTCTTCATCCATAGTTAGCTTCAATGGATACAAATAATCATACACCTCCTCTACAAAGTGTTGATGGGGTGTCCTACTATGGTAATCTACCACTATGTTTTTCATCCTATGAGTACAGACTATATTGAAGTCATTTTTATATAGGAATTCCTACATGCACTATTTTCTCTAGTACAATTATTATGTGGGATGATTTACATGGGACTGTGGGGGTTGCAGTAAAAGTCAAATGGTGTCCCAAAAGATAATGCCTTCAAATATTCAGGGTGAAGACCACTTATTCCATATATAACTCAAGATTGATGTAATTATTCTTTTTTGGATTCACCAACCTTGACCCATAGGCGATCAATGTATGCATCTGTATAACAGATAACCAAGACTTCTTCAAGAGGTATCACAAAAACCTCACAAACTCAAGAACCTCAAAACATAGTCTCAAAATAAGATAATTGTATAACCTATAACTCAACCCTCAAAGGATCTCTAACTCTACTCATTATTATTAAACAACTCAATTAATATGTCAATTTAGTTAAAGGGTATGCTACATTGGAATAGACTACAAAAAATGTCCTCTATCACCACAATGAACAAAGAAAACATTGGACATCTGAGACATACTTTTGTGGTTACCAATAAATTAGTGCATCAATATTCTACAAATCGATAGTTATTCCATTATCAATGAATAAATAAACTACATTTTTAACCTCTCATTTCAAAAATGGTATCTTAGAGAGCATAGAATAATAATGGTGCACCTATAGCATGTCTAATACCACCCTCAAATGATATGCATGATCCTTATCTAAGACAAAGTAAAAGAGATTTTCATCAATGTGGAAATCCATGAATCATTCCAATTGTAGTTTGATGATATAAATCATAAGATCCAAGAACAGAATGAGAGAGTTAATCGCAACAAAAGGATTCATTAGGAAACCGTAGTGTCCACAAAGACACTAAAACTCCATATTTTGAATATCAACCTCATAAAGCCTCAACTGATGCTATAAAGACCTAATATTGAATATTTAGAAATCACTAAATCCTTACAACTAACTTAAGAGGTCATCATTACTAGGAATGGGTTTATAATTCTTTTTCATTTCATGATTTAGGAAATGATTCTCAACACAAGGCCTCAAATCCACATCTACATTTTTCAGGAACAAAATTGGAGCTTCCCATAGGGATGTAATATGTCCAAAAAATCCCTCTCCTGTAGGACATCCAAATACACTGTCATCTCCTAGAGCCTAGGGAGGTACATTACATATGAATCAAAATATATTAGTGTCGTCCCAAAAAATAATTCAATGAAGATGTTAATCTCCCACCTTGTGGGTAGTCCTATAACTTCTCTATGAAATACACCTATATAAAATTATTATGTCCTTCAAATATAGATGTTTTAATATCCCACTACATTCGTGGGTTATCTATCAATCTAATGGTGTATGGGTTTCAGTTTCTTACTTTTTATCACCACACCCTCAACCATATAATATCACTCTCCCTTGAAATAGTGTATTTCCCATATTCAGGAAGGTATCACACTCCCCCTATACTAATAGTATATTTTTGAATTCACAACAGGAAACCAATATATACCAAGAATGATTTCATATGGTTTTATTTTAATGAATAATTGGTCCCATGGGAAGTACTCTCCCCCTGAAATCATGTTAGACACCAAGACATGAAGTGTGATATCTAACTCTTCATTAGTATGAGACATTAAATTTAAGTGTTTCACTAAATATATCCACTGGAGACACCATGGATCAAATAAGGGAAGCATTACAGAAGGTCTGATTAATATCTATATCTAATAAAACTGTAGGAAACGTATAGATTTCATGGTTAATTTCATGGATCACTTTGGTCCCTCTGTTTCATAATCCACCATAACATAAACCTGTCCCTCCACTTTCCCGAATACTTTCCAAAAACCTTGGTTCACATTTGAAGCCTCTACACTACCAAAAAACCATTACCACATAATTCAACTTCAATAATCCACCTCACCTTGACACAGAATACTTTTGGTGACACTAACTCTCTCTCAAGACGTTATACTGCATCATAGAAAATGAATCTTGGTGGGGGGGGGAACATCCCTCTTTTTTCCGTGATTTTATACACCACACCTATTACAAAAAATAGGGATCCATCAAATCCCTACATTATAATAAAGAACTATATATGTTATTGAAATCATCTCACAAGGAGATGTCCCACACAATGCGGACCTAGGTTTCCTGAAAGATTTTTTGAAGGAAATCATCACTGTTGTTATTATTTTTCTATCCTAATTTAAGAACAACTCAACATGGATCTAGATGGCCAATACATACATAAACCCTATTTTTCTAAAATGTAGAGTGTTCATGAAAACCACATTATGATTGGCTTTAGTCATCATGTCAGAAAACCGAGTCCAAAACATTGAGACAATCCTCCACTACCTCAGGTTCAGGATTACCTTGAATCCTTAGAGTTCTTTATTACTATAAATTCCATAAATCCATAATCATGGAAGCACAATCACCCAAAATTTATTATTTCATCTTTTATTAAACACATTTTGGATCATCTATCTATACCATTGTAGGTGGATCGAAACACTGCTCAATTGGTGCTAGCACTACTATGGGCTCACCTAGTGGGAAAATATCATGAATGGTACCTTAAACTGAGGCCACATAAAAAAACATGTTTTTATAATGTCACCTTCCCAAAATACTATCTTGTTGGCATCACATGGGCTTACTGAAATTTATGAATATATACTATGGTCAAATATAATATCAGTGGAGATTACTAAATAAGTCATTGGAAGTTAAAAATATCTAATATTATATGATATCCGTACCATTATTTCCCTAAAACAATTCATGGTATGTATAGTAGACAAGAAGGTAATCAGAGTCCAGGTATATGGATACATATTCCAATGCACCATCACTGGGTTCCCTAGCCTTAGATATATACTTGAAATAGTAAAAAATATTTTCCCTATGATTCCAAAGAAAACATAAATAATTTCTAAAACATTAAACACTAATAGGGGTCAAAAACATTTCATGCCACACATTCATGAATTGACCTAGTAGGGACCTCCTAGATTGTGGTAAGCTAAGTCTGACACCTCAATCCAGCCTTCAATAGGCTAGGGGCTAGAAACAAGCATCGAGTATGAAATACTATATTGATAGGACATGTCATTAGTACCTATATTCATTCAGTCAACAATATCCCTAAAAAATGTAGAGATAAATGAATAAAATTAAACATCTAGTGTATAAACCATTCATGCATGAACATACATGAAAAAATCATATTATAACCTTATAGTATAAAATTTATAGTGTGCAAAAATTGTCACCCAAACAAAAAATGAGTTCCCATAGAGAAAAAAATAGATAGTATGAAAGGCTAATGAGATCCCCATTCATTATATTTGATATAGACTCTCAAACATGACCATCCCTACTAGGTACTATAATGCTTCTCTAAATCCTAATCAACCATGTTCACAACAAATATACTTTTTTTTGAATAAGATAAGACATGTTTGTCAAAAATTCATGAAGTTGTGACTATATAAATACCTAGTACGAATTACTAAAAAATTGGGATATATAGGAGGATTCAATAGTTATCTCAGAAAATATTAAAGAAATAAAAAAAACAAATATTTTATATCATTGTAAAGAACCCCAACATATAGATACATGAGATCTACTGCTCCACAGTCTAGATAATAATGACGAGTTATCATATTTCATTAATGTTCTATATATTAATCCCATAAACAATTATAACCACACAATATTCAATTTTGAGGGTCCACACCCCATCCAACAAAGAACAATATTCTATAGAAAAACATCTCTTCACTATAGCTCAATGACATGGCATGAAACTCTGTATCTAAAAGGCCTAGGCCCTCAGTTGAATGGGAGTGGGTATTGAGTATACCAATGCAACATGTATGGGGACCCATGTATTGTCGCAAAATTAAGGATATGATACCTATAATACACTGATGATCACAAACAATCTCTATGATAATACAAAAAAAATCAGAAGAATTATCCACCTCATAACAGCTTAATTATTATCATTGATACCAAAATAAAGGAATTGTTCATGTTCTATGATAAAATTTAATTAGGTTAGTCTACATGAGGTACCAAATTTGATTCTTGAAGAAGGAGATACCCAAGGATAAAGTTGCTAAGAAATGTAAATGTCATCTATAGGTAATACCCAGTGTGTCGTCCCTCCCTAATCCCTTCCAATGTACTCCATCACATGCCAAAGTACTATGTTTTTTCCCATAATCACGGCAATGTTTGGGTACTTTGGTCATTCTCATATACTCTTGTTCTCAGGTTTCCTTCCTTTTTCGTGCTCATGTACTCTTTGGGTGCATTCCTAGTCTTTGTCACTAGGTCACAATGTGTTTGTGGATTTTACATAGCTTTTGATAATTAGATTTTCCTGAAACCCTAGATTCTATTAGTAGGGGACTATATGGAATGAGTCCCACTAAATCCCATGGACTGTAATTTGGATTTTTTTATAGAACTGATGTCTTATTTATAAATATCCAAATATTCATTCATAAATATTACATAACAATAGATAAATATTTATTACACAAAATAATGATCCAAGTTAAAATAATTTTGGTATAGTGTGTTCATATAATTGGACACATAAAAAACTAATCCATAAATGAGTTTTGTAATCTCACACTATATTCATCATATCTAGAACACTGTTAAGAAATAAAATATAATAATGTTCAGCATATCTCCAGGAAAATAAAAGTAATAAAGGGAGAGAAAAAATTCTCAATAAGGGGAAACAAGTGAGATAAGAATTTATCATGATCATAATGGTATGATAACGTGATAAAAAAATTTGAAAACCATACAATTTATACCATATATTAAACATTTCCATCATCTAAACCATAATAATAACCCATCCCAACAAACAATGGGATTGTAACATCAAACACTTACAACTTTGGTATCTTTGGAATCATAACCCACATTAAATAAAAAATTATAATGAATCTGTATCTAAAATTAATAGAGGAATATTCATGATATAACATGTCAAAGTTGATATATATGAACCATATAAAATAAATAGGTAGTGAGTATGGAACATTTATCATATAATTAAAAAGTTAGACATTATTCTATTGCATTATTCTACTTTGTTTTTCTTGTATGTTATGATTTTTCATTTTCTATACTCATACCATAATCATGGTTAAATATTATAAAAAACATTAAAAATTGAATACATTTCATATATATGCATTTTATATTTATTTATATTAATCTAAAAAAATTTGGGATATAAAATTAAATACATCACTCATGGAGACGGTAGATCGTATGCGTGTATAAATGTTGTTTCACTTTTCTTGAAGGATTGAATGAGAGAAACATAAATAATATATTGCCATTCTATAATAATGGTTATTTAATATATATATATCACATGTTTTTATTTAGACCTCTACTCATTACCTTCCATGTAAAGCGTAAGTAATAAAATAATCACATTGTGTCACGAGGCAGTTGTCCTCTATACACACGAGAGGTGTTGTCATATTCCCATGGAATGGAATATAAGGAGGTATATATGATATAATAATTCTATTCATATAAATATGTTCAAAATATCATAAATATTTTTTAAAATCTGTATATTAACATCCTTTTAAAATTGAAATGAAATACACATCAGATCAGTCCGCGATGTAGTAGTTTGTCATACACCTAGGTGATGTTATTGATTTCTAATGGGTTTTGTTGTAATAAGGTAGATGTGAGATTATAATTCCAATTGAATATAATAATATAAAATTTAATTTAAAAATTTTCATTAATAAATTCAATCATGTAATTTTTTTAATATTCTATATCATTATTATATAATCATTAACACATAAAAAATTAATATTTCATGAAAACTAATTTTTATGTGAAAATACACATGTTTTTCAAAAATATTAAACACTAACTAAATGTAAATATTGAAATGACAAATTTAAAAATTAATTTTATTCTATCATGTTATAAATTAGTGATTTATAAATTTTATATTATAAAATAAAATAGAAAATAGAAAAAAAATATTTTATTTAAAACAATAATTGTTATTATTAAATAAAATTAATAATATATATTTTAAATGTATGAATTTATAACTAGTTACTACTATAGAGGTTTTATGAAATATTTTTTTATTAATCCTAATCTAATATGTTGTGGTGTGTTTATGTTGGGTGACATTTCTAGAAAATATATAAAACCTAAACAAATTGTAAAATATCTGAAATCTATGAATATTACATTATACCCCCTAAAATAAATTGAATCCTTGAAGCATTCATTGATAAACATAAGTCTGGGTATTCTTAAAATACTCATTATTATATATATATATATATTCAAATGTGACATCTACCATACTTTCTCAACATGGGTAAGCAATCAATTCATTACCCATACAACATTGGTTGTTTATAACCAAAAAATATATTTTCTTGTGTATTTCTTTAAAAAAATACATAGGTATCTAAGTCATAAAACTATTGTTAAATATCATATTCCACCAAAAATTAAATCTATCATTAATCTTACAATGGATTTTCCCAATTATACATCAAATCACACTTTAGAAAATATATACCATAATCCCAAAATTTTGAAAAAAAAATCACAAAAAAATACCCTGAATTTTCATCAATATAAATGGTATTGATTGTATTTAACAAAAATTTTCATAATCACCCAAACCTTTGTTATATCTATATCATAAATATACTAAATCAAAGAATAATTCATCCCTCATACATTTGTTCTTCAATAGTTACATCAAAAAAACTATTTCAATAAAATAACTTATAATGATTATTGATAAAATTTAAAATAATAATTCCAACCATTAGTGAAAAACTACTGAATAATGACCCTTATATGGTCCACATAATCCCCTATAAAATTTATAATATACCAAATGTTATTAGAAAATATAAAATCACTAATTAAAATAAGAAATAGAATAACTATTTAATTTATAAAACGATATCAACTACATTACCTTATGTAAGACTAGTATACAAACTCATATATCATTTGTTACATGTACTATTATTCACCTATTTATGTATCATTCCTTAGGTACTTATAATACTAGGTGGTTTCTATATATGTACCGTTAAAATATTCCTTTTCATGATCCTCTTATAACCAAAAACTAAAATAAGAACACTTATAATAGGATAAAAACTATGAATATGAAATCCTCCATCATAGGATTCCTTATAAAATGAAACATGTGTTTCATAAAACATCAGATACATTTGATACGTCCAATAAAAACTTCATTTAATACACTGTTTTACATGGTAACATTACAATTAGGTTTTCAACATCAAATTTAATAATTATATGATCAAATCCATCATAGTGGTTTATAAATAACATGTTTTTAACCAAAGAAAAACCACTTGAAGTGTCGATCAATGTATTCATTTATGCCACTTTGTTTTATAAAATTTCATCACTGTGTTAATTCCCCACACAACATCTTTCAGGAAAATACCTCTTGGAATGTATGTGCCTAAACTGTAAACCCTTTACAATATTCAAAGATGGATGGAATTTTTAGTAAAACCATATAATCTCTACGTTTCTAAAACATCATGATATTATCATATATATAAAAAACACATTAAGCATATCCTATTAGTTTTTTCTAAATTTAAATTATCTTAAACCGAAAAATATTCAATATTAATTCTAATGAAATTAAGGGTTATCTATAAAATTTTAATTAATAAAAACTATAAATTATCAATAATTTAGGACATTTTAAACTCCTAAAGTATCATTAGCTAGTAACATCCTACTCTCAATTGTTTTCTAAACCCAACTCTAACCCCAAATGTATAATCATGAAAAATTCACCATATAATTACAATATATAATGTAAATTTTTTGTTACATTATAATCTCTTGTTTTTTAAGGATATGAGTTCTATATAATTATGATAAAACATTTCCATGCCCAGATAATGTATTTATAAAAAAATTGGACAATATAAGAAACATATTAATCCCTTACTAGTCTTCAAAATCTCAAAAAAATTATCCATATAATAAAATAATATTGAGATTTTAAAATTTTCATATCATAACTACATGGGTGAATATAAACATAATAATTGGTAAAGATATGATTCTCAATAAGGGTAAACATAAGATATAACAATCAAGTATAATAAGTCATAATAAGATTAACGTATATGTATAATCAAGATTCAAAAGAAAATAATAACCAACAATAAATAGTTTTTATATCAAAGAATAAATATTGAAAAAAATCATACATGAATCAAAATAGTGAGTAAAATGAATGGTCCATGAGAGAATAACATAGTCACAATAATAATTATGAAAATTTGAATCATATTTTACATACATAAAATATATTTGTATATGTAACACATAATTCATGAGCCACACTATTATTGATAATTCACAGTAGATACTAAAATATAGAGTTTAATACCGCTATCTTGATATAATATCATAACCATTTCATTAGAGGTCATTAGAGAACCCCACCCATCATCACCCAAATTAATATTTTCATAAATAATTCCATCATACCTAATATCATAATGAACCCGCAGACAAAATGGGTTAATTTAAACACATCCTAAGGAACCAATATATATAAAATGGGAATAATATCCTTTTAAAATGGATACACATAAGAAAATCATTCACAATTCAATAAATTATCATAACAAGATAAACCGAATAAGAATAAATTTGTTTCTAATGAAATAAATTATCTTTATAGGTAAATACAATTCAATCAAGATAATGTAGAATATATTATTTACACCACATAGATAAAGGGTATATGATTTAAACAAAAATTTTCCTTAATCGATGTATATAATATTTTTGAACAAACTCAAATCAAATAAATTGAAAACTAATTATTACAAAATGGAAAGGCATTCGAAGAAATAATTTGTTATTAATAATCAATAGATAGGAAAAGGAAAATGCAGTGATAGTATTTCTACCCAAATAAAAGTGTAATGATATCGTATAAGAAATCAAATATAAAATAAGAATTCATTTGTATGATCATAAACAATAATGAATGGTTTGACTCATAAGGAAATAATTTTATTTGAGAAATCTATCATAGATTTAATAAATTTTAAATAAAAACACTATAAAAAGGGCATGGATTTGAACATTAATATACAACAAAAAAAATATTTTATGATATAATATATCAATTTTTAAATTGACTCCCCTTTCAAATAAGATTAGTTTTGTAATGAAAATATGACATTATGGGAGAAATTTATGACAAAATCCATAACCTTAGTCCAGATTTATTCTAAAAATGTACCAAATAAATTAAATAACAAAATTAAAATTATTCAATAAATACCAATGAAAATTATTAATTACTATAAAAATTTATTATCCCAATTTATAATCCTTCCATATATACATGTTTTATTTATTCATTTCACATTTTCCCATATTATATACTTATCATTTTTAAGGGTTATAATATTTTGTTTGGAGTGGTTTTAATATTAGATCTTATTGCAATGTAAATATTTATAATATAATTAATGATATTTTAATGGTTTATTTATAATTATTTCAGATGTTTAAACTTCCATTCATTCTTACTTCATCCTTTATCACAAAATAGAAAATCAACAATGAACATTTTTCATTGATTTTCTACCTATGAATGGTTTTTTCTTAATTAAAGAGTACAAAATTTCTGTATCCATTCCAAATAAATAAATAACATATTTTAAATATTTATATTAAACTTTACCAGTAATCATGTTTTCATAAACATTTATGATATAATTTTATTACATAGTTCAAGTATGTGGTCAAACCAGTCCAAACATGAACATAATATGATTAAAGAATTATAATGATGTTATTAAGATTAAATAAAATTACAATAGTAGAATAATGAAATAATTGATATTTTATTACTATGATAAATTATAAAAGAATGATGATAGCTAATATGATAGGGATATTAAAAACCTACATATTTTGAATGATTTTTTCCACTTCATTCACTTTTTTATGATTATTAATTTCTATAAATATTATCATAATTCATATCATTTGGTAATATTAATTTGGTATAACTATGTTGTTTTTAATATCGTAAAAATAATTTTTAATTTTATACAAATCCATAGATCAATCATCAAAATACAGTGAAGAAAACAACAACATCATTTTATTGAGGTGGTATTTTGCATACAAAGTCGACTGAGGTTTTTGTTTTTCCTAGTTGGTGGAATGGAATTAACAATTTTTTTAGATAATAATATTAAATTATTGTGTAGTAATTTTTATGATTTATTAATATTAATATGGTTAGATAATTTTATCATTGTAAAACAAAATAAAAGTAATATAACTAATAAGAGGATACATAATTCATGACATGAATTTTCCAATGGACTCTCCTTAAAATGAAAGTATAATACAAAATAATATTTTCCATTGGATTATTATTGTTGAATTTCTTTCGAGTAGGATAAATTTGGATATATTCTATATGATGGTGATTCATAAAGTGGTGGATGTGTTACCTTGTTTTATTTGAATAGAAGGTTAGTCATGGAAGTTACCATTAGAGTTTCATTAATATAATGTGACTATTCTAATTTATATGGGCATAAAATTGGAAAAATAGGTATTCAAGGTGTTTTTGAGTAAATAACCTCCTCAGACACTCATTTTATCAAATACCATGATTGGTTTAGGGAATTTTTTTAATATTTCACATTTTATTCATATTTAATTTTTTTCTAAAATTCAATTTTTTTCCTTTAGTGAATAATTTAGACAAAATAAAACATTATTTTGAAAATTATTTCTATATTGACCCATATGATTTCAAATGTTTAAATAATTATATTAAATAAAATATCTAAATGTATGAAATTTAAAATTTAATATAAACCCACAGAGCCACATAACATATATTTTTAAAAATAACATTTTCAATAATTAAATTTCTATATAATAAATAATTACAATGGTTAATGATTTTAAGTATATAAATTGATTTATTAAAAAAATAAATCAGAGAAGTGTTTCATGGAAATCCGGAAAATAAATCTCACCATGAAAATACTTGTTTCATGGATGGATGGAAATTAATTTTTATTAAAGAAACACTATACACTAGTTTTGAAAAACTATGACATGGATTTAATAAGATCATAGAATATATTAAAATTCATAATATAAATACATATGTCCATATTTTATAACATAATATGATATATTATATTCGATTTCAACTTTATATTATTATAAAGTTATAAAAATTTCTAGTTTTTTTGAAAACTATATCTTTCCACAAAAAGCCATCATTTAATGAAAAATATAAACAATTAGTACCATTTTATATTCATCTTAACTAAATAAATTTTTTTACTCTATAAAATTATCAATTTTACATTTTGGATCATTTTATTATAAAATAGAATAGAATATATAAAGAAACCAACTTTTATTGAAAAAAATTAATCTTAAATATTAAATCATATCAATAATTTATCCTCTAAAAGTAATATTTTTCCTAGACTAATGTTTTATAGGTTTTATCATCTTTGTATAATAATTAACATTATATATGTTGTGGAATTATTATAATGGATGTTCTTTGTAACATAGTTATAGAACATAAAAGATATTTTAAAGGATCTAAAATAGTTTTTACATATATTCTCAGTATATCATGGCTCCAAGAGTCATAGGTAGTCATGGTACATAGTCCATGATCGCCTTTTCCCATTTCCATAAATATATAGAAAAAGTATACATCAATACCCTAGGTCACCAATGCTTTAATATTACCCTCTTGAAGATGAGGAAATGAGTGAAGAAACCAACAACCTCTTTTTCCACTCCTGAAAACCAAAATCATCCTCCTATGCCATGATAAATCTGGGTAGATCCAATATATACCATACACAGTGAGGTGTGGTAGTGTCTTATCAATTATTTCCCTATAGAAAATAGATCCACAACTCCTTCTTACACACCAAGAATGTTATTTATATCTAAGGACCAAATAGATTAGGATCATCTCCAAACAATCATTTAAACATCACCTAAATGTCATTATCAAATTCTTGGTTGGCCTTCACTCAAACCAAAAACATTTATATGATTATAGAGTATAAAACTATTCCATAAGATAATACTCATACACACCCATATTGAAATTTACTGAAAATATCATCATTTTCCACATACCATATGACGTATGAGTTACCAATTCATTCACATTCAGTTAATAAATTTCATAAAAATTGTTCCTTCACATAGGGAATACACCATCTAAATGTAAAACTAATTTAAGAACATTAACATGTGTCTATCTCATAGATTCAAGTCTATATTGGGGGACGTTTATCACAAGATAATATAGATATCATAAACAAAGAAACTCCCCCAAAATTTGCAATGACATACACAAAGGAATGAATATATCATATAGGTAACTCCAGGCCATGAGTATTGTTGTTTTATTCATGTGGGTGTAGCTAACAGAGGCCATAAGAGAGAACCCCATATTCTTAAAAAAATAAAATCCCCAAACCATCTCCTGGACCATCAAATAGTGTTTTTTTCAATTATTATATTTTAATGAGTAAAAAAAAGATTATTTCAACCTCTTATTAAATTCCAAAAAGCCTATACAAATAGAATCATCCAATCAATTTTACCCTAATTTTTCTAACTTATTTGGAATAAAATCAAGGTGAGATATGTCAAGAATGAATCATATATAATATCTGTCTTAGAACCAAATGAACTAAATCTAAATTATTTTTTAATGTCATTACCATGTCATCACTACTTCCATCATAAAAAAATTTATTTACTCTTTGAAGATCACATGTCCAGAAAAATCTTACAGAATGATTCAAAATTGAAATATTGTGAACATGGAATAAAGATGTAGATCTCTAAGTGAACTCAATAAAATAAATATTTTTTTAACATAACATAATAGGGATTTTGTAGAGATAGTTATTAATGAAAAGAAGACAATGTAGTGTGCGTGTTGATGAAAAATATACTTCAAGAGATCCATGAATGCCTCTAGTGTATCCAAATACCAAAACAATATTATGAGATACAAATACTATCTTTACCATTTTTAACACTATTTTTTATAAATACTTTGTCTTAACAAAATGTTTATTATAGATTTATCATAATTTAATCATCGAGAACCACTTGAATCCTCCCAACTAATGGAACAACTCTTATATACATAGTTATGGATTCATATCACTCGTTATGACCATGTTAATCATCTAATAATTGACACATTACTCAATATTATAATTTTTATTCTCAGTGAATTAGACTATAGAACCCTAAAGAAAATTTCATTAGTGAATAAACCCCTTTGACTCAAGATTCTGAAGTTTCAATTTTATCTCCATTAACTCAGTCAGATCTATATGATATGGATAAATTTATAACAGATCTTCACCTATATTATGTTCAATATGAAACTCAATTCCCCTTTTATGATTAAGTCCTAAGAAATATCTCATAAAAACAACACGTTAATGTTTCGCTATTGAAGAAGTAATGGATTGATCTATCATGTCATCTGTTGTAAGATTTATTCAATACACATTCATTGTAACTGTCCAAATCATACTGATGTTATTTACCACTACCCCTTATCCCAAATATCATTACCTTGTAAAAATATACTTTATCCCATTAGGATAGGTGTATAAAATTTACCTATGGTAGCAGTTGATGTGAAATTGAAAACTCATCATCCATCCCATTAAAATAATAAAATATATTGTTTTTCACTTCTAGAATAATGAAATATCATTGATTTAAATATCATGTTATTACAATAGTACACTATACCATTTATGAATATGATTTATTTTCCATCCAAGTGGAGTTTCAAGGGATAAAAATCTTAGTGGTAACAGAACTATCAACTAAAAATTACAAATTAACTAATCGGATATAAATGAATGAGGATATCTCATATCAAAAAAATCTAGTACAATGCATAGAAAGAGATTGAACTATTCCAGTCACCGTCAAACTTCCCCTACCCATGTATATAAAAAGCTAATTCACCGTATAAAATATTCCAAATTCATACATATATCCATTTACCCAATCTCAGTCTCTCCTTGAGTAATTAACACTTGTGTACCATGGAGTTGTTGATGAGATTCCAATACCATTCCATAACCAAACTATATTTCAGTTTCCACATTATTATTCTAAGGTACCACTTAGAAATCCATTGATATGATTATCAACCTATCATCCAATCCTGAAATTATTTTCAATGTCCTTAATTGAAATTTTATATGTGACCCATCATAGAACATAAGTGGAACTGTCCTGGTTTACTACTAATGTATAAATGTTGAATCCCACTACAACCATATTAGAAGAACCAAGGAGGAATACCATCCACCTAAAGTGTTAAAGAACCCTTACTATTTTCATGTTTTTTTTCACCTCCCTATATATTATCTTCATTTTTACTTTCCCTACTAATTTTTGGGGCTCAAATAACATGACTAGATAAACCAATATTTATTCTAATAAAAATTTCAATGAGGTAAACAACCTTATATTCCTAAATTCCTTTCCTCGTAATAATTTCCTTGGTGAGAAAATCTAGATATGATTACATTTCAATGTTCTTATCCTAGAGTCTTACATCCATTTATAACCCAGTTTAATATTTCTTTTATTTTTTGGACACATTCCATGAAAAAAATATGTCAATGAAACATTAACTCTAAAAACTATGTGTTATAACTAGAAACTAGTAGTTCTACCAAATAATGCTCTATTGACACCAATACTCAAACTAACCTCTCTATTTATCGAAGTGTTCCACGAAGAATTGGTCTTCAAGGTTCATATATAAGGACCTAATTCCTGTTAACCAACTTTATAATGTATCACCAACATATATAAATTCCATGAATAATATGGTAAACTTAATTAACCCTCTGATTTTTTGGAGTCTCATCAATATTATAGATCCCTTCGATAATTACAATCTGGTCCTCTATATCATATTAACTTACCATAACATGGAGTACTATATGATTCAATAATCCAAATTAACATAAAAAATCCACCATTATTTGTCATAGTCGATACTCTCCTCTACCTAGAAGAATAACTAAATGAATTCCCACCCCCAAATATATTAGTTTCACTAACAATACTTCTAGATCAACCACTAGTACATTACATTCCATACCCTCTTATATATATGGAGGTATAAAAGTATAATATATCACTATAAGGACATATTGAACTATTTCCCTATGTGTTATACTATGACTTCAACTATGTGACATCTCTAACTTATAATACTAATTTTCACATCCAAGACCCAATTCAATAATAAGTAACCAACCCTAGTTTCCATATAGTCTCACACATGTCTCCACATATTCCATAGGTTTCTAAATATCAGCAATTTTATATGATGGTAGGATCGAGACATTGTACTCTCACGATCTGTGTGGTGCACAATAGTAATTAAAAATAAAAAATAGATGATACGTATTAAAAATAAAAAGGAATAGATAATTATTTGTCTAGATGTTACTAAATAATCAATCTGAAGGAAGTATCGTATAAAAATGATGATTCCAAGATTATATACTAAAAAATACTAGTATACATAGGATTGAGTACATATAAAATACATGAATAACAAGAGAACAATGAACAAAGGTTATCTCTTCTAGCATCACAACCCTATGATTGGTCATGTGCTCCTAAGATTCTATGATATATGTAATGAATAATCAATGATCGAAAAATTTACCTTATCCCTACCTACATCTATAATGTTTTTCTGAGTACTAATCGTAGATCCATATAGTGTGTGTAAGATACTAAGTAAGAATAAACCAATAACATTTATAACTAGTCCAATCAGCCATTAAAAAATAAATGGCATAGAAATATAAATGTAATTAGTAAGGTAACATCATGAAATAAAAACCATGTCATGATCAGACTCCTCACAGGATGCATGGTTGAGTATATCTTCTTCTGCCTGATATATTAGTGTCCAAATGGGTGACCTAAATGTTGTAAGGGTATAAAATATATAATCATGGTGTCTAATTATCAGTATAATAAAATAATAACTAAGGTAAAACATAGGTATCAAATTATATATAATAACAATGTATGACCCAAGTTGAAATCAATATTTCTCAAACAATAGAATGTCAACACATATCCTTGTAAACAAATATTTTTGAATATATATACGGGCCTATGTGTAGTCTAATGGTAACTCCCTTGGCATTATAGTGGAATATAGTATCTATTTGAGTTAGTAGAACACATCTATATAAATCTTGGGATATGAATGACTAGAGCCCGAAGAGATTATAAAGTGTATATTATGTCCAAGGACATCAATCCAGGTCATGGTTGTGTATCCAAGTCATTCTAATTATTATATATAAACTGAGTGAATTTTTGGTAATATAGTAGGTAATTGATGTACTAATAATACACAGATAAAATTATGAGGTATGTATCTCCCTTAAAAACTATCTCAATGAATAGATGGTATTTCCTATAAGTGCTCAAGTAAGTACAATAGGATTCAATGGTTGGATCATGTATAACAACTACATTAATGGGAAAAATATCCACAATAACAATGTGAATATTTCAATTAATAAACAATCAATCAATATGTAAAAAACATTCAAATTTTCTTCTTTAATTTTGTTAAATTCATATCCTTTTCATTTAGAAGTGAAAAAGGTCCATGCGATGTGTTATAGAACTAAAAATTTAATCATAAATTAATGAAATATAAGTTAATGATACATTCCCCATTATAATTAAATGTTTAATCTATTTAAATGAAATAGTTACCCTTATGGTAGTAAAAACAAACACACCTAAGGGTTTTTTAGTTGTGAATAAAAAAATGTTCATATGGTCATATACATAGAACACACAATAGGTCGATCAAATTTAGTTCATTGAACTCTATTCATAACAAGGGGGTCTATTAAGTTATTTTGTTTCTATTTAGGAAAACAATTCAAGGTAGATTAATTTTAGGGAAAAGCGCAGGTAAAACTATCATTTGGAACAACATTAAAAAATATATAAAACAATATTTTAAAGAATATTATAGACCACATACCATATGGTGGTATATGAACACCCATATAGTATCATAATATAATTTTTACTTTAACTGTTGATGTAGGACAAAAAGAACTAAAATCCCTAAACGTGTATCATATTATCCTACATAGACCTAACACTGATGATAGTGAGATAGTATGAGAGGGGAAGGAATCGAACTGAAGTACCTACCATTGGATATCTAATGCAATGTAAAACAAAATAAACAAGTCTAGAAGAGGGATAAGTCTCAGTGACTACATTATTGAGAATTAGGATCTTTAGTGGTGGCCTTCAATACAATAAATAAGAGAAGGATGAGGATGGATGGTCAAAAAGAATTTAAGTGTAATATGTTAAAAAACATTATATTGGTATTTAAAACATATAAATGTGTTTTTTGTTTTATGTTCTCCATATATGGGGTATTACTAAACTATTAAATTTAAATTCCAATTTATTCCATAAATACTTAATTTATGTTGTAAATTGTCCATGGAAAAACTCCAACAATTGCTGTTAATTCTATCTTTAACCAAAAAATTCAAAAACAATCACCAATAATGGTCAATGTTATAGATGATCCTAAAACATAATGAAACTTGAACTTGAAATAAGGTGAATTATAACATCCTACCCTCCATAAAACAAATTTATTTTAGGTTTCCCTACTAGGGATATAAAATCTTCATCTGAGAATAGTTCCACCCAATAAGCATGTATGTTAGACATTCGCTCCAAGGTCTCATCATGTATATGGAATTATTCCATAACACATGTAGTATATAAACTGACATTCCTTATAGACCCTTCATTCCTAATAAATAATATGAATAGGATTCTCCTCAAATGAAACGGCATCACCCAAATCAACAACATCAGGGTGAAGGAGATGATATGGGTCTTAATGATAACTATGGGGATGAGATCCATTTTAGTCATCGTGCATACCATTGTATCTCTGGGGGAGTTTTATAAGGTAAGAAATTTTTCGTACCCTCTCTAATACATCAAAATGTGCAATGAATCTTGGTTCCTACTTACCTTTCCACTTAATCTATAGATTTCAGAATCTAGGAGAGACACATTGGAATATATGATCAACAACAACAAACGCTAGAGTTCATCGATGAAGATTGAAATATGATGAATTCCATGACTGAGTGGTACAATATTTTTTCTAATAAGTTATACAATCTCTAAAGTATCTTTAATGATTCAAGTTCGTTATATTTTTTCCCCTCATACCTCTTACTATCACAGTGGGATTAGAGGGACCAATAGTATATGGTCTTGTATGATCAATTTGGATCGTAGCATGGAAACTATTATTGTAGTAATAATAAGTGAGTAGTAGGTGTTTCTCTAATGAACCACCAAAATCAACGATTCGTGATCGAATCATGTCCTCTAACACATGTATCGTATGATCATACTACATTTCGGTTTGAGGTGGATAGATTCTACACAGTGGTGCATGTAAACCCCAAGCCTTATACCGCCCCAATAAGAACATCAACATTAAATGAGCATTCTGATACAATAAAAAAAATATAGAACTCCATGGATTCAGATGATATTCGATATAATTTCTTCCTAACTCATCCATTAAGAAGGACTCCTTTATAGTTAAAATGTGAGAAAACATTATTTTCCTATCAAATATTAGCTATAGAACTTCACTTATTCAGGGTGAACTCATATATAATGTCAAAAACTCCATAGTGATATCATCACATTTCCACTATAGCATGAGAAATGACGATAAAGGACTTTCTATTTTCTATTTCTCTATATTCACCTATAGAACAATGGGACATTGAGAAAAAAACAAACAATCTATCATTTCATCCATGGACACCTAGATTAGTGTTGTATATCCTGATAAAACTAGGTAAGACTAGGATGTACTTGCCTAATAGAGACCAGAGAATCTTGAATCAATAGATAATTTATGTCTAAATGAACCCATACAAATCCATGAATTCACACTAGGTCATGCCCATCAATGCTCCAAATAGAAGGTGGGTCTTGACCTAAAATGATCTCCCATAAGACAAATCCCTAGGATTTGAAAATTTTCTACTCTTCACTCTTTATATATGTGAAGTGAGTGCTGAAACATACATTATAATAGGCTTCCCATGACTATCACAAAAAACAATATACATCTCTAAAACAATTTCCACATGCTTAAACTCTATATTGGCTTCATGGAATACTTATTTTAGAGCCTTCCTACTCAATGTATTAGCCAACATATTACCATTACTGGGAATATTATAAAGATCTTAATAAAAGTAATATGAGTATTCAGCCTATCATTTTAGTATGATGTTTAGTTCAGGTTATTTATATGTGTTTACAAATTTTTTGGTTTATAATCACCTTAGACAATTCTTCTAGAAACCAATTCCTCAAAACAACTTGCGGTCTACCCCCAAACATCATACATGAGAACATGTGTCATGTAATTCTTCTCATGAGGTCTCAACTGATGGTTCGCATATTCCAAGAATTTACCACCATATGTAATAATTGATAATATCATTATACCTTATCTCTCATAACATACTATATAATTTATTCTTGCATCTAGAATAACCTGGATCAGGGAAGAAGGAAACTATCCATTGAACTACTAAAAGGATTTTTCACTTTCTTCAAACCATATTAAAATAACACCATTTTTAGTCTAGTATGTAAGATGTACAAATATGACTGAATTATCATGAATAATTTCTCAATAATGTCAAGGAATCCCCTATGAAACTCATTATGTTAGAAAAAATCTTGGGATTCTCCTAATAAACCACATATTGCATCATCTCTAGGTTCACCGAAACTATGTATTCAGATATGATGTGACCAAAAAATAGAACACATTAATTTCAAAAATGAATTTTGTTGATCTTGGAATATATTTTATTCTATCTTATTATAACCATAATGATATGAAGAATTTTGAAATCTTTTTATTGATTATGTGACTAAAATAAGGTGCACTCCATGAAGAACACTACGAAATACTCAATATATTAGTGGAAACCCTAATTATTGAGAACAAAGAAAATGGATTCCACATTCTTCAAACCTAATGAAATAACCTGATACTTAGAAATTCAATTTCTATAGTGAAATGATTTATAGGGTATGTCCTAATGCATAACTCATGCCAGATGATAGGATAACCTCAATGTAATTATGGTGAAGAAAAAGATCATTAAATATTGTCAAATAAGTTATCTATATGTGGTAATTTATACGAGTTCTCCATGGTTGGATGAATTATTTTCTAGGAATACACACAAATATTGAGGGTCTTATCCACCTTCTTGGCCATAATAATGGATGATCCCCATAGAGAAGTATGGTTTCCTTCAAAGCCCTTACCTTCTGGTCCCCCAACTACCCTGTGAATTTATGAAGCACAATATTATCTATCCTATAATGAGTAATGTTTTCTATTGATGCTCCTAACTCTAGATCAATAGGTTACTCTACATCGCTCTGATGATAAATCCCAAAATATTTCATGCATATATTACATTGAACTAATCCATCCTTATAGAGGAAATGTCATTTGAAATCCCCTTATCATCAAAAAAAGACTTATAATTTGGCCCCTCACTCGACCAATCCCATGGTGTTCAGGTCCATATTGAATTCCCTTGACACACCCTTATCCATTATACTAATTTATAACACCTTATATTGGAAATAAGAATACCATAAAATGATAACAGTAAACATGGGTATGATATATAACAAACAAGACTATCTCTTGAAATATTTTTTTTGTATGTATACTTGAGGATAAGGGGGTCCCATAGGAAGTGATAACCTCAATTCATATTTAGGGATCCTTATATAGGCATACTCATTCTAAACATAACCCCAATGAAGTGTCCATAATCATCACTCCAATGAAATACTAAATTTTTAGATAATAATTTCAAAAAAAGTCAAAAATATAAAAAATAATTTGAAGAAAATGTATCAAAAAGGGAAGTCACTAAATTAAGATGCTACAAAAATTTCACCTCGTACTACAGATGGCTCAAAATACTATTACTTAAGAACATGCTATAATAAATATATCTAATATTATCTATGGCCCTATGCTACATCCTGACAACCCTTATATGGTCTACTCACCATGAACTACATATCTTGGTATATCCCCTTCAACCATGTCAACATTGTCATCCTGTAAACCAATTCAGAATCCATCTTACATCCTACTATAGATATATAGATCCTTCTCTAGAAGGAGGAGCTGGTGTGGATCCTCTCTCACTAAGAATATTTGGGAAGGTCTGAAAAAAGACCTCTATATAAAACCCATTCTATTGCAGCCACGTCACTCATCTATGTCTCAGTCACACTAATGGTTTTCATGACCTTTACATCCCACCAATGCATGGAATAACCATGAAGCATATAAGATGAAAATTTGATACTCCTTTTTGAGTTTATATCTATATTCTCAATGATATAAATCATGGACTCAAGCTACATCCTGATATCTTGGGGGAAAACATCACCCAAAAATATTCATGGATGCCTATATTGGAACTCTTACACCATCTCTACAATACTAGGGTCAGATCAGGAGGCTCATTACATTCAATTTATGATCTAAAAAAACCTATAAAAATATAGATTTCTTACCAAATTAGTTATAATATGTGGTTCCTATAGTTGAACTACATGTGGGTTAGGTCTCAACACGTCAACAAAATAATAATTTCTACCTTCCTTGCACTTAGCCTAAGGTCATCATAAATCCATATATACACAATATCAATGAAAACACCGTTGAACACAACAATAAGAATATAATTTTTCTTATGATGACATGGTAAGAAGAAATATAAAACTATTTAAGTAATATTTTCCAAAAAACCCATGATATATTGGTTTGGTACTGTTCAGTTTCTTAATTTTAATTTCAAAGCTTTCGGTATATGGGGTTTCAATGGTATATTATAGAGGAAAAATAATTTAATTTGTAATTTGAATCCCCATTTATCAAAAAATATTTTGAGTTAGAATTAAAAAATTTACATGTTTACACAATAGACAATTTAGATAAAGTACCATTCACAATTTATAGATGAATGTTCTTTATAAATAAAAATTTTGTGTTTAGTTAACTGTATCTATACCGTTATATCTATTAATGGGATGTTAAACGTCATGTATGAATTATCAATTATATGAATATTAATTCCCAAAAATAAAGAGTAACACCAACTATTTAAATTACTAGTGGAATCAATATAATCAATATCAACTAATGTTCCAATCTGTAAAACCACAGTTTCATAGCTCAAACTTGTGATAATTTGTTAAATAAGGTACAAACCTCATGATATTTAAGAGAACATCATTCAGGTTAAGTCAGCCACATTAATAACCAATTACTTTATTCGTTCTTCATATATAAATATATGGTGCATAAAAAATATATCACTCAAGTCACATACAATAGGTATCATTCTATCAAACAATGTAACCAACATGGCCAGCATTATGAATGGAATATAAATTTCTACATGCCAATAATGTTCCATGAAACAAAAATTCCATAACATACCTAGCCCATGGTAAAAATTATACTCCACAAGAATGATTATATATGCAAAAAATCATGTTCACAACTCAATTGTGAAATCAATGAAACATTAATAGGTATAAACCCAAAAATCATTTCTTATGCATGAAAATTTTGATTTTCTCTATATGATGGTTAGATTCTCCCATGATCAATAACATTACTAAATTTTAACATGTTCATAGTCACCCTTCAATAAACCTATATAGTAATACAAAAATAGAATACCCTTAGATACCACTTTTTGACTTATTCGATGTAGTTCACTACTATGTAACCAAACATAGTTCACCACATGACCCCCATAATGCCTCCCCATATACCAGAGGTTTCCAACTTATATTTATGGTATATGATGGTTGGTTAGAGAGATTATCCCATCATGATCCGAGTGGTGAACATCAAAATAATGTGATAAATAGTGTAATAATAATAATAATAATAGGGATAGTGAATGTAAACATGCTGCCAATAATTAGTAATCGAATCAAATATAGTATCTTATATAAACAATTGTGGAATGGTTTAATAATAACTGTTAATAGCATATATAGATTAATGAAATTATACATTACATGTGTAACAAAAGAAAAAAATTACCAGAGGTATCTTCAATAGAATCGAAATCTTATTCCTGGCCTTAAGCTCCTAAGCTCCAATATAACCATTATTCAAGCATCCCTGGCCAATAACCTTTCCATATCCCTATCTACACCCATATAGTCTATCTGAGTACCAATATGTATCCTGAAAAGGGTGTGAGATATAATCAGTAGGACACCACCAATGACTATTACAATGAGTCTTTTCGTTCAGTTTAAATGTAATGATGTGAATGTATGAAATTATTTATTGAGGTAAATGATGTCATAATAACCATTTCAGGAATGGTCACATCATGTAATGATTTTCCAACAATACCTACTCCAATATAAGTTGATAGAATCTAAATAGAAGACATGTAAGTGGTCATTTTCTAATATATATTACCATGGTGTCTAAGTATTAGTAATATTTATGTTGTACTCACAGTGAAGCTATAGTGTAAAGGTAGATATTGTAATAGGGAAAAGCCCAAGGTGAAATAAAGGAATCCTTAACATTTGAATGTAATGATACCTCACAAAAAACTATACAACCTAGAAATTGGGGACTATGTGTAATAAAAGATTCACTCCATCGTCAGTCTACTAGGAAAAAGTATTTTAGCAATTCCATAAAACACATCAAAAATAAATCTCAGTTTAAGTATGACTAGATACTGATGAGAGAATATAAGGTGTCACGTGTATAAGAAAATCATGTTGAATCCAAAGAGTAAATCTGAGGAATTTCAATTTTTTTGGACATGATGAGAGTGAATCATCCTTAAAACACGGAGGCATTTCAATACTAATATGAAAAAACATAATTCTAGGGTCGGTATTCCCCATGTAAACCATCTTAATGAATCGGTTAGAGGTCCTTTGAGTTTAAAATTATTTCCTTCGGTAATCCAATGCTAGATCATGTCTGACCACTCCATTTATAGAAACATGTTTCATAGTCACAATGGGAACCATACATTTTATAAATAATCAATGTACATGTGAAACCCATTCCAATTTACTAATATTTAGTTCAATCCATACCCTTTTCATTTATAAGTTACAATTGGTTGGACGAGATGTCACACCATTAAACAATTTAATTAAAAATAATGAAACATAGGTTAATCAAAAATTTCTTATTACAATATAATTATTCATCTGCATAAATTTATTAAATACAATTTTAGGTGTGGAACTGAAAATATTTAAGGGTGTTTTGGTTACTAATTTAACCAGGTTCATATAAGAATATACATGGAAAACTCCGGGGGTGACTATGGTGGATTTCACTCACCTCCATTGATAACAAGGGGGTATAATAATTTATTTTGGTTATATTGTTGAAACCAATTTAATGTAGATTAAGTTTGGAGGCAACACACTGGTAAAACTATCATGTGTAACAAAGGTAAAAATATAAAATATGAAACATGCAGGAATGTTTTAGAAGACCGACTGTATAGAGGTAGGTGAGCACTCATCTAGTATCGCTTCTGATTTAGGCGAATATGTGTGAAATTATTGAAATATAAAAAATACCTAAAACTTGGGTATATTATCATTTAAATTGATAACCAAGAAGATGGAAATAAAAACTAAGAATGTAATTAATAGACTAATCCATGTATCATTAGATATAGTATGTGATGAATTGTCCATGAATCTAATTACTGATGAGTAGGAAGGATAAATCTCTATTGATGATGAAGGAGGGGCTTGAGTGGTGTCCTATTTTGTGTGAAATTAGAGAAGGATGAAGGAGGGTAAAATGGGATTATGCTTAATATGGTTAAAAAAATATATTCCCATGATATTAATGGTGAAAAGGGGGGTTGTAAAAGGAGATTTTCACTATAAATTCACTTATTATGCAGTCTTCTAGAACCATTATAGTGAAATTCCCATTTGTGTCATAAATCATTAATTTACAGAATATGTTATCTAAAGAAAGACTACTCCATTTACAATTGTTTCTAGATCTAACTAAAAAAGACCACAAAAACTTCCCAATAAATTACTTATTAAAATAGATCATGAAAATATAAGGAAATTTGTATATGGAAAATTGTTTTATCTTACAAAAATACTCAATATTAAACCAAATATACAATTAAAAGGAATATAATAACTTTTATTTTTTGAATGACTAAAAATATATTGACCCAAAAGTTATATAAAAATGTAACACTTATTAACAGATGAGAATTAATTATATATTTTTACATTTCATGTTGGAACTGTAATCGTTTAGTGTCTTTGGAAAGATAAATAAAAAATGATATATAAAAAATATTCATTATTTTCCATTATCATCTTAAAAACTATAATCCTTTTTACACATGTCACACATAAAAAATTTATTCATAATGTAGAGGATAAAAACACGTGAAATAGATAGCTTAGATGATGAGTAAGTTTAAATAATAGAGATATAAATCATTGATTATATCTATGAAAAAGAAAAGCATATTGGTATGATTTCATTACTAACATGAAATAATTATAATATATATTACAAGTCTCTTTAATAATAAATCATCAATTAAGACATTTCCAAAACAGTAGTCATAATCTATTAGTGAGTGGATTCTTAAAAAATAAATATTGAGCCCTAAGAACGTTTCATAAGAATAAGATTGGAATTTTTGGTACCCAAATAAGAATAAAATTTCACTTCCTTAGTTATGGTTTAGTCCTATAACCATCATATTGTTCTAAGACCCATAATAGAAATGCTTATCTCTTTAGAGTATCATCCATCTTGTAAACTCTATCGTCCCTGAGGAGTTTGTTCACTCTTCCATCTATTTAGAGTTTCTACTCTCCATTATCCATACCCAATAAATTGGAGCACTATATCACACCAACTTGTAGTTACAACATGAGATTTTGTGAAGAATTATTTTCAAAAAGATTTATTTTCTTGACTACTTGTGTTACATGAAACATCAAGTTTAACCATGCAATGTTATACTATTATAACATTATTTTTAAATTATATCACCTAGCTTCTAGAATGTAAGCTATGAATATGACTATAAATTTTGAAGATTTATTTTTTACACACATGTAAAATAAATTCATTGGTATTTAATTAATTATAAATGAAATCGTAAAAAAATATAAAATAAAGGATATTTTTGGTGATAAAGTACTTTTATGGAAAAAAAATATTATTATACTAATAAATTTAATTGATCACTATTGGTGAATTATTCAAATGAAATTAATATATATTCAACCAATTTTTTTTACACTAACCTAATATATCTCAATGTATGGGATAAGAATAAATCTAGTTTATTCATAAAAATATATTTCTGAAACGTTTTTTCATTGTGTACTTCATAATAAGTTTACAATTTAACTGTACTACATAAAAATTTGAATATTAACAAAATTTATTCCACATTTGGAATCATTAATTTCAAATTTGGAAAATAGGATTGCTTTTTAATTTTCAATGTGGAATGTAACCATAGTAAATTTTATCATTAAGGTAATGTAAAATCAAGTTAATCTAAGAGAAAACTAATTAAAAAGAAAATATTTTTTAATCTAAATTTTTTTTAGATTAGTTTAATTCAACCATTAAAAAATTATAATTGATATTTAACTGTCTAAGGGATACAAGTCCTTTAAAATAATATATACAATATATAAATAAAAAAGTAACAAAATGTTACTCTATTACCTTTAATTTCTATTACATATCCAAATAAGGAAGAAAGAAATTAATGAATGATTTTAAATATCTATATCATGAATATCGGAACAATTTTCACAGTAGTAATAAATTTCTTATTTTTTGTGATTGAATATATACATTTCATGCTTGTACAACAATAATATAAAATTAATTCAATAAATATAAAAAATTAAAAATATTTAAAATAATATATTTTTAATATATTATAGTACTCCATTTATTTTTTAGATAAATATAACATATTAGAGACTTTTAAAAGTATTCCATTAAAATTAAAATTTATTTATTATGTCTTTTATGTTCAAATGTATGACTATTTTAAAATTTTAAAATAATGTAATTTTCTCAAAATTAAATTTTTTTAAGTGATATAGAAAATTTAAAAAAATGAAAGATAAAAATAATGATAAAATATTGTCTAAAGAACGATTTTTTGTCCATTTATGTGTTAATTTCTACCATATATGTAAAATTATTACCCTTCACATATGAAATTTTTTTTACTGGTTAGGGTAAAAATTGATCAACCAATCAGTTAATCAAAATGATAATGTTCAAAATGACACCAAAACTGTGCAATTTTTTATTATTTTATGGAATATAACCAAATAATATATAATATTCTTATATAGGAATGTTTTGAATAATATTTCTAGATACATTCTTTATCATAACTTATTCTCTTAATAAATTCTAATTGTGACATATCCGTCCCTTATAAAAGGTGACCCATTTTTTCTCCTATTCAAAAAACTGTGATCCATATAACATGAACATCCACTAAAAATAAATTAAAAAAATAATTATCTATATTATATCAATGATTATCTTCCCTAATGACCAACTCTTGGACTAATAAGAAGAGATCCAAATGAGTTCATTCAATGAACAGGCAATGGATTTAATTTATGATGTTCTTCTTTATCTTCTACTTTATCCTCCTTTTAATATATGGTATTTTATAAAACATGATATATTAACTATCCTAATTATATGGAATGTTTATAATTATTATGTAACCATAATTACCCACCATCTTTCGTATCAATGGGATGTGAATGTATTGCTCATTCATACGTATCACTTACTGTCACCATGTAGTGATACATATCATTTTTATCACCCTATTTTAGGGATGTATATTAGTATGGTTTTAATGTTTTTATATGAAATTTATGGTTTAATTATTCTTCTATAAATATAATATCATATCTAACTTCTTACCTTCCAATAATTGGGGATACAAAAATGTTGATCATGTACCGGTAGACTACCACCTCTACAGAGAGTTTGAATCATTTTTCATTTCCATTTGTTTGGTAATGAGGTTTGATTTCATGAATATATATTATTTTTATAATATAATATTAATTATATATTTTATAATTATAATTCAATTTTTTTAATTTCGTCATTTAAAAATTTAATACAACATTCATGCAAACGTATGACCTATTGTCCCTATGAACGGTGTAAATCATTTTTTTATATCTAATTTTATTAAATACTATATATATATAAAGAATAAATTGATATATTTGTAAAATAAATAATTAGAGTATAAAACTAAAATTTCCATAAATTCATTATATAGAGGTTAAGAGAATATGATGGAATTCAATCTTTATAAAAGGTATTTCTTGCCATCCATTTATTTCCAATAGATATATGCATTATTGGAAACTAATTTATTTTCTATGGTGTTTTTACTTCACCATTTATATATTATTTGATCAATCTCTTTATTATCATGTTATTTAATTTTTCATTGGATTTTGTTCATTAATTATTATTTCGATCCAAAAGTTACCAAATCAGTAAGGGGTTTTATTTTTCAATCCTATTTTTTGATCAAGATTTTTTATACCATAATTTCCATTGATGAAAGTATATGATTAATATATGATAATTACCATTCATTTTATGATTTATTTATTTTTATTGATTACATTATTACCATTTATTTCAGTAACATTATTTACTCAAGTGATTGCAATAGTGTTTTTGAGGAAATTGTACATTACATATCTCTTCGATCAAAGATATTATTTATTCTAATATCATTGTTTTCTAAAAAATGTCAAAACATTTCATAATAATATAATATATTTGATTAAAGTAATTTTTACCTTTGATTTAAAATTTTAAAAATGGTTTAAAATATGGTTCATATCATTTTTAAAATGAGGATATTTTTTACTTGTATAATAATTTGAAAATAATGATATCTTTTAAAATATATGACTTTAAAGGAATTTCCCACTATGGTGACTTCCTAATTAATTGAGTCATACTTTACAATTATCAATAATAATTTAAAAAAAATACATAATATGTTCACTTTTGTTATATTTTAACATTTGATTTCAAAATACAAATGTTTTTTTCCTTAAGAATGTTTTCAATGTTATTTATAAGTTGTTATTTTTTCCTAATAAAAATTTATTATTGTTTTTCTTAGGCACCAATAGGTATATGATCCAACTGTACCATCCATATTCTCTATATATATTTTTTTGATTATGATAATGATATTTTATGGAAGAAAATTATTTTACATGGGTTACGAAATCATTAATTGATGAAATTTTTATGAAACCCATTTTCATGGAATGGGTTGTGAATTAGTGATATGATAAATTTTTTATGATCTTATGGAACACATATGTTTTTTCATTATATGACTTGTGAGCCCAAATTTATATTTCTCTCCTATAAATTAAAAAAATTTATTATATTTCATGACATAATTATCAGATGCAATTCCATGTTCTTAATCCACATTGGGAAACAAATTCATGTGCTTCATCCAATATGAGTTATATGGGAGATTCATGATCAATTAAGACATGGGAAACATATAGGGATTACAAGTCTATATGATTTTTTGGTCTCATTAGTTAATCCTAACATATGAAATGGTTTCTATGCATATGATAGTGTTACACTTTTATGACATGAATTTATGGTTCAATACTGATTTGTGAATATTTATCACTCTTATTATTCATGTTTTTTAAATGACAATGCATTATTCCAAGAAACATGTTTATTATATTTGACATATTGGGGTTGATATTTTTATATTATTTGGATTATATCATACCATTATTCTAAAAGTATCCCTTCATTTGTTCATATATTGATATATCCTAGTTTACCCTTACTGATAATATGATCCAACCCTTTATTATATTTACTTTCTTTTGATTATGAACAAGTATTACATAGGGTATGTATATGAGTAATATTTAATGGGAAGATCATTATGGAAGATGTTTAATTTTTTTAAGAAATAATAATACTTTTTATCATGTCACAAAAGACAATAAACCTTTACAACACTTGGGAAGATATTTTTCAAATACATTCAATATTCAACTAAATAGATATATTATTTACATGTGAAAATACTTGGTAACTATAGTTAGTTGTATATAAGGGTATTATTCAATACTCATAGATTATGAAAAAATTATGAGGATATATCTATGTATATAATAATATCCTATTGTATTAGGGATGTCCATGGATAAATAAGGATAATCATAATGTGTCATATGTTGAGAAGAATGTGTCATGGTTTATACAAGATTTGAATAATATTTAATGATTATATTATAATTCACATTGGATGTGTTAGTTTGATTCTTATAACCTTATTTTTGTTTTTAGATAATGGATGGAAGAAGAAGACATAATTCTAGTAACTAATGTAAAAAATAGTGAAATGATTGCCCACTAGATAAATCAAACGTTTTGGGGGTTGTAATGCATAATAGTGTTTCTATGACCACACAAAAGTTTCACTCCAGGAATAATGATAAGTTTATAAATGATTAATCCTAGGAAAATCATACAATTAAGTCATTCGTGAGAAAACATTCACATTTTTTATTAGTTATTCTAATCCACTAGTATTTGAGATATGGATTTGAACCATATAGAAAATATTCAATATTCATCTGTGACCAAAAAATAAAAAGGTTATAATAGATGATTATGGTTTATAAGGTGAAGAAGATCAATCTTGAAACCAATTTAATAATATGATAGAATAGGTTGATATTCACTCTCTGGAATTGGATGAATTTATGAAGGAATTTCACAGTAATAACAAACTTTTTATTTTATGTACAATGATGGAGAAGGGATTAATTTGGCTTATATAGAAGGGGAATGAATGCATTGGTACTTATGAGGAAAATTTTAGAATATATCCATGTTATGATTCTTGTGTAATTATTAAATCATAATGAAAAATTGATTATTTCAATAGTGTCTTCTAAAAAGGTCTCAACAAGAAATTTTCATTAAGTGATATTAGAAACTATGAATAAATCAGTCAATGTGGAATCAATTAACGAATGAAAATTATAATTTCCCACCTTTCCCATGGTGTTAATATGAAATGGAACATTATTTCTTTTGATATCTCAAATAAATAACATGGATTCATGAAATTGGATCCATATACATAGATTAAATGTGGTTAGAAACATCATGGGATCTACATTAATGAAACAGAGAGGTTTTTTAAATATGGAATGGAAATTAATAATTCTAATGTATGTTGAAAGTAAATTAATGGTACTGTTAATGAAATAGTTGATAAGAATCCACCATAACATTTACCTCCCATTATTCAATTCATAAAATTAAAACTATATTGGAATTATTCCTAGCAGTGCATTTATATAATCGATTATGATGATTATCACTATAATCAAATCCTTAAGTATAATGATAAAGGGGAATCCAATGTGATCATTAGAGAAAAAGTTGATTAAAATAATGACCTCATGAAAGGAACACTTATCATCCACTCTAGAACAACTAAAGAATTATTTGATTCATTATCCAAAAAATATTTTTTATATAATGTTTTTTGAGAGGGTATCAAAATTCCACCAATATGATAAGATATTGATTTAGCGGTTATAGCACATAATATTATGATGGTCAAAGATCAATTATATTATTCCAATCTAAATGATGTGCGTGGGAATGTATTTCCTACAAATATTGGTATTCCTAAATTGGTTAAATTCTACGTTATTAAATAATGTATTGAATTTATTTATTTGGACCCCATACCAATTTCTATGTAAGCGAAGTCACGTTTCAAATTATAGATAAAACAAAAATTATTTATCGATGAAATAATGAATAAAAATTCTAATATAAATTATTTTATCATGTTGGTCTTAATTCTTATCCCTAAAGTCAATCATTATCATATGGTTTGGGATAACTCAATATTGAGGATAAAATAATTATTTGGGAGTTTGTTGATGTCATTTTAGAATAATTTCATGGACTTAATATGAGTATTAAATTCTAGTTTTCGATAGAATCCATACCTAGTATTGCACCCACTTATAATACCCTTTATTGAAGTGCCCCTTGTGAGTTGAAGGAACTGTAGAATAAACTCATGGTGAATCATGGAAAGAGATCAATTCATCCAATTGGATTACCTTGGGGTGAACTAGGTTATTTTTTATGAAGAGATACGTGTCAATATGGATATTAATTGATTTTTAGTAACATAACAATATCATAATCATGAAAAATTATCTTTTACCCCAGGTTGATGAATTTTTTTCTTAAATTAATGATGGAAAATAATTTTATTTCATTTAACATCAATTTTAAAATCATTAAATGATGGTCAATAAAGAGGATTCAATCAAAATAATATTCTATACTAGGTATGGACACTATGAATTTATCATGATGTTGTTTGGTCTTATTAATGAACACGTTATATTCACTAATTTAATGAATTGTATATTTAAGGGTGACCTTAATAATTTTTTGACAGTCATTATAGATGAATTAATTATTTATTCAAAGATCAAATAAGTTCATGAGGATCACTTTATAATTATACATAAAACCATGAGGAATAATATATGGACACAATATTAAATAGTAAATTATATTGATTATAAATCATGCAATAATTCTCTTACATTTTCGGGTATTTTTATGTTTATATTTTTATGAAAACATATCATAAATCATATATAAAAACACAGTATAATACATATTAGACACTTATTATTAGTACCCATTTTCCCACCATATAAATTTTTTATAGAAAATCCTAATTTTCATTCATAAGAAATATTTATCACTTTCAAAAAACTCTTACTTTCTTTAAACATCCCAAAATCTAGTGAAAAACATTTTAAAATTTTTTTATGAGGAAAGAAATCATAGTAAGTGTTATAAGAGTAATTAAAATTTAATTCAAGTGAAAAACATGAAAACACATGAAAAACATTTTCATAAAAACATAACTTTTACAGTAAAAGGGAACAACAATTCTAATAAAATATCTTATATATTACTTTTTGAAAAAAATTATTCCCATTAAAACTAAATATGAAGAATAGAAAGTTCATATAGGAAACATGGTACATAATCTCATAGAACCATAAAAAAATCCTTATATTAACCTTTTAAATTATAATAACCACATGACCAACTTCCAAAATAATTCTCCAGAGAATATAACCATTTCCCAATGCATTAGATCGTTATATGGGTTCACCCATCACATAATTTTTAACAAGATCACATGGTACTATATGTGTGCACAGATCATATATAATTTAAAATAATTATAACATGAATAAAACATTTTATTCTTTAACATTTTTCATTATAATAAATTTGAAAAATTATTTTAATCTCTTATAAAAATCATATTCGGTTATAAAAATACCAATTCTTTAAAAACCAATTTTCAAAAAAAAATTCAAAAAAAATAAAGAGTGTTTTCATTGAATAATACTTGAAATATAGAAATGAAATAAAACACTAAAATAATTATCATATTGGTGGAAAATTTCATTTTCTTCTTATATGTTAAAAAAAGATAATTACTTTTGTTGTTTTTCAAAATCATTCTGTATAAAACACATAAAAATATTGATCTTGAAAAAACATAAAAAATAATGAAATTAAATAAATTAAATCTAATTTATAATGAATTAATATATATTGATAAAAACATGACCATTAAAATGAAATAGTTGGATGGAAAACATTAATAGAGTAATTTTTTATGAAATAATATTATAAAATAATTTTAAAAACATGACCATTTAAATGAAATAATTTTTTAAAGAGTACTTTTTTATAAAAACATGACCATAATTAAAAACATTAAAAACATGACCATTTAAATGAAATAGTTGGAAGGAAAACATGACCATTTAAATGAAATAGTTGGAAGGAAAACATTAAAAGGGTAATTTTTTATAAAATAATTTTATAAAATAATTTTAAGAACAGGACTATTTAAATGAAATAGTTGGAAGGAAAACATTAAAAGAGTAATTTTTTTAAAGAAAAGTATGTTTCTCCTTGGATATATTTGAATCAAAATCTATATTAAATAATAACATTATTGAAATTAAATAATAACATGAGAATGAAAAAATTCACGATATAACATGTCAATGTAACTGTATATACACCTCATAAATGAATATGGTTTCATAACCTCAAAATATTATTCAATGAATAGAAAATGAGACGAAGTCCCTTACATCGAGTTCAATTCATCATGATCATTCATTATCTTCGTAAATTATAAATTTATGTTCCCTATATACTTGCATATTATCCTTAATCAATTTTTTTTTATTTTAAATATTACCATGTTATATTTTTTTACTTTATCATTTATGTTTACATTGAATGTTTTGACCGGATTCAGTTTATGTGTCATAAATGCCTTTGGTATGGTGATTATGGTCAAAGTGGTCACTATATAAAAATCCCAAGAATATTAATAAATATATAATTATCAAATTTATGCATAAATTACATTTTAATACCTATCATGAATTATAGTTTTGAGAAATTATGTGCATTATGACCATAGATATGGTAGGTCGTATGTTCGTATGGGTACCAGTTCTATTTTTCAACAAATACTATGGTAACGTTTTAAGTAAAATTTTATCATTAAATAATGAAACTAATATAATATATAAAATATTATTTATTTTAATATACTTATGTATATGATCCTGGTTTTTTGGTTATGGAATGATTGTAACATCACTTCATGAAGGTGATAGTTCATATGTACCCGAATGAGGTTATCTTTTTTCAGTGACTGAAAAGGTAAGAAATAAAATGATATATTGTCTTTTCATAATTATAAATCTGTAATTAATATAAAATTTTTGAAATTTATATCACATCTATTCATTATATTTAGCCTTATTACTTTCCATTTATAAATTTATTTAAAAACAAATCACATTGCATTGCGAGGAAGTAGTCCACCGTATACAAGAGCAACTTTACTATATCCCCTATGGAGTGGAACGTATATATATATATATATATTATAATGACTATATTGGTATAATAATGTAATTAATACCCTCTATATAATTTTTATTCATCATCATAACCCACCATGAAAGGTGGTAATGGAAAAAAATGAATTACATCGGTTCAAGGGGATGTATTCTACTGTACACACAAAGGATGATTTTGTAATCAATTTGATGGAATAAGAAAGGGTTTTAGGTTATTAAATTATCATAAGGACATATTAATATTTGGGATATAATTATTTTTCTATATAATATTGTATTAATAAAAATTTAAGGATATTGAGGAAGAAATAAAATAAAAAATTTCTACAGACGAACATTACCTCTATATTGTGTGTCTTCTTTTGGTTTTAGCCAAAAGGATTCGTAGGTTATATTTTTGACTGAAATAAGGATTCCTTGATATGGTGAGGTAATTACTGAATTTATATGGACAGTAAATTTTATATTCAATGGGATTTGAAGGTGTTATGATGAGAGGAGAATGTGTGGCCATTTATAATTTGGGTGAGTAGCATACTTATAATTTTTAAAATAAAAAAGGTGAATCCATGTTTTTCACATGCCAAAATGATTAAACAAATATTATTCTCAAGAATTATACATTTTAAGGTCTTAATATATCTTATAAATAGATTTTATATACTTTTTTATGTCATTATATCCCATAACATTTCAGTTTAACCCCCCCCCCCCCCCAATTAATCCATTTTTACCTTATCCTTTCTAATTGATTTTTTCAATTTTCACTATTGATTTTTGAAAAAATTTAATATGACCTTATTACATAATATAAATTATTCTGATTCCAAAAATGGAAAAAATTGACCATATTAAAATCATAGATTTTGTGAAATTAAATTAAAAACCAAACACATAGACGAGACGAAGATGTGGATTTTCAAGAACTGTATTTATTTTGAAAAAGTTAATTTCATATTAACTCTGTGAATAATTATAATAATTTTATGGATATTAATTAATATTTATCTAAAATAATATATAATTTTCATTTAGAAAATTATTAATATGGTATTATTTTATATAATAAAAATATAGAATCCTAACTCATTTTAAAACATTTTACAGAGGAATCATATTTTTTTACAAAAGAACATATAAAAAATGCCAATAAAAATTTTAATTTTAAAAGTAACATAGTAGATTAAATAAAACTAAATAATACTTATATTTATTTAAATATTGAAAAAATCATAATTATTCTTCAAATTACCTATATTATTTAAAATAAAATACATTTTCAATGAAAATATATATTTTCACTATTCACTAAAATATCAATTTTTTCTGAAATAATGAAAAATTTAAACCGAAGTAAATGTTGTTATTTTGATTTCAAAAATAGTAAAAATATTATAAAATTCAAATTTAAGAATTTATATTTTAAATTTTTAAATAATACCTTATAATATAAGATTTTAGATATATCTATTTTTTACTTAAAAATTCACATAATATTTTTATGAAGAAAAAATTATGGAAGTGACTAATTATATAATTAACTATGTTTTACATTCCTCATTTTTTAGGAAATTTAATCCTAAAAATACTATTGAATATATCTTTACCTAATATAATTTTAAATTTCATTTGCGTCTCCTATCGTATGGTGTTTTCCTAAAACCATAACATAGGGAATCACATTTTTTGGATTCACTCTATCTATAAGTTCAAGAATATAACATAGATTCTACACATAAGAAATATTCTATTACAACTGAACTAAATTAGGTATTAAATCAATATATGAATTTGTAAAATATTTCCATAATATTGAACCGTATAAATCGTTTTGTACATGGGAAAATATTGGGGGAAAATCCACTCAGTAGGAAATTGATACAACTTTCTCCTGGATATCATAAGATCAAATGGACAATGTGTTGGGTACAAACACAATTATCATATTGGATTATACCATGTATGGTGGGTCATATATATGGTTGTATGGTAAATTCCTCCTATCACCCATGGGTTTTATAGTGGAACCCAAAAATGGCCTATGTGTTAGGCTAAAAAGGACTTGGGGGAGTAAATTGATCCTAAAAAGAGGTATCAGAGGCATCTCACCACCTAGGTGTGATGTATGGGGGATTATTCCCCCATATATTTTGGACAATTAGAGTAATTTCTCATTTGAATAATGTGAATCCTTGGATCCTTCTGTCTAAATACTTCCTGATAATGGTGGTCAACTGGCGACTCTTGATGATGATAAAACATTGGTGAAAAGGGGTTAGATTTGTTGTAAAATAATTAAAGGTGAGGAATAATTGTTTAATAATTTCTTTTAGGGTTTTATTTTTTGGTATAAACCCAATTCCTACATCATATTCCACCAATGATGGTGCGTAACATATAATCTTAGATGGTAAATTCCTCATATCGCCAATGGGTTTTTGGACGGAACCATAGAAGTGACTATATGTTTCACCTAAATGGAAAAGGGATGGAAGAACTTAATCCTCAATCAAAATACATGGATTTACCTTTATACCAAAATGAATAAAACTTTTCCATGTAGATAATTTATGAAATTCATGATCACCTACCATGATATAAAATCATTCATTCAACTATTAACATAACTTTTCAGTCTTCACTGAGCCGTGTGCATATGTGGCTGAATCAACTGCACCTTTTAATCTATATTCTCAACCAACTCTAGTCCCAACAATTTCATTTCTCATACTTCTTTATAAAAAACTATTTTCAAAATATTATTTCCATATATTTTTATCAAATGGGACCATATTTATACTAGAATGGAAACTTTTGTTCTAAAAAAAATCAACCAAAGTAGGTTGAGATGCCAACTTCCATGGTAATGCATTGAAAACTAACGAAGAATATCTTCCATGATATAAAACATACAATTTAACTGTGTATTATATTGAGAATAAAATTATATACATAAATATAAATCGGTACTAAATGGATTTTAAATCCATTTATAAAACTAGATGTGACCCTACGATCATGGTCTGATACAATGGAGATATTCACTCCTTGTAACATGGCTATCTTATTTAGATACAATCAAGAAATTTAATCCAAATACATAGTTTCTTGAAAGGTATTTACAATAAAAAAAATAGTAAATCGATCAATAAAAACCCAAATCATATTGTCACCTATAGAATTATATGGTAATATAATAAAAAAATTCATTTATATATTTTCCTATTTCAACTGCAATATTAGAAATGGATGAAGCCTTCCCTTAAGTAATTTGGGTTCTTATTTAAATTTCTACCCTGTCAAACACCTTATTGTAAATTCATAAATATCTATTCTCATTTCAATCACCCAGTATTAATTCAAAAGATAATAGTATATTTTACTGCTTCGATGATGAATAGAAAGTGGAGAGCTATGTGATTTACTTTATAGTTTTATCATCAACCAATCATCATACAACACATATAATATTTCTCAAAATCATGAAACACAATATTTATAAATATTAAAATCAATAAACATACACTTATTAATAGATTATACCTTTTCCTACAAAGATTAGTCCTCTTTTTGAGCTTTATAAATTTCTTCAGAAAAAGACAATTGTTCTGATATAAGAAAAAAATAGAAGATTTCCCAACATATAAAACTCCTAGTCCAAAATTTGTCGACTAATTAACCAAATTGTAACATTACAAATGTAACCTGCTTAATTTTGAATTATTTTTTCAACTTAAGAATCATCCACTAGGTTTTCCCTTTTAGGATAATGAATTGTGTAATCATAATATTAGATAAGTTATATTCATCATATATGTCTTATAATCAATTATTTATTAGTGAATATATACATTAAAATTTCCATCCATGTGTATTTCAATATTTACTAAATAAAAATGATTCAACAAAATTTTTTAGATTAAAAACCATAGCATCTAATTCTAAATCTTCTTTAGGTTAATTTATATCATGATTTTTCAACTAACATAAAGAATAAGAAATTGCCTTATCATTATGCATTATGAAATACACAAGTTGTTTCAAAAAAACCATATCTATAGTTGAATCTATTATTTAAGAGCATGGATAAAGTGAGATCATTCACCAATCATATTTTTCCTTCATAAAAACAATCATAAAATTATTTTTTCAGTATAATTTATCTTCTTTTTTAGTGAACTTAGTCAGCGGAAAATATAATTTGAGAAACAATTTCAACCAACAATTACTAGTAACCCACTAATCAAAGAAAACATAAAATATCTATGATATATTTGGTTCTTTTATATTGTTTGATAGATTTTGTTTTATTTTTTTCAATAGTTATGTCATATTTAGAAACAAAATTTCCATCTAATGAAACTTTTTGCAACAAAAATTCACACAGGGCAAATTTCCCATATAGTGTATTTTTATTTATGGTTTTAAAAATAGTACTAAGGTGTATTTAATATATCCTGTGACTATTATAATAATAAAATGTTCATCAATAAATTAATCCAAAAATGTTTCTAATAACTCATAAAAAACTCTATTCATAAGATCCACAGATATAGAAGGTGCATTGGAAAACATAAAAGTAATACAAAACTCATAGTACCCATGTATTTTATGAAATGTGGTATTTAGAATTTTATCCTCCTTCTTCCACACCTAATGGTTCCCAGACCAAAGTTCATCCTTCAAAAAATATTGGGCATCATGGAGGTAATCAAAAAACTCATCGATATGAGGAAAAAGGGTACTTATTTTTAATAGTGATGTTATTCAAATATCTAAAGTAAATTTAATGTCTCATTGAACAATATTTACTTTTAAAAAATAAAATAGGATCATCACATGGATGAAGTCTTGGGTTGAATGAAAACATCATATACTAACTCATATAATTTAATTTTCAATTCTAAATGATCCACTTGACTTATTCGATAAGGTGGTTTATAAATATCCATATAATCATGCATTATGTCATTATTAAAAATAACCTCCAAATTAAGAATTACACAATGAAAATCATATTAAAAAATATATATCTAATCATTCACTATAGGAACATCACTAATTTGAATGGTTTCTTTATTTTGAATAATGTGATCTTGGTAACATTCACAAACATCTTTATTAAATTTTTCATCTTTATGGATTGTTCTCAAAGGCATGAAATAATTAAATAAAACATTATTTTCTATCAAATCTATCATAGAATGATGTATTAAAGAAATTCCATTAACAAAAGGATATCAAATTCTACTATGTGCAGTTTAATAATACATTCTTGATATACCATCCTAAATATATCAAAAGGAATATTCTTATAAGTAATTCATATCATTAATATTTTAACATAGAGTTTAGAATAAAATATGTACTTTAATTTCAAAGGGTAATATTTCTAATATACTAATTTATTTATCTGAAATGAAATATTGGGATGATATAGAGTCAAATTGGGTATTGGTATATTTTTCTACATAATTAACAAACCTTTCTCCACTTAAATTGATGGAAAAAATATATATTATTGTAGTAGAAAAAGACGTTTTCACACCCTTTTTCACCATTATTTATTATATTCAACTTGACTTACTAATATTGGGAATAAATTATCAGAACACACCAACTCATTGTAACTAAAACACCTCACAATTGTAATGGAATCTATTACCACAATAATTGATTCTTAAAGATTTAATTTATTACAATTACAGACTATATGTCAAGTCATTGTACATTGGTAACACTTCCATAATTTCATAAGACATTCACTAGGGTTATTTTTACCACAAATACCACAATATGAGAAAATAATATTATTTCCTCTAGATTTTATTTTTGTATGTTTTCCCATCTACATCCATCCATAATTATTTTAGTTCAATCATCAATATGAATATAAGGGTTATAAAACTCCATCTCATGTTTTTCAGCATAATGAAAAAATTTCTCATAGTAATTGATTTCTATTCTGGCCCAATCTATTCATATAGTTTTTTTAATACACATTAAAAGTTACAAATTTTATTAGAAATTTTATGAATAAAATTCAATATATACCTTACCAATATGGTAAAACTGGATTCATATATGTCCACAGAATACAAATATTTTTTCATCAATTCTAGGAATTTATTTCCCTCTAGTGGAGTAAAACCATAGAGAAATATTTCCCTATGAAGTGATCATTAAAAATTTTCCATTACATGGAATAATGATCATCATTATCTCTGGTATTTTTAACCAAATACCATTATAGATCATTTCTTCAACTAATCTATCTCTTCAGAAAACATTTCATCTCAAATTACCACCATCTCTGGATGCTGATTTGGAAGGATATTTTCATACCCATTTCTCCCCACTAAAAATTTCATATTTCCTCAATGGAAATTCTTTCTAAAAATATATATTTTAGATAATGGAAAATGATAATTTTTATATTTTATATCATCATGATTTGACCATAAAATTAAATCATTCAAGGGAATTCCTTTAAAATTATCCAATCCTCTAATGTTATATTAAATTTTATCTAACACTAACTATAAATAACTGACAATAAACATTACATAGTATTGATTTTTATGTCAAAAATACATTTTTAGATCATTTTAGGTGTGTAATTTTAGATAATTCATTCATTACTTGAACTTATGAAAACCATATCATAAAAAGTAATAACCTATAGCTATTATCAAAATTTCCAAACATATAAAGAAATATATAACAAAACATGATTTCGATTCATAAAAAAACTTCCCAATAGTCAACTTGACATCTTCCATTACCATACTCATCCTTAAATCTTATTAAAAATAGTTCAAAAACCTGCGATGAGCACAAATTACTCAGTATGGGGAATAAAACAAAAAAATCATTGGTCTAGTGAAAAACATGAAAACCCTTGAAAATCCATTTTTAAAACCATATCATTTTACCCATATTTGAGTTATCTTTCTTTAAAACACTTCATTAACAGTAACTTTTGAAAAAAAATGATTTAAATAAATACACATTAGAAAGAATTTAAAATACATGTAGGTACCTTGAGACATCATATCATAGAACACATACAGAAACCTTATAGAACCCTTAAAAATTAGAATTTCCATGTGACCATCTTACTATATAATTCCTTGGAGAATATAATTATTAACTAATGCATTAAAGGGATATCAAAGTCCACCCTTAATATTAAATATAAAAGGCTCACCCAACTCTATATGACTACACATATCATATTTAATTTCCATGAACCAAAAAGTGAATAAAAATATTAATGATTTCATTTTTTTTCTTCATAAAACATTTTAAAAAATCTCTTAAACTCGTATGAAAATCAGTTTCAGATATAAAAATACTATTATATTTTAAAAAACATTTTCAATACCAGAACACCCAAAAAAAGAGTGGTTTTCATTGATTAAAACATGAAATATCTCAAAGAAATAAAGAAATATAAGTATGGTCCTAGTGGCCAAAAATATAATTATCACCTTGAATGTTAAAAAAACATTTCTTTTTTTATTTGTCAAAACGTACCATATAAAACACATTAAAATATTTCCATTGGAATCCATAAAAAATAACGTATATAGATATATAAAATGAAATTTATAAATATTTTATATTCATATAAAATTATTCATAAAATCACCTTAAAAATATGGCATTGTAAAAAGTTTTTGTAAGGAAAAAATTAACAGTGTATTTTTTAATGAAAAGTCCTTTATCAACATGGAAATATTTGAATCATATTCCCCAAGAATGAATAACATTAAAAAAACATAAAATACCATCGTAAGGGAGAAAAAATATAACATGTAAAATGGGATATATATACACATATTTAAATAATATAGGTTCATAATATCATAATATTCTTTAAAGTATAGAAATTAAGATGAAGTCCCTTACCTCAAGTTTGATTCAAAATGATAATTTAATATATTCATGAATAATAAAAATATGTTAATTATTTAGTATCCTAAGAATATTTTTAATTTACATTAATCCTTTTATATAACATATTAATAGGTTTTATATTGTTACATTTTCAATTAGTATAATATTGGATGTTTCGACTATATTCAGCTAATGTGTCCAAAATTGATTTTGGTAAGTTGGTCAAAGAGGTAATCATATCAACATATCCAAAATAAAAATCATGAAATAGTTATCATATTTAAACATAACTTATAATTATTATAGAAATTATGTTATATGGTTTTTAGAAATGAAATTTGTTTTGATCATAAAGGCGGTAGGTCATACGTACATTTAAGTAACGTTTCCATTTTTAATGATCATTGTAAGGAAGAGGTAATTCATATTTTAAATTATATAATTAAGATATTATCATATATACCAAATTATTTCATTAAATAATAATTTATATATCATCCATGTGTTTCGGTGATGAAGAGAGTGTTTCATCTCTTCGTGAAGGTGATAGTTCACACATACATGAAAGATGTTATCATTTTTCAACGGGTGAAATGGTAATAAATCAAATGATATATTATGTTTTTATAATGATATACATGTCATAAATATAAATATTATGTCATTTATATCACATAGAACATTATATTTTCCCTTATTACATTCAATGTAAAGCGATAGTGAAAAAAAATCATGTCACTTCATGAATTATTTATCCTCCATACACATGGGTGATGTTATCGTATCCCCTAGGTAATGGAACATAAAATGATTAAATATGTGATATAATGATTTTATATGTATAATTATAATATTAATAACATATATATACTTTATATACACCACCAAACCCATCCATGATAGGTGGTAATTGTTAAACAAATTACATCGGTTTATAAGGCTGAAGTCTCTCATAAGTTTGAATGATGATATCATAACCCATTTGATGGAAGAGGTGTAATATGTATGTTATGAAATTATAAAAATAAAATCTCATTATATGGAATATATTGAGTTGTCTATATAATCATCTTTTAATAACAATTAATTTATATAGAAGTTGAAATAAAATAAAAATGCTCATTCAGGAAGATTAACTCTACATTGGCAAGCTTCTTTTGGTTTCCATACAAAAAGATACATAGGTTGGATTTAAGAAAAAATAATGCCTTTAAGAATATAATATTTCACTATTGAAGATATATGGGAAGCTCATTGAATTACCAAATGGGTTTAATTATATAAATAGGATGTGAGCTTGAGTAGTTTTTTAAGGCAGTGGGGTGGTACAAATGTTATATTTGAAAAGAAAATAGTGTAAAAAACTTCACAATACAAAAGGATTATAAATTAAATACACTCAATATATGAAAATTAAAAGGTCAAAATAAGTAGATAAAATAGATTTTTTATAAGTTTATAGGTCATTTTAACTATTATCCTATTATTTTAACCCCTGATAAACCCATTTTTACCGTAACCATAGTGATAACTTTTTACAATATTCACTATTCATTATGGTAAAACATTTAAATTATTAAATAGTATTATTTATTCTTATTCTAATAATGGAATATATTTTACCAAATTAAAATCATAGAAGTGGAAAAATAAATTTAAAACAAATCCTATAGATGTGACAAAATATATGGTTTTTAGGAAGTATATTCTTCTTGAAAAAATTGGTTTTATATTAAATATTTAACAAATAATAATGATAGTATGAATATAAATTAATATTTATTGCTATAAAATATAAATATATAATTTTAAAATTTTATAATTATGGATTATTTTAATTAATAAATTTAGAGAAACATTTTTCATTTTAAACCAGTTTTCGAAAAAATATTGTTTTTATAACCAAAACAATATATATAATAAAATGTAATAGAATGTTTTTTATAAATTAATTTATTGGATTAAAAATTAATAAAATAATACATAATTTTTATAAAATGTTATTTAAAAAATTAATGGTTGTTTATATTAATTAATTTTTTGAAAATAGAATACATTTTTACAAAAAACAGTCATTTCAATATGCAGGGAAAAATCAATAATTTATGAAAAAAATATCAAAGTTTAACACTAAGTAAATTTTTATATTCTAATTAAAAAATGATATTAATATGTAAATTTAAAATTCTAACAGTAATAGATTAAACATTTAAATAAAATTTTAAAATAAAATTGATTAGGTAAAACTAGTTCCTTTTTTATTTAAAATTTTAAATAATATTTTATAATGAATAAAATCAGGAAAATATTTTATTCTATCATTTCTAAGGTTGTTAAAAAGGAGAATATGTGTGACAAATTTTTGAAGTGTTAATTTTTTCTTCAAAAAAGTATTTTTTGGTTATATAATCTCAAAATGATTTATATATATATATATCCATCAAAGACTAAAGTCACCAAACGTTGGCCCTGCACAACCATGGCTATTGATTTCTATTGTTTCCATGGATTTTATGGATATTAAACATTACTGATGGAGAATTTATCTAGACTATACAATCCACTCACCATGTAAACTCATAATTGATTCATGTTACCATTGATAGAATAATGTGTGGAATGTTTCAAGGAGATGAATATAAGTCAATCGATCCATCCTATGTTTACACTACCCTATATTAAAAAAGGCCTTGTAATCTATTGAGATATATCCATGAATTGATTGAGAAAAATTATCATGTATAGTTTTATGGTTATAGCTTACTCCTCATGGTAATTGAATTTTCATGAGAAAAATTACACCAACAGATGGGTTGTGGTTACTTACTGTATTTTTTTCATTAAATATATTAAGGACATATCATTATAGAAAAAGATGTGATATATATTGTGATAATAAATCATAAACTATATATTTAATCAAAAATAGATGAATACACATCAGATTAAGTGGTTCGAGATTACTGTGGATTATCATTTCATAATACATTACAACCCAGTGAAATAAAAAAATTAGTGATTCTTTGAGTCCAAAGGATAATGAGAGATTTTATATGATGTTGATATAAAATATCCAATATTTATATATTTGAAAAAATGGTTATAGAGATCATGATCGAAGGAGGAAAATTTTATCTTTCCTAAATAATTTTTTAACTATTTGTTTAATTATATATTAAAGAAGAGGAAAATATAGTCGTAGAACTATAAAATTAATTGATAAATATTCCATAGTTCAACTTTGATTTTAATAAAATCAAAATGTTTTGAAACTGTATCCATGTCCCATACATTCCAAATATAAATGATAGAACATTTCATAAAGAACAGAGTTCTTTATTGATTATTCATACTATATGTTCAAAGACCTATAATGATTAGAAATATTATTTCCGTTGGAAAAACATGAAGGGAGATATTATAGTGTATTCATCCTAGTTCATATAGTCCCAACATACTAAGGATCAGTGGTATAATTATATAGGGATTTCATAACCATTTCCTATACAAGAGTGTTAATGGTAAAACATCACCATATATTTTATCATTAGGCTCCCCAAAACAACTATAGGACACAATGTAATATATGTTTTAGTTGATCACCTTATGAAGGAATAACATTTCATTTCCATTAGTGAGAATTTATCTCTATATTAGAATACTTAGGTATACATTAAATAAGTTGTAAGATTTCATATAGAAACCCTATCAATTGTATCTGATCGGGATCAAAGTGTTATCTTAATGTTTTGAAGAATTCCTTAGTAGTATCTACATATTGGGTTGAGTTTCATAAATTATTATAATTGCGAGAAATATAGTATTTTTAAAAGGTCCATTAAAACTCTAGAATACATATTGAGAGATTTATTATTTATTTCAGTGGTGGTTAGGGTTGATACAATCATTTGGTTGAATTTTCATACAACAATAGATTTCAATTTAGCATTAGGATGGATCCTTATTAATGCATCTATGATAGGATGTGTAGAACTACATGATATTGGAATAAATTAATGGAATTAATTATATTGGTTCCTAAAATTGATGGGGAAGATTCATAGAATGCTAGATCTATTCAACATCCAATAAGGGTGGATTAGAGTCCAAATAAATTTTATTCTAACAATCATTAGAATGTACACTATTTGAAATTGGGATGGAGATATTCATATACAAATTTTTCTGGAATATGTAATGAGGTTTATAAATAAGGTAATGTTGAGCACCAAAAATATTGGTTCCTTTTAAATTCTATTATTTTATTTGGACTGTTTCTTACCAGTTATAAATTCCCATGAATCTCCCATAAGTTCATGATGTGTTACATGTATCATTCCTAGAGAAGTACATATATAATCCATAATATGTAATAAAACGAGAGGCCAGACCATAGGCAAATGATATTTACCATAAAAAAACAAGTACCGATTATGTACCATAGAGATAAATAGTTATGAAACAACACCACTAACACACTCAGAGGGTTTTTTGCAAAACCACTAATCTGAGGAATCTATGTGGGAAATTGATGATGTGATGAGAAAGTTTTATCATAAACTATTTCTATGAATGTGAAATAATTACCAACTACAAATCTATTGAAGAGTGGTATAATGTAACACCGTAAGATTTTGTGAAATGTTTTTTTCCAAATAAATTTAATTTTATTGATATCATTCCCCACACAAAAAAATGAGTTTAACTTAATCATGAAATACTATTAATTAATTATTATTTAATTTTATCACCTATTAAATGAATTGGATGGTATGAATAATACTAAAACAATTAGAAAAATTTATTGTTTACACATGTATAACTAAAATTTGTTATCAATTAATTATAAACTATAAATAAAAAACATTTGAAAATGGAGTTGTTTTCTTTTTGAAAAAAACATATTATATGTGTAATGAATATTTATCCTAATAAATTTAATTTATTATTAATGATGAATGATTTAAATTGAACTTTTATATATTCAGTGATATTTTTTAACACTAATATAATATTTTTCTATGTGTGGGATAAAAATAAATCTGGTTTTATGCTTAAAACGTTGTTTTTCTAAAAAGTGGGTTTTATCATATTTTGGGAACATATTTTAATGTTAATTTTTCCACATATAGAAATTTAATATTCAAAAATTAATTCAAAATTTTTAATTATGTCTTTCAAATTTGTTAAAGGGGATGATTTTATTTTTTTCAGTGTGAATAGTATCCTTGGTAAAATTTATCACCTTAGTAATGGGTATGTCTAGTTAATTGTTGTTAAACAAAATTGATAACTCCATCATTATTCATATTAATTTTCACGGGATCATTAAATATATATTTTTATAATATTATGATTTAAAATTAAATTAGTTTAGTGACACATTTCCAAGAAAATTATCAATATAATATATAAGTTATAGAATATAACAAACTGTCAATCTCTTAAATTAAATTTTATATTACGTGTCCACAGAGGGAAAAATTAAGCTAAGAATGTACCAATTTTTATTTATTTTTAGTAATGAAACAATATTCACAATTGATATCTATTTCTAATTATTAGTGATTAAATAGTTACATTAAAAGTATCTATAATGCTAAAATAATATTTATTCAATTAATAAAAAATAAAATAAATGTTTTTAAAAATATTAAAAGTAATATCATTTTAGTTAGTTATTGTGTGAAATGATTTTTTATAAAAAATAACATAATATTTATGTCTAAAGATATTATATTCTTATAAAATATTTTTTATAATATCTTTTAAGTAAAATAAAATGAATAGTTTCATCATTTACATTAATGATATTTTTAAAAAATAATATTTTTTAAATTCATTAAAAATATTAATTTCTTTCATGGGGTTAGTTATGATACTATATGGTCCAAAAAATCATCCTTTGTTAATTTATGAGTCAATTATATACTTATTTTTTTAATTACTACCCATTATGTCTGAAATAATTATTATAGAGGTTGATGCTGAAATTGGTTAGCAAAGACATTAATAAAAAAATTAATGTATAAAGTGGAACTAAAACCTATAAAATTATTTTTATAAAGCGATTACAGCCATATAATGTCATACCTTTCAATATATTTCCATTTGGAACATTTTTCCTGAGATTATAGTTTTACTAATTTGTCCTTTTAAGAAATATCATTTGTGTTATCCCCCTCCCTTATAAAGGAAAAAATGTCCCTTCTCATCTTCACACCACTTTAAGCCATCTATTTAGAATATCCCATAAAAATCTATTCTATGTATCCTTATCCACAATATAAACGAGTTGGTATTTCCAAAAGACCATCCATTGGATTCTTATGAAGATAAATAAAGGTCTTGTTTTAAATAATAGGCAATCTCCTAATCTGATTACTTTGTTTTTATTCCGACATTCACCACAACTAAATATATGGTATTTCTCATTAAATAATAATTTTAATATCCAATTTTTTTAAAGTTATAATTTTTATTGTCCTGCCATTATCCACCTCGTTCCCATCAAATGGGAAGTGAATATATCTCACTTGTATACTTGTATACATAAGACTTACCATATCCACGTAGTAATACAGTTAATTATTCACATCCATATTTTTTAGATGCGTATTATGATGGATTTATATTTATATATTATATTTATGGAATATGTACAGTTTTAATATTAATATAATTTCTACCTTCTTACATTTGAATGTTCTATGAAACAATAATGACACTTATGCATATGTGTGGACTACCACAAACATAAAGAGATGTGATTTGTTATTCATTTGAATATTAAATTTTTTGAGTGAAACTGAAGAGTGGTTGGGCTGGCACCCAACATTAATTTTTATCACGATCAATGTTTATTACAAGATCAATAAGATGATGAATTTTAGTCTCCACAGAATAGAATCCAGGGTCTATATAAAGAAATAAGATTCCAAAAACCTTTAGAGAGGTTATTCAACATCATGTTTATAATTAATTTAATTAATTTAATATAAATATAATACATGGATCTTTGGTTTTTTTTTTGATGACGTTGATCATCCATAATTGCTCTTCTATATTATCTTATTTCACTTGCAAAGATCCAAACTATAATCCCTCTCGCGGTGATCCCCACATGCTCTGATGGCCTCTGATCAACAACACTTGTTCTTCGAGTGCTAGCACATCAAAGTGAGTGTCTTGAGTTAGTAATTATTGATCAGTTGGTCATCTTCCTTGAAGAATGTCTCTCTTTTTAGGATGGGCAGGACGATCATTTTGAGAATGAAATTATTTAGCAAAAAATTTATCAATTCACCAGGTGTGTGGTTTGGTAGATAGAACAATAGATGTATGTATCTATTTATTGACATGGGGCTTCATTTATAATATTTAATTACATAACAATAATTTAATACATTCATAACCAAAGATAAAACCCATGATATTAATAATAATACGTGTCATTATTTATGGAGTCCCAACTTTAACAAAGTGGAATTATAAAGAAAATTCCACATCACAAAATAATAAATGCATTATTTTAATTTATGAAAACTAGTTAATTAATTTTTTAACATCTTGAAAATATTTATTTTACTAGTAGATTGGCCTTGGTCTGCTCTAACTCAACTTCAATTTATTGGAAACCCAAATAAATAAATTAATAATTTATTCTATTAAATAATTATTTTTTTTACAAACTAGTAAATAAATATTTAATAAATGTTCAATAAAATAAATAAATATATTTTACCGACAATCTGGTCAATAAATATTTATGTAATTTATATAATCATTTTAACATGAATAAAATTATTCTATTGTCTTGATAATAATAATTTTTTATTAAATTCAAAAATTATTTAACTGAGGCCACGAGAAACACTTAATGTGTGACCCTCTAGGATTTTTTTCCATTGGAAATAGGCGGGCATGCCTAAATTTGAAGAGTACTGACTAGTAACAGGTCAATCCACCCAATATAAAGAATATAATGTCACAACAACGACATCCACATATGAATTATCACTATGTAATATAATCCTTTTGTCGTAATATCTCATCAAGAAGGTTTCATGATAGTGTCATCAACATTTATACTTGATACGTCTTTCTTTGACTACCAAAAATAAACTCATTGTTACACAATGGTAATGGAATTTCACGCAAAAGTTCTATTTTAATCAAAGTATTAAGATATCAACATCCATAAATAAAAGGGTAACATCCTTCCTTGACTTATCCTTTAAAAAATGCCACTTGTGACACACCAAACATACTCTACATCCCATCAACACTCAGCCTGGCAGTTTTCATCCGTAAATAGAAGTTTGCAACTCGTGACACGTATTAAGGATAATTATAATTTCTCAGGATCATTACACATGCTACTATATATAAATATCTAATGGAACCAAAATGTGTGGAATTTCTACCGGCAGATCTATTCTTATAATCTCATGTCTTGAAGATTACCAAGAGCGAAATTCATGAGAGAAAACCCCACCTACTTACGAGTACTCGAACCTGATGGTCTTCCTGATTTGAGTCCCATAATAGTATGACATCCTACTATAGAACAATATTTAATAATATTTTTATAACATTTCAAGGTTCTCATCATAGCGAGAACTGCCATGACCTTATTAATGAAAAAAATACTCTAGGAAAATATTGCATCATTTTCATTCTTGAAAATGAACAATATGTAATAAGATGTTTAATATTTGGATACATTAAATATCCAAGTAATCAATGTGTGTCTAGTTGGTTCTAGGACACAAACTCTTACAAAATCCCACTATGACTTGAGCCAACTGCATATGACATTCATTCTATTGTACCATGCATGATGATCATGTTTCACATGAGTTAAGGCTTTAGTCAAGGGGTCCTCTATATTGTCTTTTTTGGAAGTATTTCTCACTACAACTTCAACTCTCTGAGAAAAATCCATCAATAAATGATACTTCTAAAGTATTTTCTTTGTCTAATGATGTAACATTGGATCTTTTGTGAGAGCCACTATTGCAATATTATAACAATATAGTGTGATACGATATTTAATTATAGGTATCACATCCAGCTTCTGGAAAAATCTAGGCATCCAAACAGCTTCATTAGCTACCTCGAAAGCTGCAATATACTTAGAATCAGCTATAGAATCTACTACCACATTCTTCTATGTGTTGTTCAAGCTTAATACAGCTCTAGTAAAATTTAATATGTATCTCATTTGTGACTTCATGTCATCTTGATCAGTCATGAAACTAGAATTTTTATATCCTCTGTAGACTAGTTCCTTATCAAATCCAAAATCTATGAACATATCCTTAGTACAACTCAGATACATTAGGATGGCCTTAACTGCCATCCAATGGTGGTCACCTGGGTCATCTTGATATCTTCTTACCACACTAAACGCTTAGGCGTCATCCGACCTACTACATAGCATGGCACACATGCCTAACCAAATCGTGGATGCATATGGATTCCTTTCCATTATCTTTCTTTCTTCATCTGTTTAGGGACACATTTTCTTGGAAAGATGAAGGCCATGTGAAACTGGCCACAATCCCCTCTTGGATTGTTCAACACTGAATCTCATCAGTATCTTATCAATGTATGTACTTTGACATGGCCCATCAATCTCTTATATCTATGACAATGGAACATGACCCCATGAATATACAATGCCTCACCCTTGTTCTTCATAGAGAATCATAGATTCAACAACTATTTATTATAATGTAAGCATGGTATCTCTTTTTCAATAAGTAATATATCTTCAACTTATACTATTATAAAAATGACTCCACTCCCATAAAAATGTATGTAGACAAAAGGCTCACATTCATTCTTGATAAAACCAAATTTCATTATAGCTTCATCAAAACAAATGTTCCAGGACCTGTATTCTTTCTTTAATCCAAAAATTAATTTTTATGACTTACATATGTTATTGGAATCATTTGGAGTCATAAACTGTTCAGGTTGTGTCATATAGACATCTTCTAGAAGGTTTCCATTAAGGACGGCTGTTTTGACATCCATTTTCCAAATCTCATAGTCATGGTAAGAGGAAGTGTCAAATAGAATTCTTTTGGATTTCAAAATTGTAACTATTGAAAAGGTTTCTTTGTAGTCAATGAAATGATGCTAATTGAACCATTTTGTAACCAGTCATGCCTTATAGGTACGAACTTTTCCTTCCATGTACACTTTCTTCATGAGTATCCATTTTGAACCAACATTATTGACATCAACTGGAGGATCTACCAAAATCTATAATTTGGTTTTTTATATGGAATATATTTAAGAATTCATGGATTATTTCTTACTTGGAAATATCTATGCCACTTATTACTTCCATGTAGGATAGGGGATCATTATTGTAAACTATGAATGATTCACCATCCTGGTAACTATAAAACTATAATGTTCCATGTCTCTAACCTCTCTTGTTCTCAAATGTAGTTCTTCTGTCTCTGGAACAATTCTTTCTTCCTCAGGGCTTTGTAGAATCTACTCCTATACCAACTCTTCTGTACCTTGAGCCTCAACTTCATCGATTTTGACCTTTCTTCAACTATCGTTTTTGAAGATGTGCTCCCTCCCAAGGAAAATAGAGTGGCTTTCCACTATAACCCTTTTTTTGAGGGGTTGTACTGGTAATATCCCCTTGTTTTTTGGGTTATCCTATAAAGGTACAATTTGTGCCTTGATGTGAAATTTTTTTACCTAAAGAGGCCTTAATAAACAGGTAGCTTCCCCCACACATCTAAATTCGATATCATGGTTTTATTTCTACACTAGAACATGAATGGAATACCATTTATCAATTTAGTTGGTACTTGGTTTATTATGTGTGCGGCTTTCTGTAACGCATATCCCTGAAAGGATAATTGAAGACATGAAAGACTCATCATTGATCTCACCATGTCCAATAGAGAGTGGTTCCTCCTTTCGCTCACACCATTCCACTATGGTGTGTTAGGAGGAGTAAGTAGGGATAGGATCCCAAACTCTAATAGGTAATCAATGAAGTCTTGATTACAATTCTCTACACCTTGGTCTGAGTGGAGTTTCTTAAACGTCATACTAAGCTAATTCTCTACTTCATTATTGTATTCATTGAACTTATCAAAAGTATATGACTTATACCTCATTAAGTAGATATATCCGTATCTATTGAAATGATCAGTAATAGTTATGAAGTATGAGTACCCTCCCCTTCCTTCAATTGGAAATGGTCCCCACACATTGGTATGAAAAAATTAATGAAGTTCTTTAGCCCGTTCACATATCCTACTAAATGGGGATTTGGTAGTTTTGCATTGTAATCATGCATGACATATGCCAAGTGGTTTTAGTTTGAAAGAATACAAATATCCATCTGGATGTAACTTTGTCAACAATTTCTCATTTACAAGACCAATCTGGTAACGCCAATGTTGGTTGTGGAATGAGTCCTGGGAAGTATCTTTGTTATCAATTTTCATTACTTGTTTTGTTTAATCTAACCTTTAATGACCGTTGTATAATTTTTCCATACCAAAACAAATGATATCGTTGTAAAATAAGAAACATTCTTTTCCATACATGAAAAAAAATCCATCTATATATAATCTTGATATAGAAATAATGTGTTTAGTAACAGATGGAAAATAATAAAAACCATTTAACACTAAGATCATCCTAGTTGGCAAAGTGAGGTGGGAGTCCATATAGCTACACCATCATGTCTAGCTCTGTTCAATACTCATATATCTACCTCCCCTTGTTCAATCTTTATGAATCTACTTGTTTCAATTATTTTCATAATTATGTGAGCACCATTATCATTATCTAATACCCAATTTGTTAAAATAGATTGATTTTTTTGGTAAAAAATGCACCTAAAGCTTCCCCTTTCTTCATAGGTTGGGAGTAGTTCTTCTTCCATTGTCCTTTCATACCGCATGAGAAACAAACAACTTCCTATTCCATTTCCTCCCCTTTGATCCTCCCTTTCATAGTAGGTCATGAATAAACATTGGGCTTAAAGCTATTTTCCTTACATCTAAATATAGACTTCTTTTCATGCTTTATATCATTTTCCACATGGTGAATGAGTATTAAATGATCAGATCAAGACTTATCAATGTTCTTCATGTTGTAATTGACATCAAAGATGGTTATTCTCTGAGGGAGTGATGTAAGTATGAGATCCATGCCTAGTTATTTGCGGAGTTTAAACCATATAACCTCTAGGATATCAATATAGCCAATGAGATTGAATACATGAGGCCCATCTGGGGCACCCTCTCCAGGCATACTCTGAAAGATTTCCTTGGAGATCTCCAATATTTCTTGTCTTTCCCTCTCTTGGTAAAGACAACAGAGGTGCTCGATCATACTATATGCACTCATGTTTTCATGAGACTTCATGATATCACTAGAAATTTATGATACATTTAAACATTGAACGTCAACCATGTCATTCATATGTTTCTCATATAACCATAAATCCTTATCACTCACCTCTTTGGAAGGTAGATCAGGTAATGTGGACTACAACATGAAAGACTTCTGTTCATGGAATAGGATAACCCAGAGGAATATAAACCATTATTGGAAGTTTCTTCTGGTGAGGATGTTCTATTTATCTATAATTGACCATAAGGATAGTTTGTTTTAAGAGTTGTTCATTTTATTCTACAATTAAAATAATATAATTAGTACATTCTTGATTTCATTTTATGATAAATAATAATTTAACATTATTATGTCTCCCAAAAGTTTATCAGGTCCCAATGGACCACACCATTGAACTCGAAATGTCTAGTTTCTAGGAAATTCTAGTGGAAATGATCCACATTCCCCTTCTCATAACCCTAACAAGGGTTGGTCATGTTATTTTAAGGTATTTAGGTAGGAATGTATTTGCCTTCTAAGGGATTCCAACTCCTCGATCTAGTGAGTGGAATTCCCAATCCTGAAATCCTATCTTTGGATTTCCTCAACTCTTGCCTCCAATATTACCATATGTCTAGGACAAGATAGTCCTCCTTATGTAATATGGTTATGAAAACCCAAAACCATTCCTAAGAGATTCTTGTATAAAAGTAATTGTCCCAACAAGGGTTTGTCAATCACATAATTTTATTGAGTTTTTTCCACAATCAAGTAACAGAAGGCTTGGTCTGACATAATATTTTATTTGATTTATTTTTATCTCATATGGATGAATTTATTATTATCATTATCACATTATTTTTAATATTTATTGGAACATACATAAGTGATTAACCAGGTCCTGATAATATTTACACATAAGATCTGGTTTATTTTAGTCCCATATTCCATGCTTGTTTATTTCTTTAATTATGTGATCAAGACAGAACATCCATAATGATAATCCATGCAACTGATAGAAATAAAATAAATATAATGGAATGCTCAAGAGATTTTCTAATAGCTATTTTATCTAGCAGATGATAAATTATCCCAAACCTATTGGAGAGACACCTTGAACCTTTTAGGTTCATTTTTACAGCTTTCTTATTTTCCACCTATATATATCCTAGGATTGGTTTCTTCTCGGCTCCATATTGAACAACCTCTAGTAACTTGGGAGTTCCATCCATTATATATGCTTTTAAAATCACACACACGTGAGGGGTAAAATATGTTTTACATAAAAGAAACCCCAGCAATGCAGGCCCTACATATTAACAATGAGGATAATCACATTCCAGAAAAATTAATTTTAATAATTAAATTAAAAGAAACCATCCACATAAAAAATTCATGTTCGTGCTCATGATCATTCATACATGAAATGATATTTATGAATAAATAAAACTATAATTAAATTTTTTTAATCATTATTGTTTAAAATAAATCATTCTCGAATAAATTAATAATTATCTTTAATTAATCAATCCCTTTATATAAAACCCTTTTCAAAATTTACTTGATATTCTCATCCATAATAATTTTAAACAAATAAATTCATTTGAAATTATCTTTTTACGTAACTTGTACCTTAGAGGAAACCTGGTGAATTCATGTAAATTACAAACCAATAAGTAGAAATTATTATTTATGCAGATGTTAAATATAACACATATATTTAAAAAGCATATCATGTGTTGTGCCTCATCTTTATGCCTGCACCATGGTACACATCTCGAGGGTTTTTTCTAATATAATAATAAATTTAAATAAATCTATGTAATTTGGAAGGGTACAAAGCATGTAGTTGCAACTACACAACATGTACTATTGTGCACCATCTATCCGAAGTACATGCCTAGGGAAACATCATGTGAGTGTAGTTTAGAAATCAATAGATTACACATCCGGACCAGTGGGCCACATGTTGTGTATTTATTCATTACATAGTCTCTTGCTTGGAAAGACCAGTACTTGGTACATGATCCAACCCTAGTCCAATGGTACTACATGTCGTCTCTAGTGGTCCAGATGACATGTAATCCGGAAAACGTGTGCCACATGTTCTTGGTCAATACACAGAGACATTAAGACTTAGACAAACTCCAAGGATATGGTTTTTTTTGGCAGACCATACCAGCTGCATTAAACCATTACTACACTACATGTACTGTCTAATACATGCTGTGTGTTCTGATTTTGTACAGGAAAGAACCTTTAGCATGCCAGGATGAGATCCTATTTTTTTAATAAAAATTAAAACAAAATATCATTTCTATAAGGTGAATGAGAAATGAATGAGGAGGAACAGATCTCAAGATTAAAATTTGTAGAATGATTAACCTGAATTGAAACTACTAAATTATTTAATGCGTTAATCATTGACTATATTATTAAATTATTATAATCTATGATGTAAGTTCTATGATACTACTTGAAGGTTCTGGGCGCAACAGAAGTGTGGTTGGGTCGACACACAACATTAATTTTTACCATGATTAATGATTATTCCTAGATAAATACAACGATGAACACCAGTCACCATTGAATAGAATCAAAGATTTAGATAAAGAAGAAAGAGGTCTAAAAATTTTATAGAGGTTCTTTCTCATCATGTTTATAATTAATTTATTTAATTTCATTATGAAAATAATACATGGAACATCAGTATTTTCTTAATTAATGAGGTTGATCGCCCAAAATGACCCTTCCATATTATCTTATTGTGCTTGTAAGGATCCAAACTAAAATCCCTCTAGTGGTGATCCACATGTCCTTTGATGGCCTCCAATCGACACCACTCATACTCTAGGTTCTAGTATCGCGAAGCTAGTTTTTTGTGTTGGCCGTTATTGATCGCTTGTTCATAGGCCTTGAAGAACATATCTCATTCTTAAGAGGGGTGGCAAGAGGATTCGAGGGAGAAATATTTTATCTCAACAATTGGCAATTCACCGGGTGTGTGGTTCGGTACATAGAACAGTAGACATATATGTCTATTTTTTGACATGGTGCTTCAGTTACAATATTTAATTGCATAATAGTTATTAAATAGAATCATAACCATAGAGAAAACTCATGGTATTAATAATAATACAGCGTAATTATTTATAGTGCACCAACTTGTGAAAAACAAAATTATAAATAAAATTATGAATCACAAAATAATAGCATCATTATTTTAATTTGATCCAACTAGTTAAATAATTATTCATAATCTTTCATGTAATTATTTTAAAACTAGACCGGCCTTGGTCTACTCAAACTCCACTTCAATTTATTGAACACCCAAATTAATAAATAAATAATTTATTCTCTTAAATAAATATATTATTTAAAAACTAGAAAAAAAATATTTATTAATTGTTCAATAAAATAAAAAAATATATTTTTCCCACAATCCGATGAATAAATATTTATTTAATATATGAAATAATTTTAAATTGAATAAAATTATTCCACTATCTTGAGAATACTTTTTATTACTTAAATTCAAATGTAATTTAATTGAGACCATTATAAACATTTAGTGTGTTACCCTCTATGATTTATTCTCACTGACATTAGGTGGGATTTCCTAAAGTCCAAGAGTTCTGTCTAACAACAGTAAAATGAATCCAAGAGAAAGAACTTAATGTTGCAAAAACGACATTCACATAGAAACGCTCAATGTGTAATATAATCTTGTTGTCACAATATCACATCAAGGGGGTTTCGTCATAGTGTCATCAAATTTTATTCTTTATACGTCATTCTTTGACTACCTAAAAAGAAACTCATCATTACAGCATTGACATGGAATTTTGCATGACAGTTCTATTTCAATAAAAGGATCGAGATATCAACATCCATAAATGGAAGTAAAAATACTTCCTCAACATATCCAATAAAAACATGCCACTCATGACGCACCTAACGTACCCTGCTTCCCGCTAAATCTCTGTGTGATGGTTTTCATGAGTAAATAAATGTGTGCAAGTTGTGACACGTATTAATGATAATCTTAATGTCTAAGAATCATTACACGTGTTTTAGGATATAAATATATGATGACACCAAAACATGCAGAATTATTATTGGGGGTCGGTTCACATAATCTCTTATCTTGGATATTACCAAGTGTGGACGTCATGAACGGAAGTCTCATCTACTTATGAGTACTAAAACAAGATGGTCTTCATTCTATGTGTCCCATAATAGTATTTCATCCAACAGTAGTACTATATTTAAGAATATTGGTATTTCAATTCAAGGTTCTATTCATAGTGGGGAACTACTATGACCTTATCAATGTCACAAATACTCTATGACATTATTAAATCCTTTTCATTCATAACAATGATAATATGTAATAAGATGTTTAATATTTAAATACATTAAATATACATGTAATCGATGTACATCCAGTTGGTTCGAGGACACCAACTCTTAAAAATGATACATGGATTGTATTGATAATGAATTTCATAAATATATATTATGTTAATGATATAATAAATATTATATGGAATGAATTATTATTTACCTTTCTCTCATTCCATCTATTATAATGTGAAAACAATTTTCATGTGTATGTATGGCCAATTGTATCCATCAATAGTGTAATTATTTTTTCGATCATTAAATACATGGATGACACTAAATATATATGTATATATATAATTAATATAAATGATATAATATTAATTTACATGATTATTAAATAAAAATATAATAAACAAAAATATATATATAGGTGTCAAATAACATTCTGTGAAAGTCAAACTCAATGTAAGGAATTTTAGTCTCTATTTTATTTTTGGGAGATATATTCCATATTCACCAAATGTTTCTTTTTTTAGTGTATATAATTTTCAATTGATGTATTATTTAATAAATATACATATTTCCATGATATAAAAATTTTTATTTTATGTCATTCATTAATGGGAATTAAAATGTAAAATATTACAATGTGGTAGGCGATTTTTTATTCAATTCCATTTTTAATCAAGAATTGTTTTGCTTGAATTTACATTGAGGAGATTATATGACTTATATTTAATAATTTCCATTAATTTTATAATTTTTTTATTAAAAATACACGTTTTCCATTCATTAAATTCAAATTAATTACTCTATATATCGAAATAATGTTTTATGGAAAACCTACATTTTCTCTTTCTTCAGTAAAAAATCATTGTTATATCATATCTATGTTTTCTTAACAAGCTATGTTTTGACTTTCTACAAATCTGTTAAAGGAATTTACTCATTTTTACCTATATGGGATGAGTATACTTTCCCACTATCAAAAAAACTCCCAGAATTGAAGATTACATTATAATTATCCAAGGTTATTTTCATATAATAGTAGTTTACTAACATTTTGTAAAAAACTATATTTTTAAAAGTGAATTCAAAATTAATATGTTATTTTACTCAAGAGTTATATTAATGATATTTATATAGAATTTAAATTGATAAATGATTAAAACCATTAGTGTTGCATATTTGTTTCTTGGTCTATAATCCAATGGAGAAATCCAAATTATTTCTCTTGATGTTTTATGATATTTATTATGTGATGCTTATTAGACTAAGTTATTTTTCATAGGTTATACTATAATGGAATAATGGATTTTTTTATAAAACTAATTTATCTGAGGCTTATGATGTGATGATATAGTGAATGATTAATGGTCTTGTAGAACACATATGTATGGTTTTCATTATGTGACAATTGGGAAAAAAATTATATATCCGTCCAATATTTTAGGTAAAGTATTATCTTTCATGACATAATTATGGAATGCAAGTTTATGTGCTTTATCAACTATGGGAAACACATTTATGTGATTGATCCACTATGAGATTGAGGTGGAAACTATTAATCCATTATAATGTGGGAAATTGATACGTCTTCCTAAATCACTATAATTTTGTAGTCTCGGTAGTTAACCATGATATATAAAATTTTATCTACACATACGATGGTGCCATGGTTTTATGACACGAACTTATGGTTTATTATTGATTTATGATGATTTCTCATACTTCTAATTAATTTCCTTTAAAAGGATAAATAGTTACTCAATGATTCATGTTTACTTTATTTGAATGATATATTATGAAAATTATGTTTTATTTTCATGAAATTGTACCATTATTCTTTTCTTGTGCATTCAAATGACCATCAATTGATATCTACAATTTTTACCATTACTAAGTATCTTTGATCACTCTTACGCATATTTCCTTCCCCTAGGTTATAAAGAATGATTTTAGTAGGGTATCAATAAAAATATTACTAAATGGGACATATTTGTGTGATATTTTAATGATCATTCATGAAATAATAATTTTTTTTCTAGTCACCATAGACACTAATCTTTTATCACCCTAAGGAGTGTATTAATGACATTTATTGAATATTCGTGTAAAAGAATGTAATATTTATTTGTAAAATTCCTAGGGAACTAAATTTTCCAATATGATATATATTTTTCCCTCATATCACATAATTATAATACATATATATGAGTCCCACAAGATTATAAAATAAGCATGATCACATCATAACATAACTCATGGAATGAAAATAGGTTTCATAAAACTTTACTCATCGTAATCATATACTATATAGTAAATGAATATAGATAAAACATTGTATAATATCCATAGAAAATCATAGGAACATTAAATATGTTGTTATACCTAAAAATACTTCCAAAATACCACTGCAATATTTCATGATAAAAATGATCTTTTCATTTTGAAATTAGTTATTTCATATCTATAAATTTGAATAATGTTAAGTAAAAAATTTCCATTGAATAAAACTAATGTATCCTAAAATCTAATATTAAAATCGAATATGAGTCTTGATAGTTATAAAAAAAATTATCCAGTTATTCATGTTAAAATAAATATTATTTTCCTATTTTCTTAAAAAATATTAAAATGTGCCCTTATTCAATCATCAAAATGGTCATTAATTTTAGACATTTTTATAGAAGGAAAAAAATAGTAATAATTAATTTAATAAATATTTTTTTAATATAGATCACATTCCTGAAAACATTTTAATGAAAATATAGGCATGGGAGAAATTATTCCTGAGTGGAGACAGAGATAATATCAGTTTTCATTTAACAAACACTTTTTTTCTCCTACCTACATAAAAATAGGGAAATGAATGTAAAACATATAATATCCTAAAATAAAAAATAGATAATGAAGGAAATATTATTTTTTATGTATAGATCATATAATTTCATCAACATTAATTTAAGCATAAATAATTTCTATAAAATTATATCGAAGCCTAAAAAACATTACCTCACATTTTTATTTCATCTTTAGCACTCTAAACACCTCTATATTAAATTATAATTCATAATAATTATATACCATAACCATAATAGTACCTATAATACCATAAATTATTTACCTATAACATCTTATCACATGTTCATTAATAATATTCAATTATCATCAACTTTTTCACCGGTTACAAATTCATTTTGTCATGTATGTTTTTGTTTGAAAGTTACGGTCTTTTGAATTTGATCATGGATCCTTCATTTATATTATATTTATCATGATATAAATATAATATATATTAATTATATATTTATAATTATATATTTATAACCATTTAGTAAACTAATAATGAAAAATTAATTATATTATTATGCGGAGACGGTAGACCATACGTAAGCTGGAGTAATGGTATTATTTTTTGATTAATGGAAGTAAAGAAATGACAATACCAATTTTATCATAAAATTATAAATATTATATATTTAATATTATATATATACATTAATCCCTCATAATATCTAAAAATTAATGATGGGGATGAAAAATTAAACATTACACTCCATGGTGGTGGTAGTCCACTTGTTTGCATGAGCGAAACATTCATTTACCATAGGATGAAAAAGAAGTGAGAAATTACAGTGAAATAATCACAATATAATATCATTATAATTATGATATTAGAGTAACATATTTTTTATTGATATAATATTTTTATATAAGGTGTAATATGATATAATATTGAATGTTATCAGCTAAAATTTGTACCTCTTCTTATAGAGTACTTCATTGGCAACACCTTAATCATTAAATGATTTTTCCTCAGTGATAATAAAAATATATAGGATGATGGAAAGAAATATATAATGATTTAATATTTGGAATTGTATTATGTATTATGTTAAAAATTGTATAAATAACATTCTATAATAATTTCTCTTTTATATGTGATTGGTGGGGTACACATGGTATTACTTAAAGTAATTCAATAATATAATGTCACTTTTATTTAATAGTGGTTAAAAATTGAAAATTAATATATTTTAGGGAAATATAAGTTTAATATATAATTAATCAATAAAATTTATACATGGGTGGATGGAATTCTTACTTTAATCTCATAGTTTAACTACATGATATCACTTTTTTAACCTTATACTTTGTAACTTAATATTACTATTTCTATTATTCATGATTATTTAAAATCAAAGTGACTAAATAAAATTATATTAAATATTCCTGTAAAAAATAATGATTCTATTTTACTATATTAAATATATAAAAGTGGAAGAATTTAATTATAAATAATAATGAAAAATGAAACAAAATCACGTTATAGAAAATTTCATTTTTAGCATAAAACATTATTTATTTCCATTAAAATTTCTAAAAACCCGATAAAACGAACATTAAAATGTATTATTTAATATATATTTTATAAATTTAATTTAAACCATTAATAAATATTGGTTAATTTAATTTGGTAATATATAAAGACATCATGTGTATAATAATAGTTATTAGAAAAATATGTTTTTAGGAAAAAATAAAATCTTATACAAAAAAAATTATTATTATTATTTATATGTCATTAAATGTATTATTTATAATTAATTTATACTAATATTTACTTAAGAAAATTTTAAAAACATATTTAGAATTATACTTTAAATGAAATGGAAATACTACCAAAATCTATATTTTCACTAGTAAATGAAAAATAAACATTCATCTTATAATCATAAAATGTAACCCTATGATAATATTGATATTATAACATCATAGATTATAATCATTAGATAAAATAATATTTCTAATAAAATAGAAATTATTTTTATTATTCATGCATAAAATTAAATATTTTCCATTTTTTAAGGAGACTTGTTTTGAGCAAGAAAATGACTTTAGTGACAATTGAGAACATATTTATTTTAAATTTATCTATACATTTTCATTAATTAAAACCATTATACAGATTATTTAAAATATATCTATTACAATTTAAACCTACCAATTTATGGGCTAGGTTATAACATTTGACTATATAGCGGTTTACATAGACTAAGGGGTTCATGTATGACATACTATCAATTGCATCAACATTATTTAAAAAAAATACATATAACATCTTGGGTTATTACATTATACCCCCAAAAATAAATTTTACTCGTCATATTTTGTCACTCTGATATAAAAAAATGGGGATATCTCTTATTTATCATCCCTTAAGGTTACAACTTCTCTTCTTCGTAAATATTACTCCTCTCGAGAACATTAACAAGGTGTGTAACCTTGTTTGGTGTAAAATTACCATTGTGATCCCATATTCATACCAAAATATCATCCTAACAAATATCATGATATAATAGTAAATCCACTAAGTTTAGTTCATTTGAAAGATTAAGAATTAAATTCTTCAAAAGAGATACATGAAACATATTGGGAACTAGAGAGGTTTGGGGGAATCACCAAGAGATAAAATGAAATCCCTAATCGATCATGAATATTTCTGGGACCAATATATATATATATAGGGATAAAATTTCCATTCTTTAAGAGTCTAAAACTCTTCTTCCATATAGAAATTTGATGAACTACATTATCACAAACATCTAATTCCATATTCTACTCATGTATATAAGAATAAATGTTCTATAAAATCTAAATATCATTCATATAAAATTATAGAAACATTCTCTTTCACATACTCAATTACCTATAGTCCAAATATATTTCATTCTCCAACATAATAAAAGTATGTTAGAGTTTGGAAATAGATTTCAATATACATATTCGTAGGGATCCATCTGAATACTCGAGTGAATGCAACAATATTAATAAAACAAATCTAGAGGATGGTGTTCATTAAAAAAATTAAAATAAAGAATGGAGGATATAAATATGTAATACTATTTTTTTTAATGGACCTTTCATAATGACCATATATTAAATGAACTATCCCTGATTCCATCATAATACTGGAACCTGACCTAATTTACCACATACCCAATAGGAATTCCCAATCCCTATTGGTTGGATACTAGCACATAAGAGTTAAAAATGACCTCTATAAAAACTTTTTTCTTGACTCGGAACAACAAAATTACATATATACACATTTAATAGGTAAATAGTGGAAGGAATAATTATATTCCATAAAAGATAATTAAAAACATAAGATATTTGTATGAAATGTCTTCTAAATCATTCTTCAATAGATAAGTCCACTGTAATGGTTGAAAAAACAAAAACAAAAACTTCAACAGTTCCATGTGATAATGTGGGAAAACTCTAACCATCTCAACACTTGGAACCCAAACCATATAACCAAAATCATCACAACCTCACTACGATTCCATTCCATCAATGCTTCAAAATACATAATAATATCTATTCACCAATGAAGGGGTTCACATGGTGTGAGATAATAGGATCATTAGGATATCACCCAGGAGTTCCCAAACAAGTCGTTGTAATTAAATCAAATCATTATATTAAATACAATACATCATGGTGTATAGTTTTATAGTTTTCATATAAAATTCAGGGAAACAAATTTAATTTCTTCTTTTTCTAAAATACCAAATAATGTAGGTAAATATGTTTCAAAGAATTTCATATACATATATCAAATAATATATGTCAAATAAAACCAGTAATAACAAATTTAATCAAATCCATTGTAGTACTACAAAATTAGTACAGTCAAAAGAAGGCCAAATTTTCAAAAATCACAGGTAACATCACACCAAAGATGACACTATGTCATGATAGCTTGGACACTCATATCTTACATAAGAAATCATATTTACATTAGTCCTATAGAAATATACATTGAGTCTATATAGTATAGGAACACCCCAGAAATAGAACCGCCATTCAATATTACAGGTCTATAGAACAACATGCCTATAGAAGAGAGAAAATCCCCATGAGAAAACATTTCAATAGTAGATGATTCCTATTACTACAAAACAAAACTAAGTACCCTAATATTTTTATGTTCTTTAGTTTACAATCCATATAATCAGTTCATTTTCATCAAACCATTCTTTGTAAACTATTTTACAATAATTTGAAAACCCCTTCATTTACTAAAATTAGGTGGGAACTATATTATAAAAACTCCATTTCTATACACAAAAATAAAATCATTCATTCATTCCATTTAATTATTAAATAAAATTTATAAAAAACTAGTCCAATTTAGTTCTCCAACACAGGCAAAAGACGCAACCACCTACCTCCAATTTCATGTTGTACAAACCTACAATGGGATTCACCAACATTGAATAACATACATTCAAAATTGAGGCCATATAACTAATTAACACATCATATAATCTAATGAATTTATAAAAAGGGTGAGATAATGAAAAAAAACTTCAATACTGCACTCCTTCTACACCACAAAAAACAATGAATTGGCCCTTTGATTAAGATCGCACAATAGGTCTCAAATGTAATAAATATAATCATCACCATGGTTCAACAGATCAGATAACAAAATAAAACAGTCCTACTGTGATCAAAGGAGGGAAATAAGAAGAATGGATTAATGACCAGAAATGATTAAACCCAACCGCAATTGTGATCAATCACTGAAATAAGCAATTTAGAATGAGTAGAGGTCCTCAAAGTCACCAGTGGAGAGATATGGGTCAAGAGGAAGAATCATTAATGTGGAATGAATAAAAATAGCCCTCGTATAACACCCTAAAATCCATGTTTGTGACATTTAAATTGCATGTTACCCAATTCAATGTTGTGTAGTTCACAAAGTATTTATACATTTAAAAACACACCGACTGTTTATTAGAAATTTAATTTTTATATTACATGCCATGTACTCCCTTCACATTGTGTACTAGGTTCGTGACATCTATCCTACATAAATTACACATAATTTTTTAAATATATAAGGAGTGAATTTCTCTTAAATACTATAAAAAATCTAGTTTATTGTAGTAAAATGAAACCACCATAGGCATTCTCTGAACTCAGGTTGAACCCTATTAATCCATTACACGTTTATACTTGGAGTCCATTAATTCAAATAAAAATACATCCATGAAAATTACTTCATTGTTTCCAAAAAATTATCTACATCCTCAAGAGACCCAATACATTCCCAATTAAATATTAGATCATTTAAATTAATGGTAAATACCTAAAATTGTTTAATGGGATGTTACAATCCATCTGAATTTGACATAAGGAAATGAAACTCACATTTGTATCCAATTCATACAGAAGAATTTTCCAAAACATCGATGTACACCTCATCACTCAATTTGATAAAATGGATTATGGTATCAATGGAACGAACAAAATTTGTAACACAAAAAAATCTAAATCAATAATGTTTTATTTGATAGAGTTTGTGAAACACAACAATGAGCTTGAATAAACCAAAAAATATATTTCGTTAAGTTTATTCTATTTCATAGCTTGCGAAACATACATCCCTGAGTCTAAATAACCTATAATATATTATACTATTATATCCTGGATTTTAAATTTGTAGGTATGAGTATTCATAACTAAATTATAAAAATTATGTTTATTATTTTATTAGTAGTAACAAAATAATCATTTAAAAGGGAAAGAAAATCATTCTGAAAAATTATATTTTTTCTAAAAAACAGTTTAGTCACGCTCTTCGTGCATAATATAAAATTAATATTTACCAATCATAAAAAATTTATATAATAAAATGAAAATTTTATTTTAAATCTACATATCACAACTATCTTACTATATCATTTTTTATATAAAAAGATTCAACTTTTGATAAATAAAAAAAATTGAATTTTAATAGAAAATTGTATTTTCATTTTAATTATTTATGAAGATAAATTGTACATTAAATTAGTATTAAAGTCAAATTAGATAAATTAAGTATATATTAATCCAATTTGGTTCATTTAAATCATTTTAATATTTAAATTTAATACAAAAAACTGTGTATAGTTTTGAACATTTTCTTTTTTAAAAACCTGTTTCTCATCATGTCTTGAAAGATTAATTTTTATTTATAATTTTACACTTCATTGAATCTAATATTGAAAAATGGATTCTATATTTTTAATTATAATAATATAATTTTTTTATGTGGTCAAAATAATTTTTGACCAATATTAATTATAGGAAAACAAAAAATTAATTATCATGGTAAAGGTAAAACTATATTTACTAGGTGCTAAACAAAAAGATAAGGGTTTAAATGAAAAAAACTGTATAAAATGTATTTTATTGAAAGATTTTGACATTTAAATGTAAAATTATTGATAATAATATCCTTTTTACCTATTTAGAATGTGGAAAATTTGTGTATACCTTTTTCTTTTCATAAATTAAAAGTGTCTCACTAACTGTACTTATAAAAGGACACCCCATATCCTCTATTCTTAACAGATTCTTACCCTATTGGTTAAAAAATACCTTCACAAGTCACTTACCAACATTCGTTCCCTTATCCTAGAATCCATATATTGGGAGAAAACCCAACCTTTGACAGCTTTGGTTCAAACCAAACGAGGTTTCTTGAAGAAGATGTAATGTTCTTCAACTAGTGTTTTAATTTTATTTCTTCCTCCACCTTCTAAAATATTAATTATACCATGAAGATATAATAACCATATTATATCCCTTATACATATAATTTCTATATTAAGGTAATTACATAAAATGTCCCCCCTTCTATAAAATGGGTTACCAAATCATTATTCGTATGTATGATAGATTATCACCTCACAAACTGATGTCATTCATTTTTTCAATTACCACCTCTCAAGGTTGGGTATGATGATAGATATACAGTATATAAATGATATTTATGACATAATTATTGAAATTTATCAATATATCATATATTTATTTGATATATACAAATACATAGGGGATACAATATTGTTTCTCATGTGTATGGCATACTACCACCTCGAAAATTGATGTGACTCGTTTTCACTAATGCATTACATGGAAGGTGATATGGATAAAGTTAACAAATATTTGTGATATAAGTTAATTAATTAATATATTTATTAAATATTTAGCATTATTAAAAGATAATATAACATATTTTTTTACCTTTTCTATCACGACCCATCCCCCATGGCCCGCATCGTGACTACCCCAAGCCCGCCTTCCATAGGCCAGGGGTTGGCGACTGGCACCAAAGGAATAATCCCCTAAAACTGGGAAGGGATTGCCTTTACAAAATGTAAACTCACACAACCTGAGTATAAGAGAAAGAAATCACTAAGTAATAGAAACTGTAGGACAAGTGTACTGAAAGTAAAGTGGGCCAGAATACAAGCCTAGCAGGAAGTTGCAACTGAAAAACAAGTACAACTGGAAAGAAAGGGACAAACAGTTGAAATGTAGAAGCAGCTCCCGGATCATCGTTCGGGATTCCTACGTGAAGGGTAGGTAAAGATTTCCACCTCATCACTCCACGTCTATTGGTCCACTCCGTGTACCGTCTTGCCGAGTAGTCCTCCTCCGAGTATTGTCCAGTCCTAGCTCACTCTACGCCTCTATCATTGCTCTCCGTCATCTGAATCCAACACAAAGTGGTTTGGGCAAATCCCATGCATGGGTAGGTATAACAATACTCATTAGGGACCCTGAGAACATCAAGGTCTCACAAAATGCAACAAAAATAAATGACAAAGCATAAAATAAATGGATAAACATTACTTATGTATATTCCCATACATATACCTATATTGTCAAGTAACCCATCTCAATCATGAAGAAAAACACACAGGTAATTGACTCAGCTAATACCAGGATTTTCATTAAGGAAACCATGGCTGCTGGAAAACTCCTACTTCGTTGAGTACAGTGGGAATGCCGTGACTCTGAGGTGCTACTCACTAACCTCATACTGCTGAGGTACTCCTTTTGTCGAATACCGCGGGTCTGCTACCTCACACAGTATCACTCCCCGCCATGGGTCTGCTGCTTCACATAGTAGCACTCCCCCTAATAGCCTAAAGAGGTACTTCTCCTGCCTAGTACTGCAGGTCTGTAGCCTCACACAGTAGTGATCCTCTACCATGGTTCTACCACCTCACAGAGTAGTGCTCCCCACTAGGCTAGCCAATTCACTCCGAACGAATCGGAAAAGTAGTCATCAGGTCTCAGCCAGCTTCTAGGTCTCCATTGTTCGCTTTATCTTCTCCGGAAGGTTCTTTTCCATGAGCTATAATAAGATAATCCAAGTGTCATGATTTCCCACGAATAATTATCTCAAAGATCTGTTGTATCATAGGGGTCTCAACGCAACAGACGGTACGTCAATTGGAGGCACGGTCTATGAGTTATTAGCCTTTTTGTCCCGGGGGCCCAGTTGGTTTCGGGTATGAACCATCCCGATCATATCTCAACTGTACCCCAAATTCCCATAAGGTATTTTTGGATGGACTGTTTTTCAATGAGATTACCAGTGCTACGGACGGTTCGTCAAATGGGCGTCTGGTGAAAAAGATATGGCCAACGCAAGAAAATGGTCAAACATGGGCTCGGGTCAGGTCCGACCCGGTCGGGCAGACTTGGCCCAACCCAGCCAGGGTCGACCCAGTCTGGGTTGACCCGGTCAGACTTGCTGGGTCTGACTCGGCCCGTTCGGCGGGTCAGCCCACTCTGTTTGGCCTAGTCCACTGGGCCCGGCCCAGCAGAGTGCGTGGACAATTTGGAACGAAGTCGCCATGTGGGTGACTCGGCCTGAAGGCCAGTGGCAGGTTCGGTCGGCACCATGAGAGGCGAGCTCAGGCATCTCGGCCCGAGAGGCCAACGGTGGGCTGCATGGGGCACTATTAAGCCGCAGTTGTGTCGGGAAGGTTGCGGGGCGCGTTGGGCAGTCAGCCGGGGCGCCAGGATGGCGGCCTAGGCACCGTGGGGTGCTGGAAAGGCCGGTCGGGCGCCGGGGGGCGCCAGGCAGGCGGCCGAGGAACCGGTTAGGCGCCGGATGGGCATCGGGCAGGCGGCCTGGATGCCAGGGGTGCTGGGCAGGCAGCCGGGATGCCAGGCAAGGGTCGGGAGGGAGCTGGGCAGGTGTCGGGAGGGTTTCGTGAAGGCGACCTAGTCGCAGGGGTGCATCAGGCAGGCGACATGGGGGCCAGGGGGCGTCCGTTAGGCTCGAGGTGTGCCGGCAGCACGTGGGGCATGCGGGCAGGGTACCATCGGTCGGGCTGGCCGCGGTTTTAACAGGGGCGTGCACCAAGCTGCGCGCGGGTAGGCTGGTCGGGTGCCACTCAACCGGCAGCGCGGTTCGCGGAGACCATGGGTAGTGCACCCTCTATTCGTCGTCTTCGTCGTCGTTACCACATTGCCATGCCTCTGTTACTTCTCCATCGATCCAAGGTTCTAAAACCAAAAAGGTTACGGAGGGGTCGGGCCATGTTTGTTCGGCGGGAACGCTCTACGTTAGAAAGATAGCAGGCAACTCACGAAGTTTATTTAATGAGAGAATATTAAGCGTTAAAAAACATAAAACACACTCCTACATTTTTAATCGATGGGCATTGGTTTATCACGGGGGAAGACGATGTTGTCTTCATTCATTGTACGCTTCCACTTCCGAGCTCATGCGTCGGTCCGTTGACGATGAAGAGGAAGGAAGAAGGGTCGTCGAAGAGATCCCACGTTGGAAGGGGGTTCCGAGGAGGAAGCCAAGGAATAATTTTTCGTCGTCGGCGTCTTCACATTCTTCGTTGGAGAAGCTTAATCCTCCAAGTGTAGGGCGTCGCGTCACTTTACCAGTGCTTCGTCGCTTGGTGAAGCCATCCCAAATCCTCCTCCCAAGCTCCCTACATATAGGAGAGGGGGAGAGGTATGTAACCATCATGGAATTTATGATGTTTCATTTATTAGGAACCTTTCTAGATTCCAACGATGCGGTAACTTAAATTAAAAAAAGGGGGTCAAGAGAATTAAAAATCGTTGGCGCATTAAATTAATTGAATGCAGTTATTTTTATGTTGACACATAAAATTAATTGATAGCTTTAATTTTATGTTTACACACAACATTTAATTTCACGTTGACACATAAAATTAATTGACCATAATTAATTTTATGTTGACACACAACATTAATTGAGAGAGTTGTGAGGTTTTCCCTCCCTCCCCATTAAATGGGGGGTTAAGCCACATGTGACCCCACGTCATAACATCTCATGGGAAGTTATGTTGCTCAGGTGTTCCCCACCCTAATTATCCTCCCATGGGAGGTTAGCATATGTTGGTCCCACCACCAAACCCCAATGAGAGGATCCAACTTACAACACATGGAAGCATAAAAATAAAATAAAGTGTTGTGCATTATTTCATTATTATTTTCATTAATAAAATTCCAAAAATTAACTTCCAAACTCATCAGAACGCAACTGCGGTGAAGGTATCACTAAGTAATTACCGACTCTTCGAGTTCAACGGTGCCCTCGTATTTCAATTCCGAGCACCGGTCCAAAAGATATAAAATCCCGAAAGTACTTTTACTGAATGTAACAAAAAAAAGTGTTCTGAAAATTATTACCAGTCACCCTCGACTCGCGCTGGACGAGGTTAGGCTCTATCTAGGTGAAACACAATCCAATGAACCCAAAAGTACTCTTGGATTTTTAATCTCACTTACTGTTTAGATGTTATGAATTTTACAATAAAAATAATTATCACATAATTATTTTATTTGCATCCAAAAACTAACTTTTTCTACTTGCCCGCGCCGGCCAAAGTTAGTATCCCCTTAAACAAAGCATGCCCTCACAAGTTCAGTGGTGGTGTCGGGTTTTAAATCTGATCTACTATTTGTGAGTTATAAGCATTTGAAAAATAAAATAATTTATTTTATTATTTTATTTACGGTTATGCCATTTTTGAGATTTTTCACAAGAGGCTCACGCCGACTAAATATAAGTCATGCCTAGGGTAAACTCGCTATCCTGAACAGAACCGTGCCCTTGGATTTCTGATCTGACTAACCATTGAAGTGTTATTCCACTTTTTCAGGAAAACTGCTTACGCACGTTAATTAATGCTTACCAAAACTTTAGAAATTGATTCTGGGCACACCATGGCTTGTAATTAGGCGCCATTAAAAACTGGGGACTCGTAAAATTTCCATGTATACAAAAACAATTCCCTGGGAATTCCGAGTCTTTACATTTTCAATCACTTAATAATGATAAAATCGCTCATGAACATCGGGATTGTCACCTTCACGATACAGTGTGACTCTCTTTTCATCACCATTGTAGATGGATGATATGTTTAAGTAAATTTAAATAAATGGTATTTGAATAATTATATTATGATGATTATTTAATGACAAAACATTACTCACCACCTTTCCATAATTATCATTGAAAAATGAAAATGTTTCTCATGCGTACGTATGTCATATTAACTTCATGATCATAACATACATCATTTTTCATAATCATATTTTGTTATTTTTTAAGTAAAATTGTTGTACAAATATTATAATAATTTCATTGTTATTATTCTAGGGATTATGTGACTGTATAATTTGTAAAAGAACTCGGAAATTCATAATAAAGGATGAATTATAAAACAAGTAAATTAGAAACCAAAACAATGAAAATAATGAATGATTATTAATGAATGTGTTATAAGATGTTTTAAAAGGATCTTATATGATATTATAAATATTGATCTAGTATGTTATTATTTTAATAAAATGTTTAAAACAACTATATAGTAGGTTAAATCATGTTTCAGCCAAATTAAGCATGAGGTTAGGGATTTCTAGTATGTCTTTTTTTTCTGGACGACATATGGAAATTCACCACCAGTTTCATTTATATGTTGCATATACTAAATTATAGACATGGTATATAATGAATATTCTTATTCTATTTTTAATAAAATTATTATTTTATGTTATCCTTTATTTGGTCTTAAAATTCATAATATTGAAAATATAGTATTGACTTTTGTTTCAATTTAATTTCATTGATCCATATTGAAATTTTATGCACCTAATTTATTATATTTGGTGTGTATACTTCCCTTGTGAATTTTTAGATATTTGTTCATTAGTATTTCATAGTATTTTATGTTTTAATATTAATTATTACTCCCAATGGTATTTGAATTAATATTTACCAAGTGGTAATGACTTTCCTAACTCAATTTCTTTTTATTTAGTTATATTAATTATTTATCAACATTTATTTTCTTATCTTTTTTCTAAAATTATTTTTGATTATTCTATTTTGTATTTCAATTTTTTTTATCTTTGTTTTTTTATACAAATAATTTATTCATTTGATTAATTCTACCTTCCACAATATGATCAAATTAACGTTTTATTTCACAACCTCATTATAATCGATGTTATTTATTATTGAATATCTGTTAAAGGAAATTATTTTACAATTTCTTAATAAACACATTTAATTTAATTTTTATTTTTTTATTTCTTATATTTCATTGTTTTACTACATTTTCTCACACATTTTCACTTAAAATGATTGATAAAATATTTTTAATTAATTTTGACATCATTTATCACTTTTATAAAGAAAATATGTTTTCTTTTGAATCCATGTTTTCAAAAATGGTTTTAACCTTTTAAAATTTATTTACTAAATAATATTTTACCCATTTTAAATTTTTACAGAAAATAATTGCAATGAATCTTCAAGATGTTTTCAAAATAAGTCTCATTTTGATTTTCGAAAAAATGATAAAGGAATATTTATTCAAATATTCTCAGAATCTATAATATTTCTTTTCATCGTGACCACTAATGATTTCAATATTCTATAATATGTTTATATGGTTATTTTAGGGGAAAATTATTATTGAAAATTTTCTGAAATTTTAGTTTTAAGAAGTAATATAATTAATGAATGTTATATATTCATCAAGACTTTTTTAAAAGATCTTTTAGGGTATTTATATTCATTAATAAAAAACCCATTTATTTTACATATACAAAACTATGGAAATTTTTTATCACATACATCCTTATTATTCTTATAGATGATTTATGAACATTTTAACCATGTGATGTTTTGATATTCACTTTCATGATTAATTTTTGTAGGCATTAAAGTTATATTTTAATATTTACTTTATTATGACCATAAAACATTAAATTTCCCAAAAATATACATATTATTTACCATATATATTCTAATTTTTTAAACCTTATCTCATTTAGACATATTATTTTTTACCTTGAATAGTATTTGATTGATCGGGGAAATATTTATTAATAATTATTCATTAAAAAATATGGATATTTGATGAAAATGAACATTGTTCATGAATTAAATTATTTTTTTGATATATGAGGAATTTCATATATATGAAGACATGGATGGTGTCAAGCAATAAATATCCCCTGGATGCATCAAAAGGTCTCCTATGAAGAATTTTTTTCCTAGAGTTAGTTATAAGGTATTTTTACCCATCTGTTTTAAATTTCCTTAAGGATAGATATAGACCAAAAAAAATTCATGTCCCTAAGACATTATGTATAAAAATAATAATTTTCATCATTTATAATTCATTTTTATTATTATTCATCGCATCATTAAACTGATATTATATCTGGATGTATTTAATTAACATTTAATTAACTAAATATGACGTGTTTGGTTATTTACATTTCTATGTTGGTTATTCCTTATCAATTGATGATAGAAAAGATATTTAAATGGAATTTATGTTTTGTTACATACCATACTATATTGATTATGATTTATTTATTCATGATAGTAATGTCATTTATATGGAATTTGTGTTTAGTTCCTTACTGTTCTATAATAATTATTTTTCATTTTATCATAATAGTAATGTTGTTTAAATAACATTTGAATTTAGTGATTTACTTTTTTATACTGATTATGCATACTGATTCATGATTTCTTACCCTACATATAATCCATTCTAATCATTTGAGCCCACGCATATTTTCTTACATTCCCAGGAATCCAAGAACTGTACTTTGAATGATATTCATGGATATTCATGGGGCATAAAATATTCTTGAAAAAATCTTGTAAATAGTGTTCTCAAATGTAATTAAATACTCAAGTATGTATCTTGTTTACCATGATTGAAATACTATGCATATATTCAAGATGAGAATCCTTGTATCTTATTATACTATAATAAATAATACATTAACTTTGAGGTATTGGGATCGAGGTCACAGTAACATTGTTAAAGCATGTCATAGAATGCAAACCAAGAGAAGAATATTCTCTCACATCAATTAAGTGTGATGAAATCATAATGTGATTAACTATACCCAAATTGAAATATGCTCTTTAGATGTTTTGGTGAGTTTTATGAGAAAATATATTCTAATGTATTTCCACTTCAAATATAGTGTAGTTAATGGGTATAAAATCCTCTTATAATTATGTTTATCATCCCTAACATGATAATATATCATACAATGAGATACATACACTAAAATATATCCCTCAATGTTTTACCACAAAAATAATATTTTGGATCCCTATAATTCTCTATAATTACAAGATGAAAATAGAATGATGAGTTGTGATGTTATTTGAATATATATTTCTTCATTTTTGGTATTTATGGGACACACACGATTTTCATAAACCATATCACTAAATAAAAAATAAATCTTTAACTCTAGAAAATTTCTCACTTTCATTTTCATTTCTACATCCTCTTTTCACAAATCTTTAGTAACCATTTTGATATTATGTCCAATACATGTTCAAGAGAGATAAATTTATACTATGACATCAATTTCTCTAGGAACATCCACTAAATATCCATAAATATAGGATCAATTGTTTTCCCCGTTATATTTAAGAATACATGACCCTTTTTTTAAAGAACATGCCACATTGATCACTTTCTTGAGGTGGTAATGTACTATTCTGTCATAATTTTCATTTAACAACAATCATTTTTTCTATAACTTATTCAACTCTATAGAGTGAATATATTATTTCAACTATTATGATAAGTACATATGTCACATATTTCTCTATAATGATAAATGTTTCATACCATTAATGAAACAATTTCTACTTCTAACACAAAATTGTGAGTCATGTAATATTTTTAATGAACCGTCAATTGGTGTCAGTAATATGAAATAACAATATCATTATACATCATAAAACATCTCAAAAACTTCATTGATATATCTTTGTAAATCATAATACTTTCTCAATTATAGGGTAGTACAGTCACAGTTTCACTAATCAACCATCCCTTCGGCTCATTGAAATTTTCTTTAAATTCATCATTCTAAATGAATATGACTACATTCTGAGTTAACCCATTAAAAGGATTAGATAGTTAAAGAGATCATTCGCAAAACATCATTTATAGAACTACTCAAGAAAAACTATGGGTCGACTTTATAGTGGATGGGATGGTCCATTATTCAATAACTTTTTCCTTTTGTGGGATCCAATAGAACAACATTTCATGCGATTATATGACTCATAAATGAATCAATATATTGAAAAAATTTATTCATGTTAATTTTTTCAATCAAAATATCATTCCTTAGTAAATATGTTAGAATCCTCAAGTGATTATAATGCTCTTCGTTTCACGTTTTATATATTGAAATAATTCCAATAAAGGCTACCAAAAATAGATTATGTTAATCTATAAAGACTCAGTTTATCTAATACATTATGACATTCAGGCAGTGAGAAAGAGAAAATGGAATCCCAATAAATTAATTATATCTTTTCCTCAAATGGGAATTGTTCTTGGGTATGTATTAAATTTTGAACATAAAATTATAGTATCCATATCAATGATACATCTAAGAAAAATATTTATCTCCACAAAATTTATCAATAAATATTAAAAAAGGGAAGAGTATACTTATACTTGATCATTATTATATTATGCTCTAGATAATTAATTTATAGTTACATTAATTGATATTTATTTTTTAAAAAAGACAAGGTAAAATAAAAGGTTACTAACCAGGATAAATGAATCCATTATCATGATTTTGATAGAGTTTTATCTTCAATTTCTATAACTCAATCAGGGAAATTATTTATACTATATTTTAACTACGGGTATCACTGGTTATGAGTTCAATTAAGGACAAAACATCAATTTTTAGAGGAATAATTAGAATCTCTCCAAGAGGGATGTCAACTAACTCATATACTATAGGAATATCCTAAATATTATTTTAATCCCAAAACATATGTGATAAAAAAAACATTTTAATTATAATGAAGACCCTTCAGATGGATATAATTTCCATAGTAATTACATATTTTTCCTCAAACTAAAATAAAATCATAGGTTTGTTAAAAATATAAAATATGGATTTCATTCCTTAGTAATTGATATGTGATATATATATATATATACAATACATTCCTAGAACCGCTGAAAATTAAAATAGAGGGTGAATAAACAACTTTACAGTAAACACATTACCATTAATAATAACTTTAGAATAAAGATAGACATGATATCTATCATCACACCATTTTATGTTTTTATAAAAAAATATAACATATAATCAATGAGGATATGAAATTAAATTCCTTGTGAATTTTTCTAATATATTTAAATTAATATAACTGTGCTCATATTGGATAGATCAATAATTGATTGTACTTATTACCACATCAACATTATAATTAATTCCATAGTCACATTCTAAACCCAAAACCTAAATCATGAAAAATAATAAAAAAATTAATTAGAGTTATCAAAAATGAATGATCATTCAAATTATTTATAATTATTGGAAACTAATTTTCAATCTATGACACCTTAGTTTTACCCTAGGTTATCCATGATCATAATATATTTAAATCTTTCATAATGTATAATAATAAAAAATTTATTTAACCTAAACATATATTTTTGGAGTGTCTATTGAGTTTTGTTGTCTTTAGTACACTCATTGTGCACGAGTGAAGATCAAGATAATACAAAATATTACAATTTATTGTTGTTACCCCTTAGTGGATTTGTTCTGAAGTCACATCCATAGGCTAGTATCCATATATATATATGTACAGTCTAGGAAACCCACACACCTTCCATTATTATAACTTATAAAATTATCTTATACATAAGATTATAATAAGTTTTCAAAATATTTTTTCCTCATCCCAGAATCTAAACATACCTAAACCATCCCAATATACCAGCTAAAAATTACCAAAAATCATATATAAATAATTAATGCAAATTTTTATATTTATATCCATTAAAAATCATTATAATATATTAAAATATCATAATGGTTTATTTTCATTGGATTCATGTATAAAAAATAACTAGTATATAAAATATTTGTCTCATTTACCATTATTTTATTAACAACTATAATTATTTTTCGACATAACATCCATAAAACCTATCTTCAAAACCCGGGGAAATGAAACATAAAAAATGGTGAGAATATATTTTCATTAATGGTAGACATAAGTGATATTAATAAATTATCTTAATAGAGAAAAATAGTATAATAAGAGTAAGAAAACATTATTATAACATAAAATAATCATAAACAATTAGTCAATGATCACTAGTTATAAATTAGGACATTATGGTTTTTCAAAATAGTATACATAACACATTTTTATGTGAAATCATCAATAATCAGTCATGAGCCTTGACAATGTATCATTATAATAATGCATTGTTTTTTAGAATAAACATGAGAATATAAAATAACATCATTAAATATGGTTTACTACTAATAAAATCATTATGGACTATATCCTATAATGGAAAATCCTACCTGGTCATTTCCAACATTATATTCTGAGTAACTTATATATATTTAATTATGGCATCACTTATGAATTTAATAACCCCATAATACTTTCGTGTTTTCACAAATCTAAAATCATTAACCAATGATTTTTATGACTATAATGGACTAAATCATCATCATGAGCTATGTCATGCTGACCAGTCACATACAAATAATCCATATATATTTGTTTAACAACATTTAAAACATTAATCATTACATCAAAAAATAATCCATGGATTTGAAATTACTTGGATAAAAAATAAATCATTATAATCATTAACCATATTAATGAATAAATAATATGTTAAAATTGGATTATAACCCCTATAAATTAGTAGAACCATCAAAGGATATTATTAGAGGTGAATATACATTTAAAAGGACACTAGAATAGTTATTGAGTAAAATAAAATATTCATTTTGAAATGAAATTATTAAAATTTAAAAATTTAAAAAACAAATTAAAAAACAAATTATCTATGAAAATAATTACTGGAACATGAATGTATGGTCTAGAAATAGTAAATTTCATGACCATGGTAAAATTCAATCGTTGATTTTACGTTAAAATTTTAATTCCTTTTTTATTTTTGCTAAACAGACAAAAGAGATTAATTTTTAAAATATCAATAGTATTCCTTTTTTAGAATATAACATGGGTGAATATTACATTTAAAATGTTTGGATAATATTGAAATCATTCATTGATACATTATAAATAAATCAATAATTTGAAGGGAAAATTATTGGTTAAGTATAGAAATAATGTAAATTTTCCATTAAAAAATTATTTTTGACTCATGAGTAGTAAATATGATTAAAATGAAAGTAGATCATATCAAAAAAAAAATAACCATATGAGAAGAAATTATATATCATTTGAATAATTGGATCATATAATTTCATTATAATAAAGTTAATTATAATCAATTCATGTAAAAATGAGGTTTTAACATAAAACCTAACCTGGTGTTTGAATTTAATCAAAATTACTCTAAAATGAAAGAAAATCAATTGAAATTTATTATAATTATATACTATATAAATATTTATTACATTAATATAATACATGTTTTACTTCATTCATTTTATCATCAATTTATTAACAATATTTCGTAATCATAATATTTTCAAGTGTTAACTATTTTTTCTCATGTATGTTTGGGTTCAATAATTATGGTACATTACCATTGATCATGGTAAATACATCTCCATAATGTAAATCATTATATAAATATTATAAATTTTTATTATATAAATATTTATAAACATTAATAAAAAATAGTGTTGATAATTTTTTTACATGACTAGGTGGGGATGGTAATCATTACGTATTCAGGAGCAATGATTACATTTTTAGATGGATGTAAAAAAATAAAGGTCAATGAAAAATAACCTTTATGTATTAATTATTATATCATAAATACAATATATATATATATATTGAACCTATTATAATAAATACCCATTTAAGATAGGTATCAAAAATGATTTATATCACTACGTGGATGCAATAGTACACATGTATGCACGAGGTATACATTCATATATCATTCGATAGAAAGTGATAGGAAATGGTTTTTACATAATCATAAAAACAAATCGGTATATTTATGATAATTTAGTAATTATTTTTTGTTTGATATATAATTTTTAGATATGGTCTAAGAAAAAATAAAAATAAATGAAATCGATAATGATTTTTAAATCTTTTTTAAAAGACCACATTTTACATAAAAATTTAACATTAATGGTTAGTCTAATGAGAAGAAAATAATATCTAGGATGATGTGAAATAAAATAGGATGATTTGGGGCTTTCGATGGCTAATATTGGTACTCAAATTATGTGAATAGGGGAAGCAATGTTTTTCCCTTTTATATGTGAGGTGGTGACACATGTGGAAATATATAAAATATTTCAAAACTATTATGAATATTTATGTTTAATATGATCCAAATGGACAAGGAATATAATTATGTATAATATAAATATTTAATATATGGTAATATTATTAATTATATCGGCGTCTATGTAATTCCTACTCTTATCTTTTTGCTTAATCCCCTAGTAATCCCTTTTTATCCTTAACCATATAAAAATTTTTAGTATCTTAATATTCTCTAGGAAAAAAAATTAAGTTGACGATATTTGATTTTATTAATTATACTATTTAAAAATATGGAATTACTATTAATATATTAAATTTATTCAATAGAAATATTTTATTTTTAAATATGTGTGGAAAATGAAATGAAAAAATGTTTTATAAAAAATATATTTTTAACCTGAAATATTATATACATCTATTCTATGACATATAAAAATATTAAAAGTAATGGTGAAGTATATAATTGAGTATATAATCTATAAATATCACCATAATAATAAATATGTAGTGAATAATTTAATTTATTAAGATAAAAAAACAAATTTTAGACGAATATTTTTTATTCCAAAAAATAATCATATACTAAAATCATATATAAGGATGATTGATATTTAATTAATTTTAATATTTATCATTAATGAATAAATAATTTGAATTAATATATAATTTAAAAGATAATTTCCCTTTCTCTTGAATAAATTGAATTTTTTACAAAAATTGGTATGAAACTATTCCATAATAAATAATTCATTTTTAAAAATTCTTTAAAAGTCACCCTTAGCTAATATTGAGATCAGGATTTCAAAAATGATATTAATTATGTGCAATAAACTATCTAAAAATTGATAAACTTTAATTATATTGTTAGAAATATAGTGGTATACTATTCTAGAGTTTATATTGACTTCGATTTGTGGGTATTAAAAGAAATCAAATTCATTAATAATATTGGAATGGAAATACAAATAACATTTTGGGTGATACAAAAACCATTATGATACCTTCATGTTTGTCAGAATTATATACAAAACAATTTTTAACTATACCATGTTACATTTATCACGAGTATGAAGCATATTATAGGTGAACCTATATTCCTTTCTGTGATTCATGAACTCAACCTATCATGAAAATTATCCAATAGAAAATCGCATTAATCATAACAAAACACAAGTTTGTCACACAAGGTGGAAATAAATCAATAGTAACAATGAAAACCAAAATAATAATTCCACTTCTATGGTATCATAGAGGTCCACTATAGTATTTTTCTTCATGCACTGGCATAATTCCTCAACTCAGGTTCAGACAATATTATCTATATTCAAATAAGTCCCAAAACATAGAAAAATAAAATTTTGTTGACACCGCTTTTTAATGACCCAAATTGAAACCCCTAATAAAAGTTGTGGTTTAACATACCCTCATGTGAATATCCCCCATATACAAGTTTTTTTACTTGAAACTAGTTCCTTGGATGTAATATGGTGAGACTACACACTTAGTCACATATTTTTATAAATCACAATTAAAATATCTGAAATAAAAAATAAAATAAAAAATAACATCAAATTAAATATCGATAAAGACATTTGGGAAAATATACCCCTAAAATAACAAGATGGATATGAATGCAAGTCCAAATAAAAGGAATCTCAATATTATGTGAGGAGACCTAATAATTACATACACATATATATGACAATAATAAAATAATATTAAAAAAATCATTAAACAATACCTTCCTAAGAAACATAATGGATTAGTGTCTTTTAATACTAGATACATAGAAATCTTATTTTAGGAAAGATATTCAACGTCTTAAACAATTTTCATTCCATATTATTCACATCATAGACATACCATTATAAAAATTATTCTTTATATTCTAGGGATGTGGAAAATAAGAAAGGATTATCTAAGAAGCAATGTTATGGTAAATAGGAGGGTTTTTAATTTATGATCATATAAAATCCTAACTTAGTTATTGGGGTATTATATCAGGATTATTAATTACGATGTTTATACCCAATATGTCATAGATAATTAACATGTTTCTTGAAATATAACATTTTCATTGAAAAATTTGTGAATAATAACCATAAAGAATCATTATAAATCAATAAAGATCCATGATGAAGATCCAAATAATTTGAACATGTCAGAGTAATTTTTTAGCACAATAATCTAGATTAAAAATCACAATAATATCATCAGAATCATACATTCATCCTATAAATATATATATTGAATAATTTGAAAAAATTATATTAGTAACTTATAACTAGTTAACCACTCTATTGATTTTGTGTTTTATAACTCGTTTATCTCTAGAGAAATTCTATACATCGTTATCTCTTAAGAGTTTCATAACACATTAATTATTATGAAATGAATTAGAGGGAAATTATAAACCCACCCATCTCTGGTATATAATTAATCCATCCATCCATTATATATAATAAAACCAACCATACTTATTTGATAATGTTTACACCTATTCTTGTTTTATAATGAATCTTTCAATAACAAAATTAAAAATATACATATGTGTGATACAATATTATAAAACATTCATCATATACTCATAGCATAACAAATGGACAATAATTATTTTTTATAAGCATCTCCTCATCATAATCGTATACCACCTAGAGAAAGAACAAGGATGGATTAATTGGATAATATCTCCAATAATATAGAAGTAAAATCAAAAGCTGATATTATTTAAAAAATTAGTAGGATTAAAATAAATATTTATTTTTATTTCAATTATATTAAATTAGTAATGTTTCAAAATACTATGGAAAATTATTTCATTGAAATTAACATTGGAGAATTTTTAAGGAATCTTCCATACGTTGACCATTTTTTATAGTGGAAAATTTTAGTCGTGCAATAATTGATAAAAATGATTTTATTCACGACTTTGGAAAAAATTATATGTTTCATAAAATGAAAAACTGGTTTTTAAATAATATATGTATATTGAAAACAATGTTTAAAAATGAATTTGAACACATATTTTTTAAATTTTAAATACATTCATAAAAACAATTTAGAGAACATAGTAATGGAGGACAATGATTCTCAACCAAAAGATGATAAAAAGGTCTATTTTTCTTTAAACTAATGTATTAGTAATTTTTAGAACAAAAAAGATTAAAATTATACTAGAATATCATAATTCCAAAAATAAATAGTTTAAAATAAAATATAATGTTTTTATCTAATAATGAATATATTAGTTTCCCCAATGGGAAGTCAATCACAAAACATCCTAATTAAAATGAGTTTGAAACATAAATCCCTTACCTCATGTATGTTTTTTATCCATCTGATTTTAAAGCTCCAATATAATAAATATATATTCATTAGACATATATTCCAAATATATATTTATACAAATCATATTGTTTAACATTTCTTTAAAATTTCCAATTATCATTTTATAAATATTCTTTCATTAAATTGATCATTTGTCTTGAAAGTGGTATGTTTTCCATGTATATTTCAATTTTATTGTTCTATACCTCAAAAAATAGAAATGGTTTCATTATCACTAAAATATAAATCATGAAATATTTATCATATTTATTATTGTATAAACTTCTATAATAATTAATATAAAGTGGTTATGACAAAATAATTCTATCACCTTGTTGATATGATATTCTATATGTATGCATGATCGATTCCTCTAATTTTTTATGGATAAAATAAAATAAAGAAAATTAATAATTCAACATTATAAAATAATTATTATATTCCAAATTTAATATATATTCATAGAATATATCCATATTTTCGTCCATATAATTTTGAAATGAAAGCCCAATCGCATAACTTCTCAGAGTCGATATTCAACTTCTACACACTGGTGACATTATCTTTTCCCAATAGATAATAATGTATGATGGTGGATAGCATATTATATTTATAAAATGATATTTATTTCATATGTATCATATATAATCTTTTAGTCCATCATTATAACCTACCATGAATGATAGTGATGGAGAATGGGTTATATCACTCTAGGGAGGCGGTAGTCCACACATATGCAAGAGTGATAATTATTTTCCAATTTTATGGAATTAATAAGGAAAATTGATTCCCTGTAATCATAAAAACATTATAAATTTATTTATATAGTTTCCCCGTAATGAACATTACTTAATATTTAGTTAAGCAAAAAATTTTACATTAATTTACATCGAGGATCTTTTGAGGATTAGATCAATAATGAATAAGGATATAACCCATAAATTACAACTTAAATATTATAAAGTAGGAAATTTTACTCATTTTATATTTTATCATAAAACAAACACTTTTAAAAAGAAACATAGTTTTGTTTCATGTTTAAACATCATATCTTTTACTTGATCCCATCCATTACTATATCACCTTTAAATCCTATGAAAAACATTTCATACTTGGGATGAGCATAAAAATATTTATAAGGGATACAAAAATAAAGAAAAACATTTATCCTTGTAAAAACATTTAAACCATGAATAATTTATTATAAGTCATTACATTTCAACTTTAAGAAGTCATAAATCTTATTCAATAAATATATTCTCACTGCATACCCTTTTTGTGACCAAAATATTACCATAAACCCCATAGAAAAAATATTAATTATATAGGTAACATGTGACATAATCATACTGATATGAAATAAAATACTATCGACATCTACACATAGAACCTTTTTTGTTGTTTATATTCCATTTGTATTACCTTTCATCATGTTATATAAATTGAATTGTTATTTGAGTTTATATCGGAGGTTTTGTGGATAATCGACACTTGAGTCAAAAATGACCATGTTATGATGGAAATTGTCTATGTGGTCATAAGTCCATCATCTCTGGAATAATTTTCTTGACATAATAATAAAATTTATATATCAATTATTCTGTTAAATAAAACCATTTATTTATATCATGAAAAATTAACAATGTTACATTCATGAAGATGGTAGGTTGTACGTACAAATGAGTAACATTTCACATTTTCAATTGATCATTATAGAAATAAGTTTTTTATTATTTTAACCTTCCAGAATGATCAAAATATTATTAACATGATAATAATAATTTAAATATAATAATATATATCATACAAATGATGTGGTGAATGAAAATTATTCACATTGCATCGTGGAGTGATAGTTCACACGTACGCATGAATGACATTATCATTTTTATGTGTATAAAAAGTAATAACGTAATTGAAATGTTATTTTTTACAATGATAAATATGTTATTAATAAATTATAAAGAGATTTGTTTTCATTATAAACCTCTTTGAGAGAAGATTAGGGAAACCAAATTATATATGTTCGTAGAGGGGACAGCTCACATGCACAGAAAAATGATTCATTACTTTCCTATTTAATAAAATTGTAGATGAATTTGGGAGATAATATTATCATAACAAAATATAATTATATTTTTGATACTAGAGTTATTATGTCATCTAGGAAGAAGATGATTAAAAATAAGTGTAATAAGAAAGAAAATAGAAATTCGTAAAGAAAATGATACCTCTTCTTCAGTTGATCACCTTTAAAGATCACCTTAATACCTTAAAATGTTTCTAACACAATTATATAAATTATCCATATATTTTATTCCTCCTTAAATAAATATATTATTGTGTCATAATTTTTTCATAATTAAATTTAATTAGTTATTTCTTAAAAATTATTAAGAAATAACCATGATGTAGGTAATATTTTTATCTTTCTAATTACTATTTATAGTCAAAGTTATCACTTATAAAACACCATATTAAAAAAAATTAATAAGAGACTTGTTGATGTTATTTTTTCCATTACATTAAATTAAACGTTATAAATGTCTCAATCAAATCAAAGTGGATTCCAAAGGCCAAAAGTTAGGCCCAAGGATTGTCTTGGTCGGCCATAACTCATCCAATATGGTTAGAACAAGTGTTAGGATAGTATTATATTATTATAATATTATTTTTACATTTAATTACCATGTTTACCTCTAATAGTGGTAAATAAAATACTAAAATTACTTTTCAATACAAGTTATTTTGATCTTATTAAACCACATATTCCATACTAAGTAAAAAATTTATGTTATTTTTTGAAAATTAAATTCACAAAAGTGGAAAAAATAAATATAAATTAATGTGGTTTTCTGAATTAGAAAATTGAGTTTTTAAAATAAAACGTTCAAAAGGTCACATAGTTTTTCAATTCAATTTCAATATAAAAATTTATCAAATTAACTTTATTGGATTTAATTATAAAAACATAATGTCATTATAATTTAAAACCAATTAAAAGGAAAATCTGATGATATAAATTAATTAATCTAAAACGAAGTTTTTAATTAAAATGTAGCTTTTTCACTATTCATTAAAAATTGAATATTATATGAGAAATACCAAAAATAATCCAAAGTAAATTTTTATATCTCACCTCAAAATAAGAAGTTTATTTTATAAAATGGAATATATAAAAGGTAGAAAAACTAGATTTAAAAAAGAGGTCACAGGAAAAAAGAGATAAAACTACCATTTAAAAATATTATTGTATTTATGCATAAAATTGGATTTTTTCTCATTTTCAGCCTCTATAATTTATTATAAGAAAGTAAAAATATTATTAAATTTATGTAAACATAAAATATTTATTTCTGTTAAAACATTGTATAATATCCATAGTAAATCATAGGAACATTAAATATGTTGTTATACCTAAAAATACATCCAAAATACCACTGCAATATTTCATGATAAAAATGATCTTTTCATTTTGAAATTAGTTATTTCATATCTATAAATTTGAATAATGTTAAGTAAAAAATTTCCATTGAATAAAACTAATGTATCCTAAAATCTAATATTAAAATCGAATATGAGTCTTTATAGTTATAAAAAAATTATCTAGTTATTCATGTTAAAATAAATAATATTTTCCTATTTTCTGAAAAAATATTAAAAAGTGCCATATTCAATCATCAAAATGATCATTACATTTAGACATTTTTATAGAATAAAAAATAGTAATATTGAATTTAATATATATTTTTTTAATATATAACATATTCCTGAAAACGTTTTAATGAAAATATAGACATGGGAGAAATTTTTCCTGACTGGAGAGAGAGATAATATCAGTTTTCATTTAACAAACACTGTTGTTCTCCTCACTACATAAAAATAGGGAAATTAATGTAAAACATATAATATTCTAAAATAAAAATAGATAATGAAGGAAATAATATTTTGTATGGATAGATCATATAATTTCATCAACATGAATTTAAGCTTAAATAATTTCTATAAAATTATTTCGAAGCCTAAAAAACCTTACCTCATATTTTTATTTCATCATTAGCACTCTAAACACCTCTATATTAAATTTGAATTCATAATAATTATATACCATAACCATAATAGTACCTATACTACCTTAAATTATTTACCTATAACATTTTATCACATTTTCATTAATAATATTCAATTATCGTCAACTTTTTCACCGGTTACAAATTCATTTTGTCATGTATGTTTTTGTTTGAAAGTTACGGTCTTTTGAATTTGATCATGGATCCTTCATTTATAGTATATTAATCATGATATAAATATTACATATATTAATTATATATTCATAATTATATATTTATAACCATTTAGTAAACTAATAATGAAAAATTAATTAAATTATTATTCGGAGACGGTAGACCATACGTAAGCTGAAGTAATGGTCTTATTTTTTGATTAATGGAAGTAAAGAAATGAAAATACCAATTTTATCATAAAATTATAAATATTATATATTTAATATTATATATATATACATTAATCGCTCATAATAACTAGAAATTAATGATGGGGATGAAAAATTAAACATTACACTACATGGAGGTGGTAGTCAACTTGATTGCATGAGAGATACATTCATTTACCATAGGATGAAAAAGAAGTGAGAAATGGATGTGAAATCATCACAATAAAATATCATTATATTTATGATATTGGAGTAACACATTTTTTATTGATATCATATTATTATATAAGGTAAAATATGATATAATATTGAAAGTGATCAGCTAAAATTTGTACCTCTTCTACATCCTCTTTTTACAACTCTTTAGTAACCATTTTGATATTATGTCCAATACATGTTCAAGAGAGATTAATTTCTACTATAACTTCAGTACATCTATGACCATCCACTAAAAATCAATAAATATAGGATCAATTGCTTTCCCCGTTATATTTAATAATACATTACCCTTTATTTAATGAACATGCCACATTGATCACATTCTTGAGGTGGTAATGTACTATTCTGTCATAATTTTCATTTAACAACAATCATTTTTTCTATAACATATTCAACTCTATAGGGTGAATATATTATTTCAGCTATTATGATAAGTACATATGTCACATATTTCCCTATAATGATAATTTTTTCATACCATTAATGAAACAATTTCTACTTCTGACACCAAATTGTGAGTCGTGTAATATTTTTAATGAACCTTCAATTGGTGTCAGTAATATGCAATAACAATATCATTCTACATAATAAAACATCTCAAAAACATCATTGATATATCTTTGTAAATCATAATACTTTCTCAATTATAGGGTAGTGTCGTCACAGTTTCAGTAATCAACCATCCCTTCGGCTCATTGAAATTTTCTTCAAATTCATTATTCTAAATGAATATAACTACATTCTAAGATTACCCATTAAAAGGATTAGATAGTTAAGGAGATCATTCGCAAAAAATCATTTATTTAACTACTCAAGAAAAACTATGGGTTGAGTTTATAGTGGTTGGGATGGTCCATTATTCAATAACTTTTTCCTTTTGTGGGATCCAATAGAACAACGTTTCATGAGATTATATGACTAATTAATGAATCATTATATTGAAAGAATTTATTCGTGTTAAAATTTTGAAACAAAATATCATTCTTTAGTAAATATGTTATAATCCTCAAGTGATTATCATACTCTTCATTTCACATTGTATATACTGAAATACTTCCAATAAAGGCTTCCAAAAATAGATTAAGTTAATCTATAAATCCTCAATTTATCTAATATGTTAAGATATTCAGGGACTGAGCAAGAGAAAATGAATCACAATTAATTAATTATATCCTTTACTCAAATGGGAATTGTTCTTGGGTATGTATTAAATTTTGAACATAAAATTATAGTATCCAGATCAATGATACATCTAAGTAAAATATTTATCTCTAAAAAATTGATCAATAAATATTAAAAAAGGGAAGAGTATACTTATACTTGATCATTATCATGTTATTCTATAGATAATTAATTTATAGTTCCATTAATTGATATTTATTTTTTAAAAAAGTCAAGGTAAAATCAAAGGTTACTAACCTAGATAAATGAATCGATTATCATGATTTTGATAGAGTTTTATCTTCAATTTCTATAACTCATTCAGGGAAATTATTTACACTATATTTTAACTACGGGTATCATTGGTTAGGAGTTCAATTAAGGAAACAACTTCAATCATTAAAGGAATAATTAGAATCTCTCCAAAGGGATGTCAACTGACACATATACTATAGTAATATCCTAAATATTATTTTAATCCCAAAACATATGTGATAAAAACACATTTTAATTATAATTAAGACCCTTCAGATGGATATAATTTCCATAGGAATTGCATATTTTTCCTCAAACTAAAATAAAATTATAGGTTTGTTAAAAATATAAAATATGGATTTCATTCCTTAGTAATTGATATGTGATCTATATATATATATAAATATATCCAATACATTCCTAGAACTGCAGAAAATTAAAATAGAGGGTGAATAAACAACTTTACATTAAACACATTACCATTAATAATAACTTTAGAATAATGATAGACATGATATCTATCATCACACCATTTGAAGTTTTTATAAAAAAAATATAACATCTAATCAATGAGGATATGAAATTAAATTCCATGAGAATTTTTCTAATATATTTAAATTCATATAACTATACTCATATTGGATACATCAATAATTGAGTGTACTTATTACCACATCAACATTATAATTAATTCCACAATCACATTCGAAACCCAAAACAAAAATCGTGAAAAATAATAAAAAAATTAATTAGAGTTATCAAAAATGAATGATCATTCAAATTATTTATAATTATTGGAAACTAATATTCAATCTATGACACCTTAGTTTTACCCTTTGTTATCCATGATCATAATATATTTAAATCATTCATAATGGATAATAATAAAAATTTTATTTAACCTAAACATATATTTTTGGAGTGTCTATCGAGTTTTTTTGTCTTTAATACACTCATTGTGAACGAGTGAAGATCAAGATAATACAAAAAATTACAATTTATTGTTGTTACCCCTTAGTGGATTTGTTCTGTAGTCACATCAATAGGCTAGTATCCATATATATATCTGTACAGTCTAGGAAAACCACACACCTTCCATTGTTATAACTTAGAAAATTATCTTATACATAAAATTATAATACGTTTTCAAAATATTTTTTCCTCATCCCAGAATCTAAACATACCTACACCAGCCCAAAATACCAGCTAAAAATTCCCAAAAATCATATATAAATAATTAATGCAAATTATTATATTTATATCTATTAAATATCATTATAATATATTAAAATAGCATAATGGTTTATTTTCATTGGATTAATGTATAAAAAATAACTAGTATAAAAAATATTTGTCTCATTTCCCATTATTTTATTAATAACTATAATTATTTTTTGACATAACATCCATAAAACCAATCTTTAAAACCATGGGAAATGAAACATAAAAAATGGTGAGAATATATTTTCAGTAATGGTAGACATAAGGGATATTAATAAATTATCTTAACAGAGAAAAATAGTATAATAAGAGTAAGAAAACATTATTATAACATAAAATAATCATAAACAATTATTCAATGATCACTAGTCATAAATTAGGATATTAGGGTTTGTCAAAATAGTATACATAACACATTTTTGTGTGAAATCATCAATAATCGGTCATGAGCCTTGACAATGTATCATTATAATAATGCATAGATTTTTAGAATGAACATGAGAATATAAAATAACATCATTAAATTTGGTTTACTACTAATAAAATCATTGTGGACTATATCCTATAATGGAAAATCCTACCTGGTCATTTCCAACATTATATTCTGAGTAACTTATATATATTTAATTATATCATCACTTATGAATTTAATAACCCCATAATACATTAGTGTTTTCTAAAATCTATCATCATTAAACAATGATTTGTATGACTATAATGGACTAAATCATCGTCATGAGCTATGTCATGCTGATAAGTCACTTACACATAATCCACATATATTTGTGTAACAACATTAAAAACATTAATCATTACATCAAAAAATAATCCATTGATTTAAAATTGCTTGGATAAAAAAATCATTATAATAATTAACAATATTAATGAAGAAATAATATGTTAAAGTTGGATTATGACCCCTATAAATTAGTAGAACCATCAAAGTATATTATTACAGATGAATATACATTTAAAAGGACACTAGAATAGTTATTGAGTAAAATAAAATTTACATTTTGAAATGAAATTATTTAAATTTAAAATTTTAAAAAAATATTAACAAACAAATTATCTATGAAAATAAATATTGGAACATGAATGTATGGTCTAGAAATAGTAAATTTCATGACCATGGTAAAATTCAATAGTTGATTTTACGTTAAAATTTTAATTCCTTTTTTATTTTTGATAAACAGACAAAAGAGATTAATTTTCAAAATAACAATAGTATTCCTTTTTTAGAATATATCATGGGTGAAGATTACATTTAAAATATTTGGATAATATTGAAATCATTCTTTGATACATTATAAATAAATCATGATTTTGAAGGAAAAATTATTGGTTAAATATAGAAATAATGTAAATTTTCCATAAAAAAATTATTTTAGACTCATGAGTACTAAATATGACTAAAATCAAATTAGATCATTTCAAAAAATATATAACCATATGAGATGAAATTATATATCATTTGAATAATTTGATCATATAATTTCATCATAATAAAGATATTTATAATCAATTCTTGTAAAAATGAGGTGTTAACATAAAACCTAACCTTGTGTTTGAATTTAATAAGAAGTACTCTAAAATGAAATAAAATCAATTTAAATTTATTATAATTCTATACTATAAAAATATTTATTACATTAATATAATACATTGTTTACTTCATACATTTTATGATCAATTTATTAACAATATTTCATAATCATAATATTTTCAAGTGTCAACTATTTTTTCTCATGTATGTTTGGGTTCAATAATTATGGTAAATTACCATTGATCTTGGTAAATACATCTCCATAATGTAAATCATTATATAAATATTATAAATTTTTATTATATAAATATTTATAAACATTAATAAAAAATACTGTTGATAATTTTTTTACATGACCAGGTGGGGATGGTAATCATTACGTATTCAGGAGCAATGATTACATTTTTAGATGGATGGAAAAAATAAAGGTCAATTAAAAATAACCTTTAAGTATTCATTATTATAACATAAATGTAATATATATATATATATTGAACCTATTATAATAAATACCCATTTAAGATAGGTATCGAAAATGATTTATATCACTACGTGGATGCAACAGTACACATGTATGCATGAGGTATACATTCATATATCATTCTATAGAAAGTGATAGGAAATGGTTTTTACATATTCATAAAAACAAATCAGTGTATTTATGATAATTTAGTAATTATTTTTTGTTTGATATAAATTTTTTAGATATGGTCTAATAAAAAAGAAAAATAAATGAAATCGATAATGATTTTTAAATATTTTTTAAGATACCACATTTTAAGTAAACTTTTAACATTAATGATTAGTCTTATGAGAAGAAAATAATATCTACGATGATGTGAAATAAAATAGGATGGTGTGGGGCTTTGTTTGGCTAATATTGGTACTCAAATTGTGTGAATAGGGGAAGCGATGTTTTCCCTTTTATATGTGAGGTGGTGACACATGTGGAAATATATAAAATATTTCAAAACTATTATGAATATTTATGTTTAATTTGATCCAAATGGACAAGGAATATAAATATGTATAATATAAATATTTAATATATGGTAATATTATTAATTATATCGGCGTCTATGCAATTCCTACCCTTATCTTTTTGCTTAATCCCCCAGTAATCCCTTTTTATCCTTAACCATATAAAAACAATTTAGTATCTTAATATTCTCTATGACAAAAAATTAAGTTGAAAATATTTTATTTTATTAATTATACTATTTAAAAATATGGAATTCCTATTAATATATTAAATTTATTCAATAGAAATATTTTATTTTTAAATATGTGTGGAAAATGAAATGAAAAAATGATTTATAGAAAAATAGATTTTAAGCATGAAATATTATATACATCTATTCTATGACATGTAAAAACATTAAAAGTAATGGTGAAATATATAATTGAGTATATAATATATAAATATCACCATAATAATAAATATATAGTGACTAATTTAATTTATTAAGATAAAAAAACACATTTTATGAAAAAAACAAATTTTAGACGAATGTTTTTTTATTCCAAAAAATAATCATATACTAAAATCATATATAAGGATGATTCATATTTAATTAATTTTAATATTCATCATTAATGAATAAATAATTTTAATTAATATAGAATTCAAAAGATAATTTCCTTTTCTCTTGAAAAAATTGAATGTTTTAAAAAAATTGGTATGAAACTATTCCATAATAAATAATTCATTTTTAAAAAATCTTTAGAAGTCACCCTTAGCTAAAATTGAGATTAGGATTTCAAAAATGATATTAATTATGTGCAATAAACTATCTAAAAATTGATAAACTTTAATTATATTATAATAAATATAGTGGTATACTATTCTAGAGTTTATATTGACTTCGTGTTGTGCGTAATAAAAGAAATAAAATTCATTAATAATATTGGAATGGAAATAAAAATAACATCTTTGGGTGATACAAAAACCATTATGATACCTTCATGTTTGTCAGAGTTATATACAAAACAATTTATAAATTTACCATGTTACATTTATCACTAGTATGAAGCATATTACAGGTGAACCTAACTTCCCTTCCGTGATTCATGAACTAAACCTATCATGAAAATTATCTAATAGAAAATTGCATAAATCATAGCAAAACACAAGTTGGTCACTCAAGGTGGAAATAAATCAATAGTAACAATGAACACCAAAATAATAATTCCAATTCTATGGTATCATAGAGGTCCACTATAGTATTTTTCATCATGCACTGGCATTATTCCTCAACTCAGGTTCAGACAATCCTATCTATATTCAAATAAGTCCCAAAACATACCAAAATAAAAATTCTTTGACACTGCTTTTTAATGACCCAAATTGAAACCCCCAATAAAATTTGTGGTTTAATATACCCTCATGTGAATATCCCCCATATACATGTTTTTATACTTGAAATTAGTTCCTTGGATGTAATATGGTGAGACTACACACTCAGTCACATATTTTTATAAATCACAATTAAAATATCCGAAATAAGAAATAAAATAAAAAATAACATCAAATTAAATATCGATAAAGAAATTTGGGAAAATATACCCATAAACTAACAAGATGGATATGAATGCAAGACCAAATAAAAGGAATCTCATTACTATGTGAGGTGACCTAATAATTACATACACATATATATGAAAATAATAAAATAATATTAAAAAAACTTTAAACAATACCTTCTTAATAACCATAATGGATTAGGGTCTTTTAATACTAGATACATAAAAATATTATTTCAGGAAAGATCTTCAACGTCTTACATAATATTAATGCCATATTATTCACATCATAGTCATACCATTATAAAAATAATTCATTATATTCTAGGGATGTGGAACATAAGAAAGGATTATCTAAGAAGCAATGTTATGGTAAATATGAGGGTTTTTAATTTATGATCATATAAAATCATAACATAGTTATTGGGGTATGATATCAGGATTATTAATTATGATGTTTACACCCAATATGTCATATATAATTAACATGTTTCTTGAAATATAACATTTCCGTTGAAAATTCTGTGAATAATAACCATAAAGAATCCTTACAAATCAGTAATGATCCATGATGAAGATCCAAATAATTTAAACATGTCAGAGTACTTTTTTAGCACAATAATCTAGATTAAAAATCACAATAATATCATCAGAATCATACATTCATCCTATAATCATATATATTGAATAATTTAAAAAATTGTATTAGTAACTTATAAATAGTTAACCACTCTATTTATTTGGTGTTTTATAACTCGTTTATCTCTAGAGAAATTCTCTACGTAATTATCTCTTAAGAGTTTCATAACACATTAATTATTATGAAATGAATTAGAGGGAAATTATAAACCCACCCATATCTGGTATATAATTTATCCATCTATCCATTATCTATAATAAAACCAACCATACTTATTTTATAATGTTTACACCTATCCTTGTTTTATAATGAATCTTTCAATAAGAAAATTAAAAATATACATATGTGTGATATAATATTATAAAACATTAATCATATACTCATAGCATAACAAATGGAAAATAAATATTTTTTATAAACATCTCTTCATCCTAATCGTATACCACCTAGATAAATAATACGGATGGATTAATTTGATAATATCTCCAATAATATAAAAGTAAAATCAAAAGATGATATTATTAAAAAAATTAGTAGGATTAAAATAAAAATTCATTTTGAAATCAATTATATTAAATTAGTAATGTTTCAAAATACTATGGAAACTTATTTCATTGAAATTAACATTGGATAATTTTTAACCAATCTTCCATACGTTGACCATTTTTTATAGTGGAAAATTTTAGTCGTGCAATAATTGTTAAAAAATGATTTTATTCACAGCATTGGAAAAAAGTATATGTTTCATAAAATGAAAAACTGTTTTTAAATAATATATGTATATTGAAAATAATGGTTAAAAATGAATTTGAACACATATTTTTTGAAATTTAAATACATCCATAAAAACAATTCAGAGAACATAGTTATGGAGGATAATGATTCTAAACCAAAAGATGATAAAAGGTCTATTTTTCTTTAAACTAATGTATTAGTAATTTTTAGAACAAAAAAGATTAAAATTATACTAGAATATCATAATTCGAAAAATAAATAGTTTAAAATAAAATAGAATGTTTTTATCTGATAATGACTATATTAGTTTCCCCAATGGGAAGTCAATCACAAAAAATCCTAATTAAAATGACTTTGAAACATAAATCCTTTACCTCATGTATTTTTTTTTCATATGATTTTAAAGCTCCAATATAATAAATATATATTCATTAGGCATATATTCCAAATATATTTTTATACAAATCATATTATTTAACATTTCTTTAAAATCTCCAATTATCATTTTATAAATATTTTTTCATTAAATTGATCATTTGTCTGGAAAGTGGTATGCTTTCCATGTATATTACAATTTTATGGTTCTATACCTCAAACACTAGAAATGGTTTCATTATCACTAAAATATAAATCATGAAATATTTATCATATTTATTATTTTATACACTTCTATAATAATTAATATAATGTGGTTATGACAAAATAATTCTATCACCTTGTTGAGATGATATTCTATATGTATTCCTGATCGATTCCTCTAATTTTTTATGGATAAAATAAAATAAAGAAAAATATTAATTCTACATTATAAAATAATTATTATATTCTAATTTAATATATATTCATAAAATATATCCATATTTTCGTCCATGTAATTTTGAAATGAATGCCCAATCACATAACTTCTCAGAGTCGATATTCAACTTATACACAGTGGTGACATTATCTTTTCCCAATAGATAATAATGTATGATGGTGGAAAGTATATTATATTTATAAAATGATATTAATTTATATGTATCATATATAATCATTTATTCCATCATTATAACCTACCATGAATGATAGTAATGGAGAATGGGTTATATCACTCTAGGGAGGCGGTAGTCCAAACATATGCACGAGTGATATTTATTTTCCAATTTTATGGAATGAATAAGGAAAATTGATTCCCCATAATCATAAAAACATTAAAAATTTATTTATATAGGGCCCCAGTAATGAACATTACTTAATCTTTAGTTAAGTAAAAAAATTGACATTAATTTACATCGAGGATCTTTTGAGGTTTAGATCAATAGTGAATAAGGATATAACCAATAAATTACAACTTAAAAATTATAAAGTAGAAAATTTTACTCATTTTCTATTTTTTCATAAAACAAACACTTTTAAAAAGAAACATAGTTTTGTTTCATGTTTAAACATCATAACTTTTACTTGATCCAATCCATTACTATATCACCTTTAAATCCTATGAAAAACATTTCGTACTTGGGATGAGTATAAAATTATTTTTAAGGGATACAAAAATAAAGAAAAACATTTATCCTTGTAAAAACATTTAAACCATGAATACATTATTATAAGTCATTACATTTCAACTTTAAGAATTCATAAATCTTATTCAATAAATATATTCTCACTGCATACCCTTTTTTAACCAAAATATTACCATAAACCCCATAGAAAAAAATATAAATTATATAGGTAACATGTGACATAATCATACTTATATGAAATAAAATACTATCAACATCTAAACATAGATCTTTTTTGTTTTTTATATTCCATTTGTATTACTTATTATCATGTTATATAAATTTCATTTTTATTTGAGTTCATAGAGAAGGTTTTGTTGATAATCGACACTTGAGTCAAAAATGACCATGTTATGATGGAAATTGTCTATGTGGTCATAAGTCCATCATCTCTAGAATATTTTTATTGACCTAATAATAACATTTATATAAAAATTATTCTATTAAATCAAACCATTTATTTATAATATGAAAAATTAACAATGTTACATTCATGAAGATAGTAGGTTGTACGTACAAATGAGTAACATTTCCCATTTTCAATTGATAATTATAGAAATAAGTTTTTTATTATTTTAACCTTCTAGAATGATCAAAATATTATTAACATCACAATAATAATTTGAATATAATAATATATATCATACAAATGATGTGGTGAATGAACATTATTCACATTGCATCGTGGAGTGATAGTTCACATGTACGCATGAATGACATTATCATTTTTATGTGTATAAAAAGTAATAACATAATGGAAATGTTATTTTTTACAATGATAAATATGTCATTAATAAATTATAAAGATATTTGTTTTGATTATAAAACTCTTTGAGATAAGATTAGGGAAACCAAATTATATCTGTTCGTAGAGGTGATAGTTCACATGCACACACAAATGATTCATTCCTTTCTTATTTAATAAAATTGTAGATGAATTTGGGTGATAATATTATCAAAACAAAATATAATTATATTTTTGATACTAGAGTTATTATGTAATCTAGGAAGAAGATGATTAAAAATAAGTGTAATAAGAATGAAAATAGAAATTTGTAAAAAAAATTGATACCTCTTCTTCAGTTGATCACCTTTAAAGAACACCTTAATACATTAAAATGTTTCTAACACAATTATATAAATTATCCATATATTTTATTCCTCCTTAAATAAATATATTATTGTGTCAAAAAAATTTCATAATTAAATTTAATTAGTTATTTCTTAAAAATTATAAAGAAATAACAATGTTGTAGGTAATATTTTTATCTTTATAATTACTATTTATAGTCAAAGTTATCACTTATAAAACACCATATTAAAAAAATTGTAATAAGATACTTGTTGATGTCATTTTTTCCTTTACATTAAATTAAACGTTATAAATGTCTCAATCAAATCAAAGTGGATTCCAAAGGGAAAACGTTAGGCCCAAGGATTGTCTTGGTCGGCCATAACTCATCCAATATGGTTAGGACAAGTGTTATGATAGTATTATATTATTATAATATTATTTTTAAATTTAATTACCTCGTTTACCTCTAATAGTGGTAAATAAAATACTAAAATTACTTTTCAATACAAGTTATTTTGATCTTATTAAACCAGATATTCCATACTGAGTAAAAAAGTTATGTTATTTTTGGAAAATTTAATTCACAAAAGTGGAAAAAATAAATATAAAATTAATATGGTTTTCTGAATGAGAAAATTGGGTTTTTAAAATAAAACATTCAAAAGTTCACATAGTTTTTCTATTCAATTTCAATATAAAAATTCATCAAATTAACTTTATTGGATTGAATTATAAAAATATAAAGTCATTATGATTTAAAACCAATTAAAAGGAAAACATGATGATATAAATTAATTAATCTAAAAAGAAGTTTTCAATTAAAATGTAGCATTTTCATTATTCATTAAAAATTGAATATTATCTGAGAAATACCAAAAATAAACCAAATTAAATTTATATATCTCACATACAAATAAGAAGTTTATTTTATAAAATGGAAAATATAAAATTTAGAAAAACCAGATTTAAAAAAGTGGTCACAGTCAAAAAGAGATAAAACTAGCATTTGAAAATATTATTGTATTTATGCATAAAATTGGATTTTTTCTCATTTTAAGCCTCTAAAATTTATTAGAAGAAAGTAAAAATATTATTAAATTTCTGTAAAAATAATATATTTATGTCAGTTAATTCCTTCTAATAAAGTGTCTAGTGGATAACATCCATTTAAAATTACAATATTAATAATATATTATTTTTTACTATAACTCATTCTTGGGTGAAACATAATATTTCAGATAAATTCATTGTTTTGTATAGAGTACACTATCTCAAAAAGAATCCCATTTCATATAAAACTATTATATTATTCACAAATATTGATAGGTATGAATATTTATTATTTAATAATAACTTGGGTTATTACATCCTTCACCCCTTTTAGAAATTGTGTCGTTGTAATTTTATTCCCTTATTGAATAAGTGGGGGTATTTCACCCTCATAAAATATTCAAATTCCCATGTTTCCTCTTCAACTATATGGTTTTTCCAAAAAAAATCATAACCTAAAAAATCAGCTTATTCTGTAGTACTAGCTCTCTATGGTCAAGAATCTGGACTTGTTGTTCCTTATAAGATATATTCTCTTCCAACAAAACTACTTCTAGACTCAAAACATGAGATGATTCCTATATATGATTTCTTTAGATTGAAACATGAAAAACATTGTGTACCTAAGATAAAATCAGAGGTAAATCCACTTGATATGAAATTGATTCAACATTAACTACCATTTTATAAGATCCAATAAACCTTAGACATGACTACCCTTACCAAAATAGATCACACTTTTCCATGGTGAATCTTTGAGAAATACATGATCAACTAACTCAAAAGAAATATCCTTTCTTTGGTTATCTATATAACTTTTTATCTGCTCTGATCTGTTCTCATAAGCTTCTAAATAAAATAAAATAAAATTCCATCTCTTCTAACAATTACAGACCAATGAACTTTCTTTTCCCATATTTCATCCAAAAAATATAGAGTTGGACACTGTTTTCTGTATAATGCCTCAAATGGTTCTATTTGTATATGGGATCGAAAATTGTTCTTATCATAAAACTAATCCAACGAAGGATGTTGATCCCAACTTCCTTGGTAATACATTTAACAATCATGTATCATTTACTCTAATGATTGAATTTTTCATTCTTACAACCCATTTGGTCAAGGATGAAAAGTTGTACTAAAATATAATTCATTAACCAACGAAATCTGGAGGCCTTTCCAAAAGTTATAAGTTAACCTAGGAGAAAGATTAGATATAATGGTGAGAGTAACTCCATGTAACAAGACTATATCTTTAATATACAACAGAGAATGTTGATCTTGAGATATTATATCTTGATTTATAAAAAAAATTAGATGATATAGCCAATTAATTAAAAATAACCCATATCACATTGTTACCTCAAAAAGTAATTGGTGATAACACTTAAAAATACATAAATGTATTTTCCCATTTCCACTCTGCCACTGGAAAAGGATGAAGTAAACCTTTTGGTTATTGTCGCTCTGCATTAACCTATTGGAAAATCAAACATTCCAAGAAAAAGAAAGAAATGTCTCTTTTCCTTCCATCCCACTAGTAATACTCCATATAGAGACATGGTTTTGGATTTGTAAGACATTGGCGTATTTTGAAGAATATTTATGAACCCAGATGCTGAGTCGAAATAGGAATTCAGGGCCCTGAGAGCTTCGGTATGGTGATATTTAAAAATATGAATATGTTTTTGTCCCATATGCACTTTTTCAGTCCAAAGGAGGAATTACTCACACTCGGTGTCTGAGATCAAATATTTGAGGTCACGGTTGAGTCTGGAACAACCGATTTACCCTAGTCATGACATAATGTTGTACAATCTAGATATTTTATATGGGGAATTAATTGATGGATTAATTTATTAAATGATAATTTAATTAATTAATTAAAACTAAACCTATCCTAATACTAAACGTCATTCATGTTAGATAGACACAAAAGGAGACTACATCTCTCCCTCTCATTATCCATTATCCTCCATTGGTAATGAAGGAAAGAAAAATAAAATTGATGTAAATATGTGTCTATAGTCCCTGTTTTTTATGCAGATCATTATTAGATAGAGAAGCAGAACGATCCAAGCATCGTTCTTCAACTGAAGCTTTGGTGTTTCACCATCAAGGTTGGTAAATTTTATTTATAGTTCCTATCCCATTCTATTGGGTATTTTATAAGTTTATAGAGACTAATTTAAATTATATTTATCCCTTCTAGGAATATATATTTGTTTTTGGTTGAATCAGGGGAAATTAGGTATTTTTACAGGTGATTACATACCGGAATTTCCAACTGCATGGCATGTAATCCTTTGGCACACACTATGTATGAATGACTATTTAGGGTAGTTAATATTTGGGGACTAAACACCCTATATAGGGTTTACACACCATGTAGTACCCTGACCCATGGGGCTATGGGAAATGGATTTGGAATCCGTTTAAAAACTACGTATTCATGCACTAACACATGACCAATGTAAATGGACATGGATCTAGTACCTATACACGATTTACCTAAGTAGCCATGGTTCGTTTGAATAGGGACACCCTATGAACCTCTTGTACATGCCGCGTATGCAAACATGGGTTATAATCTATGTAATCCAGTTTCATGACTAGGTGCTTGGGTGGGCTCACACGCCATGTCTACCCCCGTGCACATCGTGTACTACTAGGTAATCTCATTAAGAACATCTGCCTTATGTATCTCCATCTTTGGGAATCAAATTTAGACTTGTGATTAGCTTATCCTGAGTATTTTTCTACAAAGAATGTAATGGTGGCCTCGGATTAGGCATATAAGTTACGAGGTGACATGTTTCGATCAAGACACTTGGGTAGCGGTGAAATATCTTGGGCAGTGATCAGGGTGAATCACTAGGTTGACTACAGGGTTTATACACTTATGTTCGACATTAGTATGTGAGTACCCTACCCATGGAACGGATACTACAAGATGTATGATAAGTAGGATTCACCTTTTAACAAGGCATGACGGATGCTAGAGATCTGTGTCGTTCTTAGAGAGAGAGAGAGACTAGGACAAGTACTCCCTTATGGCACCAGGGAGTGGGTTTTCCAACAACTCTATTTAGTAGATACAGGACTCACCGCATCATGGGTATGGGTTCTTTTACATTCGGATTGCTCTTTCAGACTAAGCATAGTTTTGAATAATTATTGACTCACAAGGAAGAGGAGCACTTTCCCCATAGAGTTGTGTCCTTTCTATGTGACATAATATTATGAGGGTGAGTTAGTACTTGTCAAAGTTGATAGTATGAAGGTGTGGTGATTGAGTTTCATATACGTGGTTGGTTAGGGAAGATATGTGGGATACTAGGCATCATTTATGTTCTTCCAGAACTATTGATACTCTCTTAATGGTATCAGGTGCAGGTTCTCATATCTTTTGTTAAGATAGATAGTTCTCCCCTACCGTGTTATAGAATGGGCTCTCCATACTCGTGATAAGGTAAAGAATTCCCTCCTCTATTAGAACAGGGTGCAGGTCATCTGTTTGTGGATTTGGTACTCCCCTATCCTGACCAAGGTATGCGTCCACTATATATGATGTATAGAGAGATTTTTTACTCCCCTACTATGTTAGGATGTGGATCCAAAATCATAGGAGTTAGTAATCACATGTAATTTCCATGGAAGAGGTCCACCATAAAAATCAATCTATCATAGTCGGTAGTCCCTTGTCATACCAGGGTGCATCTCCTATAGAAAACTATTGGTAATCCTCTACCAGGTTAGGGTGTGGGTCCTCACCTATGGAGTTTTAATACCCCATCTCCGAGAAGCACTGAAGAGAGGGTCCTCTATCCTGGGGTCAATCCACTCTTGTTGTGCTAGGGTGAAGATATTGCATGGTTAATGAGCCAGCAGAGTCCGTACTCCCCTGTCCTATATGGGTGTACATCCTCTTTCTACCAAGTTTTACTCCCATACCAGTTTAGGGTGTTTGTTCTTGATTTAAGAAGTGTTACTCCCTTTTTGTACCAGGGTGAGGGTCCTTCATGAGTGGTACACCCCTATTGGACAATGGCATAGTTCCTCACATACAGAGTAGTAAACCCCAATCTCAGAGTAGTAGTGGGGAGCAGGTCCTCCATTAGAGTTGGAGTAGGATCTCTCTTGGTTGTGGTATATTGTTATGACCAGTGGACCCCTCCACATGATGTGAACAATACTAAGTTATGATTTTGTGCTCCCTAGACAGATGGAGGTGAGGGCCACTCTCTATAGGAGGAAAAAGTTTTCATAGTTTAGAAAGGATCTATTATTCCGTCAAATGGGGGGCAGTGGCATGGTCTGTGTCCCTATTTTTCCTCTTCTATAGAATATGCACATGGTTCATAGTGTATAGAAGATATCATCAGCTGAAAGGTAGTGGTGAAGTGCAGTTCCCTCTGTTTCATATCATAGAGAATATGCACATATTTCATGTTGTATAGTAGTAATTCCTTAACTTTAGGGTAGTGGTTAAGAGTGGTCCTCTCCTTTTGGTTTCATTGGCCTCATTTTGGGAAAATATTTGATATGGTAGAACCTCTAGTGGTGAGAACTATAGATGGACCATTTAGGTTGTTCCTGATGGATCACGTTCTCTCAGACATACCATTCAAAATGGTAGAGTTGTTGTTGTTGGAGTGTATATCTAGGATGGGTACCTTCTAGGATGACAGAGCCCATGGAGTGTGTACTCCTAGTTTTATGTGTGCCTTTAAAGCCACAAATATAATCATCTTGTTGGATATGAGGTCAGAACATTGTGAGACATCGATTATGATTCCAGAATATCTTGGTGATGTTTCCGGAAGTCCTTACAGTTTTGTCACATTCTAGGTTGAAACCCCTTGAGGACTGAGTATTCTTTCCACTTATATGGCCATACTTTTATATTAGTTATTATCCTTCTTTGGGAGGCAAAGATGAACTGGGTATTCGATGTGACTTCCATGTTTATTTTCTCTATGTTGTATGAGTCAACTCTCCTATAATAGAAAACACAGACTTGATGAGAATTACATCATCTCACTATGTCAAGCTCCTTGTTTTTGGATGAGTGTACCTTCACTCTCTTGTTGGGTTGAGCTGCGGGACAGTGTATTTTCCTTACTATCCTACTGGGGATTCTTCTCTAGAATTGGTTGACTAGAACAGTAGAGGATGATTCATGCTTGAGTTTATCTCTCTATGGGTTACCTCTGGCTAGGTTGAGTGGACTATCACCTTTTAGTTGCTCCGTTTTTTTGGGGTTCTGTGGATCCTACACAGTGTTTTATACTCACCCCTACATGGTAATTTCATTCACATGTCTTGTGTATTGAGAAGAACATAATCCTTTATATGAAGTCCACATAAGACCCAAGGAAGGTGGATCTTAGCAAACAAGACTGGCCAAGGTGTTATGGAAGTTGGGACAAGGATCTTTCTTGTAGTTACATTTGAAAGTGATACCCTCCTTCTGAGTATGTTGGATGATTTGTCAGGTTTCTTTAGGTGGGATCTTGTTCTACCATCTTAACCTTAATAATTCTACTATACTCGATTTTCGGATAGATGTATGCAAGAATTTCAATTTTAACTTTTTACATTTCATCATTGTTTCATTGAGGTGTTTTTGGGTGGATGTGTACAGGTGCTTCAATAAAAGGACTCCACATGTTAACTTATGCCTTCATAGCATGTCACCAACCCATGGCCTATAGAGGCAAGCTTGGGGTAGTCATGGTTCGAGTCCCAGTATAGGTTAGGTCTTCACATAATGGTATCAGACCAAGGTCATTCCATGGGAAGTGGTTCGGACTTCTTCCCCTTAAAATGATTGTGTTGGATTTTATTGATAAAGTTTTAGGATTGTTCGAGTTTGGATCTCAGGATAGAGGTTTCAGTGTTGGTGTGGAATCTAACATATCCATTCACAAGGAAAATTAAAACCTACTTTTCTACTTGGTACATTAGAGTACAACTCCCAGGGGAAATAAAGGTACATTCATCATATAGATATGTGTTATTGGTTTTTACTATCCTTCTTGATTTAGCTCCCCAAACATACTATTTGAACATGGAGCATCCTGATTCTATTTCAGGAGGCCTCTATGAAGATATCTAGATAGGATTTAAAAGAATATTTATGATGATGATCTAGCCCATGATGAGTCTTTAGTGAAGGGCACTGATTCTGAGGCATTACTTTCGGGTGGTCTACAGTGGAGGCATCACATATAGTGTATTATCTTTTATTAGTATTTCAGGAATAGGACACAAGGAGGCTGATTGAACCACATTAGTTCTAGAGTTAGTGAACTTTGAGGTTCCAGGGTGATCTAGATTCCCAAGCAGCTGACGATTGGCATCGAGTCTATCACATGAGTTTTTATTTTGTGAGGACACCCCCTCAATTAGATGGTGGTCTTAAGAGATATATTTTTCTAGTTTCAGCTGGGAAATAGTGGAGATTGGTGATACAAACTCACAATGATGAAAAACTCACTTGGGTTGTGATTTAGAGACTCTTCAGACAATATTTTTATCCATCCATGCAGAGATCAGTTCGTATCTAGGATCTTCTGCAGCTTCGGTAGTGTAGAGTTAGAGTGGTAGGGGTTTTTTTGAGTTTTATATACCTATTGCGATAATCCCTAGATATTGTTTGAGATCTTTTTCTCGAAGAAGGGTCCTTTGAGAAGGGCTTCTTCTAGGTGATCTGGTTTTCTATGATTCTATTGTGCCTTCCAACCTATGTTGGAGTGTTGGAGTGAGCTCTCGTAGTAGAGAGCTTACTGTTAGAGGAACATGTAGATTTGGACCAAGGTGGTTGTCACAAGGTCACAGTGTCTAGAATAGTTTCCAAAAGGTAGGTGATAGAATTGTGGAAAAGGAGGAACACCCATGCCGGAACTCAGCCACATGGACCTATAGAAAAGGACCTGTTCTAGGTAATAGGTCAGCTATAGGAGAGGGGGTGTTATGCTTGGTATGTCCAGGAACATCATGAAATAGATTTTCTGACCCACCATGATACTGAGAGGGAGATGGCCGATGAGCCACCTAGGTAGTGGTAGTGCATGGAGTATGGAGTTCTGCAAGATGAAGGACAAGGATGAAGCGCTGGGATAGTAGTAAGAGGTGGTCCCTGCCACACCTAGGGAGCTAGAGGACTTGAGGGACGAAAGATACATGTCATACAAGACTTCAACCCAGAATCTCTGAAGATGAATATAGGTATTTATTATATCCATTATACTTTCTATAATATAATTTTTAGACACTATTTGGTGTACTCTTTCCTTCACAATTCTTTCTGGAGGTTTAAACCCAAGTGACATGGGGTGTCTGTAGAACACTATTTTGTTGTGGTTCAACATAGATTTCAATTCACTAGAAAGAGAGGTCCTTTAAAAACAAGACATTTTTCTATGATACAGATAAAACCATGCAGGCGAGTCAGTGGCATCTAAAGGAAACAATATCGGGGTTTGATGGAAAGTCCCTCTTACATTGGTTTTCAGGGAAGGTTGATAAGTGTAAAGACATTCTTCTAATTGTTATATAGCATTAGAGTTAGAGCCTATGATTTTACTGTAGTATATATTGGTTTCCAACCATTTTTACTTGGCTAGGATGCCACTAGTGGGTGTGAAATTTTTTTAGTTTAATATAATCTTCATCTAATAGTGGAAAAACAAATGTGGGGTATGCCTTGTTCTTTCTGTGTCTATATTCTCATGGTTGGGTGAGTTTCCATCCTCTCTTATTTTTTGGTGCCCTCTCATGATTGGGGTCAACCTTGAATGCAAGATTCTGGATAAGTTCATTAGATAGTTCATCCATTGATGAATGTAAACTATGGGGTTTTATTGGTATATGCATCAGGATAGCGAGGTGGTGTATCGCTAGACCCCATGATATCAGATGGACCGTGGTGCTGGGTACTTTTTCAACCTGTCAATGATAAGGAGACATGTGACCGTTTGTTTCATGATGTCATCCTAGTAGAATATACAGATAATAGTGGTTAACCTTGGTGCATTTCCCCTGAGTTCCTTTTAAGAATAATCAATAGAACCCATGGAGAGCCACAGCCGTGAGCGTTCCAGCATAGAGCTCAATTTCTTTTCTCTCAACCTAGAATTTTTTTTTCAAGGAAGAAAATAATGGAATGTAGTAGTGATGTAGAGACATGGATTTTGGATTATAAGGCATTGGAATATTTCCAAAACTAAGAACCAATTAGGCATAGGAATCAAGGGCTCCAAGATCCTCAATGCAGTGATTCTAAAAATGTTGAATATGTTTTTTCATGCGCAAGAAGTATTTATTAAAAAGATGAATAACTCATACTTGGAGTCTCGAAATAGATTTATGAGGTGGAGGTTGGGTCTGGAATTTAGTTTTTTACCCTAGACATGAATTAACGTTCTCCTCGCTAGATGTTTTTGATGGGGAATTAAATTTTGGTTTAATTAATTAAATGAGAATTTATTTATTTAATTAAAAATAAAACAAAACTTATACTCCCATCCCTCATCTTGGAGTGATATAAGGGAAGGTTTGGTCTCTCCCTCTATATCTCTTTTATTCTCCCTTGTAAATGAATGAAACATTGTTAAATTGAAGCAACGCGGTGTTTTCGGTCTGTGTTTTCCACATTGATCATCATCAGACTGAGAATCAGAATTGTCTAGGTGCTATTCTTAAACCATACCTTTTCTATTTCACAATCGAGGTAGGCATCTTTGTTTTATAGTCCTGATCCCACAAATTTTTTTCTTTTTGGAAGTTCTAGACTGTAATTAAAATTATATATTATCCATTCTAGTAAAATCTATGGGATTGGGTTGAATCCGAGCGAATCAGGCATTTTGGTAGGTGATTCATGACTAAAATAACTTACTACACAACGTGTAATCTATTGGCACATGATGTTTATGACTTCCTACATGGGAATGATAATATTTTGGGACTACATATCATGTATAGGGGTTACACGCCATATAGTACAACAACCCATGTGGGTATGGGACATGGCTTGGGAAGCTGTGTGAAAACTATATTTTCATGTACTAACACACGAAAAAAGTACACGGACATGGGGCCCAATATATGGGTTGAACTACATGGACAGGGGAAGGTTGAGGATGAACACACTGTTTACCTCCTATACATGTCGTGTACTAATAAATGGGTTGGAAACCATGTTATCAAATTACATGACCCGGTGCATTGGCGGGCACACAGGTCTTGTGTGCCCTAATGCATGTCATGTACAACTAGGTGATCTCATTGAGATCTTCCACCTTTTATATCTCCTTCTCTAGGAATCAAACATAAGAATGTGAGTGTCCTATCCAAAGTGTTTTCCTATATAGAATGTTATGGTGGCCTTAGTTTCGGCCAACGACATGTGTGGCAGTATGTTTCGATCAAGACGCTTGGGTAGCAGTGAGAAATTTTGGGTAGTGATCCAGGTGAACAACTGGGTTGACATGTGGGGTGGTATGTTTAGTGGTGCTTCACCTATGGAAGATATAAGTGCGGTTCTTAGAGAGAGAGACATTGGGACTGGTACTCCCTTGGGGAACCAGGGTGCAGGTTTCCATACCTCTTTGTTTAATGGAGATAGGACTCCACACACTGTGGGTGCGTGTTTTTTTACCTTTGGGTAGTTCTTTGAGATGAGATGTTGTTTGGAATATCATTAGACTCATGAGGAATAGGATCACTTTACCCAATGATATGTGTCCTTGTGAAGCGACATAGAACCATGCTGGAAAGTTAGTAATGGCCAATGAAGGTAGTATCAAGGTGTGGTGATTTATTTCCTTGGAATTTGGCATTTATAGAAGACATGTGGGATGTCGGGCATTGTTGATGGACATCCAGAACTATTGAAATCCCTTAATGGTTTAATTCAATGGTTTAGAATACTTTTTTTAAGTTGGATTGTGCCCCCTACTGTGTCAAGGTGAGAGCCCTCCATATACATGGGAATGTATAGTAGGTACTCCCCTGTTGGACCAGGCTGTGTTTCCTCTATTTGTGGATCCAATACTCCCCTGTCATGCCTAGGGTGTGGGTCCTCAATATATGATGTAATGAGAGATTAGGTACTACCCTACCATGTTAGGGTGCAAGACCTCTATCTTATTTGTTGGTACTCATCTGTCGTTTCTAGGTCACAGGTCCTCCATACATGTTGATCTAATATATTCGTTACTCCAATGTCCTACCAGGGTGCTTGTTCTCTAGCCACTGAGTGGTAATCCCCTACCAAGTTAGGATGTGGTTCCTCACTTACGGAGTATTACTCCCCCATCTCTGAGTAGTAGTAGGGACCGATTCCTCTAGTTTTTTATGGTACTCCCCTTCCATGTCAGGGTGTAGGCCTCTTATACTGAACAAATTGGCATATTCGGTACTCCTATGTCCTACTAGGGTGTCGGTGCTCTATCCACCAAGTGTTACTCCCCAACTGGGTTAGGGTGTGGGTATTCGATTAGCGAAGCGGTTCTCCCTTTTCATACAATGTTTTGTTTCCTTCATGGGTGGTACTCTCTTATTGGACAAGGGTACGAGTTCTCACTTATAGAGTAGTACTCACCCATTTCCAAGTATCAAAAGGGAGTGGGTCTTCCATTGAAATTGGAGTTGGAGATCCATTATTTTTGTGCTACAGTTACTAGGATTGGCCCCCTCCACTTGATTTGAATAGTACGTAGTTACGAGTTAGTGCTCCCTAAACATATGGATGTGTTGGAAACTCCCTGTAGGAGTGATTGTGGTTTTGCAGTTTAGGTAGGAGATAGTACCCCCTCCACTGTAGGGCAGTGGCGTGGCACAGGTACTTATATTTCCTCTCATATAAAAGATGCATGTGGTTCATGGTATAGAGTTGTACTACCTCATTGACAGGGAAGTGGAGAGGTAAGAGTCCCTCTATTCCTTCTCATAGAGATGATGCATGTGGTGCATGGTGTTGAGAAGTACTTCCTCAACTCTAGGGTACTGGTTTAGAGTGGGCCCCTCCTTTTGGTTTCTTTAGCCTTATGAATGGTGATGGTTGGACATCGCTGAACCTCTGGTGATTCTAACTAGATTTGGATCATATTGTTTGTTTCTAATGGAGTACATTCTCTTAGACATTTCATTGGAAATGGCAGAGCTTCTCCCAATAGATTGTATCTCTCATATGGGTTCCATTTGGGAAGGTAGATAACATGGAGTGTGTACTCCTCCATTTTTTTCTACCTTTGGAGACTCAAATATAATTATGTTGTTAGTTATGAGATCATAAAATCATGATACATGGAGTTTTATATGATTATATTTGGGTGATTTTTCTAGGATCCCTTGTGATGTTTTCACATTCTCATATTACACCCCTTGAGGACTATGTATAGTTACTACTTCTATGCCCATCCCATTCTCCTGGTTACTCTCTATTCAGGGGAGAGGAAGATGCGTGGGTTATTCCCCATGATTTCTGTGTTTAGATTCATGTGGTTGGATAATTCATCTCTCCTGCTATAGGTGATGAAGACTCGACATGAATTTTATCTTCTCACATTGTCGATCTCCTTATGTTTGGATGAGTTTACTTTCAATCTCGTGTTGGGTCAAGATATGGGACATAGTATTTTCCTTACTTTATTGTTGGGAATTCATCATTAACATAGTTGAAAAGTCATATAAAACTAAGGATTATTTGAGACGGATTATCTCTCTTTATGGGGATTCCTTTGGTTAGGTCTAGTGTACTGTCACCTTTCACTCTCTCCCTTTTCTTTTTGGGTTTTTGGTGAACCTATTGCTTGTGTTGTACTCACCCAGACATTGGATTTTCCCACACATGTCTTCTATCTTATGCAAACCATAGATCTTTCGATAGAGTCTACGGAGGACCCGAGGAAGGTGGGGCATAGTGAGGTAGACTGACTGTAGTGTTACTAGAGATGGGCTGATGAGAATTATAGAATTTAATTTTAGTAGTGATCCCCTCCTTCTAAAAAGGAGAGATGATTTTGTATTTTTCTGTTGGTGGGTTCTTCTTTTTATATATTTACTTCACTACTTCTACTGTAATTTGGTTTAGGATAGATATATTCATGCATTTTAGTTTAAGTTTTTTATATCTCTCCACTTTTACATTATGGTTTTTGTGGGTGTGTGCGTACATGTACTTCTGGAAAAGGCCACCATGAGTTTAGTTATTAAATAAAATCATATCTCAAACCCTTGTCTTATGGAGGTGATGTTGGAGTATTTGTGGCTTCATCCTTATCATGGGTCTAGTCTTCACACACCCGAAGGTCCCTATTTATCTTAGTGCTACCTGGAAGAAATTAAAATGTAGAACTATGAGCTTCACATAACAAATATTTCTTCAAATGTGAATCACAAGGAACACATAATCTCTTACCAAACCATAAAACATGTTCTTTATCAATGATAAATTCATGTGACATACCCTTTTGAATCAATTCTTCATTTTTCTTAAACTCACTGTCTTCCTTATATGTTTTCATAATTCTGTCTTATAGAGATGATTTCTCTGACTCATGAAGCAAAATAAGAGAATGTACAACACCAAAAACATCCAATACAAAATTCAAAAAATCATTAACCAAAGGATATTTTTCAAAATATATCATGGTTAATGTAGCATTAATTTTTTGACTCAAAGCATCATCCACTTTATTCACTTTTCGTGGATGGTAATTAATCATGCAATCATAATCCTTGATTAATTCTAAAAATCTCCTCTATCTTATTTTTAATTCCTTATATGTTAATATATAATTTAAACATTTAATATCATTATTTCTTTCACACTTTATACCATATAAACGATGCCACTTTCTTTTTAATGTAACAACAATAACTTTTAATTCAAAATCATGGGTACGGTAATTTAACTCTTGAGATTTCAATTCAGGTGAATCATAAAAAATTACCTGATCATTCTGCATTAGGACACAAACAAGTCCTTTAAATTAAGAATAATTGTATATATTAATTTCCCCATTCCTAGAAGGTAGGGCCAAAACTGGTGCATTTACAAATTTTATTTTCTACTCCTGATTACAATTATCACATTATTTTGTTCAGATGAAGTTAACTCCATTACATGTTAACTTAGCTAGTGGTCTAGATAAGTGATAAAAGTTTCATAAAATATTTAGTAATAACCATATATTCCAAAAAAACTATGAATATCAGTGATATTTTTAGGTCTTGGACACTCTTTAATAACTTCTGTTTTAGAAGGGTAAATAGTTATACCATGTTTAGAAACAATGTGACAAATGAATGAAAATTGGTTCAACAAAAATTTATTCTACTGATCATTCTGTATAGTTTCTTTTCTACAATGGTTTTCAAAAAAATCATTAAGTGACTTCCATTTTCTTCCTGAATTATAGAATATACCAAAATAAGATCTATAAACACAACAACAAACTAATCCACAAATTGATGAAAATATCCATTCATGACATTCATAAATATAGCAAGTGGATTAGATAACTGAAGGGGAATAACAAAAAAACTCATAATTTCCATATCTCATTCGGAACATTGTCTTTGTTATGTCATCCCATTTTCCCTTCAGCTGATAGTACCCAGACCTCAAAACAATATTTGAAAAATTCTGTGCTCCCTAGAGCTGATAAAAAAATCATTGATATGAGGAAAAGTATACTTGTTCATAATAGTGATGTCATTCAAGGATCAATAATCAACACAATGTATCATATATATTTTTTTGTTTTTCTCAATTAAAATAGGAGCACCCCATTGTGACGTGCTACGTCGAATGAGACCTTTATCAAGCAATTATTGCAACTATTTTTAAATTCCACCCATTCTAGTTGAGCCATTAAATAAGGGGTTTTTTAATAGTCTAAGCATTATTCACTGAATCATTTGTAGATTAGACCTCTTGATTAGGAACAATAAAAGTCAATTTATCAAGAAAAATATATAAATTCATTCAATATTAGAAATTCAAAAATAAAAACAAATTCTTTCTATTCAAAAGCATGATCAGGATAACATTCACTTCTATCATTAATCATCCTCTCATCTTCTTGGTATGTTATCAATGGTATGAAATCATTTAGTGAAACATTCTTGGCTTTGAAATCAATTTTAGCATGATAAAATGAAATCCAGTCCATAGTAAAAATGACATCAAAATACCACTATACGAAGTTCAACAAGATTTGAACAAGAGGCCATCCCACTAATGATAATAGGAAGATTCCTATAAATATTTGTTTCTTTAATACTTCCCCAATATTTCTTACCAAAATTTATAAATCACATTCATTATGTGATATTTAGAATTCACATGAAAAGAACTCGAAAATGAGTGAGTGTGAAGTTCTAGATTCAAACAGAGTGTTGGCATATTTTGAAAAAACATGTAACTTACCTATCACAAATTCATTTGATGGTCCCATATCCACTGTACTAGTTATAAATGATTCCCCCATTCCCTTCTACTTTTATCTTGTTGTTTTCCACCCTAGGTAATCAAATTTGGACACACCATTCCATAATTCCCAAACTCATTGTAATGAAATAATCTTACCACCAACATTTCATTACTTTCATAATCATCTCCTTTGTAGTCATAAGAAATATGACCTGTCATGACACATCTGAGGCACATCCTAAACATTGAGATAAAATTATCTATGATGATTTTTACCTAACTTCTCCCAATGTGAAAATTTAATTTTCTTACCTCTAAATTTGTTTGATGAATTCTTTCTCATTACCTGCCAACTAGATTACTTCTTTTCCTTGATCTCATGGAATACATTATGATCAAAAAATACATTTATACCTTCTCAGCACATTAAAAAGTTTACCATCGATTTTTAACTCATAAGATACTAAATCGCAATGAATATTTTTACTTCAATCCTGATTATAACTGATTAATCTTACAATCAATATCCCGAATAAAATTTGGGATGTACCACAAAAAGCATGTGAAATTGTCATCATATGAATACATCAAATCGTCCTACTTTTTTCTCAATTCCAAGAGTTTATTTTCCATCCTATTTCAAACAAACATATAAAAATATTTATTAAGGAATATATTCTTAAATTCATCCCATTCCAAGGAGTCAATCTCATTATTTCTCTAATATTTTTAATCATTTACCACTAGAGACTAGCTTCACCTTCAAAATGATAAACACAAATAACATTGGATTGTCCTAACACCACATTACATAAAAAAATTAGTTATTTAATCCACCGTTCATATTTCATAGGTTTATGTGATCCTTTGAATTATGGGGGAATTTACTCATTAAATTATCCACTACCAAATACTTTATCAGAAATTGAAAATTTTCACCTATATGAAGTTATAAATACTCATCCTTGAATATAATCTCATTCCCTACCATATTATAAAAAAAATGATTACCATAAAACCCATAGAAAGAAACAAATAACATATAAAGGTAACTTGGTACATAATCACACATAAATGGAATAACCATACAGTCAACTTTTACACATATAATAAATGGAATAGTCATACGGTTGACTTCCATACCCAATGCATTGGAGGTTATAACTTGACCACCCATCTATGGTTTATCACGGAACCACCGATATTTGGTTTATCATGTAACCACCCATCTTTGGTTTATCATGTGACTAGTGACCATATGTCTAACTTCCATTATATAATCATAACACATAAATGATTTCAATTATCAATGTTTCGCTAATAAGATTTCATTTGATATCACAAGGAATAATTTCCAGATATTAATATAATGAAACCACTATTAAAATGATTTTCAATACCAAAATACCTAAAAAAGGATTATGATATTTATTTTTCCATTAAAAACATTTTTCCTTATAGTGGATGCCAAAAATTAAAAAATGGTCAGAGCAGCGGAAAAGTCGTTGTCACTCTGTACGTTAAAAAACATTTCTTTTGTCATTTATTAAAATGATTTGTAGTAAAAGATTCCTTTTGAAAATCAGTAAATGAAATTATATATCAAAGGTGTTATTTATACATCATATAATAGAAGGTGGTGTAAAACATTAAAAAATGCCTCTTTTAAAAGAGATTGAGATGAAGTCCCTTACCTTGAGTATTACACATCATGTAAAATCTTTATATTCCTGAATAATAAAAAAAAGATTAGTTTATACTTTTTTTAGAACCATTTTATGTTTTTTATTCATTTTAAATCACTTATTATCATGTTATATCAATCGAATTATTATTTAAGTTCATATCAAACATTTGGTTGATATTCGATACATGAGTTGAAAATGAACATTTTATGATGTAAATTGTCCATATGGTTATAAGTCCATAAACTCTAAAATAATATTCATAGTATAATAATAAAATTTATACTTAAATAATTCTATTAAATCAAACCACTTATTTATGTTATGAAAAATGAACAACATCATATTCATGGATACAGTAGGTCTTACGTATGCATGAGAAACATTTTCCATTTTTCATTAATCATTTTGGAAATATTGTATTTATTATTTTACATTTATAGAATTATTATAATATTTTAAAAAATAATAATAATAATTTAAATTTACTTGTATATATCACACGAGTTATTTGGTTAATAAATGTGATTCACATCACTTCATGGAGGTGATAGTCCACACCTACGCATGAATGATGTTATCATTATTAAGTGTATCAAAAGTAAGAACATAATTGAAATATTATTATTTTAAAAAGATAAATATTTCATGAATATATTATATAAATATCGATTCCCTCATTATAAACAGTCTTTAGAGATGGTTATGGAAAACAAATTAGATCAGTTCGTCGAGGAGGTAGTTTACACATACATAAGAACAGTTAATTTCATTCCCATTTAATGGAAGTGTAAATTGATTTAGGTGTTGATATTATCATAATTAAATATCAGTATGTTGAGGATACTAGATTTCTTATTTCATCAAGTAAAAATATTACTTGAAATAAGTGGAAGAAGAATTAAAATACAAATACTTAAAGAAAAAAATACCTCTTTTTTTGCTGATCACATCGGAAGAACACATTAACACCTCTATGGAGGGTGTTCTACCTAAAATATGACCTCAAGAACGTGGGTAGGGAGTCTATGAAGGGGTTTGTGTAGGTATTTTATAACTCAAATGGCTTAGGATGTGTGATTAATAGATAAAAATGAGTTCCTTTTATAGGAGAGGGGAGGGGCACCCTTAGAATTATTAAAATTATTAAATTAAGGTAAATTCAACTTCATTTCTAAATGGTCCCAAACTCATTTATATAAACGATAATTTGGAAATAATTTGAAATAATATCATCCAATAATTCTCATATATTTATAGATTTTATTTTAAACCTTATCGTTTCAGTTTAGATTTAATTATTCTCTTTTAATTTTAATTGTGGTAACAACTGTTGACCTCACCTGTTTTGATAATCTCACTTATGTTTTAATATATTGATAATCCCAATTAATGTTTATCTATTTTTTAATTCATCCAATCTATGCCATTTTATTTGACAATAATATTAATATAATATTTCAAATATGTTAATAAATGTTTATCTATGTTCATATGAACTTTGAAATAATTCTATCTCAATTAGATATGTTTTTCATAAAATAGATAAGTGTTAAGTCACTGATATGCTTTTAGCTACTAATATAGAAAAATAGCTCTACCGGTACTTAGTCTACCGATAGACATGGTCACCAATAGCCAGAGTTACTGGTATGTACAAGTCCACCGATACAGAGAGTTATTGATAGAACAAGTCTACCGATATGCATAAGTCTACCGATATAGTCTTCACTGGTACAGAACGAAGCTACCGGTATGCACAAGATACTGATACAAAGTTCACTGATACAGAAAGTCACCGATATGCAGAGCTACAGATACAAGTGAGTTACTGCTAGAAAAAACAAGCTACTGATACAAGGAGTCACCGGTATATAGAGCTACTGATACACAGAGTAACAGCTACCGATTCAAGGAGCTACCAATACAAGGAAAAATAGCTACCAATAGGAGGTCACAGCTATACAAAGTCCACCATTACACGTCTACCGTCATAAGTATGCTAATAAAAGACTGACCAATCAAACACTATACTCTCAATATTATTTATTTATTAAGTAATGGTAATATTTGATGATTTTAATGCAATTAATGTTATTTAATGATAGTTGTTGGCATGTCAGAGAACCGTACCTCGTACCTGTAAAAAATGAAATCATTTTCTTTTACCAGAGCTGAAAGATATAAAAGTAAGGAAAAATTCCAGGAATAAAGTAACTAAGAAGGCACGTGAAGTGTGTGGAAAATCAAGGGCTGAATACAATTGGAATGTGGTTCATTCACATAGAAACGAAAGGCTACATTCATACTAGAAGAACACTGGACATACAAGAATCCATTCATTCTAGAGGAGAACACAAGCTGCACCTTAGTCAAGGAGTGAATAACTACAACGAGCTCTTCATGCAATCAAGCTGATCAAACTGAACGTGAAGAAAATGACCCACTGTTTTTCAGATAAAAAACTAGAGAAGGACTCAGAAGCATTCCTAATTAATCAAGAGTCCAGAGTTGCATTTCAAATCACTAGATATTTCTAAAACTCATATCTACTCTCTCAATGATTCTTTTATTTACATTTTGAGCAGTGTGGTTACTCTGTACATTTTATACACACACTGTCTCTGGAGCTAAGCTAGAGTATTTTTAAATCCTCACACAAACCTTCTATAAATCATTTGTATCCCACTGTGGATAGTGGTATAGGTTAATTAAGACCTGGATAGCCTGTGTGTTGTTGTGTTGTTTTCCCATGAATAGCTGTGGTAGAGGTCTTAGTACCTAGACAGTATTTGCACTGTTGTTTACCCTGGTCTAGTGTGTGGATCAAATTTATATAAATTGTTTGAGAGGAATAAGTCTCATCTTGAGACTGAACATCTTGGTTATATCTACTATGCATCTTAGTTTGAATCTACATTATATTATATATATTTTTTCTATTTCACTGATAATTACTTTGAAATAAAATTTGTTTTAAAGTTACTTTGATAGTTAAATTAGCAAGTGTTTATACTTGTTGGGAACTAGTAAGTTAGTTTCAAAAGTTAATTTAATCTTCTGATTAACATAATTAAGACCTAATCAATGTTTGAAAAACTAATAGAACTTTTACAATCTGTATAAATTCACTAATGTTTAACTTGTTTTTAAATAAGGGGATTTTAATATAAATATTTTTAACAAAAATTTTAATTGGAACTCAATTCCCCCCCCCTTCTTGAGTATCCACTCCGACCAAAAACAACATTTTAAATACTAAGAGGCTATAAATTTTTATTATATGGGGTTAATTTCCAAAAAATGGATAAATTATGACTTTTAGACCATATCAAATTCTTTTTTTAAATTTTAAATATTTTTATTATTTCTGAATAATTTAGTAAATTATTATTTATATAAAATGTCAATATTGTCAATTTTGACCCTATTGATTTCATTTAATTTAAATAAAATCTGAAAAGAAAGTTGAATTCAATAAACTCCATTTAATAGAGTTATAATAATTCATAACCACCTAGAAAATTCTTTAATTTTATCTAATATATCAAATTATATTTATTTTCATATTATTATTATCATTTATTTGATTAAACCTTAAATAAATCTATTATTGCATCATCATTATGTCATAATTAAATTTAAGTATTTATCTGTTAAAATTTATAAATAAATAAAAATGATGTAGGTAATAATTTTAGCTTTCTAATAACTATTTATAGTATAAGATACAACTTATAAAACCCAATATTAATTTTTTTGTGGTAATTAGAGACATGTTTATGATAGTTTTGCCTTTAAATTAAATTAAATGTTATAAATGACTTAATCAGACCCAAGTGGATTAAAAAGGCCAAAATTTTGGCTCACGTATTGTCCTAGATGGATATAACTCGTCCAATATGGTTAAGACAAGTGTTATGGTAGTATTATATTATTATAATATTATTTTTACCTTTAATTACCATGTTTAGCATTAATCGTGTTAAATAAAATAGTGATGTTACTATTCTCCAAAATATATTGATCATGTTAAACTAATTATTATATAATGAGTACAACCAAGTATGTTATTTATTTAAAAATACATTTACAAAAGTGGAAAATTTAAATTTAAAATTAATCACATTGTCCAAATGAGAAAATGAATTTTTTTTGTAAAATGTTCAGAAGTTCACATAGCCTTTATATTAAATTTTAATATAAAATTGCTCTAAATGAACTTAAATGGATTAGATAATAAAAAGTTAATCATGTTAAACTTTAAAACCAATTAAAATTAGAATTGAACTATATATATAAATTTTAAATAAATGTATTTTTGAATTAAAATGCATCGTTTCCATTGTTCATTAAAAATTAGTATTATACAAAAAATTCCAAAAATCAACAAAAGTAAATATTGATGCCACACATACAAGGAATGAGTTTATCTAGTTAAATTGAACCTATAAACGTGAAAAAAAAACTAGATTTATAAATAGTTCAACATCATATGGGGGAAAACTACCTTTTAAAAATATAAGAGAATTTATGATTGAAATTGAATTTATTCTCATTTTAAGCCACAAAACATTATTAGAAGAATGTAAAAAAGTTCATAAACATGTGTAATCATACTATAGTTTGTTCTTTTCATTCCCTCTAATATAGTTTCTGTTCGATAAATACCATTTAAAATAATAATATTAATTGTATATTATTTTTCGATATAACATATTATAATGTGAAACATAATATTTAAATATGGATACAAAAAATTAGAATATGTATGGGAAGAAATAAAAGATGAAAGTGTCAGGTAAAGATATTATCTCATCATTGATATATCTACTTTTTCGTAGAGATTAATCATTTGAAGGATGGTATTAGAAGAACAAAAGAAGCTATGGTACATGGGAAATCAAAATTATAATAAATTCTTACAGGGATTGTTTAATCTAAGTGCCTCTAGTGGTGTGAAGAAGTGTGAAGAAGTGGTTCCCTTTTATAATTATGGTGAGACGCATTCATGTAATTATTCAATGTTTCAAATTTATATAAGGTCTAATTCAAGGAATATTAGAACCAAAACACCAAAAAAATTATAGATAAATTATAATAGGTTTGAAATAAAATAAAATAAAAAGATATTTAAACATGTTTTGGTGTCTTATAAAGCCTTATCTCCCAGTTAAAACCCATTTTTCCTAATTTAACATTAACAATGATTAATTATCATTTTAAAAATATTTCATATTTATAATAAAAAAATATCATGGGTAATATAATCCAATATAAACATTATAATTAAAAATATGGAACTATTTTTCGATATTTAAATTTTTAGGTAGAAGAGATTTATATTTAATACATATATGAAAAATATATCCCAACAAATTTTCAGAAAAACACTGAATTTAAGCATAGAAATAATTTAAACATGAAATAATGTAAGTACTTTATTTTCACAATATATGTTAATGAATAAAAATAAAATATTTTAGAATTTTTTATAATGAAAATACGAAATTCCATCTTTTAACTATACAACTAAATGCATACAGTCATAAATACTTCTAAATTTAAATAAAATATATTATTAGTTAATTGAAGACAATCATGAATTAAAAAACTTAAAATAATGTTTTAAAAAACATTATTTAACCCCATATAAATTTACTTGGTTTAAAATCACACTTCTAATTGGACACTGGATTGTTTTAGAGATATTCTAAATAATATCCCTATAGTTATAGCATTGTTTTATCAGTTTTACCTTTACCAAAGAGACAAATAATTACAATGATTACTATTTATAATAACAAAAATAAAAGGTTCTTATTTTCGATATTTGAACCTCTTGGTTATAAATATGGTATCCATTTTTCATAACACAAATTACTGGCCTGGATGAAAAAAAATTAATTTAAATGAGTAAAATATATATAAAACAATATTTTTAGAGAAATTCATTTTTATGCCCAAAAAAGAACTTATGATGAGATCAAGTGTAATATAAATTCTAATTAAATTAATGATAATTTTTTAATTTTAAGGATACTAATGTTATATGAATATCAAATTGAAAACAGTGTGAAATATTTCAAATAATTTATATAATGAAAACAAATGATAGTTTAAAAAAAGTTATATCTTTCACAATTCAAATAATAATACTTATTTTTTAATAAAATTTCAAAAATTCATCCTATTATAATTTCAACATTATTATTTCAAAAGTAAAATTTATTTCCATAAATTTTTTTTAAATTAGAAATATTTTTTAAACTTCGATGATAAAATGAATTCAAAAGCATATTTGAATAAAACATATTTTTAATCACAAAATCACATTAATAGTAATTTAGTACATATTTAATGTTCATAAATTAATTAAATTTAATTATATATAGAATTTAAACATATTATTAATAATTTGTTTATTCTATTAACACTAATAATTGAATATGTATCTTATAATTTTCATATAAAAAATATTTAAACTATATGTGAGAGTTCATTTAATCTCATGGTTTCATCTAAAGTAAGCTACCAAGGAAATAAAACTTATTTGAAGAGAAAAATATCACGAATTTGTATATTTTAAACTCTAACAAATTATAATAATTTATCCCTATAAATTATAACTATCCAATATGAAAAATTGAAGATTCTTCTACCACGTCACATTCCTCCTGATCCGACACAGCTTCTACAAATTTATGGGTTTTCCCTAAAACATTGAGCGAGTGAGTAGTCTCTTTCTGAACAAATTTCTCTCATTGATTTATACTCTCTACCATCTTTTCTATAAAATAGATATCTTTAACTAGTGTTATGATCTTATAATTCGTTGTATTTTAAGGATAATGTTTTTACTGCTTCTAGAAAGATACATGGAACCCATTTTGAACTATAGACATCTTTGGTTGTATTGACAAGTGGTAAGTTTTATTCCTAATTCTATCAAAATTTTCAAAGGTAAGAATATATTTAAGCCTCATCTTGGAAATAATTAAAAATATCATAAACTTCTTGCATTTATATATTCATAAGAATACCTTATCACAAACATTAAAGACTATATCTAATTAATTATTGTCTGCAGAACTTTTGTGTCAACTATGAGCTTCCCAAATCCTAGATTAAATAGTCATAACCTACTTTTAAATTTAAAAATATTGTATCGATTTTTTAAGATTCAATTAAAAGAATCGAGAAATTTTATTTTTCAAATATATTTTTTTAAACATGTAAAAAATTATTTAAAATAAATAGTTTTCTAACTATTAAATTATTATATACAAATTACATATATAATGTTGATTCCAATAATATTTTTGAAAAATGTTTCCTAAAATTAACTTATTAAATTTTAAAAACTAAACTAAAATATATTGTTTTTTAGATAACATGAATTAATTAAAGTAAATTATTGTGTTTAAAAATGGTTATTTTCTATATTCACATAAAAATCAATCATTTTATAAAAATCCAAAATTTTCACCATATGTTAAATTTGATTTGATAATTTAAAAAATGATTCCCTTTTAATAAAATAAAATTTATAAAAGTCTTGGAATTTAAATATAGTATTTAATCATAAAAATAAATTAATTTTGTTTTTATAGAAACCATATTTTTTATTAATAAAACGACTCTAAAAAAACTTGATTTCTCATTTTGTGGAAAATAATAAATATATTTGTATTTATTTTGAACACTATATATAATTCATAATTATTTTATCCCTTTCTATAATTACCATTTTAATGGGTACTTTCTAATAATTATGTTTAAAAATTAAATTTTATTAGCATATTGTAGTTCTTTAAAACTTATTATTTCATATAATGTAACCAATCAAAGAAATTAGTTTTATTTAAATAGATATATCTTCTAGAATCTGAAGGAGTTAGATTATATCACATTATAAAAATTATACCATATAAAATTTTATCTTGTTCATCAATGTTTTAAATTGTTTTGAAAACCAACATCATACTAAGGTACAATTAAACTTCTATTAAAATAGAATGTGGAAAACATAAATTTTACCTTAAATAACAAGTATTTAGGTTCCAAGATATATATTGAATTGGTGGGAAGTTTATATATAAACATTGAATATAATACTTTCATCTAAGTAAAAATATAGGGTGATAGAGAACATGTTTATGAGAAAGGTAACTTCCAAAAAATCCAAAAACAACAACGTGGGAAGAGACAATTAATTCAATGTAAACTAAGGAAACATTTTAATTATTTCTTTTCATTACCCTCTTTTAAATGTTGATGGATTAATTTATGATTAGTATAGAGAACATGATAAAAATTAATTTATTTCTCTTAATTTTATTGTCCCAATTTTATCTAGGGGTGGGGATTTATTGAAATTATCATTCATTTAGTATTCTATGAAATGAATATTGAATATGAAATTTTCATTTATAAATCACTAAAATTAACTTTTAATGATTCATTAGACCCATAAAAGAAAAAAGCTATTTTTTATTTATATAAATATTTAATGAAACCATAATGGTTATCATAAGCTATTCAATTTTGACAAATATAATATATCAATCTCTAAAATTGAACAGTAAAACCAAAGTTTCTATATAGGTCATTCTATAAATAAATAACCCAAAATAAAAAATATTCTCAATAGCCTAAAAATTAACGAAGGTATTTACCTCAATGGTTATTTTATACCCCTTATCTTACAGCTCTAACAATGTTAAGGAATTTTTTCGAAATGGTAATTTATTTCATACATAAATGTTTTAAATAACATAACCTCATAAAAAATTTCAAAAAATTTCATTAATCACATAAAAATATAAAAATATAAAAAAATATCCTATAATATTCATTCCAAAAAAACATAATAATTATTTAGTAAATTATATAGGTGAAAAATTAAATATTTACTAGGAATTGATGTATTCAATTATTAGTTGTTAAAATTTTTCTCCATTCGATTATTGGTTAAATCCATGTGACCTTACTAAATGTGAAGGGTTTTCACCAAACATATATGATATCCTTTTTATAAAAATAAATTAGTATTATTTATTTATATTACCAAATATAATATGAACATCTTCAAAAATTAAATTGATCAATAAGTCAACTTTTAAGAACTATGGTTTTTAATATAACTTATCTTCTTCTAAAATAAAAAATAATCTTAATCGAATATTATTACATTAAAATAAATGATCATATTATGGTTAATGGTTATCAATGATATTAAATTTCTATACACGAAATATAACACAATTATTTTCCAAATAAACCTCTCATTAAAATATATATTAATCCAAAAGATTACATTCCTATAAATATCTTCCAAAATATCTGTTATTATAAAAACCGAGACTTAAAAATTTTCTAATTTTGAGTTTTATGTGAAGAATATTTTTATCAAATTTTATGATGTTTTTAGTCATACTATTTTATATAATTATTTATTAAAAAATGAATATAAAAATAATATATTAGATTATGGAAACATTCAATTAGTATCTATTTCCCTGTAACATAAAAAATCTAAAAGAAAATATGATTTATATACATCAAAAATGTTCACAACTTTCAGATTGAATTATTCTATTTCCTTACCTATACATAAACACTATCAAAAAGGTATCAAACCATGGGATGAGCACATAAATATCAATAACTGACATAAAATGAAAAAAACCTATTAGTCTTATGAAAAACATGAAATATTATGAAAACACATTTCTTAATAACATATGTTTTTTTTGAGAAATGAATAAATCTATATTTTCAAAAAATATCATTTTTATTTACTTTTTAAATAAAAATATTTCCATTATAACTCAATAGAAAGAATAGAAGACTAATTTAGGTTCTATGATCAATTATCTTAATAGAACAAAAATTGTAACCCTTATAAATTTGAATAACCATACGAATAACATCAAATATAATTCTTCAGAAAAAATAATAATTACCAAATTTATTGTAGTGTTATCTACGTAAATCCATCATATAAGTTATATCAGGATCACCCATGAGCTATGATGGTGCACAAAAAGTCGTCTAAAAAATTTTCAATAGCCATATCATGAGGGAAAATTTTTTAGCTCATGACATTTCATCATAAAACCCTCAAAAAACTATTTTAAACCCATGTAAAAAACACTTTTTGGAAAACATAATACCCATTTATTTTTAAATAAAATATATAATAAAATACCAAAAACTAGAGAGAGAGGTTTTTCCTATGATTTAAAAAAAATTCTAATGCAATACAAACATCAGATAATAGGATCACTAGGATAAATTGTCATTGTATATATATTAAAATAGTACATTACATTTGTTTTTTTAAAGAAAGTAAAACATTCCACTAAAAGATTAGTTTTCAAAAACAAAGATAAATATTGAAACTTTACATAAACATATTTATTATAATTTATTTATGTTCACAATAATGTAGTTGTTAAATAATTTTAAAAAACATGGACTTCTAAGAGAAGGAGTATAAGGGGAATCTTTTAAATATTAATTTTTATAGAATATCTTCTGAGGTGGGTCCCAATATTCAAATAAATTATTTATTTTAAAAAATAATGACATATGTTAATTAATTAATTTCATAAGAAAAATTTGAATTTTTAGTTTTTATTTTATTCTATATCTTACAATGTTATACACAATTAGTTTATCATTTATCTTCACTTTATAGGTTTTGGTGGTATTCAACATATATGTCAATAATGACCTCAGTAGATTGATTATGGTCAAAGAGGTCATTATTCAATCATCTATAGAATAATAATCATGAATTAATTATTAATTTTTTACAAAAAATATTCTTTTAATACTATTTTTGAAAGATGGTCCTAAAACATGAACAATGTTTCAATCATAGTGATGGTAGGTCATACGTACACATGATTAACATTTAAATTTTTCAATGACTATTATTGAATTAAAGTGAGTATTATTTTGTAGTTATGGATTTTTTATTATATAATAAATATAATATTAATTCATTAATTACCCTTTCTATTGTCATCCATGTGATTTGATGGTGAGAAAATAGTAACATTTCTTCGTGGAGTCGGTAGCCAACAAGTGCGCACAAACGATGGTTTCATTTATTCGATGAATGGAGAGGTAAAATTAAAATGATATATTATATTTGAATAATGAAAAATATTTCATAAATATTATATATAAACATTAATTAGATCATTATAATATTACATGAGTATCGATGATGGAAAATGAATTACCTCTTTTTGACTGGTAGTGGTCCGCTGTATATGTGAATGATGGTTTTGTTTCCCATTTGATGGAATATGAGATGAACATTGGTTATTATATTAACATATTAAAATATTATTATATAGAGTAAATTTATTTAATTATATTATCTTGGATAAATAACATTATAATGAGGTTGAATAGAAAATATAATAAAAATTCTTAGTTAAGAATGATACTTATTTTTTGGAAAGTCTCTTCAGGATTATCCCTAATTAATTGATGGATTGGATTTAAAATAAGAAAAACAACACAATGATATGTTTAGGTAAGGATGTTATTTGGACTGGTCTTGTTCAATCCAAAATAGTTTTACGTTTTGAGGAGGAGAGGTGATGGAGTTTCCTTTAATATATGTTGGAGATGACACACTTTGATTTTTTGATTAAAATGGTAAACCCATGTATTCCCTATGTATAATAGATCGAAAATGTACCAATATGGATCCTTATATTATATAATGTCTAAATATAGAAATTAAATATGAAATATAAATGGTTAATTGTAATTTTAATCCTTATATGTTTTGGTTTTACCCCTCGTAAACTCATTTTCACATTAACCTCAACAATAGATTTCTGCTATTTTATTTTTTAATTTTGAATAAAAATTAATTTTATCTTATTATATATAAAATTTTAATATAATTAGAAATATATAATCCATTTTAATAAATTCATTAAACATAATTTGAATAATTGTTTTACTATTAAACTCGTCAATGCGTTAAAAAAAGTGTTTTAATGAATGTGTTTTTTTGAAGAAGATGATGATTTTATATTTACTATATGACTAGTAACAATTATTTGGGGAAATTAAATAAACATTTAGAGATATAAAAAATATAAATTTAATTAAATAATTCCTCATTGGAGTTTATTTTAATTTATTAAAAAAATAGAAACAATATGCATATCAAAGTAGTATTCATTAAATATTGTGTTTTAAAACCTAAAATAAACTTATAAAAATCGAGAGTTAAGATGATTATAATGTAATTAATTGGATTAAATAATTATAATTAATATATATGTTATTATAAATCAAATTATAATTATAATGGGACATATAAATTAGTACATTTACTGAAAAGAAATTACTCTTTTCCAAAACTAGATAATTTTAACTCTTCACTGGGAAAACAATATTTTTCATAAAATCCCAAAATTTCACCCTATTGTAATTTTTATATGATGATATAAAAAATTTCATTACTTTTTCCAAATTAAAATTCTTTTATTTATAATTTATACATTAAATAATACCTTAAAAGAAAAGTGTTTAATTTAAAATATTTCATTCTTGATTAAAAAATAATTTAATATTTTCAAAATGAATATGACTACATAATTCATAAATATTAATAAACATGAGAATTATATTTTTTAAAAAATTACTTGGGTTGTTACATTACTCCCCTCTTTTGGAAATTCTAACCATGGTAATTTATTCACTTATTAAACAAGTGTGGATATCATTCACCCCATAGCAATATCAGATTCCCACCTTTCTTCTTGAACCATTTGGTTGTCCCATAAAACTTTAACAAGGATCATCAACTTATTTGGATACACTTACTCTCTACCATATAGAATATGAATTTTACATTCCTTATAATAAATATTTTCTTTCAACAGAACCACATAAAAGTTCAAAATATGAGAAGAATCTGATCGATATTTCATGATCTTTGAAACATGAAATATGTTGTGTAGCAGTTATAAAATAAGTGGAAAGAGACTCAATAGTAATATGATTCTGCATTCTCCTTGATTTTAAATTTTCTAATGAATTATGAACATATTTTTCTCTAATTACCACAATTTATAAATCATTTTGATTGAGATACATTAAAAAATACATGATCTTCTACCTCATAGGAAATAAATTTTTTTCAATTATCCACATAAATTTTCTTCCATTATTTAGGAATAATCATATTTTAATAAATAAATTAAACTTTTATATTCATTTTTGTTACCAACTCTTGTCCCATACACTTCCCTTATCCAACTAGATCCCAAAAAAAATCATCTAACACCACTTTCTCTAAAATTCCATAAAATGTTTAATGATTATAATAGAATAATATTAGTTTTTATATTGAAAATAAACTAAGTAAATATATTTATTCCAACATCTATGGTGATCCATTGAAAAAGAACAAACAATTTATTCCATGGAATGAATCGTTAACTTCTACTATCCATCAGAATGAGGACGAAAGTATATAAAAAGTTTAATTTAGTACCCAATTACTTTTAGAGTCATTTTAAAAAATTAAAAATGAACCTAGGATCATGCTCTAAAAATGGAGAGAGGAACTCTATTTTTCTTTACTATCCCCTTTATATATATATTCAATAAGTCTAATATAAATACATAGTTTCTTTAATGTGAAGAATATTTGATGGTTTAGTTTATAGATATATAATAGAAGAAATGGAATTTTTTCTTTGTGATTTCATTGGAAATGTCACCATGAAATCAATGGATATATTTTCCCATTTCCACACTAACACTATAAAAAGGTAATGCAATCAGTTCATTAATTTTCATTCTTCTTTATCCTAATGACCAATAGAAAATTTCTTGGTAAAGATATAAATATGTCATTTCATTGAATCCCAATAAAAATACTACTAATGTACTTTTAACATATTATTACTTCTTATATGAATTTAAAATGGGAAAATATTAGCTTTAATGAACAATTATCTCTTTAATTGGGAACCAAAACAAAAATAATCTATTTAAAAATCATATAACAACATAATTTTAAACGTTAAATTATTTAAAATAACCCTTCTTAACTAGTTATTCCATTTAATATAAAACAATATCCTCCTTAGGAGATATCATAATCCTTTCTAATAGATGTTTCTGTCATTACAGTTAAAACAAAACATAAGAGGATCCTTCATGAATAATTTCTAAGGCATAAATATTCTAATTATTAACCCAAGGGTCATATTACAAACATAACATGGTTAAGACAAAATTATTTTTTATAAGTGAAGAATATACTACTTTTTTTCCTTTCTAGGATAATAATGAATCATGTAGTCAAAGTCCTTGATCAGTTTTATCCATATTCTATATGTCATGATAAATTATTTCCAAGCCTACAAATACTTCAATTTTTTTATGAGTATAAATTTCAAAGATTTCTCAATATATGTAATCCCATAACATTTTAAATATATAACAAAATACTAATTCGAATTAGTTTTAGGATAATATAACACATGATATTTCAATTGATGTGATGCATAAGGAATTGCATGTTCATTTTGCATAAGGAAACAACCAAGTCCCTTCAAAGAGGCATCACTATAGATAATTTTTTCCCTTTTTGTGTGGTTTGGAGAAAACAAGAGAATACACTAATATTATTTTTTAAAACTAATAATTAATTATCTTATTCTTTTTTAAGGTTAAATTTTAATCCTCTTTAGGTTAACTTTTCTTTTGATCTAGAAAACCAGGAATGGTTTTCAAAAACTATCATTTTTACCCACTAATACAAGAAAACTCTGAATCTATTTGAAATTTGTAGATATTTTCTGTTTATTTTTAACATTGGTTTCATTAGGATAAACCATTGTTCCAGCACTGGAAACAATGTGCCCATGGGATGAAATTTTATTTAACCAAAATCAAACTTACTAAATTTTTCATATAGATTCATTTATTTTAATATTTTCAAAACAATCCTCAGTTATATACTTTAGTCCTTGTTAATTTTTGAATATAAAAACACTTACTCTATAAAAATAATAAAATTATCCTTGAACTCATAAAAAAATATCTTGTGATGGAGGATTTTCATAAATATATATTACATCTTTTTATGTAAACGTTAATTGCAATAAAAAACACACTCATATTGATTGTAAAGTCATAGTGTCTTTGAGTAAATTGACACATAAACAGTTGGTTCATATGTTTACTAAATCATCTACCGCTAAGTTATTAATATCTAGTATCCTTATTATACATACCATATATAATATATTTCATTATAACCTAGGGAACAGAAATAAATAAAATGGTGATATCACATGCTTAGTAAGGGTAAACAAGGGATATACATAAGCATAACATTGGCTTATTGGTATGAGATCATAGGAATAAAATTTGAAAATTTTACCCAGTATTTCAATTATTATAATCATATATCATGGCATAAATATTCAAAATTCATATGATGAATTTGGTTTATAAATTTCAATATCAATTTTATAGATTATACAATGTTAGACTATCCCCTTGTAACTTTCCTCAAAACCACTCAGCTCACATTGGCGAAAAATATCATTCTATCCAATTCATAATGATTTCTCACAATGAGGAATTCTAAACTACACAAACTATCACATTGGATTCCATACCTTATCAAGTTAAGACTCCACAATTTAAAGCCACTAATGTCTAAACTATCATAGTGATCTACCTCACCCATCAACAAAGGAACAAAAAACCACTTTCAAAACTAGTTAAATCCTAGAGAAAATTCTTATATCAATAATTAACTAAATTTTATTTCCTATAATCATTAGATATTGAATTTAAGCATATACCTCATCAGTTCTTTAATACAATCGCAGAACCAATTCGACTGATCCAAAACTATTCCAAAATTTTCACAACCCTTCCAACAAGAGGTCCATGTCCCGAGGAATGAAGCATCACTCCCATATAGTAGTTACATGTTATCCACCACCTTAAAAATATCCAAACATCATGACTCTTCTTCTCATTATTATCAATAAGCAGAAGCTAAAATGTCCAACTACCTCTACTCTAAGAAAAAAAATGACACATAAACTATATCTCATTCCAGGATTCCAATAATGGCACCCGAAACATTCTACAGTATTTTTCCCCCATGAGGACTTGGATCATAGGCGGATAATGGTTCACACCCAACCCTAAAAATTCACTAAAACTGATTCATGAGTAAATCGTCCATGAATTCCCTGTGTCTCACAAAAAAATTTCAGTAACATAGAATGTAGCTGATTCCCTCTAAACGTACGTAAGATAATTTTAAGTTGGCGGGGATCTAAGCTATGAGTACATTAGGATTTCATTGATGAATACAACAAAAACAATTCATCTCATATATTGAAAACAAAATGGCCTCATTCATAGCTAGTGTGCGTCACCATTTTTTCAAATAAAAAAAACCATTGATTACACTAATTCCACTAATTAAAATATATCAAATGGATTCTTGTATTTAAAACTTGTGTTTAACATCTTTAACTCAAAAGAAACCCAATTTCACATGATTTATTTATATTATTCATTGAACCGGCCAACAAATTGGTTAGTTGTATTTTAGTAAAAGTAGGCTAAAATACCCACTCAAAAAACTAACCATGCCTCCTAACTCATCATCCTCATCTGCTCAATGTGCCCATGACATTTCTAACATACCCTTAAGCCCTTCACACAATTTAGGTCAAAATACATGACCAACTATCACCCTGTACATTATTCCTATATTAGAAGCATTCATCCACAATCTAGTTTTCCTTGCCTCCTCCACCCGAAGTCAACATCGATTCCCAAATTGAACAACAGTACCATTGTAGGGTCAGGTACCCTAAAAAGATTCCCCTTTAAAATTGACCTTAAATCCCAAAACCGAAGCACTGAATGTTCTTCCATTGGAATGTTACCAAGATATAATCATTCTTTTTCGGAAATTCGATGTCACATACCCTGAATTTACTACACTTATGAAGAATCTATTCATGCATAAATTTGCATAGAACCCACAACACTAGGCTAAACATCCTCATTGAAAAACTCAAATATCCAAAACCATTGGTTGTTCATCCTAGCACCCCTAGGCTAGCCCAACAATAAGAAGTACCTTTTTCTCAAATATCAATATCCCAAAACCTCTATATGTGCCTAAACAACCCAAAATAGTTTATGTCACTGTCAACCACCCATATGGTTCACCCTAAAAATTCATAAGGAACCGTCTCCTGAAACTAGTGTTACATCAATAATGTTCACTAGGCACTCTCATTGATCCAAACACACCATACCTCACAAAAGTCACAGCTCACGGGTGACCCTCTTGGCCCCATTAAAAAACACATAACATATAATATTTCATTTAAACCACAAACCCTGATAACAAAGACAAAAAACAATATACCCATTTCTAGGTCCCAAATAAAACCAACTCAATCACAATCCAAAAGGGCTTCCACATCAATGATATCTGAAGACATCTCCAACCACAATGTCACATCCTTTGTGAAGTAACAACATCTAAATTACTATTATCTAACAAATCCAAACTCATAAAGGCCTCAAAACCAGTAATAAGGGGCTCAAAACTAGGTAAATCACATAGATCAATACTCCCATACATTAATTTCAAAAAAACACAAGGGGTATTTTTTACTATTCCCCCTAAAGGTATCATCACTTATTATTTCACATCAATTAAACCATTACTAATTAAAACACACGGATTCATATTTCAAATCATTTCATTGACCATATTTAATATTTATTTTAATTAACCAGTTTCACCTTTCTTAGTTTTGGTTAGATGGAATTATATTCTCAATTTCTAATAAGAAAACACCTTATAATTTTTTTTTTATTTTTAGTTAATAAATATTATTAATTTACATTTCATTTATAAATTCTTACTTCCTATAATTTATGCGAGGATTTTATCAAGTAGTGTTCCACTATAAACATATATATAAACCACACAAATGGATATAAAAATTTTAAACACCATACCATCTATGTCATTTACAACCATTGGTGAATATGAATGACCATCAGACATAAACACAAAATAGAAAAATATAGTACCAATATAATGAATCCTAGGGAAACATAAATCATAGGCTATATAAATCAGAAAAATCAGACCAATGTGTACTACTCAAGGTAAAAAATTATTCAGTGGTAAAACATAAAGAAAAAATATCAATTTTTCACCCCTGTAAATTTTTTTACCATGCATGCGGATATAGAAACCCAAGGAATGAGGTCATTACATAGCTCTAAAAATATTCTCCTATCATATCAACAATTTATAAATAGAAATAAAAAATTCTACACTGATACAAAATTTTAGCATCCATTCCCATTTCCATGAAAATCGGTGCCCCGAGAAGGTAAACTGCATTCCCTTAGGCTTGCTTCTATTTAGGCCAGATGTATCTAACTAGAAATGAGGATCTAAGATGATATGTGGGGATATAATACCCACTTTATGATTGTAACAAGATAGTTATAAAAAAAATAAAAAGTGAGAAAAATTATCTAATAATAACCATGTATAAGATAACCAACACACAAATTTGGTAAATCCCATAAACTAGTTCATTCATATCAATATATTAATAAGAAGAAAAAAAGAAACAAAAAATATGGACAGAAAGATAATATCTAAATGTTTCTTGACATCATGTCTAACCACCACATTAATTCTTCATCCCATAATCCCAAATAGAAACTAGAAGCTAGGTTCATATCCCAAACATGTACCTATAATGAGTAACATCTTCTCAGGTACCCATGTTCCATGTTTTCTAGGAGAGCATGTGAGTAAGACACATTAATCCACCACAATCAATGTATATATTTGTATCTAGTCTAAAAAATATTAATGCAATCATTTGAGATAATAAAAAAATTATAGTCATTGGTAAATTTATTCAATTAACTAGTAAACATTTAACCTCTTTTAGGGTCATCATCTAGATGTATAGTTTATAACTCAAGGGTTTATCACTTTTACAAAAGCTAGAATTCATTTAACATTTTCGTTCCCCATATCAAATGGATTGTCATTTTATTTATCACACCATGTCCCACCATATGTGACTGATCATCGTGGAGGCACCCAAATCACAAATATAGTATAAAATAAAACTCATTATTAATAATAGATACAGAACACCATATCTGGCTATCCATATTCAATGATTTGGAATTTCATGTTCAAAATCCCTATTCTTGAATTTGGATTTTCAATTATAACATTCTTAACCATTATTCCGGAATTTTATGTCCTACGTGAAATTTATAACCATGTATTTATCAACTAACCATTCAACAAATAAAGGAAACAAGGTTGAAAATTATTCAAAACCATTCATTAAAACCCTCTATTATATATTGAATCTATTTCACAGAATTTTAATTTTCCAATATTCCACTATATATCACTTATCATGATAAAATTTAATTCCTTTGAATCATTTAACAATTAACACATTTTTTCTTTTTTACCACATCAAATATCAAGTTAATTTCCCATTTATTTATCACTTCACATGGCCAATATCACTTAGAATATTTATCCAAATTTAATAATTAAATATCTTTCTCCATTAACTTATAAAACCTAAAAATTTAGTACTCCTTAAATCTTTTAAAAACATATACATATCCATTTAACCATTTTTTACCTATTTTATTTATGAAAATGTAACAAATTTAATATTATAAATTAATCCAAACAACCCACTATTTAATTACAATATTCCAAGTAGTTGTACAATATTTATAATCTCATAATCCCCCAAATACATCATTTAACAACCTATTTCAATATTTTTAATGGAGTGGCTCACAACATGGGGGAATATAGGCTTAATCTCTAAATCATAAAATGACGTAATGGGTTTTTTGATGTTTATATCACATAATTTCTGAATAAATACATTTTTCTTTTTCAAGGACACAAAATAAATCATAAGGAAACACAACAAGAAACCAACATATACATGAATAATAAAAAGAGTATAGAAGAATGCTTATAGAACACCTTGGTCAAGATCATTGTCTACCACTGATCTAATAACAACCCTTGATTCAATACCAAATAACCTCCAAATCCCAATATATAAATTCCCTTAATAAACGGGGTTTATGGTGAAATATAACATGAAACCTTAGATTTTCTAGAAAAAATTAATGAAGAAGAGTCAAAGACATACCTTGGTCTTCTATTCATACTAAACAAACTCCAAACTCTCATGAAATGAAGGAATATCATATATGGATTAATAGGGAGATATGGTTCTTACCCCTTACTGTGGGATGATAAATATACGTAAAATGTATTAGAGAAATATGTTTTACATATAGATTAAAATTATAAATTCCTCAATTTTAATGGTGGTAATGGTTTGGATTCCCAATTTTACAAACATTGTGGTTCCCTCATTCCTTGTCAATACCATGTCGAACAGTTTTTCTCACCACCCACACGGTTTCAAAACCTATATCGAGGTTGCGCATTGGAAAAAGTCTAGAGGGGCCTGAAATGGAATATTTATTTGAACCACTATGAATTTTTTTTAACCAATATCTATCTACCACCAGGATTCATGGTTATAGAACATTTTTAGTACCAACCATCCATTAACCACGAAATATTCCTTGGGTAGCCAAATTTTCCTTATTTTCATGTCCCATCCCCCAAGGGAATTAATGTTTCGTTTCCTTCTTCTAGAAACATTCAACATAAATAAATTAATGGTATTGAACTACAATCAAGACAATAATGCACCTATTCTAGGATTGGAAACTTATATATAACACTTTCCATATTTTTAAAGCCATTCACCAGAATGATTTTTACAACACATATCAGAATGTGGAAAATTATTTTCATACCTATAGATTTCATAGATGGATTCTACCCTATTTCCTACCATATGGGCCCATTATTAATGTTATCGCATTAAGGAACATAAGTGTAGTTAAAATCCATATCAACATTCTCAGCACAACAAAAAAATTTCTCATATATTTTATGTTCTCAAATGGATGAATCTGTTAAAAACATTGTTTAAATATGGAGTAAAATCTATAAATTTTACATTATATTCCAAAATTAAAATCTAGTATGTATATAGTTAGTTTTGAAAATATTTCTCCACACACAGCTAAAATGTATTCATCTTTTATCCTTAACTCAAAGAATCCTTTCTCTATCCTGAGTCGAACATCCTTGTGTAAATATTACTCAATGATAGTATTCGTAAATGTTTCCCATTCCATTGCATCAAGATTATATCTCTATTTTGAATTCATAGAAAATACATCCATCAATCATATTCTCCTACAAAAAAGATACATGAAAAGGGTTAAAGTTTGACATTATAGACATCCAATGACATCAAGTGTATTTTCCAAGAAACAAATCCATCATATGGTTATCATTAGATCAAAAGATTCAATGATTTTTTTAGGATATTGTCTTATATAATGATCAACTATAGTAATATTCCTATTTAAAAGATCTTGAATCTCTCTTTCATGGATACTATTACATTTTATAACTTGTTTCAATCGATCCATCAAAACAATAAAATTTTGTCTTCCAATACCATCTATTTAATGACACTAATTTTGAAGCATATTTTCTACTTGGTGTTGTACTACAACGTTTCCCGTATTTTCTTTGCTGGAAATGATTCTAAAAAGTTATAATTTAGACAATGAAAAATATTAATCATAAAATACTATTTCAATTAAACCTAAAAATAATGGAAAATATTTTAAGAGAATGTTATTAATATTATCATAGCCAATAAAATCAACTAAACCTTTAGTTGATTCATATATGTGGACCCCAACATAAAAATTTTAGAATCATTTATTTTAGGTCAAAAATTCATTTACTTACAATTGAAGATATTTTCAGGTCTAGAGTTTAAGAGAATTATATAATAACACATACATATCGAACCAATTTAATAAAACGCAGACAATTCTGATTAGTATTCATTTTCCCATAATATGTAACTTTAAAATAAAACATTATTTCATTTCATGATAAATCAATAGTATTTTCAACATGACTACATCCATTCCCTTAGTCATCCTTAAAAACTATTAAATGCATTACAAAAATGGGCTCTGAAAAGAAAATCTCAATAAGTTAAATAAAAAGAATAAATCAATTTTACTTATGAAAAATATAAATCCAATGAAAATTTATTTCTTAAAAATATACATTTTTACCCAAAAGTGTGTCATATTTATTTTTTAAAAAAATAATTATCCTATCATTTAAAATCAAATTATTTTCCATGAAATGTTAATATCAAGAATAAAAAATTATTTTATGTTATTTGGAAAATAATATTCATAGAACCCTTATATAACTCAAACATAAACCATTACAAATTAGAATAATCATACAATAAAAATAAAATATATTTTATGGAGAAGAAAATCATTACCCAATGAATTGGCTCCATATATTGGAAAACCTATCATATAAGATATATCAATCACAAATTTATTCTATAATGGGGATAAAACTATAGTATAAAACTTTTCCAAGGACTATATTCTGAATAAAAAAAAAGTTAATCATCTTTTCCTCATTAAAACCATGAAAAACACTTTTTAATATATGTGAAAAACACTTTAAGATATGAAAATATTGTTTTAATTTAAGAAGGTAAATAAAAACTGTAACGCCCCGACCCCAGTTACCCAGAGTTGGTGCATTATTACATAATATTGGAATGATCACAAGAAAGATCAAATCTCGAAAGACCGATTGGTTTAGTAGCCTTGGAAACACTAGATATATTCATAAGTTTTACATTACATCATAAAATGAAAAACTAATACAACAACATAATGTTTCCACAATCCACACTATTAACCCCTCATAAAATCCCTGCAGGTCATTCATAACTTACTTCTTCACATCCTGGGAAAAATAAAACATAGAAAAGGGGTGATCTCAAATGCCCAGTAAGGATAACAATATAGCGGAAACTTTCATAAATAAGAATAATCTTTTAAGGTAATGTATAACTAAAACAAAAGCCTTTCAAACATGAACTTTCAACATGGTATGGCATAAATAAAATGAAATAATGCCATTTACTTACTCACATGGATATTCTACTAATCGAATAATCACATGCAAAAATCAATAACCACTTTCATAATGTTGGAATGCATAATGCCAGACTATCATAACCACATAGTCAAGGCCTCGTGCCAAGACTACAAATAAGATTTTGTCAAGGCCTTGTGCCAAGACACTAGTTTGTCTCATGAGACCTACCGATTCATTTTTTTTAGAAGATACTTACGTTTAAAATTGCTCAAATATACTTCAGTGATTTTCTGAAAATATTATGCAAGCTTATGAAAAAAAATAACTAATTCTGAGACTACTCGACTAATTACAGGCCATGATGGGTCCACTCCCAATCCCTTCCTGTCTACCAAACTCGAGAGTCGGGTTTTCTGAAAACATTTTTAAGCTTGCATTAAATACGTATACATTTGCACTGGGTTTTCATGTATTTGAGGGAAATATCTCTTTTTTGAAATCATTTAAAAATCACATATTTATAAAATAAAACATTTACTTTGAAAATATTATTATAATCTTGTAATGGAAGCTTTGAAGATTTTATAACGGCGGAAAATAACCGCACCCGCCGTATAAGTTAAAAAAACATTCTTATCTTAATTCTGTCGAAAAAGTTAAAAAGGACCTTGTTTTGAAAATGACGGAAAGATTCCTTTATAAACCTCTTATAAAAAGTCAAACAAGGGTATAAATGACTTTAACCCATATTCTTGTAAATAATAAATATGTTTTGAAATACATTTTGAAGAAAACATGGATGTGGATGATAAAGAGATCCCAGTAGATTATTACATATAAACAACCTCGGATAATGAAGAGATTGTGAAATAACCCTTACCAATTTGGTAACTTATGAACCATACAACCCATGAAAGAGGTATCATACAATGAATATGTAAATACACATAAATTAGAGTGTATTACACAAAGAATATAATTATGGGCAGTACATACACCACACAAAAGGTGATGGTGACAATATGGCATGAATCTCACGGGAATAAGGAGTGAGATGAAAACCCATTACCTTGTACTTTTCCTTGGTTGGGGTAGGTTAAACTCTTGTATAATGGTGAAATAATTGTTATTAAATTATACAAGAATCATATACATTAATATGATATCATATATGATCTTTTAATATTGATTTGATAATAATATCTTAGTATTATCACTGTTTCGGGTGTGAACTTACTTGTTTGCTTTTGTATGTTTTGTTACGTAAGACATGTTTGTAAAGGATAAGTTGTATATTATTCAAGTCCAGAATGGTATCAAGTCCTTAAACATCATTTTTAAATCATCAAATGATAATTATACTTGAATGGATACGATGGAAAATGAATCTCATCGCGTTCGTGGAGACGGTAGTCCGTACGTACGCACGAGCGACAATATCATTCTTTTGATATTAAAATAATATATAAATGGATGGTATATCATATATAAATAATCATTAAAATGTTATATTTATTATTTACATGAGTTACACATCATTATTATACCCATCCAAATAATAATATATTGAATAACAATTACACCACGACGTGGAGACGGTAAGCCGTACGTACGCACGTATGGTGACATGTTATTCAAAGGGTGGATAGAATACTGAATATGGTTGTACCATATTTATAATAACATCACAGTATATGTAAGATACTGGAGTTATTATTTTAGAATGGTAAGAACAAAGAAAGAGGAAGTGGAAGAAGAAATGAACTTGGAAAAGGGTAGTGAAATCGTTACCTCTTCTTCGGGTTCTTCCTTTTTATTTGATCAAAAGGGATCCTTAGGTTGGCTTTCTGATCAAACTAAGGCCTCTAGGTTGTATTGAGGGATGTTGGGAGAGTATTTGGGCAGAGTTTGGCCGAACCAAAAGGCTTTGAAGGTGTGAAGAAATGAGAAGGAGGAGTGCCCTTTTATAAGAGGGGTGAGGGGCACCTTTGGAAAAGCTAGAAATATTAATTTATAATAAATTTATATTCGGTTTCTAATGGCTCCAAAGTTGATTATTCAAAGGTTAAGGTGGGGATAGGTCGAAAACCACTCAACCAATAGAATTTAGACAGGTTTGGGTACTTATATTAACCTTATCTTTAAGTATTAACTCTAAGTTAATTAGTTTCACTTTTACAATGTCTCTTTCTATTTTTATATAATATGGTTAATAAACTTACCATATACATCCAAGCGACCCACAAGTGGTCCATTAATGATACACCTATCTTTATATAAGTCTATTGGCCGAAACTTACATTTTTAGGAATTTAATATCAATTAATAATATAATATTTGTTTTAAAAACTCTTTTATGTCAATTTTGACACTATTCAATAGTGGATTTTTGTGAAACTCATAACAGGTTGATTATTTCGAAAAAAGTCAATTAAATCAATCCTAATATATCATAGTATCCTATAAAATTAGTTTAATTCATTAAAAGTTTCATATTATATTTTTTGGGGTATTTATAATATCAATTATTTTAATTTGTCACTATTATAGTAATTACTGCATCATCATTGTGTCATAAATAAAACAAGTTATATAATGTCTAAAAATTATAAATAAAATATCATTATGTAGGAAATCTTTTTATATTTCTAATTAATATTTATAATCTAAAATCCAACTTATATAACCCTATGTAACAATTATTTTTCTAAAAGATATATGCTTGTGTCATTTTTGTATTCATTTTGACTTAATTAAAATAAAGTGTCATTATCACTTACAAGTGGATCCATGGGGTCCCAAAATAGACCCAAAGATGCCCATGGTCGACCATGTATCAACCAATAGGGTTAAGACACGTTTTAGGGTAATTTAGTATTATTATAATATTATTTTTTAACCCTTATTTACCGGATTTACCCTTAACCATGGTGAATAAAATATTTACCGCAGTAATTATTCAAAATGTCTAAAAATAAAAGTTACCTATTTACACAATTTGAACATCCTGATTCCAAATATGGAATCCATTTTTCTAAATTCAAAACACAGAAGTGGCAGAAATTAATTTAAAATTAATTCCCGCTGTCAAAACAAAAAGCGTGTTTTTAAGAGATAATAACTATCAAAAGATTGACACTTGTTTATGTTTGGTTTAATTGTAAAATTATGTCTAATGACCAACATTATATTAAATTGTAAAAATATATTCTAAATATACTTTAAAACCACTCAAATTCATAATTTATCACTATTAATTATTTTGATTAAAAAAGTTGTTTTTAATTAAAATTTAGTAATTTTCACTATTCATCAAAATATGAAAGTTATCCAAAAAGTACCAAAATTTCACCTTAGGCTAAATTCGATATTCCGAATCCAAAAATGAAGTCCATTTTCAAATATAAAATATAAATAATTTCAAAAAGTAGGTATTACTATTCATAACGGCTAGTTTGATCGGTTGTGGTGTGTGTTAAAACTCGACGTTGCGTACAACACACGCTACTGTTTTATTCAAAGGAAAGCGTACCGTGGAAGCTTGGGATGTTTCATTTTAAATTTTTTTGATGTCTCCATTTAGTCAAAAAGTTTAAAATATTGTATTTAAAAAGGTTTCACTATAAAAAGTTGATAAAAGTGCAATACTGAAAATGAATCTGTTCTTGCATTATGACTAAGAAACTCATAATATGGATTCTAAAATTATAAAGATTATATAAAGTTAAAAATGTAGTTAATGCTATTCATGACCTATTTTAATGGCTTTTTTTTGTAAGTCATGGTGCAATTGAACTCGGTGTTGCTTGTAGTGCAAGTTATTGAATTATTTTGAAGAAATAACACACTATGAAATCCTGGGGTGTTACATTCTCCCCTCCTTCAATAAATTGCGTCCTCGCAATTTGAAATTGTTCTTCGAAAATAAAAGGTTGAAAATAGATAATATATTTGTGGGAAAACCCACATCGTAAATTGGGTTACTAAAATTTAGTCTTAATATGAGGAAAAGAGAAATGAAAGGGTCACCACCAAATTATGATCTCAATTAAAAGAACATTGGTGGCAATTAGAGACATATAATTGGAGGAAAAACGTAAATATTTATAGGTAGTGATTGAAGTCATCAATCACAATCAAGTATAAAATTGAGGTCCTTAAACTCATCAATCCATGATGATTTGAAGTACCATAGGTTCAACAAAATATATGGTATTGGGACAACACATTTTTGACATTTCAAAATATCTTAGTTGAAATCCCACATCGAAAAATGAATTAATGAGGCCTCTATTTAAAATAAAGAGTGGAAAGTATGAAGATTACCGAAAATAACACATACTAGGGTTCCATGTAGGAAAATATGGATATGGAAGAGAAATCTAACCATCAATTATCTGATGGAGAGTGGTAGAGAACATGGCTATGAAAAGGCCAACAATCCCAAAGCCATAAATTAGTGATGATTTAAGGTACCATCTAGGAAAACATTTTTGTTCTAAGTTGCTTTTCTTAATGTTGAAGAATTTATTTATGAGATTGGATAATATCATAAGGATATATACTTACTTTATAATTAGAGTTTTATCCATTAATAAATTTCAACCACAAACTCATCTTTCACTCGTAAAAAAAATTCTATTTATACTATTCATATAGGGTTCCAAAATAAACGAATTTATAATTCATCTACCAGATCTTTTAAAAAAACTACATTATTTAATCCAGGACATTTCATGGGACAGTGGTAGGTGATACACCCTTGTCGCCCTTTGGTTGCGGGTTCAAGTCTCGCAGCCTTGCCGGACGCGACGGGTTGCCGCCCGACCTCCGGGTTGTCCTTTTATGGCAATCCAAAATAATCCAAACTAGAACTATCCAAAATACTTCTATCCAAACTCACAGTCCAACATTTATAAGTGAGGTAAACATAATGTAGAACCTTTTTACCCCGTAATAGCATATGAATACCTTCATCATGTATTCTTTTAATACACCGAAACATCCTGAATTACCATATTCCTTATTGATTACATTCATGCTCCCTTATTCCATATAGAAAGCTGGATATACTTCATTAATCCAAAAATGTTTTAAACCCCAACAATGATGGAATATACAAATCATTAATCAGTTCCAAGGTAGTCAAGAATATCCAATATAATTTTTCCAAAACAATCACATATTATTCCAAAATCACTACCTCAGTATCAGAACTATATTATGATTTATCATTCTCTCAACCATATATTTTCCAAAAATTTATCCTTCTATTGAGTCACTTTTCTTTGTTCCACACTATCTCAAGTCCTTAATGAAATAGTACTGCAGTAGAATCCTTATATACTCCATGATTATTGTAACAAGTACATTGTTGATACAACACTCAATTGACATAATCAACATAAGAACTCTAATAATTCCTCTTCATCTATGGTAGTATCATAACTTGATTATTATCCGATAACATCATTTGAGGCATATTCTGATGACTGGGACATAGGTTCGCATAGTGTCCAAACTCCTTGCAAATGAAGCATTGTACATTTGAAACCATTTTCTTACCCTTGCAGTCACGTACTTTGTGCCCTTTTCCTCCACACTTATAACAAACTCCCATTCCTTTCAGGCAAGTTCCAGGGTGTTTCTTTCCACAGTTACCACATATGGGAAAATTCTTCTTTTCCCTCATCCCTTTATCCATCTTTCTCTCTTCTATCCTTTTCTTCTCTTGCTTCCCTTCAAAGCCATAGGACTCAGTAATCTCTTTACTTATCTTATCAATACATGATATTATTTCTTCATATGATGATAATACATGGGAGACAATTTCTCTTATAAATTCTAGCTTAAGACCATGAAAGATATGATCCTTCCTTCTCTTTGGATCATGTGCATTTCCAGAGTTCTCATTCCTTCTACTGGGCGCCATTTCTAAACAATGGCATAAACTAGATCAGTTTATGAATCAAAATACATAATCCCATACTTATAAAACACTTAACATAAATTGAACTATTTATGGATATAATTCATAATCATAAGAATGTTTTCTTTAAGGAAGTATATACTCATAAACCCTTCAAAATGATTTGTAAAGAAAATGAGAATTATCCTAAGCATATCCCCCGGGAGTGTCGTAACCAAGAGTGCAGCAAGGCCCGTTGTCGTGCACCAGTTCCCGTTCGAGTCTAGCTCAAAGCGGTGTTTTTGGGTTTTACCCCTAGGTACATCTGTGCCAGAGCCGCCTCTACCTGCTCGTATCCAGACAGGGATGTATTGCTCGGAAAACACACAAAATCTCTACAATACCAAAATTCTAGGAAGTTCTTCTATACTAATCCTCAAAGTTCATCTTAGGACTACGTGCTCTAATCAGAGTTTATATAAATCTAGCTTCCAAGGTTTGTACTAAACTTCCTCTGATACCAACTGTAACGCCCCGACCCCAGTTACCCAGAATCGGTGCATTATTACATAACATTGGCATGATCACAAGAAAGATCAAATCTCAAAAGACCGATTGGTTTAGTAGCCTTGGAAACACTAGATATATTCATAAGTTTTACATTACATTATAAAATGAAAAACTAATACAACAACATAATGTTTCCACAATCCACACTATTAACCCCTCATAAAATCCCTGCAGGTCATTCATAACTTACTTCTTCACATCCTGGGAAAAATAAAACATAGAAAAGGGGTGAGCTCAAATGCCCAGTAAGGATAACAATATAGCGGAAACTTTCATAAATAAGAATAATCTTTTAAGGTAATGTATAACTAAAACAAAAGCCTTTCAAACATGAACTTTCAACATTGTATGGCATAAATAAAATGAAATAATTCCATTTACTTACTCACATTGATATTCTACTAATCGAATAATCACATGCAAAAATCAATAACCACTTTCATAATGTTGGAATGCATAATGCCAGACTATCATAACCACATAGTCAAGGCCTCGTGCCAAAACTACAAATAAGATTTTGTCAAGGCCTTGTGCCAAGACACTAGTTTGTCTCATGAGACCTACCGATGCATTTTTTTAGAAGATACTTACGTTTAAAATTGCTCAAATATACTTCAGTGCTTTTCTGAAAATATTATGCAAGATTATGAAAACAAAATAACTAATTCTGAGACTAATCGACTAATTACAGGCCATGATGGGTCCACTCCCAATCCCTTCCTGTCTACCAAACTCGAGAGTCAGGTTTTCTGAAAACATTTTTAAGCTTGCATTAAATACGTATACATTTACACTGGGTTTTCATGTATTTGAGGGAAATATCTCGTTTTTGAAATCATTTAAAAATCACATATTTATAAAATAAAACATTTACTTTGAAAATATTCTTATAAGCTTGTAATGGAAGCTTTGACTATTTTATAATGGCGGAAAATAACCGCACCCGCCGTATAAGTTAAAAAAACATTCTTATCTTAATTCTGTCGAAAAGGTTAAAAAGGACCTTGTTTTGAAAACGACGGAAAGATTCTTTTATAAACCTCTTATAAAAAGTCAAACAAGGGTATAAATGACTTTAACCCATATTCTTGTGAATAATAAATATGTTTTGAAATACATTTTGAAGAAAACATGGATGTGGATGATAAAGAGATCCCAGTAGATTATTACATATAAACAACCTCGGATAACAAAAAGATTGTGAAATAAACCTTACCAATTTGGTAACTTATGAACCATACAACCCATGAAAGAGGTATCATACAATGAATATGTAAATACACATAAATTAGAGTGTATTACACAAAGAATATAATTATGGGCAGTACATACACCACACAAAAGGTGATGGTGACAATATGGCATGAATCTCACGGGAATAAGGAGTGAGATGAAAACCCCTTACCTTGTACTTTTCCTTGGTTGGGGTAGGTTAACCTCCTGTATAATGGTGAAATAATTGTTATTAAATTATAAAAGAATCATATACATTAATATGATATCATATATGATCTTTTAATATTGATTTGATAATAATATCTTAGTATTATCGCTGTTTCGGGTGTGAACATACTTGTTTGATTTTGTATGTTTTGTTACGTAAGACATGTTTGTAAAGGATAAGTTGTATATTATTCAAATCCAGAATGGTATAAAGTCCTTAAACATCATTTTTAAATCATCAAATGATAATTATACTTGAATGGATACGATGGAAAATGAATCTCATCGCGTTCGTGGAGACGGTAGTCCGTACGTACGCACGAGCGACAATATCATTCTTTTGATATTAAAATAATATATAAATGGATGGTATATCATATATACAGAATCATTAACATGTTATATTTATTATTTACATTAGTTACACATCATTATTATACTCATCCAAATAATAATATATTGAATAACAATTACACCACGACGTGGAGACGGTAAGCCGTACGTACGCACGTATGGTGACATGTTATTCAAAGGGTGGATAGAATACTGAATATAATTGTACCATATTTATAATAACATCACAGTATATTTAAGATACTGGAGTTATTATTTTAGAATGGTAAGAACAAAGAAAGAGGAAGTGGAAGAAGAAAGGATCTTGGAAAAGGGTAGTGAAATCGTTACCTCTTCTTCGGGTTCTTCCTTTTGATTTGATCAAAAGGGATCCTTAGGTTGGCTTTCTGATCAAACTAAGGCCTCTAGGTTGTAGTGAGGGATGTTGGGAGAGTATTTGGGCAGAGTTTGGCCTAACAAAAAGGCTTTGAAGGTGTGAAGAAATGAGAAGGAGGAGTGCCCTTTTTTAAGAGGGGTGAGGGGCACCTTTGGAAAAGCTAGAAATATTAATTTATAATAAATTCATATTCGGTTTCTAATGGCTCCAAAGTTGATTATTCAAAAGTTAAGGTGGGGATAGGTCGAAAACCACTCAACCAATAGAATTTAGACAGGTTTGGGTACTTATATTAACCTTATCTTTAAGTATTAACTCTAAGTTAATTAGTTTCACTTTTACAATGTCTCTTTGTATTTTTATATAATATGGTTAATAAACTTACCATATACATCCAAGAGACCCACAAGTGGTCCATTAAGGATACACCTATCATGATATAAGTCTCTTGGCCGAACCTTAGATTATTGGGAATTTAATATCAATTAATAATATAATATTTGTTTTAAAAACTCTTTTATGTCAATTTTGACACTATTCAATAGTTGATTTTTGTGAAACTCATTACAGGTTGATTACTTCGAACAAAGTCAATTAAATCAATCCTAATATATCATATTATCCTAGAAAATTAGTTTAATTCATTAAAAGTTTCATATTATATTTTTTTGGGTATTTATAATATCAATTATTTTAATTTTTCACTATTATAGTAATTACTGCATCATCATTGTGTCATAAATAAAACAAATTATTTAATGTCTAAAAATTATAAATAAAATATCATTATATATGAAGTCTTTTTAGCTTTCTAATGAATATTTATAATCTAAAATCCAACTTATATAACCCTATGTAACAATTGTTTTGCTAAAAGATATATGCTTGTGTCATTTTTGTATTCATTTTGACTTAATTAAAATAAAGTGTCATTATCACTTACAAGTGGATCCATGGGGTCCCAAAATCGACCCAAAGATGCCCATGGTCGACCATGTATCAACAAATAGGGTTAAGACACGTTTTAGGGTAATTTAGTATTATTATAATATTATTGTTTAACCCTTATTTACCGGATTTACCCTTAACCATGGTAAATAAAATATTTACCGCAATAATTATTCAAAATGTCTAAAAATAAAAGTTACCTATTTACACAATTTGAACATCCTGATTTCAAATATGGAATCCATTTTTCTAAATTCAAAACACATAAGTGGCAGAAATTAATTTAAAATTAATTCCCGCTGTCAAAACAAAAAGCGTGTTTTTAAGAGATAATAACTATCAAAAGATTGACACATGTTTATGTTCGGTTTAATTGTAAAATTATGTCTAATGACCAAAATTATATTAAATTGTAAAAATATATTCTAAATATACTTTAAAACCACTCAAATTCATAATTTATCACTATTAATTATTTTGATTAAAAATGTTGTTTTTAATTAAAATTTAGTAATTTTCACTATTCATCAAAATATGAAAGTTATCCGAAAAGTACCAAAATTTCACCTTAGGCTAAATTCGATATTACGAATCCAAAAATGAAGTCCATTTTCAAATATAAAATATATATAATTTCAAAAAGTAGGTATTACTATTCATAACGGCTAGTTTGATCGGTTGTGGTGTGTGTTAAAACTCGACGTTGCGTACAACACACGCTACTGTTTTATTCAAAGGAAAGCGTACCGTGGAAGCTTGGGATGTTTCATTTTAATTTTTTTTGATGTCTCCATTTAGTCAAAAAGTTTAAAATATTGTATTTAAAAAGGTTTCACTATCAAAAGTTGATAAAAGTGCAATACTGAAAATGAATCTGTTCTTGCATTATGACTAAGAAACTCATAATATGGATTCTAAAATTATAAGGATTATATAAAGTTAAAAATGTAGTTAATGCTATTCATGGCCTCTTTTAATGGCTTTTTTTTTGGTAAGTCATGGTGCAATTGAACTCGGTGTTGCTTGTAGTGCATGTTATTAAATTATTTTGAAGAAATAACACACTATGAAATCCTGGGGTGTTACAAAAACAATCCCAAAAATCCATTAAAATATTCCAAACCTCAAAAATTGGTTTTGGTGGTGGAAAATTTTTATGCTACCGTATAATTTAAAATAGAACATTCTTTTTTTCATTTTAATAAAAATCCAAAAATTTCGTTAAAATATTCCTTTTTGATAACCATAGATTGAATATTAAATGAGACATAATTTTTTTTACTATTACTCTTTTATGGCTATAAAAATATATTCATCAAATAATTTTAAATAATAAGGACTTGGAAGAGAAAGAGTTTAAACGAGGACATTAAAATAAAATTTCTTTTGTGAATGTCCCTTACCATGATTAAAAATCATCTCATAAATTTAGCATCATGATAAATAATAATATTTTATTAAATTTTTAAATTTTTTTACCATGTAAAATTTTCCATTTATTTAATCTCTTTCCATACTATACACAATTAGTTAATCATTTTAGTTGATTTGATAATTTTTTATGATATTAAGCTTATATATATATAATTATTTTGGTAAGTCGACTATGATGTAAATGTAATTATTCATTCATCCCAGTTATAAAGATCATGATATAATTACAATTTTTTTACATAAATTTTACTTTTAATACCAATCATGAATCATGACTACGAAAAATAAACTATGTTATAATCAATGAGATGGAAGGCCTTATATTTTCATGTGTAACGTTTCAATTATTAAATGATCTTCAAAAAATTAAATATTTTTTTATCATGAAATAATGATCATTATATCTTTAATATAATATTACTTTTCTAAGTAAACATAAATATATCATCCAGGTAATGTGGTGATGAAAAATGAGTCACATCACTTTGTGGAGATAGTTGTCAACACATATGCACGAATGACGTTATCATATTTTTAGTGATTGGAATGGTAATAATAAAATATTATATTTTCATAAATTAATGAGAACCATTTCTAGAATATTATATATAGGAATTAATTCTATCATTTTAAACATCCTAGAGTGTGGATGATAGAAATTAATTACATCAATTCGCAAGACCGTAGTCCGTCTTACACAAGAATAGTGGTTTTGTTTCCAAATTTTTGTATGAGGATAATGATGTAGGTAATTTAATTAAAATAAAAACATATCACTATATGTGACATACAATTTTTATTATATCAAAATGGTTGAAAAGTATTTTATAGAGGTTGTAGAGGAATAAAATGCTCGGTGAAAAACAGTACCTCCTTTTTGGGAAACCTTGTTATGATTACACCTAAATCATTCCCATATTGTCTTCATAAACAATTATAGTTCTATATGAAATTTGGAGGGAACATGGTAAGGGATATTGGTTTTTATTTTCCAATCTATAAGGATTGGATGGTGTGATGAAGAGGGGAGAGGGGGTGTCCTTAAGTGGTGGAGAATACATACTTGGAAATTTTGAAAAGAAAAAAGGTATATCCATGTTAAACCCGTATAAAAGGCCACCAAAATGTTCCATAATTTAAAATTATAAAGTAAAAGTTCAAAATACGTACATAATATATAAATTTTACAAGTTTACATGCCATTTTAACAATTATACATTTAGTTTAACTCCCGGTAAACCTATTTTCACATTAACTACAATGAAATATTTGTAGTTTTGTTACTATTAATTACGAAAAAAATTACGTTGGAATTATAATATACTAAAAATTATAATTATTCCAAATATAGAATCCATTTTATAAAATTAAATTTATATATTTGGCAGAATTTAATTTCAAATTAGTCCCACAGACGTGTCAAAAAGGGGTTTTCATGAAAAATATTCTTTATTATAAAATTATTTTATATTAAATCTATGAAAAGTAATCATCATTATATTTATTTAAAATAATATTTATATTTATATAATATATGAATTTAATTTTATTCATAACTCAGTAAGGGTTTTTTTAATTTATTTAAATCAATAAACATTATGCACATTAAAACATTTATCCTAGAAAATCCATTTTAAAACCAAAATTGTAAATTTTTCTAAAATATGATATAATTATAATTAAAATGATATAATTAATAAAATTATTACATTATGTAAAATTAAAATCATAAATATTATTTTGTATTACTTAATTTATTGAAATCAAAATTAATTCTTATAAAAATATGTATTTTCATAGTTCACTAAAAAATAAATATTTTCCAAAAAATACAAAAATATAAAATTAAGTTAATTTGCTTATAATGATTGAAACACAAAAATAAATTTTTAAAATTTAAATTATATAATTTATAAATTATTCTTTTGAATGAAACATTATAAGAAATGAGATTAATTAGAACTATTTTTTGTTGATTTAATAATTACATAATTTTTTTATAATTAACATTACTCTATAATCCATAAATAATAATAAACATTAAAATTATTTATTTTATCATTACCTAGGTTTTTACGTTGATAGTGATAAACAATCATCACATAAAACCAAATAATTGGTATATATATTTAAACAAATGATCAACTTCACATTTATCAACCCAAGACACTCCATGTTTACCCCATATCACTATGGAATATCACAGGATTCCAAAGGATCTATTCTCTAAATATTCATAATATTTTTTGAAGAAAATTTTATTTAAACCAATCATACCCCTAAAAATCTAAAACATGTTTCAGGTGAAGGAACACTCACCATGAACCAGAATTATGGATGGGATATATTCATCATACTCTTTTGGATGATATTTCTTCAAGATGCATATTTTCCAAAACCATGTCCACGTGATGAAATTGGATGGGTATATATTTATAGGAAAACCAAATAATCTATATCTTACAAATATTTTATTATTTTATCTTACACTTAGTCTCATCCTAAAATTCATTCATAGGTTTATGTTCATTAATCTATGTTTTACAATATCTATTTCCTAAAGATACAACAAAACCACATTCTAATAACAACTATATAGAGACCTCCTCCTATAGTCCCTATTTAGTAGATAATTTATTAAATTATAATAAGATAGAATTGATAGCATTCTGATGGACTGAATAGTTTAGTGGTCCCAGTGAACTAGATGTATACATAATCATTATTTTTATTGCATATAAAATATAAACCATAGAGAAAGTAAAAAATATATACATCCTTGAACTCATTCAATGATTACATCTTCATATTCAATGGAATGGAAAAAAATAAGTGTGATATCAAATACACATAAAGGGTTATGTTTAACTGATCCTATTATTAGTAAATAAGGAATTATAAATATTGTATGTATAATAACTAAAAAGCATTCCATTTAATCAATAACTTGTTCACAAAATGAATCCATAAATAATTTCAAAATTGAATAATATGATTTATAATAATAAATTAATTTGGAATGAGACAAATTAATTATAATGGACATCGTGATTATAATATTAATCAAATCATTACCACCATTTCATTCCACTAATGTAATATAAACTAATTTTAGGAATATAAAAAACAAATTTAATACTGCAAACTGATTTTCCTCATAATACATGTTAATGTATTGAGTTCATATATAATTTAATACCCCACCCATCAATATATTCTCAATGAATTCCACATATATTTAATGATCAGTTTAATTTATAAACAATATTCCTTACAAAGAAATTCTTATATTTAGTAATGAATATAGAATATCAATATTTAACCAGACAATAAAATAAATGTCATATTAACACACCATATATAGGGATGTTATATGGTTTAGGAAATAATCATATACATGATACAAAGAATATGAACATTTATGATGAATTTAATGTCTAGATATCAAATGAATGTGAATGTTTCAATATAACGTTATCGACCAATCAAGTAATGATAGATAATATATATTTTTTGATAATTTCATGTATTTTTTTGAATAAGAGAAAATAGAAGTGATACATTATTATTATAATTTTAAATGAGTTTTCATTAAAAAATCACTAAATAATTATAGAAAAATATAAAAGAGAAAAAAATAGTATTGGAAGTAGGAATCTTCATTAATTCCAAATATGTTGAAAAAATAAAACATTCCTATTGACTTTTTAAAATAAAATTAAGAAACAAACATAATAGAAATAATTAGAAATATTCCTTCAAAAACATATAAAAAACAATTGATAAAATAAAAATTATTTAATAAATTAGTTTTATAAATTAAAATGAATTTTATAAAGCAATATTTAGAAATATGGAAATGGATTAACAATATTCCCAATAAAAAGGATAAAATTGGTCAACTTTTCATTTTAAAAGTCCCTCACATTTTTGAAGTGAAAGGAATAGAAATATTTGGATTCAGATATATAAAATACTTAAATACTTATAATATAATAAAATATATTATTTTTATTAATGATATATTATATTATTTCTTTAATGGAAATAAGATCAATCCAAAATAATGAGATTACAAATTAAATTATAACCACTTTGGTAACATTAAAATAGTATCTCCTTCAAGTATTAAGATGAATTAAAACATTAATAATTATTAAATAATAGATATTCATGTTAAATATATAAAATAGGTAGTATATATAACTCATATAATTAAATAGATCCATAATACAATATATGTATCAATATATTTGGAATTTTAATGAAATGTAGTAGGAATATCATATAATTGAATTGGGAATTACTCACTATAGTGATCATGTGTAATAAATGTAAAATCAAAAATAAAAAGTGTAATAAAACATACTATAATTAAGAATCCACATACACATAATTATGGAAGAAAATAGTCATTGTATTAGAGCTATTAAGTTAACATTGTGAACCTTAATGGTCTGTTACTCGTCTATTTTTTTTTGTGCGAACTGTTCGAGGGAGGTTCCTGGATTTTTTTGACGGAGGATAGAGGTTCAAAATAGATATTGTAAGAAATAAAAATAGTGTATTATCTATATGACATGTAATGGTGGTTGCAGGCATGTGTAGCTAGCTGGTTCACACCCTACACATGAATAAGTTAGAATCATTGAGATGGATGACATGTCGTGTATATGGGATTCACAATGAGTAATAAATAAGGGTTAATGCAATGTGTTTTTTGTTGAATGTAAATATTTTTTGGAATCCATTGAATTAGACACTTTGAATGTATTACATGACATGTATATAGCAGGATATAGGTTTTAAATACGCTTTATCAGCTGAAAATTTTAATTCAGTCGTACCCTTATCTCCCTCTCTCATTTTGGTGGAAACTCAATCACCTCGAGGAGACATTCTAGATCTCTCATCTCATATTTTGATATTTTGGTTGATGTGTTTGTTTGTTAGTGATCATTGATGAGTTATTCTCCATCTCTTGGTGGTTTTCCCATTCATCTAACAATGATTTCTTATGATGATGTTGTTCTATTTTGGGGTGTGATTTAGACTATTTTTTAATAAAATTTGTGTTTGTTGTAGGTTGATACAATGTTTCTTGTGGTATGGTTGTAGCTAGGGAGCATTTTATCTTTTCCCTATGGTGCACAGTGAGTCAATGAAGCTTCATTGAAGTATATAATCCCTCATTTATCTTTATTTTTCATCATGTGGGAGGGTTTTACTCTTTTTTATCTATATTTTATGGTTGTGTTGTCTTAATTAATGATAATTAATAGGTTATATTTAAATTGATGGATAAAGGGGTTTGATTATTTTAATTTTACATCTTTGATATTATTGTGATATTGTGGATTGGGTGCACTTGATTTCCTACTAAGAATTAATTCCATTTGGGGATTTATTTTGTACAGGATGATATTTTTTTGACTGTTATGTTAGTTGTGACAGTTATTATATCTCACTAAAATAAAAATTGACTAACAACTTATATTTTTCTAATGAAATATATTCTGCTAAATTTATGTCTTTTGTAATAACGCCCATAAAATAAAGTGAAATGTGATAAAATCCATTTGATAAATATATAAAATGACCATTAATGTGATTTTATGTGTTTTTTGTTCTTTTTGGATGGAAATGTGTGGTTTAGATAGGGTGTGGGGTAATATGTGGTTGTTTATTCATGATTTTGGGGTGATGAGGTGGTGGTTGATTGGGTGTTCTTTTAGGGTGGTGAGGTCTTGGTATGATAGGGATGATGGTCTTTTTAGGATTTGTGGTTGTGTTATTCTAGATACCCGATTATTAATGGCATTATTTAGTAATTTTATTATGGAATGGATGGGGTTTATTTTATCTAATGTGACAGAAATGAATAATTAATCAATAAATGATGGGATGTGTGGTTAAATGTGAATTAGTGTTAATAATGATATTAATGGGATATAAAATGGAATTGTTTGGTGGTGGGATGTGTCATGTGACTTTCATGGTGATATAAATTTATAGGTGATAGAAAAAGTGATGATGTTGCTGTGACTTGGATAAAATTTGTTTTTAAACCCCTGGGTTGGGATTATGTATGGATATAAGTATATAATTGAATATTATTTGTTAAATTCATAGTAACTCCGCCCATGTTGATCACTATGCGACAAAACCTTCATAGTCACATGGTGGTGTTTTCTCCAACATTTGGTGGGGACGAATAATGGTTGTGTACCAACTCTTTCTATCTCTCACTTCCATGTGAGTTAGGTATTTAACAAGAAATGATGGATAGAGGTCTATTACTACAGTAGATAGTAGTTGTGATAGCCTAGTTGTCTTTAGGTAAGATGTGATGTGGCCATGATTTTGGAGTGGTGAGAGATGGTGACTTTGGGAGATATGTGACATGTACTAGGTGTTTTTATCCATGATATGTAATTATATTGATTGTGGGAAAACATATAGTGGGGTTCATTCATGGTAGGAGGAGTGAACGAGGATCATTTCATTCATTTTAATGACACACTACCACTATAGTAATAGAATTAGTTGTGATGTGATGGCCAAGGTGTCTGAGGTGTATATGTTTTGTGACCATTCGTGAGGGTGGTGTGGTATTCTGAAGAGATAGGAGTTCCAGGATGTATGTCGTTGGGGTGTGAGAGCAGCATGCTGGTGAGAAAGCATTGCATGGTACCCAATTATTAATATTAATCATGTTATATTATACTACATGAATGGTTTTATTTGGTGAGGGTTACTTGGTGATTTTGGGATGGATAGTTGTCCTATTTAGGTTATGTTGGATTTATTGGATTTCTCCGGGGTGCATTAGTATTATTATTTCACATGTACATGAGCGACTTTGGTTTTACTACATAGTATACTTGTATTCTCACCCTATGTTTATAAACTATTTTTAGGTCTCTTGGAGGATTATGTAGATCCTAAATAACATTTCTAACATTGAAAATTGGATAGCTACTACGTCACAGCATTAACTTTTCTTTTGTGTATTTACTTTTGGATAATTTTATCTATATCAGTTTTATTTTTACATCCATATTGGATTGTATTGGTTTCTTTTTATATTATTCCATGGATTCTTTTTTGATATTAGTCATCTTATCCTATGATTTTATTTTATTATATATATATTTTAATGCCTCCAATTTCGTGATAGTTTTATAACATTAGTGTTCGTAATAAACCCGGGGCCTATAAGAGGTGAGACTCGGGGGGTCCATATCTCACACCCCTCGTTGCATTTCTTTGGAGGGAGGCGTCATGACATAGTGGTGTCAAAGGGGATGTTTTAGAGATACAATGGGGTTTGTATATAGGCATAGTAAGTATTTCATGGGTTGGTGTGGATGCAGTTCATGTTGACCTTATCGCAGGACATAGTTTTGAGTGACTCCCTAGGACATGGGATTTTTGAGCCCCATTGTGATAAAGTGTAAGAACTCTAAGATTATTGAATAACCATGTGAGTTGGGACAATTTTCTGGATAGATTCATAGGAGAGTAACATGAATCCGGATGACTCGTGTTCCTATTTTAATTTTGGATTTTGTGTAAAAAATAAATGAATAAATTAAATAATCTTTTATAAAAATCAATGCTACAATGATTATAAATGTCTCCTTTTATTTAGTAATGGTACTTATTAATCTTCTATGTGTGGATCCAGTACTTGAGGTTCAGCTGGATGATAAGTTTTATCGACATAGAGTTAATCCTATAGAGTATAACGAGTCATGGAATAGGGAGGTTTATTGTTTTCAGAAGTAGTATTTGGGAAGTTATGAGGGTGGCATTTATAATGTTGAAATATAGGGCTGGTAATAGGATCTCAATATTTCATTCAATTTTACCCATGCCCTGAAATAGTACTCAGTACCTTTGGTAGTTTGTCCGATGTGGGGTGATGCACATTAGTGGTTGAAACTATATATAAGAATCCATAAGGTGGTAGGATTTTTATTGGATAAATTTTAGAAAGAATTTAAGTAAAATTCCATATTATCAACTGTGAAGGAAGTGTGAGGCCAGATCCTCGTTCTATTTAGTAGGGGAGAATGTCATTGTGGGAGTTGGGAATAAATTTCAAGGACCTTATTTGTTTTTCCCAGATCTTTTTCAAGATGAGGATTCATATGAGGTATGTCTTGAAGATTCACTTTATCCTTCAATTTTGTATGCAATTACACTATTTATGTTACCGATGTATTTAGTGGTTCAAAATAACATTGTGGTAATCAAAAATATTAACTCACAATGAGTATTATATTGAGATGGAAACCATCACCATTCCTTAAGTAGAAGAGTTTTCTGTGGAAGGTTTCATGATCCAGGACACTTATTGTTTCAAACATTGCGGAGTCGACCTTAGAAACATCATTTATGGCCTTATGGGGCCAATGGTTTCATGAGTGTCTTTGTGTCTTTGTGGTAGTGTTTTTTTGTTTTCGTAGAGATTTATAGAACCAAATCATAGTTGTTCTAGGAGATAAATTTTATATAGGTGGATAGGTTGATTACTAGCCTCAACAACAGTTTCCTAGGATACAATTTCAGCATTAGGGGCAGCAAGATTATGCTCCACCAAGTTGAGATAGAGCCTACAAATAATGACCGTAGAATGTTCCTCACACTCAGGGACATCAACCTAAGTGTGTTCATGGGGATGTTCATCATCATATTAGTAGATAAGATGGGAATGATCAGTTTCTAGTAGGAGTACTAGAGTGTACAGAGATTGTTATAGGTATGATTGGCTTGTTTAGTACTCTTGTTTTTTCCTTATTTTATTTTGGATATTTTCACTCCTTTATTACACCAACTCTAGACAGTGATGTTGTACTCGATGTAGAGAGGCTTCATGTTCCCCTAGTATTGAATATGCTAGTTGGAGTTCAGACCATCTTGTCTGATGTATGGATATGCTATACAGTGATGATGGTTCAACATCAGTCCTATAGGGATCTTTTGTTGATACATATGCAACCATAGAATGTTATCCTCAGTATTTAATAGTTCAATTCTATATATTCAATTATCGACTACTTATAGAGGAGAGTCATATTTTATAATTTGAATGGTCAGTGTATATTTTTCACTGTCCAGGTGGGTTTCCATGAGGGAAGCCAACATGTGGGGCCCCTTCATTATTTATTGGCTGAGTTGTATGTGAAATTATTAGAGAATTGAATAGTTTAGGTTCCCAATGTCATATAGAGGTTTCTTAATGTAACAGCCATGCTCTTTATTTCACATTAATACATGAATAATTTCAAAATATTACAATTAAAAAAAATAGAAACATGATAAAATCTAGTGTATTTATTAATTAGGTACATTACCAAACAACTTTAATAAATGAATAAAATCATTTTTAATGAAAATTACCTCAACATGTCATACATAAAATGGCATGAGATAACCTAGGGACATACATAAGGAAGGAGTGATATATATATCCCAATATGGGAATAAACATGGAATAAAATGAATTAATTAATACATTTTAGACAAATAGGAATATCAATTGGGAATAGAATGAATGTTAATCATAAACATGAATAATAAGGCATGATATAGTTTGATAATGACAAATGGACCATGATACATGTTGTAAAAACATAAAACACTACATCATAAACATAGGTCAAGGATTATAACCATGAAATCATGATGGAAAAAGTCCCATAAATGAATAAGGTTTACTCTCTTCCCTATGTTTACATCTCATGAGGATAAACATTATCTAATTTATTATAACTCTATATAATTCTGGGAACACCTATCACATTAGTTTTATTCTCATGCTTATGTGTGCAACTAGATTATAAAACATGGATTCCATCTTCATCATATTTTATTAAAATATCATGGAGTGTGTAATAAATACATGTAATTTATATTTGAAAGAATTATAAGTGTATAAAGGGGAACACCCTTGATATAAAATTATTATAGAATTCACTGAATGATTGTTTTGGAAATCGCTCTGAAATTTTGGAAGCATAACGTCATCACATAGAAATAAATAAAATTAGTTGATGAGAGAGAAATAAGTATCTAGTCATTTTTAAAAGAAATGTGATGTAATAGTAACAATGAAAGACATATCACATCATTAGGAAAAGGAAATAAAATTTATAATAATACAAATAGTCTTTAATAAGCAAGGGAATATGAGGATCCCCTTACATTATGTGTGACTCCAAATGATTGGGAGAAGATTCATGAGTGGTTGTGGGATACTTAGGAGGACTATAGAGAGTGGAGGGATGTTTAAGGAAATCCTATAAGTATTTTTATTGAATTGAAATTGTATTTTGGGTGGTTTTATATATTAAATGAGTGTGAAATTCCTTATCCTTTCAAAAACAACATTTTTGGACAGTATATATTAAAATAAACAAAATAACATCCCATGGTTGTTTCCAATGGATTATTCCAAATGGGATTGGTGTTCAATTTTTTATAAGGCTAAGGTCCTTAATTATGAAAATAATACCCTTTTTTTGTAGAATAGAGTCATAATCTTATTGAAATGATTTGAAAACGTTAAAATATATTAACACTTTTTTTAGGAATCTTTGTGGTTTTAGAAAATTAATCAAATAAAAATAAAATCCCATTGTTATAAATTTGAAACATAGATTTTATCTGGGATACAATTTATAGCATTTGTTACAACAATTTTAGGTCATTGTTATGTCACAAAACACACTATATAGACATATGATATTTAATTTTTATATGAAAAATATTCCAGCTCAAAAAATAACTAAAATTTCCTCAATTGAATAATTTCTATGCTGTTATTACAATAAATAATATTTGTTTTATCAAAATATTTTTTAATATATGTGTATTTTAACTTTTAAATTTATAATTAACATTTATTGAGAAATGATGCATTTTTTATAATAACTGTTTTCGAACCAACATAAAAATTAAATTAAATTTTGAAAAAAATAAATGATCATTTATGTTTTATAAACATAATTTAATAATAATATTTTAAAAATATATTTTTAATTCAAAAATTCATTTATTCATAAAAAAATAACATAATTGAATTTGAATATTACCCGTAAATACTATTTGTGTTTTATAGTATCCAAAAAATAATTTATAATGTAACAATTATTGGAGGTTAATCTACTCCTATAAACGGATCTTCTCATATGTGTATTTGTATCCTTATTTCACATTTCAGTAGATTATACTTTTATGTTCACCATACGTATATAAATATTTCTTCATGTTTCTATGGTGACTATGTGTACCATTATAGAAATTTATAGAATAGACCTTTGGATAGTTATTGTGTCACTTCCATATCTTTACTTTTATTTATTCACTTTTGGAGACTTTTATTTGTATCATTTTTATGTATAATTGCATGTGGGGTGGTTTTGGTTTATTTTTAAATTATTTCATAGAGTTTGTTGTAGATGATTCTTCAAATATCTATATCCTATATTGTTATAGATAGTAATTCCTCAAATATTATGAGATTTTTATTCCCTTAGTTCTAGTATTAAACATGGGGCTTACTAGAGGTGAGACATGGGGGTTATAATCTATCCCCCTCATTGCGGTATATTTTGAGGGTATTGGACATGGAAATTACCCATTCAAATGATATTGAGTTAAAGAAACCCCTAATATCATCTTTAAAATTACACAAATGTGATCCAATATCATATATTAACAATTTAAATATATTTTATGTGCATACTATAACAATATTAATAATAATTTACAACATTTTGCTACTGTTTTGTTAACAATAATTTATTATAATCATTATTTTGGGTGTTAAGTGAATTGTTTTTCATTTATCATCTAAATCATTTATCTCGGTCCATGCATCCTTCATATGGTTTTGTTATCTAAATAATTTTATTCGAGGTATAAATATAATATATATTCAATATATAGATATTTATATTCATCAATAAAACATATAGATGTATAAATATATTACTCCATTCATAGAGATGGTATGTTGTATGTATGAATAATGTTGTTTCTAATTTTCAACATATGAAATGAAATAATTATAAATAAAAATTAATCCTTATAGAAATATTTTTATGCCTTGTATATCTTATATATTTATTAAAAATATCCTTATTACTATCTATGAAAATTGTAAATATTAAATGCTTCACATTGTTTCCTAGATATCGTAGTCCAAACATATGCACTAGAGACGGTATTATTTTCCAATGGATTTTAATGGAAGAAGGTATATATAATTTCATAATTAAAGAATAAAAAATATGTCTTAAATACAAGATATATAATTTATCCCATCTTTATTATCATCCATGTGAAGTGTGGATGAATAATGAATTACATTGATATGTGGAGACAGTAAGTCATATGTAGACATAAGTGATGTTTTATCCTTATTTTGTAGGGAAATGAGTTTAAAAATTAATCATAATAACATATAAATATATTGATGATAATTAAATTATTTTTTATGGGTTCAATAGAATGATAGTAATTAGAAGTGGAATAAAATTTGAAAGGGTCGGTAAAGACAATTATCGCTTCACCGGTAGACTTCACTTAGATCTAATGTTATGGAAGCTAGGGATGACCTTTTGGAAATACTAGAACCAATAGAATATGGATAAGGATAATAAGAAGAGATTTTATCCATGTTTTGACTAACTAAAAGTCCCTTAGTGGTTTATAAAATAAAGGATATGTGGTACCTTTTTATAATCTAGGGAACACAAAAAATAAAAACACTTAAGTATAATAAAGTCATCGTTATGTTAAAGAGGAATAATGTATCCCTAAATTATAAGGTAATATAGGAAATTGTTTAAATCCCATCCTAAATTAAAATTTAGGTAGGGTTTAGAGATCTTATAAACTTAATCCTTTGGTTTAACCACTTCATTAAACAATTTTAACCTTTACCACCATAAAGACTTTTTCATTCATAACGGGTTACAATTTTTATTATATGGTAATAAATTTCAAAAAAATTAAAAATGATGAAAATTTTAACCATTTATGATCCTACTTGTATTATTTATTTATTTTGATAGATTTTAAAAAATTAAATAAAATATTAATTTTAATAAAAAATCAATATTGTCATTGTTGACAACATTCATGTAACCAGATATTCAATACATCAAGACAAATAATTATTTCCAATAAAAAAATTTAAAATATCTCAAATATGTCATATATATATATATATTTCAAATAAAATTTCAAATATCTAAAAAAATACACTTTTACAATTTATAAAATAATTTATTATACTTTATCACAATAGAATAAATATTGTGTCGGCATTGTATAGAAATTCAAGGTAATTATTTCATCACTCAAAAACAAAAATAAATTTACTTAACCAAAGATAATTTTTCATTATAATTAAAATGTAAAACTCAATGTATATTTTTTTAATAACCATAAAATGATACTATATATATTAAATGAAAGTGATATTGTGGACATTATATTTACATAAAATAATATTAATGTTATAATCAAAGGATTCTGGAAAGCAATTCCAACATTTTTAAATAATGAATAGTCATGGTTCAAAAAAATATTAAATAATATAACTAAATGTGTTTGAGAGAGATTTATTCAATACACATTATTTTTAACCTAAAATACTGGATTTCCCTTTAAGATAACAAATTTTACAATGTTACTATTCATAATTCCTAAAAATAAGAGAAATTTTTTTTAAAAAAATAATTAACCGCATGATATTAAATATGATATATTTTTTCATTATTTAATTCATATAATTTTTAAAATTTAATTTAAAATCATACTCATGAATCATGGAAAAAGGATTTTACAAAAAATCCCTTTCAAGTGTAAAAATGTTTTATAATAATTTCAAGTGTAATATTGATTCAAATATTGTTTATTAGATTATTTTTAATCAAAAATAATTAATGAAATTTTTAATATAATCCAAAATATAATGCGGCTATTAAATTTCAAAAATTTATAAAGTCAAATAAAATTATAGGTAAAATTAGTAGTTTTCTATATCCACTAAAAATATCAATAATTCATAGACCGTTAATTTTGATATTCTATTTTAAAATATCATCCTATTATTATAAAATTTCCTTTATAAAATTTCTAGAAATTAATTATAATATTCACTCAAAAAAGTAATAAAAATAATTTTTGAAGAAAAAAATGTTTTTCATAATAAAATCAATTCACTAAAAGTTGGGTGTTTTTTATATAGAATGAACATTATGTATATTTAAACATGTTATTAATAAAATATATACACTAAAATTTAACATGGTAATGTTTAAATAATAATATTTTTAGATTATGTCGTGTTTCACTTACAAATGGTGTTATGTGTAATACAAGATATAAAAGAAATTAAATTTATTTAAACATAAATATATTGTATAATTTCTGGGTATTACTAGCCTCATCCAAGATATGATTGAAAATGTGAAATTTAAATATAAAAGGTTAGTGTCTATTAATATTATTCATAACTTTAATTTATATCATCATTATCTCCTATTGGAGTTTGGGTTTGGTGATCATGTCAATTTCAAAGTTTTACCTTTCATTGAAAATCATTGATTGGGAAAGAAGGTTAAGTTGACAAAACATTTTGTTGGAACTTTTGAGATCATTTAACAACTTATAAAAGTGGATTATCTATTGGTCATGTCATCTTTCTTGACTATGATTCATGAATAATTTCATGTTTCCATGTAGAAGAGGTATTAACTAGACCCTCCCATGTGATTGAATATGAAGTCGTTGATCTTGATCCGGAAACTATTGTTGTTGAATTATAGATCATGTTTATAGATCACCACTATAAGGTACTGTGTGGTAAAAAAATTACTCTATTATGTGTAATATGAATGGAAGTATGGGATTGTCTCATGACATGGAGGAAGAATTATTATTGGGGATAATGTGGTTTTATCTTTTTTTGAGTGTCAAATCATATGTACTATCAAGGGGAAGAATGCTTCTAAGGATGGGGAAATTTTTTCACCACTTAGGTTATATGTAATATCTATTTATTTCTTTATTTATCTTGATTTTTTTAAGAGTTTTATGGTAAATTATGTATGAAAATTGTGGGTGTGTGGAAAAATATGCTATGTGCATGGTTTAGGTGCACTATTTGTACTAACTATATGACATGGAAATATGAGATCTAGTGGTGTTTTTCATGTTTTGATCATGGTTGGAAAAATAATTTGACTCTCCCTGATATCCTTTTCGATGTCTTGGTGGTTTTCTAGAGTTTTCACACAACAGGATCACGAATTTCAAACCATGTGAATCTTCCCCAGGAAACGATTTGACCAATTTTTCAAAGGAAAGACGGAAACACATGATTGCAGAATGGTTTTTAAAACCATAAAGGCAAACCATTTTCCCAAACTAAACCCCTAAAAATATAAAAATTATTCCAATTCCTTGGTATTTTTTAATTATAATCATCCCCAAATATATTTTATATTCAAAATAATATCCCCCAAAAAATCTAAAAAATTCATCTTGTTGGGGACTATGATAATTTTCATTATTTGTGGTTGATCTTATCATGGTATATTCTATTTTTTTATCATAACCCATTTATTCTCTCTTTCAATGACATTTTATTTTAAAATAATAAATTTTCATTCAAAATGCATAAGACATACAACACAAAGCCTAAATAAACCATTTAATATTATTATTTTAAAAAATTCTTATAACTTAAAAATTTAATTAATGGGTATGAATAGGATTAACTATTTTATGAAAATTATATATCTATAATACACAATATAAATTAATTTATAAATTCTATTTCAGTAATCAATAGATTCAATGTAAATTCCATTCATTCATCAAAATCATTTTTCTTATGAAATCAATTTTAACATTTATTGAGAAAATATTATAATTAATTTTTGGAAATATCTGAAAATTTATTACATAAAATTAGCACTATCTTTTCAATAATAATAAAAAATTTTCTCATGGGTATAAAATTTGATTTTTTTTGGAAAATATTGATTTTTCATTGAAAGGTTAAAATTATCATTTTTTGTGAAACGGTCAATTTTTAAAAAAAATTATGAAATTTAAAAGTCCCATTTTTCTATTAATTTTATTTCAAATGAAAATATGCAAACAATAGTTATATTTTATCAAATTATTTATACTTAATTCATCTTTATGCTTTATTGTTTTTATAAGTTCATTCTTATCCTTAATATGTAATTTTCTGAAAACTATTTTAATATGCATATTATTTATCCATTAAAATTAACTAAAATTACCCAACATGTGGAATGATATAAAAGAAATATATATATTATTTTTATATAATTTAAATTTATATTTATATTATGATGATTTATATTTATACAGTTAATATAAGATTATCTTTTCTAAATTGAAACTTTTTTCAAAAACCTGTTTTTATAAAACATAGTGGTTTTATTTTAAATTATATTCATACAATTTTATGAATTGAATATGAAAAAATGGATTAAATATTTGGAATCATAATTATTTATATTATAAAATAATTTATAAATAATTTTTTTCATAATGAAGAGAAAAAAATAGTAGAAAATAGTTATTGTGGTAGAAAATAAAAATGGTATAAATGGGTAAGTTTAGAGGTAATGAGGATATCGTGATTAAAACTAGTTTATATTGAATTTCAGATGTATGGATAAGCCTTATATATCATGAAATATTTTATTTTTCAATTATAGAGGAACCTTTCTTGATATTGACTACCCATTATTGAATTGTTTTCAGTATTTACAAAAAACACCACTCCTCCTCCATTATAAAAGGGTGGCATGTCTCATCTCCCTACCACACATCCAGAACACATTGTTTACAACAAGAACTCCATGAATCACTTACTAAATAACATTCCTTCATTTTATAATCTTGTATTCATCATAAATACTATCTAGGATGTATTTATCGATAATCCTTATGAGGTTGTCCAAAGAAGATGTAAAGTCATTAACAAATAATCTTTGTTCTATTTATTATTCACCTCCTTAAAATTTTATTCAATAATTTGGATAAAGTATTGTAATATTATCCCATATACTATGGTGTTTTTATTTTAATATAATATCCAAAATTCATCCCCACATTTATCAAATATAAAATGACCCCTTTGTTCGTGTGTACGGTACACTACTAACACAAAAACCGATGTAATTATTTTTCCATCATCGACTCAAACGGATATGTATGATGATGTATAAAATTTTTATATTTTATATTGATTATGTATTTAACATTTTTTAAAATAAATATATTATATAATTTCTTACACAACCATACTTTTAAAAATGATAAAATCATTCGTGTGTACGGAGGACTACCGCCTCACGAAGTGAAGTTATTCATTTTTTTTATTACCACAACTCATGGATAGAGTATGTCACTATAATTTAATAAATGATTTAATTTTTACAATATATTTATATTTCTATTAAAATAGAATAACACTTACCTTATTACCATTATGATATTTAAAAAATAGAAATGTTATACATACAACAATATGACGTACCATCTCTATGATTTTAACATAAATTATTTTTTATAACCAAGATTCATGATTTTTTTAAAATTATTATTTAAGTATAAATTTATAATTATTTAATGATTATTATTATTTATATCATTTAATAAAAAACACTTTACCCACATTTAACACATTAATGATAATTAGATATTATGAACAAAGTATCAAAAAAATACCAGATATGAAAATAACAGATTATGTAATTAAAAATGTAATTAAAATAAATTAAGTAAATTGTTTTTATATATTTGATTAAAAATATAATAGGTTTTAATGGAAATAATTATTATTAAATTATTATTATAATGTAGATGAAATACACAAATAACAATTTCTAGACTCGATGTAACGGTTTTCATCTCAAAACATACTTCTTTGAGACATATGTTATTTTATGAAGTGAATTTGTTTAAGATGGTGTATATAATACCCCACTAAAAATCAAATTTTGATTCATTCATAATTCATTGTATTTTATATTACATCATTCATGGTATTTTTTTATTCAAATGTTACCAATGTGGTAAGGGTTTATGTTTCTATCAAATCTAAATAGGGATTCTTGATGCATAAATTTGAATTGTAGGAAATTATTTGATCATTATATAATAAATAATTAATTTTAGTCAACACTATATATTAATTTAATATTCAATTTAGAGTACCAATTTCACCTCTTTGGTAAAATAAATATTTGATAAAATCCTTTAAAGGAAAATTTGGTTTTTTCTCTCATTAATCAGAATCTATTTCTCTTCCATGTCCTTGATTTAGATGAAATTTCTCAAAAAATGGGTTAATATTCATACATGATTGTTTAATTTCATGTTTACCCTTATTAAATTTAATAAAATAGTTCAAAATGATTTTTTTTCTCCTTCTAAATATGGTAAATTTTTAATTTTTACCAAATTTTGAAATGAATTACTTTTTAACTCATACATTGTGTATGAAATTACCCAACTCGATGACCATTATATTTATTGAATATTGACTTATAAGTTACAAATTGTTTTCTAAAATAAAATTATTTCGAAAATTTTTTGTGAATTTTTTGTTTTTCAAAAGGTATTTTAAAATATAAAATGTTATATTCCTCAAGATAGTTATTAATTTTTTTAAAAATATTTTCTTTAATTAAAATAGCATTTGATTGAATGGATATATTAACAAATATTGATATATTTCTCTCACAAATATACATACTTCATTGTCTTTGAAATTTATTAGGTACTATGTTCCTTACAATCACTTCTCAAATGTATTCACTATGAATTTTGTTTTATGATATGAGGCAAGATTATTAAACCCATTATATTTACCTGGGTAATTATTTAATTTATGATATAAGGAAAGATTATAATCATCTTATGTTTATATCATGTTTCATGTTACTGCCACATTTCTTAAGTTATCATCATCTTATGGTGCCATTGTTTTATGTCATTCTACCATCTGATAACTCATCTTCATTTTATTCTATGATATAATGATATATCATGGACTCACACATTATGTTTCATTATCATTTTTAAACAAATATTAGGATTTTAAGCTCAAACCATAATTCAATGTATTCCCTAGGTTTTCCCATACATTTATAAGAGCTCGTATGGATTAAGAAGCTTAGTAAGGGAAGGAAAAAATAAGGATTCCATGATTCAATTTTTTTTATTAAATATCTACTCATACAATGACATTATTCCTAAAAATATTTAGGTTATAATTAATGAATTTTTATGATAGAAATATTATAGTAATTTGTTTCTATGTCCCTAAGAATATTCATAATATCATTTCCCCTTATTCAATAAAAACCCAATTGGTCGATGATTTTAGGGTCTATAGTGTTTGATGGAGATCTTATTATAGTTCATAAAGAACAATGATTGTTTGGAATGAATCTCTTCATTTAAAACCACAACCATAAATAGAGACTAGTTATCCTACATTTATAATCCATGTCTTTATATACAATGGTGATAACCCATTATTTTATTAATGTTCCTACAAATTTATTTGGATGGTTTGTGAAATTACTTTATCTGATATCAAAGATGAACAAATTCATGAGTGATGTATTTAAAAGGGGTTTTTATTTAATAATAGTTTATAAACCATATGTGTTTGATTAAATTTCTCCATTTTTAGTTTTTCTATAAAATGAATTTTCATTCATAGGAGAGATTATGAATTACTTTTATTTTTTTAAAATTTCATCGGTTTTTTAATGAGTTTTTAAATTATATCACATTGGGAACCTTGGGTGCATCAAGTTATTGAAATATAAAAACATAATGAGTGTGGAACCTCTAATAGTTACTTTTTTGATATTGATATATTTTAGTAGGAACTGATATCGATTGGACTCAAGATATTCCTAGATTATCGTTACTTCTCTTGTCAATGTATATATTCCCATAGGATAGATCCCACTAGTTCTTGGTTTTATTCATGATTGTATACTTTCATGCTTGATTTCTCAAATGTTTTAATTATGAAACTTCTATGGATGGTTTTGGTTATGCATTCCTCTCTTCATTTCATGTTCCAATAAAACATTGGTAGTGCGTTATGCCAACTAGTTCATGTTTATTATGTGGATTATTTTATCAAATCCATTAAATTTAACGAGGATATTTTATAAAAGAATGATTAATGTATAATTTAGGTTTAAAAATGTGATGAATGTGTTCCAAAATTAAAAACAATGTTTTAAGATTCATTATTTAATAGTTTAAACATATCTCTAGTCCAAAAAAATTATCATTTCACAGGTTAATTTATAGAATTATAGATATTATAATGCATTACATAATAGTTTTAATCTAGTTTTACTAGTTTTACTCTTACTGAGGTGAAAAATCATTACCTTGGATACTATTCATAATGATCAAAAATAAAATAAACATAACTAAAAAATTATAACATATTAATTCAAAATATGTAATCCATCATTCAATGCTCAATTAATAGAAGTAGATTAATTAAATATTAATATAAATCCATATAACAAAAAAACATTTTTTTAGAAAAAATGTGTTTTTTATCTTATTAATGAAGTATAATGCTAATTAATAGGAAATTAATTTTTTTATTTATAATTAATGAAATATTATGTCACTTAATAATCAAATTTAAGACATAACTAGAATTTTAAATTAATTAATTTAACAAAAATTTATTGTTTTATAAAGTATTTTTTTCAATATTCACATAAAAAAATATTATCTATAGGAAACCTAATAAAGACCTTAGGAAAATAAGTACAGTTCAATTTAAAAGTTGATATTTGTTGGATAAATATAAATTTAAAAATTGTATAAATTAATTATAATGTGTTCACACAAAATGAAATAAAAACCATATTTTATGGAAATGTATTTTTGAAGTATAAAATTACATAAATGGAAATTTAGTACGTAATTATTTTTTATAAATAAATACCTTTCCATTATATAAATCCTTTATACATAATTTTTATAATTTCATTATTATTATTGATACCACTAATCTAATTTCTAATTTATGAATATCTCTTTTAATAATAATATTCCAATAGTATATCATTGTTCTTTTAATCTTGATGTTCCATGTAAAGCATTATTTCAAAGATATGAAATTTATTTATAGTGAAAATATCATTAAACCTAAAGGATTCACATGTTTTGGATCAATGTATTATGAAAATAAAAGGATTGAAAAATAAAAATGGTCATGAAAATAAGATATTAATGATTGTCTCTCAACGTCACCATGATTAAACCTACTACCCCTACTCAATTGAATGATATAGGGACCTTTCCCTTTACATGGTTACTCGTAATAATTTTAACACGTGAATCGATATTCTCTTAAAGGGTGTGAGTAAAAGACCATGTAGGACACCAAAAATCTTCTCTTATCATATATGAAACATGGGTATATGATGGTGTATGCAATGACTGGTAGAGAAAATTAAATAATCATATAGCTGGATGAGTAATTTTGAGTTAACTAGGAAGCCATGAACCTCTATCTATCCTTCTTTGACTCTGTAATTGATGATATGACATATCAATCTAGTCCCATAATTTGAACATGGTGTCATAATTCCTCCCAAAAATTAACTATCTTATCGATGGATATCAACATATAATCTGAACAATAAGCTTATGTTATTCCTTAAATCAACCATATCAAGGTGGTTAACAACCATATAATATTCCTAAAACAATAAATCATCACATAATGAAAGAAGATTAGATCCCATAATATACAAATCACCCACCCACTAATATAGTCATGTAGGAATTTTTCATGGGCTACCCAAGCACCCAAATGCCAATAAAGTTTTATATTATTTTTTTTTAATATAAATCACTAAAATTAATTCAAATATATATTGTATCAATACTGAAATCATTAATATCAACCATTTTAGTCAATAAAAATAACATTTCCAATAATCATGATTAAATTCATCACATTAGTATCCTAGATATAATATCTAAGATGGAGGAAACATATAAGGGTAAGATGGTCTTAGACATGTTAAATGAAAATTATTATAATGAATGAATTTCTAATATACCAAATGAAATGAGTAAATTATAGTGGAACTGGGGACCTCTCTTTAAATGATTTAGGGAAAAAATAATATAGGCTATATATCTTCGATCTATGCTTGAATGATCCAATTAATTATTCTTTTGTGGAGAATAGAGTAAAATCATGGATTGAAAAAACAAAACGTAAAAATAACATCGATTCTGAAATCAAACAAGACTATACCTAATTGGAAGTCATTTTAGATAGAATACAATCCCCAAAATTACCCAAAGGGGTATCCTAGATTAAGAGGCTATAGATACCCAATCTTCAATAAATATAATTCCCCTTATATTTCTATTAAATGAAATACTATACATTATGGTTATAAAACACACATGCACTTATTTAGTTTTATTATATACTATTATATTTAAAATACCATTAATAATCTTTTTCATTTATAATATAGTCATTTAATAGTTATCTTATGATTAGTATAAATATAGGGTTTTGAGAAATCCAATTGACACAAAAAAAGGATGTAATGGCCTCAACCTATCGGTCCATACCCTAGGAATCCCATTTACCCATGATTCTCAGTGATATAGAATCATTAGTATTTTCCATTTACCAATCCCAAACTAACATAAAATAACTAAAGCAAGAGTGAAACCTTTTATGGGAGATGTTCAAACTCATTGTGATCATGGCCCAAAGAATTTAGGTTGAACCACCATAAAACAATATCACAATATTTCACTTCACCCCTTGGGATTTTTCTACTTCATTAAATAGATATCTATCAAGACCATAATAATATGTAAACAAATATTTTATTTTCAATATAATAAATTCTATATTTTATTCTTATCATTTCTTTATAAGTGATTTTTATTTTTATATAATAAAATAGAGTTTGTATTTTTAATTTATATTCAATTTCAATTAAGAGGCATATTTTGATGAATTAATTATTTTTTGAAATAAATAAAATTTTATTAAAATAAATTTATTAATAAATTTTTCATAAATATAAATTATCTTATAATTTTTACAAAGTCAAATGTAATTTTTTATAAGTGTTCGAAAACTGTTATTGTCATAAAACCCATCATTTTTCAATAAATGTCGAATCTTATTTTAAAAGTGATAATACATATATATAAATAAATATTTTGATAAAATGAATATTATTTTTTTAATTATAAATTTTAAAATATCCAAAGATGAAATTTTTATAATTTTATGAGATAATTGAATTTTCGAGTAAAAAATAAATAAGGTATAAATATAAAATGTGTATTATAACATCATAATTACCCAAAATTGATGTAATCAATACTATAAAAGATCCCCACAAACATATAGATTTATTTTATTTAAAATAATTTTCGTTTAATTTTATTTTATTAATTTTATAAAGCCTTTATGAATCCTCCAGAACGTATAATATATTTTAAGGTTAAAATTTTATTTATTTAAGATGATGAATCACATGCACATAAGCAGTGGTACTATTTTAATAATTTCATCCCTTTTACTTATAAAATAATTAAAACAACCCTTATTTGGTAGAAAACATGGGTAAAACCCATTGGAAGGTTTCTTGTTTTCGATATTTTTTTATATAGAGTCCAAAACCTATATTTGGTAAATAATAAAGAACTCCCCTCTATTTTCTTTTATAAAACTACCCATGCTTCCATTTATCTACACTCAAAACACTTGTATAATGGATTTACTCTCCCCCCCCCCCATATCAATATTCCCCCAAGTTGTCCCAAAGCTCCCATGAAGCTCCTCCCAAGCATTTTAGGACACACTCTCAAGGTAAGGGATCCTATAATTCTAATATTTATTCAAGTATCTTCATTATATTATGTATTTTATCTTAATTTATTAATATTGGGATATGTTCTTCCATACCCTCTTTAAATTAATTTTTTTGTATAAATTTTTAGATACCACTTTCAGGATCAGGAGTCCCTCTCATGTACGTTTATACACCCTCATTATGCTATTGAAATTTAATCGTCATATTCCATGCCAAACAAGTGTATAGTGAGAAACTTTACCCATTTCGTATCATGGATGTTAAACATTATGAATTTATACTTAATTGTTGTAGAGTTAAAATTATATATTCCACACTCCTTGATCATGGAATAAAATATGAAAATTAATGGATCGGTTTTGAGTGATCTATGTGGCACACTTAAGCATTAGAATGAAAAAAATATGGCAGGTGTGCCTGGATTTATGTACCACTTCAATGCATCAGGAAATGTTCTATTCTCATATGAAATCATGCAAGGGATTAGGGAGTGAACATAATCCATCACATGAATTTTTCCATCATTATGTCTGGGAAGTTATCCTTGAATTATGTGACATTCAGAAATTATAAATTCAATTATTGGTATCAATAATAATAATGATATTATACAAAATATGTATAAAGGTTTTATATAATAAAAATGTTTTCATTTATAAATAATAATTATGAACTCAAATACTAGTAATGTAATTTTAGGCATCATAAATACATTTCAATAAAATATGGTTTTTATTTCAATTTTTTTGAAGACATTATAATTTATTTATACCATATTTTAAATTTTTTTAAACCAGTGGATATCAATTTTTAAATTCGAATGTAATTAATTCCCTGAGGTGATAATTTTGGGATTTTTGTTTAAATAATTTTTTTACATGAATTGTGAAAATATATATTTTATAAAACAATAGTTTTTTATTATATTAATTAATTTAAAATTTTCATTATGTTTTAAATTGTATTATTATGTAACATAATATTTAATTAATTAGAAATAATCAAATTAATTTCCTATGAATTAGTATTATACTTCATTATCAAGATAAAAACTCCATTTTTCTAAAAAATTATTTTTATACTATGAATTTATATTAATATTGATTTAATCCACTTCTAGAAATTGAAAATTGAAAGATAGATTCCATATTTTGAATCTGTAGGTTCAAAAAAATTTATTATGTTTATTTTATTTTTGATCATTATTAATAGTATCCATGGTAATGATTTTTCACCTCAGTAAGAGTAAAACTACTATAACTAGATTCAAACTATTAGGTAGTGCATTATAATATCTATAATTCTAGAAATTAACCTATTATATGAGCCTTTTTGACTAAAGATATGTTCATATGGTTAAATAATGAATTTTAGAAAAAAATTAATTTATTTGGTAACAAATTCATAACATTTATAAACCTAAATAATATTTTAATCATTTTTTTAAACCAATTGTCTCTTTAAATTTAATGGATTTGACAAAAGCATCAATGTAATCAACAGGAACTAGTAGGTATAACACGGAACACATGTTTTCCTGTCACGTGATATAAGGAGACGAATTCGTAACCCTAAAAATCCATGGAATTTCCATAATTAAAATAGGGGAGAAATCAAGCATGAAAGTAAATAATCATGTATAAAACCAAGAACAAGTGGGATCAAGCCTATGGAAATATTTACATGGACAATAAAAGTAAGGCTAATCTAGGAATATCTTGATTCATATCAATATCATATCCTACCAAAATTTATCTATATCAAAATATTAACCGTTAAATATTCCACACTCACTATGTTTTTATATGTCAATAAATTGATGCACCCAAGGTTCCCAGTGTGATTTATTTTAGAAAACCAATAAAAAGCGATGATAATTTTTTAAAAAATAAAAGTAATTCATCACCTCTCTTATGAATTATAATTCATTTAATATCCAAAATAAACATTGAGAAATTTCATCGATCACATAAGGCTTATAAACTATTATTAAATAAAAACTGATTTTAACTCATTCACTCATGAATGAGTTCAACTTTGACATCAAATTAAATAATTTAAAAAACCAACCAGATCAATTTGTATGAACAACATTTAAATAATGGGTTATCACTATTTTATATAAATACATGGCTTATGAATGGAGGATGACTAGTCTCATTTGATGGTGATGGTTTGAAATGAGGAGATTCATTCCTAATAACCCTAATTCCATAAGAAAAAATATAAATCCATCAAACACTCTAAACCCTAAAATCATTGGCCAATTGGGTTCATATTGAATAAGGGAAAAGGATATCATAAACAGTTAATGGGATATAGAAACATATTATTTGACACATATGATTATAAAATTTTTATCATAAAATCCATTAATTATAATCTAAATATTGTGTGAAATAGTGACTTTGTAAGAATATAAATTTAATACATAAAAAATTGAAACATGGAATCCTTATTTTTTATTCCCTTTATAATATCTTTAATACATATGAGCTTCTGAAAATGCATGAGATAACCTAGGGAATACCTAATAGAAATGGGTGATCTTAAAATCCCAATAATGGATTAAACATGACACTGAAACATAATGAGTGAGTCCATGATATAACACGATATCATGGAAGAGAATGAAGTTGAGTAATCAGATAGAATAATAACATAAAAAATTGTATCATAAGACCATGGTAACATATTAAATGTGGTACTAACATGAAACATGACATAAACATAAACATAAGATAATCTTGCCTTATATAATAGTTGGAACTTTTTTTTATTATCATATGTTATTAGCTGGGGAAATTTTTCTAGTACTAGTTTCATGATTGAATAGTTTATTATTGTTTATAGATTCAAATTTTAGTAATATAAAACTATTATAGGTACTCAAATTGATATTTTACTTTTATTTATAATTTTTTGTTTAATTTATTTTTTATTTTTTTAATTTGTTATAACGATGAATTTACTGACATGCCTTCTTGGAAAAATTTTAACAATGACCTATTTCCCAAATAATAATAAGTTAAATGTTAATATATACCTTACAAAACCATAATAAATACATTATTTTTCCATATATTTCTTATAACCTCTATATTTATATTTCCATAGTCATCCATTATTTTAATTTATAGAATTTTGTAACATACATGGTTAAACTAACCAAAACAAGAACAATATTTATTCTATGGGTGAGTATGGTTATGAAACTTATTAATTGGAATAATATAATTATTTAAAAATACAAAAAAAATCTTATGCATATTTAATTTAGGTAATTTATTATAATTATTTCATATACATATAAAAATAATATTTTAAAAATTGAAAATTGAAAATTTCATAGAGGCGTTAATCCACACATATATACGGGTAACATGCTAATTTTCATTTTATCTATAGAAAATAAGAAATGGTTAATTATTTTAGAATCATAATAATGTTATATTTGTCACATTAATAGTTTACTTTTTTCATAATAATCCATTTAATGTGCTGATGAAAAATCAAGCATGTTGTTCATGGATGATGTTGTCTACATGTATGCATTATGACATCTTCATATATTGCATGGTATTTGAGTAAGATAAAAAATGATAAAAGAATAATATATATCATTAATTTATATTTATAATATTACTGTTATCATAATTTTAAATATAGAATATTTTTTATGATGGTAAAAGAAGAATTCAATTAATGCAGTTTAGTTAAAAACATTACCTACCCCTTTAGATGTTCTCTATTAGGTGACAACATAATCTTATTTTCATTTACATTTAGAAAGAACACAACTTCTAGTATATAGGTAGTGTGATGAGTAGAGACAATTGAATATTTTCAGTTCAATTATAACCTTGCATTGGGTGTGGAAATTTGGTAGAAGTTATCTCCTTTAATTAGTGAAGAAAATTTTAATTTTTTTTAATACCCATTTTTTTTAATGATAGAAGAACACTATTTAGGGTTCAATGGATCATAATGTGGGGAATAGTTACTCTTAATGTAATTTTAGTATGATAAATTATCTATCATTCATTTTAAGAAATGTTTTAAACAATTTTCAAGTATTTTATCAAAGGAAATTTACATTTTAATATTTTTATTATTAAATTCATAATTAATTTTAAGGAATGTAATGTATACTTCATTCCATATATAAGGTGACCCCTAAAACCATATATTGATTTTCTAATCCAAAATTTAGGCACCATGTTATAAAATACACTCTTATTTTTAATGTATGAGATGTTATGTTTAATGAAATTATCCTTTATCTTTTTCTTCTTCATTGATAATGGTTGTGAGGAGGAATATTTGTAGTGAAAAAGAGTCTTGAAACCAAAGGTGTAATAGTTAATGTGGTATTAAAGTTTATGTTGTTAGAAAATAATCACTAGGAACCTAGTGGGATTTGATTTGGTCCACATTTTATTGTGTATAGTATCAATCAACAAATGGTAGAGGCGCAATTCCTAGCATTCTGCAAGGAACACCAGTCAATAGATAATCAGGCACTGGCATGGAAGTGTGTCTAGTCTAAGGGTTGAACACTTTACCCCATGAGTCTTATTTCCAAATTTTTTACCAAGATTTAAGACCCAATTTCTAACAACTAAGAACCAATATCAAATATGAGACCTCCCCTCTTACCTCTTTAACACTCCCATTCACCTCCCTTTGTTCCATCTTTGTAAGAATAATATTGTGATTTTATAATTGTAATATCTTTTGGGATCCATGAAAATAATTCTTCTTCGTTAATAGCTCAACTTGGACCAATGCTATATATATCCATTTCAGGAATATCCCATGGAATTTTCTCCCTTTCAACATTGATCGGTGATAGATCTATCGTGTTGAAGATATCTTCTGAAAAAATTAACATATACCACGGAAAATGAATGTTCTTAATGTAAATTCTAAATGAACATATTCCAAGACATATTCATGAAATAAATTTTATTATATAATCTTATTCTATTGATTATTTCATGATGTATTTATGGAGGATTAAATATTTTGGTGATATCTAATTGACCAAATCATGATTCATTATGAATTGTGAAATTTTATAGTGTAACACCCCAGGTAAATAAAGAATATGACATTTTCTTATTTATCCATATTTGTGAATAAAATATTTATATGACTTTAAAGGGGACGCTATGCTCGATGGCGTACCCAACACGCAACAACGAGTTTCTTGGGAATCTTACATTGTACTCTAATAATAAAATAATATTATTTTATATTGTAGTTAACATGTAGCCGTTGTATTGGCGGTAATGGATATAAATAACAAAAATATGATTATATATGTTTTTAAATGCTTTTACATTTATCCAATAAAAGATAAAGGCATAAAATACGGAAAGAATTCAATTTTAGGCTTTTATACCCTAATTTTCACTAAAGGTTCACTTATCGCCTTTTGATGGTGAACTATCATTAAAAATAGTTTTGATCACTCTTATACATTCTTTTGTACAAAATAAAACTCTTCTTTATAATCGGGATATCAAATTTTACTCAGTGTAAATTTTTGGTATTTTTCCGATAAAGTTCATTTTTTTAATGAATAGTGCAAAATGTTGTATTTTAATTCAAATCCTATTTTTAATCTAATTTATTTATATGATTTGATTATATTTTTAATTGGTTTTAAAGTTAAATTAGAAAATATTTTTACCATTAAATCCAATAGTGGTCGTTGGAATTAATTTCACTTTGAAAACAGACTTAAAGCAGTGTCAATCTTTTGATACTTATTGTTTCATAAAAACACGCTATTTTCTCTGACAGCGGGAATTAATTATTAAATTAATTAATGTGACTTATATATTTTGAATTTTGTAAAATATACTTCATTTTTGAATTCGGAATATCAAATATAGCTTAGGCTGAATTTTTGGGATTTTTCTGAAAAACATCAATTTTTGATGAATAGTGACACCATTAAGTGGTACTTATAAAAACTGATTTTTCCGTTTAAATGAAATTTTCCCATCTTTGTGTTTTGAATTTCAAATGTCCAACATACATGGTTTTCATTAATAATTAAAATGTTGTTCAATGGGATAAAAATAATTTTTGGTGAATAGTAATTTATTAAGTTTTTAATCGCGATTAAGGGTAATTAGTGTAGTTTAAGGTAAAAATAATGTTTTAATAATATGAAATGAACATGAAACATGTCCTACCCTCATTGGTTGTGTCATGGCCGACCAAGACAAGCCATGAGTCAACTTGGGGACCCCATGGATCCACTTTGGTTGGGAAATGGCATAAATAACATTTTATTTAATGTAAAAGTAAAAATGACACAAACATGATATGTTTTACTTAAAAAAATTTAAGTGGGGTTATACAAGACATATTTTTTTATTATAAATAGTCATTGGAAACCTAAAAATATTTCCTATATCATAGTATTTTTTTTATAATTTTTAGACATTAAATAAATTAAATTATTTATGACATAATAATGATGCAGCGATGACATCATTATTTGACGATTTAAATAAAATGGATAGATAATGTAAGATCTATGAACTACACATGTCCAAAACTTATTGGATGGGTGGATTTAGAACCCTTATCACCTTATCCACGAATTATATCAATGTGGGACCTTTTAAAACCGAAACACATTTTCAAATAAAGTAATATTTCTTACTTTCCAAAAGTGCCCCTCCTCTCCTCTTATAAAAGGCCCCCACCTCTACCTCATTTCACACACTCCTCAAGACTTTTTCTCGGCCAACCCCTGCCCATTTAATCTCTCCACATCCCTATCCTCATCCTAGAGGATTCCCTTTGGGCAGAATCCTTTCAAAGGAAGCCTTTAGGCTCAAATCAAAAGGAGTTACACTTTTAAAGGTAATTCATTCCCTCATGTTCATTTGTTTTATTTTGCTTCTCCAACCCCCTAAACTCTTTTTATTTACTTCTTTTGTAACAACATCAGTATCTTAAATATACTAGGATGTTTTTATAAGATTTATTCGAGCTACACTCTCACACAAATACATCAAATGGTTATAGAACATATGGTTTCTGTGGATGGCGAAATTCTGCCTCCCGAAACGATGATTGTTCAATACTCATTTAACACATTAAAAGGTGGCCATTATTACGTCACTATTTTTATATATGATATATAATATGTTTATGTTTTCCTTAAGATTCTTTTATTTTCATTTTGGGCATACCTTTATGGTTTCCATTATGGGTAAACGCGATATCTTCATTTAAGAAAGTGCGGACTACCGCCCCCTCAAAGTGATTTGATTCATTAAATACCATATGTGGGACGTATAAAGGATGGAACTATGATATTATATATGATATTATACTGGAATTATAATATACCTTTATATCATTATTATTCCATTCTATAAAATACGAAATAGAAATGAAAGTAGCGTTCATGCGTACGTACGGCTTACCGTCTCCATGAACCGTGCATTTCATTTCTTACCTCTAAATGATTATGTAATGTTATAAATGCATGAATTTACTGTATATATATTACATATATGATATCTAAATCATGAATACAATTCTGGATATAATAAACATTTGGCCACACGAACAACATGTAATTGTAAGAAGTCCACTTTCGACTTAAGAACCAAATATCGACAAAACAAATATTATTAACTTGAATGATTACATAATGTTTATGACATGGTAATAAGTGATATAAAAGGAATAATGAACTTGAAAAAGGTTCTTAAGGAAGTAGAAATTAACTCAAGTTTATTATTTATGAGATTAAAGAACGATCGAGTCAAGTCGGACCCGAGGTAAGGGATCCTGCTCCTCTCTTTCTTTTTAAGTACACACTTTTATGTCATTCCTTTTAAAGCTCATCTTTCTTGTTATTGGGATGATCTTTTATATTACACTTACTGTAATTTTTATGTTCATGTGATGAGATACCTTATTCTCTCTAATCAATCCATTTTGGATGTTTTGAGTGGCGCCGTTAGGCTGCCGAACTTTCGTAAGAGATCTAACCTCTCTCTTTCTTTTTAAGTACTCTCCTTTATGTCACTTATTTTAACCTCCTCTTTCTAATGTTGGGGGATTTTATTTTATATTCCTCTTGATGTAAATTTTATTTTAATCTGATGAGATACCCTATTTGATCTCATCAATCCATATTCGGAAGTTTTATGTGGCGCCGTTAGGCTGCCGAGTTTTCGTAAGGGATTTTTCATCTCACTTTTGTTCCCGTGATATTTATGCTACATTTGCCAAAAATTCCATTTAGTGGTGTATGTACTTCCCATTATTCTAATATTTGTGTAATCTAATTTCTTTTATGAGTATTTACATCAATGATCTATTGTCCTTCTTTCATGGGGTGTATGTTTTGAAAGATACCCAAGTCGGTAAGGGAACCTTTCACCCTCCTCTTTTTTTAAAAGACTTCTTTTGTTGGGTCTTTTAATTTACATATTGTTATGTTGGGATATGTTCTCATATATCCTTATTGATGTAAATTTTATTTCCAAGTGATGATATACATTTTTTGTCTCTCATCAACTCATTTTGATGTGATGTCGTTAGGCTGTCAAGGGAACTTTTTAACCCAATTTCGATTTCTTTGGGTTCAACATGTAGTCATTGAATATGTCATCCATTGAATGTGTGTGAATGACATTTTATTGTTTTACACTTAATATCCACTTATATTGGGTGTATTTATATTTTTCACACATATTTTTGAGATTGATTTGTCCTTAATTTAAGGATACCTTCTTTATATGGGATTTCATCACATTTGACATTTCTATTGAGGGTTCATTGTTGTTATGCACCAATTCACTCTTATATGGTGTATATAATGTCCTTTGGAGTATTATATCATGAATCCATTTATTCTCATGATATTATAAAGTTCTGAATAAATGTTATTCCTCAATTATTGTATTCAAGTGTCTCTACTTTTGGTAAAACCCATTTAACCAAAATATCGTTTTAAATGTTTTAATTATTTGTTCTTATTAATATCCATGTTTTCAAAATGGTTTTAAGGATTTATTTATATGGATATTAATGGTTTAAAATTTTAAGCTTCAAGGTGGTATGGGACACTTTGATTCAAAAATCTCTTTATTAAATGTTTTAAATGGTTTAGGAAATGGTTTCTTTTTGAATGGATTCATTATTTCAATATGCTAAAATGTTATATTGTGATTGAAATGTTGAAATGTTATGTTTCCTTTTTGCATGTTTTATGTGATACGATTATGTTGAGGTTCTTGGGCATTATTATGAATATGGGTGGTTCCGTAATAAACTAAGGGCGGGTGAGCCCGATATAGCTCTCCAATGCATTGGGTAACGTGAAGGAGTGAAACGTTAAGGTTTCTCCGAAGAGATTTAGGGAATATACTATGATGGGTATTCCAAACGTAACTAAGAGGGTTAATCCCTACGTAAGAATGTTATGAATGCCTCATGTTACCTTTATGTATTATGTTTTCTTTGATATATTCATGATTTGATATGCCTATGCTTTATGGGTAAAGTGTGATTTCATTCTAATGTATATATGAACTCATGTTTCCTTTCCATATTTTTATAACTCTTACTGAGCTTTTTATGCTCATCCCATGTTTTTGAAATGTTTTTCACAGGTCAAGGGAGAGGTACATGATGTGATGATAGTTTCAAGGATGTGTCAATAAAGAATCCATGCTTTATTTTCAATATGTTTCCTTTGGTGGGAAGAATGAATACTGTCTTTTATGTAACCACATTGTTTAAATGTGGAATGTAATGCAAGTTTCATGATCTAATTCTCTAAAACTCTAAACATGAAAAGATCCTCAATGTGTAATCTTGTAATAACTCAAGATTAAGTAAGGTTTAAGGCTGGGGCCTTATAGTTGGTATCAAAGGTCGGTTTAGATAACTTTAGAGGTTAGGGTATTCTTTAAGCATAAGTGACATTACCATAATGGTTAGGATTTCAGAAAGAGCCCTAGTTTTAGATAAAGTGAATGAGTAAGTATATCTTAGTGTTTATCTTACTCATTAGTACATGATGGTTTTGTTGATATACTCACACTGACCTTTTTGGTTTTAGTAAATGGCTGGATCTAGTAGGCACCAATGTAACAGTGGATGTGAAGGAAACTGTGACAGTTTTTTGAGCAAGCAACTGAAAGATATTGGAGCTGCAATGGGAACTCTTGTGATTATCCTCAACCAACTATCTGGAGTCATGATTGACCACCTAAACCTTGGATATTTCTCTATGGAATCATATATGCAAGAAACAAATCCCTACAGATGTACAGTTAATAATCATAAAGGTAAGTGTGTTCAAAAACCTATGTGTCAAAGATATGGAAAGAAACACCTAGGAAAATGTTTCAAAGGGAAAGAAATATGCTATAGATGTGGAAATGATGGTCATAAAGTAAGAACCTGCCATGGAAAAAGGAAGCATCCAGTTGACTCGAGGAAAGGGAAAGAAGTTCTTTCTGAGGGATCAATTCAATTTTTTAAATGTGGTGTGCATGGTCATTATGCAAACACATGTCCTATGAAGACGTTTCGTGAATGGGGTCACCAAGAGCGTACCAATATTCGTTTACCAATACCTAATGCCATTCTGATTGAGGATGAAGAAACTGACAATGACCAATCAAAGGTATGTACTATTTCATGACTATTGTTTTCCTATTTTGGAATCTTAGGATATGATTCATGATTTTGTTTGTAGGAAAGAGGTATTTCGGAATAAGTTGGAAAGGAATGGATAATGGATCATGAAGAATGTTGAATGAGTAATATGTCAACATATAAGGGCTTCAAGAGTTATGGTGAAATTCTTAAGAGTATTAAGTCTCTTTTGATGATGGGGTTACATTAGAAGAATTTTTATATAATGTGTAACCCTGATTTTAATATAAGAAAATTTTATTCAAGTAATAGTTATCTTTTCTTTTGTGGACATAGTTATAAAGAACCATTTGGGTTTATATGATCCTTTCTTTTGAGGTAATTATGGGTTACTATATTTTATGATTGAAGTGAAAGGCATGAGATAAAATTGAGGTTAAATTATGTTATGGTTATTACTGATGATTTTAACCCTTTTTGGAGAATTATTTGAGAATTATATAGTTTTGGAAAAAGGACAACACGTAGACTATGAGACTACTCGTCGCGTCGGACAATGTTGTGGGAATCGAACCCACAATCAAAGTGAGACTAGTATTTATCGCCTACCACTGGACTATGTGAAGTCCCTGGTTTGTTTGACTGATTCTTTTTTTTATGAGTAAGTTGATTTTGGGTTATTTATGAAAATGATTAACCTATCATAGAGGATATGTGATTAGGTTAATTACTTTTCAATACGAGACTTTAGGAGCAACTGATGTTGTTTGGAGATAAATGTTACGATTTAACTTGGAAGACTATGTGACTAAATCCTTCAAATATTTGGGTTTCAATCTTAGATTGGTTTACTTTGAAGAATTTTATGGACAAATTGTTTATCTAATGGTCCTCGTTGAACTTTGGGTTTTGTTGGACAAATTTTGGAGGTTAAGAATAGATTTTCTTTTTATAAAGGGTTATACTTTTCTGGATTATGTGACCTTGTACTAAACTTTCTGGTTTTGGTTTTGGTTAAAGAATAAAGACATGGGATGTATATAGTTCTCTTTGGTGGATTAGGTGATTCTCTAGAAGTTGATTATAGTACTCTTAATATGAACAAGTCTCCCTAAATACTCGTCTTTTGGAAAAAAATATGAGTTTGATTAAGAAATCTAGTAAAAGTTGAAAGTCAACATGATAAGTGATTATGTTTCCTTATGAATAAATTCCTCAATAAAAAGTAGCTTAAAACAAAAATGTTGTCTATTAACTTTTCCTACTCGGGAATCGAATACCGTTTAACCAATCACAAGTTTGTGATTTTCTCATGGTTAACTTTCTCCTAAACATGTTTTCTATCACTCTCCATCAGAACATGACCCTTTGCTTTTTCTTCCATGTCCATGTTTTCCTACATGGAATCCTATTATGGGTTAACTCGGGTGACCTTTGTACTTATCTTTCATTATTTTAAAGTGTTTGTTTTACCGACTCTTGTTCCGATGTGGGACATTCAAGGATGTTTCCAAGCTCAATTTTAAAAATTGTGAGGACGCAATTCACAAAAGGGGGGAAGGATGTAACACCCCATGTAAATAAAGAATATGACATTTTCTTATTTATCCATATTTGTGAATAAAATATTTATATGACTTTAAAAGGGACGCTATGCTCGATGGCGTACCCAACACGCAACAACAAGTTTCTTGGGAATCTTACGTTGCACTCTAATAATAAAATAATATTATTTTAGATGGTAGTTAACATGTAGCCGTTGTATTGGCGGGAATGGATATAAATAACTAAAATATTATTATATATGTTTTTAAATGTTTTTACATTTATCCAATAAAAGATAAAGGCATAAAATACGGAAAGAATTCAATTTTAGGCTTTTATACCCTAATTTTCACTAAAGGTTCACTTATCGCCTTTTGATGGAGAACTGTCATTAAAAATATCTTTTATCACTCATATAAATTATTTTGGACCAAATAACACTATTCTTTATAATCGGGATATCAAATTTTACTCAGTGTAAATTTTTGGTATTTTTCCGATAAAGTTCATTTTTTTAATGAATAGTGCAAAATGTTGTATTTTAATTCAAAACCTCTTATTAATATAATTTATTTATATGATTAGATTATCTTTTGAATTGGTTTTAAAGTTAAATTAGAAAATATTTTTACCATTAAATCCAATAGTGGTCATTGGAATTAATTTCACTTTGAAAACAAACTTAAACTAGTGTCAATCTTTTGATACTTATTGTTTCATAAAAACACGCTATTTGCTCTGACAACGGGAATTAATTATTAAATTAATTAATGTTACTTATATGTTTTTAATTCTGTAAAATAGACTTTATTTTTGAATTCATAATATCAAATATAGCTTAGGGTGAATTTTTGGGATTTTTCTGAAAAACATCAATTTTTGATGAATAGTGACACCACTAAGTGGTACTTATAAAAACTGATTTTTCCGTTTAAATGAAATTTTGCCATCTTTGTGTTTTTAATTTCAAAAATATGACATACATGGTTTTCATTAAGAAGTAAAATGTGGTTTAATGGGATAAAAATAATTTTTTGGTGAATAGTAACTTATTATGTTTTTAATCGCGATTAGAGGTAATTAGTGTAGTTTAAGGTAAAAATAATGTTTTAATAATATGAAATGAACTTGAAACATGTCCTACCCTCATTGGTTGTGTCATGGCCGACCAAGACAAGCCATGTGTCAACTTGGGTACCCCATGGATCCACTTTGGTTGGGAAATGACATAAATAACGTTTTATTTAATGTAAAAGTAAAAATGACACAAACATGATATGTTTTACTAAAACAATTTTTAAATGGGGTTATACAATTCATCTTTTTGATTATAAATAGTCATTGGAAACCTAACAAGATTTCATACATCATAGTAGTTTTTTTATAATTTTTAGACATTAAATAAATTAAATTATTTATGACATAATAATGATGCAGCGATGACATCATTATTTGACGATTTATATAAAATGGAAAGATAATGTAAAATCTATGAACTACACATGTCCAAAACTTATTGGATGGGTGGATTTCGAACCCTTATCACCTTATCCACGAATTATATCAATTTGAAACCTTTTGAAACTGAAAAACATTTTCAAATAAAGTAATATTTCTTACGTTCCAAAAGTGCCCCTCCTCTCCTCTTATAAAAGGCCCCCACCTCTACCTCATTTCACACACTCCTCAAGCCTTTTTCTCGGCCAACCCCTGCCCATTTACTCTCTCCAAATCCCTCTCCTAATCCTATAGGATTACCTTTGGGCAGATTCTTTTCAAAAGAAGCCTTTAGGCTCAAATCAAAAGGAGTTACACTTTTAAAGGTAATTCATTCCCTCATGTTCATTTGTTTTATTTTGCTTCTCCAACCCCATAAAATATTTTTATTTACTTCTTTTGTAACAACACCAGTATCTTAAATATACTAGGATGTTGTTATAATATTTATTTGAGCTACACTCTCACAAAACTACATCAAATGGTTATAGAACATATGGTTTCCGTGGATGGTGAAATTCTGCCTCCCGAAACGATGATTGTTCAATACTCATTTAACACCTTCAAAGGTGGCTATTATGATGTCACTATTTTTATATATGATATATAATATGTTTATGTTTTACTTAATCTTCTGTTATTTTCATTTTGGGAATACCTTTATGGTTTCCATTAGGGGTAAACGTGATATCTTCATTTAAGGAAGTGCAGACTACCGCCCCCTCAAAGTGATTTGATTCGTTAAATACCATATGTGGGAAGTATAAAGGATGGAACTATGATATTATATATGATATTATACTGGAATTATAATATACCTTTATATCATTATTATTCCATTCTATAAAATATGAAATAGAAATGAAAGTAGCGTTCATGCGTACGTACGGCTTACCGTCTCCATGAACGGTGCATTTCATTTCATAACTCTAAATGATTATGTAATGTTATAAATGCATGAATGTACTGTATATATATGAAATATATGATATGTACATCATGAATACAATTATGGATATAATAAACATTTGGCCACACGAACAACATGTAATTGTAAGAAGTCCACTTTCGACTTAAGAACCAAATATCGGCAAAACAAATATTATTAACTTAAATGATTACATAATGTTTATGACATGGTAATAAGTGATATAAAAGGAATAATGAACTTGAAAAAGGTTCAAAAGGAAGTATAAATTAACTCAAGTTTATTATTCATGTGATTAAAGAACGATCGAGTCAAGTCGGACCTGAGGTAAGGGATTTTGCTCCTCTCTTTCTTTTTAAGTACACACTTTTATGTCATTCCTTTTAAATCTCATCTTTCTTGTTATTGGGATGATCATCTATATTACACTTACTGTAATTTTTATGTTCATGTGATGAGAGACCATATTCTCTCTCATCAATCCATTTTGGAAGTTTTGAGTGGCGCCTTTAGGCTGCCGAACTTTCGTAAGAGATCTAACCTCTCTCTTTCTTTTTAAGTACTCTCCTTTATGTCACTTCTTTTAAGCTCCTCTTTGTAATGTTGGGTGATGTTCATTTATATTCCTATTGATTTAAATTTTATTTTAATTTGAGGAGATAACCTATTTGATCTCATCAATCCATATTCGGATGTTTTATGTGGCGCCGTCAGGCTGCCGAGTTTTCGTAAGGGATTTTTCATCTCACTTTTGTTCCCGTGAGATTTATGCTACATTGGCCACAAATTCCATTTAGTGGTGTATGTAATTCCCATTATTCTACTCTTTGTGTAATATAATTTCTTTTATGAGTATTTATATCAAGGATCTAATGTACTTCTTGCATGGGGTGTATGTTTTGAAAGATACCCAAGTCGGTAAGGGAACCTTTCACCCTCCTCTTTTTTTAAAAGACTTCTTTTTTGGGTCTTTTAATTTACATATTGTTATGTTGGGATATGTTCTCTTATATCCTTATTGATGTAAATTTTATGCCCAAGTGATGATATACACTTTTTGTCTCTCATCAACTCATTTTGATGTGATGTCGTTAGGCTGTCAAGGGAACTTTTTAACCCAATTTCGATTTCTTTGGGTTCAACATGTAGTCATTGAATATGTCATCCATTGAATATGTGTGAATGAAATTTTATTGTTTTACACTTAATATCCACTTATATTGGGTGTATTTATATTTGTCACACATATTTTTGAGATTGATTTGTCCTTAATTTAAGGATACCTTCTTTATATGGGATTTCATCACATTTGACATTTCTATTGAGGGTTCATTGTTGTTATGAACCAATTCACTCTTATATGGTGTATATAATGTCCTTTGGAGTATTATATCATGAATCCATTTATTATCATGATATTATAAAGTTCTGAATAAATGTTATTCCTCAATTATTGTATTCAAGTGTCTCTACTTTTGGTAAAACCCATTTAACCAAAATATCGTTTTAAATGTTTTAATTATTTGTTCTTATTAATATCCATGTTTTCAAAATGGTTTTAAGGATTTATTTATATGGATATTAATGGTTTAAAATTTTAAGCTTCAAGGTGGTATGGGACACTTTGATTCAAAATTCTCTTTATTAAATGTTTTAAATGGTTTAGGAAATGGTTTCTTTTTGAATGGATTCATTATTTCAATATACTAAAATGTTATATTGTGATTGAAATGTTGAAATGTTATGTTTCCTTTATGCATGTTTTTATGTGATACGATTATGTTGAGGTTCTTGGGCATTATTATGAAGAGGGTTGGTTCCGTAATAAACTAAGGGCGGGTGAGCCCGATATAGCTCTCCAATGCATTGGGTAACGTGAAGGAGTGAAACGTTAAGGTTTCTCCGAAGAGATTTAGGAAATATACTGTGATGGGTATTCCAAACGTAACTAAGAGGGTTAATCCCTACGTAAGAATGTGATGAATGCCTCATGTTACCTTTATGTATTATGTTTTCTATGATATATTCATGATTTGATATGCCTATGTTTTATGGGTAAAGTGTGATTTCATTCTAATGTATATATGAACTCATGTTTCCTTTCCATATTTTTATAACTCTTACTGAGCTTTTTATGCTCATCCAAGTTTTTGAAATGTTTTTCATAGGTCAAGGGAGAGGTACATGATGTGATGATAGTGTCAAGGATGTGTCAATAAAGAATCCATGCTTTATTTTCAATATGTTTCCTTTGGTGGGAAGAATGAATACTGTCTTTTATGTAACCACTTTGTTTAAATGTGGAATGTAATGAAAGTTTCATGATCTAATTCTCTAAAACTCTAAACCTGAAAAGATCCTCAATGTGTAATCTTGTAATAACTCAAGATTAATTAAGGTTTAAGGCTGGGGCCTTATATATAGGAATGTTCATTTAACTCAGTAATCATAGGATCTTCTTCTTCCGAAATTTAAAATTAAAAGTATCTTTAAATAAAAGATTGAGGATGAAACTATATTAATTATTTATACATTAATCATCCTTAAAAAAATCACATCATATTAATGTTTGTTTCTTCAGTCGACAACAGATTCAGTGATTTTGAATTTATTTAATTCAAAATATCTCTACTTCATATCAGTTGATATACATAGGAAGGTATGTGATTATAGAATCACCTTCTTCCCCTATAATCTATTTCTAACTCATCCTAAAATTTTCTTAAATCTGTACTGATATAGTCATCTTTAACATTTGATAAATTTATTTTTGGATGTGTGACATGGTTTGATCATCGATTCAAATATGAAACATAGAGTTCCACATCAAAAACTAAGATGTAGGAAGTTTCATACCTCATAAAGTTTATGTATATTACTGTATTATTATATGATGTTTTTTCTAATGTTTCCTAGAAAATGTTTAGTTTAATCATATGTTTATGTGTTCTGGTTATTGTATCACACTAAATAAATACTATATGTTTCTTAGCATGTTATAAAATATTTACTTGTGTTTTAAATTGGTATATGTTATATTGTTACTCTAATAATAATACCAGTGGTTTAAGCTACATTGTTGGTTCTTGGTGGCCCTATAGGTGGAGCATGTTCTGGAAATTAATATGACATGATGAGTGGGTCTTCTTAGATGTAGAATAATGAGGGACTTGTTTGGCCTAACTTATTGGAATTATGGTCTGTGTTATCTGACATGTGAACCAATAGAAAGAATTATGGTCTACTTGACTTGATCTAAGAGATAGAAATAGGGAATAATGGAATATCATGTCCATAACTGGAGGCTATCCCTAATTCATTTTATTAGAAACACATAAAACTAGGGTTCATGGAATATTTATTAGTGCACAATTGATTGGTATTTTATTGGGTCTTTTCTTTTATTAATTATCTTTTTATAAAATATTATGCATTTTAAATAGTGTTAAGGATGAATTAATGGTATCATGTATGTTTATATTACACACACCCTATATAATGATTATATTCTTGTAAAGAATTCATGTATAGGTGTAACACCCCAGGTAAATAAAGAATATGACATTTTTATATTTATTAATATTTCTGAATAAAATGTTAATATTAATTTAAAGGGAACTCTATGCTCGATGGCATACCCAATACACAACAACGATTTTCTTGGAAATCTTACGTTCCACTCTAATAATAATAAAAATATTATTTTAAATGTTAGTTAACTTCTAGCCGTTGTAATGGCGGGAATGAACAGAACTAACTACAAAAGTATTATATACGTTTGTCAAATATTTTTACTTGAAATCCAAAAAAATGTTAGAGGCTTAAAATGTGAATGAATCCAATTTTAAGCGTAAATATTCTAATATTCTTTAAAAGGTCGATTAACCGCCTTTTGTGGGAGAACACTTTTTAAATCAACTTTTTGACAATTTTATATGTTATATTGGACCAAATAAAATCCCTCTTTATAATCGGGGCATCAAAATTTACTATGTGTATGTTTTTGTTATTTTTTACGATAAAGTTCATTTTTAATGAATAAGTGAAAAATGTTGTATTTTATTTCAAAAACTCTTTTTAATATAATTTATTTATATGATTATATCATCTTCTTAATTGGTTTTAAACTTAAATTAGAATATATTTTTACCATTTAATCCAATGGTGGTCATTTGAATTAATTTCACATTGAAATAGGACTTAAACTAGTGTTAATATTTTAATAGATATTGTTTCTCAAGAACATGCTATTTGTTTTGACAGCAGGAATAAATTTTTAAATTAATTAATGAAACTTATATGTTTTGAATTTTTTAAAATAGGCATCATTTTTGAATTCCTAATATCAAATATAGCTTAGGGTGAATTTTTGGTATTTTTCTGAAAAACTTCAATTTTTAATGAATAGTGAAACCACTAAGTGGTAGTTAAAAAAACTGATTTATCATTTAAAGGAAACTTTACCACTTCTTTGATTTGAATTTCAAAAATCCAACATACATGGTTGTAATTAGGATGTAAAATTTTGTTCAGTGGGATGAAAATATTTTTTGGTGAATAGTAACTTTTAAGTTTTATTAATCGCGATTAAAGGTAAAATATTGTAATTTAAGGTAAAGATAATGTTATAATAATATTAAATGACCTTGAAACTTGTCCTAACCTTATTTTATGAGTCATGGCCAACCAAGAAAATCCATGGGTCAACTTGGGGACCCCATTGAACCACATTGGTAGGAAAATGACATTAATAACTTTTTATTTAAAGTTAAAATAAAAATGTCACAAACATGTATTTTTTTACTAAAACAATTTCTAGATTGGGATATACAAGTCATATTTTTTAAAATAAATATTCATTAGAAATATAAAAATATTTCCTACATCGTGATAATTTTTTATAATTTTTAGACATTAAATAAATTAATTTATTTATGACACCGAGATGATGTAGTGATTACCTCAAAAATGAATGATTTAAATAAAATGAGAAGATAGGGTAAAATATAAGTCTTACACTTGTCACAAACCTATTTTATTGGTGTATTTCAAAGCCTTATCACCATATTATTGAAATATATCCTTTTGGGGCCTTTAAAATCTGAATAAAAAAATTATAATAAAGTAATATTTTATAACTTTCCAAGAGTGCCTCTCCTCTTCTCTTATAAAATGCCGCCACCTCTACCTCCTTACCCACTCCTCTCAAGACATTGGCTCGGACACGCTCTACCCATTTTAGCTCTCCACATCCCTCTCCTCATCCTAGAATCCTTCCCTCAGGCAGAATGCTCTTCACGAATCCCTTTTGGTTCAAACCAAGGGGAGTTACCTGATTTAAAGGTAAAGTCTTCCCTAATGTACTTTTGTTTTATTTTTCTTCTCCAACCCCCTAAAATATTATTATTACTTTATTTTGTAACAAATCCAGTATATTCAATATACTATGATGTTTTTATGAGAAATATTCCTTCTAAACTTACACACACCTCTGTCTAATGGTTAAAAAACATACTTTTTATGTGGATGGCGAATTATTGTCTCACGAAACGATGATTGTTCTATCTTCTCCTTCCACATCTGATGGTGGACATTATGATGGAACTATTTTTATATGATATATATTATATTTATTTCCTCTCTATTATTCTTTATTTTATATTTAAAACATACCTTTATGTGTTTCATGTTGTGTAAATGTGATAATTTCATTCGAGGAAATGTGGACTACCACCCCCTCAAGTGATGTGACTCGTTCATGCAATACAAGGAATGTATAAATAATGAGATTAATTAATATATGTGACCTATATAAAATATATATTATTCTGTAATAATATATATATATATCTCATTTATTTTTAATTCCATTAATATGACAAAGAAATGAATGTAGCATTCATGCGTATATACGGCCTACCGTCTCCATGAACGGTGCATTTCATTTGTTTTTATCTCCAAATGTTATGGAATAGTATAAAATGAATATTTACTGGATATATATGATATTTAAATCATTAATAATATTATGTATATGATTTACTTATAAGTACATGGACAATCATTTTCAAACAAGATCATTTTTGACTCAAGTACCAAACATCGACAAAAACGTATCATATGAACTCACATTATTAACCAATTATTATAACAATATAATATGTGATAAGAACTGAATAATAATATTTAAACGAGGTAGTTAAGAAATTATAAATTGACCAAAGTTTATTATTCAAATATATATAGAAACGAATAAGACAAGTCGGACTTGAGGTAAGGGATCCTACCTATCTCTTTCTTTCTAAGTACTCTCTTTTATGTCGTTTCATTTAAGCTCCTTTTTCTTATGTTGTGGGATGTTATTTTATATTACAATTACTGTAATTTCTATGTTAATATGATGATATACCCTATTTGATTTCATCAATAAATTTTTTGGATGTTTTAAGTGGCACTGTTAGGCTGCCGAGTTTTCGTAAGGGATTTTCATATCACTTTTATTCCCATGAGATTTATGATACATTTTCCACCATTTCCTTTTAGTGGTGTATGTAATGCCCATTATTCTAATCTTTGTGTAATATAATTTTGTTTTTGATTATTTACATCAATGTTGTATATTCCTTCTTTCATGGGGTGTACATTCCGAAAGTTACCCAAGTCGGTAAGGGAACCATTCACCCTCCTCTTTTTAAATGACTTATTTTGATAGGTCTTTTAATTTACATCTTATTATGTTTGGATATGTTCTTCTATATCCTTATTGATGTAAAATTTATTTCCAAGTGATGAGATACCCTTTTTTTCTCATCAACTCGTTTTCTTAATTTTAAAGTGACGCCGTTAGGCTGTCCAAGTTTTACAAGGGAACTTCTTAACACAATTTTGATTTCTTTGGGTTCCAATTGTAGTTATTGAACATATCATCCTATGAATATGTGTGAATGACCTCTGGTTTTTTACAATTAATATCCACTTATATTGAGTGTATTTATACTTGTCACACATAATTATGATATTGATTTATCCTTAATTTAAGGATACCTTCTTTATAAGTGATTTCATCTCATTTTACGTTTCCATTGAGACTTCATTGTTGTTATGAACCAATTCACTCTTATATGGTGTATATACTGTCCTTTGGAATATTATATCATGAATCCCTTTATTCTCATGATATTATAAAGTTCTGATTAAACGTTATTCTTCAATTATTGTATTCAAGTGTCTCTCATTTTGTTAAAAACCCTTTAACTAAAATATCGTTTTAAATGTATTAATGATTTATTCTTATAAATATTTCTCATTAATATCCATGTTTTTAAAATGGTATTAAGGATTTATTTATATGAATATTAATGGTTTAAAATGTTATAATCTTCAAAGTGGTATGGGACACTTTTATTCAAAAATCTCATTATTAAATGTTTTAAATGGTTTTGAAAATGGTTTGTAGAGTTGATTCATTATTTCAATATCTTAAAATTTTATATTGTTATTTCAATGGGAGAATGTTATCTTTCCTTTATGGTAAAGTTATGTGCTATGATTATGTTATGGTTCTTGGGCATTTTTTATGAAGACGGGTGGTTCCGTGATAAAATAAGGGCGGGTGAGCCCGATATAGCTCTCCAATGCATTGGGTAACGCGAAGGGGTTAAACGCTAAGGTTTCTCCAAAGAGATTTATGGAATATATTGTGATGGGTATTCCAAACATAACCATGAGGGTTAATCCCTACGTAAGATTGTTATGAATGCCTCAAGTTACCTATATGTCTTATGAATTCTATTGAGTTAAGCATAAATCATATGATTTCATGAGGTATGTTAAATTGCTTATGTTTTATGAGTAAAGTGTGATTTCATTGATTCTTATGTATACATGGACTAATGTTTTCTTTCTGTATTGTTATAACCCTTACTGAGCTTTTTATTCTCATGCCTAGTTTTTTTGAAATGTTTCTCATAGGATATAAAGTGGAATAGGGTCAAGGATGGGATCAAGAAAATGTCATGTTGTCTAAAACAAGAACTAGACATTAATTTTTTGTTCAATAGTTTTTATTTTGTGAAAAATATGGAAACTGAGTAGATGTGTCTACTTTGTAATCTTTGAGATGTAATAGTTATGTCCTAATTCTCCAAAACACTAAACCTAAAAATATCATCAATGTGAATCACTCAATTTAATTCAAGATTAAGTAATGTTTTAAGGACGGGTCCTTATAGTTGGTATGAGAGGATGGTTTAGACAACATTAGAGGTTAGAGTGTTGTTTTAGCATAAGTGACAAGTTGTGTATTACCACAATGGTTATTATATTAGATAGAGTCATTGTTATTTTTGAATGTTATCATGAGTTTGAGATAACAAGGATAAGTATATCTTAGTGCTTATGTTCCTCTTTAGTACATGATGAATTTATTGATATAATCACACTGACCTTTTTGGTTTTAGTAAATGGATGGATCTAGTAGGCACCAAAGTGACAATGGGTTTAAAGAAAATTGTAGTGGTTCTCTGATTAAGAGACTGGATTAAATGGGGGATTCAACGAGTAATATCGTGGTTATTCTAAACCAACTATCAGGATTCATGATCAACCACTTGAACTTTGGTGAGTTTTCTAATGAATATTGTATGATAGAACCAACTCGATGTGGATGTTCAGGTGATAATTATAAAGGTAACCATTGGGGTTTATATGATCCTTACTTTTGAGGTAATTATGGGTTACTATATGTTATGATGGAAAATGAAAGGAATGAGATAAACTTGAGGATAAAATATGTTATGATTATTTTTGAAGATTTTTTCTCGTTTTGGGGAATGTTTTAAGAATTATATAGTTTTGGAAAAAGGACAACACGCAAATCGTGTGACAACCTGTCGCGTCGGACACAGTTGCGGGAATCAAACCCACAACCAAAGTGTGACTGGTATTTATCGCCTACCACTAGACTACATGAAGTCCCTGGTTAATTTGACTAATTATTTATATTTAGATGATTTTATGAATCAATAGTAAGTTTATTTTGGGTTATATATGGAAATTATTAACCAATCATGGAGGATATGTGATTAGGTTAACTAGTTTTCAATATGAGACTTTAAGAGAAACTGATGTTATTTGGAGATAAATGTTAATTTGTACATTGGAAGACTATGTGATTAAATCCTTCAAATATTTGGGTTTCATTCTTAGTTTGGTTTACATCGAAGAATTTTATGGATACATGTCTATTGAATGGTCTTTGTTGAACTTTGGGTTTTGTTGGACAAATTTTGGATATTAAGAATAAATTTTGTTTTTATAAAGGATTATCCTTTTTGGGTATTATTTGATCTCATAATAACAATTTTTTGTTTTTGTTTTGTTCTAAAGACATGGGAAATATATAGTTCTCTTTTGTGGATTAGGTGATTCTCTCGAAGTTGATTATCGGTCTCTTAATGTGAAGAAGTCATCATAAATACACATCTTTTGGAGAAAATATGAGTTTGTGTAAGAAATATAGTAGGAGATGAGAGTCTACATAACAAGTATGTATGTTTCCTTATGATTTAGTTAAGCTCATAAATAAATTCCTCAATGAAAAGTACCTTAAAAACAAAAATGATGTCTGGTAACTTTTCCTACTAGGGAATCTAATACCATTTAACCCATCACCAGTTTGTGATTTCCTTGTGGTTAACATTCCCCTAAACATGTTTTCTATCACTCTCCATCAGAACATGACCCTTTGTTTTCTCTTCCATGTCTATGTTTCCTACATGGAATCCTAGTATGGGCTAACTCGGGTGACCTTTGTACTTCTCTCTCTTTATTTTAAAGTAATAGTTTTAATTGACTCCTTTTCCGATGTGGGGATTTCAATGAAGTTTCCAAGCCCAATTTTAAAATTGCGAGGACGCAATTCCCAAAAAGGGGGGAAGGATGTAACACCCCTGGTAAATAAATAATATAACATTTTTATATTTATTAATATTTGTGAATAAAATTTTAATATTAATTTAAAGGAAATGCTATGCTCGATCGCGTACCCAATACGCAACAACGAGTTTCTTGGAAATCTAATGTTGCACTCTAATAATAAAATAATATTATATTAAATGGTAGTTAACGCCTAGCCGTTGTAATGGCGGGAATGAACAGAACTAAAAACAAATTGACAATATATGTTTGTCAAATATTTTTACTTGAAATCCAAAAAAATGTTAGAGGCTTAAATTGCGAATGAATGCAATTTTAAGCGTAAATATTCAAATATTCTTTAAAAGGTCGATTAACCGACTTTTGTTGGAGAATGCTTTTTAAATCCACTTTTTGAAAATTTTAATTTTTATATTGGACCAAATAAAATCCCTATTTAGAATCGGGGAATGAAAATTTACATTATGTAAGTTTTTGTTTTCTTTTGAATAAAGTTCATTTTTAATGAATAAGTAAAGAATGTTGTATTTTAATTCAAAACCTCTTTTTAATCTAATTTATTTATATGATTAGATCATATTTTGAATTGGTTTAAAAGAGACATTATAATATTTATTTACCATTTAATCTAATGGTGGTCATTGGAAGTAATTTCACTTTGAAATTGGACTTAAACTAGTGTCAATCTTTTAATAGATATTGTTTCTTAAGAACACGCTATTTGTTTTGACAGTGGGAATTAATTATTAAATTAATCAATGCAACTTATATGTTTTGAATTTGTTTAAATAGAAATAATTTTTGAATTTGGAATATCAAATATATCTTTGGGTGAATTTTTGGTATTTTTTTGAAAAACATCAATTTTTGATGAATAGTGAAACCACTAAGTGGTAGTTAAAAAAACTGATTTTTCATTTAAATGAAACTTTACCACTTCTGTAATTTGAATTTCAAAAATCCTACATACATGGTTGTCATTAGGATGTAAAATTTGGTTCAATGGGATGAAAATATTTTTTGGTAAATAGTAACTTTTATGTTTTATTAATCACGATTAAAGGTAATTAGTGTAATTTAAGGTAAAGATAATGTTATAATAATATGAAATGACCTTTCCATGTGTCCTACCCTTATTTTATGAGTCATGGATGACCAAGACAATCCATGGGTCAACATGGGGACCCCATGGATCCACTTTGGTAAGAAAATGACATAAATAACTTTTTATTTAAAGTTAAAGTAAAAATGTCACAAACATGTATTTTTTTACTAAAACAATTTGTTCACGGGGTTATACAAGTCATATTTGTTACAATAAATATTCATTATAAGGATAAAAAGATTTCAGAAATCATTATATTTTTTTTATAATTTTTAGACATTATATAAATTAATTTATTTATTACACTGTGATGATGCAGTGATTACCTCATAAATGAACGATTTAAATAAAATGAGAAGAACGGGTAACATATAAGTCTTACACTTGTCACAAACCTCTTGTAATGGTGGATTTCGAAACCTTATCACCTTAGCCTCTAAATATATCCTTCTGGGACCTTTAAAATCCGAAAATCATTTGATAATAAAGTAATATTTTATAACTTTCAAAGAGTTCCCCTCCTCTTCTCTTATAAAAGGCCCCCACCTCTACCACCTTACCTATAAGGACAGGAACTTAATCATTACATAAGATTAAATTAAATTAATAATTTACATTGAGGATCTTTTCAGGTTAAGTGTTTTAGAGATTTCGTCCATAAATATTACTTTATCCAAAAGTTTAGTCAGAGGAAAACCTCCGACCATTTATTTAAAATAAAAGAAAAAGAAATGTACATCAGACAAGCACAACAAGGTGAGAACAACAATTACATATCATAAAAGTCAGACCCATCGCCACATCCCCGATACACCATTTCCTCCGCAGTAGCAGATTCCCACTCCGAGCTTTCATAATGTTTCAGAATCTTGGCATACTTCCTTCTAAGATTGAGCTTCTCCAAAGAAAGGATCTTCTTAGAAGAGTTTGCAATCCATCCAACATTTCCACTAGAAGCTCTCGTAGTAGACACTACTACTCAGTATTCATTTTTCAATAAAATAAAAACTCTTAAAACGAAACATGTCTAGTTCCATGTTTTAGATAGATTTACTTTTCCTTGATCCCATCCTTGACCCTATTCATATTTAAGTCCTGTGGAAAAAATTTCAAAAACATTGGATGAGCATAAAAAGCTCAGTAAGGGTTATAAAATAAGGGAAGAAAACATTATACCATCAATAATTGAAAATCAATGAAACCAAAACTTTTTAATCATAACATACCTTAAAAAATTGTAAGATTTATGAATAACACATAGAAATCATAAATCATAAAGGTAACTTATGTAATTCATAACATACTTACATTGTATCTATCACAGCTGCACATAGAGTCACATTTGGAATACCCATCACAGTATATTCCCTAAATCTCTTAGGAGAAACATTCACATTTACCTCTGTCAAATTACCCAATACATTGGAGAGCTATCTCGGGCTCACCCGCCCTATGTTTATCACAGAACCACCCGTATACATAAACAATGCCCAATAACCATAACATAACACCTAAAACAAGCATAAATGAAAGATAACATTTCCGCATTCCAATCACAATATATCATATCAAGATATTGAAATAAACAATGCTTTATCAATCCATTTTCATGACCATTTAAAACATTTAATAAATAGCTTTTTGAATCAAAGTGTCACATACAACTTTGAAGCTATTAAAGGAATTATCATTTTAAAAAATAAATTTCTGTATAAATAAATAATAAAACCCATTTTGAAAACATGGACATTAATGAAAAATATTTAGAAAAATAATTCTTTAAAACATTTAAAACGATATTTTAGTTAAATAGTTTTTAACAAAATGAGAGATGCTTGAATGAAAATATTTGAGAAATAAAATTTAATCATAACATTATAATATCATGAGAATAAAAGGATTCATGATATAATATGTCAAAGGACAGTATATACACTATATAAGAGTGAATTGGTGCATAAAAATAAAGAAGTCTCAATGGAATGTAAATTGAGACGCAATCCATTATAAATACGGTATCCTTAGATTAAGGATAAATCAATGACATAATTTATGTGTGAAAAATATAAATACACCCAATATAAGTGGATATTAAGTGTAAAATAATCAGAGGTCATTAAAACATATTTAAATCATGACATAATCAACAAGTAGAAGTTTAACCCAAAGAATTGAAATTGGGTTTAGAAGTCCCTTTACAAAAATTCGACAGCCTAACGGCGTCACTTTAAAATTCAGAAAATTATTTTATGAGATAGAAAGGGTATCTCATAACATGGAAATAAAATTTACATCAATAAGGATATTGAAGAACATATCCCAATATAATAAGATGTAAATTAAAATACATAACAAAAAGATGTCTTCTAAAAAGAGGAGGGTGAATGGTTCCCTTACCGATTTGGTAACTTTTGAAACATACACCACATGAAAGAAGGATCATTAAATGAAGATGTAATTAACCATAAATTAAATTGTATTACACAGTTAATACACTCATGTTTAGTACATACACCACATGCAATAAATAAGTGGCGAACAATGGAAATCTCACAGATTTAAAAGTGAGATAAAAAAATACCTTACAAAAATTCGGCAGCCCAACGACGCCCCTTAAAATTTCTTAAAATTAATTGATGAGAGTAATAGGGGTTATCTCATCATAGTGAAATACAAATCACAGTATTTTTAATATAAAATAACATCCTCCAACATAATAACATGAAGCATAAAAGAAATGACATAAAAGAGAGTACTTAAAAAGAAAGAGAGAGGTCGGATCCCTTACCTCGTGTCCGACTTCACTAGATCATTCTTTAATATCCTGAATAATAAATTAAAGTTAATTTCTACATTCTTAAGAACCTTTTTATATTTTATTATTTCTCTTATATCATTTATTTCCATGATATAAACATTATGTATTCATTTAAGTTAATAATGTTCATTTTGCCGATATTTGGTACTTGAGTCAAAATGAACACCTTACATTTACAAGTTGTCCATGTGGTCAATAGTTCATTCTATCCAGAATGATATTCATGATTTGGATATCATACATATTATATATATCCAGTACATACATGTTTTTATAATAGTACATAATATTTAGAGGTAAGAAATGAAATGCACCATTCATGAAGACGGTAAGCCATACGTACACATGAACGCTACTTTCATTTATATTTCTTATTTTCATGGAATTAAAAAAAATGATACATAGGTATATTATAATTCCAGTATAATATAATATGTAATATCATTAAATCTGTCCTTTATACATCCCACATGAGGCATTAACGAGTCACATCACTTTGAGGGGGCGGTAGTCCGCACTTCCTCAAATTAGATTATCATATTACCCACATTGGAAACCATAAAGGCATAATATAAATGGGAATTACAGAAGCATAAGGAAATTATAAACATAATATATATCATATATAAATACAGTTCCATCATAATGGCCACCATGAGAGGTGGTAAGATGTAATTGAACAATCATCGTTTCGTGAGGCGTTAGTTTCCCATCCACAGAAACATTATGTTCTTCATCCATTATATCGATGTGTGTGTAAGTGTAGTTCGAATACTTCTCATAAAAACATACTAGTATATTTATTATACTGGTTTTGTTACAAAATAAAGGAAATAAAAAGAGTTTAGGGGTTGGAGAAGTAAAATAAATGAAAACAATTTAAGAGAAACTGTTACCTTTAAATTGGGTAAATCACTTTGGTTTGAACTATAGGACTTATTGAAATGACTTATGCATAAGATAAGGCTTCTAGGAGGAGTAGATGGATGTTTAGAGCATAATTGGGCAGATTTTGGACGAGAAAAATGGCTTGAGAGGTGTGATTAATTGGTTAGAAGTGGTCTCCTTTTATAAGGGGGGAGGGGCTCTTTAGCAAAGTGTGAAACTATTATTTTATTTTATAATGATATTCAATTTCTAATGGTCCAAAAATCTTTAAGGTCGAAGATAAGATGATTCGTGGTCGAAATAAAATCATCCATTCAGAATTGGACATTTTTTGTGTATTATTTTAATCATTTTAATCTTATTTATTTTAATCATTTATTAATGAGGTAAATACTGCATCATTATTGTGTCATAAATAAATAAATTTATTCATTGACTAAAAATTATATAAAAAAATAACAACTTTTAGGAAATCTTTTTATCTTTCCAATGAATATTTATAGTCGAAAAATGGACTTATATAACACCATATAAAAATTAATTACTAAAAGAGTTTTGTTAATGTCAATTTTGTCTTTACATTAAATTAATTAATCTAAATTGTCATTTTCACTCCCAACTGGATCAATGGGGTCCCCAAATCGACCCCAATATGACCATAGTCGTTAATGACTCAACAAATATGGTTTGGACAAGTGTTAAGATAATTTGGAATTATTATAATATTCTTTTAACCTTGAATTACATTATTTACTTTTAACCGCGGTAAATAAAAGTCAAAAGTTACTATTCACCAAAAAAATATTTTCATCTTAATGAACCACATTTTACTTCTTGATAACAACCATGTATGTCGGATTTTTGAAATTCAATTCATAGAAGTGGTAAAATTTCCTTTAAATGAAAAAGTCAGTTTTTTAACTACCACTAAGTGGTTTCACTATTCATCAAAATTTGATGTTTTTCAGAAAAATACCAAAAATTCAACCTATGAATTATTTGATATTCCGAATTCAAAATTGATGTCTATTTTTCCAAATTCAAAACATAGAAGTGGCATTAGTTAATTTAAAATTAATTCCCGCTGTTAAAACAAATAGCGTGTTTTTAAGAAACAATAACTATCAAAAGATTGACACTTGTTTATGTCCAATTTCAAAGTGAAATTAATTCCAATGACCAACATTGGATTAAATGGTAAAAATATTTTTCAATTTCACTTTAAAACCAATTTAAAAAATAATATAACCATATAAATAAATTATATTAAAAGGGACTTTTGAATTAAAATACAATATTTTTCACTATTCATTAAAAATGTACTTTATTAGAAAAATACCAAAAAATTACCCAAAGTAAATTTTGATGTCCCCATTCTAAAGAAGGATTTTATTTGGTCAATTAGAATATATTAAAGTGACCAAAACTATATTTAGAGATGTTTCTCCATTAAAAGGTGGTAAATCAACCTTTTAATGTAAATTATGCTTAAAATTAGATTTATTCACATTTTAAGCCACAAACATTTATTGTATAAATGTAAATACATTTGACAAACATGTATAATCAAATTGTAGTTAGTTTGTTCATTAACACCAATACAATGTCTAGGAGTTAACTACAATATAAAATAATAATATTATATTATTAGTGTGCAATGTAATATTTCAAAGGAACCCGTTGGTGCGTATCAGGTACGCTATCGAACATAGCAACCCTTTCAAAGTAAAATTTATATTTAATTCAAAAATATTAATAAATATGAAATTTTCATATTCTTTATTTTCCGGGGATGTTACATTACCCCCGCCTCTCAAGCCATTGGCTCGGCCAAGATATGCCCATTTTATCTCTCCACATCCTTGTCCTCATCCTAGAAGCCTTCCCTTAGGCAGAATTCTCTTCCAGAAACACTTTTGGTTCTATCCAAGGGGAGTTACCCGATTTAAAGGTAAAGTCTTCCCTAATGTTCTTTTATTTTATTTTTCTTCTCCAACCCCCTAAACTATTTTTATTCTTTTCCTTTGTAACAAAACCAGTATCATCAATATACTAGGATGTTTTTATGAGAAATATTCTAGCTACACTTACACACACCTCCGACTAATGGTTAAAGAACATACTGTTTCTGTGGATGGCGAATTACTGCCTCATGAAACGATGACTATTATATCTTATCCAACCACCTCTCAAGGTGGCCATTATGATGGAACTATTTTTATATGATATATATTATATTTATTTCCTCTCTATTCTTCTGTATTTTATATTTAAAACATACCTTTATGATTTTCATGTTGTGTAAATGCGATAATTTTATACGAGGATGTGTGGACTACCACCCCCTCAAGTGATGTGACTTGTTCATGCAATACATGGAATGTATAAAGAATGATATTAACGAATATATTTGACCTATATAGATTATATATTATACTATAAGTATAATATATATCTCTCTCATTTATTTTTAATTCCATTAATATGACAATGAAATGAAAGTAGCATTCATGCGTACATACGGACTACCGTCTCCATGAAAGGTGCATTTCATTTATTTTTGTCTCCAAATGCTAGGGAATAGTATAAAATGAATATTTACTAGATATATATGATATTTAAATCATTAATACTATTCTGGAGATGATTTACTTATAACTACATGGACAATCATTTTCAAACAAGTTCATTTTTTGACTCATGTACCAAACATCGACAAAAACGTCTGATATGAACTCACATTATTAACCAATTATTATAACATTATAATATGTGATATGAACTGAATAATAATATTTAATGGATTTACTTAAGAAATTATAAATTTACCAATGTTTATTATTCAGGAATATAAAGAAACGAACAAGACAAGTCGGACTTGAGGTAAGGGATCCTACCTATCTCTTTTTTTTAAGTACTCTCTTTTATGTCGTTTCATTTAAGATAATATTTCTTATGTTGGGGGAGTATCTTTTATATTCCACTTACATTAATTTATATGTTAATATGATGAGATACTCTATTTTATTTAATCAATCCATTTTTTGGACGTTTTAAGTGGCGTTGTTAGGCTGCCGAGTTTTCGTAAGGGATTTTTCATATCACTTTTATTCCCATTGAGATTTATGCTACATTTTCCACCATTTCCATTGAGTGGTGTATGTACTGCCCATTATTCTACTCTTTCTGTAATATAATTTAGTTTTTGAGTATTTACATCAATTTTGTATTGTCCTTCTTTCATGGGGTGTACGTTTCAAAAGTTACCCAAGTCGGTAAGGGAACCTTTCTCCCTCCTCTTTTTAAAAGGCTTATTTTGTTAGGTATTTTAATTTACATATTATTATGTTAGAATATGTTGATCTATATCTTTATTGATGTAAAATTTATTTCCAAGTTATGAGATACCATTTTTGTCTCATCAACTCATTTTCTAAATTTTAAAATGACGCTGTTAGGCTGTCAAATTTTTACAAGGGAACTTCTTAACCCAATTTCGATTTCATTGGGTTCAACTTGTAGTTATTGAAAATATCATCATATGAATATGTTTTAATGACCTCTGGTTGTTTTACACTTAATATCAACTTATATTGGGTGTATTTATATTTGCCACACATAATTATGATATTGATTTATCCTTAATTTAAGGATACCCTCTTTATAAGGGATTTCATCTCATTTTAAATTTCCATTGAGACATCATTGTTGTTATGCACCAATTCACTCTTATATGGTGTATATACTATCCTTTGGAATATTATATCATTAATCCCTTTATTCTCATGATATTATAATGTTCTGATTAAATGTTATTCCTCAATTATTGTATTCAAGTGTCTCTCATTTTGTTAGAAACCCTTTAACTAAAATATTCTTTTAAATGTTTTAATGATTTATTCTTATAAATATTTCTCATTAATATCCATGTTTTAAAAATGGGTTTCAGGATTTATTTATATGGATATTAATGGTTAAAAATGTGAAAATCGTAAAAGTGGAATGGGACACTTTCATTCAAAAATCTCTTTATTAAATGTTTTAAATGGTTTTGAAAATGGTTTTTAGAGTGGATTCATTATTTCAATATCTTAAAATTTTATATTGTTATTGCAATGTGGGAATGTTATCTTTCCTTTATGCTTAATTTATGTGCTATGATTATGTTATGGATCTTGGGAATTTTTTATGAAGACAGGTGGTTCTGTGATAAACTATGGGCGGGTGAGCCCGATATAGCTCTCCAATGCATTGGGTAACGCGAAGGGGTTAAATGCTAAGGTTTATCCAAAGAGATTTAGGGAATATGCTATTATGGGTATTCAAAACGTAACCATGAGGGTTAATCCCTACGTAATAATTTTATTAATGCCTCAAGTTACCTTTATGTCTTATGATTTCTATTGAGTTATGCATAAATCCTATGATTTCATGAGGTATGTTAAATTGCATATGTTTTATGAGTAAAGTATGATTTCATTGATTCTTATGTATACATGGACTAATGTTTTAATTCTGTATTGTTATAACCCTTACAGAGATTTTTATGCTCATCCCATGTTTTTTTGAAATGTTTTACACAAGACATAAAGTGGAATAGGGTCAAGGATGGGATCAAGGAAATTTCATGCTATCTAAAACAAGAACAAGACATGACTCTTTTGTTCAAGAGTCTTTATTTTGTGAGAAAAATGGAAATTGTGTAGATGTGTCTACTTTTTAATCTTTGAGATGTAATAGTTATGTCCTAATTCTCTAAAACTCTTAACCTGAAAAGATCCTCAATGTGAATTATTCAATTTAATTCAAGATTAAGTAATTTTTTAAGGATGTGTCATTATAATAGGGATCCAAGAAATGGAAAATGTCCCAAAGTAGATGGTTTATTTGAGGAGTATGGAGTAGGTGGTGGGACTGGGATAGACTCTGGAGGACTATGTAGTGTTTTATTTTTTTATATCTATTGCACTTATATTCTAGTATAGATTTCCGATTTCATTTCTTATTTATTTATCTATACGAATTTTATTAAATGATTTATTAAATTATTATTATTTACATTCTATATGGTACTCAGGTTATTTAATAATATTATTTATTTGGCCAAAGGACATTATATTGATGGTATATGCACCCCAATGATGGAATTTAGATCCTAGCTTCCTACTAGCTTCCTATTGCATATAAGGAGCCACTCATGAGGTCTTTTGGAACTCTAGATCGTACTCGATGTTTCGGGTTAAGGGGATAAAAACTTATATCAGACCAATATTTACTTCTATTATTTTTTGACTTATTGGGATATGGTATATAATAGATAGCTTTATAGGATTTAAGTATTGGAGTTACCTTGTACATAGCCCGCTCATGTGTAACAGAACATTAAGTTAACTTTGATAGGATTCGTATTATAGTTTTATAATATTTTAGTGTGTTCATACATCATGATCATGAATGTATGGTCACGTGTGAAATATATAAACCTTTGAGAGTTTCAAACTATTTTCTAAAATATCAATTCTTTGATAGTGTAATCTATTTAGAAAAGAAAAGTAATTTTGAATTTGTGATGTATTTTATTTTCTTCATGATTTGATATATCTTTGATAGAAATCAATAATTGAAACTGATAAATATGTTATTTTATTTCTATATATGTGATTCCTATAATCATGTGGGGATGGTTGTCCTCAGTTAATGGAAGGTTCTAGGTAGACTCGTATGAGAACCATTGTTTGATCCCATAGACTACCTAGGATCCCACTTAAATGATATAAATATTTCATCAATGTTTTAGAAATGCTTCATTTATGATTAATAACTAAGCAGCTTCATTGGGTTTCTAAAAAATTTCTTTTGCCAGAGGACATTCTAGTTATACCACCAATACAACCTCCACATAGGTTCAAATGGAAGGACCATTGTAGAAAGGAATATAATTCACAGTTCCTATCCATGGTGCTGGATGTATGAATAATATGGTTGATAATTATTGAGACTTGCCTCCAACAACCTATATCTTTCTAGGGAATTAGATGCCCGTAGTAAATAATGAACTGAATAGGGATCACTAATATAATATTTAATTTTTTAGGGAATTTGGAGAAATGGATGGTGAATCTTGAGACTATTATGTTTGAGGGAACAATTGGATTCCAGTTTGACATTATTATTTAGTATAGATGATGTGATGGTCTCACATGAATGAATTTTAGAGATATTTTCATTAAGGAGTTTTTTTCTTGTATGATAAATAAGGACTGATCACAAGAGTTTATGGTGATTCATTAGAGGAGGGTGATATTTTCCACTTTCTCAGTGAATTAACTATTGTTTCTAGGATTAACTCCACCTTTGGTTGGGGACGAATCATTTTTATCCTAGATTTTTGAGATTTGGCTTCAATGGATGTTGAGAATCTAGGTCAACAACATCATCCTAAAAACTAATACATATATGATTTATGAGGCCCTGAATATTTAAATGGTTTTGAGGAATATAGAACTAGAGCTCATCATCTAGATTTTTGGGTCTTTAATGTGAATATTTTAATGTATATAATAAGAAGGCATAAAATTCATGATAGATTACTCATATACAATTAGAGATGGTCAAAGGTTATTATGAACCTTCAAAGGAGGAGTAGGTGTTCAGTGATGCAACTATGGACATTTCATGAATTATCCTACCATATTAATGAAAACAAAGATCATTTTTCACTGACAATAAATGGTTTATCTATATTGTTTCTCACATAGGAATCATCAATTAGGTATCACGAGTGATCTTGTAAAATTTAGTCATTGATCCATGAGAACGACTAGCCTACGTAGTAGTAGGATCTGACCCCTCAAAAGATAATGATCCGGGTGAGTCATCTATATCAATGATAAAGATATAGATATTAGGATGGGTTAGTTTATATAGTGTACCAAACTCTATAAAATTGTAGTGAGGGATCATCTACTTTTTGAGTTAATGGATTAATTAAATATATGTTATCTACTTCTATGTTAAATTCTAGTGTTTAATATTCATTTATCTCTGCATAAGTTTGGATGGTGTTAATATATTAGTCATTTTGTACTCCAATTTAAATTCCATTAAAACACTATTGAAAAAAAATTACCATATATAGTGGTTACTTGAGTCTTCTATAGTCACAAGTGTTTATAGAAATATTTGGGACTTGAGGGTTCTTGAGATAATGAGCTTAATTGTGATTATCATTATGGGTTGGTTTAATAACATCTAATATCACATTTATTTATATTAAATAAGGTTATCATTAACTTAAACCAAGGGATAGAAGTACTTGATGTTCAGATAGTGAACACCAGGAGTAGTTAATGTTGATAAAAATGTGAATTAACATGAAAATAACATTAATAGATTTCAGGGATGGATTTTTTAAGAGGATTAGTGGCTTCCCCCATGTCCTTTATACAAGTTGTGTCACTCTATTAGGATTTCATTATAAATAACTTCATAGGACTTTACCCTTATATAGGAGTTGACGTTGAGATAGATCATTTACTAAGTGTGTATCCCATTTCAATATTCACTTATCATATAGAACCAGAAAAGCTGATGGAGCTCAACTCACTACTCGAGGATGTGGAGTATAATGTCCTCATTAAGTTGGGTACTTCATGATGGGGTGCACATGTTTTATATCCACGAATTTTAATGGTAATCTATAGCTCTATTTAGATTATGAGAAGGTGAACTAGGCTATGGTTCTAAAATGATTTACCTTTCCCATGATCAAATATCATCAAAACCAGTTATAGGGATCCCATTGGTTCTCCAATATTGATATTTTATTAGGTTATACCCAATTACAGGATATAGAGGGGAGCATCCCAAAGAAGGTTTTTCAGAGTCATTATGGTCTATATGAGTACTTTTTTATTTATTTTGGAATGAATAATTTACCATATGTGATAAAACCACTGATTAAGGGGATATTCAACTAATTTATAGACTCCTTCATCATGGTTTTCATTGAATACATCCTTGTCTACTCAGCAACCCTAGAGGATAATTCAATCCATCTCAAGACAATCATGTGCATAATTATATCACATTTTAATTTTTACAACATGTAGAAGTGTATATTTTGGATTTATGATGTGAATGTTTGGAGGCATGTGTTATCTAAGATTGGAATATTTATAGACCCTATGAATGTTGAGGTTGTGATGTCTTATACATATCTATGAAATTTTATTGTGTTCATTGTATTATAGGATTTATCATAATACTACTAATTTTTTATGTTATATATTTCTCATTTATCAACACCCATTACTATGATGAAAAAAATGGAGTATTATTATAGAGGTTAGACAAGTGTGAAGTAGTGTTTCTTGAGATAAAGAGGACGTTAACTATCCATCCTGTGTTATTTCTTCCTATAACATGGATTAATTATGCTATTTATAGTGATTCTTCATGAATTTTTTTTTTTCATTTAACATATAACCCCATGATTGAAATTATCTTACCAATATATGGATATGGATGTTTTAGACCACTCCAAGAAGTGTTGTCCATAATATCTCTCTAGAAAGAGTTTTTTTGTATAAACTGATCATAACAGACTTCTATATATCTTCACATAGAAGTCCCTTAATCATAGGAAGTGGAATTGGGTATATTTTATACATAAATTCAACCTGTATATGAACTATGTCTCATGTTATGTAAATTTTACTCTTGATTCACTTAGCTATAAGTGGAAGGTTGTTAGTAGTCATGATGAATAGATTTTAGAAGAAAAGTGGTGTTTAATAAACTTTCACTTGAGTGGATATTATATTCTCTTAAGAATTTAGGATGAATTTCATTCTCTCTATTGGTAGTTACATATTCCATACAAGACTATGTAAAGGTTGGATAAGAGACTTAATCGTAGTGTGTTGTGATATAGAAATTGTATACTAAAGGTGAATGGATATCGAGGTGTTTCTTGGATAGTTTATATGTGATCATTGCACATGTGATAGTTATACTACCTTGTTACATTAAGGAAGATCTAATAAAATACATCCATAATTAAAAAAATTGGTACATCCTAGATAGAAAAAAATATATAAATACTTCAAGATATTGTGTTTGTGTCCCGGAATAATAGAGGAAATTCATTTTTTTGTTTCTTGATGAATTAGATTATAAAGCATAAAGGATGAGCACCAGCATCCTATTGGACTACTCCAACCAATTATTAATAAAATGTAGAAGTAGGAAGGCATAACTATGGAATTTTTTATAGGGTTACCCAATACCCAAAAGATCCATGAACTGTTTTGGTGATTGTTGATCAGATGTTGAAAATTTCACATTTATTACATGTTTTCCAGACTCTCTCAGTAGATGATATTGTATTTTTTATATCTATTAGATTTTATGACTACAAATATTTTACATGATAATTATATATAATATAGATTCATTTTTTTACATTATATTTGTATAATGAATTTTATAAATCCTTAGGGACTTAGTTGAGTCATAGTACATTATACCATCCTGTGATAGATGGACAGTCGATAAGAAAATATTTGCATACTAGATGATATACTTTATTCATGGGGCCTAGGATTTAAAATATATTTGGTTGATCATCTTTCCTTGGTTGAGTTTAAATTTAGAAACTACTACCAAGATTAATTTCTTATGAAACCTTATGAGAATATTTACATGTGGCCATGTCATTCCCTTCATTCTTTGAACAAGGAAGGTGGTGCAATATTTGTGGTGCCTAGATTCCTATTGAATTCCTTGGAGAGATGATTTCTGATTAATAGGATGATTAACAACACTAAGATGATACATAAATCTTATTCTATCAAACGTAGGATACGTAATGGGTTTTTTAGGAGATTAGATATTTATGTGAGTGACTCTTCAGTTGGGCAACAGATATTTGATAAAGAAGGGGAATATAGTTACATGCAATGTAAGACCATTCAATATCACCAAGAGAGTAGGTAAAGTGTTGTAACATCAATATTATTATTATCTATCATGATGTATCCATGAAATGGGTTGTGTTTCACAACTCCATGGGTAAATTCATAATCCTATTCATGTCATCAATTTTTATGATGGTTAGCTAGTGACTGAAAAATTAATCATAGAGCTCCAAGTGTACAATTTACACAAGACTGAGAATGTCCTATAAGGTATGATTGTACCACTACTCAGGATTACATGGATTAAAGAACCAATGTAGCAGAATACATCCCGAAAAGAGGCTGATTTGTTTCTATAGTGTTCTAAGTTGTTTGAGAATAATCTTTGAAGCTACTTATCATGGATTCAAATTAATTAGTGATGGATAATTTTAACATCCACTGATTTTTATTTATGAGATTTTATGGTTAATGAAATTACCCATTACCCTTTTTTCTTCTCTAATATGGGTATTAAATATGGTTATATTTAGTGACTAAAGATTTTTGAACCAATGGTGGAACAGTTTAGGATTATATGGTCTTGAGGTGGATGAAAAATAGAAAAACCCTCACCATTTGAACCCACCAATGATTCAGTGAGGTACAAGTGGGACATTATTTTTTTGACGACCCCGTCAGTAGGCTAGTGTTTGAGGAAAAATACCATGAATTATTATTGGAACACTATCCCACCAATGTCCTCTAACCATATATTAAGTATTCTAAGACCATGGGTAAAATAAATACAGCATGTGAATTATAATTCTGCATTGTTTTCCATTCCTTTAATACCCCAGTTCTGATACCTAATAATGTAATTTGAGTATGATACATCCACCCTTGCCTCTTGAACTCACACATCACCTCTCTTTTCTCCCACATCATGTTAATGATCAAGTGATTCTATAATGTGTTGTATTTTTTGTTCCAATATATATACTTGTTCCTCATTAATATATGATCTTCAATCTATGTTAGATCTATATATTCTAGACATATTTATTGATTTCCTCTCCCTTTATTAATATATTAATGATTGATATAATATTTTGATGTAGTTTTTAGATCAGATTGAGATATACCATTGAAAACAAATTTTTATCAGTTAAGGGATAAAAAAAATCTTCTAATACCTCTTCTTGAAAAAACAAATTTTGGTAGAAACATAATATGTTAATGATAATATAGCATTTTCAAGATGGAATGAATGTGTCAATGTTGTCACATTGACTGAATCCTAATTTTTCAATAATAATTTGTAAGTATTTTTGATAAATCATAAAGGTATATCCTTATAATTAATTGTATTCTTGAATATCTATTCCATATATGGATTCAGTATAGATTAATAATCATTATGTAAACCGAGGTTACTTGATTGAATTTATGAAATAAACATTATTTGGTCATAGATCGACAAAGGATCTAGTGAATTTGTGTTCCTTCCACTGACATATATTAAATTCATATCCATTAAAAAAATCAGTATGGTATGTGATTCTAGAGTCCTCATATTTACATTTCATCTCCTTAAGTCTCTTTATAATACTCTTCTTTATTTTAATCGATTCTAGAATAAACATCTTTGAAATGTGAGGAAGTTTTCCATGGACTTATGAAACTATTTGTTCTTTAATTCCTCAATGAAACCACCTGTTCATTTTAAAGAATTTTGAGGTAGGAAGTTTCATACCTTATAAAGGATGTGTATATGATCATTATCGTGATATTAAATAATTTGATTATATGATATGTATTATTATGATTTTTGTAATGGCCCATGTTTTTTTAGGCCTAGAAATTGAGAAAAAATTTAATTTTTTTACTTCAAATACCTATGTGGGGTAAAATGGTATTTTCCTTTGAAGATGATCTCAAATAATTTTTATGAATAATCCATTAGTCCTATATATTTTTTACAATATCACACTATTTTGGTGGAATATCGATTCATTTTATTTTTCATTGAATAATTAATATTTAAAAAGTAAAAATTAAAAATTAATTTATTCACATGTGTTTGTTTAGTGATATATTTCGAACGAAGTGTTTAATTTAAATTTTGACTCATTTTTTGTGTCAAGAATAGGGAGTTTTTTCTAAGAGAGTCCTAAATTGTTTTTTGATATTAGTCCTAGGCTCAGACACCTTTTTCATTTTCTTATCCTTTTCAACATTTCCCTCTTTTCATTTCTTCTCCTCCCATGGCTCCTTGAGTGCATCCAGGTGTGTGTAACCTACATGTTACCAAGAGATATATGGGTTGTGGGATATAGAGATATAGATATTAAAGGAGGTTCCACCACGAATCTTAGGAGGAGTCAGATAATCATGATGTAGTGGTGGAACACGAATACGGGAAAATCTTTGATGGACTCTACACAAAGGAAGGCCATTTTTTTACACCTTAAATAACAATTTATTTACTAATGTTTTGTTTTGGATCCCTATTATGACTATTAAATAACCCTTCTGGGTCAATCTATATCTTTTGAGGAGAAAATTTGTGGTTTGGTCCAATTATTGGGGTTTCCCATTTTGAAATCTTGATCACACTGTGTGTAGTTTAAGAACACATGTCAAGTATTCTTTCTATTTGAGGAGGATGAGTTTTTTGGAAGTACATTCTTATACTAAGGGAACAAACCATGTAGTTTTAATCGGACATGTTGCTGAGTACCAAGAACGACATCCCATATAGGTGTACATGGTTTTTATAGAGTACATAACTAGCCCCCGAGTGGCTCACATGCCATGTAGAACTACCAGACTATGATAAAACACAATACTGGAAATTGTGAGGTGCATAGGGAGGTACCATGATTAAGGTAAACACTGTGTACACCATATACACAACATGTACAAGAAATTTACATTCCATGTAATACTTAATTACAAGAATATGTGGAACTCATGTGGTATATGTCATGTAACGTGTAATTCTCATTTCATGCCCTATTGAGGGTTTTTTCATGTTATATTCCTCAAAGTTAAAATTGGAAACAAAACTATAACATTATGATTATTTTCCACAGAAATAATGATGTTAAAACACTTGATGTGATTTGAAGAATCCTAAGTGTAATTTTGGAGATAATGACATTTGATGGAGATGTTACTCCTCTAGTAATTGAGTACAGGTGTCCCTTAAGAGGGGGGCTTGAACTAATATGGGCCTTGAGATGTCTCTCATAATTTAAGTGTGTGTATACTATACCTTGAGGATGTATCCTTTGTGGGATGTACCCTTTTTCATAGGATTCTATGAGATTAGTTATTTTTAGGATCTCTTGTAGGATTACCCCTTTTATGTTTTTACCTAGAGGATATTGTATAGGATAACATCTCTTACATAGTTATTTATGAGAAACCATTATAGGATGCCTCTCTAAGAATAAGGTTTCTGAGGATCCCATGTAGGATTCCTCCAATTATGTTAAAATCTAAAGGATATCATGTATTATTCCTATGCTTAAACCTTTAAAGGATCCCATGTAGGATGCCTCTCTAGTGTTTTTTCCTAAGGGATCCAATGGTACCACAATGCATGATTGGCCCTACGCTAGTATTTTGTGTTTGGGCAGAGAGGGTAGTATGTGTCAACATAGAGCTCATAGTATATTATGAGACTAAGAGGATATGAAAATAGTGGTGGATAATGGAATTTGGCTACCCACACTCTTTTATTTATGGTTTTACAAGGTTATTATTGATAAATCTATGATTTACATAGGTATATACATGTATTTTTGGATGATGAGTTGGATATAGCCCGATATACTATTGGGATTCCCATATGCACATCCAAAGCTCTAACTTCTATGCCTTACGGTTTGTTATTATTCATATTCCCAGACATACTTCATATGATTCTGGTAATGAGCCTACTTATTTATTATTTTATAGGGATTACCAAATGCACTTCTTGGGATTTGACATATGATGTTTACATGGATGTCATGTTGGACACAATATTCATAATCATCGAATTGATATAATCTCAAGGATGATTACTCTCTAAGGAGCGATAATTACGATAACACTGTGGTTGGGTGAATTCATAATTACTATACTCATTTAACATTTATTGGAGTGGTATGATGATCCATTTATTAAATGGATGTTGAGTAGCCACATGAATTTGGATAGCATTCATTACATATCTCCTATGTTTTCATCCCCATAGGAATTATCTGAGTCAGGTTGTTGTGACCACCTATGTACTAAGACCTAGTGCTTAGATAATGAAAATGAATTTCATGAATTGAGTGGTATGGAATCTTGCTCATATTCATTTACATGATTTCAAGATATAGTGTGGAATCCTTCATTATAATTATTGGAAGCGCATATAGGTAAACTCAAGGCTAGGACATGTATCCCCCTATAGTGATGTCTCTTGATCAGAGGAATTTTTAGTGCTTGACAAATAAGGAATTGTAGATGGGGATTATATACCCAAGGATCAACTAAATTATACATATCTTCAATGATCTGACAACCAGAATAATGTCGTGTTCGTAGGTTGTCTATAATATTAGGAATACATACAAATTGATCACCTTAAATTTAGTTCATGTTATCTAATTACACTATCATATATATATATATGTGTGTGTGTGTGTGTATATGTGTGTCTTTTTGTATTTGAATATATATATATATATATATTTCGATATATATACATGGTGAAAAATTGTTCATATGCATTTTGTCTTAGGAAGATGTAGGTTTGGTTGATTAGGATCACAAACTCAAGGGCCAACTGTGGGTTATTTATTTATTAGTTGAATATGTTATTTCAGTTATATCTCATATAGTCCTAGAATATTTCATTAGCATAAATTTATTACAATAGATTATACATTCACCCTTGGGGTCTCCAACTGGGATTTATTTCTCACCACATATATTTTCACCTCACTATGTGTGCGGACCATGTGTTTACTTTTAGGTTGAGCATGGTTGTATTATAAATAGATCTGAGGACATTGTTTCATTATTAAGTAGTGGCACTCATGTGGATTCTTATGATCGATCAAGAGCATCTCTATAGTCCCTTCAAGGACTGGGTATGCGTTTCATCTCAGAGTAAAAATTTGACCCTAATAAATTCTTAAGTGTATTCTATCATTCATGTATATGTTATCACCCTAGTGGTTGATCGTTGATATTTGTATGACATGGTCATTTGAGCCATTACTATATTTTATTTTTTTCATCATTGTTTAAATTTATTACTTGCACACTCATATAATCTACTTGTATGGATGATGCTTGGTTATTTATATTTCTATTATTATGATATGAGGGAATAGTCTCCACATGCATAAACATTAGTCCCTCACATCCAATCAGTAGCCTCTGCTGTATGTGGATATACGCTTGGGGCCTTGGGGAAACCCCCATCATGGAACCATTTTAGGGTATCCCTGGTCAGAATTTTAAAAATTTGTATCATCACATAACTTTCTTGGTGATTTACTATTTTGATATAGTGCATTTGAGTATTAATAATGTGTTGGAAACTATGATGGATATCAGATTTTTTTCTTCAAGAAAAAATTTTCTATGAAGTCCAAATTAACAGGGATATGGGAATATTATTCATGATATATGATGTTATTGTTTTATATAATTTTATCTTTATTAATATAACATTTTGTGTGGAGTATATGATTTACTATGGATTTATGGCCCTCAGTACATTGTATTTGGTCCATTTGTGAATTTATATATCTTTGGTCATTAGAAAGAGACTACTTAATGACATTGTTTCTTGGATAGAAAACTCAAGAGGAATGTCATGAATCTTATTTGAAATATAGGTTCCACATGTTATTGTCCTTATAGTGTGTGATTTTATTAATGACAAAGTCCAACTGTTTAAAATGTTTGAAAAACATCACTTTGTTTTCTCATACAGGTTCTTACTAGCACTATACTCAATTGGTATGACTTGTATATATATTTCCTATTGATGAAAGCCTATGCAGATATATGTTTATAAGTTTTATGGTGAGACTGATGAATCAGTCCTCATACATAGAAGGTGAATCTTCCCTTGTAGGTTGATATGGTACATGGTTCCCTGGTGATGTACCACTTGTGGGGTGTTGTTTCTATGATATATTTTTTAAATTTTCAATAAAAACTTATATTGTTCATTCCCATATAGCTTGGTGTATAATTCTCGGAAACATAACTATGTTCATGATATGAAACATATCATTGAGATGATGTTATGATTGTATTGTTGATCCTCATAAGAAAACATCTTTAGTCGATACCTTCATTTGATGTGATCTACCCATGTCACATAATGTGATCTTAATAGGTACATAAAATTTAATAATGAACAGGAATTAAAATGGGTATTATCATATATAGATACTGTAGAGACCCGAAGCTTGACGTACATTGACATTACATTACATTTGTGGAATACTTAGTACATAACAAAAACACACACACAAGGATCGTAATAGTTTAGTGTCTTTGGAAACTCGGAGTATAATCTTCTAATCCTGGTGAAAGATCTTCAACATCTCCCATAAATATCTTCCCTTTTTTTATACCTAAAACCTTTCTTTATATCCTGGGGAAAAGTAAACATAAAAGGGTGAGATCAAATGCTCAGTAAGGGTAAACAAAAGAAATATCAACCACATCATATTTATAAGAACATAACATTTTGTAAATCTTAACCTGCAAAAGAGAGCATAATTTCATAACATGGGATAAATCATAGTAGTGAAATGAAATCCCAATAATCATAACATAAAACATGAAACATTGTGTCATACACACATAATCATAGATAATCATTTCTTGTTAGTCAACACTCATTGCCAAGACTATCTTAGTGGACAAAGTACCTTTCTGAACCGAGTCCCCCTCGTTTCAGTCCCGTTTCACTGAACCGGTATAACCTACCATTCCAGCCATGTCTATCTCATGAGATATAAAATCTTTACCCAATTCATTGGAGGGAGATATAGGTCCCACCCATCTCATAATGATACCATTCTTATGTGTGCCACAAAATCATAAATCATACATCATTGCATAACCCATGTAATACAAATGGGAATCTTAAACATCAAGACATCATAAAACAATTAATAAAGTAATTAATAAAAATAATTCAATAACAACATAATCAAATAAATGTAATAATAGGGATAAAACAGAACCCTTTATTATCTTATATGGAAAATAATTTTGATAAAACACTTTAACTCCATTCTTGAGGAAAATATCCTTTCTTCTTTAAAAAAACATTTTTCCTTTCTTAACATGTCATACAACTTTAAACTAAAAGAAGTTGATTAAAAATAAATTTGAAAACTTGTAAAGGATGATTCTTGGAAATAATGTTTTAAAAATCCATTCATGCCGTATAAGTTAAAAAAACATTCTTCTCGTACTTTTGTCGGAAAAGTCAAAAAGTACCTCGTTTGAAAAATGACAAAAGATTCATTTCATATCTTTTACTAAAAACTCACCGAAGGGTAAAATTTGATATAAAATATTGTAGAAGGATATAAATATTACATATTGAGGAAACATGGATGTGGATGATAAAATACACCCCAGTAAATACCAAAGTATAAACAATCTCGGATAAAAATGAGATTGTGATATTTCCCTTACCTTAGGTCTGATTTGCTTCGTAAGTGTCCGAACCTCCTGTATAATGATTTAAATAATATAATTTACTTATTACAGAATCATATTGATTGTTATGATATCATATATGGTTCACTTATGACTTTATATTACCCGTTCTTTTGTAAATTCCATGTTAAAGAGCGTTTTGGGTAAAATTGTTTCATTTATCGTAGCTGTTTGGACTTGTTGTTCTTGACATTATTATTACTTATATCACGATTTACTTACTTCCAGAATATAAAATATGATTTATATATCATATATATTCAGTATATATCTATATATATATAATAGATAGATAAATGAAATGAAACACACCGTTCATGGAAACGGTAGTCCGTACGTACGCATGAACGCTGTTTTCCTTTCCTTATTGTCTTGAATGGAAGTATGTAGATGACATATATATATACATAAATCCAGTAGATTTACCATGTAATATATTTCATGATTACTTATTATATATACTTTATAATCATTCATGGATGGTTAAAGTGGAGAATGAATCTCATCGCGTCGTGGAGACGGTAGTCTGTACGTACGCACGAGCGATGATATCGTTCTCATGATCGTGGGATGGTATTGAAGTGTATGTATACTATTTCAGAATAAATATCACTTTATAATAGTCATATATAGTCATTATTTACACCATTATACTCATCCAAGTAAGGTAGTGGTGGAAAATAGATTACACCACGGCGTGGAGACGGTATTCCGTACGTACGCACGCGCGGTGATTTCTTTTTCCGTAGGATGGATAGATGGTGAAATAGGGTTGTTTCATACTTATAATGACATATCCGTATATGAGTGATACTGATGTTATTACTTCATAATGAAACAACTAATGAAGAAGAAGTGGATGAAGAAATAAAGATGAAAGAATCGGTAATGGACATTACCTCTTCTTTGAAGTGCTTATTGAGACCTTCTTTTAGGGCACTAAAATTGGTCTTTGAGGAAGACCAAAACCTCTAGGATGTTTCTAGGGAAGTGGAGAAGAGAATTTGGCAGGGTTTGGACGAGCTTGAAGGCTCATTGTTGTGTGAGGAAGAGAGGGAGGAGGTGCCCTTTTATAAGGGAGGAGAGGGGCACCTTTGGAATAACTAAAAATATTATTTTATTATAAAGTCAAGTTCGGTTTTAAATATCTCCAAATTGATTTATTTCTAGTCTAAGGTGGGGATGGGTCAAAATCCTCTCATCCAATAGACTTTAGACAAGTTTAGGTTCCTATTTTAACCTTATCAGTTAGATTTAACATAAAGTTAAATAATTTTACTTTTACCGTGTCTTCTTGTGTTCTTACACTATAAGGTTAATAAACATACTATAAGAAGCCAAACGAACCCCAAATTGTTTATTATTAATATATATAACCTTATCTAAGTCATTTGGCCGAACCTTATATTTTTAGGAATAGCATAACAATTAATAATATAATATTTGTTTTAAAAACTATTTTATGTCAATTTTGACACTATTTAGTAATTGATATTTGTAAAAATCATAACATAATGATGAGTTAGAAAAAAGTTAATTAAAGAAATAATAACATGTAATATTAACCTATAAAATTAGTGTAATTCATATAATGTCTCAAATTATATTTATTTGGGTATTTATAACATCAATTTTGTCAATATTTCATTAATAAGATAATCACTGCATCATCGTTGTGTCATAAATAAATAAAATTATTTAATGTCTAAAAATTACAAATAAAATAAACTTATGTAGGAAATCTTGTTATCTTTCTAATTAATATTCATAGTCGAATTTATCTTATGTATAACCACATATTAAAAATGTTTTAGTAAATAAACTTTGATTTTAACTCTTTTAACCCTTCTTTGAATTAAATAATAATAAATGTCCTAATCTAATCCAAGTGGGCCTAAATGGTCATATTTTATTCCAAAGATTGTTTTTGGTCGAATTACACTTGTCCAATAGAATTAGGACATGTTTTAGGGTAATAATAATATCATTTTTACCCTTAATTACCATATTTACTTTTAACCGTGGTAAATAAAAGTAAAAAGTTACTATTCATCAAAAATTATTTTCATCTCATTGAACCACATTTTACTTACTGACATCAACTGTGTCTCAAGGATTTTTGAAATTCCACTCACAGAAGCGGTAAAATTAAGTTTTATGAAAAATTCAGTTTTTTTAACTACCACTTAGTGGTTTCACTATTCATCAAAAATTGAAAGTTTTCAGAAAAATACCAAAAATTAGGCCTAAGCTATATTTGATATTATGAACTCAAAAATGATTTCTATTTTACCAAATTCAAAACATATCAGTTGCATTAATTAATTTAAAAATTAATTCTCGTCGTCAAAACAAATAGCGTGTTCTTAATAACTATCAAAATATTGACACTTGTTTATGTCTGGTTTAAATGTGAAATTACATCCAATGACCAACATTGTATTAAATTGTAAAAATATATTCTAAATATACTTTAAACCCACTCAAATTAATAATTTATCACTATTAATTATTTCGATTGAAAAAGTTGTTTTTAATTAAAATTTAGTAATTTTCACTATTCAATAAAATATGAAAGTGATCCGAAAATCACCAAAATTTCACCCTAAGCTAATTTCGATATTACGAATCCAAAAATGAATTCCATTTTGAAAAATAAAATTTACAAAATTTCAAAAAGTGGTTATTACTATTCATAACGGCTAGTTTTATTAATATTTTAATAGCATATTGTTGTTTAGTGAAACTCGTTATTGCGTGCTACACACGCTATCGAGGAAGGTCGCGATTGCGTGTAATGCAAGGCAAGTCAAGGATGCGTGTTGTGCAAACTCCTTTTGGTGTAGCGTACAACACAAGACATTAATGAAATTAAAAAGAATATTTTTCATAAAATCTCGAGGTGTTACATTCTACCCCCCTTAAAATGAATTTCGCCCTCGAAATTCGTCGGGGTTATAAATGGTTGACTACTCGAAAGTTTCTTTAATAGAAACCCACATCGTAAAAAGGAATACCAAAACCAATATTTAAAAACAAAAGTATGAAATGTAATGGTTAACCAAATAAACTAATCACTGGGTTTCCACATAGGTGAAAATATAGATATGGAAGAGAAATCTAACCATCATGTTCTGAAGGAGAGTGGTAGAGAACATGGCTATGGAAAAGCCAACAATCACAAATCCATAAATTTGTGACGATCTAAGGTACCATCTGATTAATCATATATAAGATCACTAGGACAACATTATTGGTTTTCAAGATCATTTCCCTAAAGTTGAAGTATTTGAATTAGAATAAATACTTACTTTATTTTGGTACAATCTCACTGTTGTTTGTGCCTTGAACAATTTCCACTTTATCTCTTAAATAAATAAATTTGAATTTGTTATTCGTGAAGTATTAGCAGATCATGTGATAGATTGACAGGTCATTCCATCTGTCTCAAACAAAAGGTTAGCAAAAGTTATTAAATATACATAAGTCATTCTATAGTGAGATTAATCATATATGGTTCCTAAAATGGACTTATACTTCATATATCATACTGCTTAATATAATAAAACTAGTTTCTACTAAACATGGACTTCTTGTAGGCCAGTGGTAGGCGATAAAGGCCAGTCGCACTTCGGTTGTGGGTTCGATTCCTACGACCTTGTCTGACGCGATGGGCTATCGCCCGTCCTGCAGGTTGTCCTTTTTCTAAAGCTATATTACTATAACATCCCATCAATAATACTAACTTATGTCCAACATAATCCATTCCAATCATTAGGCTTATTCATAATACTGTCATCCACTCTCAAAGATTTAATACCATCATTGATCCCCATATATCATAAGATATATCTTGTTGGTCACATTCCAAACATTCAAAGGCCTTAATCTTGTACTCTCTTGAATACCCATTGAACCATAGTGAAAACATGAATGCAGTTAAAAGTTAACACTTTCCACAAACCAAAATCCTCAAAATTCTTTATAATCTATCCATGATATAACTTAGTCTTTATATCAATCATGAGCTCATGAATATTGTTAAACATTTCATTTTCTCATTTTCCCTTCATTATGCGCATATCATCTTATTTCCAAAAATATCTCAATCACTTTGAATACCACATTAGGCCAATACATAAATATTCCAATACTCCATGATAAAACATTATTTTGGAATCCCATTACATAAACACTTAATCATTCCACCACATCGTTGTCATATTCAACATCGCCAATAGTGATCGCATGTGAATTCCCTTTGTCCTTTTCCTTAAGTGGTTGCTCATGTCGATCATCACTAACACTTGGATTAGGGCATTTATTAGCATAATGCCCCATTTCCTTTCACTTGAAGCATTGAAGTGTTGGTGGTGCGTTCTCTGCAATCTTTTATTTATTCACATCATTAGACACCCTTTTTTCATTACTTCGACACTCAGCTGCTCGATGACCTTCTTTTCCACACTTAAAACATTTTCTAGTCCCTTTAAGACAATCTCCACCATGCTTCTTTCCACACTTTGAGCATAAGGAAATATTCATCTTCTTTTCACCATTATTCTGAGATTTATCCTTCAACTCCATCTTTCGTTTCTTGTCAAAACCATGAGATGGATATGTAACACCAACTTCCATTTCTTCCTTGATAGCACAACGCACAATTTCTTCATAGCTACTGAAGTCTCTTATAGCTAATGCCCTTCGAAGACTTGGTTTTAAGCCACTGAAAAATCGATCAACTTGACTTTCAGGTTGGATGATAATGCCAGATGCATACCTTGAAAGTCTTGTAAAATTCTCTTCGTATATACCAACAGATTCATCATCCTTCTGCTTCAGCTTAAGAAACTCCTTTTCCATCTTTGTTCGAAGAATACGAGGGAATTACTTACTGAAAAACAAGTTCTTGAACTCGTCCCATTCCATGGACTCAATTTCATCTCTTGGCCTCGTATTCTTGATAAGATTCCACCATTGATCAGCTTCACCTTCCAAACGATATACTGCTAATATTAATTTATCATGTTCAGAACATTGAAGAACTGAAAATATCTTTTCAGTGGTATTGATCCATTGTTCAGCAACAAGTGGATCGGAAGTCCCACTGAAAGAAGGTGGATGTTGCCTCATGAAGGACTCAATAGAATATTGTTCCCTTCTCTGCTCATTTGGAAGTCCAGAATGATTCATAGCTTGTGTAAGTATAGCAATAAGATTTTGCACTCCATCTCCCATAACATTTGTTTGTTTAGGATGACAATCATTGCATTGTCCATTTCATTGATCAACACTATTCCTTCGAGTTCCATCCATCATCTTAAACCCAAAAAGAATAGTGTGAGAGGCAAAAATCATGATATTGAAAACAACATAATAAAGGGGGATTACCCTCAATATCTAACTTCTTAGGTTAAATTATATGATCTTTACCGTAGTTCTAGGACTGTATCTTATATGTATACTTCTCCTTAGGGACATCCCTAGACATACCTTATAAATATCTCTAGGTATCTCACTAACGCTTTCGCATCCTAGTTTCCAAAGGTTGACTAAACCTTTCCTCTGATACCAACTATAGAGACCCGAAGCTTGACGTACATTGACATTACATTACATTTTTGGAATACTTAATACATAACAAAAACACACACACAAGGATCGTAATAGTTTAGTGTCTTTGGAAACTCGGATTATAATCTTCTAATCCTGGTGAATGATCTTCATCATCTCCCATAAAGATCTTCCATTTTTTTATACTTAAAACATTTCTTTATATCCTGGGGAAAAGTAAACATAAAAGGGTGAGCTCAAATTCTTAGTAAGGGTAAACAAAAGAAATATCAATCACATCATATTCATAAGAACATAACATTTTGGAAATCATAACCTGCAAAATAGAGAATAATTTCATAACATGGGATAAATCATAGTAGTGAAATGAAATCACAGTAATCATAACATAAAACATGAAACATTGTGACATACACACATAATCATAGAGAATCATTTCTTGTTAGTCAAGACTCATTGCCAAGACTATCTTAGTGGAAAAAGTCCCTTTCTGAACCGAGTCACCCTCGTTTCAGTCCTATTTCACTGAACTGGTATAACCTACCATTCTAGCCATGTATCTCTCATGAGATATAAAATATTTACCCAATGCATTGGAGGGAGATATAGGTCACACCCATCTCATAATGATACCATTCTTATGTGTGCCACAAAATCATAAATCATACATCATTGCATAACCCATGTAATACAAATGGGAATCTTAAACATCATGACATCATAAAACAATTCTTAAAGGAATTCATAAAAATAATTCCATCACAACATAATCAAATCAATGTAATAATTGGGATAAAACAGAACCCTTTATTATCTTATATGGAAAATAATTTTGATAAAACACTTTAACTCCATTCTTGAGGAAAATATCCTTTCTTCTTTAAAAAATCATTTTTCCTTTATTAACATGTCATACAACTTTAAACTAAAATAATTTGACTAAAAAAAAACTTGAAAACTTGGAAAGGATGATTCTTGTAAATATTGTTTTAAAAATCCATTCATTCCGTATAAGTTAAAAAACATTCTTCTCGTACTTTTGTCGGAAAAGTCAAAAAGTACCTCGTATGAAAAACGACAAAATATTCCTTTCATATCTTTTACTAAAAACTCACCGAAGGGTAAAATTGGATATAAACTAATTTAGAAGGATATAAATATTACATATTGAGGAAACATGGATGTGGATGATAAAATACACCCCAGTAAATACAAAAGTATAAACAATCTCGGATAAAAATGAGATTGTGATATTTCCTTTACCTTAGGTCCGATTTGCTTCATAAGTGTCTGAACCTCCTGTATAATGATTTAAATAATTTCATTTACTTATTAAAGAATCATATTCACTGTTATGATATCATATATGGTTCACATATGACTTTATATTACCTGTTCTTTTGTAAATTCCATGTTAAAGAGCGTTTTGGGTAAAATTGTTTCATTTATCGTAGGTGTTTGGACTTGTTTTTCATGACATTATTATTACTTATATCATGATTTAATTAATTCCAGAATATAAAATATGATTTATATATCATATATATTAAATATATATATATATATAATAGATAGATAAATGAAATGAAACACACCGTTCATGGAGACGGTAGTCCGTACGTACGCATGAACGCTGTTTTCCTTTCCTTATTGTCTTGAATAGAAGTAAGTAGATGACATATATATATACATAAATCCAGTAGATTTACCATGTCATATATATCATTATTACTTATTATATATACTTTATAATCATTCATGGATGGTTAAAGTGGAGAATGAATCTCATCGCGTCGTGGAGACGGTAGTCCGTACGTACGCACGAGCGATGATATCGTTCTCATGATCGTGGGACTGTATTGAAGTGTATTTATACTATTTGAGAATCAATATCACTTTATAATAGTCATATATATTCATTATTTACACCATTATACCCATCCAAGTATGGTAGTGGTGGAAAATAGATTACACCACGGCGTGGAGACGGTATTCCGTACATACGCACGTGTGGTGATTTCATTTTCTGTAGGATGGATAGATGGTGAAATAGGGTTGTTTCATACTTATAATAACATATCATTATATGAGTGATACTGATGTTATTACTTCATAATGAAACAACTAAAGAAGAAGAAGTGGAAGAAGAAATAAAGATGAAAGAATCGGTAACGGACATTACCTCTTCTTTGAAGTGCTTCTTTGAGACCTTATTTTAGGGCACTAAAATTGGTCTTTGAGGAGTACCAGAACCTCTAAGATGTTTCTATGGAAGTGGAGAAGAGAATTTGGCAGGGGTTGGCCGATCTTGAAGGCTCAAAGTTGTGTGAGGAAGAGAGGGAGGAGGTTTCCTTTTATAAGGGAGGAGAGGGGCACCTTTGGAATAACTAAAATTATTATTTTATTATAAAGTCAAGTTCGGTTTTAAATAGCTCCAAATTGATTTATTTAGAGGCTAAGGTGGGGATGGTTGTAAATCCTCTCATACAATAGAATTTAGACAAGTTTAGGTTTTTATATTAACCTTATCATTTAGATTTAACATTAAGTTAAATAATTTTACTTTTACCGTGTCTTCTTGTGTTCTTACACTATAAGGTTAATAAACATACTATAAGAAGCCAAACGAACCCCAAATTGTTTATTATTAATATATATAACCTTATCTAAGTCATTTGACCGAACCTTAGATTTTTAGGAATATCATAACAATTAATAATATAATATTTGTTTTAAAAACTATTTTATGTCAATTTTGACACTATTAAGTAATTGATTTTTGTGAAAATCCTACCATAATGATGAGTTCGAAAAAAGTTAATTAAATCAATAATAACATGTCATATTAACCTATAAAATTTGTGGAATTCATAAAAAGACTCAAATTATATTTATTTGGGTATTTATAACATCAATTATGTGAATATTTCATTAATAAGATAACCACTGCATCATAATTGTGTCATAAATAAATTAAATTATTTAATGTCTAAAAATTACAAATAAAATAAAATTATGTAGGAAATATGTTTATCTTTCTAATGAATATTTATAGTCTAATTTATCTTATGTATAATTCCATATTAAAAATGTTTTAGTAAATAAACTTTGATTTTAACTCTTTTAACCCTTCTTTGAATTAAATAATAATAAATGTCCTAATCTAATCCAAGTGGGCCTAAATGGTCATATTTTATTCCTAAGTTTGTTTTTGGTCGAATTAAACTTGTCCAATAGAATTAGGACATGTGTTAGGGTAATAATAATATCATTTTTACCATTAATTACCCTATTTACTTTTAACCGTGGTAAATAAAAGTAAAAAGTTACTATTCACCAAAAATTATTTTCATCTCATTGAACCACATTTTACATACTGACATCAATCGTGCCTCTCGGATTTTTTAAATTCTACTCACAGAAGCGGTAAAATTATGTTTTATGAAAAATTCAGTTTTTTTAACTACCACTTAGTGGTTTCACTATTCATCAAAAATTGAAAGTTTTCAGAAAAATACCAAAAATTAAGCCCAAGCTATATTTGATATTATGAACTCAAAAATGATTTCTATTTTACCAAATTCAAAACATATCAGTTTCATTAATTAATTTAAAAATTAATTTCCGTCATCAAAACAAATAGTGTGTTCTTAATAACTATCAAATGATTGACACTTGTTTATGTCTGGTTTAAATGTGAAATTACATCCAATGATCAACATTGTACTAAATTGTAAAAATATATTCTAAATATACTTTAAAACCACTCAAATTAATAATTTATCACTATTAATTATTTCGATTGAAAAATTTGTTTTTAATTAAAATTTAGTAATTTTCACTATTCATCAAAATATGAAAGTTATCCAAAAATCACCAAAATTTCACCCTAAGCTAATTTCGATATTACGAATCCAAAAATGAATTCCATTTTGAAAACTAAAATTTACAAAATTTCAAAAAGTGGTTATTACTATTCATAACGGCTAGTTTTAATAATATATTAATAGCATATTGTTTTTTAGTGAAACTCGTTATTGCGTACTACACACGTTATCGAGGAAGGTCGTGATTGCGTGTAATGCAAGTCAAGTCAAGGATGCGTGTTGTGCAAGCTCCTTTTGGTGTAGCGTACAACACAAGACATTAATGAAATTAAAAAGAATATTTTTTTTAAAATCTCGGGGTGTTACAGATACCCTCCATATGTTATTATTCCATTTATTACTATTATCATATCATGACCCCTTATATATAATTTTGTTTTGAGGATTATTTGAGAGGATTTGGTCCTAGTAAACCGATATTAGCAATATTTACACTTTTATATCAAAATTATCTTTACCCCATTATTGATGTTTGATATAATGGATAAGTGGTTATAAATAATTCTCTAGTTATGATACGTGATAGGTAGGGTTACGTGGGAGACTTTTAGGCCTTTAGTTGCGACTCAAACCTTTGTTGGTTAAGATTTTATTAGAACTTGAGAAACCAATGAGATTGGTTACCCTGGGTTTTCATATTCCTTTTTGGGTGGTGAGATTTTTTGTACACTATTTTTGAGAATGATGTATGTCAAGATATTTGGCTTTGTAATATCAGCATTATGATATCCTTGGATCTTGGGAAAGAATCTATGTTTATCGAGTATCGTTACTATATCTGATGGGCAAGACCACTCTGGTTCGTTGCCGATTCGGCCAGTGTTTTCATGGTAACTATTGTTGTCAGAGTGAGGGTAGATTCTTGTGACCTGAATTTTTCCATGAGATGGTCCCTCATGAAAAAAACTTTTCATGGGTAAGGTTGATGGTTTTGAAGAGGGGTTTCATGGGAGATTATAACATGATTATACTAACATGCCATGTTGCATGGTTATCATTCCTTCTATAGTAGAGGACTTATAAAAGTGTGATTCAGGTGATGACATGATGGTATGGGTCGGTACACAAACTTTTCTATGCAACATTGGAAAGTTACACATTATTTTTGTGTGGTACCATTTGTATATTTAATCGGTGAGTGTCCTTGTGTAAGCTAATGACCAATGGTTTCAACAAAATTCTAGCTGCATGGATTCATGGGACTTATGATAAAATTAATAATTTACCTCTATAGTATAGGAGACATTGATAATAAATTAGATTTCATTAGATGATTTACCCACAAGTGGACCTTGAAATGCATTTTCTAGAGATGTGTCCTAGGTTGGTTAATGGAAAGTATAACATGTTTGATGAGAGTGTGTCTTCAGAGAGGGTGATACACACCAATTTATGGAATCTGCATGTACTCTTAGGTTATTAATGGCCTTTCCCTATATCATTATATATTCTTGATTATGATTTAAGATTTTTGGGAATATTTTGATCTACTTATGTGATTTTTATTATTTGGTGAAGGAACATTTTGAGGTTATGCTCAAGGAGTGGTATAACATATATTACATGGTGCGTAGAACACCATTGGATATTTTACGGCAGTGGCCCTCATTATCCATTGAAATTATAAATTTTCTATATCAATTTTTCTCAGGAGGTTTGAATGAGTGATGTTTGGATTTTTTTAGTTTGATGCTCGAGAATTAGTGGTTTTGGTCGTGCAAGTAATTTCATTATATGATGGATGGAGCAGGGTTTGTTGAACATTAAGCTCATTTTTAGGGTGATGATTGAGGAATTCATAAGGTGGGCAGTACGAAATTGGTCATTATTGAATTTATCTAGTGTTAGGAGTGTTATGGATGTTTATGGACTAGTCATTGGATAATATAAAGGGTGTATTTATGTAGATGATTGGGTTGAGAGCATGGTTACTGTTTCACTAAATGTCCAAATGATCTGGATTATAGACACATAGATCAAGTAAGGTTTAATTCATTTTATTTGATGACCTAATCATATAAATATATATATATATATAATTTAATATATATATATATATATTTATATATGATGATGTATTTTTCAGAGACATTTTTTATTAGGGACAAGAATCCATGGTTGATCAGGATCACGGACCCAAGGATCGGCTATGGTTTATTTATTTATCAATTCTCTTTATTATTCCAATCTTGTCTCGACTAGGATGAGAATATTTCATAAGAATTTACTTGTGAGAAAAGATTATATGTTCCTTATTAGTGGTGGGATAATGTGATTTATTTCTCACCCCTTATACATGAACCTTAGTGTGTGTTTATACCATATATCTTCATTCAGGATGAGCATGGAAGTACTATGGATAAGGCTAAGGACCACTGTTTCATAATCGTTCATATCTACTTAGTTATATTCTTATAATTGGTAGGGAGTATCTTGTTAGTGTCTTTAGAGACCATGTATGTTTTTTATCATGAGGTAGTAGTGTATCCTTGAATTTTTTTTTTATTTTCATTCATTCCTATATATGTTATCTGTCCAATGAGGGATTATTGTAGAATGTATGGCCTGAATGTTTGGGCCTTTATTTCATTTAATTTATTATAGAAATGATTATATTTACTTTTCCCATACACTGCTTATTATTTTTCTTATTGATGATGCTTTTTTATTTTTTATGTTCTTACTATGATATGAGGTCATAGTCACCCACAGACACACCATAGGACCTTGAAGCTAGTTAGAGGCATTTGCTGTATGGGAAGTAGATCCTATGTACTTGTGGTGAATGGTTAATGGAACCATTTGATGCATGTTTTGATACTGCAAATGACATGATGATTAGACTAGGTTATACAATAGTTCTTGATAGACTACTATTTCCAAAACTTTGGGAATGATTGTTTATGAGATCAGACATTTGTGGAAACGTCAGAAATTTTGGACTATATGATATGAATATGGTGATAAAAATATGTAATGATGGACTATCATGGTTAGACCTAGAGTCCTTTGTATTATTTGTCTATTGAGTGGTATCAAGGCTACCTTCAATAAATGTGATGTTTTAATGAACACGTTGTTGTATTTTTGGGAAGAAACTAAAGTATGTATAGTTAGGGTTCATAGTATCTTGGTTAGATCATTTATTCTTACAATTATTGTTTTCTTGTGTATGATTTTAGTTATTATCATATTGTACACTCTAATGCAAGTGAAATTGTGTTAGGAACACATTAGTGTGGTCTTACTAGATTTTATTCTTCAGACCCTATACATAAATATGAATATGAATTTAAATATCATATATATGGACTCATGAAGAGCCATGGGAACAAGGAAGATGGTTGATTTGAGGATCATGAAGCAAGTGGTGAGACTATGAGAGACTAGAGAGGACTCTATGGTGCTTTATTTATTCACTCATCTAATACACCTATACTCTGAATTCTCTTATCACATTGTGAGCCTATTTATTTATCATTATATTTTTGTTACATACTTAATAAAATTATAATTATTTTGTTTTCTCATGTTACTTGAATTATTTTAATTATTTTTTTAATGAAATGACATGATACTGAAGATATATTATCCCCACTAACAAACTTTTGACCCTCGTCAGTAGCTGTCGATCTCTTATATATAGGGAGGCACGTATGAGGTCTTATGGAACTCTAGATTGAACCTAGTGGTTCAGGTGAGTGTGTTAAAATATAATATACATAATGCTTTAAATAAGGAAAAATTAAATTTTATATTTAAATATTTAATATATATGAAAAAAATTAGAAAAATATTTTCTTCACCAGTATGTGTTCTTAATCAAATATAACATTAATTAAAAATTAATTGAGTGATAATATATTTTAATATATGTTTGGAAATAATATAAATATAATTATATAAAATATATAAGTTTTATTGATTAGTTAAAATATATAAAATATTAATAAAACAATTATTTGGATATTACCCTTTCACCATTATCATTGTAATTAATTTTAACATTAGTAATCATACTTTTTTAACTATTAGTGAAATTTATCATAATAAAAAATATTACCATTTTGTTTAAAAATAAAAAATTAATTATTTTATATTTAATTATTAAGAGTAATGAATAGTATTTTTTATTATAAGAAAATAAGATAATTTATATTTAAATATTACTTTTATTTCCAAAACATTAAAAATAGTTTTTATGCGTTGAAGAATTTTTCATTAGATAATTATTATTATTTATAAATCAACGTATTTTATATGAAAAAAATTTAAAAATATTTTGTTCATTATTTTATAATAGTGATGTCATAAAATTTATGGTACCAGGAAAATCAAGAATATTTCACTATTCACCTAGAAAACACTTTATAGAAATCAAAAAAAATCCCCATGTAATAATTTTCATATGATTTTTTACAGAATGAGTTTTATTTTGAAATATAATTAGTTAAAAGGAAATAAATTTATCTTCTAAATTAGTATGAAATATTAAAATAAAAACTCCATTAATTAGAAAATAAAAATTTTAAAAAATTAATTATCCATAATCATATTTCATATGAATTTCTAATTGATTAATATTTTTTATTAACTATAAATTTTATTATTCTTAAATTTTATTGACAATATTAATATTATAGATAATGGATATTTTTTTTCATTTTTCCCAATAAAATATATTGTTAAAAGGTTTATTTAAAGGAATATATATTCTTAAATTTCAAGGGGATACAGTCTACCCTACATAAAAATTTTATATCCTCAAATTATTTACTTTTACATACAAATGACATAAGAGAAGGGACCCATAAGAATCTAAAGATATATTTTTATTATGACATTGACTATACAATAATTTATATAAGGACACACGTAATTTTTTATATAATGGGAATATATTGATATTTCTACCTTCCCTCAAAAAAATAAACCAAATATTATCCTGTGGTAGGTCATAGAAATTTCTAGTATTCAAAAATCATAAAAACATTATCCTAATCCTATTTCCACCCATGTACTAAAAACAAATTTATTATTTTAGTATTCAGTATACTCTGATTTAATGGTCATATAAATATTAAGACCCCAACATATAATTTCTTTTACAATGAAAATTATATTTCCACCAATGATACACTTTATTCAAATATAATATAATTAGATCAAACATTCAATCAATTAGTTTTACTATGGATTCCATTCATCAATTTTATGAAAGGTTTTATAACAACTCTACATATATTTTAAAACATTAAATTCCATTTTAATCGTTTACAATGGTTATTAATGAGTATAATAATAACAAAATAATATCCCATGGGAGATTCTTTTAGGTGTGTAGTATTAGGCCCACTAATCATACAATGAATGATGATAGAGCAGATACTTAGGAGGCCTTTTTCAGAGTGATTACATCCAAGTGCCTATTTAATATATCCACATCAACTTTCTAGTCTCTATATCAGGATGTGTTTGTTTAGAAACTACATAACCTCTACATTACCAAAACATCATCCTTTTAACCTATGCTTCGACTCACCCATTTTTGTTTCACTAATTTTTAATCATTATGATCATTTAAAATTACTAAACTAATCCTCAAAAATAACTAAAGTCCACAAGGATTCCAATTGAGCCACCCCAGACTAGCACTCCCGTGTCCGATCATAAAAATAGTATATTTAAATAGTGCATTTGATATAATGAATGGTATCCCAAGAGAAAAATTAATATTTTCCACTAAATTTCATATTCTATCACAAAATAAATCTCACAATACCATGAATATAATGTTTAGTGTCATTGGGGAATGGCCGCATAAAAACATATTTGTGGTACCTTTAAATATTTATCCATAATCAAACACCATTAGACTCCCTTCTAGTGTTAAGGATGCATTGGTGGTGTCTTATTAAGTTTTTTTAAACAAAAATAGTATGAGTATCTTGATTAAAAAGGAAACATGTTATATATGGATCAAATCTGGGATAAGGGGCCTATGGAAGATGGTCGATCCAATCATCTTGGAGTTGGTGGAGGCATATAGATAAACATCAGAGGATTCTATCGTGTTTAATTTATTAAATTTATATTACACTTATACTCTGGATTGTGTTTCCACTTTAGAATCATGTTTATTTATCTATATTATTGATGTTCCATGTTTTATAACATTATATTTATTTAGTTTCTACATGTTACTATATTTATGTTTTTATTTTATTGTCTTTCATTAAGGACATGACACTAAGGGTGTCACCACCTCAATGATGGACTTTGGACCCTCATAGCTATTCACCAACCTCATTCCTACTGAAAGAAAAACATGATGTATTATGGAACTACAATATGGATGTGGTGTTTCATGTTGGGGTGATATAATATAATCAAATTGAATTTAAAAATAATAATAAACAAATTAATTTTGACATTAAAATATTTAATATATAAAAATATTTTTTTGTGGAAAAATATTCTTTTCAGCATTATGTGTTCCTAATATAATATAACATTATTTATATATTAAATGACTGATAATATGTTTTTTTATATGTTTTAAAATAATATCAATTTCATTATATAAAATATACAAATTAAATATATTTGATAAAATTTAGACAACATTAATAATAAAATTATTTGTAAAAAACTATTTCCCTGTTATCGTGGTAATTAATTTTAATATTAGTAATCCTAATTTCATACATAAAAATGTAATTGAACTTATTAAATAATTTTTCCATATTTTTATAAAATATTAAATCCATTAATTTATATTTATTTTTACTTAAGATTTATTATACTAGTAAAATAGAAATTTTTTCATTATTATACTAAAAAAGAAATTACATTAGAAAAATATAAAAAATTAACTATAAAATAATTTTGACACAATTAATTAAAAATCATGTTCAATATGAAAAATTAGTAATTTAAATTTTATTAAGTTTTCTTTCAAATTAAATTTGAATATAAAAATAACAACTACTTTTATTGAAAAAAATTATTTTAAAACATTTATTGTTCCTCTTCATATTTTTTATAAATTTAAAATTAATTAATTTTTTATATACTTATGTATTTATTAATCATAAATTTTCTGGATAATATCCATCCAATATGTCGTGACACACAGTATTTATGTGTAGCATATGAAAAAAACCTGGGATACAATGTTTATTTAAAAGAATATATATTCCCAAATATCAGAGTTTTATAGTCTATCTCCTTCATTAAAATACATTCAAAAAATATTTATTATTACATAATAATGAAATATGATAAGTCATACATTAGAATTTATGGTATATTTTTAACTATTATATCAACCTCACAATCATTAATATGATAAGACGTGTCATTCTCCATATAATGAGAATATGTTATAATTTTTTACTTTATCTCAATATTTTTTTCTAAAATATGCTTCCTTTGTTTATTATAAGAGTTTTTTAGTGAGAATCAATTCAAAACATAATTATCATGATTGTGATACCACCCAATTACTAAAATCATAATGGTTGCGATATTATTCAATGAAATCTGATTTGATGGTCATATGAATATAAAGACTCAATCCTAAATTTATTCTACAATGAAACATTCATTTCAACCCATGATATATTTTATTCATGTATGATATAATTAGATCATTATATCATGACATTAATTTAACCTTTTTTCCCATGATTATTTTTTTGTTAGGTTATTTAACTAAACTACATATAATTTACAACATAAAATTCAATTTTAATATTTTTTAATGCTTTATAATGAGTATTTGAATCACCATAGAATATCCCTAGGGGGTTTATGTGGGTGTTAAGAATTATGTACACTCATCATGTAATGAGTGATGATGGAGTTCATACACAAGAATCCTTTTTCAGAGTGATTACCTCTTGGTGTATATTTTCCAAAGCCAATTCCACTTATTTATTTCCCATCTGGGATGTAAGTACTAATATTTAACATAACCTCTACATTACCATAATTTTAGTATGTTATCCTATAAATCTAGTCATCCTTAAATTCATATCTAATTTTTTCTATTTTTTACCCATAAAATAACTAATAAAATTATATAAGTTAACTAAAGGCCTCCCAGAATCCATCAAAAGAAACATATTCCTACATTCCAATGTCTAGTGAAAAAAAATCAACATTTTATTTTATACTAGCTGATATATCCAAAGATAATCATTTTTTTTAAATAATATTTTTATTATATCACAAAAATAATCACAAAATATTGAAAATAGAAGGTTTAGTTTCATTGCGTATTAGCAACATAAGAAACATATTTTAGATAATTTAATAATTTCTATATAAGTAAACAACACTAGAATCTTTTCTATATATTTCATATATAATATTAAAAAATTTAACATGGGGAATGGAAAATTTATGAAAAGGGTGAGATAAGAACCCATCTAAAGGAAAACTCATAAACATGTCATAAAGTGTTAGATCATAATTATATGAGAAAACACAAAAATGATAGAAATATCCTCTCAAAAATATCATATAAGAAAATTAGTAATCTAAAATTTGAGATATAAGGAAATGAAATCTAAAATGGATAAAAAAATTCCCCAAAAAAGGGGTGTGATATAAAAAAATAATCCATAAAAAATAATCATAAGTATATAACATATAATTGTTTAAAAATAATAATTCAATAAATCATGACATATTCCATCATGATTCACTTCCTGTTTCCCATATAGGATCATGTATCACTACTTGTTTCCATTTGTGGATCAAGATTTAATACATATTTCCCATCTTGGTTAAGGTATAACTACCAATTCCCATCAGTATATCAAAATTCAATACCTATTAAAAAAATTATATTCCATAAAAAATTATGTAAAATAGTATATGTTTTTAAAGGCATTAAAAATTGTTAAAAAATTATTTAAAATAATTTAATATGAGTATGAAAAATAAATATCCCTAAAAACCTAAAATAGAATTACCAAAATAAAATTCATTATAAAAATATTCATTATAAAATATATATTGATAAAACCTATAAACAACAATTATTTCTTTCTAAAATAAATAATCCCATAAAGTGAATTTTAATTTCAACAATTCCTTTTGAAAATGAATCTTTTACTTTTGAAATTTAATTGATCTTTTTTTTAAAATCCTCAGTAATTATATATTTTTTAAAAAGAAATTTAAAAAAATATTCAAAAACGTAAATGAATATTTGTAAAGAATAATTCTCATATGCTGAGAGAGATCATAGATCCGTTTTTAGAAAACCTATTTTACCAACTTCATAAAAGATGATAATACGAGACACATTTAAAATTTATTTTCATAACGTTGAATTAAAAAACATTTGAAATACTTTAATATTAAATTTTATATTAAATAATTTATCCATAAAATGTATATACTAATATTTAAATGAAATTTGGGGTGGAAGACACAACATATAATTAATAACGGATAAAATTATAACAATTTAGAAAACCTGTGTTGAAAACCAACATTGGAAAATAGAAAATATCTAATCCATTAGAAATATAGATAAAATGTAATAGTTACTTGATAAACAACATAAATGGGTCTCCATATACGAATAAGAAAATTATAATTAATGGAAAATATTTACAAGGAGGGGAACTATCATTAAACTGAATGATAATTATTCAAAACAACAATATACTTTATTAGGATGAAATTAATCAATATCTAATAAATTTATTAAAAATCATACTTCAAGAGAAGGAAAAGAATAAAATCTAAAAAATATTTTATGGTTGAAGAAACAATACTCTAATTTTAGAATTTAAATAATACTTAAAAATCAATTATTGGAATTGAGTTGACAATGACCCTTATAACATGGGTATCTTTTGAACCAAAATCTGATGAAAGACATAATCGGTTATCGATATGTGAAAAAACAATTAATGAAAAAATTTTATAAAATGAATCCATGACTGATATATAAACTAGAAAAATGAAACAATTGTTGAATTGGGATCATATCTCAAAAAAGAAAATTTGAGATGAAAATCCCTTACATTTAATCACACATATCAAAATAGGGTCTAACATCATGAATAAATTATTAAAATATATTAATCTATAATTCAAAAATATTATTCATATAAATAAACTTTTCTAAACACCATTTATATTCATTCATTACAAAATAATATTCTATTATACTTTACTATAATTATTAGTTGTTATTATCTTAAATTGGGTATTTTATAATAGTTGATTAACTAAATATTTCATTATTTTTTTAGTTCAAATTTTTACCTTTATGATAACATAATTGGAAAAATAGTATATATATAAAATTATTTATAATTTTATAATTAAATTTCATATGTATTTTTTCTATTATTAGTGAAGTTGAATTCGATAAGAAGCTCGTTTCGATCATTTTTAATGAATCTAAATATATGTATGATATTATAATATTTAATATTAATATATAGTTTAAAAATAAAAACAAAAAATTTTCTTCATTTTATGATTAATCAAATAATATTTTTTCTTTATATAGTTATGAATGATAGAAAATAATAGAAATCATTCAGGTGTGTGGTCAAATAAACAAAAAAATAACAAACTACAATCAATGGGTGGATATTGTTATGAAAGTTATTATTTTGGAATAATATAATTATTTTACAATATTATGGTTATTATTGTTATTTTTTATAGTAGTAAATAATGTTATACGATATTTTGATGAAAATAATGTAATTGATATCACTTTCATAGAGGTATAAGTCTGCACAAATGAAAAAAAGACCAATACATTTTCAAAAGATAGATATGAAAATAGGTAATGATTTATTATTTGTTAATAAAAATAATATTATAAATAACATATTAATTTTTTAATTTTTATTTTAACAAAATAGTTTTATGGTGGTGATGAAAAATGATGCATGTCATTCATGGAGGTTGTATTTTGAATGTACTCATAAATATGTCTTAATATTTAATATAGTATTGTAGGATGGTTTAAAATTTATTAACCATTGGTATAACAACATTTTATTATATTATTAATAATTATACTGTAATAAGTTATTGTATAGAATAGTATTGATGGGGTGAAATATTAGATGAGTTGAGAGATATTAATTCAGAACACCATTAATCACTATAGATGCCTCACCTTGGGTAACAATATAAAGCTCCATAGCATTGTCTTTTGGGAATAACATTGATTATAAGACATTTTTAGTGATATTTTGAAAGAATTGTGGAATGTTTATATGGAGATAGGGATTTGGAATAGGTGTATAATAGTGGTGGCATTGATTACCATTGATAAGTGAAGAAAATGGATGTTTTTCAAATTCCCATTTCATTTTCGGTGATTAAATGACACTATTTAAGTTTTTATTGATGAAAAGGTGGTAAATAAGTAAGAATGGGGTTATATATGGTCGTTCATTCCTCTCCAATTCATTTAAAATCATTTTAAACATTTTTCATGTCTTCTACCACTAGATTTTAAATTTTTATAGTTTTTATTGTTACCTTGGTAACTAGTTCATATTAATGTAAATAATATTTTTTAAACAATATAAGGTAATGAATCATACCAAAAACTCATTTTATAATGCTATATTAAATATAATTCAATTCCAATTTATGTTAAAATAGTATTTAAAATTAAAACATTTGCTATATAGAAAATTTGATTTGTCAAAAAATGTTGTTTTCACTATTAAGTGTTCATAATATAATATAAAATTATTTTATAATTAAATGAAAGGTTATTTATTTATATATATAAATAAAAATCATATCCAAATAATTATTTTAAATATATAAATTTAATTTAAAATATTAAAATTACACAACATTAATGAAAACATCCTTGACAATAGCTTTTTTACCATAATCATGGTCATTATATTAAATCATTTTTATCACTTGTTTATGATTAAATGTAAATTTAAAATTATTAAGTAAAATGAAAATGAATACCTATAATATAAAATCCATTTTTAATATTTAATATGCTCATGTTATGAAAACAAAATTCTAAATATAAGAGAATAAAAATAGATTTTAGAGAAACATTTACTTATATTTTGAAAAAAATAGACATGAATTCTATATATTCAATATATTATTTTTAGATGATTTATTATAATTTTTTTAAAAAAATATATTATATTTTTTTCATTATATTTTAAAATTTAATGTGTAATGATAATGGGATAAATGTGATGGTGTTAAGAAATATTTTATTTTTTTCACTATTTACATTGATATCTTTTACTTTAGAAAAATATGAAAAAACCTCGTATAATAATTTTGAATTTCTAGATTTTAAAATATTTTTAATTTTAAAAAAATAAATCTATAAAATTTATAAATTGATCTATTTGAATTATAATACAATATTCAAAGGAAAAATACTTTTTTTTGAAAATTAACGTTTTAAAACATTAAGTGTTCTTAATCTTATTTAGTATTAATTTCCAATTGACTAATATCTTTTTTAGTAGCAGAATTTGTCTCATAAATTTTATTCATAATATAAAAAATAAATTTCATGTACAATTTTAGTTTTTTTCTCTTTGAATCTATCTATCAATACAGTTTCTATATAAATGAAAATGTTTTCCAAAATCATTGGGTGTTACAATGCCAATCCATCTCTAGAGTCTTATCCTGACCCTTTTTCATTATAACTTTACTAAATGTTCTTATAGAAAAATAATGAGTGTCCCATACCCACACATACCAAAGTCTCTATAATTTCATCATAAAATTGTCAATTATTTGTGACATCCCATGCTTTATGAAAGAAACACTATATCCAATTGCGTACATGATACGCTGCATCAAACATAAATAAACTACTAAATATTATTATTTAAATGTGACCATTATAACATAGTCAATGGAATAGCGGTAATGAATAGTATCAACTGAATTACAAAAATATGGTTTAAAAATGTTTAAATAATGATTCCTTGGTTACCAATTTTTTTAGAAATGGAAAAACACAAATTGAATATTGAGGATCTGTTTTTACGAAAACCTATTTAAAAGAGAATAATTGTGTTTATTAAAACACATAAATCTTTAGGTATTTTTATTTAATCAAAAATAAATGTTACATGTTCAATTTAATGTTTTTAATACACCTTCTATGTTTTCTAGATATGATATAAGAATAAATTCAATTTTTCAGATAAAAAAAGTATTTTTCTAAAAAATACAGTTTTTATGTCTCTTAATGGATAACCCTTTTTAAATCTAGATTTTGATAGTTTTATGAGTTCTATTTGAAAGAATAATCATATTATTTGTAATAGAGAATTCAAAATTTACTTTGTTTTAAATTTGTTTATTTTTTCTGGTGAAATACATATTTAAAAAAATAGTGAAAAATACTGGATTTTAATTCAAAACTTCCTATTCATCAAATTTTTTTATATTTTTAGAATATCATTTTAAATTTTTTAAAATTAATTATATTATTTTTTAATCCTTTAATCCGATATTGATCATTATAAGTAATTTCGCATTTAAATTGGATATAAACACATGTCAATATTTTGATAGTTTTTTCTTCTTAAAAACTCACTTTCTATTAACGACAACAATAATTAATTTTAAATTAAGTACTAAAATTTATGTATTTTAAATTTGAGAAAATGGATTAAAAATTTTTAATTTCAAAAACAATTTAAATTGGTACATTTTATTTTTGGACATTATGAATAGTAATTTCAGTAATTATTTTTAATTACTAGGGATAAAAGGTAAATCAGGTAAATAATGGTTATAAAATAAAATTATAATGATATAAATCTACCCAAAAAACATGTCATAATTCTATTTTATGAGATATTTCAAACCATTTGAATCCTTGGGTCAATTTTAAGACCCCATGAAGACACATGGTCGTGATAATGACATGTTATAATAATTAATTTAAAGTAAATAAAAAATATAACACAAACATGTATCATTTTAATAAAACAATTTTAAGGTGGGGTTATATATATTATCTCATTGATTACAAATAGTAATTAGAAATATATACATTCTTCATTTGTCATGGTTTTTTTTAGACATTAAATAAATAAATTTATTTATGACACAATGATGATGCATTGATTACCTTATTAATGTAATATTAAAATAAATGATATTATAAATATCAAAATAGATGTAATTCGAAAATTTTTATTCCATAAAATATTTTTCATGATGATTATGACATTTTATCTTTGAGTTAATGTGGTTTTTATGAATTAATGATGTTATTATGACTTTAATAAAAGTTAATTATTTAATTGTGTCAAAATAGACATTATTTTGTTTTAAAAAAAATATTGTTTTATTAAATGATTTAATAGTCCGAAAAATTCAAGATTAGTCTAAATGACTTATATAATGTCAAAAAAGTCATTAATGATCCACTTTTAGTTCTTTTGGAATTTTATTGTAACTATAGTGACCATATATTATGGAAATACAAAAAGATATGGTAAGTGTTAATGTTCTTAACTAAGGGTTAAAGCTAAAAGATAGTTTTAATTTTGTCAACTAAACATGTCTAAAATATTTTTACTGAAAGGATTTAGACTCATCCTCATCTTATACCCTAAATATATCACTTTTAAACTATTATAATTCTGAAATAAATTTATAATACAAATAATATTTCTAGACTTGCCTAAAGTGCCCCTCCTCCCCCTCATAAAAAGCCACCACCTCTACCCACTTACTCGCACCCCTCAAGCCCTTTGGATAATCCAAAGTCTCCTCAAATAATCTCTATTCATCCATAATTTCCTACTACAAGCCTTACCTTATGCATAATGTAACTCAATGAATAATTTTGGCTCAAATCAAAAGGCATTCCCCGATTTAAGGGTTACGTCTTCCCTCAAGATCCTTTAATTTATTTTCCTTCTCCACCACCCTAAACACTCTTTATTACACTATTTTATAAGAACATATGTATCCTAAACAAACCATAATGTTTTTATGAGAAATATTATACCTAAACTTACACACACCTCCATCTAATGGATATAGAACATATTATTTCTGTGTACTGTGATCTATCTCCTCATGGAACGATATTTGTTCAATTATTTCCTACCACCTCTCATGGTGGCCATTGTGATGGAAATATATTTATATATTATATATATTATATTTATATTATCTCTATTATTAAGTAATTATTATTTAAAACAAACCATTACCTTTTCCATAATGTGGAAATACGATAATTTCATTTGACTAAGTGTGGACTACTGCCCCCTTAAAGTGATATGACTCGTTCATGCCATACATAAAACATATAAAGGAAAGAATTTATGAGAATATGTAACATATATAATATATATAATTTTACTTTATTATAATATACCTATGTTTAATTTATTTTTTATTCCTTTAATATGAAAAATAAATGAATGTAGCATTCATGAATACGTTTGTCCTACTGTCTCCATGAACGGTGAATTTAATTTTTTATATCCAAATATTATGTATTATTATAAATAAATTTTTGCTGTAAATATATGATATTAAAATCATTAATATCATTATTTATATTATGTACTTTTGACCATATGTATAATTTTAATCAACACGTGTTCATTTTTTCTGAAGTACCAAAATCGACAAAACATGTGATATGAACTCAAATAATATAACAATTTTTGTAACATGTTAGTAAGTAATATAAAATGAAAAATAAAAATTAAAAATTTCAGAAGAAAGTATAAATTAACAAATTTCTATTATTTGGTAATATAAAGAATGAACGAGAAAACTCAAAATCAATGTAAGGAAAATGTTAACTCAATATCATTTCATTGAGTTAAATATCCATGTCATTGGTTTTGTTTTTCCAATAATTTGTGTGAATTACCTTTCAATGTTTTAGAAATAATATCCATTTATATTGGTGTTATTTTTCATAACCCCCTCCCCACAAAGTGTAACCATCCTATTTCGGTAATGTGAGAAGGGAGATAATGACCCTCGAGTCCTTCCTTCAGTAGGCCTCGGGTTGGCGACTAGCACCAAGGGTATAGCAACACACCAAAATGGGAGGCATTACCCTCTAAGAGAACACATGCATAAGAGATAGATAATATAGACACAAACCAACTCCAAATCAGACAGCAATATAAATGAAAACCCAAGTACACATATGATATGACATGCATATGTACTACAACTGAAAGGGGAAAGACAGCAAGTACCCAAAAAAAGTAAAAACAGCAGCCACCACTAGCCCAAACAGCTCCTGTAACCCCAAACTAGTAGAAACCATCTTGATCTCCAACCTACTCTATGTGACATGAAAAAAAGATTATATATACATAGGGTGAGTATAATAGTATACTCGGTAGGATCCTCCCCGAATCCTCTCATGAAAAATTAAAGAAAGCATGCTAAAGCACATTGGACAACAAGTTAAACTAACTCGTCACCATAATAGGTATACTAAGTTCCCAACCTCACCATGGATACTCTCACCAAATAATGCATAAAAGAATATATCATATAATAAATAATATCAAGGGTACCACGCTACTACTTCCCCACTGGTTTGCTGCTTTTCCCTAACATCGCACATCCTGAACATCTCTCTCCAAAAAGGCTTTCCCGCAGACATCTGGATGAAGCACCAAAATATGCACCTCGTGCAACCAAACGACCATGTCCACACACCAAAGTTACCATGTAGTTTCTGGGAGCCACCATAGCTCGCATAACGTGTATCATACATCAGGTATTATACCTCATGCCATTATATCCCATACAGTGAGTAAGGATTCTCAAGCCATCTCATCCTATACACGTTACACCTATAGTAGTCCATAGAAAACCATATCCACAATATATGTGTGTGAATAACCACAAGCCATTACATCCCTCTACACACATATATGGGGAAAACTAACCAATGTTCCTACCAGTACAAGTAACTTACAAGAGAAGAGAGCAGGGCCAAAGAGGGTTGTCATCCATCCATCCTCCCATCAGAATGTTGGGGAAAACACCCCCCCCCCCATGGCTCATAATCCCAGGGTGTTAGTTACCCTTACTGATAGGGGGAGCAGCGTATAGAAACAAAAAAAGTATAGAATATAATATATCTCACAACCAAACTATGGGAGTTACCTAGTCTTAGACACATCTGCAGCTAACGTCTCTCAGACCTCGGGTTGCTAAATCTAAGACTAGGTATCCTATAAGCACACAGCCATTTAAAGATCTTTATTAGAATAAATCATTCCCTTTTTATCAGTTCCAATGTACATTAATTAATTCTTTAAACATTAATTAACCATGAACAATCCCACATTAAATTTAATTAGAATCACACCCAAAGTCAACTGTTCCTTCAAATATTGCAACATGATCATTATGCTCCAGCTTCTCCATCCCCATGGGTTAACACCATTTATTCAATTTTTCATTATATTAATACTTTCCCACATTCCCAAGCATTCTTGAAAAACATTATATACTACTAAACACAAGGGGGGTCAACACGGTGAGTAGATGTACTACCCCTCGAGTCATTGCCGCTAATAGAAAGAGCATATACCCATACATTCTTGAGAAGCTAAACACGGAAAGCATGTGGCATACCCCACATGTCTTCACCTCTTTCGGAAGAAGGGTAAGTAAGACCAGCTGCCTTGAGAAGTGGGGAAAAGTAATGCAGATAAACAACCAATCAAAATTACCAAGAATCCATCAATCACATCCATCCCATTCCATCATCCATGTGTCCTCCCCGACACCCACATGCATAAACCAATGCATCTCTCCACTCTAGGCGTCATCTGCTGCCACAACCAAAAGGGCCTCCATGCCTCCACATATTACCACAACCATCCAGGCTCACTTTAAATCACAATCAATAGTAAAACAACCATCTTCACAGTCGGGCTCTTATCCCTTAAACAAACAAGAGGGTAACTCAGAACCCTACAAGAAATTATCTTTTAACAACCACCAGTTATTTAATCCATCATGGGTTAACCGATTTAGTATTAGTTGGTTCCAAATTCAGGAAACCTAACCAGTATGTTATCAAAAATAAATAAACATGCTTACTTCTCTAATTTGATTAAAATCAAATTACAACAAGAACCAGATTCGTTTTCATGCATCTTTATCTTTTTCTAACAATTATCAACTAATCCCGGTTTACGTTCTTTATCGATTTCTATGAAGAACAAACATCTATGAAAAGTAAGCATATATATCACACTATCTATCAAAATAATATGCAATAACATACAATCGATATCAATTTATTTATTCAGTTAAAATATTTATTATGTCAATTCTATTTTCATCCATTTGGATTAAACATGATAACAATACAGTTGCACGTAAAAGAAAGAGAAGCAACGAATCCCCTAACTCAAACAGTTTCTCACGTTCTTTATCTTCACAATGAGTCACGATCCTCCTCTTGCGACAACTAAATCCACCCAAGGATGCCACGGTATGACAACACCAACAAAACCCCAAGAAAAACCCCATTATAAGCATGGATATTACATTCTATAACATGTAAAGGAGAAAAAGGAGGAGATGATCCCCAATGGAATGACTATAAAACATACCTTATATCAAAGATAGACAGATATGGCTCGGTTGAATCAAAATAGTGCGGGACCAGTCTGAGGAGTAATGTTTGATTGTGTAACTCTTAAGGGAAGGATTGAAATGATATAGCATCTCATATCTGAGAACAAAGAGGAAGAACAATGGTGGATGATATCTTGTCCCTTTGGAATACCTAATGGGGTGACGGTTTAAGATACACTTAATTCCCCATTAAAAGAGGATAGCATTAACCCACACATTTTGACCAAGTAAAAACAACCAAATACATAGGAATAATTAATATAGGATTTATGGTCTTCGAATCGGCCTTAATATTCCATAAAATAAGGCTTTAAATATATTTTACATTAAAGGAAACGTCAAAGGGGTGAAACTGTAGGAAGCTGGAAACACTGTTCAAAGTCTACTGTTAGAAGTCCGCTGTTAGAGGCCCACTGTTAGAAGTCTGATGTTAGAAGTCCTCTATTAGAAGTCCCCTGTTAGAAGTCCCCTCTTAAGAAGTCACATGTTAGAAGTCCGCAGTTAGAAGTCTGATGTTAGAAGTCCGCTGTTAGATGTCCATTTTTAGAAGTCCACTATTAGAAGTCTGTTGTTAGAAGTCTATTGTTATAAGCCCACTTTTAGAATTCCTCTTTTAGAAGTACACTGTTAGAAGTCTACTGTTAGAAGTCCACTGTTAGAACCACACTTGTAGAACATTATTCACTAAGCCTCACTAATAGAACATTGTTCACTAATCCTCACTGATAGAACATTGTTCACTAAATCCTCACTGATAGAATAGTGTTTACTAAATCCTCACAGATAGAACATTGTTCACTAAATCATCATAGATAGAACATAGTTCACTAAATCCTCGCTGATCTAATAGTGTTCACTAAATCCTCACCGATAAAACATTGTTCACTAAATCCTCACTGATAGAACATTGTTCACTGAACCTCACCGACAGAACACTGTTCACCTACCGTTATAGGTTACAGATAGATTTTACCGATAGAGGTTACTAATAGAACTGTTCGCTGATGGAACTGTTCACAGAACTGGAAATTGGAAAACAAAATATTGGGGATAAGTCACCTTGACCTCCTTAAACACCTCAAACACCATACTTTCACAAGTAATGGACTGGAGAGGTCTGACACATTACATCAGATACCTCTCAAAACATTCTCATCCTCGAGAATTCAAAACCAACCTAAACCGACAAAAAAAGAAACGGGGTCCGAACAACCACCCATCGAGATACCTCTCAAAAGAGAGCATGCCACAAAATCCAAAGAAGAAATTTATAAATAAAACATGAAAATTCTAACCAAAAAGGGAACATTGTGACATGAAAAGAGTTAAACATCAAACAACTCTAGGTACTGGGCACATATCTATGACTCACGTCCCCGGATACTCTCCTCCATTCCACCGTTTCTCCACAAGACATGAACTAAAGTGATATAACACCCGCACAACACATTCACCTTGCGGTCTTGGATCTCCACAGGTCGCTCCTCAATGGTTTCATCATCATCAACATCGATCTCTACCCAATCAATGATGTGAGATTCATCATGAAGATAACGATGGAACTGTGATACATGGAAAACATCGTGTATCCAACTCATTTGTGGGGGAAGTGCTACACGATATTCCACAGATCCAACAGAAGCTAACACCTCAAAAACCCCAACAAACTGAGGATAATGCTTACTTCCACGACCAAACCTTCACTACCCATGATCAGGATTCACCTTCAGAAACACATGATCCCCAACATTAAACTCCAATGGTCTCCTCCTTTGATCAGCATATGATTTCTGATGATCTTTTGTTGTCTCCATCCTCCCATGAATCTCCTGGACCATCTCTGTTTTATTCTATACTACAACCCAATTAATGTCATGTCCTCTCAGAGCTCGAGGTAAACAAGTAACAAAGTCAATTGAGATATCCTCCCACTTCCACTGAGGAATCTCAAATGGTTGTAGAAGACCACCTGGAACACTGTGTTCGGCCTTCACCTTATAACTAACTAAACATTGAGACACAAACTCCGCAACTGGACGCTTCAGCCCAAGCCACCAAAACTAACTCCTCAGGGATCGGTACATCTTTGTCTCACCAGGATGTACTGCTAAAGTCGAACTATGGAACTCTCTGATAACCATCTCGTGCATCATCAAGGGAATAAAAATCCTTCCATTATATAACACTTGGTGTTGTTCATCATCCGACCAACCATCAGGGGCCTCAACACAAACAACTCGGTCTCTCCAAACCTCCACCTCTAGATCTCCCAATTGGGACTCTTCCACCTTCTACATCAGGGATGACGGTACCATCAGCTGAAACGGACAACCTCTACCCCCAACATCTTCCATATCAAGATACAATGCTGATAGATCTTCCATTAATCTCCAGGAATCACCGGATTCAAGCACAACATCACTACGTGACTTTTGGCTCAGTAGATCAGCTACAACATTCCATTTTCCAGGTGTATATGATATTCCTAATTCGTATTCCTGTAAGAACTCCATCCACTGACGCTGTCGTAAGGTCAAGTCACTCTAGGAGAAAACATACCTCAAAATCTTATGATCGTTGAAAACCAAAAAGCGTTCACCAATGAGGTAATGTCTCCACAACTTCAGAGCAAACACCACGGCTGCCAACTCAAGATCATGGGTGTAATAGTTGTGTTCATTGCGACGCAACTTCCGAGTCCCATAAGAAACAACTGACCTATGCTACATGAGACCACAACCTAACCCCAGATATGAAGCATCACATAAAACATCAAACTAAACTCCCTCAGCTGGAAGACAAAGGACTGGAGAACTTAATAACTTCTCATTTAGATACTCGAAAGCTTCCTGACACTGATCAATCCATATGAACGCATGATCCTTCCTATTCAAAGCTATCAGTGGAGTTGCAACTCGTGTGAAATCGACTACAAACCTCCTGTAGTGGCCTGCGAGACCAATGAAACTTCTCACCTCTGAAACTATCTTAGGGGATTCCCAAGACAACACTTATTCTATCTTAGATGGATCGACATATACTCACTGTTGGGACACAACATGCCCCACGAAAAGGACTTCTCAAGCCCAAAACTCACACTACGACAACTTCTCAAGCATCTTATGTTGGCAAAGAACTCCCAAAACCACTTGTAGATGCTCTACATGCTCCTCTTCAGATGTGGAGTACATAAGAATTTTGTCGATGAAAACTACCACGAACTTGTCTAAGAACTCATGGAACACATCATTCATGAATCCCATGAATACAACTAGAGCATTCATCATTCCAAATGGCATTACAACAAACTCATAATGCCCATGACGACAACCGAAAGCAGTCTTCGGGATATCCTCATCCTTCACACACATCTGATGATATCCCGACCGCAAGTCGATCAACATGCACCTTTCAGTTGGTCGAATAAATCATCAATGTGTATAAGAGGATAGAGATTATTTATTTTCACTTTTTTAAGCGATGATAATCGATAAACAACCACAAACTGTCGTCGGCCTTCTTCAAGAACAAAACTGGTGCACCCCATGGTGACACACTTGGCCGAACAAAACCGCACTGTAACAAACCATAAAGCTATATACATAGCACTCGTAACTTAGAAGGGGCCATCCTATATGAAGACATAGAGATAGGAGACACACTTGGTTGTAGATCGATCCCAAACTCGATCTCTCATCAAGGGGTTAATGCTACAACCTCTTCTAGAAAGGCATCTGGGCACTCTTCTACGACCCTAGGAAATTCCAACTGCTAAACCTCTGAAGAACTCATCATAATTTAAGCCATCATGGATGATAAGGATGGAACGTGCCTAGGACCCATCCAAGGATCTCTCTCACCAAAAAACACCACTTTCTCTCCATCTGCACAAATGAAGACGATCTTTTTCCTGAAGTAATCCATGATAGCCTGCACTGAATACAACCAATCCATATCAAGGATGACATCGTATGGCTGTATTCATAAACATAATAAATCTCCCCATGATCCGTGTTTCCCCAACACTAGCTCAAAGTCCCTACATACTTCAAACAAGTCAGCTCAACCTCCAACTGGAATAGTCAACCCCAAGGGCACTAGAAGCCTCTTTACCTCAAGTCCCAAATCATGGACAAGGGTATGTGATATGAAGGATTTTGTGGCTCATAAATCAAACAAGGCATACGCCAAGGTAGAAAACATGCAAAGGGTACCGTGAACGACGTTTGGCTCACCTGGAGCTGGAAACACTAGAGCATGAAGCTGACCACGACCTCCTCCACGGCCTCTCTGACCCCGATGATGACCACCACCACAGACGCGATCAGCTCTCTGAGGTGGGGAGAGTCATGGGGTTGTCCTCTACCTTCCCCATCTACCCTCTGCAGATCTAAATCTGGTGCAACTAGTTGCTGCTGCCTCAGCTGGAATGGCCTCAACGGAGAAACATGGAGTGTAGTGCCTGATGCACGACGACTACTCTAAAAGGTCAGGCACTCCCACTGCTGATGGCCATGAACACCACAAGAAAAACAAGGGCTTGATCCCTTGGCGTAAGCCTGAGAGTTGTTGCCCCTGGAGAAACGAGATGTGAAGGGCTGGGACCTACCCCCGGCTGAACGGAAACTCTTCTGCCCTGAAAACCGGGAACCCCGAAACACAGATCTGCTTCATGAGGATTCATTTCAATTCCCCACTTGTGATGATCACGTCCTAGCCAATGTCCTCTCGACAGCCTCTGCCCTCGCCAGTACCTCATGATTTGTTTTTAGCATAAATGGGGTGACCTGGTGCTGGATCTCTGGATGCAAAGCCTCCTCGAAATGCCTCGCCCTGGCCTACTCATCTGGCATTATGTCTGAAGCATATCGTAAAAGGTTCCTAAAATGGATTCCAAACTCTTGAACACTATAGCTCCCCTGTCGAAGTGTAAGAATCTCCTGGCGACTTGACGACTTCGCAGTAGAAGAAAGAAACTTGACTCTAAACCTGTCTCGGAACTCCTCCCATGAGATCGTTGGCTCCTCACGATCCCCAAGGAACATGAACCACCACCGCCTTGCTACTCCACACAGCATCATCACATCCATGGACACCTAGTGCTTCTTCCGAGCTTGAATCAAACTGAAGCCGATCTCGACCTCCTATAACCAGTCTTCCATGACTGCATCTAAAATGGTGACCGCGTACTTCTGCAGACTCTGGCGCTGAAACTCTCGATGTTTCTTCCTCCAAGTGTCTTCGTCGTCAACCTCTACCCTACGACGATCTGTTCGAATAGCCTTCTGGACATTTTCTGTGCAAACCGGATGAGGATGATGACCTGGAGCCATACCTGTAAAATAAATAACCATTAGAGAACCTAAACCTGGAATATGGAAGACTCAAGATTAATTAATTAATTTTTCACTTTTATTCATTTTAGATTAACCTATCCCAAGGTCGACACATTCAAACACAGGCACAAAGAAGAATGATGCATGATCCTTTCATAGGTCTCTGCCCTGAAACTAGTATCACCTTGTATAGTATCCATTATAAACTTAAAGGTATGTACATCAAGTCATATGGGGCCCTAAATGCCTATTTCTCAGCCGGTCTTTAGTGATTACCTCACTTGCTAAACATGAATGACATCGTTTCCCTACCAAACCATGAAACCTCACCTATTCCAAACTCCAAACCCTATCATATCCCTCAACTATACCTCTAATACCATTCTTTCATGACCCCACCCCCCCTAAAAAGTGTACCCCTCCTGGGCTAGAAATTTGTATAAGGCCCCAGCCTTAAAGCATACTTAATCTTGGGTTAATACAAGATTAAACATTGAGAATCTTTTCAGGTTTAGAGTTTTAGAGAATTAGATCATAAAACATGGATTAAATTCCACATTTAAACAAAGTGGTTACATAAAAGATAGTATTAATTTTTCCCATGAATGGAAACATATTTAAAATAAAACAGGGATTCTTTCTTGACACTTCCTTGACACTATCATCATATCATGTACCTTTACCTTGACCTGTGAAAAACATTTCAAAAACTTGGGATGAGCATAAAAAGCTCAGTAAGGGATATAAAAATATATGGAAAGGAAACATGAGTTCATGTACACATAAGAATCAATGAAATCATACTTTACTCATAAAACATAATCACTTTAAGACACCTCATCAAATCATGAATAATTCATAGAAATCATAAGACATAAAGGTAACTTGAGGCATTCATAACATTCTTACATAGGGATTAACCCTCTTGGTTACGTTTGGAATACCCACCACAGTATATTCCCTAAATCTCTTCGGAGAAACCTTAACATTTCCCTCCTTTGCGTTACCCAATGCATTGGAGAGCTATATCGGGCTCACCCGCCCTTAGTTTATCATAGAACCACTCGTCTTCATAACAATGCCCAAGAACCATAACATAATCTTATCACATAAAACATGTATAAAGGAAACATAACATTTCCACCCTTCAATAACAAGATATCAATACAGAACATTGATATAAAAACATTATGAAAACCATTTCAAATACCAAAATAAAAGAAATGTAAAACATGATATTTACTTTTATTTTAAAAAAACGTATGGCTTGTAGAGGAAGCCGAAACTCAAATAATGGTCACGGTGGCGGAGAAGTCGTTGTCGCTGCACACGAACAACAAAAACATTCCCTTTTGTCGTTTAGTAAACTCTTCGTATAAAAAATATTCCTTTTGAATAAACGTAAAATACAAAGGGGTTTATACATCATATAAAAGAAAGTTTTGTATAAAACAAAATATACCTCAATGAAAGGAGATTGAGACGAAGTCCCATACAAAGATGGTATCCTTGGATTAAGGATAAATCAATTACATAATTATGTGTGACCTACGAATACACCAAATATAAGTCGATATTAAGTGTAAAACAATAAGAGGTTATTCAAACATATTCACAGAACAACATATTCAAGTAGTACAAGTTTATCCCAAAGAATCAAATTTGGGTTAAGAAGTTCCCTTGCAAAAAATTTGACATCCTAACGGTGTCACTACAAAATTCAGAAAATGAATTGATGAGAGATAAAAAGGGTATCTCATCAGAAGGAAATAAAATTTAAATAAATAAGGATATATAAGAACATATCCCAACATAATAGAATGTGAATTAAAAGACATAACAAAAGAAGTCTTTTAAAAAGAGGAGGGTGAAAGGTTCCCTTACGGACATGGGTATCTTTAGAAACATACACCCTGTGAAAGAAGGACAATAAAAAATTTATGTAAATACTCATAAATGAAATTATATTACACAATGAGAAAAAATGGGCAGTACATACACCACTCAAAAGAAATTGTGGAAAATGTAGCATAAATCTCACTGGAATAAAAGTGAGATGAAAAAATCCCTTACGAAAACTCGGCAGCCTAACGGCGCCACATAAAACTTCCAAAATGGATTGATGAGAGATAATATGGTCTCTCATCATATGAACATAAAAATTACAGTAATATTAATATTAAAGAACATCCCAATAACAATAAATATGAGATTTAAAAGGAATTACATAAAAGAGTGTACTTAAAAAGAAAGAGAGGAGTAGGATCCCTTACCTCATGTCTAACTTGTCTTGTTCGTTTCAATATATTCCTGAATAATAAACATTGGTAAATTTATAATTGCCTAAGGACCTCCTTTAGAGATTATTATTCAGTTCATATCACATATTATAATTTTATAATAATTGTTTAATAATGTTAGTTTATATCAGGCGTTTTTTCCGATGTTTGGTACATGTGTCAAAAATGAACTTGTTTGAAAAATGATTGTCCATGTAGTTATAAGTAAATAATTTCCAGAATAGTATTAATGATTAAAGTATCATATATATCCAGTAAATATTCATTTTATACTATTCCATATCATTTGGAGATAAAAAACGAAAAGCACCGTTCATGGAGACGGTAGGTCGTACGTACGCATGAACGCTACTTTCATTTTTTCTTTGTCATATTAATGGAATTAATAATAAATGATATATTTATATATATATTATAATTCCATTATAATATATATGTTATATAGGTCACATATGTTCATTAATTTCATTCTTTATACATTCCATGTATTGCATGTACGAGTCACGTCACTTGAGGGGGCGGTAGTCCACACTTCCTCATTTGAAATTATGGCATTTACACAACATGAAAAGAATAAAGGTATGTTTTAAATATAAAATACAGAAGCATATAGTAAACATAAATACCATATATATCATATATAAAATACAGTGACATCATAATGGCCACCTTTAATGGTGTTAAAAGAATATTGAAAAATCATCGTTTCGTGAGGCAGAAAATCACCAGCCACAGATACAGTATGTTCTTTAACCATTGGAAGAAGGTCTGTGTAATTGTAGCTCGAATACACCTTATAAAAACATCCTTGTATATTTAAGATACTTTAGTTGTTACAAAATAAATGAATAAAAAGATTTTAGGGGGGTGGAGAAGCAAAATAAAACAAAAGCACACAAGTGAAGACATTACCTTAAAATCGGGTAACTCTCTTTGGTTTGAGCTCAAAGGCTTCCTTGGGAAGACTTCTGCCCAAAGTGGGGCTTCAAGGAGTTAGAGAGGGATTTGGAGAGAAAAAATGGGCTGGGTTTGTCCGAGACAAAGGCTTTGGAATTGTGGGTAAGGAGGTAGAGGTGGGGGCCTTTTATAAGAGGAGAGGAGGGGCACTCTTGGAAAGTAAAAAAATGTTACTTTATTTTAGAATGAGTTTCGGATTTTAATGGTCCCAACTTGATGTTTTTCGAGGATAAGGTGATAATGGTTTTAAATCCACCCATACAATTGGTTTTTGACATGTATAGGTCTTATATTTTACATTATCATTCCATTTTATTTAAATCGTTAAATAATGAGGTCATCACTGCATCATCATGATGTCATAAATAATTTAATTTATATAATGTCTAAAAATTATAAAAAAAATACTATGATGTATGAAATGTTTTTATATTTCCAATGAATATTTATAGTCAAATATCTTACTTGTATAACCCCATGTAAAATTTTTTTTAGTAAAACATCTCATGTTTGTGTCATTTTTACTTTAACATTAAATAAAAAGGTATTTATGTCATTTTCCAACCAAAGTGGCTCCATGGGGTCCCCAAGTTGACCCATGGATTTTCTTGGTCAGACATGACACATCCAATGAGGGTAGGAAATGTTTCTCGGTCATTTCATTTTAATAAAACATTATTCTTACCTTAAACTACACTAATTACCTCTAATCGCGATTAAAAACATAATAAGTTACTATTTACCAAAAAATTATTTTAATCCCATTGAACCACATTTTACTTCTTAATGACAACCATGTATGTCGGATTTTTGAAATTAAAAACACAAAGATGGAAAATTTTAATTTAAACGGAAAATCAGTTTTTATATGTACCACTTAGTGGTTTCACTATTCATCAAAAATTGAAGTTTTTCAGAAAATTACGAAAAATTCACCCTAAGCTATATTTGATATTCCGAATTCAAAAATGATGTCTGTTTTAAAAAATTCAAAACATATAAGGAGCATTAATTAATTTATTAATTAATTCCCGCTGTCAAAACAAATAGCGTGTTTTTATGAAACAAAATGTATCATAAGTTTGACACTAGTTTAAGTCTGATTTCAAAATGAAATTAATTCCAACGACCACTATTGTATTAAATGGTAAAAATATATTCTAATTTCACTTTAAATCCAATTCAAAATATAGTCTAATCATATATATAAATTAGATTAAAAATTGGTTTTCAATTAAAATACAACATTTTTCACTATTTATTAAAAATTGAACTTTTTCTGAAAAATACCAAAAATTTACACAAAGTAAATTTTAATGTCCCGATTATATAGAAGAATATTATTTTTTCAAATATAACACATAAAATTGTCAAAAAGTGGATTTAAAATAGGATCTCCATCAAAAGGCGGTTAATCGACCTTTTAAAAAATATTATAATGTTTACGCTTAAAATTGGATTCATTCGCATTTTTAATCCTGTAGTATTTATTGTAAAAAGTAAAAATATTTTACAAACATATATAATCATTTTGTAGTTAGTTCTGTTCATTCCCGCCATTACAACGGCTAGGCGTTAACTACTATTTAAAATAATATTTTTTTATTGTTAGAGTGCAACGTAAGATTCCCAAGAAACTCATTGTTGCGTATTGGGTATGCCATCGAGCATAGCGTCTCCATTAAAGTCATATTAATATTTTATTCACAAATATGGATAAATATAAAAATGTCATATTCTTTATTTACCTAGGGTGTTACATCCTTCCCCCCTTTTGGGAATTGCATCCTCGCAATTTTAAAATTGAGCTTGGAAACATCCTTGAAAGTCCCACATCGGAAAAAGAGTCGGTAAAACAATCACTTTAAAATAAAGAAAGATAAGTACAGAGGTCACCCGAGTTAACCCATACTATGATTCCATATAGGAAAACATGGACATGGAGGAGAAAACATAGGGTCATGTTCTGATGGAGAGTGACAGAAAACATGTTTAGGAGAAAGTTAACCACAAGAAAATCACAAACTTGTGATGGGTTAAACGGTATTCGATTCCCCAGTAGGAAAAGTTAATAGACAACATTTTTTTAAGTTACTTCTTATTGAGGAATTTATTCATAATTAAACATAATCACATATCATGTTGACTTTCAACTTTTATTAGATTCCTTATACAAACTCATATTTTATCCAAAAGACGAGTATTTAGGACGACTTGTTCACAGTAAGAGTACTATAATCAGCTTCTAGAGAATCGGCTAATCCACAGAAGAGAACTATATACTTCCCATGTCATTAGACTTTAACCAGAACCAAAACCAAAAAGGTTAGTATAAGATCAGATAATCCAGAATAGGATAACCCTTTATAAAAATAAAATCTATTCTTAATCTCCAAAATTTTTCCAACAAAACCCAAAGTTCAATGAGGACCATTCGATAAACAATTTGTCCATAAAATTCTTCAAAGTAAACCAAACTAAGATTGAAACCCAAATATTTGAAGGATTTAGTCACATAGTCTTCCGAGTTAAATCTTAATATTTATCTCCAAACAACATCAGTTGCTCTTAATGTCTCATATTGAAAAGTAATTAACCTAATCACATATCCTCCATGATAGGTTAATAAATTACCATATATAACCCAAAATAAACTTACTCTTAATTCATAAAATCATCTAACTAAGAAGAATCAGTCAAACTAACCAGGGACTTCACGTAGTCCAGTTGTAGGCGATAAATACCAATCGCACTTTGGTTGTGGGTTCGATTCCCGCAGCTTTGTCTGACGCGACGGGTTGTCACACGGTCTATGTGTTGTCCTTTTTATAAAACTCCAAAAATAACCCTAAAATGTTTTAACCTCAATAGTGTCTTTCTACCTCTCATTTTCATCCAAATTCGTTACAATCTCAACATCATAATTCTTGAAGTCTTATTTCACCACCAGAAGATAAAATAAAACGATTCCCAAAATGAATAACATGATACCTTGATCATGGCGTCCACTCGGTTTCATTGTCATCTTGCTCACATAGGTAGAAGTCCCAGGCATTACAATAATGATTTAGAGATCCTTCAAAATCATTTGATTCCTCCATCCAAATACACCTTGTACAACATGGGTCATATGGGTGTTCACAGAAAAATAGTTTTGGAAAATAATCATGTATGACATATAATTCCCAAACATCTGATAAAACATGATTTCTATAAAATTGTCGGACAGAATTTGAGTTGAAACTTTCTATTATTGGTCCTTTTAAAATACCAAAAGTATGTTCTGAGAGTATATATTTTAAAATCAAATATAAATAGGTTTTCCAAGGGTATCCTTCCTCAGCACCATTTTTAAAATCATAATATGCTTCAAATTCTTGTGATAAGATAAAATATTTAAAAATACCTTGATAATATTTACCTTTCTTGAAAATATGAGAATATTGTGAAAATATTATTTATTTAAAAACAACCCATGATCAACGATGATAATGAGGTATAGTGGAGGTGTTTGATATCTCAAACAACTGCTTGCAAGTGAGTTGTATGCTAGAAAAAATTTCACAATCATCCGAACATGACTTTGCAATAATTATTGCAAGCATGTCATCAGGAAGAGATAGGAATGACATTTGAGATCCTTCTCCTTCCATTCTTAACCGACTTTACGTGACCTGAAAAAAAGTTATAAAACAAGGATTTAACTAAAATAATAGATATAGTGACTAATCATGTGTCTAAAAAAAACTCTTAATCCCTAAAGTTGTCTAAACCGACCTCTGATACCAACTATAAGGCACCAGCCTTAAACCTTACTTAATCTTGAGTTAATACAAGATTACACATTGAGGATCTTTTCAGGTTTAGAGTTTTAGAGAATTAGATCATAAAACTTGCATTACATTCCACATTTAAACAAAGTGGTTACATGAAAGATAGTATTCATTTTTTACAATCAACAAAAACATTTTTAAAATAAAACAGGGATTCTTTCTTGACACTTCCTTGACACTATCATCATATCATGTACCTTTCCCTCGACCTGTGAAAAACATTTCAAAAACATGGGATGAGAATAAAAAGCTCAGTAAGGGATATAAAAATATATGGAAAGGAAACATGAGTACATGTACACATAAGAATAAATGAAATCATACTTTACTCATAAAACATAAGAACATTAACATACCTCATCAAATCATGAATAAATCACAGAAATCATAAGACATAAAGGTAACTTGAGGCATTCATAACATTCTTACTCAGGGAGTAACCCTCTTGGTTACGTTTGGAATACCCACCACAGTATATTACCTAAATCTCTTCGGAGAAACCTTAACGTTTCACTCCATCGTGTTACCCAATGCATTGGAGAGCTATATCGGGCTCACCTGACCTTAGTTTATCATGGAACCACCCGTCTTTATAACAATTCCCAAGAACTATAACATAATCTTATCACATAAAACATGCATAAAGGAAACATAACATTTCCACCTTTCAATAAAAAGATATCAATACAACACATTGATATTAAAACATTATGAAAACCATTTTCCATACCAAAATAAAAGAAATGTAAAACATGGTATTTATTTTTCTTTTGAAAAAAAGGTATGGCTTGTAGAGGAAGTTGAAACTCAAATAATGGTCACGGCGGCAGAGAAGACGTTGTCGCCGCATACGAACGACAAAAACATTCCCTTTTGTCATTTAGTAAACGCTTCGTATAAAAAAGATTCCTTTTGAATAAACGTATAAGTAAAAGGGGTTTATACACCTTATAAAAGAAAGTTGTGTATAAAACAAAATATGCCTCAATGAAAGGAGATTGAGACGAAGTCCCATACAAAGACGGTATCCTTGGATTAAGGATAAATCAATTACATAATTATGTGTGAGAAACGAATACACAAAATATAAAAGGATATTAAGTGTAAAACAATCAGAGGTTATTCACACATATTCACAGAATGAAATATTCAAGGAGTATAAGTTTATCCCAAAGAATCAAATTTTGGTTAAGAAGTTCCCTTGCAAAAAATTTGACAGCCTAATGGCGTCACTACAAAATTCAGAAAATGAGTTGATGAGAGATAAAAAGGGTATCTCATCACAAGGACATAAAATCTAAACCAATAAGGATATAGAAGAAAATATCCCAAAATTATAGTATGTTAATTAAAAGACATAACAAAATAAGTCTTTTAAAAAGAGGAGGGTGAAAGGTTCCCTTACCGACATGGGTATCTTTCGAAATATACACCTCTTGAAAGGACAATAGAATATTGACGTAAATACTCATAAATGATATTATATTACACAATGAGTAAAATAATGGGCATTACATACACCACTCAAAGGAAATTGTGGAAAATGTACCATAAATCTCACGGGAATAAAAGTGAGATGAAAAAATCCCTTACGAAAACTCGGCAGCCTAATGGCGCCACTTAAAACTTCCAAAATGGATTGATGGGAGAGAATAGGGTCTCTCATAATATGAACATAAAAATTACAGTAAGAGTAATATAAAAGAACATCCCAATAACAAGAAAGATCATCTTTAAAAAGAATGACATAAAAGAGTGTACTTAAAAAGTAAGAGAAGAGTAGGATCCCTTACCTCAAGTCCGACTTGACTTGTTCGTTTCTTTATATTCTTGAATAATAAACATTTTTCAATTTATAATTGCCTAAGGACATCCTTTAGAGATTATTATTCAGTTCATATCACATATTATAATGTTATAAAAATTGTTTAATAATGTTAGTTTGTATCAGACGTTTTTGTCGATGTTTGGTACATGAGTCAAAAATGATCTTGTTTGAAAAATGATTGCCCATGTAGTTATAAGTAAATAATTTCCAGAATAGTATTAATGATTAAATTATCATATATATCCAGTAAATATTCATTTTATACTATTCCATATCATTTGAAGATAAAAAATGAAAAGCACCGTTCATGGAGACGGTAGGCCGTACGTACGCATGAACGCTACTTTCATTTTTTCTTTTTCATATTAATGGAATTAAAAATAAATGATATATATATATATTATAATTACAGTATAATATATATGTTATATAGGTCACATATGTACATTAATTTCATTCTTTATACATTCCATGTATTCCATGTACGAGTCACATCACTTGAGGGGGCGGTAGTCCACACTTCCTCATATGAAATTATCGCATTTACACAACATGAAAAGAATAAAGGTATGTTTTAAATATAAAATAAAGAAGCATATAGTAAACATAAATACCATATATATAATATATAAAATACTGTGACATCATAATGTCCACCTTTAAAGGTGTTAAAAGAATATTGAACAATCATCGTTTCGTGAGGCAGAAAATCGCAGCCACAGAAACATTATCTTATTTAACCATTAGACGAATGTGTGTGTAAGTGTAGCTCGATTCCTTCTTATAAAAACATCCTATTATATTTAATATACTTGATTTGTTATGAAAGAAATGAATAAAAAGAGTTTAGTGGGTTGGAGAAGAAAAATAAAACAAAAGGACACAAGTGAAGACATTACCTTAAAATCGGGTAACTCCCTTTGGTTTGAGTTAAAAGGCTTCCTTGGGAATACTTCTGTCCAATGTAAGGCTTCAAGGAGTTATAGAGGGATGTGGAGAGACAAAATGGGTAGGGTTTGGCCGAGCCCATGGCTTTGGATGTTTGGGTAAGGAGGTAGAGGTGGGGGCCTTTTATAAGAGGGGAGGTGGGCCACTCTTGGAATGTAAAGAAATGTTACTATATTTTAGAAAGCGTTTCTGATTTTAAAGGTCCCACATTGATGTTGTTCGATGATAAAGTGATAGGGGTTCAAAAAAAACCCATCCAATAGGTTTTGGGAATGTTTAGGTCTTAGATGTTACATTATCTTTCCATTTTATTTAAACCGTTAAATAATGAGGTCATCGCTGCATCATCATGATGTCATAAATAATTTAATTTATTTAATGTCTAAAAATTATCAAAAAAATACTATGATGTATGAAATATTTCTAGATTTCCAATGACTATTTATAGTCAAAAATATGACTTGTATAACCCTAGGTAAAGATTGTTTTAGTAAAACATCTCATGTTTGTGTCATTTTTACTTTAACATCAAATAAAAAGGTATTTATGTCATTTTCCAACCAAAGTAGCTCCATGGGGTCCCCAAGTTGACCCATGGAATTTCTTGGTCGGACAAGACAAATAAAATGAGGGTAGGACATGTGTCTAGGTCATTTCATTTTATTAAAATAGTATTCTTACCTTAAACTACACTAATTACCTCTAATAGCGATTAAAAACATAATAAGTTACTATTCACAAAAAAAAATTATTTTAATCCCATTGAACCACATTTTACTTATTAATGACAACCATTTATTTCGGGTTTTTGAAATTCAAAACACAAAGATGGAAAATTTTCATTTAAACCGAAAATCAGTTTTTATAAGTACCACTTAGTGGTTTCACTATTCATCAAAAATTGATGTTTTTCAGAAAATTACCAAAAATTAACCCTAAGCTATATTTGATATTCCGAATTAAAAAATGATTTATGTTTTACAAAATTCAAAACATATAATTTTAATTAATTAATTTATCAATTAATTCCCAATGTCAAAACAAATAGCGTGTTTTTATGAAACAAAATGTATCATAAGTTTGTCAATAGTTTAAGTCTGATTTCAAAGTGAAATTAATTCCAACGACCACAATTGGATTAAATGGTAAAAATATATTCTAATTTCACATTAAACCCAATTCAAAAGATAATATAATCATATAAATAAATTATATTAAAAATAGGTTTTGAATTAAAATACAACATTTTTCACTATTCATTAAAAATTGACCTTTTTCGGAAAAATTCCAAAAAATTTACACAAAGTAAATTTTGATGTCCCGATTCTAAAGAAGAATTTTATTTTGTCAAATATAACACATAAAATTTTCAAAAAGTAGATTTAAAAGAGGTTCTCCATCAAAAGAAGGTTAATCGACCTTTTAAAGAATATTATAATGTTTATGCTTAAAATTGGATTCATTGGCATTTTTAATCCTGTAACATTTATTGTAAAAAGTATAAATATTTGACAAACATATATAATCATTTTGTAGTTAGTTCTGTTCATTCCCGCCATTACAACGGCTAGGCGTTAACTACTATTTAAAATAATAATATTTTTTTATTAGAGTGCAACGTAAGATTTCCAAGATACTCATTGTTGTGTATTGGGTACGCCATCGAGCATAGCATCCCCTTTAAAGTCATATTAATATTTTATTCACAAATATGGATAAATATAAAAATTTCATATTCTTTATTTACCTAGGGTGTAATAATTTTAGAAGAGAGATAATGCCCCCCGAGTCCCGCCTCTAGTAGGCCCTGGGTTGGCGACTAACATTGAGGGTATAGTAACACACCAAAATGGGAGGAATTAACCTTTAAGAGAACACATGCAGAAGAACGAGATAAGATAGATACCAACAAAATCCAACCCAGACTGTAATATAAACGAAAACCCATGTACACATATGAAATGTCATGCAGAAGTATGACAACTGAAATGGGAAAGACTGCAAGTACCCTAAAAAAAGTCAAAACAGCAGAACCACAAGCCCGAATAGCTCCTACAACCCCATGCTAGTAGAAACTATATTGGTCTCCAACCTACATCATGTGACCAGAAAAATAGTTTATATATACATAGGTTGAGTATAATAGTATACTCAGTAGGATCCTCCCTGATGCCTCTCGTGCAAAATTGACGAAAACATGCTAATGCACAGTGAACAACAAGTGAAACTAACTCATCACCTAAACCGATATACTAAGTTCCCAACCTCACCGTGGCTACTCTCACCAGGTAACACATACAATAATATATCATATAATAAATAATATCAAGGGTACCCCGCTACTACTTCCCCACCGGTTTTCCACTTTGCCTCAACATCACACGCCCTGAGCATCTCTGTCCAAAAAGGCTTGCCTGCAGACACCTGGGTGAAGCACCACAATATGCACCTCATGCAACAAAACCCCCACGTCCATACACCAATGTAACCAGGTAGTTTTCGAGATCCACCACGACTCACATACCATGTATCATACGTCAGGTATTATACCTCAAGTCATTACAGCCCATACACCGAGTAAGTATCCTCAAGAAATCACAGCCTATACATGTTACACCTATAGTAGTCCACTGAAAACTACATCCCGAATATATGTGTGTGAATAACCACAAGCCATTACATCCCTCTACACACATATATGGGGAAAACTAACCAATGTTCCTACCAGCACAAGTCACTACCAAGAGAAGAGATCGGGGACAAAGGGGGTAGTCATCCATCCATCCTCCCATCAGAATGATGGGGAAAACACCCCCCAAGGCTCAGAATCCCCAGGGTTTCAATTGCCCTTACAACAGGGTGGAGTAGCATATAGAAACACAAAAACAACAGAATATATTATATCTCACAACCACACTATGGGAATTACCTAGTCCTAGACACAACTGCAGCTAATGTCTCTCAGACTCCGGGCTGCTACTTCTAAGACTATGTATCCTATAAGTACACAACCATTTAACGAGCTTTATTAGATTACTTCATTCCCTTTTCATCAGTTCCATTGTATGTTAATTAATTCTTTAAACATTGATTAACCATTAACAATCCCACATTAAATTGCATTAGCATCACAACCAAAGTCAACTATTCCTTCAAAAATTACAACCTCATCATTATGTTCCAACTTCTCTATCCCCATGGGTTAACACCATTTATTCAATTATTCATTATATAAATACTTTCCCACATTCCCCGGTATTCTAGAAAAACATTATATGCTACTAAAAACAAGGGGGATCAACACAGTGGGTAGATGTACTACCCGTAGAGTATTTTCCACTTATAGAAAGAGCATATACCCATCCTTACTTGATAATCTAAACAGAGAAAGAATGTGGCATTCCCCGTGTGTCTTCGCCTCTTTCGGAAGAAGGGTAAGTAAGACCAGCTGCCTTGATCAATGGGGAATAGTAAATCAGATAAACAACCAATCAAAATCACCAAGCATCTAACAATCACAACCATCTCATTCCATCATCCATGTGTCCTCCCCGACACCCACGTGCATAAATCGATGCATCTCGCCACTATAGTCGTCATCTGCTTCCACAACCAAAATGGACCACATGCCTCTACATATTACCACAACCATCCAGGATCGGATTAAAACACAAGCAGTAGTAAAACAACCATCTTCACAGTTGGGATCTTGTCCCTTAAACAAAAAAGAGGGTAACTCAGAACCCTACAACAATTATACTTTAACAACTACCACTTCTTTAATCTATATTGGGTTAACCGATTTATTATTTGTTGGTTACAAATTTGGGAAACCTATCCAGTAATTTATCACAAATAAATAAACATGATTACTGCACTAATTTGATTAACATAAAATTTCAACAAGAACCAGATTCATTTTCATGCCTCTTTATATTTAGCCAAAAATTATCAATTAATCTCAATTTACGTTTTTTACCAATTTCCATTAAGAAAAAATAACTAAACAAAGTAAGCATAGATATCACACTATCTATCAAAATAAGAGGAAATAACATACAATCGATATCAATTTATTTATCCAGTTAAAATAATTATTATGTAAATTCCATTATCATCCTGTTGGATTAAACATGATAACAATACAGTTGCACGTAATAGAAAGAGAAGAAACGAATCCCCTAACTCAGAAAGTTCTTCATGTTCTTTATCCACACAATGGGTCACGATCCTCCTCTCGTGACAACTACATCCACCTAAGGAGGCCACGGTACGACAGCACCAACCAAACGCCAAGAAAACCCCCATTAGAAGCATGGAGATTGAATGCTATAACATGGAAAAGAGAAATATTAGGAGATGATCCCCAAAGGAACGACTATAAAACATACCTTATATCGAAGATTGACTGATATGGCTCGGTTGCATCAAAATAGAGCGGAACCAGTCCAAAGAGTAAAGTTTGATTCTACAACTCCTACGGGAAGGACTTAATGGTTCTAGCGTCCCATAGCCGAGAAAAAAGAGGAAGAACAAGGGAGGATGATATCTTGTCTCTTTAGAAGATTTAATGGGGCGACGGTTTAAGATACGCTTAATTCCCCATTAAAAACGGATTGCATTAACCCACACTGTTTGACCAAGTAAAAACATCCTGAGCCATAGGAATAATTAATATAGGATTTATTGTCTTTGAATCAGCCATAAGAATCTTAAAAATAAGTCTTTAAATGTATTTTACGTCAAAGGAAACAACAAAGGGGTGAAACTGTAGGAAGCTAGAAACACTGTTCAAAGTCGAATGTTAGAAGTCTGATGTAAGAAGTCCGCTGTTAGATGTACTCTATTAGAAATATTCTGTTAGAATTCCTCTGTTAGAAGTCTGCTGTTAGAAGTCTACTATTAGAAGTCCATTGTTAAAAGTCCATTGTTAGAAGTCTGCTGTTAGAAGTCTGCTGTTTGAAGCCCGGTGTTAGAAGTCTATTGTTAAAAGTCCGCTGTTAGAAGTCCGCTGTTAGAACCTCACTGGTAGAACACTGTTCACTAAACCTCACTTATAGAACACTGTTCACTGAACCTCACTGATAGAACACTGTTCACTAAATCCTCACTGATAGAACACATTTTACTAAATCTTCAATGATAGAACACTATTCACTAAATCCTCACAGATGGAACACTATTAACTAAATCCTCACTGATAGAACACTATTCACTAAATCCTCACCGATAGAACATTGTTCACTAAATCCTCACTGATATAACACTATTCCCTAAACCTCACCGATAAAACACAGTTCACTGATCCTCACCGATAGAACATTGTTCACTGAACCTCACCGATAGAACCTTGTTCACTAAACCTGACCGATAGAGCATTGTTCACCTACAGTTAAAGGTTACCAATAGATTTTACCGATAGATGTTCTTGATAGAACTATTCACTGATGGAACTGTTCATATAATTGGAAATTTGGAAAAAAAACATTATTGGGGATAAGTCACCATGACCTCCAAGAACACCCCAAACACCATATTTTCACAATTAATGGACCGAAGAGGTCTGGGACATTATAGTATTTATATTTTTCACACATAATTATTTCATTGATTTATCCTCAATATAAGGATACAATCATTGAAAGGGAATTTAGTTTCAATTTACATTCCATTGAGACTTATTTGTTCTTAGACACAAATTCAAATTTATATGCTGTATATACTACAGTTTTGACATATTATGTAATGAATCTCTTTATTCTCATTATATTATAATTTTTTTAATGTTATTCTTAAATTATTTTTATTAAGGTATTTTCTCAAGTGTTAATGGAATCTTTTACTAAAACATTCTTTTAAATGTTTTAAATATTTATTCTTCTAAATATTTCTCTTAATGTTCGTGTCTTCAAAATAGTTTTAAGGATTTATTTAAATAAACCATAATTTTTTATAATTTTAATTATTTTAAAAGTTTCCAAGTGTTATGTGACACTCTGATTCAAAAAAATTCTTTTTAAATGGCTTAAATGTGGATTTATTTTTAAATTGGATTGATTACATCAATATGTTGAAATGATATCATCTGAATGGAAACATAAAAATGTAATTTTTTACTTTAATATTTTTTTATGTGTTATTATTATGTTATGGTAATTGGGAATTTCTTATTTATACAATTAGTTTCATGATAACTTGGGGGAATGTGAACCCATTATAGCTCTCCAATGCATTTGGTAACATGATGGAGGTAAACATTAATGTTTCTCTAACAGATTTAGGAAATATGATGTGTTGAGTATTCTAAACAAAAACATGATGGTTACTCCCTATGTAGATTTGAAAGTTACTATGAAATTATGTAATGAATTCCACAAGTTACTTTTATATTTTATGATTTAAATGTTGTTTTATTGGAATCTTATGAGTACATGATGCAAGCTAAATATTTTATGTTTTATGGGTAAAAAGGATGACTTTTTTAAAATCAATTAATGGGTTTTAAATAATCATGGACTAATGGCTTTATTCCTTATTTAATACTCCTTAATGAGAATTTTATGCTCATCCCATTTTTATGAATTATTTTCCATAGGGTATAAGTATGGGTAATAGAAAGGAAGAATAAAGGATGATTTTTATCAAGAAATATAAATTATGTTTTGATTAAAAGGTTTCCATATGTGGAAAAATTTGATACTGAGTATAACTGTCAACATGTAATGTCTGAATATATTATGTAAAATTTATGTCCTAATCCTCTAAAACATTAAAAATGAAAATATCATCAATGTGAATTCTTTAATTAAATCAATATTAGGTAATATTTAAGGGTGGGGCCTTATAGTTGGTATCATTGGATGGTTCGGAAAAATTTGGAGATTGTGTTGTTTTCTAAAGGGTTAGGGATGTCATTATGGGTTTATAATTTTAAGGTATATCATAAGTTCAATGTCTTAGAAACCCCTTTTTAGGCATTATGATTTGTAATTTTAAGATAACTAATGGTTTTTTAGACAATCACCTTTGAGGAAATTATGGGTTATTAATTTTTGGGATACCAAATGAGAGGAATGAGATAAACATTAAGGTTAAATATGATATGGTTATTTTTTAAGATTATATCTCATTTTTTAAAATGTTATAGAATTATATCGTTTTTGAAAAAGGAAAACATGCAGACCATGTGACAACATGTTGCATCAGACAAAGTTATGTTAATCAAACCCACAACCAGAGTGTGACTAGGATTTATCACTTACCACTTGCCTATGTGGAGTCCCCAGGTAGTATGACTTATTATTTATAGTTAAATGACTTTATGGATTAAGAATAAATTGATTTTGGAAATTTATATTTTATCAAAAGGATAGACTTAGTATAAGAAAATGATTTTTTTTATTATGTGATAAATGTTATTTTGGAAGATGTTCACTATTTTGGTAACACTATATGCATAAGGAAAATAGAATACTATGAGATTTAATTCGAGGAGTAATGGTTTAATTTAATTTTGGAAGAATATATATTTTTATTTTGGACATATGGTGATTTGGGTACTTTATGGAAATGGTTAACCTATCATGGAGAATATGTTATTAGGTTAATTAAATTTTATTATAAGACTATAAGAGTAGTTGATGTTAGTTAGATATAAATGTTAAGACTTATTGTGGAAGACTTTGGGATCAGATCCTTCTTACTTTTTGGGTTTTAATGTTATTTTGGATTATTTTGAGTAATTTTTATGCACATTTATTTGTTGAATGGTCTATGTGAAATTTTGGTATTACTGTTGAATTTTGGAGATTAAAAGTATTCCTTCTCTTTAAAAATGATTATTCTTATTGGGGAATTATCTGATCTAGTACTAACCATTTTTTTGGTTAATGTATAAAGAAAGGGTAAATATATGGTTCATCTTTTTGGATTATGTGATACTCTATAAGTTGATTCGTGTACTTCAAGAGTGACCAAGTCATCATAAATACTCATCAATTTGGGGAAAAAGATGATTTTGTGGTGGAAGTATATTAATAGATGATACTATACCTTTCAATTATGTATATTTCCATGTATTATTATTCTAATTAGTAAAGTAATTCGTCAAAATTATGAAAATATTCTTAAAACATAAATGTTTTATATTTATTTTTCCTACTTCAAAATCGAAGACCGTTTAACCCATCACAACTTTCTGGTTTTTTTATTGTTAAATTTTCCATGATCATGTTTTCTATCACTCTCTATCAAAACAATACACTTAAGTTTTCTTCCATATCCATGTTTTTCTACATGGAACCCTATTATGTGTTATCTTTGGTGACCTTTATACTTCACATTTTATCTTTTAATGGGGATGTTTTATTAACCCTTTTTCCAATGTGGGTTTTCAATAAAAGTAATTTGAAAAGTCATACGCTAGTTACTGACCCAAATTTAAAATTAAAAGGACACTATTTATTAAATGTATTAGGATGTATCATCCTGAGTTTTTGGGAAGAAACACTATGATCAATAGTACACATGATAAGCTACATTAAGCTTAAACAGACCACTAAATATTATTATTTAAATTTTACCATTATTACCTAGTCATTATAATGGAGGGAATGAATAATATCAACTGAATTATGAAAATATGGTTTACACATGTTTAATTAATGATTAATTTGTTACCAAATTTATTTTAAATGGAAATAAAAACCAATTGAACCAAAAGGATGTTTTTTATGAAAACCTATTTAAAAGAGAATAATTGTGTTTATAAAATCATATACTCTTTATGGATTGTTATTTAATAAAATATATATTTTATATAATAAATGTATAATTTTAAATTAATCTTATCTATTTTTTAGATATGATATAATAAAAAATTCAATTTTTTTTCTAAAAGAACTATTTTTTTAAAAAAAATACACTTCTACCCCCTTTTGATGGAGAACCTTTTTAAAATCTAGTTTCTGGTAATTTTATAAGTTATATTTGACATAATAAGCTTATTATTTGAAATAATGACTTAAAAATATATAGAGGTTGAATTTTTTTATTTTTTTGATGAAATTCATATTTTAATGAATAGTGAAAAATAATGCATTTTAATTCAAAACTACTTTTTCATCTAATTTATTAAGATAGCTAGACTATCTTTTTAATTTCTTTAAAAGTTTAATTTGATTTTTTTTTTATCATTTAATCCATTCTTTATCATTATATGGAATTTCACATTTAAATTGGACATAAACACATGTCAAATGTTTAACTGTTTTTACTTCTTAAAAAACCACTTTCTGGTTTTGAAAACGAAAATTAATTTTAAATTAATTATTACTATTAATGTGTTATAAATTTCTAAAAATGTATTAAATATTTGGAATAATAAGGTCCAAAATGTTTAAATAGTTACGTTTTATTTTTTGACATTAGGAAGAGTAACATCAGTACTTATATTTATTTATCATGGTTAAATGGTAAATCAGGTAAATAGGTGGAAAATAATATTATAATAATATAAAACTACCCAAACACATGTTCTAATCATATTGGATGAGATATTTACAACCATGATCATCCTTGGGTCTACTTTAGGACCCCATGAATCCATTTGGGTGTGATAATGACATGTTATAATAATTTCATTAATGTAATGAGAAATATAACACAAACATGTACCATTATACAAAACCATTTTTATACTCTATATCATAGTATTTTATTTCATTTTTTATAGTCTATGTAAGTAAATTTATTTATGACACAATGATGATTAAGTGATTACCTTATTAATGAAATATTCAAATAAATGATATTTTAAATATTAAAAAAGATGTAATTTGAACATTTTAATTCCATAAAAGACTTTTTTTATGATTATGATATATTATATTTGATTTAAAGTAGTTTTTGCGAATGAATCAAGTTATTTTCACTTTAACAAAAATCAATTACTAAATAATTTCAAAATTGACATTAATGTATTTTTAAAAAAAATATCATTTTACTAAAAGATATAACAATACTAAAAAAATATTCTTCTCAATGAATTATATAATTTTGAAAATTTCATTAATGATCCACTATTTTTTATCTTATAATTTTATAGTAACTATAGTGACCATATATTTTGAAAATACAAGAAGATATAGTAAGAGTTAATGTTTTTAACTAAGGGTTAATGCTAAAAGACAAGGTTAATTTAGTTACCTAAACATTTATAAAACCTATTTGCTGAGGACATTTATACCCACACTCATGTTAGCCTCTAAATATATCAATTTTTAACTATTATAATTCTAAAATCAATTTATAATAAAATAATTTTTCAAAACATTCTTAAAGTACCCCTCCTCCCTCCTATAAAATGTCAACACCTCTACCCACATACTCACACCTCTCAAGCCCCTTGGATCATCAAAATTCTGCTCAAATAAGTCTCCAAAATCCCTTTTTTCTTCCTATAATCCTTAAATTGGGCATAAGTAAACTCAAGGAAGCCTTTTTTCTCAAATCAAAAGGAGTTACTCGATTTAGAGAAAACATCTTCTCTCAAACTCCTTCCATTTATTTTCCATCTACTACCCCCTAAACTCTCTATATTCAATTATTTTAAAAAAAAAATACCCTAAATATAATAATATTTTTTTAATGATATTTATTAGACCGAAAGTTACACACACCTCCATCTAATTGATATAGACATATTGGTTCTCTGTACTGCAAACTACTACCTCATGAAATGATGAATATTCAATTTTCTTATACCACCTATAATTGTGTCCATTATGATGGAAATATACTTATATATGATATATATTATATTTATATTAACTCTATAGTTATTTAATATTTATTTTCAACATACCTTTATGTTTTCCATAATTTGTTAAAATGATAATTTCATTTGAGGAAGTGTGGACTGCCGCCCCCTCAAATGGATATGACTCGTTCATTATATTCATGGAATGCATAAAGTATGAGATTAATGAACATATTTAAAATATATAATATATATATTATAATTTAATTATAATAACAGTATGTATCATTTAGTTTTAATTCAATTATTATGACAAGGAAATGAATTTAGTGTTCATGCATACGTACGGCCTACCGTCTCCATGAATGGTGAATTAATTTCTTATCTCCAAATATAATGGATTATTGTAAATACATATATACTAGATATATATGATATTTAAATCATTATAATCTTTCTAGATATTATATACTTATGACCCCATGGAAAATTTTAATCAAAACAAGTTCAATATTGACTCGTGTACCAAAGATCGACAAAACGTCTGATATGAACTCAAAAAATAACTAATTGAAATAACATGGAAATAATTAATATAAAATTAAAAATAAACATGAAATTTTTTGAAATAAATTATAAATTAATGTAGATTTATTATTAAATAATATAAAGAACTAACGAGACAAGTCGGACTTGAGTTAAGGAAAATCTTAACTCAATCTCATTTCATTGAGTTAAATGTCTATGACATTGGTTTTGTTTTTACTAGAATATGTGTCAATGACCTCAGATTGTTTTAAACTAAATATTCATTTATAGTGGGTGTATTTTGTTTTTTCACACATAATTATTTCAATAATTTGTCCTTAATCTAAGATACAGTCATTTTAATGGATTTCATGTCAATTTACCTTCCATTGAGACTTATTTGTTATTATTCACCAGATCACTTTTATATTGTGTATATACTTCCCTTTCGAGATATTATATCGTGAATCTCTTTATTATAATCATATTTTACATTTTTTAATGTTATTATTTAATTATTATTATTCATGTATTTTTTCAAGTAGTGAGGAACTCTTTAACTAAAACATCGTTTTAAATGTTTTAATGATTTATTCTTATAAATCAGTCTCATTAATGTCCATGTTTTCAAAATGGGTTCAAGTATTTATTTATATGGACATTAATGTTTTAAAATGTTTATTCCTTTAAAATTTTCAAAATTTTATGGGATACATTGACTTAAAAATATTCTTTTTAAATGTTTTAAATGTGGTTTTTTTAAATTGGATTGATTATGTCAATATCATGATATGATATCTTATGAATTAAAATATGGAAATGTTATTTTTTCATTTAAGCTATTTTTATATGTTATGATTATGTTATGCTACATGGGAATTGCTTATGTATACAGGTGGTTCCGTGATAAACCGATTGTAGGTGAGCTTGTGATAGCTCTCCAATGCATTGGGTAATGCAAGAGAGGTAAACATTATGGTTTCTCTTAAGAGATTTATGAAATATACTGTGATGGGTATTCCAAACATAACAATGAAGGTTACTCCCCATGTAGTAGTGAAATCTGAAATTAGGGATGTTATAAGTTCCATAAGTTACCTTTATATTTTAGGAGTTCTAGGAATTTATGTAGGAATATTATGATTACATGATGTAATCTAAATAGTTTATGTTTTTATTGGTGAAAAGTATTATTTTGTGAAAATATATTCATGGGTTTTAAATATTCATGGATATATAGTTTTATTTCATATTTTATATTCCTCACTGATATTTTTAATCTCATCCAATGTTTTTCAAATGTTTTCCAATGTGTATTAGGATGGGTAAGAGAAAAGTGGAAGTCAATAAAATTTTTATCAAGAAAAAGAAATCATGTTTTGTTTAAAGGTTTTCCTTTATTAGAAAAAGTGGATATTGAGTGTAACTATCCACATGTAATTTTTGGGTCTATTATGTAATAGTAATAACCTAATTATATAAAAATCTAAACCTACAAATATCTTCAATGTGAATTCATGAACTAACTCAATATTGTGTAATATTTATGGTAGGGGCCTTATATGATTAGGGTCAGAAATAATAAAAAAGATAACAATATATAGAATAAACCCACTAAGAATGAATTATTAATCAAATTCACTCGAAACATTTCCCACCATAGTTATGGAATAAAAAATAAATGGAATAATTTATACTAACTAATAGCCCACTACAGTTCTCTCAAAAATAAACAGTTATCCCAATACTCTACAATATCTTGTGTTCCACTCAGTACTAAAAACCTAATTCAAATCCATTGTAAGGGATGTTATGTGAAAAATATTGAAATATACTCATATCCATAAACACATATCATCATCAAAACATATCAACCCCATTATTTCATCACATTCTAGTGTTTGGGTTAAATTCGATAGGCCCATGAAACTAAAAACACATTCCATCACTAATATACATCACCATGTCTGGTACATGAAATTTTAATATATGTATCCATATGGGTCTCCATGACTATAAAATTACATAATAATGTGTGGAATTCCATCCTAGAATAATGACAAAAAAATATACCTAGACCAATCTACCCTACCTATAATTTCATGGGAATCATACTATATAAACAACCATCTTCACCCTCCTCCCATGGCATGTCTCTAAGTGGTTAAAAAATACTTGTAGTCCACCCATTTCTCAATTTATAAGGGTCTAACCTCCTCCCTAAAACTATGTGGGGATATTTATCTGAAACATTCCTCTCAGACCATACATCATATATTTAACTAGTTGAGTATATCCATCCATCGGCTTTATAAAACTTAATATGATCTAATAGAGATATAAATCCCTCAGATACACAATCACTATAGGATGCTCTGGTCCTATTATCAAGGAGGTATTCTAATGCATCCCATCCCATCTCCCATAGGAAGTCTATGTGGTGAAATATCTATAAAATATAAAACATGAACATTTAAACACATTCATTAATAATATATCAAAATCAATGTTAACGTAGTGCATTAATATGCACAGTTTCATGCATTTATTTAAACCACATATCATAATAAATAATAACCTAGGAAATTCTCTAATTATATCACCCCATGGTCATGTTCCATATTATATAAATAGGGTCCTTGTTATCTCATTTCCTTTATTTTTCTTTTTTATTAAGACTTCCATATCTAGGGATCTATTAAATATAATGGCAATTTCATGTTATAATGGAGAACAATTTATTTGTTGTAAGGGATATTTTATTTAACTAAAACATTTGAATTATCTAGATTTAATAATTATGATAAAAAAATTTAACCCTTATATAATCAGTTAGATTAGATTCCCTCATAATTAAATATATTAAAACAACTTAGAATTTAATATATACCTTTTAAATAACCAAAACATGTCTCAAGGTCATATACAAATCATACGTAAGCATGTTAAAAGAATTTTAATACTATGTTCTTAATATGATGCATGAATTAATGCCTTATTACTATTCTTACCAAAGAGATAAAATATTACTAATATTCAATCTAAAATCAAGTGTGTCACACTTGTTGAGATTGATCAATAGTAAACAAATAATGAAAAAAACTAATCCACAAAATTATCTTCTTTCATCAGATTTTTTTTAATTACTCCCATGCTAATTTTCCATACAATGTTTCCACAATGTCATATCTTCTGTCTATAATTACCATCTACTAAGAAAAATAAAATTATTCTCTGATACCACATTAAAACACCCATGACATAATTTATTCCAAATTAACTATTCTAGTTGATTTACTAAGATTAAGAGATCATCCAAATATTAAAAAAGATTATAATTGGTAGTGAGGTTCTATATTTATACCATGTGGGTGACTATACCTTCATAACATAGTGAAATAGAAATAAATATAATTATAATTTAATATATCAAATGACTAATCAAACAAACATTAATGCTTGTGCAGCTAAAAAATACATAATCCATGATATATAAAAAAACTTTATATAAATTTCATTTAATTCATACATACAATTTAACACATTGTGGGTGGATCATATAAATAAATGGCCCAAATAAGTAAAATATATTCAATTCTAGGAAAGTTGAAAAGTCAATAATTTCCCCCTAGCATGGTCCCACATACCTTACTCTAGTGTATCCAATTCATATCAACCATCAATCATGGGATCGTTTCCCATGTTCTTAACAAAATTCATTTTTTCTTCTTGGGTACTAATGGTGGCCAAAAAAGAATGTCTATATAATTAAGATCACCACCACCAATGATTTAGATTAACACCTAACATATTGAAAATTTTTCGTATGTTTTTTATAGTAAAGAATTAAATATTAATAAACAATGAACAATTAATTATAATCTATTAAGGGGGACCTAATATTGACTATACCTACTTCATATAATTTTATATTTTTTGAACTAATTATCATAAACTTTAACTGCTCGGTGTAATCACAATCCACATGGGGAAACATATTATATAGAATTTTGGGGGTGGAAACACCCTACCCAGAAACAATAATTTGTCGTTTGGATCTCAAGGGTAGAAACTCGCCACCGAGAATTAATAACTATAATCATCTTAAATCCTAGGATAAAACACCTCCACCAAGGAAATTTATGTATCATCATTTGGAAACCTAGTGGAAATCATCACCCTAGGAATTAAGGAAAACACCATATAGAAACCCAGGGGAACCACCCTCACCTAGAAACATGAGGACTACATGGGTTTCATCATAGTTTTAAATGTTCCAAATTTAATATAAACTATCACTTATAATATAATTAAAATTAGAAATTTTATAAATTATCAAATTTAGTAAAAGACTGTTTTATTAAACAATTATTTTATCTGTCACGTTAGACCTAGGTGCCTCATATTTTCCACTGGCTTCTGTAAATCCAAGGAACACATTGGTTAGTATATGATCTATATTACATTTTTAAACTTATTCAAACCATAAATAGTGTTGTAATATTGGGTCGTACCGTTATGTAATTAGATTATAAGGAAAAAATCATAAATTATATCTATCAAAGAAGAAAGTAAAAAAAATATTTTCTTTAGGTGAATAGGCCACTTTCTTTTCTTTAACACACACCATGAACACAAAAAAAATAAATGATACAATAATTAATAGTTCAATTAAAACATATATTATACTAATGGGAAAATACATGTAGAAATTCATCCTCTGATTCGATCTCATATGATGTGAATCAGTGAACCATACATAAACCATTAAATATGTCATAATTGCTCATAAATAATGATGTATCAATAGATTGTGGATGAAACTTAAATGGTCAATGATATAGAGTTTGTTTTATTAGTAGAGCACTCTTTGAACAAAAACCACTTTATAAACTGGAGGATCAAAGTAGGGATCCTCATGAGTATGAAGATGAGGTGGAGTTCCAATATTGGGATAGCCCTTAAAATTAATAAAGGGAAAATGGGGTTTATAGATTTAAAATTTGGAAAAAAAATTGTAAATTTATAAGAAATTCTGATTAGGATGAAAAAATAATTATACTACACAATATGCCAAACCAGGTGCCAACTATGTCATTCTATACTCTAGAAAACTGAAAATCCACATGGTTAGATTATATATTATAGTAAACCAATCAAAAAATGTATGTATTATTTTAGATTATTATAGGTTGCAAAATATTTTCCATGAAACCCCATATGGTTATATAGACTGTGTTATAACCATGAAAATGTCATTTTAAAGCCCCTCTCCATCTACATGATATATGAACTTCGAATTAAAAAATGTGATTATCATGGCTCCCTAATTATAAAATATTTAGACCTCGGGCTATGTGGAAGACATCCAAGAAAGTAGCAGCTTATGGTAGAAACATTATAATTGAAAAGTCTATATTAAAGTAAAACACATGGAATGAATTAAATGTATTTACATCTCATTATGTTAAATTTTTTTGGAATCTTAAGGAACATAAACAAGTTACTAGGTTCTGATTTTGAATATCCCAAATATTTTAGGCCTTATAATTCATCACATGAATACCATATTAAACAATGCCATTAGATATATCATTAAAATAGTCACAATAAAAAAATAGATTATATATATAAATACTCACATGATAGTATCTATAATTTATAAAGGTACCACAAGTTCATAGTCAAAAAATAAATAAGGGAAAATATATTATTAATAATCAAAATATAAAGTTGTTATTATAATGTTTTAATGGAAAAAATTTCATCTTAACGTGGATCATCATTCATGAACTACACATTAATGTTTCACCTCTCAATTTTGTATTTGTCCTTCATAAAAGATAGCATTTCTATAAATGTCCCCATTGAATTTTCCATCATTTAAAATTGAAATGAAATATATAGGGAAACTAATATTTTAGGTCTATTTATAATAATACACACACCACAATAGAATAAATGGAAGTAAAAAATTCATAGTTAGCTCAAAAGAACTAATATAGATGATAAACCAAGTAGAGAAGAATAGAAAATTACTCATATATTCTTCTAGGCTGTCAAACATAATAGGTTGACTCCCACTAATCAATAACACAACTTCTCATGAAATTTATCCCCATAAGAAACCTATAAATCAATGATACACAGTTACTATAAATCCATCTCATATCACTAAATATATTGGGGTAGTCATTACCTTCTAGAATATGTACAATTCAATGATGTATGAGTCCCATAATGGAAAACCCACTCTCCGTAAAACATGTTTACCTAATGATGGTGTACATTAAATTATAAACAAAGGAACTATTCTCTGATGAGTCATTAAAAATCAATCCATGGGTTAACAAATACTGTTGAACCTATGAAGGGGATACACCCTTTTTGGTCAAATATAGTACTATTTCTACGCTAAATTATTATTAAAACCAAACTGTGTAAATTTTTGTGATTATCAAACTCCAAAACCCAATGGGGGACTCATCCCTAATAATTAACCTTTATCTATGGATGTACAAACATCTGGAGTATATTTCACTTGTTATGAATGAACTAGGTCACTATACCAATAGATATAAAGACCAATCAAAAGAAAAATATGATTTAAAATCTACTACGTTCCTATTAGATTGACTCATCATCCCATATGCTGAAAAATACCATGAATATAATATATCATGTATTAAAAAAAATTAAATAATTTATGTAAATTTACCTTAATGGATCAAAAAATTTCTTCTCATTCTATGGATAAAAAATGACGATATTAGTTGTACTACCACATCACAATTCCTTAAGAACTATTTTCAAATCATATATCACATCTTCATACTATAATTATTACCTTCACAATAGAGTGATAAATAATAATGAAAAACATTTTATTCACAAAATTAACTACAACCATTGGTCTCTATATAGGATTTGCATAAATTTCCATGAAGAACAAACCTTATAATCTTATTGAACCCTAGAAAGTGATATACATGGTGCATCATGATATTTTAAGGTTAGATTCTCAATGGTGAAGGATAGTGGGATCCATGAGACCATAATATCCTACGAAAATAATTTTGACACCATAAATGGGTGACAGACGACCCAGTCTATATTCTCTGTTACCTTTTATCACACATTGTCATTTATGTGACATTACATTTATACCTAAAACCAATTAAACAATAAACAATAAAAACAAATTCACCTCTACAAAATCAAACAGTGAGAATAAATAGTACATTGAATGGAATTATTTGGAAACAAAACACAAAATATAGGAAACTAGTCAATGGTGATTATTTTATATAGTGATAAGTTTTCATATTTTAGGATTGGTCTTCAATGAAAGTTTATAATAAATAAATGTTGATTTGTATTTCTGTATATTGATAATTATATAAATAGATAATATATTATGTGTAAACAAGGGTTATACATTGGAATTTTTTCATTCAAACTACCAAAAATTTAATCTATAACACAAATGGATCAACATGATATTTTCTATAGATGAGAAAGAATCCAAAAAGGCTATTTATTTAAAAATAAATCACTATATTCTACAGGGTTGGAGAATTAATTAAAAATAATATGTTGATAGTTTTATTCCACTATTTATAATTAAATCCATTTCATCACAAACAACTGTGAAACATGGACTTTTATAATGTAATTTAACTACGAAAAATAAAAACCATGCTTTACCGTTAATTATCATGAAATAATATCTATAGGTAAATATAAGAAAAAAAATATTTCATAATCAAATTAATTTATATTTTTACAAAGTATGAAATCAAATCAAATTATTTCATACTACTTGAACCCTATTATAGCCTGATATGGGGTGCTGGAGAATATAGCCTGATGCATTTAATTAATTCAAATTTTTGATAACTCATTATTCTATAACCATAGTCATGGTGAATTAGTGATAATTATTGTTAAAAAACAAAAAAACACATTACAAATAGTTCACTTAACTAAAAAAATTAAGAGGATTTATTATATAAAAAACATAGTTTCTACATAATCTCCACATTTAAGGAATTCCATTTACAAATTAAATTTCTACTAAAATAAGTATGAGACAATCCTCTCTTTGGATACATGATTTCCCATTATTTCTCTTGTTCATTCTCGTGCTACCATAACACATCAACATACGATATCTCCTTACCTAAATGGGTTCACCCTACCATTCTTTTACCACTCCAATATATACTATAACAATATAATCATATTCAATGACAAATTCACAATTATTTATGATGTGAAATGGATCATGATCATATCACCTCATCTTAGAAAAAAATATAAAAAATTTAACTCTTTCATTCAATTTGTGGAATTCTCAATAGTAACCAACTTTTCCCACCCAATAAAAAATATGGAATGAATAGATGACTCTTAAGGATACTATTCTTCACTATCAAATTAAATATAAATAATTGAATGGTAAAAAATTATAAATATATGATAATATACATTGAAATCAAAAGTACTCCCTTTTAGTTTCCATAAGAATCCTGTCAGATCTAATCCATTCCCATCATCTCCAAGGTCACTTGTAAATTTCCTATTAAAGAATTCAAAAACTCTAATCCCTTATTTCATAAAAATATAGTAACATTATAATATAATTATGACAATATTTGAATCTTATATATAGAATCAATAGTTGGTACACTAAGAGTAAAGTGGAAGCTGTTATAAATTAACAACTCCACTTGTTGCATGTGATCCTATATTACCAAGATGAAATGAAGCACACAAGATCGCCTAAAATTATCAACAACTTAAATGTATTAGTTAATCTGTGAATCAATGTGATAGTGGAACTTCATATTGAATAGGAATACATTTCTAAAGCCTCGTGTAATATATTATATAATTAGGATGTGAATCATGTATCACTTTTTTAAATGTACCTCATCAAATATTATTATAAAATCCACATAAATGTATCTAAGGATTTTATTTGAACTGTACAACATTATAGTAATAAATTTGGCTAACATAATTAGTCACTATACTATAATTGAGTTTTCATGGAGACCCTTAATTAATATTGAGACATATATATCAATGTACATTGATATAACATCCCATGTTCATTAATTAATATCATGGTATTCATCCAAACTAGTTATAAACATGTTCTCAACCATTATATTCTTATAGTTAGGGAACCATCAGAGAAACTCAACAGTTACAAACTTCATTCCTAGCAACTAGATTATCAACCTAAGATCCTTGTACGTCATTATCACACTCTAATGTACTACTAATAGAGAAGTGTGGAACTATCCCAACACGTCAACTTTCTACATGATGTGTACAACCATGCATCCTCAGATGTCGACTATGATCTCCCAATCTTTAAAAACCCATTTTGAGTATTTGTTAAGGTCATTTTTATGGATAAACCTTAAAATATATGACTATTAACTGGCTCACCCTCATGTAATGATGATATATGAATACTGCCACGATCAGTCGAAGACCTATAAATTATCCCTTATCTATAGTAGATAACTATATATCCACCATATACTTAAATTAATCCACATAGAAATTATCATAGGATTCATTTTTAATGTAATCAACCCCCTCCCCCCCCCCCATTTCATTTTTTGTATTATTAATAATCTCAGTTTCATAGTCCTGTAAGAATATCATCTAATGCCTCTGTCTCATGATATGATTTTTATTTTGAAAACATATCTTAGAAAATTATAGTCAGTGTTGATGATGAACCACTTATAAGGAACTAATGTATCCAAGTATTCAGTTTTAAAACTACTATAGTGATCTCCCTATAATCGGGCTATTTGTTCTTATCATGAGTAATCGACTATATTTCCTTATACGAATTAATATTCTACCTTTACATCGTAAAAAATATAACACTATTTCTAGATGAATCAAAGAAAAATAAAAAAATTTACTCTTTATAATAAATAGGTCATAATAGAGGCACTATTCAATATTCACTTCAATTCCAAGAATGATCTCTCGTATTCATTCGGACAAAATGAGAGATTATGCATTCTTTTAAGAGAATATATTGGAGTCACAATAATTCATATTTTACCCAAAAATACTTCATAATGTCTTGAAAATACCAAAAAATAGGTACATCAAAAACAATCTGGGGTGGATCCTATGGATTGAAATTCTTGATATTCACTAGGTAAAAAATTAAATATCTAAAAGATATGGAAAACAAAAATAGTCCTCTTGAATCATGATTTACACATTAGGGTCACACTGAAATACTAGTGCTTATGAATTATTTTTGGAATAGTCCTTAGTTTCCCAACAAGATCCTCATAGTACATTGAATGTTAATTATTGTTATTGACGGAAAAAATTAACTCATCCTATAAAGTATTATAGATCTGGTTTATGATACCCATATATGATATTGGGATGTGTGTTACATAAAAATGCATCAAATAAAATAGATAATTATTCTAGTTTCATGAAAACTTATTCCTTGGGATATGCTTCTCATGAACTAAAATCATTATAAAGAAAAGCCTATGTTTAATTTTTGAGAACAAGATTTTTTTTATTTTATAGTGCATTATTGAATTCAATCCTAAAACAGGGAATTTTTTTTGTATTTTTACATGATTTATTATTAATAATCAACAAAAATCCTCTATCATCTATACATATTTTTTTAAAAAAAGATATCCCATGATTACCAAGGGTACAGATTGAGTCTGATGATACGTTTCTCTATAATTTTCAATGAAAAATATTTATTTTACCAAATAACATCTAGACACATCCAATGTGGTATAAATAATATTTTATTGATCTTACGGTGTAGATAAATTAAAAATTCAAAGTCCTGATATAGTGGGAATTATTTTTCATCATTTTAATAAACATATATATACAATTAAATGACTATTGGAATCTGATCATGTGATGAATTTTCTTTTAATAGAGAAAATATCACCGACTAATGGATGATAAAATATATCGTTCCTAACACAATACCTTCTTTCCATGATAAAAATTCATTGTACCCCATAGAGAAAAACTTTGATCCACAAGCATAAAAACGTTATATAATTGTAATAATTTATTTATTCATAGATAAATGATAAATTTTGAATAACATTGATGATATTTTGTAGATTCATCAAACCAACAATGTGGTTCAATGAAATATCATCTATAAAATTTATTAACTCACAGAATAGTTAGATTTGGGTGAGCTTATTATAACTTCTTTTCGGAGTCTCCTTAAATATAAGTCGGGATATGGAATTAACTAATTTTTTTCTCTAAAACAAGGTATATAGTAATAATGGATTAGACAGTACTATTATCATTAAGTATCGGTTATCTTAAAGTAAAGAATAATATTAACATGGATTATTCCTTGTATTTACTATTGAGAATCATTAATATCTGGTATTAGGACACATCCTTGGAAACTAAATCATAGAACTAGTAATGATCCTCTATTGGATTCATTAGAAAAAAAATAAAGTAGTGTCCAATACCTATATCTTATCTTATTTTTTCATGAAAAAATACACTAACAAATGTACTTCCCAAAAGAACTCCCTATCTTCCAAGGGAGAAACTAATAAAGTCTTTACCTCTGGACTCTATTGTTGAATGATTCATCTAGTTTTGATCCATATGAAATCATCCTCCAAGTGAATGTAAAAAACCTATCTCTTCACTACCTATATCCTATATGTGATTCGTGAGTCAATAATTAATAAAACTTTTACTATGAATGTGTTGGATTTTTTGGCTCACATCCCTAACACTAATTAATGGCCATAGAAAGTCAATGAAAATTTAGCCCTATTTCAACTACTAACTTCTCCACCTATAAGATTATTTTGATGAGGTAATCACTTGTATCCTGATAAATTTTGGTATGTAAATGGGAGAAATACTTGGTCAGATATCTCAATGATGATCATGCTCTAATATCCATTCCAAATTAATTCCATTATGAATCATGTCATGAGATTACCTGGTGATATTAATGATTATAAAATTATACACTAAAAAAATATATTACCCTATAACAAATCAATTATATCATAGATTTATACATAAGTAAATGTATAAGGGTAATACAATTCATTAAAGAGGATCCAATACTCTAAAAATGGGATAACAACATTATTAAAACTCCAAAGGGAAATCATCAACATAAACCTCATTTTCTTCATTGATAAGAATTGATTCTGGAACTACCATTCGATTCAAGAGATTCTAAATATGGTGGAACAACTGTGTCACCACCTCAATCAAGTCCTATGTTAAAAAAGGAATAATTATGTCCCTAAAAAAATTGGTTTCTAACACTAAATATTAAGAAGGTCACTCAGTGAAAAAGTATCCTCATCATGCCCAATTAGACTAAAGCACTACTTGATAGGAGTAACAAAATATATCTAACCTCATAGAGTTGTATCTTCTCAAAATATTGTGTGTTGGGGAACTACTCTCCAGTATCGTGATAGGATAATATCACAATATATACAAATGTGAAACTACTATTTTTTCTCTTATCAGGGACATGAGGCTCAATCAATCACATGGGATTGTTGAGACCCTACCTCGATATCCAAGAAGGATTTCTAAATTTGGTAACACAATTTTTAACAAGATGGTATAGGATTATTAAATAATATATAACGTGTTTACATGAGTTGGAAAAATAAATAAATAACCAATTAATATATAATATAAGTACCATTATCCCCTTAATTGGATCAATTTTACTTTGATTTGAATGTGGATCATTAGAATCATACTGATTAGAAAGATAATTCTCCACAGAAACGCATTCCTCTACATAATAAAGGCCAGATTCAAAACCATGTGAAAGTATTTTATGAAATCCCAAAAATATGAAAACATGAAACCTAACATTATACAATGTCCCTAAGACCAACCCCACATTTATATACCTTTTATATGATCTGACACATGGGGACCATACATTTTCTTGGAGTATGTCTTATTTTCCACACCAATCACATTATCAAAAGCATGGGATCTTGAGACTAAAACCATGTATTCATATCACACATGATGGGAGACCATAAAGTATTTCATACAATAAAAAACATTCAATCTCTACTATCTATATAAAAATAATACAAATAAGATGAATAAATAATTTAAATATACATATAAATTCATATGAAAAAGTATATGATTAAAAATTTAATTACAATATCATAATTCATAAAGTGAAGGGTAATAATATATAACCAATACTAGTAGAAAAAAATCCTAAAAATAACAATGGAAGGATCGCTCCACAAAACATAACACCTATAAAACCACATGTGACTATAACCATGAGTTACAACTAATTGAAAACCCACACTAATATATAGATGAATCAAGTCCCTGATATACATTACATCTTCTATATAAGGAACAAAATGTTTACAGAAAATTATAATGATGGGTTGAGTGAATATATAACTTTCAAGATTCCTCAAACCCTAAAATTGAATGAATGACGACCCAGTCAACTCATAATGACAATTGTGAAATATTTCACAAGTAGATATTATTAACCCATGTACAAGATATGGTTTTACATTAAATAACATGAGACATTGAGTAACAAGTACAAAAAAACTCATCTTGTAGTGAAATTCATTTCCCTAGGAAATCCATGAATTTGTGCTACCCAGATAAACCAAATCAATGTCATCTCATTAATGATAATGGAGTATTTACTCCATACATGAATTAGTATGGGTCGATAGATTAACAAAACCTAAATATGTACCCACCCCACTTTAATCAAGTTCATAGAATGAGGTAAAAACTACCTCTGTAAATATTTGTCATATGCCTCATCAATTTATAGAACATTCATAGTGGGGTTCTATATCTCTATTGACCAAGTCAATTACCCATTATTTTTGAGTTGTAAGGGAGTACAAAATCAATTCTAGAATATTTAATGACCTATAAATCATGAATTTTGTTTTTTTTTTCAAAGTCCTAAAACCTATGGGGGACCATTTCCTACCATCAATACACACCAATAAAAGTACTAAACCCTTGGTCATTCTCTACTCATCATACCCAAACAAGACTTTCTATCATCTGAAGATATATCCAAAACCTAATTGATCCACAATGTAAAGATCCCTAGATATAATAAAATATTGAACCATATTGATTTACCGGAATGAAATACCTATAATAGTCCATCTATCTCAGAAACAATATAAAGAATTGAAAAAGTTATTTAAAAATAAGTGAATGGGTCATTCCATGTTTTCTTCTTGAACTATCATAATAATGTTTTGATCCATACCAACGTGATGTAAATCCTATATTGTTTTTTAAGTATCATTTATCTGAATTTAACAATGAAAATATCACCCTAATATTATATATATATATATAAATGATGCATCAAATCTTATATGATATTATCTTCATAGTTAGAGAATCAAAATATGATTAATTAAAATGACATCATAGTATGAACCTTCTAATCATATTAACTACTATAAATGGGTGTTCACATTGAAATATTAGATTTTGTTCTATAATAATCCATATGGAATCTACTTTGTTTCATAATTACCTTATATAATAGTGTATCTAGACTTATAAAATTATAAAAAAACATTAAACAACACAGCCTCACTACTCCCACTATTTAAATTTTCTAATATCATATTTACTTGATCCCTCTACCACTAAGAACCAACCATACAATCCACTATTTTATTTTCTAATGGTATCTTTTAAACAAAAATATAGGATAAAATAATATATGTTGATATTGAATTTAGAAAATGATATTGAATATCTAAAATTTCATAATAAATATTCACTTTTTAAAGTGGATATTCTTATATAGTGAAATATGGATTCAGAGTAGTAATATAATTTAGAAGCAATAATAAAACTATTGATATATTATAATTATATCATAAGATAAAATATTATGATATTTGAGAAACAGACATTATTTGAATTTAATTAATCAATTATACATCAATCAATCATTCATAAGTTCCATGGGATCACCATATGTTCACTTTTATATAAAAGATCATCCCAGACATCTTGGGATATAAAATCACACCCATAGAAATAGAGAGGAATATAGTGGAATAAAAAATTATATAGAGGGTGGTTTGGACACTATTAATATTAAATGGATGTGATTTATATTCATGGAGTAATATTAAATATTATATCACAATTCTGCAATAAAAGATCATAGCCACGATATAAGCATAATTACTATGCCAAATCATCCATGGGTTAATCAGTGATCTAATGTCCATTTTTTAATTCCAAAAACCATTAAAAACATGTTGAACTCTCATACCATTATATAGATAGACACATTTTCTGGATTCTCAGTGGGTGTACCAACAAATTTCCTCTCATTTTATATTAGTATGAAATTTATATAACTCTTTATATCACATCATTCATCACTATAAGAAACTGATGATAACTATAGTTTAAACTAAGAAAAAAAATTAAAGAGAAATATAAAATAAGAAATATGGACTATTAAAAATAAAAAATTTCAATGTGAGTACATGAATTAAATTTGATTTGTAGTCTCGAATTAAATATCCCTATTTAATGAACCACTAGATCTCGAGGGTTGTAACGCCATGAGATTTTTAAATAATAATTTTTTCACAAGAGTAAACAATATGAAAAACTATGCATAAACAAACTGAAAATAATATTAGCTAAATATGACTATTATAGACTAGTCATTGAATTTGTTGGTGTAAAAAATATTAGCCACAATAATAAATACATATAAAGTAGATATGTAATAAAATTTAATTGATTAATTATTATAATCTAAAGGTAAATTTTTATTAAATTAAGTGTATTACTTAAATGTTCTATTTTTCAAAAATTGATTTTATTTCTTTTTTTAAGAAAATATTAATACTATTTTCTCTAAATTATATAAATTTTATCAGATAATAAGTATATTATTTCTTTAATAATTATTTCCAAAGTACTTTAGAGTGAATTTTTGGTATTTTCTAAAATGGTTTGTTTTCTAGGGAATAATGAAAAATAATATTTATTTTTGAAAATAATGTTTTTTATTCCATAATTTAGAAAGATCCTTTTTTTAAATGAGTTCAAAGTAACATTAGATATGTTATATTATTAAAATTAAAAATTATGTTTAATTGATTAAATTTTATTATTCTACTTGGTTTAAAAAAAATTATATTAAAAATTTTATTATTCTAAAACACTTTCTTCATTCACTTATTCATTTATATATTAAAATAATTTCTTCCACTTATAGAAACTGAACCATGATATTATTATCCCATATTTCGACTCATGAAGAACAGATTCCGTAAATATTTTAATTTTGTTTTTTCTTATTATGAATCATGGTAAATATTCATTTCCTTTCTAAGTGTAATATGGGTAAAATATACTTAAAACATATATATAAGGACTCAAAATAGTCAAAAAAATTCTTTTATCTTATTCTATGTGTGAAGTTCATCAATGTCCATAAAGGCCTCTAATATATGGCCACATGGTGCTATTTTTGTTTAATTATGACCTTTATATAAATTTTATGGAATATATAAATAAAAAATATGAGTCTCATAAATTTAATATCTCTAAAGTTTTTAAATATGGATAAAAATAGTATTCTCTCAATTATAAGTAATTATTTGATATATAAAAATTTATCATGGTAATATAACTCATATTATAGGAGTAAAATAATTATTATATATTCTTATTTAATGCTGATATAGTATATAATAAATTTGAAAAAAAAATATAAAGAATAATAAAAATTATAAAAAATTTCTTGGTTATTGTGATCCATAAATTTTATGGAAAAAAATAACATTTTACATATTTGATAAATGTGTGGATTTGATTTCCAACATTCATTTTGTTTTCAACATAAAATTAAGTTAATAATTCAAAAAATCATGAAAGTGGAATCCTATAATGATAAATGGTCAAAAATGTTATAAAATTATCATTTATGTGCTAATTAATACCTTACAAGTAAAATTATCACCAATAAATTTGAAAAAAAAATCTATGTGGTTGAGATTAAAATTGTTTTATTATAGAGTTAACCAAATTATAAGGACTAAAATGACACCAAAACCTATATAAATTTAATTAATTGGGGTTATTATGACATTATACACTTTTTATTTTATTTTATGGCCATTAGGATTAATTTTTTATTCAAAATGACATATTTATATCTTAAAAGTTTTGGCAATTCTATGGGTTTCCTTTCCCTCTCTACAAATTGACACCACTTTCTCCCAATTATTCACACCATTTTGAACAATAAAACTTTACAAAACCCTACCTATTTTACTTTTAAACCTACAAATCGACTATTTAAATGTGATGGTATTATTAAAATACCATTCTAAGGGTCCTTTATAATGAATATAAAGAAATTTTACAAAATAAGAAGTATTTATCTTCACTGACTCATTCAAAATTCATTCTAAATCTAATTACCCTAATATTTTTATACCCATACTAAAACGATTCATCCAGTAACATGAATATACATAAGTGTTATTATGGTTATTAAAAGACTATTTTCTATATCATTTTTATCATACATAAAATCAACGCATCGCTCATTTGTACGTATAACATATCTTCTCAACAGAACAATGCAATTCATCCCTCACCACTAATTTACTTGGATGGTTGTAAAGAGACGATAAGTATTATATGTGATATTAAGAACATAATTATTATTATAGAATTATATTATCATATATACCTTATTTCCTTCCTCTTTGGTTGAAAATTATAATGTCACTCATGTGTTCATGAGTCTCTCCCTGTTTCTTCATGATTTTCTCTACATTAATCATTCTCATAATATTGTGTTTTTGAGATATTGATGGATTTTATTATTTTATTGTGAGTTTTTTATGATTGATGTTTTTATTTTGGTTTTTTCATTTTCCATTGGTGTGGTATATATTTAAGTGTTATCTCTTCATTTTCATGTCTTAACATAGTGAATAAGAATGCTTTAGTTAAGGTAAGAAATTCCAAAAATCTCTTCTTTTACATATACGTTGTGAGGGATGTATTTAATTTATTTTTTCTAGATGAATATTATGTATTAGATTGATAATGATAATTATATGAACCTCAGTGAACTTAAGGTTAAATGGGTGATTTTCATGTGTTTACCTTTTTTCATGATATTTGACATGATATTTATTCCTTTTTTCTAATGTTTCTAAAATTATTGGGTTTTTTTATCCCAGTTGGTTTATGTTTTCATTTTTCTATTTAAATCACGTTTCATAAATGTTTAATCACATAAATATTACAAATAAACCAATTTTGAATAAATCTGATTATGGAAGGGTGTCGGTTGGAAGAGAAAGGGGTCCCAATATGGACTGTTATTGGAATAGGTTAACATGTTCTTGTTGTCCTTGTGCGGTGTTTATTATGATTATTTGAAACTATAATTTCGTGTTCAATGTGGGTTTTTTCATGGGGTGGTTGTTATATATTTTTTTGGGATTTCGGGATAGTTGATAAGGATATTGTTTTGTGTCGATATGACTTGTGTTGGGTAGTGGGGATGAATTATTTAGAATGAGAAATGTTGTAGGATGGGTTTGAGGTGGTTTGTTGATATTTATTTGGTTGTTTTGTGGTTTATGTAATGGGGGTTTGGTTGACATACTCCCATTAGCAACAAGAAATGTGCATAATGGCTTGAGATTATGGCATGGTTGGTTGTTGTGGGTTTTTTTTGTAATTTTCTTAGTAGTATTAGGATATGAATGGTAATGAGAAAAATTTTAATCGGTATATTTATAAATGAATGAATAATTTTATATAACTGATATATTAATAAATTATAATGAAGTATAGTTGGTAAGAAGTGGGTTTTCATTAAATATATAATCAAATGGCTTAATGTACATAAATATGCTGGTAAGGGTAAATATATAAATAATGTAATGGTATGATTAATTGGGATTTTACAAATTATTTTCCGAGTGGTTTTTTTTAGGAAAGTAGTTTTGTTGGTTATGTTATTGTTGATAGTGTTGGTGGTGTGAAATTATGGTAATGTGGTGATATTTGTGATCTATGATGGTGTCAAATTGGTTATGAAACATTATGTTGGGATTTTGAGTGGAATATATAAATATAAATTATATTTTTGTGATTTTTTATGAACCCTACCCAAGTCATATTACTTTACCAAACCCAAAATTATTGGGTTCTTAGATGTTTTACCCTAAAATATAAGATGAAAAAGTGATGGATTGTTCACTTCTCGCTCTACCCCACTCTCACTTCCATGTATTACATGGGATATTATTTCTCGATGTAGGTAAAACCATAAAAAAATATTATGTGATTTACAGGAAGACCCTATGGGGTAATGGTGTGATGATAGGTATAGATGTAATGGAATACCTTTAGGGGTATAGATGTGGAGGTACATGGTGTGCTTATAGAACCTACAAGGTATTTATGGGATGATATTATGTTTTGGAGTTTATAGATGGTAGAAGGAGGGTGTGAGGTTAATTCCTTTAATATTAATAACTCCCTTATATATTGGATATTTTGTTGATCCACAATATGTGGCATATTGTAGTGGATATCGGATGATTTGTAGTATCATTGTGGTATGATCTATGGAAGTAAAATGTGATATTGTGTGTTCCAGAATGGTTTCAGACGATATTGGGAGTATAGGATTCTTTATTATGGGGTGTGAGAGAGAATGACAAGTGGGGAAGTGGTTTCAAAGTAAATTATTATTATTTTCATTGATATTATTTTACGATACTTGGATGAAATATTTTGTGAGTGTTCCTTGGTGAGGCTTCATGGTAGTTTACCTAATAATTGATAGTATATTTCTCTTTTTATTACATAATGCATTATAATACATCATTAATATTTGAACGAGTGTTATTGAGTATGATCCTACTCATTATACTTGTTATTCTCACCCCAAAATATATTAGTTCTTTATAAGGTTTTCAGTGTGAAATTAATTACTAAGCTAGATAGTTCTAGGTTGGATCATGGGATTGACTATGGAGTTATTTCCTTCAATATTTATTTGTACTTTATTAACAAACTAGTGTTTGGCATACATATTCATGATTTCTGAGATTTTTATGGATCATGGTTTATTTATATATTTTTATTATTTGTGGATTTATTTTTGTATTACTCTTATATATGAGGTAAATTAAAACCATTTATTTATTTTATACCTTCATTATTAGTCTCCAACATTGGGCCTATTGGTGGTTGTGCTCAGGGATCACCCTCATCATTACTATAGGATAAAGATTGGTTCCTACGGGCGTGAATTCATGGTATATTGGTATTAAAACATTTGGTTTACAAATAGAATTTATATTAGAGTGATGAACAAGGAACTATTATATTGGTTAGTTGGGAAAATATACTATATGAACTTGGTTCGCAACATATACATGGTAGACTATCTAGGACATGTGATTTTAGGGACCCTCGTGATCAGACACAATTTCCCTGAGTTTACCAAATGTACCTGTGAAATGGTGATTTTGTAAGGCTAGATAGCTTGGGAAGGTATGTGAATCATTAATGTCAATAGTTTAATTAAAACTAGGGATAATTGTTGAAAAATTAAATTAATATAATTAAATGAATTTAGTTAAACAGACATCAAAGTACCAAGATTTTGAGTTTGGTTCCTTGTTTGCAGAGAGGTTGGTTGTTCATCATTTATGTGTTCAAGTTTGTGATGTTTAGTAGGATAGCATGACATATATTATGATATTTGATATGGATAAAGAGAATGATCCTTAGAGGAATATATTTGTGAGTTTTAGAATCTGTTATTTGAAATGTGGGATGGGGATGACTATAATTTAAAGACCGAGAACTAAATAGATGATCTTGAGATTATTCTTAGTCTGAATTAATCCAATTATGAATATTGATTTTTTTTTGACTTTCAATTATATTCATGTTGTAGAATAATGATATTGAATGTTATATATTAAGGAGATATATGCATAAAAAATTATTAGTTTTATTTTCAGCATCATTTTCATGTGTAATTTCAATTATCAATGATGATGGTGGTGAATAGGCAATATATTCTCACTCTCCAATTGAAGATCTTGACTGTGTGGGAGATCAGAATCATATTTGAGAGAATTAGACACTTTTATCCCAATATTTTTATGTATGTATTGTTTGTGGCTCATTACTTGGATGAGATGATATTTCCCACTATTCAGTATATGCCCATCCCATTAATGTTTTGAATGTACATGGAGGTACATGAGATAGTTGAGTTGATTGACAGTATTCATGATTAGTAAAGTCAATCTTGATAGGGGATTCATCAAATTTCTTCAAGGTGTAAATTTTTTGGTGTTGATCATATATAACTAGGTATTTGAGGTTCTGGATAGTTTGGAGTTGGCCTCAATAGTTTTATGTCTCCCATTTCAATGGGGGTAGCTGTTCATCTACCCCCACTATTAACTAAACATCAATTTTATTTTCCTACAGAGGTCATGGTTATTAGTGTTATTTAGATTCAAACCAATCTTAGATAGTATTATATAATTTGTGACCTTTTTTTATTATCTCTAGAAGAAATAATTGCCTCATAGACTATATCAATAGAAGGGGTGTTGGATTATATTCTTCTAAGTGGAGATTGAAATGGTAGAGGTTAGTTATATAATGTCCCCCACCTATAGGGAAATATGGAAGATCATGGTTGTAGAAGTGGTATTCACAAATCTATGAGTGAATCTTGATGTAGAAATTATTATTCTAGGGATTTAATAGAACCATAGGGTCCATTGGTCATTAATGTTATTAGTTTTGTGTCTTCTACTAGGGTTTATACCTTTTTTTATTCTGAAGCATCATACTCTTTTTTTCATTGGCCTTAGTCTATGCCTTGGGACTCAATGTGGTGTTTCTTATAGTACCCCAAGTGTTTTTTATGCCTTGATAAGGTAATATAAGTCTTATTTATGTGTGATGTTGTTGTGATATGATGATAAAGTGGCATCAGTCAATTGTTATTTTACTCTTCTTCAGATACAACCATAGAATTTCATAATTAGAATTTACTGGTTATATTATAGGTATGTGGTTATTGAATTTTTTAGGAGAGTAGTGTTTTGTGATGAAGAAAGAAAATGTGTGTTGTTCATCAGTGAGCAAGATTATTTTAGGAGTAATAGATTTTTTCAACAATTATAAACTATGGTATCATCATTATCATTTGATTTATTAGAGGTGCATGTGGTGAGGTTTCCTAGATTCATGAAAGAGTTTTGCGATGTTTTCCCTATATTGGTTATGGTCTTACCCCTTTTAAGTGATATTTGGTTCTGGATATTGTTTCATATCATTCCGATTTTTATTTTAGTGGATCCTTTTCAAATGGAAACTTCTAAGATGTGGTAGATTGGGATTCATGTTTTGGAACTACTAATTTTGGGGGTTTTCCATACTAATATGTCATTTTTTGGAATTTACATTTCATTGACCAAGAATGTAGATTGTGTTTTGAGGTCATTAATAGACTAATGGATGTTGAATCAAGTGGTGGTCAATAATTTAAACCCACATCCAATAATTAATGATCAATTTAACCAGTTAAATGGTTTTAGCTGGTTTGAAATATTGATATGTAGTCAAGATATCATAAAATAAGATTTTGGTAGGAGTAAATCTAAAAGAATACTTGTACATGTTGATATGGGAACATTGATTTCTTTATTAGGTCATTTGATGTCACAAATTCTCCAACCATGTTTATGGGACTCATGAACGCCTTGTTTTGTTAGTGCATGGATAGGTCTGTTATTTTGTTCATTAATAACATCCATATATACTCGAAATAATATCAGGCTAATGTTAACTAACTTAAGGTTGTCTTAAAATTTCATTAATATATTTAGTTTTCTAGTAATATATTTATCTATATGTTTTGGAAATTATAGGTTCACATAAATTAACATGTGGTGTCCTAACAAAGAGTGGTGATTGATTTATCAAATATTGAGGTTTTAATTCTTTGGAAGCACCCCAAAATGTCACAGAGTTCTATAGTTTCCTTATTCTTTCCACCAATTATCAAAGGTTAATCTATGACAACATTATGATTGCATCGTTATTGACATCATTAACTAGGATGTATCAAATTATTTAAGGTAATAACTAGTGTCAATATTATTTTCAAGACGTGAAGGAATAGTTCATTAGTACTTTCCATAATCATATTCCAAAGGAGTGAGTTATTTTTAGAGGATTATTTGATGCTTCCTATATCATTTGGGGTTATTTCCTAACCAAATAGAGATAAGTGAAAGTATATAGGTTAAATTAGTTGTGTATCCATGAGTGTAACAATGATTCTGATGATCTCAAGTTGGTGTAACTTTTTTTCTCTAAATTTATGGAAACATTACCTCATCGGCAAGTGCTTTATGTTCTTCATGGGTCAAAAAATTTTAGGTAAGTTTTATATTATCGGGATTTGAATTTGAGGCTCTGATAGTGGATTGAGATCTTATAGGGTTGTGGAATTGATATATATTATACCATGTAAATGGGAATTTAGTTTCTAATTGGTAGAGAATAAATTTTATCAGATAAATTTTCATGTATTTTAATTATTCATGGAGGGTGATGGAGGAACATGAAATGATACAGATTTATTTAGAGTCATATAGTAGTAGAGATTTTCTATTTCAGAGGATAGTAAATCATTCTAGTTGCAATGTGTGTGGGAGTATCATTTGGGAGACTCTATGGTATTGGTTATCTAGAATCATGGTGCTCATGGTGATTCTCACAAGGGATTGTTGGAAGATGTGAATTATCAGATGTTGTTTCAAGGGAGGTTGTATATATCATCGGAGCAGAATGAGGAGGTTATTTATGAGTTTAATAGCTAGTCGGTGTAACTATATTTTGATATATCTATGATTTATAATGCATTCTGTGGTTATTTTTGGTGTCTTTACTTAAAGTGGTCATCTTTTGATTCCATGACCATCAGCAACTGAGGCTGGTTCATCATCCTCCGAGTGGTTTCATATAGCCATTGAATATTCCCAAGTGGTTTTGTGAGGAGATATGAATTTATTTTCTAACTATATAAAAATATCCCAAGGAATATATGATTTTGTTTAGGTGATCATGTATTAGATCAAAAATTAAGACCACTTTCAAGTTGTTAGGGACTCAGGTGCTATGGAGGTTTCTAAAGGCGGTATGTGGATGGGTGGTGGATCTTGATGGGATATCTAGGAAAATAATTTATAATAAGAATCATAATTTTACATCATGATTTTAGAGGGTATTACTTCATGATTTTTGATATTAGTTTCACATTAGAACTATTTTCCATCCCATGATGGATGTGTGGAGTAAGTAGACTATTCATATACTGGAGGAAATTTTTTAGGATTTTGTTCTGGATTTTGGTTAATCTTGGGTGAGGCACATTCCATTAGTTTATTTTTATTATAATAACATTTATCACACGTCTATTTTATTTTCCATATTTAATTCATTTTATGGGAATATTTTTTATTTTTTGTTCTATATAATTTTTGAAGAGGCAATGGCCCATGGTCGAAATGTTTTGCAAGGCATGAGAGATAAGATTCTGATTGTTAAGGAGTGGATGGTGGTGGAATTGGACCATAAAAAATATTATTCATATCTGGGGATATGACCTCTGGTTATTTAGATCAATGACTAAATGTTCATTAGGGTTTCTCCTCATAGTGTTCAGTATAGTTTTGGTTGGGATGAAAGACCTCACCCCGATTAATGGGTATTTTCATGGAGTTGTATCATGTTGGGGAGGAGGCATATTTTTTGGAACTTATATAGTGACCCATACTATTAATAGATAAATATTACATAATTTCATATGGATATTAATTATATATAACAAAAATACACACTTTAAGACCACATTGTTTTTTTTTAACTTTGGAAACCTGTATATATAAACTACTAGTACATAAAACATTTACATTATTTTTTGTTATATTATTCAAAACTATCACCCTTATCAGACATAACATACTTGAAACCTTTCTATATAACCTAGATAATGGAATCATTAGAATGGGTAAGCTTATATAGTCATTAAGGGTATGCATAATAGATGATCAAAAGTGTGAATTTGAGAAGAATAAGGGTATGAGAACATGGGATAAGAAATATAAAATCATACCGATCAATTCATATCTCACAATGATGAAACATTAAATAATTTGTTTCCAATTGAATGACATAAGGCATAAGAGAATAAAATCATAATTAGTCAATCATGAGCCTTGAAAACATATCACGACCATAATATGTATGATTCTTTCATACAAAAAAATCATTAACAATAATTTCCTTGGACAAGTATCACTGCTAAGACTACCATAGTAGATTGAGTTCACTCCTCATCCCTTCATTTACTTAGTCAGTGTTTACTCACAATACTATCTTATTAGAATATTAACCATACTAAAATGGATTCACTCCTCATTATATTCCATATTATATCATGAAATTTCCTTATTTACATAATTCATTGTAGGTTTATATGATTCCAGTTCTATCTATCAAATAATAAAAACATACACATGTGTGTCATAAGATAATAAAACATTCATATTATCCTCATATAATAACTACTGAAATGATATGAGTTTCATAAAAATTTCATCATCATAATAATTAACCATATAGAGAAAGAATAATAATGGTAACATTGGATCATACCCCTATTAAATCATAATAAACATCACATGATATTGTTATAGATAAAAATACTTCAAGAATATTAGTAGAATATTTCTTGTGTAAAATACATTTTATTTGAAATAACTCCTTTATAATATAAGATGTCCAAAAATATTAAATAAATTGTTTAATTTTAAAATATACATTGAAAATGATAAATTAATATTTAAATAAAATATTATTTATGATGGTGGAGAAATTCATTCATGTAGTGGATGTTAAAATAAATATTATGTTCACATTGTCCATAAAAAGTCCGAAGTACCACATTTGGTAAATGATAACAAAATTATTTTTTAACCATTATAAATATATAATAATATATTTAAAATTATTTTAAATAATATTTATGGTGTATTTAAAACATTACTGAATTTCTTTAAAGAAAATATGGATATAGAATAAAATATTCCTGTAAAATGGAAGAAATAGAGTTGGTAGTCTTTAAAAACACCCTTTGGATATGATAATAAAATGGAAGAAAATATTTTAATCTCTTGAAATAACTAGAAAATAATAAAATAAATAATATTTGTGATATATATATATATAATATAATTTTATCAACAAAAATTTAAGCATAACTAATCCAAGTAAAAAATGAGTGTCTAACATAAAATCCTTATAGATTTAGTAATATCTAAATCAAAAGTCATTGGATGATTAAAAATCTTATGGATCTATAAATTCCATTAATTAAAACATGAAATATTCCAAAATAATATAATGGTATGTATTCACATTTTAGAGATAAGAAATTGGTGCATAACATTAAAACATGTCTCAGTGAACAGAAATTAAGATGAAAACCCTTACAACTTTGTTAACTTTTTAATCAAGGTCATGTAAAGAACGAACAACATATGGATCTTAAAATACAATTAATTTAATGTATATTTTAATTTAAATTCTTTAGGAATTAATCAAACATCATAAAATAAATGGTTGTGATTATAATTTGAGTCATGTCTCATGAATTAAAAAATGATATAAATAACTCTTTATCATATATCATACATGATTCATAAGAAATCTAACCAAATTTAGAATAAATTTAATTTTATAATTTTATAAAAGAATAATATTAATTAAAATAGCATCATATTTAAGACACTTATATCATTTTATCAGCCATTTATTAACAATTCTCTTTTAAGGTCTCCATTTCAAGTGTTAATTTCTTTATTTTTCATTTATGTTTTTGTTCCGTAGTTATGCTCCTTACTCTTCGATCATAGTTACATAATATCAAGAAAATTAATTATGATATAATTATAATATAAAATTATATATATATAAATATGTGTATTACAATTCATATAAATTTATAATGAAAATTTAATTTTATCTCTACAATGAGATGGTAGTCCATACAAATGCTTGAGTGGTGTTTCCATTTTTCAATGGATGGAAAGAAATAATGGTAAATAATGATTCATAGTTCAATAATTTTTTTATAAAAAAATACCATAAAAAACATTTAACCTAGAATAATAACCAACCATTAATTATGGTGGTGTACAATGAGTGGTATCGCTACATGGAGGTGATAGTCCACACCAATGCACAAGTGATACTTTCATCTCTGGTAGGAGTCAGAAGAGGTTAAAGATGGTGTGAATTCATCATAATAACATATCGAAATATTTATCAAAATTTATTATTAATTTTTGTACGGATGGAAAATGTTTATATGAAGTATAAGAAGAAATAAAATTCAAGGATCTCGGTTAAGATCTATACCACTTCATTGAGATACATCCTGTAACGCCCCGACCCCAGCTACCCAGAGTCGGTGCATTACTTCGTAATATTGGCATGATCACAAGAAAGATCAAATCTCGAAAGACCGATTGGTTTAGTAGCCTTGGAAACACTAGATATATTCATAAAGTTTACATTACATTTCAAAGTGAAAAACTACTACAACAACAAAGTCTTCATATCCACACTATTAACCCCTCATAATATCCCTGCAAGTCAATCATAATTTACTTCTTCACTACCTGGGAAAAATAAAACATAGAAAAGGGGTGAGCTCAAATGCCCAGTAAGGATAACAATATAGCGGAACATTCAAAATAAGCATAAACATTTAAGGCAATGAATTACTAAAACAAAAGCCTTTTAAACATGAACTTCAACATAGTATGGAAAAAGTAAAATGAAATAATGCCATTTACTTATTCACATGGATATTCTACTAATCGAATAATCACATGCAAAATCAATAACCACTTTCATAATGTTGGAATGCATAATGCCAGACTATCATAACCACATAGCCAAGGCCTCGTGCCAAGACTACAAATAAGATTTTGTCAAGGCCTTGTGCCAAGACACTAGTTTGTCTCATGAGACCTACCGATGCATCGAGGAGCTATAGCGGGCTCCACCCGTCACTTATTAAGTCCAATGCATTCCCATATGAAAAGGTTTAAACATAACATAAACATTCGTATTAAAACTAGCATACGAAATGTCAATAATTTCACCATAAACTATGAATGGTATAAAAATAGCACATCCATAGTCAAACATATCACAAAACCTTCAATACAATATAGAAGTTTTGTATCATAATAAATCAACTTCAAATAATCTTAAAATCCGTCAAAGGATGTTGACATAGATGAAATCAAAATTCTTTTTAAAGAAATATCTCCTTTTATTTTGAAATCATTTAAGATCCATATAAAATAAAACATTTTCTTTGAAAATATTCTTATAAGCTTCTAAGTAAAGCTTTGAAGATTTTATAACGGCGTAAAATTACTGCACCCGCCGTATAAGTAAAAAAAAACATTCTTACCTCAATTCTGTCGAAAAGGTTAAAAAGGACCTTGTTTTGAAAATGACGGAAAGATTCCTTTATAAACCTCTTATAAAAAGTCAAACAAGGGTATAAATGACTTTAACCCATATTCTTGTAAATAGTAAAAATGTTTTGAAATACATTTTGAAGAAACATGGATGTGGATGATAAAGAGATCCCAGTAGATTATTACATATAAACAACCTCGGATAATGAAGAGATTGTGAAATAACCCTTACCAGTTTGGTAACTTATGAAACATACAACCCATGAAAGAGGTATCATACAATGAATATGTAACTACACATAAATTAGAGTGTATTACACAAAGGATATAATTATGGGCAGTACATACACCACACAAAAGGTAATGGTGGCAATATGGCATGAATCTCACGGGAATAAGGAGTGAGATGAAAACCCCTTACCACGTTAATCAACTGAGTCGTATGGCCAAAAGTTAATAACCACCAAATTATTTACAGAATAACATGAATATGATAATATATATCAAATTCCAGTACACAATACACCACTTTCAAAAATTTAGTGGTGAATAAAGGAAATCTCACGGAATTGAATGTGAGATAAGAAAAATCCCTTACCTTGTACTTTTCCTTTGTTGGGGTAGGTTAACCTCCTGTATAATGGTGAAATAATTATTATTAAATTATACAAGAATCATATACATTAATATGATATCATATATGATCTTTTAACATTGCTTTATTAATAATATCTTAGTATTATCGTCGTTTCGGGTGATAATCGATTCGTTCTTCTTAAATGTTTGGTTACGTAAGACATGTTTGTAATGGATAGATTATATCTTATTCATAATCAGAATGATATTAACATTATTTTTAACCCTAAAATGAGAATAATACTTGAATGGATATGATGGAGAATGAATCTTATCGTGTTCGTGGAGACGGTAGTCCGTACGTACGCACGAACGCTACTTCCATTTAATTTTCATTTTAAAAGAATCAAATCCAAATGATACATAGGTATATTACTATTCCAGTATAATATAATATTTTATATATGTTACTTAAGTTCATTAACACCATCCTTTATACGTTCCATGTGTGGTATGAACGAGTCATATCATTTTAAGGGGGCGGTAGTCCGCACTTCCTCAAATGAAATTATCGTATGTATATACAACATGAAACGAATAATGGTATGAAATAAAATGGAATTACAGAAGCTTATATATAAAATATATATCATTAATATCATATTTAATTACAGTGCCATCATAATGGCCACCATAAGAGGTGGTAAGATGTATTTGAACAATCATCGTTTCATGAGGCGTTAGTTTGCCATCCACAGAAACATTATGTTCATCATCCATTAGATGGAGTTGTGTGTATGTTTAATTTGAATCCTTCTTATAACAACATCCTAGTATATTGTGGATACTGGTGTTGTTACAAAAGAAAGGAAATAAAAAGAGTTTGGGGGTTGGAGAAGCAAAATAAATGAAAATAATTTAAGAGAAATCGTTACCTTTAATCTAGATAACTCACTTTGGTTGGAACCAAAGGACTTCTTGAAATGCTTTCTGCCTAAGGGGAAGCTTCAAGGAGGAGGAGAGGGATGTGGGGAGCTTAGTTGGGCAGATTTTGGACGAGCCAAGTTGCTTGAGAGGTGTGAAGAAATGAGAAGGAGGAGTTCCCTTTTATAAGAGGGGTGAGGGGCACCTTTGGAAAAGCTAGAAATATTAATTTATAATAAATTCATATTCGGTTTCCAATGGCTCCAAAGTTGACTATTCAAAGGTTGAGGTGGGTATGGGTCGAAAACAACTCATACAATATAATTTAGACAGGTTTGGGTACTTATATTAACCTTCTCTTTAAGTATTAACTCTAAGTTAATTAATTTCACTTTTACAATGTCTCTTTGTATTTTTATATGATATGGTTAATAAACTTACTATATACATCCAAGCGACCCCCAAGTGGTCCATTAATGATTACCCTATCATAATATAAGTCTCTTGGCCGAACCTTAGATTTTTAGGAATTTAATATCAATTAATAATATAATATTTGTTTTAAGAACTCTTTTATGTCAATTTTGACACTATTCAATAGTTGATTTTTGTGAAACTCATAACAGATTGATTACTTCGAACAAAGTCAATTAAATCAATCCTAATATATCATATTATCCTATAAAATTAGTGTAATTCATTAAAAGTTTCATATTATATTTATTTGGGTATTTATAATATCAATTATGTTAATTCTTTACTATTTTAGTAATTACTGCATCATCATTGTGTCATAAATAAAATAAATTATTTAATGTCTAAAAATTATAAATAAAACATAATTATGTAGGAAATCCTTTTATCTTTCTAATGAATATTTATAATCTAAAATCCAACATATATAACCCTATGTAACAATTGTTTTTCTAAAAGATATATGCTTGTGTCATTTTTGTATTCATTTTAACTTAATTAAAATAAAGTGTCATTATCACTTACAAGTGGATCCATGGGGTCCCCAAATTGACACAAAGATGCCCATGGTCGACCATGTATCAACCAATAGGGTTAAGACACGTTTTAGGGTAATTTAGTATTAATATAATATTATTTTTTAACCCTTATTTACCGGATTTACCCTTAACCATGGTAAATAAAATATTTACCGCAGTAATTATTCAAAATGTCTAAAAATAAAAGTTACCTATTTACACAATTTGAACATCCTGATTCCAAATATGGAATCCATTTTCCTAAATTCAAAACACAGAAGTGGCAGAAATTAATTTAAAATTAATTCCCGCTGTCAAAACAAAAAGCGTGTTTTTAAGAGATAATAACTATCAAAAGATTGACACTTGTTTATGTTCGGTTTAATTGTAAAATTATGTCCAATGACCAACATTATATTAAATAGTAAAAATATATTCTAAATATACTTTAAAACCACTCAAATTCATAATTTATCACTATTAATTATTTTTATTAAAAAAGTTGTTTTTAATTAAAATTTAGTAATTTTCACTATTCATCAAAATATGAAAGTTATCTGAAATGTACCAAAATTTCACCTTAGGCTAAATTCGATATTCCGAATCCAAAAATGAAGTCCATTTTCAAATATAAAATATATATAATTTCAAAAAGTAGGTATTACTATTCATAACGGCTAGTTTGATTAGTTGTGGTGTGTGTTAAAACTCAAGGTTGCGTACAACACACGCTACTGTATTATTCACAGAAAGCGTACCGTGGAAGCTTGGGATGTTTCATTTTAAATTTTTTGATGTCTCCATTTAGTCAAAAAGTTTAAAATATTGTATTTAAAAAGGTTTCACTATCAAAAGTTGATAAAAGTGCAATACTGAAAATGAATCTGTTCTTGCATTATGACTAAGAAACTCATAATATGGATTCTAAAATTATAAAGATTATATAAAGTTTAAAATTTAGTTAATACTATTCATGACCTCTTTTGAATGGCTTTTTCCTTTGGTAATTAATGGTGTGATTGAACTCGGTGTTGCGTGTAGTTCATGTTATTGAATTATTTTGAAGAAATAACACACTATGAAATCTTGGGGTGTTACATTCTCCCCTCCTTCAATAAATTGCGTCCTCGCAATTTGAAATTGTTCTTCGAAAATAAAAGGTTGAAAATATATAATATATTTGTGGGAAACCCCACATCGGAAATTGGGTTACTAAAATTTAGTCTTAATATGAGGAAAAGAGAAATGAAAGGGTCACCACCAAATTATGATCTCGATTAGGAGAACATTGGTGGCAATTTGAGACATATAATTGGAGGAAAAACGTAAATATTTATAGGTAGTAATTGAGGTCATCAATTACAAACAAGTATAAAATTGAAGTCCTTAAATTCATCAATCTATGATGATTTGAAATACCATCGGTTCAACAAAACATAGGGTATTAGGATAACACATTTTTGACGTTTCAAAATATCTTAGTTGAAATCCCACATCGAAAAATGAATTAATGTGGCCTCTATTTAAAATAAAGAGTCGAAAGTATGAAGATTACCGAAAATAACACATACTAGGGTTCCATGTAGTAAAATATGGATATGGAAGAAAAATCTAACCATCAATTACCTGATGGAGAGTGGTAGAGAACATGGCTATGAAAAGGCCAACAATCCCAAAGCCATAAATTAGTGATGATTTAAGGTACCATCTAGGAAAACATTTTTGTTCTAATTTGCTTTTCTTAATATTGAGGAATTTTTTATAAGATTTGCTAAGATCATATAGAGATATACTTACTTTATAATTAGAGTTTTATCCATTAATAAATTTCTACCACATACTCATCTTTCACTCTAAAAGATAATAGAGTGTAAAAAAAATTCTATTTACACTATTTGTATAGGGTTCCAAAATAAACGAACTATAATTCATCTAAAAAATCTTTTAATAAAAACTACATTATTTAATCCAGGACATCTCGTGGGCCAGTGGTAGGTGATACACCCTTGTCGCCCTTCGGTTGCGGGTTCAAGTCTCGCAGCCTTGCCAGACGCGACGGGTTGCCGCCCGACCTCCGGGTTGTCCTTTTATGGAAATCCAAAATAATCCAAACTAGAACTATCCAAAATACTTCTATCCAAACTCACAGTCCAACATTTTTAAAGAAGTTAAACATAATATAGATCCTTTTTACCCCGTAATAGCATATGAATACCTTCATCATGTATTACCATATTCCTTATTGATTACATTCATGTTCCCTTATTCCATATAGAATGCTGGATATACATCATTAATCCAAAAATGTTTTAAAACCCAACAATGATGGAATATAAAAATCATTAATCAGCTTCAAGGTAGTCAATAATATCCAATATAATTTATCCAAATCAATCATGTATTATTCTAAAATAACTTCCTCAGTATCAGAACTATATTCTCTCAACCATATATTTTCCAAAAATTTATCCTGCTATTGAGTCACTTTTCTTTGTTCCACACAATCTCAAGTCCTTAATGAAATAGTAATGCAGTACAATCCTTATATACTCCATGATTATTGTAACAAGTACATTGTTGATACAACACTCAATTGACATAATCAACATAAGAACTCTAATCATTCCTCTTCATCTGTGGTAGTATCATAACTTGATTATTATCCAATAACATCATTTGCGGCATAGTCTGATGACTGGGACATAGGTTCGCGTAGTGTCCAAACTCCTTGCAAATGAAGCATTGTACATTTAAAACCATTTTCTTACCCTTGCAGTCACGTACTTTGTTCCCTTTTCCTCCACACTTATAACAAACTCCCATTCCTTTCAGGCAAGTTCAAGGGTGTTTCTTTCCACAGTTACCACATATGGGAAAATTCTTCTTTTCCCTTTCCCTTTATCCATCTTTCTTTCTTCCATCCTTTTCTTCTCTTGATTCCCTTCAAAGCCATAGGACTCAGTAAACTCTTTACTTATCTTATCAACACATGATATTATTTCTTCATATGATGACAATACATGGGAGACTATTTCTCTTATAAATTCTGGCTTAAGATCATGAAAGATATAATCCTTCTTTCTCTTTGGATCATGTGCATTGCTGGAGTTCTCATTCCTTCTACTGGGCGCCATTTCTAAACAATTTCATAAACTAGATCAGTTTATGAATCGAAATACATAATCCCATACTTATAAAACACTTAACATAAATTGAACTATTTATGGATATAATCCATAATCATAAAAATGTTTTCTTTGAGGAAGTATATACTCATAAACCCTTCATAATGATTTGTAAAGAAAATGAGAGTTATCCTAAGCATATCCCCCGGGAGTGTCGTAACCAAGAGTGCAGCAAGGCCCGTTGTCGTGCACCAGTTCCCGTTCGAGTCTAGCTCAAAGCAGTGTTTTCGGGTTTTACCCCTAGGTACATCTGTGCCAGAGCCGCCTCTACCTGCTCGTATCCAGACAGGGATGTATTGCTCGGAAAACTCACAAAATATCTACAATACCAAAATTCTAGGAATTTCTTCTATACTAATCCTCAAAGTTCATCTTAGGTCTACGTGCTCTAATCAGAGTTTATCTAAATCTAGCTTCCAAGGTTTGTACTAAACTTCCTCTGATACCAACTGTAACGCCCCGACCCCAGCTACCCAGAGTCGGTGCATTACTTCGTAATATTGGCATGATCACAAGAAAGATCAAATCTCGAAAGACCGATTGGTTTAGTAGCCTTGGAAACACTAGATATATTCATAAAGTTTTACATTACATTTCAAAGTGAAAAACTACTACAACAACAAAGTCTTCATATCCACACTATTAACCCCTCATAATATCCCTGCAAGTCAATCATAATTTACTTCTTCACTACCTGGGAAAAATAAAACATAGAAAAGGGGTGAGCTCAAATGCCCAGTAAGGATAACAATATAGCGGAACATTGAAAATAAGCATAAACATTTAAGGCAATGAATTACTAAACCAAAAGCCTTTTAAACATAAACTTCAACATAGTATGGAAAAAGTAAAATGAAATAATGCCATTTACTTATTCACATGGATATTCTACTAATCGAATAATCACATGCAAAATCAATAACCACTTTCATAATGTTGGAATGCATAATGCCAGACTATCATAACCACATAGCCAAGGCCTCGTGCCAAGACTACAAATAAGATTTTGTCAAGGCCTTGTGCCAAGACACTAGTTTGTCTCATGAGACCTACCGATGCATCGAGGAGCTATAGCGGGCTCCACCCGTCACTTATTAAGTCCAATGCATTCCCATATGAAAAGGTTTAAACATAACATAAACATTCGTATTAAAACTAGCATACGAAATGTCAATAATTTCACCATAAACTATGAATGGTATAAAAATAGCACATCCATAGTCAAACATATCACAAAACCTTCAATACAATATAGAAGTTTTGTATCATAATAAATCAACTTCAAATAATCTTAAAATCTGTCAAAGGATGTTGACATAGATGAAATCAAAATTCTTTTTAAAGAAATATCTCCTTTTATTTTGAAATCATTTAAGATCCATATAAAATAAAACATTTTCTTTGAAAATATTCTTATAAGCTTCTAAGTAAAGCTTTGAAGATTTTATAACGGCGTAAAATTACCGCACCCGCCGTATAAGTTAAAAAAAACATTCTTACCTCAATTCTGTCGAAAAGGTTAAAAAGGACCTTGTTTTGAAAATGACGGAAAGATTCCTTTATAAACCTCTTATAAAAAGTCAAACAAGGGTATAAATGACTTTAACCCATATTCTTGTAAATAGTAAAAATGTTTTGAAATACATTTTGAAGAAACATGGATGTGGATGATAAAGAGATCCCAGTAGATTATTACATATAAACAACCTCGGATAATGAAGAGATTGTGAAATAACCCTTACCAGTTTGGTAACTTATGAAACATACAACCCATGAAAGAGGTATCATACAATGAATATGTAACTACACATAAATTAGAGTGTATTACACAAAGGATATAATTATGGGCAGTACATACACCACACAAAAGGTAATGGTGGCAATATGGCATGAATCTCACGGGAATAAGGAGTGAGATGAAAACCCCTTACCACGTTAATCAACTGAGTCGTATGGCCAAAAGTTAATAACCACCAAATTATTTACAGAATAACATGAATATGATAATATATATCAAATTCCAGTACACAATACACCACTTTCAATAATTTAGTGGTGAATAATGGAAATCTCACGGAATTGAATGTGAGATAAGAAAAATCCCTTACCTTGTACTTTTCCTTTGTTGGGGTAGGTTAACCTCCTGTATAGTGGTGAAATAATTATTATTAAATTATACAAGAATCATATACATTAATATGATATCATATATGATCTTTTAACATTGCTTTATTAATAATATCTTAGTATTATCGTCGTTTCGGGTGATAATCGATTCGTTCTTCTTAAATGTTTGGTTACGTAAGACATGTTTGTAATGGATAGATTATATCTTATTCATAATCAGAATGATATTAACATTATTTTTAACCCTAAAATGAGAATAATACTTGAATGGATATGATGGAGAATGAATCTTATCGCGTTCGTGGAGACGGTAGTCCGTACGTACGCACGAACGCTACTTCCATTTAATTTTCATTTTAAAAGAATCAAATCCAAATGATACATAGGTATATTACTATTCCAGTATAATATAATATTTTATATATGTTACTTAAGTTCATTAACACCATCCTTTATACGTTCCATGTGTGGTATGAACGAGTCATATCATTTTAAGGGGGCGGTAGTCCGCACTTCCTCAAATGAAATTATCGTATGTATATACAACATGAAACGAATAATGGTATGAAATAAAATGGAATTACAGAAGCTTATATATAAAATATATATCATTAATATCATATTTAATTATAGTGCCATCATAATGGCCACCATGAGAGGTGGTAAGATGTATTTGAACAATCATCGTTTCATGAGGCGTTAGTTTGCCATCCACAGAAACATTATGTTCATCATCCATTAGATGGAGTTGTGTGTATGTGTAATTTGAATCCTTCTTATAACAACATCCTAGTATATTTTGGATACTGGTGTTGTTACAAAAGAAAGGAAATAAAAAGAGTTTGGGGGTTGGAGAAGCAAAATAAATGAAAATAATTTAAGAGAAATCGTTACCTTTAATCTAGGTAACTCACTTTGGTTGGAACCAAAGGACTTCTTTAAATGCTTTCTGCCTAAGGGGAAGCTTCAAGGAGGAGGAGAGGGATTTGGGGAGCTTAGTTGGGCAGATTTTGGACGAGCCAAGTGGCTTGAGAGGTGTGAAGAAATGAGAAGGAGGAGTGCCCTTTTATAAGAGGGGTGAGGGGCACCTTTGGAAAAGCTAGAAATATTAATTTATAATAAATTCATATTCGGTTTCCAATGGCTCCAAAGTTTACTATTCAAAGGTTGAGGTGGGGATGGGTCGAAAACAACTCATACAATAGAATTTAGACAGGTTTGGATACTTATATTAACCTTCTCTTTAAGTATTAACTCTAAGTTAATTAGTTTCACTTTTACAATGTCTCTTTGTATTTTTATATGATATGGTTAATAAACTTACTATATACATCCAGGCGACCCCCAAGTGTTCCATTAATGATTAACCTATCATAATATAAGTCTTTTGGCCGAACCTTAGATTTTTAGGAATTTAATATCAATTAATAATATAATATTTGTTTTAAGAACTCTTTTATGTCAATTTTGACACTATTCAATAGTTGATTTTTGTGAAACTCATAACAGATTGATTACTTCGAAAAAAGTCAATTAAATCAATCCTAATATATCATATTATCCTAGAAAATTAGTGTAATTCATTAAAAGTTTCATATTATCTTTATTTGGGTATTTATAATATCAATTATGTTAATTCCTTACTATTTTAGTAATTACTGCATCATCATTGTGTCATAAATAAAATAAATTATTTAATGTCTAAAAATTATAAATAAAACATCATTATGTAGGAAATTTTTTTAGCTTTCTAATGAATATTTATAATCTAAAATCCAACATATATAACCCTATGTAACAATTGTTTTTCTAAAAGATATATGCTTGTGTCATTTTTGTATTCATTTTAACTTAATTAAAATAAAGTGTCATTATCACTTACAAGTGGATCCATGGGGTCCCCAAATTGACACAAAGATGCCCATGGTCGACCATGTATCAACCAATAGGGTTAAGACACGTTTTAGGAGAATTTAGTATTACTATAATATTATTTTTTAACCCTTATTTACCGGATTTACCCTTAACCATGGTAAATAAAATATTTACCGCAGTAATTATTCAAAATGTCTAAAAATAAAAGTTACCTATTTACATAATTTGAACATCCTGATTCCAAATATGGAATCCATTTTCCTAAATTCAAAACACAGAAGTGGCAGAAATTAATTTAAAATTAATTCCCGCTGTCAAAACAAAAAGCGTGTTTTTAAGAGATAATAACTATCAAAAGATTGACACTTGTTTATGTTCGGTTTAATTGTAAAATTATGTCCAATGACCAACATTATATTAAATAGTAAAAATATATTCTAAATATACTTTAAAACCACCCAAATTCATAATTTATCACTATTAATTATTTTGATTACAAAAGTTGTTTTTAATTAAAATTTAGTAATTTTCACTATTCATCAAAATATGAAAGTTATCCGAAATGTACCAAAATTTCACCTTAGGCTAAATTCGATATTCCGAATCCAAAAATGAAGTCCATTTTCAAATATAAAATATATATAATTTCAAAAAGTAGGTATTACTATTCATAACGGCTAGTTTGATTAGTTGTGGTGTGTGTTAAAACTCAAGGTTGCGTACAACACACGCTACTGTATTATTCACAGAAAGCGTACCGTGGAAGCTTGGGATGTTTCATTTTAAATTTTTTGATGTCTCCATTTAGTCAAAAAGTTTAAAATATTGTATTTAAAAAGGTTTCACTATCAAAAGTTGATAAAAGTGCAATACTGAAAATGAATCTGTTCTTGCATTATGACTAAGAAACTCATAATATGGATTCTAAAATTATAAGGATTATATAAAGTTTAAAATTTAGTTAATACTATTCATGACCTCTTTTGAATGGCTTTTTCCTTTTGTAATTAATGGTGTGATTGAACTCGGTGTTGCGTGTAGTGCATGTTATTGAATTATTTTGAAGAAATAACACACTATGAAATCTTGGGGTGTTACACATCCTTTGGCTAACTCCTGAAGCCATGAAGGACTTCCATTTAGAGAATAATAAAATATATAAGATTAAGAAAATTATTTTAGGGAATGATTTTAAGTAATTACTGGATGATATAGAAAGCTAAAATGTTGTGAATAAGCGAGGAATAAAGGTACCCTTTTATTAGTGAGGGGAGGGACACACAAGGAATTTCATAAAATATTTCAATTATATAAGGTCATTCTCAAGGGAAAGTGGATCCAAATGGACCGAAATTAAGATTTATTATATTATTTTACTTAAATACATTGAATTAATAATAATTTTATTGTTTTGGAGTAAATAATACCCCTTATTTCATGGTTTATCCCCAAGTAAACTCATTTTAACCCTACCCATAGGAAAAATACAATTTTTACTATTAAACAAGAATAAATATTTGTTTGAATCTATTAAATTATTTTAATTATTCTTATTAAAATTATGTAACTCATATTACCATATTCATAGTCTATTAGTAGAATAATTTAATTTAAATTAAGCGTGTCATCTACAACAAAAATCCATTTTGGAAAAATAAATTTTGACAAATATTACATAATATTATTCCATTCCATTCCTTGTAAGAATAATAAAATAAATTTAAAAATATTATATTAGATATAGAATTTATAAATTTCATCAATTCCATTAATAAATAGTTTTAAATTCAATTATTAAGTTAAAAACACATTACGTGTATAAAAACATTTTTTAGAGAAATGTGTTTTAAGGCCTAAAATTAACTTCTATAAAAATAATGTATAATAATGATTCATATTTAATTAATTATATTATTTATAATTTAATGATGATTATTTTTCTTTATAACCAAATAAAAGACTTACTAGTAAATTTACTATAAAAAAATTATAGCATTTACAAAAATCGGTATTTTATATTATTCGGTAAAAAATAAAACATTTTTGAAATATCATATAAATTCACTCAAATATAGTATTTAAATGATAATTTAAAAAATATAATTATTTTCATAAAATAATATTTAAAAAATTTATTTAAATTAATTATAAAAAACTTGTGAAAATGAAATTATACCCCTTTCTAAATAAAACATATTTTGAAGCGTAAAATGACTTAACTGAATATTGGGTAATTATTTATTATAAATTAATAAAGATATTTTCATTAATAAAAACCTTTATAATTATTTTTTATAAATTTTTTATTAATATTAATACCTTCTATTTTAATAGCTATGTTATTAAGGTTTACTATATTGTGTTTCATATAGACCCAAAGATTCAAGTAAGGCAAGTTATCAAATGCGTCATGTTTTATTTCATAGGAACTACATATATTATATTGGTTTGTTATACTATTCCCCACATAAAGTGAATTTATAACTCAAAATTATGTCACTATGGTATGAAAAAAAATGAGTATATCTCTTCTTAATCACATCATTTGGTTCCTATGTAGCTTCCTCTAATTTGGGATTCCTCCAAATAACTTTGACCAAATTCTTAGTCTTATTAAATAGAACTTTATCTCTTTGATCCAAGAATTATAGCAATTGTTAGTCATAGAAATATAAAGTTACACCGGTATAACATATGATTTTAGTACATATGTATGATCAAGTATGTACTTCCTTATGAGAGATACATGGAACACATCATGAACCTGAAAGAGGTTTGATGGGCGTGACATTCAATAAGCTAACGTCCTTAATCAATCAACAATATAAAATAAGAAAATGTACGTACAAAAAATAATTTACATCATTTCAAATCTCATAACCTTATTCCGTGGATAAATTCTCTTTAAAATCTTATCACCAGTTTCAAATTCCAAATCTTGCTGACAATTATCAACATAACTATTTTTTATAAACTATTCTTCATTGATGTTTTGTCGAATGGATCTAACTATGTCTACAATTTCCTTAGTAGGATAATATCTCAATATATTTCCTTATCAAATATCATCCCATTATTTTGGATTTCTAAACTTATTTCTAGAGAGGGATTCATAAGGATCCATCTGAATAATCAAGTGAAAGATATGGTTATAAGAAAACTCAACTAGAGGAATGTATTGATCCCAGGAATCATTGAAATCTAAATAATATTATCTCAAAATATCCTCTGCAGTTAGAAAATTCCTCTTATATGGTCATTTTTATAAGGATGATAAGAAGTACAAATACACAACTCCATAACTAGAACTTGTCAAAGAATTCTCATGAACATTACAGTAACCCTCATATCTTGATTTGATATAAGATAATGTGGTACACCTTATAACATTATCACATATTTAATTTATATCCTGATAATATGATCAAAATTAAAATCTTCTATAATATTAATAAAGTGATCTGACATTGCAAATAAATTGACTACAACCTGATTAGAATTATTAAAAATAGATTTTTTTTCATGTCTCATAGAAAAATTTACAATGATGTTTTTTCATTTCCATTATTGTTTGGTTAATAGTTGTGACATTCCCATATAATTATATCTCTTATTATTATAATTTTAACAAACCAATCACTAAGATAGATACTCTGCAACATCACTCTTTATGTTCTCCCCCCTGAAACACTCTTTCATTTCTATTTACATCTCAATACTTCTATGATGAATAGATAATGATTAGATATAATATTATTCTAGTAGTTCATTCATTAAGTCTAGTATTTATGGTACACAAAATCTGATCCCATAACTTATAATTCCATCATAATGAAGATTAAACTCAATATCATTAATCACCTTTTTTTAGGTCCACGACCTCCTTTTGTGCCTATTTAATCATTACAATGGTATATGGTTAAACACTAATTTTACTAAGATAATAATTATCCCCCTAATTCAAGATTTAAATGTTCCTCCTTTAAAAATCCACAAATATTTGAAAAAAATTATCGTCATCATCATAGATAAGATATAAAGACACTTTAAACTTAAATAATTTTCCAATTGGTTCACATTCCCATGGAGGTATTTTATTAAGTTATCATAATATTTAAATAAATTCAATCATCTTGTTTGGTGCATATTAAAATTGTTCGGGGGTGAATATGCACATTAAAATTTTATAATCAATATATATGTCACACATTTCTATATAATGATAATTCCTCCATATATTTTATGTAAATATTACCACTACTGACTTTAAATTTTGATTTTATTAAATTTTTTAATGAACCATTAATTGGAGTGAGGCATAATTAATCACCACATCATTTGGAATGATATGACATCTCACTCATTGATGTGCCACTTTAAACCAAAAACCCTTCTATATGGTAATGTAGTCTGAGAATAGATTCTCGGACCAACGTTCTCTTTATTTACTTGAAATTTTCATCACACCCATATTTCTAAAGAATGTTAATTCCCTTCAAAGTTAACATGGTGAGTTTATTAGTTAGACATGATAAATTTATCACCAAGAATTGATAATATCCATTCCATCCAAGAAAACAATGGATTTCAATCATAGAGTTTAGTCTGGACCATTGTACAAAAATGTCCATCTTTGATGGATCCACTGATATACCCTCTCTTGAGATTATTTGACCCAAATAATTAGAATTTATATAGCCAAAATCAGACATGGTAAATTTTTCATACAAATTATCCTTCCATAGGGTATTTAGTATGATCCTCAAGTAAGCTTCGTGCACATATTTTCTATATAAATTTTTATAATTGTTTTTGTAATAAATATTTCCACAAAATGATCAAGGAAATACCTAAGAAATTTATTCATAAAATCCATGGAGATAGTGAGGGAATTAGTAAGACCAAATGGAATTACTATGTATTCATAGTGTCCATACCTTTAACAAAAATCTACCTTAGATATTTCATCACTTTTTACCCTCAACTAATAGTATCCAAATAGAATATAAAAAATTAAAAAATATTGAGCTCCTCAAAATTGGTCAAACAAACAATCAATATGAGGCATAGGATACTTATTCATGATCTATATAATGTTAAGTTCCTGTTAATCAATAGAATGTCACATTGGTCAATTTTTCTTCTTAATTTTAAGATTAATTATTACACATGGTGAGTGACTTGGATAGATGAATCCCTTATCAATATTCCAATAGATTCAATTATTTAGTTTCAAAAACTCATTTGGTTTCATTCTATATTGATTATTTGAAATAGTTATTGAACTAGTTATGAGTTATATTGAAAACTGAACATCAAAATTTAGAGGGATACAAGGAATAACTTTTTGAAAGACATCAATGATCTCGAATAAAATAATAATATCATCTATGTTGAGTTTATACCCAAACATCTGTTATAAATACCTACATTGAATGGAAATAAATACCAATACAATGGATGTAACTTCTTTTTTATGTTCACATTTATCCTCGCAGTGATAGATAGTCATAGTTTGGTTTAGAATGTCAATTGTGATCCCCTTACTGAGAAATTGATATGGGATTTATATAAATAAATAAAATTCATGCCCAAAATCACAATAAAATTAACATTAAGAAGAATAATATTATTATTATGGAACATATTCCCAAAAACTTAAATTGGGGAATATTCATAGACTGAAGGTATGATCATCACACCATTAAGAGATTTTACATCTATTTCAACACAAAATCATTGAGAATATTAATTAAAATTCCTTAAACCTTTTATTTAAATATAAGACCTTGATATTTTCATTATAAAATAGGGTACATTAATATTTGAGCATTATTTTAACCACATCTACTACATCCTTAAATCTTTATAACCACACTAAAATATAAATTGTTAGTGTGATCATGAAAAATCATACTGATCAATCATGTAATCAAGGAAAATAATTCATATGATATCTTAATCATGAATCCTTACATTAAATCAATGAAACAATAGGTTTACCCTAGGTCATTAGTGGTCTTAAACTATTATAGTCCTTCGTGATGGTTAATAAAGAAAATATGGATAAACCCATTAGTATCCCCCATGAATGTCTATCTAGGTGTGAAATCTTAGGACCACTCATAATACACTAGTAATGATCAAGTTAATACCCAATACACCACATTGAGAGTGTTTATTCCTAGGTTAATTTGTTCCAAAACCACGTCCACTTGCTAGTATCTAGATAGTGATGAATTTTTAGCAAAACCAAACAAATTTATTTACCATAAATTTATATGTTCTATTATACTTAATTGTATCCTAAGGGTTCTTATTAAATTTTTATCATCTTATTTTTTAAAAATAAATAAACCTTTCTCTAATACTAACTGAGGTGACCCAAACATCACATACATAAATATTTCATCTTACTATATGAGTAGTCATTACATATTACTGCAAGTTATACCAGAACTGTAAAGTTTTACTTTCAGTAGAAAATTGGACACATAAACTATTTGTATATAAAAGATATAAATTATCTACCACTGAGTTCATCTCATTAATCATCATTCTTAGACATATCATATTTAAAACCTTTCTTCATATCATGGGGGTAAAATACAACTTTACAAATGATCATTTTTAAGAATAGTATTATTATAGGGGTATGAGTACATAATTATAAAATTTGAAAACAATAACTATAAATTCATAGATCATGATCATAGAACATTTCCTAAAGCTTTATATTTCCTAATACATGAATCATAATGTAATCCAGGAACATGAGTCATGAGAGTATAACATCGGCATAATATCATATAAAAATGGGTTTCATAAAGTGTGATATAATAATAATCATATAAATCTCATTTCAACACTACCCACTAAGACATTCATTACATATTAGTCATGGGATAACAACTTATGTACCAGTTTTTCTCTTGGGATAACCACCCATGTACCCATGTTAGGGTCGGGCTAACTACACATCTACCCTGTTTTGGAATTGGGATAACATCTTGTGTACCCTTTATGCTCAAAAAACCCATAAATTTAACTTAATTATTTATATTGATATAAACTAACCACACATCATATAATCATAATCCACATATATTTTTTCTAGAATATTATGAAAACCATTATGATTTTATCATAGCTTAACCCATGGAAAAGATATTGGGTTTCATAATTATTTCATTATCACAATAAATAAAATTAAATATAATGAGTAATTAGGTTATCATTGGATCATATACCGATTAAATCAAAAAAATATCAAAGATAATTATATAGATTAAAATACCTTTAAAGTATCACTAGAACATTTTTTGAGGAAAATACATGTTTCATTTTTAAATTACTTATTTAAAATCTATAAAATTTAAAAAATATTAATGGTAGAAACATAATTAAAACAACCATGTAATATTTTAAGGAATATAAAAATTATTTAGTGTATATGGTAGTGGAAATAGTCATCTTTGTGGTATATATTAAAACTAATATTATGTTTACACCTTCAGTAAAATGTACCTTATTCAAAAAATGAAAACATTATTACATTTAAAAAATTTTATAAAATTTAAATCATGGGTAAAAATTTAAAATTAAAAAAAATTAGAATGGTAAAAAAACTCTTCAAAATATTTTATTTAAAATATTGACATGGATGAAAGAAAATAAATGAATTGAAAAACATAGTCGATTTTTTTTACAACTCTTTATGGTGTTTGAGTACATAGAGGGACAAAATTAAGGGAAAATTTTATATAAATACATAAGAAGAGTATAATATATTATATAGGATTTATGATGTACCGATCATATGAATTCATCGTCATAAATTTAAAAATAAACAATCACAAAAGAAATGAGATTGTAATGTAAAACCCTTACCTCCTGGGTTACTACTGAATCCTAACCCCCCATGAATAAGATTATATAAAAATAAACATTAACTACAATTTATATAGTTATATTAAATATATAATATATTAAATGGAAATTATATACACCAAATGAACGAAACAAGTTGTGACTATGGAATATGACTCTTGGAAAAAAGTGAGATGAGAAAGCTTTACCTCAATTATGACTTCCTTTGTAACTTCTCTAACCACGTAGGTTATAAATTAAAATTTATTATAACTCTATAAAATAATAATATTAATACATATAATACCATATATGGTCTAATTAAAACATTTTAACACCAATTTATTGATAATTAATTATTAAAACCGTTGTTTTTTAGTGTTAATTGTTTAGTTTTTCATTAAAGTTTCAGTCCATATATTCCATCACTTGTACTTTTATCACGACTATCCTCGGGGCCTGTGTCGTGACTACCCCAAGCCCGCCTTCCATAGGCTAGCGGCTGGCGACTATCACCAAAGGCATAAATCCCGATAACTGGGAAGGCATTGCCTTTATAAAAGTAAACAAAACACCGTAGAGTACAAGCGGAAGTAAAACACTAAGTACAAAGAGAAGTGTTGAAAGATAAATGGGCCAGAATACAAACCCAAAAGAAATTAAAACTATAGATGAACAAAGTAAAAAAGAAAAAGACAACAGCTGGAAGGATGGAAGCATCTCCTGGGTCGTCCTCCTCGGATCCTACATGAAGGGTAGGTACAGATGGCGCAACTCCTGGATCGTCCACCACGGATCCTACATGAAGGGTAGGTACAGATAGCCTCCACAATGCTCTCGGCCGTCAACCTCCTCCGAGTGTCGTCTCGCCGTGAAGTCCACCTCCGGATACTGACTCGTCGTGTAGTCTACCTCCAGGTACCGTCCAGTCCTCGAACACTCGGCCTCCGTCAGCACTGCCCGTCGTCTGCAACCAACACAACGAGGTGCGGGCATAGACCGTGCAGGGGTGAGTATAAAGATACTCAGTAGGGACCCCGAGACCCTCATGGACTCACTAAAACCAACAAGGATAACCACAAATAAGATCTCAACAGATATCCTCTACTTAGGTTTATGCCAATACATATACCTAAGTTATCAAGTAACCCATCTCAATCATGAGGAAACACAAGGATTATGAAATCAACGGATAACCACAACCTAGGTATATTCCCATACATATACCTAAATTATCAAGTAACCCATCTCAATCAAGAGGAAACACAAAGGTCAAAGACTCAGCTCAAACCAGGATTTTCATTATCGAAATCGTAACTACTGAAGAGCCCCGTCTCTGGAGTGTACAGTGGTCCTGTCACGACTCCGAGGTACTGCTCACTAACCTAAGACTGCTGAGTTACTCCTCTTGTCGAGTACTGTGGGCCTACTGCTACAACCAAGCGCTTCCCACCATGGGTCTGTGGCTACAACCAAGCTCTCCCCCTCATAGCCTCAAGAGGTACTCCTTCTGTTGAGTATCGCGGGTCTGCTGCTACAACCATGTGCTCCTCCGCCGTGGGTCTTCCGCTACAACCAAGTGCTCCCCACGGGGCTATTCGAAACACACCAAGTCGATCGGTCATGTAGTCGTCAGGTCTCAGCCGGCTACACGGTCTTTGTATTCTACATGCTCGTCTCTAGGAGGGTCCGCTCCACGAGATGCCAGTCGATACTACAAGTATCACAAGGTTCCACGAAGAAGTATCTTAAGGGACCGCATCGTCACAGGGGTCTCAACACAACAGAAGGCGCGTCAATCGAACGCCCGGTCTGTGAGTTACTAGCCTTTTCGTCCCCAAGGCCTGGTTGGTTTCGTGTGCGAACCAACCCGGCCGTAAGTCAACTCTACCCCGAACTCTCATAGGGTATACTCAAAGGGACTGTTTCTCAACGTGATCACCAACGCCGCTGACGGTTCGTCAAATGGACGTCCGATGTGAAAGATATCAGCTTTCCCGTTGCAAGGGCCCGGTTGGTACAATCCAACCCGGCCACTATCCAACAGCAAGCAAAACTCGGGAGAAGTATGCCATATGTTCCGTCTCATCAAGAGTAATTCAACGAGACAGACGGCGCGTCAATTGGACGCCCGGTCTGTGAGTTATTGGCTTTTTTCATTCCAGGGGCCCGGTTGGTTCCATGAGAGAACCAACCCGACCACACTCCGATGACATCCAAAGCTTGAGCAGAGTAAGCCAAAAGATCCGTCTCACATAGAGGAATCCATCAAAGTCAACAGCACGTCAATCGGACGTACGGATCTCAAGATATGAGTGTTTCTGCTCCGAGGGTGCGGTTAGTTTCGTGTACAAACCAACCCGGCCGAACCCCAAGTATTCTGAAACCCTAGGTGTAGTATACCAAAAAGACCGCCACGATCCAAGGATCCCATCGCCGCTAACGTCACGTCGTTCATAGGCTCGTATCACATGTTATGAGCAAAAGACCGAAAAGGTCTGGAAACGGGGGGGTATGGGCCCGGACCGACCCGGCCCGACCCCCCCGGGGTCGGTCCGAACCGGGTCAACCTGACCCGGGTCTGGGTCTGACCCGGTTTGGTGCGACCTGGCCCAGCCTGGCCTGGGAGCGACCCATCCGGCGGGTCGACTCGGCTCGGCTCGGCTCGGCTGAGCGGCCGAGCAAGGGGAGCTGCGTGGCGTGCTGCCCCCGTGGAAAGAGGAGTTGCGGTCCCGCGTGGGGGCCGTGCTTGGTCAGCGGATGCGGATCTGCCGCGTCCCATGTCTCGCCGGACCCGCGCGGGCGCGGGTCTGGTCGGCCACCTCCGCCGCGGCTTCAGCCGCGGTGGCTCCATCCAGCGGCTTGCCGGTGCGTCGCCGCCTCCGGCGCCGCCGGTGGATCCCGCGGGCCACCGGAGTTGCTCCGGTGGTCTGATTCCATTTCCGTCTGCACCGTAGCTCCTCCCAGGTCCCATTATTCACTTCCAGGCCCTCGAATCTTCATTGCGGCCCCGTTTGCCATCGTTCTCCATTTCGTGCACCAAGAACGAAAAAGTGAGGTGGGTTCGGACTTGTTCGTTAGTCCGCACCCACCGCATTAGCGGTTTTTAAAAAAACACAACAAACTTCTCGGGTATAAATCACAAAGATTTTTAAGAATCAAACCCCTACCTTGTCGAAGTCATTGAACATGCGTTCTTCGGGGAATTGATCGACGCAGAAGAAGAGGATCGTTGCGTCACGGAAGGGTGTCGCGTCGTCGTGGTATACGGCGTCGTGTCGACGATCTCTGAGGGGTAAAAAAACACACAGATTTAATTTACACGAATTAAATAAATGTAAAGTATAAAATCTTCAAAGGAATTTAAAAGATTCGTAAACTCCTACCTCAAACGGATGCTCGAAGATTGGTCGCGGAAGAAGGAACGTCGTAGAAGAACGTCGTAGGAGGAGAATCGTTGGCGTCGCGGAACACGGCGTCGCGTCGTCGATCTCCGAGGGTTCGGTGTTCTTCGTCACCTTTCGTCGAAGGTCGGCGTTCTTCGCGTTCTTCTTGTTCTTCACGTTCTTCCTGTTCTTTGCGATGGAGGATGAAGGACTTAAGGTTTCTGTCAAATCCTCTCAACGAACAACACTCAAGAAGAAAAGTGTTTGTCTTATTTTATTACATGCCAACAAACAAAAATTCTATGTTAAGTAACGAACCATTAATTTGATGAATTAATGGTACGACTTAACTACCAAATTAATAGGGGTGTTAAGAGTTTAAGAAAACGCCACAGTTGACTTTCGTTTAATAGGGGCTTTCGCGGGTGCGTTACTTAGCAGAAAAGAAACGGTGGGGCTCGTGCGGGCCCCACATCACAAATATCCTACCAAGAGGGTAGGATATTTTGGATTGAACCCTATCCGCTTCATCTTAGCTCAAGTGGCTTTAAGTGGCTTTAAGCAGCTTTAAGTGAAATAAAATAACGTTGTCACACCACTTTATTTTATTTTCATCACTTAACCCCCAAAAATTAAAAAAACACACATGAGCAAACGCAACTCCAAAAAAGGCATTTCTAAGAAAAAATCGGCGTTGTGATGCCATCGGTGCCCTCAGAATTTGATTCCGAGCACCGGTTCAAAAGATAGAAAAACCCGCTCATTCGTTCACTGAACGTACCTGAGCCTAAACTTCGGAAATCGATTCCAGGCACACCGGGCCTCGGAATCAGGCGCCGTCAAAATCTGCGTTCTTGTAAAATTCCAAAGAAAATTAAGAAAAAAATTTCCCTTGAAATTTCTGGGTCTTTACCTTACTCTCACCTCAGGGCTTTACGTCCTCGTAATGCTTTAACACAAACTAGGGTCACAAAAGCGGTACAGAGCACGCATCTGAGCCTTCCGCTCCCATGTGCTCACCTGGAGGTTCCTGTACTGTCAGATAAAGTGCACCTAAGGAATCGATGGTCCTCGTAGGATCTACTCCTGTCGATCCTTGATCCCCACTGGAACCTCCGTGAAAGACACCCTATCGCCATCGTCCAGCTCCCCAAGGTCGATGACATGCGTAGGATCGAGCACGTATCTCCTCAGTTGAGATATGTGGAAGTCTTCGTGCATCTGGTGCAACTGAGGTGGATGGGTCAAGCGGTAAACCACCCTGACTACCCAGCTGAGGACCTAGAAAGGTCCGTTGAACCTCGGAGATAACTTGTCGCCTTGGCCACATCTCTGTAAACCTCGTCGAGGTGAGACCCGTATAAGGACGTGATCGTCATCCTCGAACTCCATAGGTCTCCAAATCCTGTTTATAACTGGAACTCAAAATTACTGCTACCACAAGGGTAAGGTTGACCGACTCAAGAGTGATCGGTTGCACCCTCATGTGCATGAGTTACTCTGTGCTACCTGGGGTTTCCTTTTTTTTTCTCCGACCAAGGAAAACCCATTCTGACGTCGTAGTTAAACCACAACCTTTTTTCCTAATACCGTCAATTTGTGTATGAACTGTGATTTCCCAGTCCATACTCAAACCAACGTCGTAAGGCCTCAACGCTGCCACTAAGAGATTCCAACCGAAACTCTCTCCTCGAGGGTCTGACCACACTGTCGGCATAAGTGTGATTATCGAGTCTTCTCCCAAGGTATCTCCAGACGTGAGGGTCAAGTCCATGGCTTACTAGAAAATATAGGTCTGGGATAGGATTTGTGAAAGCAAGGAATGATTCATATCAATGTCTGTTACTACAGCAGCTAGTAGTGGACCCAGACTGTCCCTTGAATCATTTTCAGAGCCATCGGGTCACTCTCCCTGACCGCACGCAGCTCATAGTACAAAGACACGAATACAACCGCAACATGGAACTAGAAGTACAAGGGACGTATCAACTAGTTCCTCTCCTGTCCACCTACTCCCAGAGCTCTACTCCCTTGTCCACTGCTCGGCTGTTGCTCAACCACCTGCGGCTACTTCTAACTCGGTGGCTCCTCCAAAGCCTGCGGATCAACTAAACGAGGAGTCAGACAGTCACGTGCCAAGTGACCCTTTCCGCCTCATTCATAACACTTCCTGCTCCTCGTACGGCTGGCTGTAGTACTCTTGGACCTTTGCATCATCTGTCTACTGCCCACAGATGACTCGGCTACTGATCAAAAACCATGCGGTAAAGGCAGAAGCTCCTGTACACGCTCGGGGTGTAGAGCTACTGGCACAAACTCCACCCTGAAGAATATCTCGAAGTCTTCCCATGTGAAGGCCATCCCATCGCAAAACTAGAACATGTGCCTCCACCACCTTCCTTCTGTTGCTTGAAGAAGGATGGAAGCAAAGATCTCCATGAAGTCTGTCGGCGTCCCCACTAGCCTGAAGACTCTCACCACAGCCTCCATCCAATCCTCAGCCGCCTGCGGGTCCGTCTCTCCCTGGAACCTGGGTGGTCTCTGGCGCTGGAACTCGTGCAGCGCGCTCAAGTGGCGTGCATCGCCTACTGCTGGGGATGATGGCATCGGTGGCCCATCATATGGTATTACCGCTGGTGCCTCCACTGGTGCCTCAACTGCAAGAGGGACATGTACCTAAGCCTCGTCACTGGGCAGGTTGTCATTATGAACATACCTCTGGGCTCTAGCTGGTCGTCTGTGAAAATGAATCCTGAAAGAAATAACGTGACATGGTCAAACGATTATACCAGGTGAGCTGACCTGGTTTGAGCTGACATTTAAAAACTTCTGGAATCACACACGCAGTAAGTGTTTTCGTGCAGAGAGTCGGAAATCAGGTGTCAGGGTCCTGGTGTATGGATACGTCGGTTGCCCGCACCAACACTGGACTCCCTAAACTAAAAACCACACTTGGTACTCTTAACACTATTGCTTCATAGAAAGGAAAAAAAATATCAGAGTCCCAAGTTCTGCGGTAGAACCGAACTCCTTTGATACCAATTTTTCACGACCCGTCCTCGGGGCCCGTGCCGTGACTACCCCAAGCCCGCCTTCCATAGGCTAGGTGATGGCGACTAGCACCAAAGGCGTAAATCCCGATAACTGGGAAGGAATTGCCTTTATAAATGTAAACAAAACACCACAGAGTACAAGCGGAAGTAAAACAATAAGCACAAAGAGAACTGATGAAAGGTAAATGGGACAGAATACAAACCCAAAAGAAAGTACAACTACAGCTGAACAATGTACAACAGAAAAATACAACAGCTAGAAGGACGAAAGCGGCTCCTGGGTCATCCTCCTCAGATCCTACCTGAAGGGTAGGTACAGATGGCGCGGCTCCTAGATCATCCACCACAGATCCTAACTAAAGGGTAGGTACAGATAGCCTCCATAATGCTCTCGCCTGTCAACCTCCTCCGAGTGTCGTCTCACTATGAAGTCCACCTCTGGATACTGACTCGTCGTGTAGTCTACCTCCGGGTACCATACAGTCCTCGAACACTCGGCCTCCTTCAGCACTGCACGTCGTCTGCAACCAACACAATGAGGTGCAGGCATAGCCCGTGCAGGGGTGATTATAACGATACTCAGTAGGGACCCCGAGACCCTCAAGGTCTCACTAAAACCAACAAGGATAACTACAAAGAAGATCTCAACAGATATCCTCTACTTAGGTATATGCCCATACATATACCTATGTTATCAAGTAACCCATCTCAATCATGAGGAAACACAAGGATTATGGAATCAACAGATAACCACTACCCAGCTATATGCCCATACATATACCTAAGTTCTCAAGTAAACCATCTCAATCATGAGGAAACACAAAGGTCATAGACTTAGCTCAAACCCTGATTTTCATTATCGAAACCGTAACTGCTGAAGAGCCCCGTCTCCGGAGTGTACAGTGGTCCTGTCACGACTCCGAGGTACTGCTCACTAACCTAAGATTGCTGAGGCACTCCTCCTGTCAAGTATTGTGGGCCTACTGCTACAACCATGCGCTTCCCACCGTGGTTCTACCGCTACAACCAAGCACTCCCCCTCATAGCCTCAAGAGGTACTCCTTCTGTTGAGTACCTCGGGTCTGCCGCTACAACCAAGCGCTCATTCTCCGTGGGTCTGCCTCTACAACCAAGCGCTCTCGACTGGGCTATTCGAAACACATCGAGTTGACTGGTCAAGCCGCCGTCAGGTCTCATCCGGCTAAACGGTCTCCGTATTCCGCACAATCGTCTCCGGGAGGGTCCGCTCCACGAGCTTCCGGTCGATACTACATGTATTACAAGGTTCCACAAAGAAATATCTCAAGGGACCGCCTCATCACAGGGGTCTCAACACAACATACGGCGCGTCAATCGGATGCCCAGTCTGTGAGTTACTAGCCTTTTCGTCCCCGGCGCCTGGTTGGTTTCGTGTGTGAACCAACCCGGCCGTAACTCAACTGTACCCCGAACTCTCATAGGGTATACTGAAAGGGACCATTTCTCAACGTGATCACCAACGCCGCTGACGGTTCGTCAAACGGATGTCTGGTCTGAAAGATATCAGATTTCTCGTTCCAAGGGCCCGGTTGGTAAAATCCAACCCGGCCACTATCCAATAGAAACCAAAACTCGGGCGAAGTATGCCAAAAGTTCCTTCTCATCAAAAGGAATTCAACGAGACAGACGGCACGTCAATCGGACTCCTGGTCTGTGAGTTATTGGTTTTTTCGTTCCAGGGGCCCAGTTGGTTTCGTGAGTGAACCAACCCGACCGCACTCCGACGACATCCAAACCTCGAGCTAAGTAATCCAAAAGATCCGTCTCACATAGAGGAATCCATCAAAGTCAACGGCACGTCAATCGGACGTCCAGAGCTCAAGATATGAGTGTTTCCGCTCCGAGGGCCCGGTTGGTTTTGTGTACAAACCAACCCGTCCGAACCCCAAGTATTCTGAAACCCTAGGTGTAGTTACTGAAACGACCGTCTTGATCCAAGGATCACATCACCACTGACGGCGCGTCGTTCGGAGGCCCGTAGCTCAAGTTATGAGCAAAAGACCGAAATGGTCCGGAAACGGGGGGTCTGGGCCCGGACCGACCCAGCCCGACCCCCCCCCCCCCCCCTCGGTCGGCCCGAACCGGGTCGACCCGACCCGGTTTGGCGCGACGCGGCCCAGCCTGGGCGGCCTGGCCCGGCCAGGGCGGCCCGGCCCGGCCTGGGCGCGACCCGGCCGGCGGGTCGGCTCAGCTCGGCTCGGCTTTGCCGAGCGGCCGAGCAAGGGGAGCCGTGGGGCGTGCTGCCCCCGCAGGAAGAGGAGCCGCGGCCCCGCATGGGGCCGCACTTGGTCAGCGGACACGGCTCTGCCGCGTCCCGTGTCTTGCCGGACCCACGAAGTCGCAGGTCTGGTCGGCCGCTGCCGCTGTGGCTTCAGCTGCGGAGGCTCCATCCAGCGGCGCGCCGGGGCACCGCCGGTGGATTCCGCGGGCCACTGGAGTTGCTCCGATGGTCCGATTCCATTTTCGTATGCGCCGTAGCTCATCCCGGGTCACATTCTTCATTGTCAGGCCCTCGAATCGCCATTGCAGCCCCGTTTGTCATCGTCCGCTGTTTCGCGCACCAAGAACGAAAAAGTGCAGTGGGTTCGGACTTGTTCGTTAGTCCGCACCCACCGCGTTAGCGGTTTTAAAAAAAACACAACAAACGTCACTGGTATAAATCACAATGATTTTTAAGAATTAAACCCCTACCTTGTCAAAGTCGTTGACCATGCGTTCTTCGCGAAATTGATCATCGCGGAAGAAGAGGATCGTCGTGTCGCGAAAGGGGAGTCACGTCGTCGCGGTATACGGCGTCGCGTCGACGATCTCCGAGGGGTAAAGAAAACACACGAATTTAATTTACACGAATTAAATCCATGTCAAGTATAAAATCCACAAAGTAATTTAAACGATTTATAAACTCCTACCTCAAACGGATGCTCGAAGATTTTTCGCGGAAGATGGAACATTGCAGAAGAACGTCGCAGGAGGAGAATCGTTGGCGTCGTGGAACATGGCGTCGCATCGTCGATCTCTGAGGGTTCGGCGTTCTTCGTCGCCTTTCGTCGAAGGCCGACATTCTTCGTGTTCTTCACGTTCTTCGCGTTCTTCGCGTTCTTCGCGTTCTTCGCGTTCTTCGCGTTCTTCGCGTTCTTCGCGTTCTTCGCGTTCTTCGCGTTCTTCACATTCTTCGCGAAGGAGGATTAAGGACTTAAGGTTTCTGTTAAATCTCTCAATGAACAACACTCAAGAAGAAAAGTGTTGGTCTTATTTTATTACATGCCAACAAACGAAAATTCTATGTTAAGTAACGAACAATTAATTTGATGAAATAATGGTACGACTTAACTGCCCAATTAATAGGGGCATTAAGAGTTTAAGAAAATTCCCCAGTTGACTTTCGTTTAATAGGGGTTTTCACGGGTGCGTTACTTAGCAGAAAAGAAACGGTGGGGCTCGTGTGGGCCCCACCTCACAAATATCTTACCAAGAGGGTAGGATATTTTGGATTGCACCCTATCTGCTTCAACATAGCTCAAGTGGCTTTAAGTGGCTTTAAGCGGCTTTAAGTGAAATAAAATAAAGTTGTCGCACCACTTTATTTTATTTTCTTCACATAACCCCCAAAAATTAGAAAAACACACCCGAGCAAACACAACTATGGAAAAGGCATTTCTAAGCAAAAACTGGCACTGTGATTCCATCAGTGCCCTCAGAATTCGATTTCGAGCACCGGTTAAAAAGTTAGAAAAACCCGCTTGTTCGTTCACTGAACGTACCCGAGCCTAAACTTCGGAAATCGATTCCGGACACACCGGGGCTCCGAATCAGGCGCCGTCAGAAGCTTCATTCTGGTAAAATTCCAATGAAAATTACGAAAAAAAATTCCCTTGAAATTTCCTGGTCTTTACAACTTTTTTCATCGATACATCATTTACAGAATTTTAATCATGAAATAAATATAATTTTTATAAATTATATAAATATTTTTAACCATACAAATATATATACATATATATATATATAAATTAATTACATCATCGATGGAGACAGAAGTTCGTATGTATGCATGAACGTTGATTTCATTTCTTATTGTGAGTAACGAAATAAACATAAATAATATTTTATCATCTTATAATCATAATTATATAATAAAAATAATATATATTTATTATATATATCATTTTATCCTTCATTTTTATGTGGTGATGGAAAATGGACGACATCACTACGCGGAGGTAGTAGTCCACATGTATGCACGAGTGATAATTTCATTTCCCATTTGATGTAAAGGAGGTATAAAATGGTCATTACCTCAAAATAATAACATGAAAATATTTTTATTATAATTTATTTATCATTTTATTATACAATAGGTTTATAGTATATGTGATAAGAAATAAAATTGATGTACCTTGTTTAGATTTGTACCTATTATTTGAGAGACCCCCTTTATCTTACACCTTAACCATTCAGATATTGGTCTAAGTAGGTGAAGATGGATCTAGGATAAAGGGAGTTAATAGATTAATGTTTTTAGAAATGTTTTTTCTAATATATAAGTATTTTATTATGTGAATATGGTAAGAGAATGTGTTCCTTTTTATAATTGAGGGGAGGGAAACACATGTAATTACATAAAAGAGTTAAATAATATAATGTCACTTTCATGTGAAAGTGGATCCAATTGGCCATGAATTTAAATTTTGGGATACTATATGGTCAAAATAAAATTAAAAAATAAATATTCGATAAGTTTATGTGCCATTATTAACCTTCTCTCTCTATTTAAATCCACTCCATTTACCAGTAGACCCATTTTAACCTTAATGTGGTAACAAAATTTTATTATTTTTTCTATTCACTATGAATAAAAATTCAGTTTCCGCAATAAAATTATATTAAATTTTAGCATTAAAAATATTTAATATATTATATATTTTTCGATCCCTATAATTTGTAGAAATTTATATTCGAATATTTCCCAAAACACAAAAAAAAATTGGAAAAATGTACTTATAAAAACAAAACTAAATTTTATTTCATTTCATTCCTAGTAAAAACTATAAATTTATTTCTAAATATTAAATTGATTATATAATCTATAAATTTAATTAAGAATATTAATTATTAATTATTTCTATATTTATTTAAGATAATAAAATTAATTAATATAAAAAACATCAGAAAACATTATTCCTTTTTTCCTTTGAATGATTTATCTTCATTCCTAAAGAAAATGTTTCTAATTTAAAGATGATAATTAATTTATTCATATTAATAAAAAAATAAATTGAATTAAAATAATTTTCTAATAGTTATATGTACCTATTTTTTAGTTATAAATACAAAACATGTAGAAAAAACATTTTTTGAAAAAGAAATGTATTTTAATAATTAAATGATTTTATAAATTTTTATTCTTTAATAACAAAACATTATAATACATAACCATTATACATATATTTAATATCTATATTAATCATATTCATATATTCCAATTCAATTCTATGGTTATAAAGGTTTATTATATCGTCATTTATTTAGACTCGGGTTTGTGTTTAAAGCATGATATCAAATAACTCATGTTATTTCAAAGGAAATGTATATAAAATATTTGGGTGTTACATGGGTGGATGAATACTCCATACTTTATACTATCCTTTCTATGTGTATCCTAGGTTATGATAGTTTGAGATAGGTGTAATCATATTATCATAGTATTTGATGTATTAGAAGGCCCTATAAATTGGTGGGATGATGGGTACATGATGTAATTAAAGACCCTTTGGGGATAGATGGGGAGGAATATTGTGTATAGAAATAACCTATTGAGTATTGATGGGATGATGTTAAATGGTTGTGGGTTTACATAGTTTTAAGAGAGAATAATTTTTATGTCCTTCATGTTCCCAATACCCAATTGTACCAAATAAGCATTGGATGGATGAGGAGTGAGATGTGACAGTGTATATGGGATGATATGGACTATGGTTTTGTTATGAGTTATAGTTTTTATATGATATTTGGATTATAGTGTCTTGGGAGTTGAATGGATTGGGAGCATAATAAATTTAATTTTTGGGTGTGATAGTGAAAACCTAGTGGGATGTGGTTATAGGGTACATTTTTATTAAATTATTAAATAATATTTTACTATGATAGGATTTGGTAATTGGTGAGTGATCTTTAGTTAGGTTGGTTAGTAGTTAACCTTAAATATTTTAGTTAGTTATACTTATTGTCCCCTAATTCATTAGTAAACATCATTCATGTTTTCATAAGATATGATGATTATGTTCCTACTAAGTATAAATTTTATTCTCAACTCTATATATATAATCACTTTTTTAGGTGTCTTGGGAGATTTTTATTTCCAATGTTAATATTAATATCTTAGTTCTTGGGGTTGGTTGTGGAGTTTCTCCCTAGAACATTGTTTGGTATTTTATTTGGAAACTTGTGTTTTTTTTAAATTATTTATATTATAATTTTTATGGATCTTGATATATTTATATATGTTGTTGATTTGGTTATTTTATTTATGTACTCCTTGATTTATTAAGGAAATAATTACCATTTTCATATTTTATACCCTCGGATCTAGTCAACAACATGAGCCCCATTCAATGTGATACTTGGGGTCACATTAATCTTCAATGCAATCTGAAGAGGATTTCTTAGTAGGGTTAGGCCAAGAAATTAGATCTATTATTTTTTTTCTTATTTTTATATTAATATGTATTTATATAAAATCATTAATATTATCTCCAACATATTTTTTACATCAATCCCCTTATATTTCCAGACATCAATAATCTTTAAATCTGATCACATAAATTTTCATTTTATCATCTCTAAAACTCAAACATTTTCCTTCACATGATACTTGAATGATCATGGATTCTTTTCTCTAAAGTACCCACATCATTTTATCCATTTATTCATGATATAATTCATCAAAACATTATTGTTTTCTATATCATACTTACAACATGAATTATTTTGATCTATGAAAATTTTTTTACTGGTATATTTTATCATGGCATGATACTATCCTGTGCATCATTCCATAATAATACATAATATTCATGGTGTCACACTATTTCCGTAATCTCTATTACAACCTTATTTTCATCATGCACTATAGTTTGGCCATCTCTACTATGTTTTGAAACCATCTTAGTTTGTAGTATCAACTCCATCATGTATTTCATTCTTAGGTTACATCATGGTGTTATCTTGTTATATATGGTGTGTAGATAATCATCCCATCACTTATACTGAGTCCCAATATCTCTTTGAATCATTATGTAGTTTAACTCATTGAATAAATTCTCCCACATTTAACAAAAAAACTTCTTGAATTATCTTCCAAAACATAAAATTCTGAAATTATTTGTTTCTATTAGACTATTAAATATCATGTTTCAACCATTACGTATGATATTTTGACTCTTATTCATCACAATTAGTAAATATTCCATTAATAAATTTCTATTTAGGAACCCTAAAATAATATTATATGGATCAAACATATCTCACGAAGGCTTAGGAATTTTCAAACTTTTCTCACTAATCACATTTATATTTTTCCCTATGAACAATCATGCACCTCATATACTAGAAATTTACCTTACACATCAAAGTGTACATTAATCCTTTTACAAATTTCATCTATTCCTCTATAAAATTTATTTTACATATGGAATTCCATTTCAAATTCTTTTATTCTACTCATTGAATTACATTACATATTTTGAAAATGACTCATTCTTATTTAGATAACATCAAATACTTTTTAAATTTTAAATTTTCAAATAAATTTTTTTGGTATCTAAATTAATATTATATTTACATTTATTTATTTCCTTCAACATGAAAATTACCTTTATAGGGTGACTTAGGAAATTTCCAAATTTTTAACTCTTCAAAAGATTCAGGACCTCAATCTCTGAGTTTGTAACTCATTTCAAAACATCATCAAACCTTCATAGATCACCTATATAACTCATCACAACTCAAAAATTATCTAACATAATTTCTATAAAATATATAATTTTTCATTATTTATAATTTTATGTATGTAACATCCAATATTTGAATATAACCTTTTCCATAAGGATAAAATATATTTTAATTGGAATGATCTATGGACCTCTTTTTAGATTTTGAATTTAAAAATATTCGTGAATATAACATCCTTCTATATTAATTTTACACTGTGAAAATTTAAAATACCTTAAAACTATAATAATAAAGATTTTCATCATCTCCATGAATCCTTTAAAATCATTAAAAAAATAAAATATCATTAATTATCAGCAGTAACTCAATTAAAAATATTTTCCACGTAAATGGATATCAAAATGTATCTCTAATTGAGTATCACATGTTTTTCATATGAATAATTATAATAACTGACTAAGATGATTTAATTTTCTTCAATACTTCTTAATTTTTCACATCTCAACATATAATGACACTATACATGGGAACTTAGACTTCCATATCATCAATATACTTGTGTAGTCAAAACTAATTATATGTTCTTTTGGTTCAGTACATATTTCCACCATTCTTAATACCTTCATGATTATTCAAAACTAATACAATTGGAAAAAATGGGTACAATACATTATTAGATATAAATTATTTATAATTAAATATAATAATAATGTATGTGTATCTCAATATATCTTTGAGTAGTTTCTCCACATGGACCACTGATTGCGGTGTGGAAACATTGATATCTTGGTATTAATATATCCAGTGATCTTATCCATTCAAAATCATTATGGAATATCAATTTAACAATTTAATTAAATTATTCACTTTACCATATATTTTAATGTGAAACACTTATTCATGGGTCAATGTATACTTAACCCTCAAATTAGTACGACACTTAACTCACCTAGGGTGGTTCTCATGGTGCATTCCTCTTCCCCTTATCTCCTAGAATGCATCAATGTGGTTCAATAAACAACAATACCACACAATTTTTATTGCTTTAGGTGAACTCATTTTTGTGTAAGATTAAATCTATAGTATATTACCAAAATAATATTAACTCATTCCTCTAATATGTAACCTCACATTATAACCAACCAAATTACAATGTCAATTCTATTCCATGATATAAATCATTTTCTGTATTATAAATACTCAAGGTTTCTACCCTCTCACATTAGGTAAATAATTCCCTATATGAGATTATATTAAATTAGTTGTGTTATGTTGATATATTTCAAACCATGATTCGAAATCTATATTATAACTTTTCTCCTTTCAGACCTATACTTCCTCACTTGATTATAATTTTATTTAAACCCATACATTAGCAGGTTTCTAATAAATAAAATACATAAAAATTCCGACAACAGTAATAAATTTTTCTAAACAACATAAATCATAGCATGAATTAAATAAAAATATAATATAATCTCCTCTCCATAGGATAGAATAGTGATTGTTAAAGAACTCCATCCCTTAGGGAATGATCAATACAAAGATGACCATGTCTAAATTTTATTCAACTCAACTCATCTCATCTCCTCCTTTTTATCTTTAACTTCATGAGAAATATTAAAAATTTATTATCTCAAAGGTATCTTTAGTATCCCCCCCTCCCTTGTATTTGTTTTTCAATATACAAATTAAATACGAGACCTTCTCTAATCTTCAGCTTCCAACACCTCAAAAAACAGACTAATTTAAAATTCATCACATATAATATCATCATTAATAGTCATATGAAAGATAACATAGAGTACCAACCTTTGAAATAAGATATCTATTTTTATTTTCTACTTTTTTATAAAAATAAAATGGAATAAAATAGAGAAAACAACAATAAAAACCTATAGTGATTTTCAAGAAGAATGCAAGCCCAAAAATTTATCTTACATTATTAAAGGATTCATTTTTTAAGGTATCCTTCAAGATATTTATACCTTACTCCCTTGTTTCAACATATTCTAAAAAATATAATTGTATTTCACATTATTTTTAATGTAGACATACATGATGTAAATGTACATCAACCTCAAACATATCACCATATTTGTTAACAAGTTTATTGAACTTTGATTATCAAACCTAATCATGAATGGGTATTGAACATAAACTATCTGGTATTAAAGTTTTGAATTCATCCATGTCATTTGATTTGAGGCTTGTGATGCTACATCATACTCATATTTCATTTTACTAACTGTGAAAAAAATCGTGTCTTAGATCTCCATAGAAAACATAGTCCTTCAATAAATAATGCATATTCATAAGTAGAAAATCTATCACTCTCATCGTGTACCCAATATTCATTATAATATATACAAATATATAAGTATTTATATTTTTTATACATCAATAAAAAACCAATAATTCCATTCATGTATCACTAGATCTAATTTTTTCCATAAAACATGACACCTTCTGGTTGCATTGGAATCTTACATAATGTTTGACTGTAAAAATAGTGTCTATTAATCCCACATTCAAATATAGTAGGTATACAATGACACGTCAGATCTCAATTTGTTTCATATTCACCCTATCTTCATCAAAGGATAGCTTAGTGCTATAAAGCCTGTACCGAAGTTGTAAAGTCTCCTACTTAGAATCCGAAAGACCCCGAATCTATTTCGGGAAGGGAAAATATTCTAAAGTACTATAGAAGAACTATCACAAGGTATTATAGAAGTGCTATAGTAGTAGTGTAACTATATAAGCAGTAACACTATAATGGAATAGGTAATGTAGCATGAACTATAGAGGCGAGGTACTGTAACAGGTACTATAGCATCTCGGGTACTCTATTAGTATTATTCACCAGAGGGACCTTTGGGCCAAAATATGGGCTTTCCTGCTACTAGTCCTTCGAGCTATGTAATGGGTATCCCTCTAACTAGGAAAAAAGGGTTCTTTTCTCTACATTAATAATAAAATGAGGCTTCAAACCAAACCCTTTTAAAAAGGACATCTTTGTAAAATTTTCTGTAGGAGTGAAACCCTCTCTTGACTCCTCTATTTCAAACATGTTGAATAACTCATTAATATACTTATCCTACATGATATAGATAAAATTTTCAATATTTACAACTTGTAACCCTAAGATAGTTCCCAAAATCATCACAATACTCTTATTTTTTTCTTGAAAACAATTTGTCTTAAACTTACACAATTTTGATTATCATATCTTTGTCATCTCCCATTTGATAAATATTTGAACCAACCAAGACATTATTTAATTTCAGGCTCATTAATCTATTATTTTGGTTCAGATACCAAGATCTATATGATTGTTTGATCCTATAGAGTTTTTTCATTAGATTTCACACTAAATAACTGTCATCTTGAAATTTAAACCCTAATAGATTAATAATTGATTCCACTTACTCAATTTCAACACTAATTAAAGAATGATTTTTATTTATTTGGAAAAAAATTACTTCCATTTAGCATAGGTCACATGATATAATATGATTATTTTAAACCATATTCCTATAAAAAATGTATCATCAATTTCAATACCTTAAATTTGAGAGTATCCTTTGAAAATAAGATAATCTTTTTTCCATTAGACATTAATTTTCTCATTAATATTATTCAAAAAAATACTTTTCATTGATCACAATTTTTTTCCTTGGGATATGGCACAAATTCTAAAGTGTCATTATTCAAAAAAAAATCAGCTCTTCCTTTGATGTTCAAATCCAACACCCTTGTTGTAAGACCTCATCTACTCTCTTTTCTTCAACATATGAATTAATGTTAGTGTTATTCAAATTTATCAAGGTTATTTGGGTCTATAACCCTTGATACTATTTCAAATAATGTTTTCTATGTTGACATGTTTTCTAATTTATTGGTAAACTATGTTCTCTACACCTTCCGCATTGTTTTAATTTTATAACTCATAATGAAAAATATGAGAATCTATCAATATATCAAGAATCAATTCATGTTTTAATGCTCTATATTTTGGGATTAATCAAAATAATAATTGAGGATAAAAGATTTTTTAAGGAAATATGGTTTTCAAACCCAATTACACCAAATATATAAATAATCTTACTAGGATTATATCACTGGTGACATCTTTCATAGGTAGTGTACTCAGGAAATAATCCTTTATCTTCCCTCTCATACAACTTTACAAAAAGTATGGGATTCTAAATAACATCAAGTTATTCATATAAATATTCACACTGAACTACAAATAATGTAGTGTATTGAAAAAATTAGGTAGGTGTAGGAATCAATTTTGAATGTATAATTTTATTGATGTTTCTTATATTAAAAAACTTTTAACTTCTATGATCTAAATTTATCATTATTTGTCCAAAAATATTTCTCTCTTCCACTCAGCTACATTATTTTTTTGGGTGTGTGAGTGGAGATATATATTTATTCCTTATCCAATTATTTGAAATTTATACCCAAAATTATTCATTATTGTATTTTGATCCATTTTTGGAATAAAATATTCTCATGATATTACCTTTTTATTCTATAAATATCTATAAAAATATTTGAATTTCTAGAGAGATTGTGATTTCCTTGAAATAAAATATTTATATCCTACATGAAAAGTCATTAAATATCATAGAATGTTTACTGGAAATTTTTTACCTCAATATCACTGCCCCTTTAATAGTTGAATTCACTAAATTAAGAGTTTTTCGGGTTTAATTTTCATTGACTTGTGACACTTTCCCATGATTTTTCATTGTATCCTGACAACATGTGTTGTGTCATTCATGTTGAATCTTAGGGATATTTATCACTAATTCATTTTTAATTGGTATAGTCGTATATTTTTTCTTTATATTGTTAAGAGTTTAATTCCTAGGATGGTTTCACTAATTTATTTCCATAAAACATGAATTTTAGTCATTATAAATCTACAACAAGTAGTCATTTTTTTCACTGCAAATTCAATGTAACTATTACATTCTAAAATATTTTTATGAAACACTCATTTCCTTAAAGATCGCTTCATTTTTATTATCAAAAATCTAATAAATGGTAAAAATATTTTCATTCAAGAGGATAAAAATGGTAAAATTACTAGATTTATTATAAAAAGTCTTCATGTATCCAACACATTTCACATTGAGTGATTAAACATTTCAAAAACTGACATAACCCCTAACATATAGCTATATTATTTTCAGAATATTTGTTTATTGATCATGGGTGATGAGAAGCCACCACTATGGATCTATGGATTCTTCTTTTTAGTATCCTTCTAGGCCACCTGGTCCACCATTTCTCCCTCTTGATTATTCCTCCAATTGGAATATTTAAAATAATTATGATTCACCTGATCTACTATCATGGTATTATGTATTTTGGTTTTTTTTTCCAGTTTGATAACAACTCCCACGTGTCTCCTCAATAAAATAAAAAGAGTTTTTTAAATTGTATTATATAATTTAGAATTTCTCATGGTTAGCCTTGAGAAATTTTAGGTTCACACTGCCTCAAATAAATTCCTCTCCAAAATTAAGGGACTGGAAGATTATAACATATTGAATTATCTTATTTCTCATATACTCCAAATCTCCAAAAAAAATACTCAATGTAAAATATCCTTGGATATAAATTGTTTTATTAAAAATATACTCATTATTTTTTTCAATCTTATCATGCTTGTAATCCTTCTCCACTACACTAAAATTACCCTTTATATAGATCATGTAATCCTTAGCATTCAATAAATATTTTTCCTTATAATTCTCAATTTCATCAATGATTTGGGAATGTAGTGAATCATTCTTTTTTGGAGAAAAAATCACCATATTCTTTATTTTTTCACTACAGACTGAATTTAAATTTTATGGTCGAGTGTAAAAATATATTATTATTAGAACAATAATAAAATCATAGGGAATACATGTAATATTAGCTACATTATCCAATATTCCATAGGTTCTTTAAATATCATTTATTGAATTTTTGAAATCTATGGATTTGGAATTTCTCAAGGAATTAAAGTATCTAATAATATTTTCCATAAGAGCCTGAACTTCCTCATTTTTAGTAAATATATTTCATAAGGAATTACCAAGAATTTTATCCAATGATTTAGGAATTTCATGGAGATATCATGTCATTAATTTGAACTCAATATCCATCTCCGGAATATCATTAGCTATTGACTCATCAATTTATATTCAAAATAAATCATTCTTTATATTGAATTTATTTTTATCTCTTTAAAGTCACCTATTTTAATTCAAGAACACCATAGTATTTTCACTAATTTAATACTACTTTGTTGTATCCTCATCAATTTGTTCTTCATTGTTACCCCCTTTCACTTCTTCACTCAATAGATATTTGGGAAGATTTTATTTATCTATTAAGGATATTATATCTTAATCCACAAAGTATTCTTGTTCTCTTTCACATTCCACATAAAAATAAGTGGCTTCATGAAATAATAAAATATTTTTCAAATTTATTATATTGGATATTCTATTTACTTTATAAATTCTTTTCTTAGTAATTACTTCTATCTTGAGAATCTTTGATTATATATTGGTCTAATAATCCTTCTACTCTTATTAATCATTCAGAGTAAAACCTAATTGAAAAGTTGATAATAATTAAATAGATAAATAATTTAAATTTTATATTTACTATATATTTACCTTTTCCTCATTTCATTTATTTTTCAATAAAATAAAATAACTTCACAAAGTCTATGGAATCAAATGTCACCTCAATTTATTCTCCATGAGTCTTTTTTGACATTACATGATTTGAAATTTTTATTTCATTGAGTGATCTCTCTTTTCCTAATTTTACATTCAAAATTATGGTTTCCCCTTATAATCTCATAATTTATCAAAATAGTATGGAATTTTACAGTGATCCACTCATCTATATTTTGATCAAAAATGGATGAGGCCTTCACATTGAATTTATCTGGGATGATTCTCATCAACTCCTTCATGATGGTAGAATCATTATACTTTTCACTATAAATATGAATCAAAATCAATTATTTTCACTCAAATGAATAATTAATACACTTATTCATCTTTATTAATTTAGCCTGCAAATCATTTTTTTCATTTTCAAATGGCCGGTTTAAGGGGTTGCCGGTACCCAAACACCATTTCACCACATCCAGTAAATTCACCACATCCAAGGTAGAACCGCATTTCAAATTTCAAAAACAACTTCAAAATCCCCGCCATCCACATTGAGCCACGACCCAAGCGTCAACGTACACAGATCTCGAGCCGCTCACCTGCCACAATAGTCCATGTCTTCTCAGTCTGCACGCCATGCGAAGTCCACGCGATAGCCCGAGTCCACCGTCACGCGCCACCTTTCACCGGAGACGGAATCGTCATCACAATATCGAGCCGCGAGACTGCACCGCCCTGATCCGCTTGCCTACACCAGGTCTGAAACAATAACCGGGTCGCCGACGAGCTTCTCCGGCCTCTATTGACATCGCAACGCCATCATCCCTCTGACATCACCACTTCAACACCACTGGAATAATCACAATGGGAACTTTCACTCACAGACTATCAACAAATTCACCGGCGAGAACCGACCGCGCCGTCACCGTCACCATCGCCATCTCCAAATACAATGCCTCACCGACGGCACCAAAAGACACATAAACGATAGAAAAACAAATCCAAAACACCAGAACATCCATACTTCACCTCACCATGAGACGAGATGAAAGGAATACCCAAAAACCAATTCCGAATGGTTAGGAATCACAGAAACACCACCCAACCACACAAGCAACGCCCTGAATCTTAAGATCTCGCCGCCACCGACCAAAACGACTGCTTCAGACACGAAGAAACCCCAACACACTCACCTGAGAACGGCCGGGACCCCAAGCACCACCGACGTAAGAGTGAGACCATCAAACGCTGAGAAGCACACCACAGGACACCATCAACCTGCCGAGAACGAATCCAGGAGCGCTCCGAAGAGTATGCCGTCAATGGGAACCGATCTTACACCCACCGGACTGAACCAACAACCGCTGAAGCCCAAATTGATCTTGATGAGTATATAATCTATTCAATACCCTCTTCTTCTGTACTTAATGTATTTCATCTAATTTTATAAATATTTTATTTGTTAACTTAATTCTCATAACTCATGTAAAATATTTCAAGAAGAGTTATTTGAATAATTAATTCCCATTTATCCCATCATATTTGATATTCTTATTATAAAGTTATGTAAAGTTCATGTCAGATATAAGAATATTAACACCTTTCATAATGATATATGTAATGTCCAGGAAGAGTGTTATAAGATGCCAAACCATGATCTCTCTCTATTAAGGGAATAAATTTCCATCAAATATAGAACATTGAATCCCACAGATCTTAGCATATCTCAACATGTCTTAGAAATTCCTTATGGCATGTCCCATATATTATGTTATGGAACAATTAATTTTTCTATAAAAATATATCCACAAATCATCTATATCAAAGCTCATTACAATATTGAACCTTCATTTTAGAATGGTCTTTTATACATCACTAAATATTTCAAAGTGATCTCTTGGTTTATAGTATAACATCCACTTGACCACCAAAATAGTGAAACACTAAATTCTCTTAGGGCAGTATTTATGGTGTAGTACTCTTCTAGTTATATCCTTAGATGCATCGTTATGTTGTAATCATCTATGTTGTGGAAATATTATCTTTTCTTCAGAAAACTTCTTCCTCGCATCATATTAACAACATATCACTATAAGGACTAGGCCTTAAACATTACATAATCTAGATATTTCAGCTAGATTTTACTTCTCTACATTCCCAAAGATATTTTTAGTTTAAATATTTATAAAGATGGGAAAAAACTCATACATATCAACCCACAATAATGCAAAAGTGGGTACCAATAAAACTGTATCCATTTCATCTAAAACATAAAATTTTTAACCCAAAACAACAAAATGATTACATTGAAAAATATAAAAAACATTTAAATTTGCTTTCTTATTTCCCTTAAAAATTCTTATAACCAATGAAAATTTTTTAAAAATGTTGGATGAGCATAAAAATATCATTAAGGGATATAAAAATAAGGAAAGAAACCATTATTCCATCAATACTTATAAACGTATGAAATAATTTCACAAAGACATACATCTCACATATATATACTTACTTTTTGAAACATGGGATTTTCATAAAACATTAAAGAACACATATATAAATCCATATAGGTATATGGGGGAAATAATTTCTTAATATAGTAACCTTCATGACTACCTTATTATTTTTAACCCTTGTGGATACCTTACAATATAACTCTCATGGATACCTTATTGTTTAACCATTTTAGTTACACTTGTAGTAACCATACGGCTGACATACAAATTTCACATACCCAATTCATTGGAGATATATATAGGTCCCACCATAAATCATAAAAAAATCACAAGAAAAAGAACGAAATCATAAAATATGAATATTTTCTTAAAAAGTTTTCTCTTGAAATTCGTAAAATATAATTTTAAAATAGTATTTTTAAATAAAATTCCCTTAAAATATCATATAATTGATGAGATAATTAATAGAAAAAAATAATATGTATATAAAATGTAAATACACATAATAAAATATAATATATAAAAATATTCATTACACAATTATTTTCAGTTCCATATTATTTATGTAGTAGGATTTTAACCGAAGGAATGGAAATTGGGTTAATAATTCCCTTACAAATATCATATAATTGATGACAGAATTAATAGAATGAAATTAATATGTGTATACATTGTAAATTCACATAATACATAAAAATATGAAAAAAATTTCATTATAAAAATATTCATAGTGCCATATAATCAGTCAAGTAGGATTTTAACCCAGAGAATGGAAATTCGGTTAAGAATTATCTTCCCCCTGGTTCGTCTTACTTCAAACTTGTTTAAACCTCATATTGATCTCTTCTCCTTGAGATCCTCTTTCAAGCCTTTGGTTTTGGCCTTTTAGTGAGACCAAAAGGTCTTGGATGTGGGTAAGATACTTTGAAAGTGGATTGGGTAGAACATAAAAAATGAACAAAGCTTGAGATGTGTGAGAGGAAGAGGGGGTGATGGTGGTATTTATTGTGGAGGAGAAGAGTGGTTCTAAATTATTTTGATCATTAGTTTAATATTTTTTTCATGAAAATTGATATTCTTGATTCATGAGACCAAAATCTGTCATAGGTTCAAGTTACTTTAAACCAATATCCATTTACATCATCCATGACTCAAGAATGATGTAAAAATTCATTTATTTATAATATTTCATAATTATTGAATATCATTGTTCACCAAAAAAATCACGTATTTCAGAAAAAATACCAAAATTTCACCCCAAACATTTTTCAACATGTAAAATTAGAAAATGAACTCCATTTTTTGAAAATATTTTTCTAAATATGATTTATTTTATTTTTAAATAAAATCATAATTCATTCAAAAAAATAACAATTTAAAAATTTTATCTCATTTTGTATCACTTTGAAAAATAAAACAAGATCTCATTATCTTATAAACTTATGAAAATAAAATAATAATATGATATACTATTCATAATGGTAATTTTACTATTCATATTTCTATTCATATGGGTATGTTACTATTTACCAAAAATGAATTTGGTTTTATCATACTCCAAATAACTTACTGATCGCAACAGTGTATGTATATTTTGAAAAATAAAAAACACAGAAGTAGAAAAATATATGTTTAATAGATATTTTACAACTATATAATTAAAACAAATTGTTTTCATGCATTTTAATTTATTTTTAAAACCTTGCGGTGTTACATTCTCCCCAGCTTCTGAAAATTGAACCCTCGAATCTTTATTTACTTATTAAAAAAGTGAGGGTACCTTTACCTAATAACATATTCATATTCCTATGTTTCTTCCTAAACCATGTGGTTTCTCCACAAAACAATTACCTAGTGGATTACCTAATTCATCAATACATGGTCTCTTAAATCTAGAATCTGAATTGGTTTCTCTTTATAAGAAATTTTCACTTCCAGGTGAACTGCTTATGTACTCAAGACATGAGATGAATCTGGAACATACATTCTAAACATCCAAACATGAAAAAAATTGTGTACCTGAGATAAAATTAGAGGAAAATGTAATCTATAAGAAATTTTTCCTACTTTTTCTTGGATTTCATATGATACAATAAAATGTGGACTCAGATTTATTTCTTTCCAAAATTCATAACACTTTTCCATGGTGAGATTCTAAGAAAAACATGATCACCTACCTCAAAAGAAAAGTATTTACTTCTATTAACAATATAACTTTTATGTCCTATAGAATCTATCATCATGTGTTTTTACATCATCTTCAGTTTCTCGGCAGCTTCCTCCACTATTTTGGTCCCATCAACATCATTTCCCCGACTTTATCTAAAAAAGCTGGTGTTCGACACTGCTTCCAAAATAATTCCTCAATAGCTGCAATATTTATAAAAGAATAAAAACTACTATTATAAGAAAATTTAACAAAAGAAAGATGTTGATCCCAACATCCCTTGTAGTACATCGAATGAGCTCTAAGAATATCTTCCAAAATATGAATTGTTCATTCTGACTGCTCATTTGATTTAGGATGAAATGTTGTACGGAAATTTAATTTTGTTTCCAATGAATTTTTAAGTCCTTTCCAAAAGATAAAAGTGAACCTTGGATCATGGTCAGATTCAATGGAAAGAGGAACTCCCTATAGCCTACCAATCACCTTAAGGTTAAGTCAAGAAAGCTGATCCAATGACAGAGTATCTTGAATGAGTATATTTAGTCAGTTGATCTACAATAACACAATTGACATTATTACCTCGAGAAGTCTTTGATACTCCCACAACGAAGTCCATGGATAAATTTTTCCATTTACACTATGGAATTGGAAAAGGATGAATCATACTCGTTGGTAAATGGTACTCTAATTTAACCTATTGACATGTAAATCATTTCATAGTAAAATATTAAATCTTTATTTTCATTCCATCCCACCAGTAATACTCCAGATGATCTATGTACATATTTGTGCTGCCATAATAAACTGAAAACATAGAACTATGAGCATCAGACAACAATTCATTCTTCAGATGAGAATCATAAGAAATACATAATATATTTCAAAATCCTAGAACAAACTCTTTATCAATGTTAATTTCTAAAAAATATCCATTTTTACCAATTATACCTTTTTCTGTAACTCCCCATATTCCTTTTGTGCTTGGATAATTCGGTCTGACAAAGATGACTGTACAGAAACCTGAGACAAAATAGAGGAATTTCTTGCACCAACAACTTCCAATACAAAATTCATCAGATCATTAATCAAAGTTTCTTATTCCTATTTTCAACAAAATTAATGATGCATGATGTTTTAGACTCAAGGAATCTTGCACAATGTTTGCTTTTCTAGGATAGTAATTGATCATGCAATAATAATTTTTTATAAAATCAAGCCATCTTTTCCACCACATGTTTAATTCATTTTGAGTTACTATATACTTTAAATATTTTTGGTTAGTATATATTTGACATTTGGATCTGTATAAATGATTCATCCAAATTTTCAAATCAAAAACCACAACAACAAAAATTCCAAATCATATGTGTGATAATTTTACTAATGAGGGTTTTTTGTCTTGCAGAATAAACAATTACCTAAACATTCTAAATCAGAACACAACCAATTCCCTTTAATGAAGCATCATTATAGATGAAAAAAATCGACATTTCTAGAAGGTAGGCTCAGAACTGGAGCATTCACCAATCATATTTTCAATTTCTGAAAAAAATCATCACATTCTTGTGTCCAGATAAATTTAATTCCTTTTCATGTTAACTTAGTTAGTGAAATAGATAACCATGAAATATTTTTAGTAAAACTCTGGAAATAGACTTCCAAACCAAGAACACAATGACTCCTAGTAATATTTGTGGGACTTTCCCATTCTTCAAAAACATTATTTTTAGTAGGGTTAGCAGTTATTCCATATTTAGAGACAATGTAACCAAGGAAAGAAATTTTTTGTAACCAAAATTCACACTTGCTGGATTTCCCATATAGATTCTTTTCTTTTAATGTTTTCAAAACAACCCTTAAATTTTTTCATGCTCCTGTTTACTTCAAGAATATACCATAATCTCATTAATTAACACAATCACAAACTTATCCAAGAACTCCTGAAATATTCTATTTATAATATCCATGTATATAATAGGTCCATTAGTTAACCTAAATGGAATAAAAACATGTTCATAATGACCAAATCTTGTATGGAATGTTGTTTTTGGAATTTCATCATTCTTCACCTTCAACTGATGGTATCCAGTTCTCAAGTCAATCTTGGAAAAATGATGAGCTCCTGGGAGCTAATCAAACTAGTCATCAATGAGCGGCGAAGGATACTATTTCTTAATAGTAATGTTTTTCAATGATCTATAATCAATGAATAGTCTCATGGAACCATATTTCTTTTTAATGAAGAAAATAAGATCTCCCCATGGTGAAATTCTATGACGAATAAATCATTTATCAAGCCACTCATACAATTAATTTTAAAATTCAAGAAGTTTCATTTGATATGGGGGCTTTGAAATTGGGTTAGAATCAAGAAATAAGTCAATTGTGAATTCAACTTCATGATAAGGTATAACACCGTGTAACTCATCATGAAAAACATCTAGGTATTAATTTACCATTGGCATATCATTAATCTAAACAGGTCCCTTATTTTCAACAATATGAGAAATATAACTTTGATTTTCATCTTTCAACAGTTTCTCATCTTCTTGATATGTTATCAGTTGTATCGGTTCATTCGAGTATACAAATTAAAACTCTTTTAGAAAAAACAGCTTCTTTATCTGTACAATCAATCTTATCATGATAAACAGAAAGCAAATCCTTACACAGAATGAAATCAAACTCTACTAGGGGGAAAAATGTTTTTAGGTAATTACTTTCTTTTAATAACAATAAGAAGATTCTTAAAATGTATTTTTTTCTATAAAATTTTCCTTTGTTTCATCACAATATGTTTTAGTCTCATTTTTTAGGTGATATATCTAATTTACTGGAAAATATCTCTTAAAAAAGGAATGTGTTGGCCCCGTATCAAACAATACATTAGAAAATTCTGAGTATATATACAAAGTACCTGATACCACTTCATTTGATGCAATGGAATCTACTGGCGTGGTCGCAAAGGATCTCACTATATCATTCTTCTTATATTCTGGCAGTTTCCCATCATTCAGATCTTTTTTTGGGAAGGTATTTTTATAATGACCAATCTCACCACATTTGAAACACATTAAGGTTAACTTATTAGGATTAATTATAAGATCATTTTCATTATATATCAGAAAATATAACCAAAATTATCACATCGAAAACACTTCCCAATTTTAGTAATTCATTCCCCAGTGTGATTTTTACCACACATTTCACAAACTAGAAACTAAAATTTCTTACCATTAGATTTATGTGATTGATTATTACCCTTTATTTTTAATTTGGACTTCTTATTAACATTGATCTCAAATTACACATGCTCATCATGGAATTTCATTTTTACCATCTTATCAGATCAGACAAGATTCTCAAAACTTTTGAACTCTTGGGAGTCCAATTTCTTTTAATATCTTTGCTTCAATCCTATGTAAAAATTGTTGTGTTTTCAATCGAGATCCCTAATAAGATTTGGAGAATACCTTGCGAGTCTGGTGATGTTTTCTTGATAAACGACCACTGAATCTTTCTCTCTTTCCCTCAATTCATGTAATTTCTTATCCATCCTATGTTAAACAACCTTAAGAAAATATTTTTCAAGGAAAATCCTATTTAATTATTCCCACTCTTGCTTCAATCTTCTCTTTATCCCTGATATTCTTGACCATTAACCACCACTGATTAGATCCACCATCAAAATGATAAATGTAAAGAGTAACCGTTTGATCATCTCAATAAACCAAAACATGAAATATCTTTTCATGGTCTTTAATCCATCCTTCAGCTACTAGTGGGCCAGAAGATCCACTAAAAGCATGAAGGTGTTGGCTCATAAAATATTTCACTATCATCATGATCCTTCGTGGTAGCTCAGATTTTTCTTCATCATGGATTTCACCTCCATTTATTTCCCAATTCAATTGATCCATTATTGTTACAAACTAATGAGTTCTAATTCCCAATATTCTCGATTGCAGACTCAAAAATATAGCAACCACTCGGTTCCTTACAACTTCAGTATCCCCATTTAATCTATGGAAAACCATTCAGAACAGACATATCATAGATGAAGCAACATATTAATCTTTAATGTTATACCATTTAAACATAAACATATTGTAAAAATAATTTTTGGTATTATTTTAACATCATACTAACTTCTAAAGTTATGAAAATCATGCTCTAATTCCAACTATAAAGACCTAAAATTTAACATTACATAATCTTTATATTTCAACTAGATTTTACTTCTCTGTATTTCCAATGATATTTCCAGTTTAGAGTTTTATAATGTTAGAAAATAACTCATTAATATCACCGCATAAGAAAACAAAAGTGTTTACCATTAAAACAATATTCATTTCTTCTAAAACATAAAACTTTTAACACAAAACACCAATATGATTTCTTTGAAAAATATTCAAAACATTTAACTTGACTACCTTCCTTCTCTTAAACATCATTATAACCTCTAAAAAACATATAAAAACATGGGATGAGAAAAAAAATATTAGTAAGGGATATAAAAATAATGAAGGAATACATTAGTCTTTGAGCACTAATAAACATATGAAATCATTTCACAAAGACATACTTATCAACCATATATATGTACTTTGTGAAGCATGATATTTCCATAAAACATATATATAAATCCATAAAGGTATTAGGGGGAATTAATTATTGAATATTGTAACCCTTATGGATACTTTATGATTTGTAAACCTCACAGCTAACTTAAAATGTAACCCTCATAGATACCTTATAGTTTAACCATCGCAGTTATACTTAGAGTAACCAAACGGTTGGCGTCCAACTTACACAAAAAAATGATTTGGAAGGAGATATAGTTCTCACCTTTTATCAAAAAAATTCCCAAGAACCAAAACATAATCATAAAACATGAATAATTTCATTAAAACATTTCCTTTGAAATTCATATTATAAAATTTTCAAAGACCATTTTTAATGAAATGTCCCTTAAAAATATCATTTAATTGATGATAGAATAAATACAGTAAAAGTAATTTTTATATACAATGTAAATACATATAATAAAATATAATATAAACTAATATTAAGTACAAAATAATTCATAGTACCATATAATCAATGATGTAGGATTTTAACCCAAATAATGGATATTGGGTTAAGAATTCCATTACAAATATTATATAATTTATGAGAGAATTAATAGAACAAAAGATATATGTTTATACACTATAAATCCACATAATACAACATAATATTAACAAATATTCAATAAAAAATATTTTATGTACCATATAAAAAATGATGTGTGAGTTTAACCCAAATAATGTAAATTGGGTTATGAATTCCCTTACCTCTGGTTCGTCTTACATCAAACTCGTTTAAACCTCATCTTGATCTATTCTCCATGAGATCATATTTAACGCCTTTGGTTTTGGACTTTTGGTGAGACCGGAAGATCTATGATGTGGGAAAGATCCTTGGGAAGAGGATTCGGTAGATCATAGATAATGCACAAAGGTTGAGAGGTGTGAGAGGAAGAGGGGGTTAGGGGGTAATTATAGTGGAGGATAGGAGGGGTTTCAATTATTTTAATAATTAGTTTAATATTTTTGATCAAGAATATGAATATTCATGATTCACGTGACAAATAATTGTAATAAGTGCATGTGAGTTCGAACCAATGGCCATTTACATCATCCACGACTCAAGAATGATGCAGAGATTCGTTTTTTTATCAAATTTTTTAATTATTGAATTTCATTGTTTACCAAAATTTCAATTATTTCATAAAAACCCAAAACTTCACCGCAACCATTTTTTGACATGTTGAATTCAGAAATGAACTTCATTTTTTAAAAATAATTTTTTATATATGATTAATTTCATTTTCTTAATCAATATTCATTCCAAAAAATAACAATTAAAAAACTATAACTCATTTTATATCACTTTGAAAAATTAAAAAAGATATCATTATCTTATAACCCTATGAAAATAAAATAATAATAATAAAAAAATTTATTCATAAGGTTCATATTAAAATTCATATGGGTATGTTACTATTTACCAAAATTCAATTTGGTTCTATTTTACTTCAAATACCTTTCCAATCGTAACCGTGTATATCATTTTTTTAAATTAAAAATATAGAAGTAGAAAAATTGTGTTTAACATATAGTTTGAAACTATCACTTTAAAATGAAGTGTTTTCATGTGTTTTAATTATTTTTAAAAACCTTGTGGTGTTACAAGCACAACCCTCACATATATATGACCCTTTCCCAAAAAATTCATCACCACAGAACAATCTACCCGATTTTAGTGCCATCTATCACATATGAGGTTAATCCATTCTTATATAGTAATAAGTCAATGTTGTTTCCCTTTATTATTAGGTAAATTCCACCTTGATTCATGTTAACATGTATAATTTGTGATTTGGTCATTTCTTTATCATACTAATTTGAAATCTACAACAAAACGTCACACCATTCATTCATATGAATCTCAACTCAACTATAAGTTGTTCTGAATCATCTATGATCATGTTTCTAATAAATAACATATAAAAAGGTCCAAAAATCCTGATTAAATTATTCTAAAGAATTAATTACTGATATAAATTCAATAAAAAGGTGTAACATTCCAACCTGGGTGCCACGCAATAGTGCCCCGAGCCAGTCTGCCACAAGACATTAGGCACGCCACCCCGTATGCTAGAGGTTGCCGACTAGAAGCGAGGGTCTAGTAAGTCTATCATGGGGTGACTATACCCTCTTTTATTAGAGTAGAAACTAACAGAAATAATAAACAACAGTGGAAGAAAATATAAATACAAACAAACCAATATCTAAAGATTATGAAGTATGAAAATACAATATCAAACTGAAACAGAAAACATGTCATGTTGAAGTGCATGTTAGGTACCTAAAATGAAAACTGAAAAGTAAAGACATTGATGCCACCCAAGTGGGTCCCGATCCGTGTCTAGTCCCCTCAACATTCTCCATCCCAATTCAACCATCTAACTCAGGGTCTTTCCCCTTAACTTATCCAAAAAAACAAAAAAATAGCCTACTTGGGTATCGATCAGGCAGCCCGAGTAGGTGTGATTACAACTTAGTAGGCCACAACCAAGGACATCTAAAACAAATCCAGTCAATGATAGTGTATGCAGTTTTATAAAAACTAGAAATAAAGAAAATGGTTTACATTTGTTCAATTGTCTCTTATTTAACCGCATGAACCTATGGGTTCAGATGGACACCAGCAACTCAATACCTTCTTCGACCCATGCCAGAGTCTGAACCATTTTACATTATCAATTCACAGTTAATTTAAACCAACATGTTTTCATTGACCATTTCAATTCAATTAATATCACCTCTAATTATAACCTTCGTCCAATGTCAATTACTGGGTGTAGAATGCCATGTCTAGCACCCTCGTGAGTATTTGGAGCATCAGTCCATGTCTCACAACCCATGGGTATTTAGAGCCTTAGTCTATGTCTCATAAAATATTATTTGCAAGCCTATTAGGTGTATAATTCCATGTCTATCACCCTATGAGTATTTGGAGCATCAGCCTTGTCTCACAACTCATATCTCAATCAAGAACATATATCACATATATCACATTATTCAAGATTAATAAACATTAATATTTTATCACAAAATCACATGTCATAGGTATCACAACATCACTATAATTAATTAAATAACTAATAAATCACAACATCAGATTATTTAATTCAATTATTAATTAATTACATAGTCCCATTAATTAATTTGAAAATTAATTAATCATAATACCACATTAAGTATTTTAACAATTAATTAATTACATAGTCACCTTTATTTATTTAATAACTAATTAATCACATCGACGCGTTAATTATTTAAACAATAAATTAATAATATCATCACATTAATTAATTTAACAGTTAATTAATCCATATCCACAACTCAAAATCTCATAATTAATTCTACAATTAATTATCTCATTCATAATATCAATATATTATAATTAATTATATAATTAATTATCTCATATCTTCTATTTCAAAATCACATAATTAATTGAAAAAATTATTTTTAAACTTACAAATCTCATTACCTCATAATTAAATCAACCATTAATCATTCGACCATGTCAATTCAACATCTCAACCATCCACATTAATTAATTTATCAATTTTTTAACCCAATTAATTCAATTGCACCTTCACAATAGTTATCATTAATTAATTTACCAATTAATTAATCTAACTCTTTAAATTGATTCAACACAGTAATCTCCATTAATTAATTCTTCAATTAATTAATATTCCTCATCCAATTATTATAACACAACAATTATTATTAATTAATTTGACAATTAATTAACCTTACTCAATAAATTGTATCAACCCATCAATTCCTGTTAATTAATTGTCTAATTAATTAGTGTAACTCAAAAATCATAAAATTGCATCCATTAATTTATTTTCCAATTAATTAATTCAGAATATCTTCATTAGCTAATTCCTCAATTAATTAATCTAACTCATTCCTTTAGTTAATTTACCATTTCATTTTCCATGTTTTTTAATTAATTAAAAATTAATTAATTCACATTCAACCCCCTCTTCATTTAATCCACCAGGTAATTTTTTCCATCAATTCCATTATCAAGTTCAACAGTTTAATAACTAAGTAACTTAAATTCATTAATTCATAAATTAATTATTTAAACCAACAAAATTAATTAATCATATCATGACCTTTAATAAATTTCAAAATTATTTAAGCAATTTCACCATTACAAAATCCTCATAATTAATGTATTAATTAATTATTAAATACAACTAAATTAATTAATCACATCATGACTGTTAATTAATTTAAAAATTAATTAACCAAATTCACCCACACCAAATCCTCATAATTAATTTATCAATTAATTATTTAAATGATCCAATTCGATTCCAAATTTCACAATCCCCCCAAATTAATTAATTTACCTAATTAATTAATTGTGTTTAGTTAAACTCAATTGTTAATCGTAATATAAAATTTCGACAATTGCATACGCATAAATTAATCAAGACTATGGGAATAGAATTTAAACCAACTACCTCAAATATGATGAACACTCTATATGAATCTAACATCACTAACGGCGCATTATTCCGATGACTATCGAATGAGAAATTAAATAAATTAGAAAAAAAAATTTAATAAAAATATGCTCAAAATACTTCATTTTCTATGATATCAATTTTGATATGCACCATAATCTTATTAATATAAATCCAATAAAACTGGCGGCACATTAATCTGATCAATATAAAATAAAATATTTGTTATTGAAGTTTGGTTCGAGTAAAAATGGAGAATGGACAAACTCCCTAAAAACACATGTTATCAGCTCATAAATATTTTATGATAATATCATATTTATTTATCAGGTAATAACTCCATATTATTTCATTATAAATATATTATATATTATTATGCAATGAAAAAAATTATAGTTGTTGAAACATTATTTTATCAAATCATATATTGATAATTTCTTTTAAAAAAATCCATGAAATCACTATTGGAAAAACAAAATTATTATTTATAAAAAAATAATCTTTTTACCTTTTTTCCATCCATTTTTTTAAAAGATTTATTATTAAAGGATATAAATCTATAGTGAATTAAAGAAATTAAAAAATCAAAAATAAGACACACTTGGTTGCATAAAAGGTTTCGGCACACAGCAAGGTGGTGTTTCAAGGGGGTAGCGCACTGGGTTTCCACAGAGGAAGAGGGGGAGTCCCGACCTACCCAAGTAAGGTTGCGTGAAGAGCGTGTCATGTTTAACTTGATTCTAATGCACTAATATCACAAGAACAAATGAAGGTCATGTCTATTAATAAATCCCATGCACATGCCTCCGCCCAAGAACCAAAAGCACCATTAATCCGCTCCTTAAACTGAAACAATTAATTAGGAGTGTTTCATTTCATCTCATTAAGTTATTTCAATTTTTAAAACATCAAAGACATTTGAAATTTTAACGGTTTAGAATTCATCTGGCATTAAAAAATGGTAGAAACCCATTAATATAGAAGATGAATAGTTTTTGTTGATTTATAATAAAATAGATAATTTAATTATTTAACATGAAAATCAAATAATCTCAAACGTCCATTAAGAATAATAATTATGCCTGGAATAGAGTAATCACATCATTTCTGGCCCAAAGGAGGTCTCGGATTTCTCAAACGATGAACCGTTTGTGAGATATTTATGATTTAATACATAAAAGGGAATAAATAAATAATAAAAAACTATATTTTTGTGAGTGACGTGTCAAAATGCACATTGCATACTAATGTTATACCTCATCTAGGGTAAACCCCCAGTTTTGGGCACATCGTTGGTCTCATAATTCTCGTATGGCGTACTTTTTGTGACATATTTATTATTTATTCTTTAAAAAATGGAATAATTAATTATTTAAAATTGAAGTGTTATTTCTTGTGAGTGAGGCATCCAAATGCTTGAAGTGAAAAAGTTTTATAACTTTTCTATGGTAAACCCCTAATTCTGAACCCATTGGTGGTCTCATAATTCTCAAAGGATGCACCATTTGAGAGATATTGAATTATTTTTAAGAAAATAATACATTAAATCTTATTTAATAACATTAAATCACGAGCGAGATATCCAAACGCCTGATACCTACATATGTCATACCCTACCTAGGGTAAACACCATGATTTATATCTAAAAGTGGTCTTAGATTTGTTTTTTATACGATGAAACATTTAATAGTTATTCAATTATTTTTGAATAAATTTTCCACGCTTACTATAATATAATTAATATTTTTATTTCACCTTCACCGAGGCTTTACGGGTCTCGGAATCTCGCACTATCCAATGTATGACTCTGAAAATGTTCCAATAAAAATATTACAATGTCTTAACTGGGAATTATTTATCATATTAGTATTTAAAAATTTATTAATTTCTTTTTCAAATAAAATAATTCTTTTTTCCACAAAATGTTTTTATAATCTCTAAAAAGTAATAACTAAAAGGAAAACATATTTGGAGAAAGGATGGAATCTTACAAAAGGCCATGGAAACATCTAACCTATAACAAAAAAGACATGGTCAAAAAGAAGTCACCCAAAAAAGTGCTCCACAACATGGGTTACCAATAAAAAGGAAAATTCCTTGATTATAACTAAAATAAGACATACAACCAAAATAAGAAAGGTGGTTGAAAAATAAATAAAATAAAAAACCATAAAATCCAAACCAAACCAGCTAAACCAAAATGTATGGAAATTATAGACTAATAAATTGATATATGGCCATCTTTGACCTCCAAAGCAACCCACTACAAAGGAAACAATGAAAATATAAGCTTACATACTACAATATACTGTTCCCTTTACATGGATCCTGCAATAAAACATCTACAATCACCCAAATTTAAATATTGATTGTGAGTACAAATCCCATTATCATAAAACCATAGAGTCCATACAGGGTATAATAACAATAATTCACTGGTTCTAGATTTTAAAAAAAAATAAGGTTTTATAATAAATTTTCATATATGAAGTCCCATATGTAGATCATCTATTTTTGGATTCCCAAAAAAGCCTATCATATTCAAAAATCAATGAAAGTGACATGTATAAATGATAAGAAAGAAATTCATATCCATAAATCATAATCTAAACAGTTAAACATTTATCCATGAAATAAAATTCCTTGAGAATCCATGTGATACAGCAACATGATAAAACCTATGACAAACAATCCATGAAAAATATATCATGTGATAAATAAACCATAAATGACAAATCACTTCATATTGGGCCCTAGCCTATAATAATAAACACTAGACCTAAAAGGAATCCAAAACCAGGCCTATATTGTTACCAATCAATATAATGTTTCTCTAAACTACATCTATATCCCAAAATTAACCTTTAGTGGTGCCACACACACTAGGTCCACCTATGTCTCATTCCTAATACACCCAAGGTTCCTAATTTTCCATGTCATCCAAAACCTGTTTCAAAAATATGATAATAATTTATAAAATAATCAAAATCAATCCAAATATGATATGGAATTTGAAGCCAAATTTCAAAATGAAAACTACAATTTAAGAATTTAATCAAATTCTTGATTGTAAAACCCATTTTTAATGAAAAAACATTTTTTAAACCATGCATCTTTCCAAGAAATCCATGAAAACCACTAATAACTTCAATTCAATGAATCCTTAAAATTAAAATTAAAATAATAACTAATAATTTCATAAAATTAAAAATTTATATAGAAAAACATGCCTCAAAAAATATAGATCCTATTTGACATCAATAATGGAAATAAATAAATCATAAATCAACCATTGAATCATAAGGCCGGATAACAATCTGGATAGATGCGCCACAACTACAAAGATGATCAGTCATCAAAATAAAGATTCAAAAGGAGGGGAGATCTCTAAAATTACCTAGGAGAGTCCTAGGTTAGGCGAGGTGCGGATTCTCCCTTAATGAATCAATTTTCAAGTGATCCATGTGTCTGAAACCATGGCACTTTAGAATTATACATCATGAATCCCATTCAAGGTGTGTAATTCCATGAATTAAAAAGATTTCATCAAAATAATCACCTCATATTAAAAACCCTAACTTCAACCATTGCATAAAGTCAAACCAATACCCAGTGTTTAAACCTCTCATTCCTAGAACCAATATCATATAATATTCCTAGGGACAAATACACAACATGTAAATGTCCAGTACATAGTACTCATCCCAATTCCTGGAAGAAATCCTTTGAACCCAAACATAAGGTTCTTTATTCTGATGGATAACCTTTTAAATCCATTTACACATTCCTACCGTGACTATAGGTAATTTTTCCTTGAAAATGTTCTCTAATCCCAAAAAGGCTTCCATGCACCGAATGAATAAGGGAAACCAAAAACACCAAGTAAAATAATACATGAAGGAAGCTAAATGGGTGTTAAAACTTCCCACCATGTAATATTTATGTCAATAGAATGTCATTACGAACCTAGATCCACAAAAATAGAAGTTCAACGCTACCTCATAAGTGATTACTACTCCGACGTCTCATGGATATCCCATATTCACTACCATAATAACCAAACTAGATTAATATTTTTACCATTTAGAACCTTATCCTAGTGACACATAATTTGAACAGGTTCCTCATCAATGCTGGTGTAGGGTTCAAGATCAACATCCTCTCATCAAATCACATGGTAATGATCTGGTATATACCTCCACAACTATGAAACATGAAACAAGTCATGGAAATTAGTCAAATGAGAGAGTAAGTACAAATTATATTCCACTTTTCATACTCATCCAATGATCTCAAAGGAGACCAAAAAACATAGTTTCATCTTACCCTTATTGCCCATCTGATAATGTCCCAAGTGAGGTGGAACTCTACGATAAAACTAATCACTGAACTCAAACTCCATTGGTGGATGAAAACGGTCCACATATGATTTTTGATGACTCCATGTTGTTATCAATCTCCTCTAGATCAACTGAACCATCTCCAACATCTTCAGAACAATACTTTTCCCAACCATGGACCACTCTCCCTACTCTATTATACATAAGGTATATTTACATTTCCACCCATACAAAGTCATAAAGTGATCCATCTTCATCGAATCTATATTTCTATTTTAATAGGAAAACTCAACTAAAGGAAAATTATTTTACCAATAACCACCAAAATATATCACACAAGCCTAGAGCATACCTTCAAGAACTTGGACAAATCTCTATGAAATTCCATCCATTTATAAAGGATATGTTGTGCTCAAATTTAAATTGGAACCCATAATCTTCTGAAAACCATTCCAAATCATTCATGTGAACCACAGGTCCCTGTGAGAAAAAATCACAGGGGAACCCCATAAAGTCTGACAATCTCTAAAAAATACATGTCCCCAAGTTGTTCCACACTCATCATCTTCTTAATAGGGTGATAATGTAAAATTTTCAAGAGTCAATAAATTATCATCCAAATCACATCCTTTCCAGTAGGATTAAATGATAAACCAATGGAAAAATTAATCAAAATAACATCCCATTTCCACACCAGAATGGGTAGAGGATTTAATAAAAAATCAGTTCTCTAGAATTCAAAATTAATTTTCGGACAAGTGGGACACCATTAAACTTAACATATAATCTACTACATCATACCTGGCCACAAATACCGACATCTCAATTCATGATTCATCTTGGTATCCCTATGTTTTAAATACCAATATGACTTGTGTTCATTTTCCATTAACTACTTCCCCATAAAACACAAAACAACCAAACATTTATTGAAGCATAAAGCAACACTAGGATATTGATACCACTTACCCATGGTCTCCTCACTATAAAAGACTTTACTACAGCTCTGGAAATTTGGTTCAGTAATCTACTCAAGCTAAACCTACTCATAAATTGATGATTCATCGTTCATTGAATTTAAAAATACCCACCCACCAACATATTCTATTCCCAAGCTCATCTTAGTATAAAACCTCATCAAAGGCCACTCTTACAATAATTATGTCACTACTAATGTTGGTAATTGTTTTCTCAGTGCATCGACAACCACATTCTTTTTCCAACAAGTATACAAAATAACCAAATAAAAAGTCTAAAGATACTCTACAAAGTGTCTCTATCACAAATTTATTACCCTATCAGTAAATATATATTTCATTATCTTATGATCATATTTTATTTTAAAAGAAATCTCTAAATAGATATTGATTCAATGTTTAGGGTGAAGACATATTTGATTCCAACTCATGATCATAGATATGGTAATCATTCTCATGAGGGCATAACCGGCGTGATCCGTTGGCCACCATAGTTTTCCCGACATTAAGACACATCCCCATCCCTTATTGTAACACCCCAATATTTCATAGTACGTTATTTCTTCAATGTAATTCAATAGCATGCACTACACGCAACACTGAGTTCAAGCGCATCACGACATAACAAACTAGCCGTTCAAAAGAGGTTATGAATAGTATTAACTAAATTTTGAACTTTATAAAATCGTTATAATTTTAGAATCCATATTATGAGTTTCTTAGACATAATGAAAAAGAAAATTCATTTTTTTCAGATAAAAGAAGTATTTTTTTTAAATGAAACTTTACCACCTTTTAATGGAAAACCATTACAATATTTGAAACTTTTATATATTAAATTTAAAAAAATAAAATTCTTCTTTAGAATCAGGACATAAGAATTTAGTTTGAATAAATTTTTGGTGTTTTTTCTGATAACTTTTATATTTAGGTGAATAGTGAAAATACTGTATTTTAACTGAAAAAATAAATTTAATCAAAATAATTTGTAGTGTTAAATTATATAATTTTAATGGTTTGGAAGTATAAATAAATTATATTTTTACCATTTGATCCTATTTTATTCATTGGAAATTTTTTCACTTTGAAAATAAATAAACAGGTATCAATCTTTGGTTAGTTATTATTTCTTAAAAACATGATTTTTGGTTTTGACAACGGGGCATAATTTTAAATTAATAAATGAAACTCCTATGTTTTGAATTTGGTAAAATAGACTAAATTTTTTAATTCAGAAGATCAAAATTATCTTAGGGTGATGTTTTGGTATTTTTCTGAAAACATTCAATTTTTGATGAATAGTGAAAAACACTGAGTTATTGTTTAAAACCGACTTTTAATTTAAATAATTATTTATTTTATTTAAATTTATTTATGTCAATTATAGATACATAATACTTATGTAAGTATAATTTAATTCATTGGAGTCATTTTATAATAATTTTAGATATAATAAAATTTTATTGAACTTTTTACCGTCTTTTACCCACCTCCTAGGAGTATTTGCCAATTTACCTAAAAAATAATTTTACCTCTTCTGTGTGTTTAATTTAGAAAATCTGAGAGGCATGGTTGATATCAATAAGTAAAATGTGGTTCAATAAGATAAAAATAATTTTTGGTGAATAGTATCTTTCGAGTTTTATTTACGACGGTAAAAATAAATAGGGTAATTAAAGGTAAAAATGATATTATTATTACCCTAACACATGTCCTAACTCTATTGGATAAGTTTAATTAGACCAAAAATAACCTTAGGAATAAAATATGATCCTTCAGGTCCACTTGGATTAGATTAGAAGATTTATTATTATTTAATTCAATGAAGAGTTAAAAGTGGTAAATTCAAAGTTTAATAACTAAAACATTTTTAATATAAGGTTACAAATAAGATAAATTCGGCTATAAATAGTTATTAGAAATATATATATATTTCCAACATAATGGTATTTTAGTTAAATTTTTTAGACTTTAAATAATTTAATTTATTTATGACACAATAATAATGTAGTAATTACCTAATTAATGAAATATTAAAATATTTGATATTATAAATATCCAAATAAATGTAATATGTTACTTTTTAGGAATTACAATAATTTTATTCGTTAATATGACATTTTAGGGTTGTTTAGTTGAATTTTTCTCGAATTAATAATGTTGCTATAAATTTAACCAAAACAAAATACCAAATAGTTTCAAAATTGACAAAAAATAGTTTTTAAAACAAATATTATATTATTAATTGATAATTTATTCATAAAATATAATGTTAGGAAAAAATACATATATAATGATAATTATATCATTAATTAACCACTTTCGGTTCTCTTGGAAGAATATAGTAATTTTATTAACCATATAATATAAAAATACAAAGAGACATGGTAAATGTCAAACTATTTAACTAAGAATTAAATCTAAAAGATAAAGTTAATATAGTGACCCAAACCGTTATAAAACCTATTGGTTGAGTGGTTTTCGACCCATCCCCTCCTTTAACTTTAAATAATTAATTTTGAAGCCATTAGAAACCGAAAATGATTTTATTGAAAAATAATATTTCTTGCTTTTCCTAAGGTGCCCCTCTCCCCTCTTATAAAAGGGAACTCACCCTTCCCTCAAATTAACATCATAAAACACTTTTTTCTCGGACAAACTCTACCCAAATACCCTTTCAACTATCCTTCCTTCAACCTAGAGTCCTACCATTTTTTAGAAAGCCAACCTAAGAACAGATTTTGATCAAATCAAAAGAAAGAACCCGAAGAAGTGGTAAATATTTCATCAACTCTTTCAAGTTCCATTCTTTTTCCACTTCCTCTTTCTTTGTGGTTTCAATTATAAAATAATAAATCTAGTATATTCTATATATTTTGATGTTATTATAAATATGGTACAACCATATTCATTATTTTATCCATCTTTGAATGACATGTCACTATACATGTGTACGTACGGCTTACCATCTCCACGTTGCGTGTAATTGTTATTCAATACATTATTATTTTGATGGTATAATAATGATGTGTAGTTGATGTAAATAATAAATATAACATGATAATGATTCTGTATATATGATATTCCATCCAATTATAAATTATTATAATATCAAAAGAATGATATTGTCACTCGTGCATACGTACGGATTACCGTCTCCACGAACACAATGAGATTCATTCCCCATCGTAATCCATTCAAGACTAATTTTAATTAGATGATTAAAAATAATGTTTGAATACTTAATATAATTCATAATATAAATAATATACATCCTATCCATAAAAAAATTACGTAGGTAACAAAACATATAAAGGAAAACGAATCAGTTAACACCCAAAACGATTATAATACTAAGATATTATTAAAAAATCAATGATAAAAGATCATATATGATATCATATTAATATATATGATTCTATTATAATTTAATAACAATTATTTCAACATCATACATGAGTTTAACCAACCCTAAACCAAGGAAAAGTACAAGGTAAGTGGTTTTCATCACACGCCTTATTGCCGTGCGATTAATTCTATATTGCTAGTATTTTCTTTTGTGTGGTGTATGTACTACCCATAATTTTATTCTTTGTGTAATGCACATTAATTTATGTGTATTTAAATCTTTATTTTATGATAATTCTTTCATGGGTAGTATGTTTCATAAGTTACCAAATGGTTAAGTGTTAATTTCACAATATCTTCATTATCTGAGATTGTTTATACGTAATTCTCTACTAGGACTTCTTTATCATCCACATTCATGTTTCTTAAAAATGTATTTCAAAACATTTTTACTATTTACTAGACAATTTGGTAAATTCATTTAAACCCTTATTTGAACTTATGTGTTTTGAAAGGGATATTTCTGTCATTTTTTAAATAAGGTACTTTATGAATTTTTCGACAAAATTTAGGTAATAATGTTTTTTTAAAATTATATGGTGGGTGCGGCTATTTTCCGCCATTATAACATCGTCAAAGCTTCCCTTAAAAGCATATAAGAATATTTTCAAAATAAATGACTTCTTTATAATTATGTGACTCTTAAATTATTTCAAAATAGAAATAGATATTTTTCTAAAAAATGTTTTGATTTAATCTATGATGGATTTTATGCTTATTTGAAGTTGATTTATTACGATACAAAACATCCATATTTTATTGATGTTTTTGTGATATGTTTGACTATGGATGTGTTATTTTTACACCATTCATGGTTATGGATAATGTATTGACATTTAGTATGCTAGTTTTAATATGAATGTTTATGTTATGTTTAAACCTTTTCATATGAGGAATGCATTGGACTTAGAAAGTGACGGGTGGAGCCCACTATAGCTCCTCAATGAATTTTGTAGGTCTTATAAGACAAACTAGTGTCTTGGAACAAAGCCTTGAAAAAATATTATTTGTAGTCTTGGCACAAGGCCTTAACTATGTGGTTATGAAAGTCTATCATTATGCATTCCATCATTATGAAAGTGTCTATTGATATTGCATGTGATTATTCGACTAGTATAATATCTATGTGAATAAGTAAATGGAATTATTTGATTTTATTTATACCATATTATGATGAAGTTAAAGTTTAAAAGGCTTTATTTAGTCTTATACAATGTCTTAAATGTTTATGCTTATTTATTAAAGTACCCACTATATTGTTATCCTTAGTGAGCATCTAAGCTCACCCCTTTCTATGTTTTATTTTCCCTAGAATGAGAAAATGTATATTATGACTGACCTGTAGGGATAGTCTATGAGATCTCAGTGTTGTCTATGGAAACAATGTTGTTGTAGTTTTCAATTTTACGATGTAATGTAATCCTTATAAATGTATCTAGTACTTCCAAGGATACTAAACTAATAGGTCTATCGAGACTTGATCTTTTCTGATCATGATAATGATACCTAATAATTCACCAACTCTGGGTTTCTAGGGTCGGGGAAATACAATTTGTATCAGATGAATTTTAGTACAAACCTTGGAAACTAGATTTAGGTAAATTCTGATTAGAGCACATTTCCCTAAGATAGACATTGAGGATTAGTATAGAAGTATTTCTGAAAATTTTGGTATTGAAGAGATTTTGTGAGTTTTCTGAGCAACACATCCCGGTCTGGATACGAGTAGGAAGAGGTGAATCTAAAACAGATGTACCTAAGGGTAAAACCCAAAAACACCGCTTTGAGCTAGACTCGAACAAGAACTGGTGCCCGACAACGGGCCATGTTGCACTCTTGGTTATGACACTCCCGAGGGACATCCTTAGGATAATTCTCCTTTTCATTACAAACCATTATGAATGGTTTATGAGTATATACTTCCCCAAGGGAATTTTTTTTATGATTATAGATTATATCCATAAATTTTTCAACTTACATAAGGTATTGTACAAGTTTGGAATTATTCATTACAATTCATAAACTGACCTAGTGCATGCTATTGTATACAAATGGCACCCAATAGATGGAATGTGAACTCCAACAATACGTATGATCCAAAGAGTAATAAGGGTCATATATTTCATGGTATTAAGACAACATTTAGCATGGAAATAGTCTCCCATGTATTCTCAACATATTAAGAAATAGTATAATTTTTTAATAAGATAAGAAAATATTTCTCTAAGTCCTATTTATTTGAAGGGAAGAAAGATAAGAAATGAATGGAAGAGGTAAATATGGATAAAGGGAATAGGGAAAAAAGGATTTTCCCATATGTGATAACTTTGGAGAGAATCACCTTAGTAAATGCTTGAAGGGATTGGGAGTTTGTATAAGTGTTGAGAAAAAGGACACCATGTATGTGATTACAAGGGTAAGAAAAAAGATTCAAATGTACAATGATTCATCAGCAAGGAGTTGAGACACTACGCGAATCAATGTCTACTTAAGCAGAGTATAACCCAAATGTTTCTATTAGATAACAATAAAGTTATGATACTACCAAAGATGAAGAGGAATGATTATATTTCTTACGTTGTTATTAAATTATTATTTCATTTGAGTATTGTATTAATGATGTACATGTTACAAGAATTATAGAGTATATAAGGATTGTACTGTTATACTATTTCATTAAGGACTTGAGATTGTGTGGAGCGAAGAAAAGTGACTCAATAGCAGGTTATATTTTTGAAAAATATATGGTTGAGAGAAAGATAAACCATAATATGGTTCTGATACTTAGGTAGTGATTTCGGAATAATAAATTATCGATTTGGATAAATTATACATGATATTCTTGACTACCTTGAAATAGATTAATGATTTGTATATTACATCATTATTTTGGTTTAAAACATTTTTTTATATAAGGAGTATATCCAGTATTCTATAAGAAATAAGGGAGCATGAATATAATCAATATGTTTTTATAGTAATTTAAGATGTTGATGTGTTCTAAAAGAATACTTGATGAAGGTGTTCACATGTTATTACGTGGAAAAAAGGTTCCCCATTGTGTTTACCTTACTTATAAATTTTGGATGGTGATTTTGGAAAGAATTATTTTGGATAAGATTAGTTTGAGATTATTTTTGGATTTCCATAAAAAGGACAACCCAGAGGTCGGGCGGCAACCCGTCGCGTCCAGTAAGGCCGCGAGACTTGAACCTGCAACCAAAGGGTGGCAAGGGTGTATCACTTACCACTAGCCCATGTGATGTCCTAGATTGAATAATGTAGATTATTTTAATGGTCTGGTATATGAATTATAAATTCATTTTTTTTGGAACCCTATACAAATAGGATAAATAGAATATTTTTTTAGGTTTTATTATCTTTTAGTGTGAATGATGAGTTTGTGGTTCAAATTAGTTAAAGGATGGAACTCTACTTGTCAAGTATATATATTTTTTCTTCTCTTATTCTATGAGAAAATTAATTCTTAAACATTATATAAGTGATATTAAAACTAAAAAAGTGTTATCCTAATACCTTATGTTTTGTTGAACCAATGATATTTTAAATCATCATAGATTGATGGGTTTGAGGCCCTCAATTATACAATTGTTTTTGACTGATGAACTCAATGACTCCCTATAAATATTTAAATTTTTCATCTAATTAAGTGTCTCTAATTTCCACCAATGTTCTCCTTATCGAGATCATATTTTGGTGGTGACTTTTTCATTCCCCTTTTCCTCTTATTAAGACTAAATCTTATAAACCCAATTTCCAATGTGGGTTTTCCCACAATGGTATTTTCTATTTTTAACCTTTTATTTTTGAAAAAAAAAATCAAATTGAGAGGACTCCATTTGTTGAAGGAGGGAAGAATGTAACACCCCAAGATTTCAAAGTACGTTATTTCTTCAAAGTAATTCAATAACATGCACTACACGCAACACCGAGTTCAAGCACACCACGACATACCAAACTAGCCATTCAAAAGAGATTATGAATAATATTAACTAGATTTTGAACTTTATATAATCTTTATAATTTTAGAATCCATATTATGAGTTTCTTATACATAATGAAAAATCAAATTCAATTTTTTCAGATAAAAGAAGTATTTTTTTTAAAATGCAATTTTACCACCTTTTAATGGTGAACCCTTTTTAAATCCAAAATATGAAACTTTTATATATTAAATTTGACAAAATAATCTTTTCTTTAAAATCAGGACATAAAAATTTAGTTTCAATATATATTTTGGGTTTTTCTGATAACTTTCATATTTGGGTGAATAGTGAAAAATACTATATTTTAACTGAAAACAAATTTTTTAATCTAAATATTTTGTAGTGTTAAATTATAAATTTTAATGGATTGGAAATATAAATAGATTATATTTTTACCGTTTAATATTATGTTATTAATTGGAAATAATTTCACTTTCAAATTGAATATAAACAAGTATCAATCTTTTGTAAGTTATTATTTCATAAAATAGGATTTTTGGTTTTGACAACGGATATTATTTTTAAATTAATAAATTCAACTTATATGTTTTTAATTTGGTAAAATAGACTTAAATTTTGAATTCAGAATATCAAAATTAGCTTAGGGTAAAATTTTGTTATTTTTTCTGAAAACATTAAATTTTTGATGAATAGTGAACAACACTAAGTCATTGTTTAAAACCAAATTTTTATTTAAATAATTATTTATTTTATTTAAATTTATTTTAGGTCAAAATATATACATAATACCTATATAAGTTGAATGTAATTCATTGGAGTCTGTTTATAATAATTTTACATATATAAAAATTTTATTGATCTTTTTATAGTCTTTTACCCACCTCCTAGGAGCATTTACCAATTTACATAAAACATAATTTCAACCCTTCTGTGAGTTGATTTTCAAAAATCTGAGAGATACGGTTGATATCAGTAAGTAAAATGTGGTTCAATGAGATGAAAATAATTTTTTGGTGAATAGTAACTTTTGACTTTTATTTATCACTATTAGAAGTAAATAGTGTAATTAATGGTAGAAATGATATTATTATTACCCTAACATGTGTCCTAATTCTATTTTATAAGTTGAATTTGACCAAAAATAACCTATGTAATAAAATATGATCCTTTAGGTCCACTTGGATTATATTAGGACATTTATTATTGTTTAATTCAACGAAGAGTTAAAAGTGTTATATTCAATGTTTAATAACTAAACCATTTTTAATATAGGGTTACACATAAGATAATTTTGACTATAAATTTTAATTATAAATTTAAAAATATTTCCTATATAATTGTATTTTATTTATATATTTTAGACATTAAATAATTTAATTTATGAATGACACAATAATGATGTAGTAATTACCTAATTATTGAAATATTAAAATATTTTATATTATAAATATCAAAATAAAAAAAATTAGACTTTTTATGAATTAAACTAATTTTATAGGTTAATATTACATGTTAGTGTCGGTTAGTTGAATTTTTTAAAGTAATAATGCTGTTATGAATTTAGCCAAAACAAAATAACAAATAGTTTCAAAATTGACATAAAGAAGTTTTTAAAACAAATATTATATTATTAATTGATATTCTATTCATAAAAATATAAGGTTCAGAAAAAAAGACTTATATAATTATATGTGTATCATTAATGAACCACTTGGGGTTCTATTGGAATTATATCGTAAGTGTATTAACCATATAATATAAAAATACAAAAAGACATGGTAAATGTCAAACTATTAAACTAAGAATGAAATATAAAAGATAAGGTTAATATAGTAACCCAACCCTGTCTAAATCCAATTTTTTGAGTGGTTTTCCACCCATCCCCACCATATCCTTTAAATAATAAATTTTTTAACCGTTAGAAACTGAAAATGATTTTATTATAAAATAATATTTCTAGCTTTTCCTAAGGTTCCCCTCACCCCTCTTATAAAAGGGCACTCCACCTTCCCTCAAATTCACACCTTCAAAGACTTTTGTCTTGGCCAACCTATACCCAAATACCCTCTCATATTTCCTCCCTTCATCTTAGAGGTCTTCCTTTAGTCAGAAAGAAAACTTAAAGAGCCTTTTTGATCAAATAAAAAGGAAGAACCCGAAGAAGAGGTAAATATTTCATCACCTCTTTCAAGTTCCTTTCTTTTTCCACTTCCTATTTCTTTATTGTTTCAGTTATAAAATAATAACTCTAGTATATTCTATATATTTTTATGTTATTATAAATATGGTACAATCATATTAATTATTCTATCCATCTTTGAATTACATGTCACCATACGTGTGTACGTACGGCTTACCGTCTCTACGTCGCGGTGTAATTGTTATTCAATACATTATTATTTGTATTGTTATAATAATGATGTGTAATTGATTTAAATAATAAATATAACATGATAATGATTCTTTATATATGATATACCATCCAATTATATTTTATTTTAATATCAGAAAAAATGATATTGTCTCTCATGCGTACGTACAGATTACCGTCTCCACGAACGCGATGTGATCCATTCCCCATCGTAATCCATTGAAGAATATTTTTCATTAGATGATTAAAAATAATGTTTAAAGACTAAATATAATTTTGAATATTAATAAGATACATCCTATCAACATCAATCATTACTTACATAGCAAATAATATAAAGGAAAACGAATCAGTTAACACCCGAAACGACAATAATACTAAGATATTATTAACAAAGAAATGATAAAAGATCATATAAGATATAATATTAATATATATTATTCTAGTATAATTTAATAACAATTATATCACCATTATACAAGAGGTTAACCTACCCTCTACCAAGGAAAAGTAAAATGTAAGGGGTTTTCATCTCACTCTATATTCTCGTGAGATTCATGCTATATTGCCATTATTTCCTTTTGTGTGGTGTATGTATTTCCCATAATTGTATTATGTGTGTAATAAAATTTCATTTATGTGTATTTAAACCTTTATTTTATGATACTTATTTCATGGGGAGTATGTTTCATAAGTAATCAAATGGGTAAGTGTTAATTTCGCAATCTCTTCATTATCTGAGGTTGTTTATACGTAATTATCTACTGGGCCTCTTTATCATCCACATCAATGTTTCTTAAAAATGTATTTAAAAACATTATTAATATTTAGTAGAAAATGGGGTAAATTCATTTATACCCTTATTTTACCTTATATGTTTTTTAATGAATCTTTCCGTTGTTTTCCAAACAAGGTACTTTATGGCCTTTTTGACAAAATTAAGGTAAAAATGTTTTTTTAACTTATACGGTGGGTGCGGATATTTTCCACCGTTATAACATCTTCGAATATTCCCTTACAAGGTTATAAGAATATTTTAAAAATAAATGTATTCTTTATAATTAGGGGAATTTTAAATGATTTCAAAATAGAAATAGATATTTCTCTAAAATAAGGTGTTGATTTCAACTATGATGGATTTTAAGCTTATTTGAAGATGATTTATTATGATACAAAACTTCCATATTGTATTGAATGTTTTGTGATATGTTTGACTATGGATGTTTTATTTTTACGCTATTCATGTTTATGGATAATGTATTGACATTTTTATGCTAATTTTAATAGAAATGTTTATGTTATGTTTAAACTATTTCAAATGTGGAATGTGTTGGACATACTAAGTGACGGGTGGAGCCCGCTATAGCTCCTCGATGAATCGGTATGTCTCATGAGAGAAACTTGTGTCTTCGTACAAGAACTTGACAAAATATTATTTTTAGTCTTGGTACAAGGCCTTGACAATGTGGTTATGAAAGCCTGGCATTATGCATTCCATCATTATGAAAGTGGATATTGATATTCCATGTGATTATTCGACTAGTAGAATATCTATGTGAAAAAGTAAATGGAATTATTTTATTTTATCTATGCCATATTATGCTAAAGTTCATGTTTAAAAGGATTTATTTTAGTCTTATACATTTCCTTCAATGTTTATGTTTATTTATGAAAGTTTCTGCTATATTGTTATCTTTACTGAGTATCTGTGCTCACCCCTTTCTATGTTTTCTTTTTCCCAGGATGCGAAGAAGTATATTATGACTGACCTGTAGGGATAGTATATGGGATCTCAGTGTTGTCTATGGAAACAATGTTGTTGTATTTTTCTATTTTATGATGTATTGTAAACCTTATAAATGTATCTAGTAATTCCAATGCTACAAAACTAACCGGTCATTCAAGACTCGACATTTTTTTATCATTCCAATGATACAAAATAATGAACCATCTCTGGGTTTCTAGGTTTGAGGAATTATAGTTGGTATCAGAGTAAGTTTAGTACAAACCTTGGAAACTAGATTTAGTTACACTCTGATTAGAGCACATATCCCTAAGATATACATTGAGGATTAGTATAGATGAACATCCTAAAATTTTGGTATTGAAGAGATTTTGTGAGTTTTCCAAGAAATACATCCCTGTCTGGATACGAGAAAGTAGAGGCGGCTCTGGAAAAGATGTACCTAGGGGTAAAAACTGAAAACACCACTTTGAGCTAGACTCGAACGAGAATTGGTGCACGACAATGGGCCATGTTGCACTCTTGGATACAACACTCCCGTGGGATATTCTTAGGATAATTCTCATTTTCTTTACAAACCATTATGTAGGGTTTATGAGTATATACTTCCTCAAGGAAAACATTTTTTATGATTATAGATTATATCCATAAATTGTTCAATTTAGGTTAGGTATTTTACAAGTTTGTAATTATTCATTGCAATTAATAAACTGACCTAGTGTATGCCATTGTATATAAATGGCGCCCAGTAGAAGGAGAGTGAACTCCATCAATACGTATGATCCAATGGGTAAGAAGGGTCATATATTTCACGGTACTATTCCAACATTTATAAACGAAATAGTCTCCCATGTATTCTCTACATATGAAGAAATAGTATCATGTGTTAATAACAGAAGTAAATATTTCTCTGAGTCATATGGATTTGAAGGGAAGAAGGAGAAGAAAAGGATGGAAGAGATAAAGATGGACAAAGGGAAGAGGGAAAAGAATGATTTCCCCATATTTGATAACTGTGGAAAGAATCACCTTGGTAAATTCTTGAATGGAATGGGAGTTTGTTATAAGTGTCGAGAAAAAGGACACCAAGTACTAGATTGCAAGGGTAAGAAAAATGTTTCAAATGTACAATGCTTCATCTTCAAGGAGTTGGGAAACTACACAAATCAACGTCCAAATCATCAGAGTATACCCCAAATTATGCTATTGGATAAAAATAAAGTAATGATACTACCAAAGATGAAGAGAAATGATTGGATTTCTTACATTTTTATTAAAGTATTGTGTCATTTGAGTATTGTATTAATGATTTACATGTTATAATAATTATAGTGTATATAAGGATTGTACTGTAGTACTATTTCATTAAGGACATTAGATTGTGTGGAGCCAAGAAAAGTGACTCAATAGCAGGTTAAATTTTTGGAAAATATATGGATGAGAGAAAGATAAACCATAATATGGTTCTGATACTAAGGTAGTGATTTTGGAATAATATATGATTGATATGGATAAATTATACTGGATATTCTCGACTACCTTGAAACTGATTAATGATTTTTATATTCCATAATTGTTGCAGTTTATATCATTTTTTTGATAGAAAAAGTATATCCAGTATTCTATAAAGAATAAGGGAGCATGAATGTAATCAATAAGGTTTTATGGTAATTTAGGATGTTTCCGTGTTTTAAAAAAACATGATGAAGGTGTTCACACGTTATTATGCGGAAAAAAGGATCTTCATTGTTTTTACCTTATAAATTTTGGACTGTGGGTTTGGATTGAAGTATTTTGGACATGTTTAGTTTGAGATTGTTTTTGGATTTCCATAAAAAAGACAACCCAGAGGTCAGGCAATAACTCGTCGCGTCCGGCAAGTCAACGAGACTTGAACCTGCAACCGAAGGGCGACAAGGGTGTATCACCTACCACTGGCCCACGTGATGTCCTAGATTGAATAATTTAGTTTTTTTAGTTTTGGTAGATGAATTATAAATTCATTTTTTTAAAACCCTATACGAATAAGATAAATAGAATATTTTTTTAAGTTCTATTATCTTTTAGAGTGAATGATGAGTTTGTGGTAAAAATTAGTTAAAGGATGGAACTCTACATATCAAGTATTTTTTTTTTCTTCTATTATTCTATGAATAAATTAATTCTTAAACTTTAGTTAAGGTATATTAAAACTAAAAATGTGTTATTTTAATAACCTATGTTTTTTTTTGAACTAATGATATTTCAAATCATCATAGATTGATGTATTTTAGGCCTTTAATTCTACAATTTTTTGTGACTAATGACCTCAATCACTCCCTATAGATATTTTAGTTTTGCCTCCAATTAGGTGTCTCTAATTGCCACCAATGTTCTTATAATTGAGATCATAATTTGGTGGTTACTTTTTCATTCCCTTTTTCCTCTTATTAAGACTAAATTTTATAAACCCAATTTCTTATGTGGGTTTTCCCACAATGGTATTTTCTATTTTCAACCTTTTATTTTTGAAGAACAATTCCAAATTACGAGGACGCAATTTATTGAAGGAGGGAAGAATGTAACATCCCAAGATTTCATAGTATGTTATTTCTTCAATGTTTTTATAACATGTTTTTTGTTAAAAAGACTTTGGAATATTCTTGATGTTATTCCAGATCAGCACCTTCAGACGGCGTGCAATTCCAAGCCCCAGTGTGGTCGAAATTAAATTTGCAGTGGGTTCACACTAAGAATGCCAAATAAATGGGAGAACGCCTAAACGGTGCTTCAGATCAGAAATATGAGTGTACGTATGGGTCCAGAATGGGGTTTTTACCCTGGGAACGATATAAAACATATCGGCACGGGGTGTTTGGACCCCTCGCTTGCTTTCGGAACGTGAAACAGATAAATTAAATAGCTAATTTATTCGTTTAACAGCTTAACTCAAGTATCTCTTAAACGGTGGCTTGGATTGGAAAACTGAGGGCACTATTGAGTCCGGAACGTGCCGTTTACCCTAGTAGGAGTGTAAGTTTCACGGGCGTGGCCCGTCTGTGAAAAACGGCCCCAATGGTGTTTTAGTAATTTGGCGGCATTGGACGTTTAGTTTTATAACTTTTAAACGGGACCTCAGATTGAAATTCTGAGACCTCCGTTGTGCTCGGGAGGTGGTGTTTACCCCAGGGGAGGCTTCACCTCGACCCCGTTGAGGGTTGCAATATGGGGCCTACGTGCGGGGAGTTTAAGTGTTTTCTATTTAAACACTTAACCCCCCTCACCCTCTCCTCTTTGTTCTTCTTCCCTGGCACAAGAAGCTCCAAAAAAGAAGGGGGAGCTCCTCCCCCTCTTCAGAGAGGCGCGATAGTCCGGCGGATCGACGTGAAGCATCGGGCGAAGCCCAACAAGTAGGATCATTGCAGTTTCAATTTTTATTTCCTCACCTACTTTGTGATCGATTATATGCATCAAGTTGTTGTTCGATCCTCGAACAAATCCCATGGACGTGTGGTATAATTTCTTATCATTCCAACGCATCTTTCGGATTTAAATTCTGAGTTCTGATGAGCTCACAAATGTCCGGTGAAGTTTTTGGGAATTTTCCAATGTGTGGGTGTTTTCCGGTGGCTCGCGCGGTGGTCCGGCGGGCTTCAGCAGGGCGGCACGGTGGTCCGGCCAAGCTTCAGGCGGCCGGGGCTCACTGCGGCAGCAAGGGGCGTCTGCGGGCTTCTGAGGGTGTGTGGAAAAGGAAGCCGGGTGTGGTCGATCAGAGGAGCCGGCTGCCGGTGTGGCGGAGCACGGCGGCCGACCGCGGCCGACCACAACCTGTCACGGTCGGTAGGCGAAACCCGAGGCGGTCAAGGCCTCGGGCCAATGGAGCGAACCATGACCCTCGCTTCGCGGGTCCTGTTATGCGATGATGCATGGTCCGGCCAACGGGCCGGTTGGCTTGTACAAACCGAACCTGAGGAGCGAGTCTAGTGGTGAGGGGCGGGCCACGTCCAGCGGGTCTGGTGGTGAGGGGCGGGCCGCGGCCAGCAGGCCGCGGTGGGCTAGCGGCTCGGTTCGGGCCGGCTATGGGGAATTGGCCCGGTTAAGCCTCCCTTGCGTTCGGGGGGCCGTAACATGCAAACGGTGCGTCCGTTTTGCGCACCGTCAGCATCCGCGAGATCGTGTCGGCAAGGCAGCTTTGTTGAAGTGGGTTTCGGGGTTTTTGGGTTTCGTGGCCGAAGGCGGGTGATCGAAACACATTAATTTAATAATAATAAATTTATTATTGATGTTTTGAGGGACGTGGCTCGCAAGCCGGACGTCCGTGTGAAGCGTCGTCAGAGGCGCAGTGGCCCCAGAGCTGAGTCGACCCTTCCAAAGTTGGTTCAGAGCCCTTGCGGTTTGGTTTCGTTGCTCGGTGGCATGAAACCCTTTTTACGAACAATTAATTAATTATTTGTTTAATTAATTAATTGCGGCATCGGACCTAACTCCCGCTTGGGATGTCCGATTGACGTGCCGTCAGTGGCAGCATGATCCCAGTCTTCGTGCAGAATTTTTGAGAAGCTTTTCGAAGAGTTCGGGTTGGAGACAAGGTGTGGGCCCACGGGGCCTAGTTCACACAATTTATAGTGAAATGAAACTTTTTCATCGAACGTCCGTTCGGGGCGTGCGACCAGTCAATTGTGGGTGTTTTTTCGAGAGCATCGTGTTGGCGCAGTCTGCCCGCTTTAATTATGGATAATGTTGCGGGCCCCATGAGGGACGTTTCGGGAGTTTGCGGTGATTCCCAGCTTTATCACCGGGTGTCTATTTTGGACAAGTGAATATTCAAACATGTGTACTTTTTTGACAGGATTGCAACGCTGTGATCCATTCTTTGTGTTTCGGGACTGGGATGCGGGTCCCATGTAGCACTGCTCGTGTGTGGTGCGCTGGAATGCATCTTTTTTTCCAAATATATGTTGTTCTCAAGAGAGCAGTGTTTTTGACATGTTTTCCCGAGTGCATCGCAGTGGTGCGATGCACCCGACTGTTTTTGGGGTCGAGGCTCAGGATCACGGGATGTCGTTTGGGTGTACGGCGGTGTTGGTGACTTTTCCCTTGGATATCCTTTTGGGGCGAGTAAGTAGTCAATCTCGTATTTTTTCCGCGAGGATTACAACGGTGTAATCTGTTCCAGTGAGCGTAGCCTCATACGCGATCTTATTAAAAGTGGAAATATGAAAGATGTACCGGTGGTGGTTCCTTCTGCGGTGTTTGCAGGGAACCATTGGCATATGATCATGTCCACCCCTGTGTGAATGAAATATATTATTTAAGAGAGGTGGTTGGTTCTGACTCAGCCATTGAGGTAGCAGGTTGGAGTTGTTACGTTACGCATTCGCGTTGACGTTGGGTGATGTGTGCACAATAGCCTTTGTGCTGGAATGTGATATACTCTGAGAGTATATGGGAACGCTTGTAGGTACATGTGGTTGTTTATAACTAATAACGTTTGTGCGCTTGGTTGGGGTTGACTTGGGGTCACACATTGTGTGGGACCCATGTGTGTGTCGTGTTCTGCTTTGCGTACCATTAACCTCTCGCGACGTAGAGGGCCCTTTGCTCTCATTTGTTTGCAACAGGGCTGAGGTTCTTTCGAGTCGGGCTCGCCAGCAGTACCATCCAGTGGAGATGGCCAGAGTAGTTCTGGGCTTACCCTCCAGCAGGGCTGGGCAATGGGTTGCTCACTGACTTCTAGGGTCTACCCTCTAGCAGAGACTGGGCAGTGGGTCACCCGACGACCTCTTAGGGTCTACCCTCCAGGAGGGCTGGGCAGTGGGTCACCCACCGTCTAGTTCTAGGTCTTCCCTCCAGCACGGCTAGGTAGTGGGGCTCCCGTCGACTTATTCCCAGACTGCCCTCCAGCAGGGCTGGGTAGTGGGTCTCCTGATGATGAATTAGGGTTTACCCTCCAGTAGGGTTGGGCAGTGGGTCACCCAACATCTTGTTAGGGTTTACCCTCCAGCAGGGATGGGCAGTGGGTCGCCCGATATCTCGTTAGGGTTTACCCTTCAGTAGGGTTGGGTAGTGGGTCACCCATGGACATTCCAGACTCAATCATTTCTACTAGGCTAGTCTGTGGCTTTCCTCCGTGATTACCAGAGCGGGACCCTTGGTTTTATGGGTCAGTGATGGAATGACCTTGACTTTAAGGAGACCTCTCGACTGCGGATCAGTGATGAGGTGTGGTCTGACTTAACATGGATCTCTCAAGTACGAGGGGCACTTTCCCCACCAAGGCGCCTTCTTGTGAAGCGACCTAAAACCGTGTAGGCGAGTCAGTGCCTCCCAAAGTGGATAGTTTCGAGGTGCGGTGATTTGAGCCCCTTGACTTGTAGTTCGGGGAAGACATGTGGGATTTTGGGCATCGATGTGTTTACTTCTGGGACTTTTGTCTACTCACATTCTTGGGTTGAGCTACGGGAAGAAGATCCCCTTACGATCTTGTTCAGGTTTCTCGATAGAGAATATACATATATATATATATATATATATATACCTTGTTCCAGTACCCACTAGTTCAGTTTTGGTTACTCTCCTTCCAGGAAAGGCGAAGACGCGTGGGGTATGCCACATGCTTTCTGTGCCTAGCTTCTTGTGGTTGGAAGAGTCTACACTCCTGCTATAGGTAGCGAAGACTCAATGAGAAGTTCATCTTCTCACCGTTTCTAGATCCTTGTGTCTGGAAGAGTCTACCTCCTTCCTCTTGATGGATTGAGCTAGACTCTCTACTGGTACTCTACTGCACTTTTTGTTGTATTCCTCTACTTTCTCTATTCGATCTACTACTCACCCTTTGGTACCCCCTTTGTTTCTCCATCGAGCCTTCAGGGTATCATACTGAGTATTTTTATACTCACCCCTTCTTGGGATTTTCCCGCACTTGGTGTACCCTTGCAGATGACAGACAGGTTGGTCATGACTTCAGTGGAGCTTAGGAGTTCGGGAGCTTGGACCACGTGCAGTGGTCGTAGTCAGGTTCCATGCAGGGGACCCTTTCCATCTCTTTTTCTTTTGTTTACATGTTGTCGGGACGTGGCACCTTTCTGGTTGGGTGTGTTTTTTCCCCTTTTCTTTTCAGTTTAATTTTAGTACTTTCTTTGTACTTTTATAGGTCTATGTACATTGTTGTTAATTTGTAGGAGTTGGTAATTTTCTTTCCTTTTTACTCTTCACTCTTTCATTTAGTGTGTCGCGTGTGTATGTACAGGTACTTAGGTAAAGGCATCCCCGAGTTGTTTAGCCTTCGGCACTGGTCGCCAGCCCCTGGCCTATAGAGGCGGGCTTGGGGTAGTTGCGGCTCGAGCCCAGGTAGGGTCGGGTCATGACAAAGTGGTATCAGAGCTAGTTTATTCCTGGGGACGATGTTCGGGCATCCCTAAACTAAAAGGAATTGGTTTTTATTTAGGGAAACAGTGTTAACGTGTCTCGAGAGTAGTTCTCAGGCTAGGGAGTCTAGTGATGGTGTGGCGGCTGATGTATCCATTCACCAGGACCTTGATAACCCGCTTGTCGACTCGGAATGTTGACACACTTTTTGCAGGGTAAATTGATTTGTGCATCACATAGGATTGAGTCTTTGACTGTCCTTCTTGACTCAGCTCCCCATTTTTTCTATCACTATATACATATATGCTCATCTGACCGCGGAACTCTTTGATAATATTTAGGATGTTTCCATGAAGACATCCAGCTAGGATACCAGCTTTGGTTCGTGATGATGACCATGTGAGCTACGAGGCCATAGTCTAGGACACATCATGCAACCCCCTTCCTCTGGGTGGGCCGGTAGCAGCAGCCCCACCCATTGAGCAGCAGATAGCTTCAACAGAGCAAACTGATCTTGAGCGTAGGTTGATCACGCTCTGTGAGATCTAGCGATAGAGACCGCTGAGGTTCAGTGTTGAGCCAGACCCTCAGGCAGTAGAGGTTTGGATAGAGACAGTGGTTTGCCTTTTCAAGCTTGTGTAGATGCCGATAGATCTTATGGTGGCTCTAGTCGTCGTCCTTTTCCACGAAGCAGCTTGGCGTTGGTGTAGTCTGGTGACTCAGTTTCTTAATGAGTCGTCGCTTTCGTGGGGAGACTTTCAGTTGTTGTTTCATGAGGAGTTTTTTTCCTCTTGCTTACTCTCTGTTCGGACTCAGAAGATACTACAGTTTCAGTAGGGAGGGATGACGGTAGCTGAGTACGCAGCTAGTTTCGCAGACCATGCACACTTTTACCCAGACATGGTCCATGAAGACAACATCTGAGCGCGAAAGTTTGAGCAGGGTCTCCATCGAGAGATTTGTGTTTTCATATTACCCTTGGGCATTCCCACATATGCCAGGGTGCTAGAGTAGGTGCTGGTGATAGAGATCTTTCTTTCACACTCTATAGTTAGTGGTGGCAGTAGGCTTGACAGAGCCGAGGCATCTTTCGCAACTAGTTGGCGTCAGCAGACAGAACCTCGTCGCAGGTGGATTTCCGATAACCGGACTCAAGGGCATAGTCATACGCCACAGTGGCGCCGGAGGGCACCAGTGCAGCCCGTAGAGAGTCGGTGCTATTCTTGCGATGGGCGAGGTCACCTGGCACGGGACTTCCCGACCGGGCATGTGGAGAGCTTCGGGCAGGCAGCAGGTGCACCACCATGACAGAGGAAACATCGTGATCGGAGTAGCGCCTAGAGAGGTGGTGCTAGCGGAGGAGTGGGAGAAGCTTGTAGTGGGGGATGGATTTACGAGGCCTTCTCATCTCCACTAGGCAGTCCACGTTAGGCTCTGAAAGCTAATAGTTGGGACTGCGGACAGCCGCGAGCTTTGGATGTCTACGATCTTGTAGAGCATGAGGTGGTAAGAGGTATGCTCTACATCTCTTGTACTTTTTTACAGTATAACTGGTAGACTCTGTGTGTGAAATTCATTTCTCCCTTTTCCTTGTTTGAGTTGTTACCAGGGTGGCACGAGGCGTCGGTGTAACCCTATTTGGTAAGGAAAAAGGCGTGGAACCTTTTTCTTTGGTCGATAGGGTTGAATCTTTCACTCTCCGAGCATGTAAGAGAGTCTTGGTTGAGAGACATCAACTGTGAAACCTTGCATGATCAGATATCTTTAGGTGTTTTACCATATGGATATTCTGAAGGGGGGAATTACCGGCCCTTGTTCCAGGTGCGGTCAGTGATTCCAATCACAGCGTGCGACGTAGGGGTTCGGTCGGGGAGGTGAGCTACCCCTGAGGACCTTCGGGTCGTTTGTGACCATGGGAAGGGATGGAGAGGTTCCCTACCGCCTTGCCCTAAACACAAAGTCTAGAGTGGGTGCACGATGTCTCCATCATGGCTTACCTAAGAGGAAGTGTGCGTGCTTCTATGCACGTCATCGGAGAGGGTAGACCTTGCGTGAGTAGATCAAATCCCTTGGTCTGTGTGCGGTGGCGCAGAACTGTGCAAGAGTTCTTCTCGGTACGGGAGAGCCAGGTGCGGGTTTAGTACCCTTAGTTGTTCCCTAGTTTTGATTTTCGGGGAAGAAAATCTTGTAGGAGGTAATGATGTAGGAACCCAGTTTGTTCTGCGAAAGACTTTGGAATAGTCTTGATGTTATTCCAGAGCAGCGCCTTCAGACAGCGTGCAATTTGGAGCCCCGGTGTGGCCGGAATTAAATTTCAGTGCGTTCACACTGAGAATGCCAAATAAATGGGATAACTCCTAAACAGTGCTTCAGATTAGAAATCTAAGTGTACATATGGGTCTGGAATGGGGTTTTTACCCTAGAAATGACATAAAACATGTCGGTGCGGGACGTTTGGATCCCTCGCTCGCTTTCGGAATGTGAAACGGATAAATTAAATAGTTAATTTATTCGTTTAACAGCTTAACTCAAGTATCTCTTAAACTTTTGCTTAGATTAGACAGCTGAGGGAACCGTTGAGTCCAAAACGTGCCATTTACCCTAGGAGGGGTGTATGTTTCGCGGGTGTGGACCGTCTGTAAAAAATGGCCCCAGGGGCGTTTTCGTTATTTTGCGGCTATGGGCGTTCAGTTTTATAACTTTTGAATGGGACCTCGGATTGAAATTCCAAGACCGCCGTTGTGCTCGGGAGGTGGTGTTTACCCATGGGGAGGCTTAACCTCGACCCTGCTGAGGGTTCGGATACGGGGCCTATGGGCGGGGAGTTTAAGTGTTTTCTATTTAAACACTTAACCCCCCTCACCCTCTCCTCTTTGTTCTTCTTCCCTGGTGCATGGAGCTCCCAACGAAGAAGGGGGAGCTCCTCCCCTCTCCTCCCCCTCTCCGGTGAGGTGTGGCAGTCCGGTGGATTTACGTGAAGCATCGGGTGAAGCCCAACAGGTAGGATCATTTAGATTTCAATTTTTATTTCCGCACCTACTTTTTGATCGATTATATGCATCAAGTTGTTGTTTGATCCTCGAACAAAGCCCTTGGACGTGTAGTTTAATTTCTTATCATTACAATGCTTCTTTTGGATTTGAATTCCATGTTCTGTGGAGCTCGTAAATGTTCGGTGAAGTTTGCGTGAATTTTCCGGTGTTGTGGGTGTTTTCCGGCGGCTCGCGCGGTGGTCCGGTGGGCTTCAGCATGGAAGCGCGGTGGTTCGGCCAAGCTTCAGGTGGCCGGGGCTCGCGGTGGCACCAGGGGGCTTCTACGGGCTTTTGAGGGCATGCAGTGTAGGTGGATGCGGCGGCCGGGTGTGGTCAAGCGGAGGAGCCGGCAGCCAGTGTGGCGGGGCGAGCGCTAGCGGCGGAGCGCGGTGGCAGACCACGGCCTGTCGCGGTCAGCAGGCGAAACCAGAGGCGGTCAGCACCTCGGGCCAGCGGAGGGAACCAGGACCTATGCTTCATGGGTCCTGTTGGTCGACGACGCACAGAATGGCCAAGGGGGCGGTCGGCTTGTACAAAACAGACCCGAGGAGCCGATCTGGTACTGAGGGGCGGGCTGTGGCCAGCGGGCCGGCCGGGGGGAACCAGCCCGATTAGACCCCCCTTGCATTTGGTGGGCCGTAACATGCAAACGGCATGTCTGTTTGGTGCGACGTGAGTGGCTGTCGGATCGTGTCAGCGAGGGATGTGGCTCGCAAGTCGGATGTCCTTTTGAAGCGCCGTCAGCGGCGCAGTGGCCCCAGAGCTGAGACGACCCTTCCAAAGTTGGTTCGGAGCCCTTGCGGTTTGGTTTCATTGCTCGGTGGCACAAAACGCTTTTTACGAACAATTAATTAATTATTTGTTTAATTAATTAATTGCTGAATCGGACCTAACTCCCTCTTGGGATGTATGATTGACGCGCCATTAGAGGCAGCATGATCCTAGTCTTCGTGCAGACTTGTTGAGGTGATTCTTGAAGCGTTCAGGTGGGAGATGAGGTTCGGGCCCCACGGGGCCTAGTTCGCACTTTTTACGGTGAAACACAACTTTTTCATCAGACGTCCGTTCGGGGCGTGCGACCAGTCGATTTTGGGTGTTTTTTCAAGAGCATCATGTTGGCGCAGTCTGCCTACATTAATTCTACACAATGGTGCGGGCCCCACGAGGGCCGTTTTGGGAGTTGGTGGTGAATTCCAGCATTATCATCGGGTGTCCGTTTTAGACAAGTGAATAGTCCAACTTGTGTACTTTCTCGAGAGTATCGCAACAGTGTGATCCGTTCTTTGTGTTTCGGGACCAGGATGTAGGTCCCATATAGCACCGCTCGTGTGCGGTGTACCGGAATGCATATTTTTCTCCGGAGAACTGTTGCGCTCAAGTGAGCAGTCATTTTGACATGTTTTCCCGAGGGGATCACAGTGGTGCGATGCACTAGACTGTTTTTGGGGCAGAGGCTCGGGATCACTGGACGTCGTTCGGGCGTAAGGCGGTGTTGGTGGATTTTCCATCGGATATCCTTTTGGGGTGAGTAAGTAGTTGATCTCGCATGTTTTTCCACGAGAATTACAATGGTGTAATCTGTTCAGGCGAGCGGATCCTCATACGCGATCTTTTTAAATGTGGAAATATGAAAGATTTACCGGTGGTGGTTTTTCTGTGGTGTTTTCAGGGAACCATTGGCATATGATCACGTGCACCCCTGTGTGAATGAATTATATGCTTGAAGAGATGTGGTTGGCTGTGCCTCAGCCGTTGAGGTGGAAGGTTGCAGTTGATACGTTACGCCTTCGCGTTGACATTGGGTGTCATGTGAACGATGGCCTTTGGGATGGAATGTGATATAATCTGAGAGTATACGGTAACACTTGGAGGTACAAGTGATTCTTTGTACCTGATAACGTTTGTGCGCTTGGCTGGGGTTGACCTGGGGTCACACGTCCTGTGGGCCCCATGTGTGTGTCGTGTTCTACTTTTTGTACCTTTGACCTCTCGCGACGTAGAGGGTCCCTTTTCCCTCATTTGTTTCCAGCAGGGCTGAGGTTGTTTCCAGCAGAGCTAAGGTTGTTTAGAGCTAGGATCTTCAGTATTATCATCCAGTGGAGATGGCCACAGCATTTCCGGGCTTACCCTCTAGCGGGGCTGGGCAGTGGGTTGCTCACTGACTTCTAGGGTCTACCCTCCAGTAGAGACTGGGCAGTGGGTCACCCGACGACCTCTTAGGGTCTACCCACTAGTAGGGATGGGCAGTGGGTCACCCGTCGTCTAGTTCCAGGTCTACCCTCCAGCAAGGCTAGGAAGTGGGTCACCCGTCGACTTATTCCAGGTCTACCCTCCAGAAGGGCTGGGTAGTGGGTTTCCTGGTGATATTTTAGGGTTTACCCTCCAGCAGGGCTGGGTAATGGGTCACCCGACATCTGGTTAGGGTTTACCCTCCAGCAGGGCTGGGCAGTCGGTCACCCGATATATGGTTAGGGTTTACCCTCTACCAGGGCTGGGCAGTGGGTCACCCATTGACGTTCGAGACTCAGTCCTTTCTACTAGGCTAGTATGTGGATTTCCTCCGTGATTACTGGAGCGGGACCCTTGGTTGTATGGGTTGGGGATGGAACGACCTTGACATTAAGGAGACCTCTCGACTGCGGAGCACTGAAGAGGTGTGGTTTGACTTAACCCGAAGCTCTCAAGTATTAGGGTCACTTTCCCCACCGAGACGCGTCCTTGTGACGCGACCTAAAACCATGTGGGCGATTCAGTGCCGCCCAAATCGGATAGTGTCGAGGTGCGGTGATTTAATCCCCTTGACTTGTAGTTCGGGGTAGACATGCGGGATTCTTGGCATTGATGGTGTTTACTTCTGGGACTGTTGGCTACTCACTTTCTTGGGCTGAGCTACGGGAAGGAGATCCCCTTATGATCTTGTTCAGGTTTCTCGACATAGCATATATATATATATATATATATGTATACCTTCTTCCAGTACCCACTCCATGGGTTTTGGTTACTCTCCTTCCAGGAGAGGCGAAGACGCGCGAGGTATGCCACGTGCTTTGTGTGCCTAGCTTCTCCTGGTTGGACGAGTCTACTCTCCTACTATAGGTAGTGAAGACTCAATGATAAGTTCATCTTGTCACCGTTTCTAGCTCCTTTTGTCTGGACGAGTCTACCTCCTTCCTCTTTTTGGGTTGATCTGGACTCTCTACTGGTACTCTACTACACTCCTTGTTGTATTCCTCTACTTTCCTTGTTCGATCTACTACTCACCCTTTAGTACCTCTTTTGTTGCTCCCTCGAGCCTTCGGGGTATCCTACTGAGTGTTTTTATACTCACCCCTGCTTGGGATTTTCCCACACATGGTGTTCCCTTGTAGAAGACGGACATGTTGGTCATGACTTCAGTGGAGATAAGGAGTTCGAGAGCTTGGACCACGTGTGGTGGTCATAGTCGGGTTCCAGGTAGGGGAACCTTTCCATCTTTTTTTCTTTTGTTTACCTATTTCCGGGTTGTGGCACTTTTCTGGTTGGGAGCGTGTTTTTTCCCTTTTGTTTTTAGTTTACTTTCAGTACTTTCTTTGTACTTTTAGAGGTCGATGCACATTTTGGTTCATTTATAGCAGTTGGTACTTTTCTTTTCTTTTTACTCTGCACTTTTACATTGAGTGTGATGTGTGTGTATGTACAGGTACATAGGCAAAGGCCTCCCCAAGTTTTATAGCCTTCAGCACTGGTCGCCAGCCCCTGGCCTATGGAGGCGGGCTTGGGGTTGTTTTATCTCAAGCCCGGGTAGGGTCGGGGCGTGACAAAAGTAATTCAATAACATGCACTACACGCAACACCGAGTTCAAGGGAACCACGTCATACCAAACTAGCCGTTCAAAAAAGGTTATGTATAGTATTAACTAAATTTTGAACATTATATAATATTTATAATTTTAGAATCCATATTATGACTTTATTATACATAATGAAAAAGAAATCTTATTTTTTTCAGATAAAAGAATTAATTTTTTTAAAGTGAAATTTTACCGCCTTTTAATGGATAACCCTTTTTAAATCCAATATATGAAACTTTTATATATTCAATTTGACAAAATAAACTTCTTCTTTAGAATCGGTACATAAGAATTTAGTTTCAATAAATATTTTTTGATTTTCTGATAACTTTCATATTTGGTTGAATAATGAAAAATACTATATTTTAACTGAAAATATCTTTTTTAATCAAAATAATTTATAGCGTTAAATAATACATTTTAATGGTTTGGAATTATAAGTAGATTATATTTTTACCATTTAATCCTATGTTATTTGTTGTAAATAATTTTACATTGAAATTGAACCTAAACAAGTATCAATCTTTTGTTAGTTATTATTTCTTAAAAATAGACTTTTTTTTGACAACAAGAATTATTTTAAAATTAATAAATTAATCTTATATGTTATGAATTTGGTAAAATAGACTTAATTTTTGAATTTAGAATATCAAAATTATCTTAGGGTAAAATTTTGGTATTTTTCTGGAAACATTCAATTTTTGATAAATAGTGAAAAACACTGAGTTATTGTTTAAACCTGAATTTTTATTTAAATAATTATTTATTTTATTTATATTTATTTTAGGTAAAAATAGATACATAATACCTATATATTTTCAATTTAATTCATTGGAATTATTTTATAATAATTTATGATATATAATAATTTTATTGAACTTTTTACCGTCTTTTACCCACCTCCTAGGAGCATTTTCCAATTTACAGAAAACATGATTTTACCACTTCTGTGAGATTAATTTTAAAAAACTTTGAGACACAAAGTTGATATCAGTAAGTAAAATTTGGTTCAATGAGATTAAAATAATTTTTGTGAGTAGTAAGTTTTGACTTTTATTTATCACGGTTAAAAGTAAATAGGGTAATTAAAATTAAAATGATATTATTATTACCCTAACACATGTCCTAATTCTATTGGATAAGCTTAATTAGACCAAAAACTACCTTAGGAATAAAATATTATCCTTTAGGTCCACTTGGATAATATTAGGACATTTATTATTATTTAATTCAAAGAAGAGTTAAAAGTGTTAAATTCAATGTTTAATAAATAAACCATTTTTAATATAGTGTACATATCAGATAAATTCGACTAAAAATGTTTATTAGAAATATAAAAATATTTCCTGCATAATGGTATTTTATTTATATTTTTTAGACTTTAAATAATTAATTTATTTATGACACAATAATGATGTATTAATTACCTAATTAATGAAATATCAAGATATTTGATATTATAAATATCCAAATAAATGTAATTTGAGACTTTTTATGAATTACGCTAATTTTATAGGTTAATATGAAATGTTAGGGTTGGTTATTTTAATTTCGTTCAGAGTAATAATGTAACACCCCGACCCCAGTGCACCAGATTCGGTGCATTATTACATAACATTGGCATGATCACAAAAGATCAAGTCTCGAAAGACAGATTAGTTTAGTAGCCTTAAAAGTACTAGATAAATTCATAAGGTTTAAATTAAAACATAAAATTAAAAAATACAACAACAATGTTTCCATATATCACACTCATATCCCCTCATACTATCTCTGCTGGTCAGTCATAAAATACTTCTTCACATCCTGGGAAAAATAAAACATAGAAAGGGGTGAGCTCAGATATCCAGTAAGGATGAAAATTTAGCGGAATATTTTATAAATAATAATAAACATTTAAGGCAATGTATAACTAAAACAAAATCCTTTCAAACTTGTACTTCAGCATAATATGGAAAAAATAAAATGAAATAATTTCATTTACTTATTCACATGGATATTCTAATAATAAATTAATCACATGCAATATCAATAACCACTTTCATAATAATGGAATGAAAAATTCTTGACTATCATAACCACATAGTAAAGGAATTGTGCCAAGACTAAAAATAATATTTTGTAAATTCCTTGTGTCAGGACACTAGTTTCTCTCATGAGACCTACTGATGCATCGAGGAGCTATACTGGGCTCCACCAATCACTTACTAATTCCAATTCATTCCCATATGAAAAGGATTAAACATAACATAAACATTCGTATTAAAACTGGCATATGAAATGTCAATACGTTATCCATAAACCATGAATGGTATGACATAAAACATCCACAGTCAAACATATCACAAAACCTTCAATACAATTTGGATGTTATGAATCATAATAAATCAACTTCAAAAAAACGTAAAATACATCAAAGGATGTTGATATATATGAAATCAAAACAATTGGAGAGAAATATATCTTTTTTAAATCCTTTAAAAGTCACATAATTATAAAATAAAACATTTACTTTTAAAATATTCTTATAAGCTTCTAAGGGAAGCTTCAACAATTTTATAATGGTGGAAAATAGCCGCACCCGCCGTATAAGTAAAAAAAATACATTCTTACCTTAATTTTGTCGAAAAGGCTAAAAAGGACCTTATTTGGAAAACGATGGAAATATTCCATTATAAACATCTTTTAAAATTCAAAAAAGGGTATAAATGACTTTAACACATAGTCAATAAAATAGTAAGAATGTTTTGAAATACATTTTCAAGAAACTTGAATATGAATGATAAAGAGGTCCCAGTAGATAATTATGTATAAACAATCTCAGATAATGAAGAGATTGTAAAAGAAACACTTAACATGTACTTTTCCTTAGTCGATGGTAGGTTAACCTCTTGTATAATGGTGAAATAATTTTTATTAAATTATACAGGAATCATATACATTAATATGACATCATATATGATCTTTTAACATTTCTTTGTTAATAATATCTTAGTATTATCGTTGTTTCGGGTGTTAACGGATTCATTTTCCTTTATATTATTTGTTATGTGAGTCATATTTGTTATGGATAGGATGTATCTTATTCATATCCAGAATGATATCAAGTCTTTAAACATTATTTTTAATCATCAAATAAAAATTAGTCTTGAATGGATACGATGGGGAATGAATCTCATCGTGTTCGTGAAGACGGTAATCCGTACGTACACACGAGCGACAATATCATTATTTTGATATTAAAATAATATATAATTGGATGGAATATCATATATACAGATTCATTATCCTGTTATATTTATTATTTACATCAATTACACATCATTATTATACCCATCCAAATAATAATGTATTGAATAACAATTACACCACGACGTGGAGACGGTAAGTCATACGTGCGCACGTATGGTGACATGTCATTCAAATAAAGGATAGAATAAAGAATATGGTTGTACCATATTTATAATCACATCATATTATATTAAAGATAATGGATTTATTATTTTATAATGGAAACAACAATGAAAAAGAAAGTGTAATAAGAAAGGAACTTGAAAGAGGTGATGAAATATTTACCTCTTCTTTGGGTTCTTTCGGTTGATTTGATCAAAAGGGCTCCATAGGTTGGCTTTATGACTAAAGGAAGGCCTATATTATTAAGGGAGGATAGTTCATAGGGTATTTGGGCAGGTTTTGGCCGAGTCAAATAGCTTTGATGGTGTTAATTTGAGAGAAGGGGGAGTGCCCTTTTATAAGAGGGGTGAGGGGCACATTAGGAAAAAATAGAAATATTATTTTATAATAAAACAATTTTCGGTTTCTAATGGCTCAAAAGTAGACTATTTAAAGACTAAGGTGGGTATGGGTCTAGAAACACTCAACCAATTTATTTTAGATAGGTTTGGTTCATTATATCAACCTTTTCTTTTAGACTTAACTCTTAGTTAAATAGTTTGGCATTTACCATATCTCTTTGTATTTTTATATTATATGGTTAATAAACATACTATATACATCAAAGAGATTCTAAAGTGGTTAATTAATGATACACCTATCATTAAATAATTCCTTTTTCTAACCCTTAGATTTTTAGGAATAAAATATAAATTAATAATATAATATTTTTTAAAAAAACTCTTTTATGTCAATATGGAAACTGTTTGGTATTTTGTTTTTTCTAAATTCATAAAAGCATTGTTACTTCGAGAAAAAGTCATCCAACCAACCCTAACATGTAATATTAACCTAAAAAATTAGTTTAATACATAAAAAGTCTAAAATTACATTTATTTGGATATTTATAATATCAATTATATTAATATTTCATTAATTAGGTAATTACTCCATCATCATTGAGTCATAAATAATTTAAATTATTTAATTTCTAAAAAATATAAATAAAATACCATTATGTATAAAATATTTTTATCATTCTAATAAATATTTATAGTCGAATTTATCTTATGTATAACCCTATATTAAAAATGTTTTAGTTTTTAAACATTGATTTTAAATCTTTTAACTCTTCTTTAAATAAAATAATAATAAGTGTCCTAATCTAATCCAAGTGGACCAAAGAGGTTCATATTTTATTAATAAGGTTGTTCTTGGTCAAATTATACTTATCCAGAAGAATTAGGATATGTGTTAGGGTAATAATAATATAATTTATACCCTTAATTACCCTATTTACTTTTTACTGTGGTAAATAAAAGTAAAAAGTTACTATTCACCAAAAATTATTTTCATCTTATTGAACCACATTTTACTTATTGATATCAACTGTGTCTCTAATATTTTTAAAATTACATTCATAGAAGCGGTAAAATAATGTTTTATGTGAATTTTCAACTTCTCCTAGGAGTTGGGTAAAAGACGGTGAAAAGTTCAATAAAATTTTTATATATATTATAATCATTATAAATTGACTCTAATGAATTAAATTAAACATATATAGGTATTATGTATATATTTTGACCAAAAATAAATTTAAATAAAATAAATAATTATTTAAATAAAAATTCGGTTTTAACCAGTAACTCAGTGTTTTTCACTATTCATTAAAAATTAATAGTTTTCAGAAACATACCAAAAATTCACCCTAAGATGATTTCGTTATTCCGAATTCAAAAATGATGTACATTTTGAAAGATAAAATTTATAAAAATTTTAAAAATGGGTAATTACTATTCATAACGGCTACTTTGATTGGTTGTGGTGTGTTAGAACTCGAACTTACATACAACACACGCTATTGTATTATTCAAAGAGAAGCATACCGTGGAAGCTTGGCATGTTACATTCTCACCTCCTTCAAAAAATTTCATCCTCGAAATTTCTAGAGTATTAATGCATAAAAAGACTCAGGTGGTTCTTTATCATAAGTTCCTCGGGTACCCACATTTTCTCTTCCATCTAATGGTTTCTCCATAGATCTTTTACCAGACGATTCATTTGGTTTCTCAATACTTGTTCTCTTGTATGAAGAACCTTGACATGCTCTTCACAATAAGACAGATCAGGTTTCAGTTCTAATTCCTCATAGGTCAGTACATGTGTTGGGTCAGGCATGTATTTTCTCAATAGTGATACGTGGAACACATCATGTACTTTGGAGAGACTTGGAGGTATTTCCAAATGGTAAGCAATAGCACCAATTAGTTCTAGAATTTATAAAGGTCCGATGTACCTTGGACTCAATTTATCCTTCTTACCAAAACGTATAAAACCCTTCCATGGAGATACCTTCAAGAAAACAGGACCTCCTACCTGAAATTCCAAATCCTTCCTTCGATTATCGACATAGCTCTTCTGCCTACTTTGAGTTACTTTGATGCGGGTTTGGATTACCTTTACCATTTCTAGAATTTCCTCCACAAGTTCTATGCCTACACGTTTTATTTCACCAACATCATCCCAACAGGTTGGTGTGCGGCATCTCTTTCGATATAACGCTTCATATGGTGCCATCTGAATACTTGAATGGAAGCTATTGTTATAAGAAAATTCTACCAGAGGTAAATATTGATCCCACATACCTTGAAAGTCAAGTGATCATGATCTCAACATGTCTTCTATGGTTTGAATATTATGTTCTGATTGTCCATCATTTTGAGGGTGGTAGGCAGTGCTCAAACAAAGTTCATTATCAAGGTATTTCTGAAGAATTTTCTAGAATCTTTATGTAAAACATGGATCACGATCAGAAACAATCGATAGGGGTACTCTATGAAATCCCAAAACTTCATTAATATATTGTCCTACTAGACGTTCAACTGGTAATCTTCTCTTATAGTAAGAAGACGTGCTGATTTGGTAAGACAATCAACAATGATCCATATTGCATCATTTCTTCTAGGACTCTTTGGTAGTACCATGAAAAATTCCATCGTAATATTATCCCATTTCCACTCAGCTATGGGAAGAGGTTGCATAAAATTTCCAGGCTGTTGCCTTCCAGGTTTCACTTATTGACAAACTATACACCTTGACAAAAAATCAGAAATCTCCCTCTTCATGTTGTCTCACAAAAAATGTTCTTCAAATCTCTATACATCTTAGTGCTACCTTGGTGTATAGAGAAATTGGAACTATGAGAAGCATCCAACAATTCCTTCTTTAGATCAGGTATATCGGGAACACAAAGTCTCTTCCCAAATTTCAAAATTCCATCTTCATACACAAAGTCACTTAATCTCCAATCATTAACAGCTTTAATCTTCTTTTTAAACTCTTCATCACTAGTTTGAGAACTCTTTATTCTTACTAGTAAGGATAGTTTTGAAACCATTTGAAAAAGTATCAATGTTTCAGCTTCCATGGTAATTCCCATATCCATCTCCACTATATACATGAAAATAGGATCCCTTTTAACTCTCATCTGGTTCAAAACTCCATGTTCCTTTCCACACAAAACATATTCCACCTTATTTTCCTTCCTTGGGTGGTAGTTTATGGTGAAATCATAATCCTTGAGTAGTTCAAGAAATTTACTTTTCCTCATGTTGAGTTCTTTCCGTGATAAAATATTCTTCAAACTCTTCTGATCGGTATATATCTCACATTTTTCACCATAGAGATAGTGTCTCCAAATCTTCAAAGAAAATATTATAGCTGAAAACTCAAGATCATGAGTAGGATAGTTTTTCTCATGAATTTTTAGTTGTCTTGTTTCATAGGCAACAACCCTATCATTTTTCATAAGGACACAACCATGTCCTCTCTTTGAAGCATCACTATAAATAACAAACCCATCATTCCTTGATGGTAGAGTAAAGATATGATCATTGACTAATATTCTCTTTAGTTATTCAAAATATTCTTCACACTCCTTTTTACAAACAAATTTAACACCTTTTCGTGTGATCTTCATTAATGGGTTAGCCAATCAGGCAAAATTTTGGACAAAACGTCGATAATAACCTGCTAAACCAATAAAAATGCATACCTCGGTTATACTCATTGGTGTTGTGTATTCTTGGATTGCCTTGGTCATTGATGGATCAACGGAGATTCCATCCTTAGAGACAATATGGCCAAGAATAGACAACCTCTGAAGCTAGAATTCACACTTGCTAAACATCCCAAATAATTCATGTCTTCTTAGAGTCTTTAGGATAATGCGCAAGTGATTTTCATGATCTTAGTAGATTTTAGAGTATACCAATATATCATCATTAAATACCAATACAATGTCATCAAGATATTCCTTGAAAACTCAATTCATTATATCCATGAAGAAAGAGGGTGCATTAGTCAATCCAAAATGCATTACTGTAAACTCGTAATTCCCGTACCTAGTTCGAAATGTTGTTTTCGAAATGTCTTCCTTATTTACACACAACTGATGATATCTAGATCGAAGATCAATCATTAAGAAGTATTTTTCTCCCTGAATTTGGTTTAATAAATAATCAGTGCGAGGTAGGGGATACCTGTTCTTTATTGATATAGCATTGATCTCCCTGTAGTCAATGCACAACCTGATAGATCTATCATTCTTCATAACAAAAAGAATAGGGGCTCCCCATGGACAAACACTAGGGATAATAAATCACTTTTTACTCAATTCCTCTATTTGTTTCATTAGTTCCACTAATTCCACAGTGGCCATTCTAAAAGGGGTCTTAGATATGGGCCTTGAACCAGGAATTAGGTCAATGAAAAACTCAATTTCTCATTCTAGAGGATGTACAGGTAAATCCTATGGTAAAACAACAACATATTCTTGCACAATAGTAATAGATTCTAATTGAACATTGCTTTCCTCACCCACAGTTATTTTATTCTCTTCCTCCCCAATAATTGAATTTAGTTGAGCTATTGGGGGTGGATCTAGATAATAATTAGGTAGTGATATTTCTGCTCTAAAGATAGGGTACTCATTATCAACACCAAAAATTGTAACCTCCTTCTTCTTAAAATACATTTTAGCATCATGGTCCAAAATCCAATCCATACTGAGGATTATATCAAATTCCATAATGGGCATGATGAGGAGATTAGCAGATAAATAACGTTAATATGATTTAATCGGAACAGATTCAAAAAACATTGTTGCAATGATACTTCCCTTAGGAGTTTTGGCTGACAACTCCCCTGTTAAATCAAATTGCAAAAATCTAATTTTCTTAGAAAAATGGGATGATATGAAACAATGCGACGATCAAAAATCAAATAAAGCTTTGGCTAAACATAAGGAAACCATTAAATTACATGCCACCATGTCTTTTGGAGCTTCAACCTCAGCAGTAGTGTTCTCATAAGCTTGGCCTTGATCCCTTAGTCTTTTCTGAGGTAATTTTTTCTGACACATAGGACATTCATTTGCATAATGTCTCATCTCCCTGCAATTGTAGCATTAAACATAAGTTTCTTCTTTCTTCCCCTTGCAATCACGAGCTTGGTTTCCTTTTTCACCACACTTGTAACAGACTCCCATTCCCTTCAAGGAAGTACCGGTGTGTTTCTTCCTACATTTACTGTAGGATCGATATTCAACATTTCTTTTATTCCCTTTATTTCCATTTCCTGAGTGATCAGTAGATCTATTCTTCTCTTTCTTTTCTTTAAATACGTAAGACATAGAAAATTCATTTTTGGTCTTGATAGCACATGAGACAATATTTTCATACGATGAGAAGAATTTTGAGACTAATGCTTGACATAGAAATGGTTTTAACCCATCAAAGAAACTCTCAATCTTTCTTCTTGGGTTATGTATATAATCTAAAACATGACTTGCTAACCTTGTAATGTTAGACTCATACTTTACAACATTCTTGTCCTCCTTTTTCCTCAGACTCAGAAATTTTCTTTCCATATCCGCTCGATGGTCGTGAGGAAACTATTTTTCTAAGAAAATATCATTAAACTCCCTCCATTTCATACTTGATACTTCTTCATCTTCATTTTTGTTTTGTATCAATGACCACCATTGATCAGCGTCTCTAGTAAGGTGATAAACTACCATGACAACTTTTTCCCTTTCACAAATCCCCATAGCCTGAATTATTTTCTCTAAGGAATTTATCCATTGCTCGGCTACTAGTGGGTTTTTACTCCCATTGAATGTTGGTGGTTGTTGCCACATTAAGCGATCTATCATTGATCCTCCATGATGTAAATCAGGGTACTCCATATGGGTAAGGTTATTATTCATAACCTGGGTGAGTTGTCCAAGTGTGGGGATAAGCTGATCAGCAACAGTTGTATCACCAGTTCTACTATAATTATCTTGAGTAGGAGGGAAATCCCTACTTGGATTACGTGTGTTTATACGGTTTCCATTCCTTCAACTAGGCGCCATTTCTGAACAATGGCATAAACTAGATTAGTTCATGAATTGAAATACATAATTCCAAACATGAAAAACACTTAACATAAATTGAACAGTTTATGGATATAATCCATAATCATAAATATGTTTTCTTTGAGAAATTAATAATTCATAAACCCTTCATAATTTTTTGTAAGGAAAATGAGAATTATCCTAAGAATATCCCCCGGGAGTTTCGTAACCAAGAGTGCAGCAAGGCTCGTTGTCATGCACCAGTTCATGTTCGAGTCTAGTTCAAAGCGGTGTTTTCGGGTTTTACCCCTAGGTACATCTGGGCCAGAGCCACCTCAACCTGCTCGTATCTAGACATGGATGTATTTCTTGGAAAACTCACAAAATATCTATAATACCAAAATTCTAGTAAGTTCTTTTATACTAATCCTAAAATTTTGTCTTGGGGTAATGTGCTCTAATCATATTTTATCTAAATATAGCTTCCAAGGTTTTTATAAAACATCATCCGATACCAACGGTAACACCCCAGCCCCAATTACCCAGAGTCGGTGCATTATTAAATAACATTGGAAGGATCACAAAATATCAAGTCTCGATAGACAGATTAGTTTAGTAGCTTTGAAAGTACTAGATACATTCATAAGGTTTACATTACATCATAAAATGAAAAACTAAAAAAACAATGTTTCCATAGATCACACTCATATCCCCTCAGACTATCCCTGTAGATCAGTCATAAAATACTTCTTCACATCCTGGGAAAAATAAAACATAGAAAGGGGTGAGCTCATATGCGTAGTAAGGATAACAATATAGCAGAAACATTTATAAATAAGCATATACATTTAAGGCATTATATAACTAAAACAAAATCCTTTTAAACTTGAACTTCAGCATAATATAGCAAAAATAAAATGATATAATTCCATTTACTTATTCACATGGATATTCTACTAGTTGAATAATCACATGGAATATCAATAACCACTTTTATAATGATGGAATGCATAATGCCAGAATATCCGAACCACATAGTCAAGGCCATATCCCAAGACTACAAATAAGATTTTATCGAGGCCTTGTTCCAAGACACTAGTTTGTCTCATGAGACCTACCAATGCATCTAGGATCTATAGCAGGCTCCACCTATTACTTACTAAGTCCAATGCATTCCCATATGAAATGATTTAAACATAACATAACCATTCGTATTAAAAATGGAATGGGAAATGTCAATACGTTATCCATAAACCATGAATGGTATGAAACAACACATCCACAGTCAAAAATATCACAAAACCTTAAATACAATATGTATGTTTTGTATCATAATAAATCAACTTAAAACAAACATAAAATCCATCAAAGGATGTTGACATAGATGAAATCAAAACTATTTGAGAGAAATATCTCATTCTTGAAATCATTTAAAAGTCACATAATTATAAAAGAAAACATTAACTTTGAAAATATTCTTATAATCTTTTAAGATAAGCTTTTAAAATTTTATAACGGTGGATAATATCCGCATCTGCCGTATAAGTTATAAAAATACATTCTTACCTTAATTTTGTCGAAAATGTTAAAAAGGACCTTGTTTGAAAAAAAACGGCAAGATTCCTTTATAAACATCTTATAAAAGTCAAACAAGGGTATATATGTCTTAAACATATAGTCTATAAAATAGTAAGAAGGTTTTGAAATACATTTTTATGAAACATGGATGTGGATGATAAAGAGGTCCTGGTAGATAATTACGTTTAAACAATCTCGGATAATGAAGAGATTGTGAAATAAACCCTTACCTTGTACATTTCCTTGGTCGAGGGTAGATTAACCTCCTTTATAATGGTGAAATAATTTTTATTAAATTATAAAATAATCATATACATTAATATTACATCATATATGATCTTTTAACATTGCTTTCTTAATAGTATCTTAATATTATCGTTGTTTCGGGTGTTAACGGATTCGTTTTCCATTATATTATTTGTTATGTGAGTCATATTTGTTATGAATTGGATGTATATTATTCATATCTAGAATGATATTTGTCTTTAAACAATATTTTTAATCATCAAATGAAAATTAGTGCTAAATGGATACGACGGGGAATGAATCTCATTGTGTTCGTGGAGACGGTAATCTGTACGTATGCATGAGCGACAATATCATTCTTTTGATATTAAAATAATATATAATTGGATGGTATATGATATATACAGAATCATTATCATGTTATATTTATTATTTAAATAAATTACACATCATTATTATACCCATCCAAATAATAATGTATTGAATAACTATTACACCACGACGTGGAGACGGTAAGCCGTACGTGCACACGTATGGTGGCATGTCATTCAAAGGATGAATAGAATAATGAATATGGTTGTACCATATTTATAATCACATCACAATATATATAAGATACTGGATTTATTATTTTAGAATATAAACAACAATAAAAAAGGAAGTGGAAGAAGAAAGGAATTTCAAATAGGTGAGAAATGTTTACCTCTTCTTCGGGTACTTCCTTTTGATTTGATCAAAAGGGATCCTTAGGATGGATTTCTGACTAAAGGAAGGACTATATGATGAAGGGAGGACTTTTCAGAGGGTATTTGGGTAGGGTTTGGCTGAGAAAAATGGCTCTGAAGGTGTGAATTAGAGAGAAGGGGGAGTTCCCTCTTATAAAAGGGGTGAGGGAACCTTAGGAAAAGCTAGAAATATTATTTTTATAATAAAATAATTTTCAGTTTCTAATGGATCCAAAGTGAATTATTTAAATTATAAGGTGGGTATGGGTTAAAAACCACTCAACCAATAGGTTTTAGATAGGTTTGGGTCATTATATTAACCTTATCGTTTAGACATAACTCTTAGTTAAATAGTTTGGCATTTACCATGTCTCTTTGTATTTTTATATTATTAATAAACATACATTATACATCAAAGAGATCCCAAAGTCATTCATTAATGATACAAATATCATTAAATAATTCCTTTGGCTGAACCATAGATTTTTAGGAATAGAATATTAACATTTGTCTTAAGAACTCTTTTATGTCAATTTTGACTCCATTTGGTATTTTGTATTTGCTAAATTCATAACAGCATTATTACTTCGAAAACAATTCATCTAACCAACCCTAACATGTCATATTCACCTATAAAATTAGTGGAATTCATAAAAAGTCTAAAATTACATTTATTTGGATATATATAATATCATTTATTTTAATATTTCATTAATTATGTAATTATTGCATCATCATTGTGTCATAAATAATTTAAATTATTTAATGTCTAACAAATATAGATAAAATACCATTATGTAGGAAATATTTTAATATTTATAATGAATATTTATAGTTGAATTTATCTTATGTATCACCCTATATTAAAAATGCTTTAGTTTTTAAACATTGATTTTAACTCTTTTAACTCTTCTTTAAATATAATAATAATAAGTGTCCTAATCTAATCCAAGTGGAAAAAAAAGGTTCATATTTTATTCATAAGATTGTTTTTTGTCGAATTAAACTTATCCAATAGAATTATGACATGTGTTAGGGTAATAATAATAACATTTTTACCCTTAATTACCCTATTTACTTTTAACTGTTGTAAATAAAAGTAAAAAGATACTATTCAACAAAATTTATTTTCATCTTATTGAACCACATTTTACTTATGGATATCAACCATGTCTCTCATATTTTTGAAATGAAATTAACAAATGCGGTAAAATTGAGTTTTATGTGAATTTTCAACTTCTCCTAGGAGTTGGGTAAAAGGCAGTGGAAGGTTCCATAAAGTTTTTATATATTTAAAATTATTATAAACTAATTTCAATGAATTAAATTGATATTATATAGGTATTATGTGTCTATTTTGAAATAAAATAAATTTAAATAAAATAAATAATTATTTAAATAAAAATTCGGTTTTAACCAATAACTCAGTGTTTTTCACTATTCATCAAAAATTGAAAGTTTTCAGAAAAATACCAAAAATTAACCCTAAGATAATTTCGATATTACGAATCCAAAAATGAATATCATTTTGAAAGATAAAATTTATAGAATTTTAAAAAGTGGGTATTTCTATTCATAACGGCTACATTGATTGGTTGTGGTGTGTTAGAACTCGATGTTGCATACAACACACGCTATTGTATTATTCAAAGAGAAGCGTAACGTGGAAGCTTGGGGTGTTTCAAATAATGTAGTAATGAATTTAGAAAAAAACAAAATACCAAATAGTGTCAATATTGACATAAAAGAGTTTTTAAAAGAAATATTATATTATTAATTGATATTATATTTCTAAAAATCTATGGTTCATCCAGAAGACTTATATAATGATAGGTGTACCATTAATGAACCTGTTGGGTTTCTCTTAGAAGTATATAATAAGTTTATTAACCATATGATATAAAAATACAAAAAGACATGGTAAATGTCAAAATATTTAACTAAGAATTAAATCTACAAGATAAGGTTAATATAGTGACCCAAACTTGTCTAAAACCTATTGGTTGAGTGGTTTTCGACCCATCCCCACATTAGACATTATAGAATTAATTTTTGGGCCATTCGAAACTGAAGATGATTTTATTATAAAATAATATTTATAGCTTTTCCAAAGGTGCCCATCACCCCTCTTATAAAAGGGCACTCCCCCTTCCCTCAAATTCACACCTTCAAAGCCTTTTGGCCTGGCCAACCTCTTCCAAATACCCTCTCAACTGTCCTTCCATCATCATAGAGGCATTCCTTTTGTCAGAAATCCAACCTATGGATCTCTTTTGATAAAATCAAAAGGAAGAACCTGAAGAAGAGGTAAATATTTCATCACCTCTTTCAAGTTCTTTTCTTTTTTCCACTTCCACTTATTTTTTTGTTTCAATTATAAAATAAAAACACCAGTATCTTCTATATACTTTGATGTTATTATAATTTTTTTAAAACCATATTAATTATTCAATCCATCCATTGAAAGACATGTCACCACACGCACGTATGTACGGCTTACCATCTCCACATCGTGGTGTAATTTTTATTCAATACATTATTATTTGGATGGGTATAATAATAATGTGTAATTGATGTAGATAATAAATATAACACAATAATGATTCTTTATATATGTTATACCATCGAATTATATATTATTTTAATATCAAAAGAATGATATTTTCACTCGTGCGTATGTACGGATTACTGTCTCCACGAACGTGATGAGAGTCATTCTCCATCGTAATCCATTCAAGAATAATTTTATTAGATGATTAAAAATATTTTTTAAAGACTTAATATAATTATGAATATGAATATGATACATCCTATCCATAACAAAAATTACATATGTAACAAGGCATATAAAGGAAAACGAATCAGTTAACACCTGAAACGACGATAATACTAAGATATAATTAACAAAGCAATTTTAAAAGATCATATATGATATCATATTATTATATATGATTTTATTATAATATAATAACAATTATTTCAACATTATACAGGAGGTTAATGTACCATCGACCTAGTAAATGTACAAGGTAAGGTGATTTCATCTCACTCTTTATTCCCGTGAGATTCATACTATATTGCCACTATTTCATTTTTTGTGGTGTGTGTACTGCCCATAATTGTATTATTTATGTAATACACTTTAATTAATGTGTATTTACATCTTTATTGTATGATACTTCTTTTATTGAGAGTATGTTTCATAAGTTACCAAATGGGTAAGGGTTAATTTCACAATCTCTTCATTATCTAAGATTGTGTATACGTAATTATCTACTGAGACCTACTTATCACCCACATCCATGTTTCATAAAAATGTATTTCCAAAAAAATTTACTATTTACTAAAAAATGGAGTAAATTCATTTATACCCTTATTTGACCTTATATATTTTGAAAGGAATTGTTCCGTCGTTTTCCAAAAAATGTACTTCATGACCTTTTCGACAAAATTAAGGTGAGAATGTTTTTTTAACTTATACGGCGGGTGCACCTATTTTCTGCTGTTATAACATCGCCAAAGCTTCCCTTACAGGCTTATAAGAATATTTTCAAAATAAATGTCTTCTTTATAATTATGTGACTCTTATAAGATTTAAAAATAGAAATATATATTTTTCTAAAAAAGGTTTTGATTTCATCTATGATAGATTTTAAGCTTATTTGAAGTCGATCTATTATGATACAAAACATCCATATTTTATTGAATATTTTGTGATATGATTGACTATAGATGTGTTATTTTAATTCTATTCATGGTTATGGATAATGTATTTACATTTTTTATGCTAGTTTTAATACAAATGTTTATGTTATGTTTAAACCTATTCATATGAGGAATGTGTTGGACTTAGTAAGTGACGGGTGGAGCCCACTATAGCTCCTCGATGCATCGGTAGGTATCATGAGATAAACTTGTGTCTTGGAACAGGGCCTTGACAAAATCTTATTTGTAGTCAAGGCACAAGGCCTTGACTATGTGGTTAAGAAAGTCTGGTATTATGCATTCCATCATTATAAAAGTGGCTATTGATATTGCATGTGATTATTCAACTAGTAGAATATCTATGTGAATAAGTAAATGGAATTATTTGACTTTATCTATGCCATATTATGATGAAGTTCAAGTTTAAAAGGTTTTTTTAGTCTTATACATTACCTTCAATGTTTATGATTATTTATGAAATTTTCTTCTATATTGTTATCTTTACTAAGCATCTGTGCTCACCCCTTTCTCTGTTTTATTTTTCTCAGGATGTGAAGAAGTATATTATGACTGACCTTTAGGGATAGTCTATGGGATCTCAGTGTTGTCTATGGAAACAATGTTGTTGTAGTTTTCAAATTTACGATGTAATGTAATCCTTATGAATGTATCTAGTACTTCCAAAGCTATAAAACTAATCGGTCTTTCAAGACATGATATTTTGTGATCATGCTAATGAAACATAATAATGCACTAACTCTGGGCTTCAGGGGTCAGGTCATTAGACATACGAAAGGAATCTCGTAATACATCATATCCCAAACCCAATTCTGAAGGAATCAAAACAGAAGCTAAATTCAATCTCAAATTCATCTCCTAGAAATATCTCTGACATCTGTTATTACCCTAAAAAATTATAACCATATGATTTAAGTATATCATTGAAGATGCAAGCATAGAGATATCACAAACAAAGCACTTGTAATAACCAACAAACCCTGTAATGATATCGATTTCAAACACATTTTTTAGCCACTTATTAGACATCAATAGCTATATATTATTAAGATCCATTAATATTCCCCTCTAAAATATCACATTCCTTATAAATAACACTTCTCAGATACAAAACACACATTTGGAGAGAATACCATACATATGGTGTTCCTTAAATGTTGGAAGAATGATATATAATTGGTACATATTATCCTCCTCTAACTTGAAGTACACAAAAAATATCATCCATGAACACAGTAATAAAATAATCCCATAACTGATGACAGATTCAGTTCATCAAACCTGTAAATTTTTCAAGATCATTATGTGACTGAATGGCATAGCCAAGAACATTAAATGTTCATATTGGCTCCAAAATGTCATCTTAGTTATATCCTCTAATCAGAATCTCAACTATTGTTAACCTGATAAAAGTTCAATCATTAAATACCAAATTACCCAACTAATATGGTTAAAAAGATCATTAAACCTAGTCAAAGTCTATTTTTCCTTAATATTCACCCAATTTAATTTTTGATAATCCCTAAAGAGTCTGTAACCCCCATGTGACTTCTTAGAAAAGAGGATATATGATTCTCATGTTGACATACTAGGATGAATAATTCTATTAGCCTCTAGAACCCCAAGATAGACTTTAAGTTCCACCAACTCAGCAACTTCCATTTCATAAGATGGCATTGAAATGGTAATCATAATAGGAAGAATTTCAATAGTAAACTCAACCCATCTTTATGGTGATAAATTAAAATATCATTTGAAATGTCATCAGGGTTTTCACAAATGACAAAAAATTGGTGACTACCCAATAATTTTTCAACATAATATAGAAATATCTATAATAAATATAATGAGATTACATAGAAAAAAGGAATAATGGACCCTTCCCTTCCTGACCTAGGTTCCCACTCACCTTAAAAAACATGAGTGACCCAATTAAAAGATAAGAATTGAACTCTATGGAGATAATTTTCTATTTGGTCATTAATAATGTCCATCTAATCCATGATGATAATCAGGTGGTAGAGAAAATATCAAGTACAAAAAATTCTCATGTCACCTCATTGTCAACTATCATCACCTGACACATGAGACACTTGAAACCTTACCCGAACCACTTTCCCAAAGTCATCGAAAGATCAACCAAGAACATAAAATGTTCTAAATGGAATACCACCAAATAAACTAAATTTTATGATATGAATGAATAATTGAAACTTGTATCAAAAAAATTCTACACCATTGAAACCAAAATAAACATAGCACCACTAGTTTTGGATAGACTTTCTTCATATTCCTCTATTGAAGATGTCATTGCATAAATGAATCTAATCAATTATCCTCAATGATATTTATTATCCAAATGAATCCCCACCTTATCCTAAGGATAGGACCCACCACTCTCATATGAAATTTTACAAATCTTTGATCCCTTGGGGATAGTGGATCCTTCCTTACAGCCCTGGGATAACCTTTCACAAATATTCTTCATGTAGACAGATAATCCAAAATGATTACCAATCATATGATCCCCTATATAGTTAGTATTGGTATGACCACACCTTCCACCCTACTAGAAAAAAACTACTAAATTTTTTAAGAATACCTATAAATTGGTCTTGAATAAAACTCACCACCCTTATGCTTCCATTTCTTGTCAGAATATATACCATGGAGAACAACTACACCAACCAAAGCTCCACCAAAACTGGCCTTCCAATATATTTCATCCTCATCCAAATATTGTTTTTAAACTTCTTATACATCATTCATAAGTCACATAAGATTAAATATAAAATGAATATCTAGACTCAATCTCAACTCAAGCCTTTGAACCTTTAGATACTCATTAAAAACCATCACTATTTCCAAATTCACCAACATAGGGAAATGAAAAATTTCTTAAGAATGGTATCCTCCCCTTACTCCAAGGATGGAAACTCATGGAAGTTTTTTACTTGTTACAGCTTCGGGTAAAACTTATTATTCAATATTTTCTTGAAATAATTGCATGTTACATCCTCATGCAACATAGTTTTTACAATAGATTCTCACCTCCTCCTTCTTGGACCCTCGATCATGTATGTGGAAAACCCCACCTTAGGTTCCTCAGAAGTATTCAAGAAGTTGGATATCCTCCCAATATTATCATCTAGTCCTCATATTCTTGGGATCCCTTTTTACCATGTATCATGGGTGGATTATTCTTACTAAATTACAATACATAGTCCACCATACATCATAGGCTCTCAACACCCACTTGACCTCGAGTCTGAATTGTGCTGATTATAACTTCAACCAAAGAAGGGTTGACTGGAGTACTTTCTTATGGATCTATCCATAGATATTCCTCTCTCATATTTTGAAGATCTCATTTAGGAAGAATTATCTAACAATCACAAGAATAAACCCAATCAGACACCATAATATTCTAAAATCATAGGATCAACTTCAGGTATTGATATCAAATCGTTAAAACAATATGAATTTAAATAAATTAAAAAAATTCAAAAATGGGAGAAAATCAAGAAATGACAAAGTCCATTTAAATACACTTCCATCCCAATTCATTCAAATGAACTCAAACACAAAATCTCAAACAAGGTAATCAAATTTTTGACCACCCATGGTAACTCAAGTTCAGACACATAATTGAGATGGCCTAACATCCTCCCACACTTTCTACAAGAATTGTGACGGTCCAAACTACTATCAAACCCATGACATAGAATAAAATTTAGGTAGTGTTAAAACTCTTCAGGATGTGAATCCCTCTAATAACACTTTGTAACATCCCAGCCCAGGTTAACCAGACAAGAAATCGAAATTGATCTGCCGTGTGGTGAGGTAACTAAGATAAAGTAAACAATTATTCAATATAACTGAAACAAGACATTAAAATAGAGAAAAAATTGTTATAAAAATAAAGACAATGAAAAAAAACATCTAATTCAAACCGTCCAAACAATTAAAAATTTCATGTATATACAAATAAATATCCATGTAACCAACCATCACCTCCAGACCAAACCACTATGATGGTAATGACGAAAAAGATAATATGAAATGGTACAAGATTCCCATACCTTTACCTCGAACCTGAAATAAATAATCTAAAATTTCATAATAGAAAAACTAGTGTCTGAGAGTAAATCCTAGTATGATACCACCACCGAGTCTATAAAAGGCATGAAAACATTAATGTGGTAATTCTAGTTTTTAAAACCAAAATTGTTTTAAAAATAATTTTCATAAATTCGATCCCATTTTTAAATCATTTTTCTTTGTTTTTCCACAAAATCATTTTATATTCAAAAATTAAGAAATATGACATTGGAAAGTGATAAAATATGAATACATATCCATACACTATTAGGTAAACAAGTAAACACATATCCATGAATTAATTTGTAACTTGAATCTATTTGATACAAACTCATGAGGAAACTTGTGAGCAACAAACCATGACATAATTCATCATGAGGAAAATAATCCATAAATGAAAAATCACTCTACATTGGTCATTTTCCTGTAGAAATAAGTTCTACGAATAAAACAAAAATCCTGAACTGGTCCTATATTGGTACCAAACATTATTGAGTCCTTCCACAAACCATCGATATCATAAAAGTATCCCCTAGTGGCGCCACCCATACAAAGGCCACCTATGTATATTTATAGACACACCCAAGGTTTCCAATGTTCCATTATTTTTACAATCAATATCAAAACCAAGTTCAAAGATCATAAAACATTTTCAAATCCATGAAAAATCATCGTTAGTTCTTGAAAACCCATTTTAGAATCAAAACCACCATTCATGAATTTAATCAAATGATTGGTGTGAAAAAAAAATAGTTTTTAAAAGAAACCTCCTTTAAAACATTCCTATTTAAATGAAATCGCATTAAATAACAAATAAATTCAATTTAATGAAAAAACAAACTAATTTTTTAAAAAATAATAATAAATTCATAGAACTAACCATTTTTTTAGAAACACATGTCTTAAGGATGATGAAAACATATCCACCTTCAATAATGGAAATAAAAAAATCATGGATCAACCATAAAATGAAAAGGATAGACAATAAACTATATGGAAACAACACAACAAAAATGAAAATGAATCACTAAATGAATGATCTAGAAAGAGAAAGGATATTTTAAATTTCTTGTGGGATCTCTGGGTAGTGATTGGGTAGGATGAACACCGAATTAAACAAAATTATAGTGATTTGTTCATTTAAAACTATTGAACTGAAGGATTACACATCAGGAATTTCTTTCAGTGTGGATAATTACATTATTTAAAAAGGCATTAGAAAATGTATCTCTAGAAATTAAATCCCTAAAATTCCACTTGTATATGATTTGAAACCAATTCACTACATGTAAACCACGCATTTATTGAATCAATATCGTAGAATCTACCCAATGACCAATACACTATGAGTAACCATTACACGACAGGTAAAAAAATAAACATAGTACTCTACCCAGTTCCCTACAGAAAGAATTTAACCCAAGAATAATGTTCTCCAGTCCAAATTAGAACCTTCTAAAGAAATTTGAACATTCCTATCTGAACATTAGGTCATTTTCCTAATAAGTATCTCCATTCTTGAGAAGCCTACTATCCACAAAAACAAAAAGTGAAACCAAAACAAAAGTTAAGATTATACCCGATTGAAGGTAAGGGTAAGTTATGTAACTCTAATATAGAATGTTGATTTTTTTTATTACTCTGTCACGTGGGGTTAAATAAATTCCATATTAACTATGTCTTTATTTTCATTAAACCATACCAATTTATCAATTTATAAATTAAAATTCATGAGGGTTCATCAAGATTAAATATTATAACGGTATCTTCATGTGTATATTCAAAATAATGATTTTCTTAGTTTGGGATAGAAGGTGTCTACATATGATATGTATTTTGTATTAAATACTACTCAAAAACAGCTTTGAGTGATTTAAAAATAAATTTATCAAGAATAAAAATGGTACTAAAGGTAAATATAGAGATATAGTAAACAAAAACATATTTTAGGCATATTTTATGACGGTAACAGCATGTAAATTTCTCAAAAAATTACATTATAAATTGTTTATGAGAGATTATATAAAGGTGATTAAACCAAAATCAAGAAATAAAATTAGTTTAAAGATATAATAAATTTATATAGATGAGTTATTTCATTATTCTATTTTTAAAACCATCTTTATGCATATTATTAAGGGGATCATAAAATTTAGTTAGAAGAAAAAGTTTTTTTTAAGGTAAATCACTAATGAATATAAACAAGAATGAAAACTATAATGTTTAAACCTGATGAATCCAATATTATAGCAAGAATAATACCCCTATACAAACTAAAAGGATGAATAACATTGAGAGGATATCCATTATTTCTCTAGTCGAGTTATGTGTCGATAAAAATAACATAATTTAATTAGAATTTTTTTTTGATCAAGAATAATGTTGATTATTATATAAATGTGATAAAAAAATATGACTTTTTATAAATAATATTCCCAAGTTTTATGTATTGATATTTATGATTCACTCACATTAGTGTAAATATGTGAATTAACTCATTTATTATTGGTAATAAAAATCTAAAAAAGGATTTAAAATATAAAAAATGGATGTGAATATGAAATTATGGAATCATTTTCTTATGTAAAATCTATTCATTGAATGGAAATAAGTTTTTTAAATTGATTAGGATGAAATAATATAATGTTATAAAAAGAAATATTTATATAGATTAAGGAAAACATCATGATCATCATGTGATTAAATAGATACTTGAAGAATATGTAATTCAAGATATATGGTGTTGTTAAAAATTTATATGTGAATATTGAAATGGTATATGAACTTATTGTGTTCTTATATGTTGAAAAAATCATATTTTTTCAAATAAAGGCTAAATCATTTGAGAATTTTTCAATCATGATGCTTTCATACTTCCACCTGTTAAGGATTAGAGAAATCACAAACATTATCACATTTCAAAAAAATAAATAGATTATAGATTTATTTATCAAGTGAAATATACTGATGATTTATGAAATATGATTGGAATTCATTATATTAAATTAGTTTGAATATCCATTATGGTTGGAACTAAATTTAGAAAGAATGAGGTTTGAATATTATTCGATCCAAAAATATACTAAGAAATTATTGGAAGGTTGTTTGACTAATAAAAATTATATATTATTGATAAAATATATTTAGTTCCTCTATTCTTAATTAATACCAATAAGTAACACCCTATGGAAGCATAGTGGGTAAAAATGTTTTAATGGCACTTTTATTTTTATAATATTGTATAAAAAATGGAAAAGGGGTGATTTTATATAATATAATAAGGTGTATTGGTTTAGTTATGTTTTGGATTTAAAATCAAAAATTGGAGAAGTTTTTAAAATAGAAACAAATTTTAATCAAGGTTGGGTAAAATCAAGAAAGTATGTATTTTAGTATAACTGTAGTGGAGTAAATGTTTCCTAAAAAAGAATGTACTAAATAGATTTGTATAAATAAAAAAAATTAATAATCCTTATGGAGATGTGTAGATTCATATGTTGATCGTTTTTTATAAAAAAAGTAGAATCAATATTATAAAAAATTCATTTCAATAGTTTCAAAAAAATCGTATTGAGATTTAGTGTCACTTTATTGAGGAGAAAATGATACAAGATTTTGTCAAAGTAAAACATATTGTTATAAGTGAGAAATTGGAAAATATTTTCCGAAAACCACTAGATATTCTAGTAATTAATATGCATCAGCTAAATAAATTAATTCAACCTCCTCACACCACATTAAAATTTTCATAAAATCCATTGACCTAATTAATTTTATATTATGAAATATTGTTTCTTATTTTTATAACATCTATGGAGGATACCAATGGAATTGTTATCAAGTCATAATGAAATACAAAAATATAAATTGCAAATGGTTAATAATTAAATTAGGGGCCATATAATTTCGACTTTACTTGTTTAAAAATTATACAACAATAATTAGTATTCATTAAAGATTATTTTATATTTTATTATGTTTGAATAGAGAGATTCAGGATAATGAGTGGAATATGTTGAGATCTATCAATATAATATTTTTTAAAATTGGTCCTAACTAAATAAGTCTAAGGGATAATAGAAAATATTTACTTAGGTATTTTTCATTATTGAATATCTTTTAGCTGTAATTTAAAAAATAATTTACAATAAACCAAAGTCAATAAAATGTTGGATCCCTCTAGAGAATATTGATACTTCCAAATTTAAAAATTAATGCTATTTTATTTCTAAAAATTAATGGATTAATAAAAATAATTTATATATATTACTGTTATTTAAAAGTTTAAAGAAGGATTTTTATTATTTTTTTGAATTCAAAATAATTTCATGTTGTGATGATAGGAATAACCAAGTTATGGTGTAGTTAATTTCAGTTAGTCATGTTTAAGAGAGTTGATATGTGCTAAAACCTTATATTAAATGACTTGTAAAACCATTCCATAGAGATAACCATGGTGAAATTAAGTTTATGTGGAGTTACTTCCACAAAAAAGATAATTTTGAAGACTATTTAACAGATGAAGGTGTTTCCAATATATTTTTTCAATCTATCACAGAATAAAACAGAACCCTGGTGAGAAAATGTTTTTATATATAACATTATAGATGTAGGTCAAGATGAGGGACGAAGTGATAGTAAATAAATTTAATTTCATAAATAATAAAATAAATAAATATATTATTTTTATAGTGTTTTGGACATTATTTCTCAGTCCACTCTTCACATACTATCTAATCCTTTAATGGTGAGGATCACACTATGTACTGACTCTTGTAGGGGAGTCACAACCCATATTACAATATTCATTTTCTAGTAAAACAAATGAATCTTTCATTTTCATTTAGTATAATAATAAATTAAATACATGAACCTTTCAATATAGGTATAAACAATAGAATAATCGGATTTAATAGGGAAAATTATAAAATAATTAAACTGATAAATTAATGTAGAACATAGTTTGAAATAAAAAACCAAATAGATAGATCTGAATTAAATTAATGAAACATGAATTTGAATAACAGTATACTCATATAAACACTATAATGTTCTATAATGTTTCATTACATAAATATTTGTTTCCAAAAAACATTAATATAACAATAATGGATTGATCATGTAATTGTAGTCATCTGGTTCTCTTCTTTACTTATTTTATAGACACGATTATAGAAATTATCTTCAATATTGATTTAAAAAATCCTATGTTTTCCATTTTATGATCAAAATAATTCTCAAGTAGTATCCAAATAATTTTTTACACATTGATACATAATGATAGTTTTCTTTCTCACATCCTCTTGTTATAATGGGTTTATGTTTGGATTTTATCCTGAGAAAAAACTCAATAAAGTACTAGAATATTTTATTTTTTTATTAATAGCAAGAAGGATTTTCTTTGGTTAAATTTATACTTGTTTGGTTTTAATGAATCATACTCCTTGTGAAATTTTATTATGGTAGATTGTGGTGGAGAATTAAATTTATAATAGTAAACACAATAATACTCTTGATATAGTTTCACTCGACTTCATTTTCACATATAGATTCTTCTTAGAGAATTGTTATACTGAAATTGTCTCATGGGACAACATAGTGTAGCATTATCACATAGACATAGTATGCGTCAACTAGTTTGTGTACAGTCTATGAATTCACTATCTATGATTCCTCATAATACCTAATTTTCCATTCAATGATGTCTTAGATCTACTAAAATCCTTGAAATACCTGATGCATTGATTTGATGATGTCTTGGGATAAGCCTTGAAAAATAGTTATCCCTCAATTATGCTTCTACAGAAAACTATTTACCATATATTATGAATTTATAATTTCCAAAATTTATAATTTTTTCAACTATCTAAAAAGATACAATACAGACAAAAACATACATAAAAATGTATTTAAAAAAGTGGAAAATGTAACTCAATAAGATTAACACAAAGAGGGATTAATATTACAAAAAGAAGAATAAGGGATCGAAATTCGCAATATGTTCTATATTGATACATGTTTTATCTTTTGAATGTCCACACTTTGATACCCTTATACAAATGGGTTTAGAAACAATATGAACTGGGACGTCAACATATTTAAGAAACACTTTAAATGTTTTATTTTTTTGTAAGCTAGTAGATATTACATTAAATAATTTATGCATGTAATGTTGTATCTTCTCGAATATGAATTGCATTAAGAAATTGTTTAGTGATCAGAGGATATGTTCCCACAGTTTCTTCAACAATTGAAAGAGTACACTAAAATACCCAAGGTATAATATGAACACATTATTTAACACCTTCACACTAGAAATCTAGATCTGGAGGTTATTTTATTATATTGATACAAAATATATATATCATATTTCATATGATACAATTGTTTAGAAAAAACATGAGAATATATACATTCATGATCCTAACATTTTTTTAGAAATATAAAAGACAATATAAAATTAATTGAAGAATTATTATTCTTACAAGAAAAGCTTTAGATCATTAATAGAACTCTTGCTAGTTTCTTAGGGTAAAGGGAAAAAATAAATGGGTAATATTAAATACATAGTAAAGGGTGGCATATAGTGATAGTTATATATGAATAAAAAGGAATACATAATATGGTAGGAATAAATAATTAAAAAATAATTCTATATATCCATGGATAACATAAAACAATAATTAAACAACAACATAGATAGTAATAAAAGAGTTTAGAGTGATATAATGAAAAATACTTGATTCCATAATCATGTTGTTAGGCTTTCAACCAAGTCATTATAGTCATACTTTAAAGGCCTTGTGAAATGATATCATATATAATATGGCTTATATACACGATCTACCCTAGAATAGATTTTAAAATGAGGTCTACTAATGAATCAAGGGGTAATATAATTCTAGGCCCCACCCATCATATAATAAGTCCAATGCATCCATCATATGAAAGATTTTAGATAACATTATATATCATGATGTTCAAAAACGAACCCTTTGCATACACATTTTTTACTGAATCAATAATTTTTGTATAAAATTATTTGTTTTATGGATTGATAATATTTCCCAAAATAGTTAAATTACATAGATATCTTGTTTAATATCAATTATTCTATTATTAATTATAGGATATTCAAAATAAAATGGAAATTATCCCTGATATTGGTAAAGTAAAATTTAATATTTTTATTGAATAGGGTTATTAATATGAATCAATAATTATTTAAAATGTTTCAATACCAAATAAATGATGTATAGTCGCATATTAAATAATGTTAAATAAATATAACATATTTTTATAGCGTCATAATAAGAGTAAATTTAATTTTCTTATCTATAATAAAATTTGGGATTTTTAATAATAAAACATAACATCATTATAAATAGAAATGTAAAGGAATTGAAAAGACATTAAAAAACAGAAATGTGGAAAAATTTATGGAAACACATACCTTTCAATGTACCTTCCAAAATTTTGAGAATGGTCTTCTTAGATACTTAATATTTTGGGGCTTCTCAAAAGATAATTGAAGATAAGTTTTTGGGACCCTTACCTTGAAAATATCTTGAAAAAAACTCTTAAGGTTATCTTCGATATAGGAATAAAGTTGGGTTTTTAAAACTCTTATCAAAGTAATTATCATTAAAAAAATTCTAGAGATAGAAATGGGAAAATAATTATGATCAATGGTTTTAGAATGTATATAAATTTTTGGATAGGTGGGTATGTTTTAGAAATTTTGGGGGATTGAATATTAACTTCCATACATGGGGCTTGGAATTTAGGTTATAGAAAAATTGAAAAGGAGTGACCTTCCTAGGGTTTTAAGGTATGGTATTTGATATTAAATTCTAGGTTAGTTACATTAAAAATTTTATGAATGTAAATTTTTTATATTATATTATTTTAGACATAGAAAATATTTTTAACATAAATAACTACTTATCAAATGGTAAAATATATTTTTGGATTTGGAATTATCATTTTAGGTTTGTAAAATTAACCTTATTAACATAAAAAATAGATTATTTTGATAAATAAACATTTTTTTCAAGAGATCGTCTATATTATTTATCAAAAAAATTCAAATCATTATTTTTTCATGATACTTTCCATATATTAATGCCATATTTTACTATTTACTAAAAAATTCATTGACTCGTTAAATAATAAAAAAATCACTCTTGGATAATTTTGATGTTATGATTAAAAATTTGAGTAATTTTTTTTGAAAATAATGTTCAATATATGATAAAGTTAGCTATTAAAAAATACAATTATATTTTTTAAAATCCTTCATTTGATACAAAAATTATAAACTCTCTCCTTAGGCATATGAATATAAATACATTGTTATATATTAAAGAATATATATCATAAATAATTTATAAGTATATTATTACCAACTGAATTCAAGTGTTTCATTTGACTATGTATATTATTAAGGGTTATAAAAATATTAAATTTATGGTATAGGGAAGTTACTGTACTAACCATCTAGTCATAAATAATTACCTTTCCCTAATAATGATCATATTAACCCCCATATGTACACATCATTAAAAAATATAAAACCATTCTCATCTTTCTATTAGTTTTAAAATCGTATCGATTATACTACTTCAATTTTTATTTATAATAATGGTGTATCTAGTATAATAGCCATTCTTTTTAGAGTATAATCCTCTATTGTTCTATATTATCCTAATTCCATTTATTTTTTCATGTTCTATAGTAATTTTATCATCTTTTATAGTGAATGTAATCTTTTAATTTTTTAATATTATGATGAAATAATTTAATGTGAATTATTTTTTAATTTTTATCATGAATTTCTTATCTGCTATAGTATAATATCATATCATGCATTTGCCAAAATTAGATAATTTCACTTGAGAAATTTTCTGTATGTGTTGGAACGAAATTATATGTGTGTATTTATTTGACATTAATTACTCTTTCTCTCACATTCATTCATCGAATTTATGATTCCTACAATGTACATTCAAAAAATAAGTTTCTTATTATGAAACACACTCTCTATTGTATCAATATTCTAGATAGGCTCTTAGTTATATGAAAATTTCAGATCCAACTCTGTTAATTAGGTAATGAGCAAGTGTGTTGGGTCTCTCATGTACTTTCCAAAAACTATACATGAAATATGTCAGGTACTTTTCATAGGTTAGGTGGTATAACAAAATGGTATTCCGTAGCTCCAATTCTATCTTAAATATTAAAAGGCCTCACATACATTGGAAACATGTTCCCATTTTTACCAAACCTTATAAGTCCCTTACATGGTGATACATTAATAAAGACATGACCCCTTATATAGACATTTATTTTTTACCTCTGATTACCAGTATAGATATTTTTTCAACTTCATTCCATTTAGATGTGATTCTAAATGGATCAAACATTTTCAGTTTTCTCCATAATTATTTTTTATTTACCAACTCCATTTACCCAATATCATCCTACTTATTGAGGTTATGACATCTTTTTCCATACAGTACTTTGTATGGTTCCATTTGAACTCATGAATGGTAGATATTATTATATGAAAATTACCCCAATGGTAGATAATATTACCTAGTTCATTGAAAATAATGCGAACATGAACTCAATATATCCAGAAGTGTTTGAATATTATTTTAATACTTCCCATTTATTAAATAATAATAGGTAGTTATCAAATTTTATTAATATTAAGATAATTCTAAATAATCCTAAAAACTTTTAATGTGTAATTAGGGTCACAATAAAATAGAATTGATAGAGGTTCATTATACAGTAACATAACATTATTAATATTGGGTCATTTAAAAAGCTCAAGGGGAAAATCCTCCTTTATTTGATGAAAATTTTATACTTTTTTAGGTGGCTAAAATATCTCATATTTAATAATTATTCTTTTATTTCTTGGTAATCAAAATAAGAAATTCCATTTTTATATTATTCTAGTTCAATATTATTGTAGGGAGAGGTTTCATGGAACCCTTAGGATATTTATTCTTAGACTTTACTTGTTATCACACCCAGAATCTTGACAAAAATTCTGAAATTTCCTAACTCGTGTTTTCCCTCTAGATATTTACTCAAAAATATCTATACATCATAGTACTACCAGATTTCATAGAGAAATTTAAGATATAAGCTTCACCTATTTTCCCTTTATTTAGCTTATGTGATGATACAACATAGATTCTATTTATAAATTTCAATCCGTTACCTCCATAGATGGCATCCATCAATTTACCATCATTCATGGATTTAATATTCTTTCACAAACTTTTATAGTTTTATTGGGACTTATTTTTTTATTCAAAAAATATAGTAGGGATATTGTCTAGAAATGTAATAATGATTCTCCTACCATAATATTTTCATATATAGATTTAATAAATCAATGAATATAAGATCCTTTTCCACGACCATCATGTATATAAATCCATGATTATTCCTACTCATTTCAATGGAAACCTTTTTTTCAATCCTAGTGTTGTACTGTATCGAGTATTTGTAGTTCTTGAGTAGTTACATCCATCTATTCAGTCTCATGTTGAGAACTTTATGTGTGAATATATACTTAAAACGCTCAGCGTCGATATATATTTCACAGAATTTTCTATAGATATATTTTATCCATAATGCCAAGAAAAAATATATCTTCTAACTCATGATCTAGTGTTAGATTATTTTTTAGGGTTCTTTAATTTCCTTTATTCCTAAGAAAAAACACTATCAGTTTTCATAAGGATTCACAATAATCCATTCAATGATGGAATGATATATATTAAAAATCCTTCCTCAATAATTAATTTATTATTGATTCATTGTAAAATCTCTTTTTTAGTTCCTCAGAAAAATCATCACATTCCTTTTACCATGTGAATTTCACACCTTTACATGTCAACCTAGTTATGAGGTTGGTTAATCTTGAAAAAATATAAAAAATAATTTATAATGTCTTTATGATACACTTAAAAGACTTATATTGGTTATATTCAATGTATTTGACCACTATTTAACATCCTTTCTATTTAAAGGTTGAATAGATGTTCCTTACTTAAAGTGAATAATGCAAAGTAAATAAAAATTTTGAATCAAAAATTCACATTTTTTTAATTCCCAATATAACTCCTCTTCAATCAGACTCTCATGAAAACATTCATGAATTGCTCTCATAAACTTCCTAAATTTTATATTATATCATTATGTAATTAATAAATACAACTAAAAATATATCAAGAGAATCCTAAAAAATATATTCATTAAATCTATAAACAGTAAGGGTCCATTAATTAATCTTAAGGGAATTATTGTAAACTCATAAACTCGATAAAATAAATTAAATGTATTATGTGGTATATAAAGCTAATTAAATATTAATTAGTGGTAACAAAAATGAATACAACCTTTTTTATATGTAATGTGAACCTTGAATTTAATCAAACAAGTCATCAATGTGTGCAATATGATACACTAGAGGAAAATAAGACTATATCCAGGGCCATGATTATGGTTAAATCCCTTTTAAAAATTGTTATAGGTCATATCCAGGTTCAAGATTCTTGTGGAAGCTATTGTTAAAAATATACCCCTCATGGCTATATCCATATTCATGGCACACAAATACATCCCATTGATATCATATTTTACATGGTACTATGTCCATATTTGAACCCTTTATCCATGGGAAGAGACCCAAGATGATAAAAGATACCTATATACATAGGAAACCAACATTTGATATAGGATAGAAAAAAATAACTTGAGATTTTTGATCCCATATCTCATGGAAGCGTATTAAGTGTTTTTACCACTCCACTTAGAGATTTATTACATAAATATATGATCATACATATATATACTTGTGTAGTAGTTTATAAATATATTATTTTCTCAAAAATTTATTATTTATAGCTTTGTTTTAGTGTGAGTCTTATATCCATGTATGGATTCTCTCATGGAAATATTTACCCTATAGCCATGGGTGAGGTCTTCCCATGGCTATTGGTCACCTATAGCCACAGGCATGTTGGCCCATATCTATACAGTCCCATTTCAGGTGATGTTTATAGCCACGGGTGGCCCCATTCATCGATATAGAGGCTTTCTCACTCTTATATACTAATGGATGGTCCCTACCTGTGGATATATGTGATTTTATACACCCTTACCATAACAAAAATAATGATGGTGCAGGAAAACCTATAACCACCACCAGAGCCTAACATTAGTTATAGAGAAATGGGAATGCCCTTATAGATTGAGAGTTCATTTTTTATAGCTATAAAACACCTATAACTACATCCAATCTCGTACATGGATATAGATCCAAAAATATTATCGAAATTTCCATTAGTTCTTATTTTTCATTATATTAATGGAATTGATTTCCCTATAATCATTACACACCCTCATAGACTTATTATTCTTTTAATAAGTAGGATAGCTACTCTCTATGGTGAGAAACTAGACTATTTGAATCCATTATAAAAAACCCTTATAATTGATTCTTGATCTCAGAAAAATCAATTAGGGGTATTTTATAGAGATTCATGGATATATTTTTTCATTCATGAATGAGTTCAACAGAAAACTCAATATCCCCCTTATTTGAATGTTCATATTGTTACTCATGAAATATATCAATGTATTATTATATTGGTATATCTTGAATTATAGGAATATCCTTAATATATATATATATATATTATGTTTAATCGTATTATTCTGCCATAATTACATTAATATGACCTACTATAGGTTGTCTAGACAACACTCAAATAATGAAATCTATTTTTTAAAAATAAGGGATTCTATACCTCCCTAACAAATTGTAATCTCAATATCTCAGAATAAAATTAGTTCATTACACTTTGAGACTGAATCAATTCCAAGGATTATATCAAAGTCAATAAAAGGTATAACAATCATGTCTTCAACTAGAATTCACTATTGATCATAAATGAAACAATCCACTATAACATAAATATAATGATATTTCCAATTTGTTTTTTCATTGAAAACTCTATTATTAGTTAGTTAGGATATGATTCAATGTTCTTAAAAAACATGAAACATATAAAATATTTTTTAGATAAAAAATATAACAAAAAATGATCTAACTTTATGTATATGATTAAAGTACTTACTATCATGTTATTACAAATATCAACTTCAGTGTACAATTTTTATAAGACTAGACTTGATCCCAAGGAATAATTTAAGGTAGATTCCATTAATGTTTTTAAAATTAGTTGGTATATTATCTAATATCATAGTAACTTATGAATTGGATATTTTTTTATTCTCCCTTTACTTTGAATTAATAATATTGATGGTCTTTATCCCCAAACAAATATAAAATTATCATTCCCTTCATGAAATTCAAAGGATGTTTTTACCCAAATATTGTACTTTAAAAAATGTATATTTAACTTATTTTCCTTTCTAATATTTATCAATATATTTTACCGAGTTTCAAATTTTTCACATTAATTCCATTGAAAATTAAATAATTAGAGAATTATTACTCATCCATTATTAAACATTTCATTATCTCTTTATATGAAGAAAATGTTTGAGCGAATTATTTCCTTAGAAGGCTTAGATTTGGTGCACTAAATAAGTGATCATAATTCCATTCCAGATTACATATATAATAAAAAAAATATTTATATAAATATAATGTTATATTCATACACAGTGGAAAACATTCGTATGGTGGTATTAAATTAAGAAAATGTCTTTCCGTGTCAACCCTTAGATCTTAAAAAATATTTTTCAAGGAATATCACCTTAAAGGATTTCTAGTAAATGATTTATATTTCTTCTTCCGTATTATTTTTTTAACAAATGAACAACATTGAAAATTTTCTCCCATTAAATGACATACTACATTGATGACATTCTTTCTTTCACTATATTCCAAGGTGATGAAAATATTTTCTACAGAAATTTTCAATTGTTCACTGACTAATAGATTATGTTTTCCATTGAAGTAAGGAGGTTGTTTCCATGTAAAAATTTCTAACATGATAGCATAATGTTATGGAGTAGTAGGTTATTCCAAATGAGAAATTTTATTGGTCATAAAATAAGTCAAATGATAAAATATTTTGATAATATTCTCAACTAAAACATCATCCATATTGACTTTCTTATGAGGTCAATCCCTACACTAATTATTGGTGTTGACATAGTTATCATTCCTTTAATTAGGAACCATTTATAAAAAATGGAATTCACTTAATTAGTTCCTAAATAAAAATATCATAGTATATAATTATTCTTCAATTATCACCAATGTAGGTAAAATATTATACGAAAAGTTCTATAATATCATAATGTTTTATCATAAGTTAGGCTATATAAGTATGTTCTTCTCTATCTAGTTATTAATCTTACTAGTAAAATTCTTCAAATATCAATAGTAGCACCTCGATTCTAGTTATCCATATATGGTGGTTCCTTCAATATACTAGTATATAATACATAAATCATATTACATAGGATCTAATAGTTTATCCATATTAAGAGACTAAATATATACAAGATCTTTATATTATATTTAAAAACATAAAATATGACATAAAAATAAATAAAACATTATTATCCATCCATTGGTATCCTTAGATCATTCAATGTACCATTCATCGATTCCTGGGGGATAGGGAAACAAAATAAATGGGCGAGATCAAATGATTTGTAAGGGGTATCATATAGTGGGATCTATCAGGTTATAAATAGTTCATACACAACATGGTAGGAATAAATAATAATAATAAATTCCATGCATCAATGGATAACATAACAGCGGAAATAAAAATGGAATTAATAATAATAAATGAGTTTATAGTGATATAATAAAACTTGTAATATTTCTAAATTATACCATCAAGGTCTCATCCAATACAACTTGACCATATCATCAAGGCCCTCTGTTGAGACATAATACATAGATGGTTATTTGTACATAGAAAACCCATATCTAGTTTATGTCATGATATCTACAAATGTATCTTGTATACTTTTCAATATTTTAAGAGTATGATCCCCCTATGTTCAAGATTATAAAGGTTCTCTATATTCTTATTTTATCAATTTTACTATTTTTAGTTGTTATAGTGAATGTATTCTTTTTGATTTTTTGGATCTATTATGATTAAATCATAGAAAGTGAATTGTGTTATAGTTTTTGTGATGAAGTGTTTATTTACTTTTGTATAATATTAGGTCATACACTTGATAATTGTATAGACTGAGTAGTAATATCTTCACACACATCACCATTATGAATTAAATCTACTCACAACTTTTTCTTTGATCTAGGAAGCTTCACCCTTCCTCTTAATCATGTACTAATTTAGATCTTATCATATTAAGAACTTTCCACAGTTCCTTGTCTTCCTTTAAATTGGATGCCTTCTAATTTTCCTTTTTATCCATATAAATTAATGATTCTCTCTAAGAATTTACTTCTTTAGTGATCATAAGTTCTTCTAAATCCTATTATTAAGTTGTATTAAGAGTCTTAACCATCTATGAAGAACTATCATTATTTAATTATTCATACTACTTTTGTTATTTATAGGATTTATTTTCAAATTAATCACTCTAAGATTTGGTATCTCCCTTAGTGGTATATAAAAGTTAGAATGGTAAAATCCTTACAATTTCATTTTTTAGGGAGTTATTGAATTAATTATAATTCCAAAATCTTGTTGATAATTAGAAAATTTTATAATCTCATTCCTAAAAAAATCAAATGAGTTAATATTCAAAATAATACCTCTATATTTAAATATTTATTTTTAATAGTAGTATAAATGTAATTCTTAGTGTTATTATTAAAATTACAAATAATTGATAGTGAATTTTTATTTTCAAATTTAAATTCACTCAATTATTTCTTAAAATCATTAATAATCGTACTAAAATATATCTTTGATTTTCATTTCATAGGAACTTGAAAATACATATTCTTATTATTAGATAACCCTTCTTCTAATGGATATAATGATAATACAACAATTACTATTTGAATCCTTCCTAGTTGAAACTTTTTGTAAAAAATCTAATTCTAGTGCAACTGGATGATCTATTGAATTATACTCTATGAATAATCCTGGATGGAAATTGATATAAAATAGAGTTCATGGGAACCAAGAGATGTGATTCACACAAAATAAGCCCAAAAATATATAGTATTCCTATTTCAAAATAATTTCATTATTCGTAACAATAACAACATAAAATCTATGAAGTGGTCTATAGATAATGTTTCTATAGATCAAGGAAATATTTTCACTACCCTTATCGAGTTTTTTTCATGTATCATATTTAATATTATTAAAAATATGCTAAAGTTATTCATAAATATATTTTAATTGATCAAGTATACATTGTATATTTTTCTAATTTCCTAGCCATATAGATTTGGAACTTTTATCAATTTGATGAACGTATATATAAGCTGTCATTGGTAATTCATTTGACAAAATTTGAATCTCCCAAATATTAAATAAAAAATCAGAATTTTTTATAATTTTTCATAATTATATTATACTTCATGTATAAATGTTTTTGAACATATTTTATATTTTCTTGGGTGAACCATTATAAACATGTTATAAACCTCAATTGAAAAAAACTTCATGTTGATTCTATTTAATCATGAAGAAATGATATCATAATTTATCTTTTCAATCAATATAATGTTTTCAGAAAATTTTTAGACATATCAATTAAACAAAAACTCATTGTTAATACACTTTAAAACTTCAAACTATCTATGATCTCTAAAAATATTCATTATTATAGTCATGTAATCTTTGAGACACTCTAGATTAATCATTTTACCACATATAAATTTTTTAGTAGTTAATTTTTCATAGAATTATTATAATACAATAAAACATTCACTAGTGTATTTTAAAGGTATCACAGACTATTTCCATGTAGAATGTACCTTTTCGGTAGGCATTATCATAGTTTACTCCTTTACCTTGTTGAATGTGTTTGTTTGTGATTCCGCTTTAGATAATCCTATAAACTAATAGGGTTTCCACCAGAATACCCAACATGACCATTGTAGATGTTGAATTCTCATCCCCAAATAAAAATTTATAAAGTAAAAAATAAATAAAATGAAGAACAACAAAAAAAATCCTAGAATAAAAATAATTAAAGGAAACAAATAAATACAACATAAGTTATGGAGTATGATAAGGGATCTAGAAAGGATGACATAAAAAATAGATAAATAAAGAAACTGAAACGGACCAAACTGGACATCTCTATGTAGAAGAAGATCACTTCAACTTTTAGCCACCATCAACCCACACAAGGAATTTGATACCAATCATGATTTAGAAATTGATGGTTGAATTAATGTTGAACTGACTAACCCCTAATGATAAGAGTGTGAGGATAATTTATTAGTATTTCACCAATCATTGGTCTGTTCATAAACATTGAAAGTAAAACTAAATCATTCCATTTTAAAAATAAATATAAAAAATAAGTTATTTTGTAATTTTTAAAATACGTAATCTTATAATGTTTTGAAAAACTATATTATTTTCTAACATGAAATGATAATTTTTTAGATAAAAACATTATAAACCCTTTTTAATGAAATGTGGAATGTGATAAAACAATAAAAATTTGAATATATATTAATGGATATCATAGTACATGAAAACATTTCTGAAAATATATTTACAATGTAATATAAAATAACACATACAAAAATAGTTAACATGCATACCAAGGAGTCACTGGGACAAACTAGGAAAGGGCTATACAGCTACTAGACATGATAAAAAATGGATAAAATAACCTCCCCTAATGGACAAAGATTCCCTTACTAGAATGAGCAAAGTAAATATCCACTAAGAAGAATAAAATCTATCTCAAGACAACTATTTTTATCATGATAATAAATATTATATCATGTATACCTTGTATTCCCACAAAAAACCCCATAGTTACCCCCAAATATAAAATTGAGGTGATTCAAGAATTCGTTTAAAAATAATATAATTATAGAAAACCATTTACAAATTATCCTCAGAATCACCTAATATTACCTTGAATGAAAATGACCCAATTCCATCATGAAAATATATTATACACATAATACCATTTATTAGTCACCATCAATTGCCTAATAAAATAATCATTTATTTTCTAAAACACCTAGGGCTTGTTTCAAAGGGGATTTAAATTTTAAAACTCATTTAAAAGTTCCAAAAAATCCCCTTTATTCATTCATTATAAAATTGAGAAATAGAATATTTTTCTAAAAGAAAAAATTCATTCATGATTCAATAAACAATTAATGATCCAGCCGAAAAAATTTAAAAACACTTTATGGGAATGGATTTCAAAAAGAGCCTTATATCATTGAAAAAATAAAAACCTCAAAACACATTTAATGAAAAAAAAGAAAACAAATTTATTTATATAAAATATAAATAAATATAAATAATATAATTCTTTAAAAAACAAAATCATGCATTTTAATTCACAATAAATCATAGTTTTAAAATGAAATTGTAATGAATGGGGACACAAATCTTGGAAGCATTTTCTTTTTCAAAAGATGATGTAATTCCACCTCTAAAAGACCCAATAGGACTTATAAACACAATAATTGCACTAAAACCAAAAAAGTATAATAATAAATCAAATATAACCCTAGGTGGTTTTACCATGATATGGTTTGAGATATATAGATTAATATTGAAGATAATTAAGAGGAAAGATACTATGTCTGATTTCCTAAAAGGATCCACCAAAGAACATGAATAAAACTCAAAAATACACTATGATGATAGGGATAAACCAAATGAAGTATATCCTAAATTTTTTCACATTTAATGGGTGAATAGGTGAGTTATTATTGGTTAAATTTAAATATTAGGTGAAGTGGTAATTTAATCTTTTAACGAAAATTATCACTATGAATGGTTTAGTCACACGATTAGATAAAAAATGCTCCAATCATGCACTAACTACTATAAGCCTAGATTATTTCACAGGAACTAACTACATAGTTAGATTAACCATGTTTCACATTTATGACTGGCTTAGTTAAAAACTATAGGCATGTCACATGATTAATGAAATGTTAGTACTAATTGTGAACCTTAACCTTATGATGTTAATAGCACATCCAAAACTACAAATATTCATAGAAGAACACCTAGGAAGAGAGTTAAACCCACTGAGACACAAAAATAAATAATATAATATATTTATACAATGTATAGGTGGTACTATTCACCAAACCATAAGGTTTATTCCCCAAAAAAACATCAAATTTTTTTGTTGTTTAAGACTGTAACATGAGGATGAAATTTATAGTGACGAAATAACTAAGGGATCAAGGATTACAAAATTAATGGAACCATACTTTAATAACTATAATAATGATTTATTACCCCACACATGGCAACTTTTCTAATATATAGGTCATCTCAAATGCCAGAATCTAGCACATATATGTATCATTGCATGAAAAGAAACGAAATGTGAAAATGATGCACTAATATTCACAAGGGATATATCAAAAAATAGGACCACCACAAACAATGCATAAAATTTAAATAACCATTTTTTGAAATCCATCCCTCTATAAGAACTTCTAAAACAAGATTCATTGTCCAAATCTTTCCATATAAATAGAATAGGGTTGAGATGGTTGGGGGTCAAGGAACATAGCTAAAGACAAGAAATTGTAGCACAAGTAGAAGATAATAAATGAATGTTCACAGGCTCGATAAGAAATATTTTTATGGTAGTCTCCACACCAAACTGTAACACTGATTGAAACTGGATCTTCAAGACAAGAAATGTCTCAAAAAACATATATAGACATAAAATTTCTAGAAAATGAGATATTTAATACAAAAAACATCATACATGAACATAAAAAATTGAATTAATCTATGAATCTAAATGAGGCTCGAGAACTAAAAATTGGAAAAAAAATATGAATGGTTAGTGATCAATTTTGTAATTTAATCCAGAGTCTAAATCAACCAAAATTAATTTCTACTATAGAACATTTTTTATAAATAACCAAAACATTACACCATTAGAATAAAATATATTTTAGAACATGGATTGGGAACTTAGAAAAAGTAATGAAATGATATAAAAAAGGTAGAACCCAACCAAATAATCTTAAACATCCATCTAATCAAGATCTGATTTAGTAGGTGGAACCTAAGGACCTTATAGAGGGGAAGATATAGATAAACCCTTATTATAAGAAACTCTATAGTAGAAAATTTTTTAGTCACCTAGATAGCATCATGTAAGACAGGTCTTTGGTGATTTTAGAAAAGAAGACTTTTTCTGCCCAATATTCCAATACTCCTGAAAAAATAAATACATTATCCTAGAATTTTTTTGTTAATACAAATCACAACCACATATTGATGATTCTTCTCCACTACTCTAATAAGATTAATTTCCCATTCCCTTCACTAGGCCTTCCTCCAACACTACCAAGTATGAGAGAAACATTGATTTCTTTATGTATTCCAACAAATCTGACATTAATCCTTACGACCAATTTCTCTACACCCCTATAATTTTTAAGGCATGGAGAAGACACCAGTGAAAGAATATCTATTCAGGGATGCCTTTATAAATATCATGCCTTTAAGGATTCACACATATCCATGTCTATAACGTATTGAAATAAATTAGAGAATCGATCAGTATATTCCAACATCAAGCTATTTTCTTTCTAGAGGTCATACAATTCCATCAAAATCTTTACATTCATCATATTAGTTAAAATTTGTTGGATGAATTACACCTTTATGAATTCCCTCAAAAGGACTCTAAGTGGCTTTTTCCAGATAGTGGACTTCCACCACTACAAACTTGATTCATCAAGGATAAAGGTAGTGAACTTCATCTTAAGAAGCTAATGATGATTAAGCTAGAAAAATATATCCTCAATTCTCTGTGTCCATCCTTACACCATTTAAAAAAATTCCAAAGGAAAAGAAGAGGGTACCATCTCTGTAACTTTCAAATGAAACCCTATAATGGTTCTAGAAGATATACGCCATAATGTATCATAGTAAAGGAAAATGGGGGAAATGACTTGGATGAAGACCGATCAACCATAGTGTTTACTTATGGTAAACTACCCATGGATCACTCTTATAAATACATATGGATTGATGGGAGAGTTATATAAAAAAATAAATATAAATAAATTCCAAACACTACATAAATTAGTATTCCACAAATCTAGACACCAATTAATAGGTAAAACCCAAAACACAATGTAAAATAATACCCAAATTCTATAATATCTCAAATAAATTATAGAAAAATTGTAAATTTAAAAACGTAAAAATTAACACCAAACAAATACCCACATATCAAAACTTTAAAACACACAAATATTTAAGGATTTTAGGGAAAACAAAATTAATCTTTTTAATCAAAAATAATATCCAGCTAAAAGCATTTCCCCACTAGAAAATTTAAAATTTCACAAAACAATCATACAAAATATCTTAGAGAATTTAGAATAGCTTTTATTAATAAAATTAAAACATTTTTAAACCCTTGTTTAATATTAATTCTTCAAACATTTATCAAAATCTTCTTACATTTAAAATTTTCATCTCATTTTTAAAATAATCCAATGTTTTCCCTTTAAATAATTGAATTTAAATAAATAAAAATATCATTTATAATTCATACTAAATATCCATGTCACAACCAATCCATATACGGAAATGGAAATATAACTAATCCCATAATGAAATAAAATTTTAAAAAATAAGAAATAAGATAATTTCATGGTTTGGCCACATTATTTGGAAGATCATCTGTCGACTGTAAAATTATCACTGGAATCCCACCAGAGGGGTTTTCATGGTTTATTCAAGAATTTCCAAACCAATGCCAGTATCCATAAACCACTAAATTCCATCCAAATACCAATCTAGTACTAAGAGATTTTCAACATAACCAAATATTTCTCAATACAGAAATGAACTAATAATATAAAGAAAAAAATATCAAATAAATATGAGAATCGAGCTTAGATCTAAGATATAATCATCCCATACTAACCTAGTAACATAAGAGTCTTCCCAAGAGGTGGTGATCGTGAAACACACTTGTGAACAACCAATTTAATCATGATGATCCTAAATTTATTCTTCCGATATACCAAAACAAAAAAAAGAGACTCTATAACCTATTCATTAAAAATAACCTAGATCTCGGATATCAAACCAGCCAAGGATTCCCCTAGATCAGGCACCAGATCCGGCCCAAAACATCATTGATGTGTGTTCCACATCAACCAGAGGAAGTGATAAGTGCCAATGGAATAAAAGATTATTAAGGGGAAAGATTTTTCTTGAAGAATAAATATAAAGCATAAGGTTTTTACCCAAAAACCCAATGTGGCCATTTTAGATAGTGGGTTTCAACACCACTAAATAAATAATTATAAATAATAAACAAAAACAATTAAGCCTCCATGGAAAAAATTTCAAGCCTAATATTTTTAAATGGTAAAAATGGAGAAAAAACTATGTATATAATGTGATGAGAAATCTAGAAAGGATGATACATCAATATACTGAAGTAAATAATGATAACTAAAATTGACCACACTGATCATCCTCATGTGGATGTAAATCATTTGACCATACCCCACCATCAACCCATTCTTACAACCTAATACCAACCATGGGTCAGATATCAATCTCCATTTCTTACTGGAACTTGAAAACCTATAATCATTAATGTCATGAGAATAATTTCCCAATAGGTCACCAACCATCGATCCATGCATGCACATTAGAAGTAAAATTGCATCCTTCAAGTATAAAAATAAATATATAACATAGCTTTTTTAGTTATTCTGTAACATAAGAGACATGAAAGGTTTGTCAAAACCCCTTTTCATTTCTAACATTAAACAATAAATTTTTAGAGAAAACTATTATAAATATTTTTTATTGAATTTTTTCTAGTGAAAAAAACAGAACCATTCAAATATGGAATAGGGGTGATAATTGTATAAGAAACCATCACTGAAAATGGGGTTTCAAGGTAATAGAAAATAACACACAAACACAAATAGAACTCGATACAACCCTAGCCCATATATGAGTTTCCATTTCTAAATATAACATGATTACCTATAATCATGATATGAATGAGAATACTTTTATAATAAGACTCCAACCATATATCCATGCATGAAAATTAAAATTAAAACTACATCCATATAGTCTAAAAATAAATATGTAATTTAGGTTTTTTAGCAATTTTGTAAAATAAGAAACATGTTAAATTAATCAAAAACCATTATCATTTCTAACATGAAACAATCAATTTTTGATAGAAAATTATTATATAACTTTTTTTATGAAAATATTCTTGTGATAAATAAAAAACCATCACAGTATAAGAAACCATTATAGAAAATAGAGTATCAAGGTAATAGTAAATAACACAGACACACATATAGAACATGATACCAAACATGTGTTGGATACCAATTTCTATTTATAATTAGAATAGGAAAACCAATAATCTTATTAGGAATGAGTATAATTTCTCATAGGTCACCACCAACATATCCATGCATGCATAACAAAGGTAAAACATCATCCTGCTAGTTTGAAAATAAATATTTATAGTAGATTTTTCAGTTATATGGTTAAATAAGAAACATCTCAATTTTTTCAAAAACCATTTTCCTTTCTAACATGAAAAAATCAATTTTTAAGAGAAAACTGTTTTAAACTATTTCTCTTAAATAGTTTTCATTTCATCCTTGTCAACATCCTTTGATGGATTTTAAGCTTATTTGAAGTTGATTTATTATGATACAAAACTTTTATATTGTATTGAAGGTTTTGTGATATGTTTGACTGTGGATGTGCTATTTTTATACCATTCGTAGTTTATGGTGAAAGTATTGACATTTAGTATGCTAGTTTTAATAAGAATGTTTATGTTATGTTTAAATCTTTTCATATGGGAATGCATTGGAGTTAATATGTGACGGGTGGAGCCCGCTATAGCTCCTCGATGCATCGGTAGGTCTCATGAGACAAACTAGTGTCTTGGAATAAGGCCCTGACAAAATCTTATTTGTAGTCTTGGCACGAGACCTTGGCTATGTGGTTATGATAGTCTGGCATTATGCATTCCATCATTATGAAAGTGGTTATTGGTTTTGCATGTGATTATTCTATTAGTAGAATATCCATGTGAATAAGTAAATGGCATTATTTCATTTTATTTATGCCATACTATTTTGAAAGTTCAACTTTGAAAGGCTTTTGTTTTAGTAATATATTGCCTTAAATGTTTATTCTTATTTATGAAAGTTTCTGCTATATTGTTATCTTTACTGGTCATTTGAGCTCACCCCTTTTCTATTTTTTATTTTTCCCAGGAAGTGAAGAAGTAAATTACGAATGACCTGTAGGGATATTATGAGGGGTTAAGAGTGTGAAATATGGAGACAATATATTGTTGTAGTAGTTTTTCACTTTATGATATAATGTAAAACTTTATGAATATATCTAGTGTTTCCAAGGCTACTAAACCAATCGGTCTTTCGAGATTTAATCTTTCTTGTGATCGTTCCAACGTTACGAAGTAATGCACCGACTCTGAGTCACTGGGGTCGGGGCGTTACAGTTGGTATCAGAGGGAGTTTAGTACAAACCATGGAAGCTAGATTTAGATAAACTCTGATTAGAGCATGTAGACCTAAGATGAACTTTGAGGATTAGTATAGAAGAACATCCTAGAATTTTGGTATTGTAGAGATTTTGTGAGTTTTCCGAGCAATACATCCCTGTCTGGATATGAGTAGGTAGATGCGGCTCTGGCACAGATGTATCTAGGGGTAAAACCTGAAAACACCGCTTTGAGCTAGACTCGAATGGTAACTGGTGCACGACAACGGGCCTTGCTGCACTCTTGGTTACGACACTCCCGGGGGATATGCTTAGTATAACTCTCATTTTCATTACAAATCATTATGAATTGTTTATGAGTATATACTTCCTCAAAGAAATCATTCTTATGATTATGGATTATATCCATAAATAGTTCAATTTATGTTAAGTGTTTTATAAGTATGGGATTATGTATTTTGATTCCTAAACTGATCTAGTTTATGCCATTGTTTAGAAATGGCGCCCAGTAGAAGGAATGAGAACTCTAGCAATGCACCTGATACAAAGAGAAAGAAGGATCATATATTTCATGGTCTTAAGCCAGAATTTATAAGAGAAATAGTTTCGCATGTATTATCATCATATGAAGAAATAATATCATGTTTTGATAAGATAAGTAAAGAGTTTACTGAGTCCAATGGCTTTGAAGGGAAGAAAGAGAAGAAAATGATTGAAGAGAGAAAGATGGATAAAGGAAAGAGGGAAAAGAATAATTTTCCCATATGTGATAACTGTGGAAAGAAACACCCAGGAACATGCCTGAAAGGAATGGGAGTTTGTTATAAGTGTGGAGGAAAAGGAAACAAAGTACATGACTGCAAGGGTAAGAAAATGGTTTCAAATGTACAATGCTTCATTTGAAAAGAGTTTGGACACTACGCGAACCTATGTCCCAGTCATCAGACTATGCCACAAATGATGCTATTAGATAATAATCAAGTTATGATACTACCACAGATAAAGAGGAATGATTAGAGTGCTTGTGTTGATTATGTCATTTGAGTGTTGTATCAACAATGTACTTGTTATAATAATTATGGAGTATATAAGGATTGTACTGCAGTACTATTTCATTAAGGACTTGTGATTGTGTGTAACAAAGAAAAGTGACTCAACAGCAGGATAAATTTTTGGAAAATATATGGTTGAGAGAATGATAAACGATAATATAGTTCTGATACCGAGGTAGTGATTTTAGAATAATACATGATTGATTTGGATAAATTATATTGGATATTCTTGACTACATTGAAGCTGATTAATGATTTGTATATTCCATCATTGTTGGGTTTTAAAACATTTTTGGATAGATGAAGTATATCCAGCATTCTATATGGAATAAGGGAGCATGAATGTAATCAATAAGGATTATGGTAATTCAGGATGTTTCATTGTTTTAAAAGAATACATGATGAAGGTATTAATATGCTATTATGGGGTAAAAAGGATCTACATTATTTTTACCTTCTTTATAAATGTTGGACTGTGAGTTTGGACAGAAATATTTTGGATAAATTCTAGTTTGAGATTAATTTTGGGTGTCCATAAAAGGACAACCCGGAGGTCGGGCGGCAACCCGTCGCGACCGGCAAGTCCGCAAGACATGAACCCACAACCGAAGGGCGATAAGGGTGTATCACCTACCACTGGCCCACGAGATGTACTGGATTAAATAATGTAGTTTTTATTAAAAGATCTGGTAGCTGAATTATAAATTCATTTTTTTACCCTATACGAATAGGATAAATAGAATATATTTTTTATGTTCTATTATCTTTTAGAGTGAAAGATAAGTTTGTGGTAGAAATTTATTAATGGATAAAACTCTAATTATAAAGTAAATATATCTCCTTATGATCTTATCCAATCTCATAAATAAATTCCTCAACATTAAGAAAAGGAACTTAGAACAAAAATGTTGTCCTAGATGGTACCTTAAATCATCCCTAATTTATGGCTTTGGGATTGTTGGCCTTTTCATAGACATGTTCTCTACCACTCTCCATCAGATAATTGATTATTAGATTTCTCTTCCATATCCATATTTTCCAATATGGAACCCTAGTATGTGATATTTTCGGTAATCTTCATAATTCCACTCTTTATTTTAAATAGAGGCCTCATTAATTCATTTTTCGATGTGGGATTTCAACTAAGATATTTTGAAATGTCAAAAATGTGTTATCCCAATACCCTATGTTTTGTTGAACTGATGGTATTTCAAATCATCATAGATTGATGAATTTAAAGACCTCAATTTTATATTTTTTTTGATTGATGACCTCAATCACTACCTATAAATATTTACGTTTTTCCTCCAATTATATGTCTCTAATTTCCACCAATGTTCTCTTAACCAAGATCATAATTTGGTGGTGACCCTTTCATTTATCTTTTCCTCATATTAAGACTAGATTTTAGTAAACTAATTTTCGATTTGGGTTTTCCCACAATGATATTTTCTATTTTGAACCTTTTATTTTTGAAGAACAATTTCAAATTGCAAAGACGCAATTTATTGAAGGAGGGGAGAATGTAACACCCCGAGATTTCATAGTGTGTTATTTCTTCAAAATAATTCAATAACTTGCACTACACGCAACACCGAGTTCAAGCGCACCATGAATTACCAAACAAGACGTTCAAAAGAGGTTATGAATAGTATTAACTAAATTTTAATCTTTATATAATCCCTATAATTTTAGAATCCATATTATGAGTTTCTTAGACATAATGCAAAAACAAATTCATTTTCAGTACTGCACTTTTACCAACTTTTAATAGTGATCCATTTTTAAATACAATATTTTAAACTTTTTGACTAAATGGGGACATCAAAAATTTAATATAAAACATCCCAAGCTTCCACAGTACGCTTTCCTTTGAATAATACAGTAGCATGTGTTGTACGCAACTTCGAGTTCTAACACACACTACAACCAATCAAACTAGCCGTTATGAACAGTAATACCTACTTTTTGAAATTATATATTTTTTATATTTCAAAATGGACTTCATTTTTGGATTCGGAGTATCGAATTTAACCTAAGGTGAAATTTTGGTATTTTTTGGATAACTTTCATATTTTGATGAATAGTGAAAATTGCTAAATTTTAATTAAAAACAACTTTTTTAATCAAAATAATTAATAGTGATAAATTATGAATTTGAGTGGTTTTAAAGTATATTTAGAATATATTTTTCCATTTAATACAATGTTGGTCATTGGACATAAGTTCACAATTAAACCGAACATAAACAAGTATCAATCTTTTGATAGTTATTATATCTTAAAAACACGCTTTTTGTTTTAACAACGGGAATTAATTATAAATTAATTTCTGCCACTTATGTGTTTTGAATTTGGAAAAATGGATTCCATATTTGGAATCATGATTTTAAAATTGTGTAAATAGGTAAATTTTATTTTTAGACATTTTGAATAATTACTGTGGTAAATATTTTATTTACCATGGTTAAGGGTAAATCCGGTAAATAAGGGTTAAACAATAATATTATAATAATACTAAATTACCCTAAAACGTGTCCTAACCTTATTGTTTGATACATTGTTCGACCATAGTCATCTTTGGGTCGATTTTGGGACCCCATGGTGCCACGTGTAGGTGATAGGGACACTTTATTTTAATTAAGTTAAAATGAATACAAAATGACACAAGCATATATCTTTTAGAAAAATAATTTTTACATAGGGTTATATATGTTGGATTTTCGACTATAAATATTCCTTAGAAATAAAAAACGATTTCCTACATAATTATATTTTATTTATAATTTTTAAACATTAAATAGTTTAATTTAGTTATGACATAATGATGATGCAGTAACTCCCATAATAGTGAAAATTTAAATTAATTGATATTATAAATACACAAAAAAATATAATTTGAGACTTTTCATGAATTAAACTAATATTATAAGTTAATATGACATTTTAGGAATCATATTATTAAATTTTTTCGAAGTAATCATTTTGTTATGAGTTTCACAAAAATCAACTATTGAATAGTGTCAAAATTGACATAAAAGAGTTTTTAAAACAAATATTATATTATTAATTGATATTAAATTCCTAAAAATCTAATTTTCATAAAATAGACTTATATCATGATATTTTCATCATTAATGGACCACTTTGGGGTAGTTTGGATGTATATGGTAAGTTTATTAACCATATAATATAAAAATACAAAGAGACGTTGTAAAAGTTAAACTAATTAACTTAGAGTAAACACTTAAAGATAAGGTTAATATAAGTAACCAAACCTGTATAAATTCTATTGGTTGAGTTGTTTTTGACCCATACCCACCTTAAACTTTGAATAATCAACTTTGGAGCCATTAGAAACCGAATATTAATTTATTATAAATTAATATTTCTAGATTTTCCAAAGGTGTCCCTCACCCCTCTTATAAAAGGGCACTCCTCATTCTCATTTCTTCACACCTTAAAAGCCTTTGGGTTCGGCCAAAATCTGCCCAAATACTCTCCCAGCGTCTCTCAATACAACCTAGAGGCCTTAGTTTTATCAGAAAGCCATCCTAAGGAGCCCTTTTGATCAAATCAAAAGGAAGAACCCGAAGAAGAGGTAATGATTTCACCACCCTTTTTCAAGTACCTTTCTTCTTCCACTTCTTCTTCCGTTGTTGTTACCATTCTAAAATAATAACTCCAGTATCATATAAATAATGTGATGTTATTATAAATATGGTACAACCATATTTACTATTCTATCCATCCTTTGAATAACATGTCACCATACGTGCGTACGTACGGCTTACAGTCTCCACATCGTGGTGTAATTGTTATTCAATAAATTATTATTTGGATGTGTATAATAATGATGTGTAACTCATGTAAATAACAAATATAACATGATAAGGATTATGTATATATTATATACCATCCAATTATATATTATTTTAATATCAAAAGAATGATATTATCACTCGTGCGTACGTACGGACTACCGTCTCCACGAACGCGATGAGATTCATTCTCCATCGTATCCATTCAAGTATAATTCTCATTTGATTATTAATAATAGTATCTAAGGACTTTATATAATTCTGGATATGAATAATATACAACCTATCCATTAAAAACATGGCTTACGTAACAAAACATATAAAAGAAAATGAGTAAGTTAACACCCGAAACGACAATAATTCTAAGATATTATTAACAAAGCAATGCTAAAAGATCATATATGATATCATATTAATGTATATGATTATTTAATAATTTAATAATAATTATTTCACCATTATACAGGAGGTTAACCTACCCCATCCAAGTAAAAGTGCAAGGTAAGGGTTTATTTCGCAATCTCTTTATTATTCGAAGTTGTTTATACATAATAATCTACTGGGATTTCTTTATCATCCACATCCATGTTTCTTCAAAATGTATTTCAAAACATTTTTACTATTTAAAAAGAATATGGGTTAAATTCATTTATACCCTTATGTGTTTTTAAAGGAATATATCCATCGTTTTCCAAACAAGGCACTTTTTACCTTTCGACAAATTTAAGTTAAGAATGTTTTTTTAAACTTATACGGCGGGTGCGGCTATTTACCGCCGTTATAAAATCGTCAAAGCTTCCCTTACAAGCTTACAAGAATATTTTCAAAGTAAATGTTTTATTTTATAATTATGTGACCTTTAAATGATTTCAAAATGAATATTTTAAGAATTTCGGAAAGGTACTCTTTATCAAAATAATAATTTTAAATGTTTTAAAGATTTATCTTTCTAAATCTTTTTAATTAATGTCCATGTCTTCAAAATGGTTTTTAAGGATTTATTTATATGGACATGAATGTTTTTAAAAATGTTAATTCCTTTAAAAACATTCAAATTGGTATGGGACACTTTGATTCAAAAATTTCTTTTTAATTACTTCCTTTATAAATGTGTGACTTTTAAATGATTTCAAAAAAGGAGATATTTCTCTTAAATAGTTTTGATTTGATCTATGTCAACATCATTTAATGGATTTTAAGCTTATTTGAAGTTGATTTATTATGATACAAAACTTCTCTACTGTATTTAAGGTTTTGTGATATGTTTGACTGTGGATGTGCTATTTTTATACCATTCATAGTTTATGGTGAAAGTATTGACATTTCGTATACTAGTTTTAATATGAATGTTTATGTTATGTTTAAACCTTTTCATATGGGAATGAATTGGACTTAATATGTGATGGGTGGAGCCCGCTATAGCTCCTCGATGCATTGGTAGGTATCATGAGACAAACTAGTGTCTTGGCACAAGGCCTTGACAAAATCTTATTTATAGTCTTGGCACGAGGCCTTGGCTATGTAGTTATGATAGTCTGGCAATATGCATTCCATCATTATGAAAGTGGTTATTGATTTTGCATGTGATTATTTGATTAGTAGAATATCCATGTGAATAAGTAAATGGAATTATTTCATTTTATTTATGCCATAATATTTTGAAAGTTCAAGTTTGAAAGGATTTTGTTTTTAGTTATACATTGCCTTAAATGTTTATTCTTATTTATGAAAGTTTCCGCTATATTGTTATCCTTACTGGGAATTTCAGCTCACCCCTTTTCTATGTTTTATTTTTCCCAGGAAGTGAAGAAGTAAATTATGAATGACCTGCAGGGATATTATGAGGGGTTAATAGTGTGGACTATGGAGAAAATATATTGTTGTAGTAGTTTTTCACTTTATGATGTAATGTAAAACTTTATGAATATATCTAGTGTTTCCAAGGAAACTAAACCAATCCATCTTTCGAGATTTGATCTTTCTTGTGATCATGCCTATGTTACAAAGTAATGCACCGACTTTGGGTCACTGGGGTCGGGGAGTTACATTTATCCTCCAGAAAAATGATTCCCCGAGAAAAGGTAAATCAGATATTTTAAAGCACAATGAACCTCCACAAAATTATCCTAGGGAAACCCACATATCTATAGTAGATCAAGGTTTAATTGTTTTTTTTTTCAAGATATATAAGAATATAACATCAAATTATTCTCACAACATGTCACTCCCTCAAAGTTGGCATGAACTAAAGAGATGAAACAGTGAAATAATGAGTTGTAACTCTCTAAAGTTTTATAAAAAAACAAAAGTGAAGTCATCATAAGTTAAAAATATCTAAATAAAAAACTGATATGAGTTCCTGGGGGAATTTTTTTGAAGATGTGACTAACCAGGTGACTACGCTAATGATTGTATGAAAATTCTTCTGGGTAAAATTCCTTATACTAAAAAAATAATATAGGAAAGTTATTATAGAAGATAAAACTTTTTTCATTGAGACTAATCTAAAATATAAAAAAAATGAACCAAACATGGATTATTGATAGTGGGTACTCCTCAAAAATAATAGGTTAAATGAAAATATTGAAAAAAATAAAATAATTTGATGGAGGATTAGTCATTTTTAGAAATTATACTTCATTATATTTGAATGTTATTGGACTGAAAATACTAATGCATAGCAGATAAATTCAAATAATGTTTATTTTTTAATGGGATTAAACACAACCTGCACAGTATTATCCAAATATAATTTTATGGTGAGGAAGATAACTTAAAAATGGTTTTAGTATCACCCTATTTTTGAATAATGGTAAATTTATTACTAAGAGAGAAAGAATGAGAAAACATTTATTTCAAAATGGAGATTCTGGTAATTATTTCTATTTAAGTATTGAAGAAGACAATAGAAAATCACATCGAATAATTGGTTAGATTAACCAAAAGAGTAAGAGAAAAGTTTCCAAAAAAAATATAACAAACATAACTCATGTAATGAGGAATAATGATGATGTTTTTTATAACATGCGTGAAAGGAAGGATGATTAGTAGAAAACATAATAAATTTTAAAATCAATCCACCAAACCTCTTGATCTCATACAATATATCTTACATGATATAATGAGACATAAATCAAAAAATAGTGGTCTTCATTTATTTTATTCATTAATGATTTCTCATGGATGTCTAATTTAAGGTTCGTGAAACATAAATCAAAATATATTGAATTATTTAAGAGTCATATAATGGTTTATAAGAAATAAATTGGTGTATATATATTGATGATAAGAAAAGATAATGGATTGTATTTCACAAGTAAATATTTCGATTCATATCACCAAAAATATTTAATTGACCACCAATACATTTCTCCCTACACTCTATCACAAAATATAATTTTCAATAAGGAAAAAATATAATTTTAGTCGATATGGGAGGAAGCATAATCACTGATTATAAGAATTCGATACACATTGGGATATATGATGTGAGTATAGTTGTTCATTTTCAAAATAAATGTCTTCATCAACTAAAATCATAAATGACTCCATATGAGATTTGGAAAAATGAAAATAGTACAAAAAATATTTAAATTAATTGTTTATTCATTTGTTAATAAAAATCAAAATAAAAATTTAGAAAATTTTAAGGAAAGAGAAGAATAATATTTTTTAACGGATATTCATCCAATGGAAAACATTATAATTTCTAGAATAATATACTACCTATGTTACATGATTTCATTGATATAAAATTCACTAAAACTAGTCTAAAATAATAGAAGATATTAAAGATGATGTTGATGGTGTAACAAAATACAGAATTAGGACTTCTGGTGATGTTAATAATATAGAGTATGACTATGATCCTAATCTTGTACAAGATGATTCTGATCTATCTTGTGATGAGGAAAGTAATAACATAAGAAACAACATTGCCGACTTTAAAAAATATGTTCAATTTGATAATATTTTCAGAGATTGGGAAGCTTCAGTTTATATCATATGTAAATTGAGGCTTTAAAATTAAATATCACAAATCTCATAGGTAGAAACACATTCTATTTCAGATGCAGATGAGCATAAATAATGGTAAATATCGATTAATGAGAAATTATATAAAATTGAGAAAAATGACACATGTATTCTTGTTCCATGACTAAAAGGAAACAATGTTATAGGAACAAATTTGGTGATAAAAAATCCAAATGAAAAGTGATAAATTTCAAGAAATAAATCTTGGGCAGTTTTCAAATTCTACTCATAGGTGGAAAATATTTATTATTAAAAACTTTTTCCTTGATTGTGAGGTTGGATACCATGAAAATATTTTTGGATATTTCTTCTCACCAAAACAAAAAAGGCTATCAGATCAATGTTAAATCAATATTATTGAAAATTGAAATTTAAGAAGATTATCTGGATAAATATAGTGTCTTCATACATTTTAAAAATATAACCATGCCATCTAAACTAAATAATTTTTCTTATGGGTTGAAACAGGACCCTCATTCCTAGTAATCAAAAAGTGATAGCATCGTGAATAATAAAAATTTTATAATAAAAATTTGGAGTTAAAATTATATATGAAATATATGAGAACATTTAGACTAATTTTTGTTATTTATGTTGATGAAATAATTTATGGAGGAGACATAGAAAAATCTTAGGAAACAAATTTCCAAATATATAAATATGAACTTTGAGTTACCAATTTTTGGGGAGTTAAGCTTTTTTTTTGGATTAAAATTAAACAAAAAATAAGATACATATTCTCCTAAAAAGTAACATACGAAAAGGAAGATTTAAAAATGTATGTAATGTAAATATCAAAATAATTTTCTACACCTACTTATATTAGAATTATATTGAGTAAAGATGATGTTGGTAAAAGTGTAAATCCAATGGAATTTAAAAATTTAATCGGATGTTGTCATCATTATACCACTTAAGAAATATTGATTGTATATTTTTAAACTTTGTGCACATGTTATAATAGTTATCTAAATTAATCACACATGATGGTAGGGAAGAGAACAATAATATGTGTTAAATTACCAACTAATTATTGAATGGTTTATACAAAAATGATTGAGTTAGCCTTTCTTGGTTTTTCTACTGCTGATTGGGATAGATATTTTAATAACCGAAACTCAACATCAGGGAAAGCATTCTTCTATGGAGAATGTTGTGTGAACTAGCATGGTAAGAAAAAAATATCAATTACTTTTATTATAACTGAATCAGAATATATTTCTTCTTCATAGGCATAGAAATAAATTATTAGGATGAATTTTCAGCCATATAGATTGAGGGTAAATATTGAAAAAACATTGAAGATTCTTTTTGATAATCAGATAACCATTTATCTACCTAAAAAATCCTATGTAACATTCTATATCAAATCACCATGATATTAGATATAATTTAATTCAGGAAAAAATCTATTGTGGATAAGGAATTCATTAGTATATTTCAACTAAATATCAAATTCATGATCCTTTCACCAAATCTAATCCAATGGAATGATATGTGGAATTGGGGATAAAACTACATGTTCATCCTACACCACTTACTTAAGAATGTTCTTGGGTGCACCCCAATTATCATTTTGATTTTTTTAAATGGTGGGAATATGAACAACATTGTACTCTATCAATGTTGTATCTAAATTATGTGTTTTCAGAGAATGGCGCAGTATAATGCATCAGAAGGAAAAATCGAAAGATGATGTGACTAATTGAGAGTTTACCAATAACATTAAAATAAAATTTCTTCTAATCAACGGAAGGAATTCCATAAAAAAATTATATAAAATTTAAGGGTGAAATCAAGACACTCTCTTTGAGAATGCTTTGGTCATGATTAAATTTTAGAAAAAAGTTATTGATAATGTTTCCAACAAATCCAAAGGGGGATATTGAAAAAAATTGTTTTTTAAGGGAAGTTTTATTTATTTGAAATATTTTTTTAAATGCTTTTATTTCCAAAAAATGAGTAATTAAATAATTTTTCCTTTCTAATCATACTAAGTCATATGATACTTTTATAATACTCAATTTTTCTAACATCATTATTACTAAAAAAAATTCACAGTTTAATATGAAGTTTCTTGAAAAAGAAACTTGTAAAAACATTCATGTTATAAAGTCCTTAAAAATATTAAAGTTACAAAGAATTTTTATGAAAGAAAAAAAATTTATCTATGATTTGGTGAAGTTACAGATAATGATGAGATATAGATGTATGAATTCTAACATAATGGTTTGATTAGATAGAGGTGTATAAATCCTATCAATCGTATATCGGTGATGATCATGAAATTTTTGAAGGAATGACTCCGAAAAGAATCAACAAATGGGGTTGTAAAAAAAAGTGAAATTAAAAGTTATAATAGATATAAAATTTAGAATAATAATGGATATAAATATGTGAAGATCATTGAATGGACTACATTAGATTAAAAATATGTGAAATATATATGAATTATATTAGTAAATCTAGATCTACATGAAATATTGAGTGGACATTGGATGATCAAATAGAGAGGTGAGAACACCTCATACATATCATGGAACCATAAAAAAGAAACATGGAAAGAGAACCAGTTGAAGGAAGTGTAGTTTACTGGAACAATCCAATCAGATTAAGAATATTGGACATAGAGGAGTCAAAAAAAATATTACTATATAGTGAGGTTATTATAAATGTATCATAGATACATACATAATATAGAGTTTTGAGTTTATTTAAAATTATTTTTAATATAAATAAATGAGATGATACTGAGATATTATTTCAAAATTCATAAATATTATAAGATTTCTGAAATATTTGAATATTACTATTTACATTGATATTTAAAAAAATTATAAGGAATATTGTGGACTCCAAACATATGGTGGCTTTGAAGGTGGAAAATGAACAATGTGTTCAGTGGTAAAATTAAAATTGGAGCATGTGATTCTTCATTAAATTGTAGAGGATGTCTACCCATACAAACGGGTACTGGATCATTGTGGGATATTTTTTACCATAATTGAAAAATAATTTGAATTTTTGGAACTTTTATAGAATATTGAATGGTGAGTATCTATCCACGGAGTCACTTTTTTGAAGAAGTGGCATTAGACAAAGGTTTACTAGACATAAGTTAAGTGGATAAAGAATATTTGGATAAAGTAAATATAAAGTGTAGAATTGAATTAAGGAATACTAAATAGAGGCATACCATATAGAGACTAAACCACACTGGATAGAGTACATCAAATAGATTTTATTATAAATAGTTTTTTAAAAAAACGTTTTGTAGCATTCTTGATTTATATTTCCTTGTCTCTAAATTATAAGAAAAAATTATAAACCCATGGGATCCAATATAATTACCTTCCATGGAGATATAAAGATATTTATGGGAGTTATATCAAATTTATTCACTTCATTTTACAGAAGATATCTATGGACTCATGGGACTTTACATAGTATGTATGTAGTCACCAAAATTAGGGAAAACCCTTGTAAAAACATGTGTCTTTATTTACTTTAATATCCTTGAATGTGAGTGATATTTAGTTATAAATCTAAAATGATCAATATTCTAAAAAATTTAGGTGAATATTTAATGAGGGAATAAATTATAAAATAATACCATTTTTGACCCCCTAGTTGTCCACACATTTCCCAGGAACATCATTTTGTTCATAAATGTGATTAATGGGAATATTATCCTTATGGTTTGTAATAATAAAGATTAATGATTTAATATAATGCATATAAAATTATTGAATTTAATTCAATCAATTTGTAGTTAATTTATTTTTTTTAATCATGTAATACTAAAAACATGGAATATATAAAATAATTAAAAAATCTATAAAATTGAGCTCACCAAAACCTTTTACTTCTGCTTTGGAATTGTCTCCAAAAGTGACTTACCCTCTATAAAATAGGATGAAATATTTTAAATTTTATAGATCATATAACATGCTCATTTATCACCAATAATCATTATACCATATTTCCTTTTTAATACATTCAATTTTTTTTCTTAACACAGTCAAATAAAAAATTTATTACTAATAAACATTGGATTTATCTCAATTATTAATACATCCCTTAGTAAAAAATATATTTAAATGAAAATATTTAGAACTAACCAATAAATTGGTATTCCTAAGGAGAATTCACTAGAATAATAGTCTCATTGGACACTTCTAAGGTAGCTAAAATAATAGTTTCTTTTTTCAGTGATTTTTACAAAGAAGTCCTTATATATCTTGGGAAGCATCCCACTATAACCAATATCATTTCTAGTCTTATTCATCCATTGCAATGAAATTATAATGTCATAAATTTATCTTCCATTATTGAATTTGACCACATACTAATTCAACCTTCTCACTTTTACCTTAAAATTTTATACATGATCATTTTCGGAATTTTTACATAAAAAGAGATATTTTTCATGTTTTTAACATCTTGAGTTAAAATATTATCTTCCTTAATCGCATTCATATTATTTTCCTTTAATGTATTATATAATCCCTTAATTTTCACAATATAATCATGAAGTTTATCATATGAATCATTTTTCTCATAAACTATTGACTTAGAACAATCATAATCATAATCGAAATCACTATCCAAATAAACACTTATTATCAATAATTTATTTGTAGATCCCATTTCAGTTTTATATACCTCACTTGAACTTATATACTAATTATATATCAAGGAGTATTTTATCTATCTTTTTCACATTATTCTATAATTATTATCTTTAATTTAAATCATCATAATTAGATTTTCTAGTTTTACATACCCTTTATTCTTATACATAAATTATATAACATCTCAATATTTAAAACTATATTTAGACTTAAAATTATTTTAAATATTTCATCATCATTCATATCATACATACAATTCAACTTATTATAAAAATTAATTATACCGATGATCCCCATTACATTTATTTTCTACTTATAATGAATTGTCATCATTAGTTTTAACTTAAACATTAGAGGTATCATATTAAAAAAATATTTTTATATTTAAATGTATACATTTTATTCGTGTTGGTTTGTACCTATTTTAGGTTCTTCAACACAATATTATACTATAAGTGTGGCTAAATGATCTCATTTAAAGAATAATCATAGACTTTTTTCTCTAATAACTATAATCATTTTTATCAATACATTTATTGAGTAAATATCTAAGTATCTTCACCACCATAACTAAATTTTCTAGTGGATACCATATGGAAATCATATAGTAAAGAATCATTATATATTTTTAGAATTTCTATTACATTATTTCATTCTCATATATCTTGAAACCTTTATTCTCTTTACAAATCATTATATACTTAATCCTTTATTTTCTTTCAGTTTTATAGTGTATCACATATACAACCCATCGTATATCATGAGATATCTTACAAGATAAAAAATGGTTAAACATGTTATTATTTATAACAAAGAAAATAGTATTCATAACATTATTTTTTAAAATATATTTATTAGAATCAATAATATGTATAGTGTCTAAATAAACCAAATATATATTTTATTGCCTTACTATGAATGTATAGTTTTCAATGATTAGAATCTGTAAGAATTCTTAATGAAAGTCAAACAATATTCATAATCATTACAAAGAAATTATGGTGGATTTAATGTAATCCAAACATCATTAGTAACTTGATTAACTATAAAAGATATATCTTTCCTTTATATAGTTTAATATTAATAATAAGGTTTGTTATTAAAGAAATATATCTATAAAATCCATATATTGTGCTACAAATTTTATTCCTAGAAAAATTTTGACCTAGAGATCATAAGAGGGTGTAAATTAATAGTATAATAAATTTAAATAAAGGAAGAATAAAAGAAATGATCAAATTTAATTTAATGTTTTATGGAAATAAATTCATAATCCAATCTTCACATTCACTCTACCTCTTTAGAGGTCTGTATCAAACTATGTAATAACTTTTTTAGGTAAGTCACATCAATTATAACAAATTTCCTTTTATAATTAATACATGGCCAACAAATAAGTCCATTTTATAAGGAAAACAATTAATTAAATATGTATACCTTTTGATATAGGTATATCCAGTAAAATAATATGGATTGGTAAGGAGAATGATATGTAAATAATAATGACAAAAAATAGTGTAATAATATAAATATGTTTAACTATAAATATCAATAAACAATATAAAATAATAAATATGATATGATAATCATATCTTGGTCATTGTAACAATATAATATACAATAATTTTAGAGAACATAAAAAATGGAATATTGAAATATTTACTATAAAAACAATATATTATTCATGTAATAGTTTTCACAAGTTTATATTGCTTAAGTATTTTATAAATAGAATTACAGTAATTATATTTTAATTTGTTTTGAGAAATCTTGAGGTTTACATGTGAATATCAACATTATTGCCCCACAGTATCCAAATTTTATTATTCCTATTGATGTTTCAATGTAGGTACACATATTATATACTCTTATGATAAGGCATTGATTTTTTAGTATTTTATTTAGAAACAAATCAATATAAAATTAAAATATTTCGTTATAGGAACTGAAACCTATCAGTGCAGTCTTAGGGTAATGTATTTTATTCTTAGTCTTGATGAAGTGTTATTTATGTGGTACTGTCTTGTGATAGTTTGTGGCATAGTATTTTATTTTTATTGTTAACTATATTAATATTCCTAAAATATAAATCTATTGGCTATGTTTCCCCACCTTTTTTGTAATATAGTGTTGTTATGGTGATTTTATCTCAGGAAACTAGATTGCATTGCACATTATCCTAGATTTATTATTTTTCTAATAGATAGTATAACATTTTTTAATTCACAATCTATATTTTATTATAGTACTCCATTGTCTTTGATTTTCCAAAATGAAAAAAAACTTTATGTGATGGGTTAATGCTATCTTATCATAACTCTCGATACAATAATGGCCTTCAACATATCCTTTTTAGACAACTCTTCATCTTCTAAAATGAATTCAAAATTACCAATACTCAATTTTGTTATGATATTTTATGATCCTCGAATATATATGTAAAAAAAATTAACAAGGATATAACTAAGTGGTAAAATTAATATTTATAGTAAAAACATAATTTTAAATATATATATTAGAATCATGAATAGGGGTTCAAAATTTTCAATATAGTCATGGTTAGAATTATGTTATGATCGAACACAGACTTTTTTGGCACTGACTCTATATCGAGATCCAATGCATTCGGTGTTCCGTATGAAACACAGTAAATAACCAGTATCCAAAATAGAACTATAGAAAAAATTTAATCACCACATTGCATTAAATATAAATAAATATAAGTGTATGTAACTAAACAAAGATATTATTGGATCATAGTTCTAATAGAAATTAATTTTGAGGATATATTTATAAAAACTCTTTATAAATAATAGAAATATCTGAATTGATAAACCAGTGTCAATGGGAGTTATAAACATAAAAAACATTTTAATTCATATAAACTAAAAAATTATGTGGAGAAAAATAATTTGATACATGAGTTAAGAAAATAATAACATAGTTATGAAAACAATACAATGGTAGAGATAGTTTTAAGCCCCTTCGAGGATAAAAATGTTTTATTAGGAGAGAGAGATTTTTAATTAGGGGTCTATGAGTCAATTTTTTATTAATTAGTCCACATTTTTGAGGATTATAACTATGTTATTATTTTTTAGATATCATTATAGTTTATAAAATCATGATTCATTTAATTTTATAAATCTTGTTGATAATCAAAGAAAATATTTTTTAACATTTTTAGATGTTTTTACTAGAATTTTATTAGTATAAATCATGAAAAAAAATTATAAATTATGAATTCAAATATTTTAGACTATATATTCTCTAATTTTAAATGTTATAGATAAAATATTCCTAACACAACATGAAAAAATATGGATACACATGGAGAGAGTGGGAGAGAGGGGGGAAGAGCAGTGAAAATAATTTTACAAGGATTCTTTTGATACACCATGATATTCCATGGTTGAATTAATATTAAGAAATAAATAGAGATAAAATGTTTTTATTGATGATATGGAGTAAAATAGAGACATAATATTTCGATTATTATGATTCATTAATTAATATTTACAATGTAAGGCACTACATGGCAATTTATCGTGAATTGAGTTTCCAAAAATTGTGAGTATAGAAGAAGGAAAATGAAGTAGTCCTTATAATTACTTGTCATTCATGCCCTAGTTTTTAATCACAGAATAGTGGACTAGGGATTCAAGGTATTCTATCAAATAATCATGTGTATTCTCCCTAGTAATATACCCTTATGTGAACCAATTAAAATAAACATATTCATAAACCTCATCTTTTATTTCATGGTTGATATGACCTATTTGTATATGTTAAATAATTTTTGTTACTATTATATTTAAAAAAAAATTAATGAAATTTATAAAAATTATTCTTACTCTAATTTGAACTAACTCAAAGTATTAAGGACCTTTTGTATAATATATTTATTTCACCCCCTATAATTTTTGTATAATTTCTCTCACATTAAAAATATAATTTAATGATTATGAAATAAAGAAAATTAACATTTGTTCATATCAAATCATATCATGGATACCTTGTCAACTCCAACTAAAATTTATTATTTTCACATGAATTATATATTAATATGAATTTAACTTGAATAATACTTTATAATATTTATTTATTTATTAAGAAAAGAAACATTAATCAACCACTCTAATCCTATATAATCTTATTGTTTGCAGAAAATAATAGTTACAAAAAAACATTATAATTTATTCTATTTGATTTAAATACTTATCTCTTATGAAGCACATTAATAATATGAATTTAAATTAATCAAAAAAATAATTAGTTGATACCATTGGTAATGGTGGTTATATATACAATAATTTCTCATACTAGTTCTCCCATAAATATTCAATTATAAACTACACTTTTTAATTCAACTCCATCTTTTATTTTTACTAATTTAAATACTTTTCCCTAAAACATAATTCATGATTCTTTAAAGGGATATGAGAATCCAAATTCAAATATCAATCCATTAAAGGTTTTCATCATTGTTATAAAAATATTGTCTTTAAATGATATCCTAAATCTGGTTAAAGCTATTATTTTACATCAAATAATCTGTTTTTAATTTTTTTTTGAATTTATGGTTTCAACATGATAAATGTGATTTTAAAAAAAATATTTTAACTGTGTCCTTCTAATTTTAAATTCCCATTGATTTATAAACAAATTCCCTTAGACTCTACATATATATAGTGTTACAATTTAATCTTTCTAGATTTGAAAATTTTATTTCCAGCTATAATATATTTATTCCAAAAGTAACTTTATGTTACTAGATTATATTGTTGTTTTAATTCTATTATCTAGGTTGACATCTTCACTATTGGATGGAAAAGAACAAAAGGAATGTTCATTTGAAATAAAATCATTTTCATAGGTTCCTACCATTATCTAAATAATTTATTCATAATATTCATGGATGATAATTGGTTAAATCCAAGATGAAATAGTATTATGTGAACCATTTAGATGTTTTTTTGGAAACATTAAATGAGATTTGCATATATGTTAAGAAGTACAAGTACTAATTTTGGATCCTAGAAGTGGAATTTTTGTATCATTTGGTATCTGTGAATGAAATTAATCTGAATCCTGAGAAAATATAAACATTGATAACTTTGTAAATACCAAGGAATGTATTTGAGGTAAGACTATTTCTTGGAAAATATTTGTACTATGGCTAGGTTATTTATTAATTTTCCAATTTATCATCTCCCTTAACGAAACTAACTCAAAAGGTAAGGAAATTTGAATATGGATAGAAATTCTAGATATCTTTTGATAAACAGAGAGAAATAATTCAATTGACTATATTTATAATTATTTTTTAACCTGGTAAGATTTATTTATTATATTGTGATGCCTTGATTATTTGGTTGTGGTTTGTTATGATGCATCATGACCATGTCATGGCATATAGATCTGACTGGTTGTGCTCTAATGATAAGAACTGACCCACTCAAGACCTATGAATTATAGTGGTAATGAATGATATGAAAACATTTATTCACTATCAATTAAATGATTATTTCACCATATATATTGATCACAAAATTCTGAAATACATCAACACCTAAAAAGGGCCCTATTCATTGATAGAGGTTCTAGGTGGTCCCTATAATTTTTATTTTGACTTGTCTTATAACCAAGTAAAGGGGAATTATTGGATGATTCCTTGAACTAAAAGATTCTAAATCTGGCATTGAAATAATTTTAGGATTAATTGATTTAGATGATCCTATATTTGTTTAGAAGAATCTAGACATAAAATAGGAGGATAATCAGGTATTCTTAGTTAGTGTCAAATTTAGACCTTCCATGGATGATCATATTCTTCAAGATAAATTATTAGAATTTTGGTCTCAATATATAATAATAATTCTAAATAGTGGGGAGGACATTATAAATTGTTCTTGATCTCGCAATAGTGGCATCTATCTACACATTAATATTTTGGTTTTGGGGGTTTTTTAGGGTCCCTTTCACTTTAATACTTTAGTATTTGAAGAAGTCAAAAAAATTAAATGGATTTGATGTAGATATCTCGACATAATTACCTTTACCTTACAATACTCTTAGTTATTGATATTATTTTTTTATACCATGTTATAATATAAATTAGTTGTTAAGTGCTAATTAATAATTTCTATTCATTTTTATTGATTTAAAATTAACAAAGTGGGAGTTTTCTATATACATCATATTATATTCATTGAAAAATAATTGTTATTCCAATAATTTTTTTAATAAAATGTATCAAAGAGTCTTTAACTTCAAATATAATTCAAATATTTTGTTTTATAGGGAATTACTATATAAATTATTCTCCTATGAATTGTTAACATTTTCTTTATATAAATCCTTGTTTATTTTTGTAGTTATTTATTATGGATATTGTCTATTTTGTTGGTAACATGCCTTTGTAAAAACAATTTCTTGATATTTTTACATATGATGTTATTTATGCTTTGATAATTGGGTTTGTATGAGTTTTATAAGGGAATATTTGGGAGATGGTTGGGTAACTTGGGTAGGTTTTAAACTATCTTAGTTTATGTATTGGTTAGTTCCCTAAGTGATGTTCAAGCCTTGGCTTGGGAATTATCACCCCAAAATTCCAAGACATCAATTCAATGTTGGGTTTCTATCAAGTTCATTATATTTCGATAGGTTCTTCATAAGAAAGTTCACAGGTTACCTATCCATTTTTACACAACCTGAGGATAGATCCCATGTTGGGCCATATTGTTCCATGATCAAATATGTTCCATTTGAATGCCTCTCTTATTTACTTTGAACTCTTTATAATTCTTATACTAGATTATTTTTTGTTACATTTCCATTTTTTATATTCTTAATTTCCTATTGAATTGAATGATTCTATATAGTTAAAGTAATTTGAATCGATTAACAAATTCATTTTTATAGAATTAAAAAAACTATAAAATGATATTTTCAAAAAAAAATCTAATGTTTTCCATTGTTAATGGTGTTATAAGGACTCATGGTCATATCCTACTTGGATTGTTTCTCACAACCTACATACATCCATTGGGTATTTTGAGAATTCATATTATCTTATGTGGGTAAATGGAAATGTGCCACATCCTTTGGGGGTGCATTTTTATGAATCCATTATTCTTAGTGGTGTGGTGATCAGTATTGACCCCAAGTCATGAGTACTTAGATCATTTCGACAATTTTAGAGATTCTATTATATTTATATAATTTTGACATACTTATGTATCAAAAAATTCATCCTTAACCTTTTTAGAATTATTTTATATATAATTTATTGGGAATAAATTTACATTTAGTTTCTCAAGTTATTTTTGGATGTTTAGTTATTTATATTACCTTATATCCCATTTGGTTTAAATATTATTCTTAATTTTTTCATTCAAATTCATATTTATCCAATAAAAGGATACATCGTTCCAAATTTCTAAATGGGATCTATTATGTTGTTTATTGGATTTTTAACATGAAATAACTCACAAAGGAATTATTTAGAGCCATTAGAGGTGGTCTCCAACCAGGGGAAATCATTAAACCCATTCATCCTTGTGGTGGGTCAAGTTGGTTAATGTGGATGGTTAGCTCGGATTGGTTTATAAAGAAATGGTATTTGATCAATCTCTATATTTTGATAAGTCTTGTAAATAAGTGATTTAAATTTTTGGACTTGAGGGTTAAGTATGAGGAAATGTATGGCTAACTCATTCTCAATTTAAACCTGATATTACCATGGGTGGTCGAGAATCATGTTTTAGATTTGAGATGTATTCTCGATTATTTTAGTATTATTTAATTTAATTATTAATATTATGAGTTCTATGGGAATCTTGGTCTTGATTATGGAAAAATTAGAATTTTCAAGTTATAAATCAAGATAAATCCTAAGACATGTTTTTTAGTTCATGGTTTAGAAAACCATGTGAAAATCATGTGACCATTTTTTGAAATCTTCTAATAAAACATATAAATTTGGTTCATTGTATTCTAAACTATGAATCTAAACTATTCATATTGGTAGAATGTGTAGAATTTTTATTTAACTACCCCCAAGCATTTTATATTTTTATTCTTATTGTTGTTACATGTATATGATTGATTGAGTAAAAAAATTCTTATTAACTCAATATAAAGTTTAGTTCTGTATTGATTTATTTCTAGGGCTCGTGTTTTGTAGAATATCTCTCCTAGAAATTATCCCTAAAATCATAGAGAGGGGGTATAGAAAATTTGTCCATAAGATAACCCCCATGTGGCCCCTACTATAAACGAGTCGGTTATTCAAAATATTTAATATTTGGTTTGGCCAGGAAACCAAGATCAACATTGAGTGATGAAACAGAATCAAGATTTTACTATGGATATCCACATTTATTATGTGGTAACCAAAAGTCTAAAAAACTAATGTAATATATATAGAAAATCTATAACATCTTTGGTTCCCTTTATACCCTTGAGCCTTCCAATGTCCTATTTTCAACTTATATATTGAATGGACCATTCTATAGATGGTGAAAATACATCTTATGTTCTATGATATATGAGGACCTTACTTGGTACAAGATAAAAAAATGGTCAACCACCCGTACTATAAAGATAAATTGAATATCACAAAGTCCATGGAATTTATGAATCTTGACAAAAGAAATTATTCTATGATAGAATATTCCACTTTGTTTTAATATCTGGTCTAATTTTATCATGAGATCCTCTATAATGATTATTTTAATGTTTGATGATTTAATATAGTTTTGAATCCAATGATTACATTGAAAACTATTCATTTATTCTTTTCATTTGACGATGAGGTGATCAATAAGTCATAACTTCCAAATATATAAATTGAATGATAGATCAGGTTGAGTGTTTCTTCCGCTACTATAGAAGAACCATATATTTCCTCATCTATTCAAAATTGAAAGTGTGAAGAATATCAATGAGTCTTTATTAAGAGTATTTAAAATCCCCTTATTACATTCTCATCATAACCTTAGGGCATAATTCATTGGTGTTATCCAAATGTGGGAAGTCAGATCACTCTAAACAGAATATTCTAGAAGAACCTAAAACATTCCATCTATATGGTTGACTAGGTTATCCACAAAACTTTTTCAATAAAACTCTTTATACAAGTATGGTCAACTATTATTATACCAAAGGATATTAAGTGCATTCATATGCATCTAAGGGATAATTGTATCATCCTAGAATTTGGTAATGATGTAGTTGGAAAAAGATAATGTCTCACTATGGTATAAAACCACAAAGTATGATTCAATTTGGGTGATTATATTCAATAAGTAATATATCTATAGAATCTAAATTCAATCCAAGGACCATTATAGGTATTATATTTATCAATTGTTCTATGTTTATCAATTTATTGTAAATGGGTGCATCATGTTCTTTTATCTCATATATATTAATTAATATAATGGGAATATGATCTAAGTTGATTCAATATATAATGGATCACTCTACTACTCTCAGAAATAAAAATCAGTGGGGATTTAATTACACATTCTGTCATGTATTTATTATCAATATTGATGTCATATGGGATTTTCAAGTTTTTGAGATTGATATATCTGATTTTTTATTTGGTATAGACTGAATGGAAAACTCTATAGATCAAATTTATTTATATCAGTAAATGTTTTATAGCCTTATCCTGATAGAAATAGTCACATATTTCAAGGTGAGTGGGATCCAAGATCAGGTTGGGTAAGATCTATCATTTCTAAAAGGTGGAATATCTCATGTTCGAGGTCCAATCTATACATAGACTCTATTGAAGATTGTCTATATGGAAATCCTCTTGTGGATATGGATTTTTATCATAATTTGTTTTCTAATGATTGATAAGGGCTTTCACCAAAGCGGGAGGTGGAGTTCTCTATTAAACTAATCCTAGAGATATTCCCCATTTCCTTTCTATATTAATGAATATCTCCATATGATCTATATTGATTGAAGTTCCATATAGAAAATCATGATATTAAGGGTTTTATACATTCTAGCATGTCACAATGGGAATCACAATTTCTCTTCAAAAATAAGGTGGATAAATGTCACAAACCATAATATGATTACTAAACTCTAAATCATGAGTATATTAAAAATAAGTACCCATTTCCTCATATCAATGATCTTTTTAATTAACTCAGGGTTTGTAGATATTTTTCAATTATTCTAATTCAATTTAGATATCACCAGTTATGATTTAATGAGACACACATTCATAAAATTGCATTAAGGATTATGTATAAAAATTATGTGTCTATATTTATGCAATATTTACTTAAAAATCCTCCTACTTTTTTCAAGGAATTGGTGAAAATAATTTACCATCAACAGTGTGATACTTTTTTCATCATCTTCATTGATGATATCTTAGTTTAATCTAAGATAAAAAAATATCATGAGAACAAATTTGATATTTTTTTGAAAAACTATAAGGAGAAGTGAATGTTTATTATATCATCCAAGAGAAAATTATAGATTCATGAAGTAAATTTTTTTAGGTAATGTGGTATATTATAAAGTCATTTCTATAAATAATGAGAAGATCCAAGTAATGATATCTTGGGAAGGGATAAAAAATATATTAAACATTAAAATATTATGTGGTCTAACAGGGTATTAGAAGTGGTTTTTTTGGACTTCACAAACTTATAATCATCCTTGATGGCTCTGACTCAAAATTTTGTGAAATTTTAATGGGTTGAGAAATTATCAACATCCTTAGATGAACTAAAAGTAATTAGTATACCAGCTCCCATTCAAATTCTTCATAAACCTCTTGAGGGATATTTAGTAAATTTTGATGTCTTAGGTATGGGGTTGGGGTATTATTTTATATAGTGTGACCATGTCAGGTAATATTTACCTCACTAATTATTCTATCATGAGAATAATTACCCACCCCTTGACCTAGAAATGGTTACTATGAGTCAAACATAGAAAATATTACATCACTATCTATTTTGGGAGAAACTAATCATGTTTAATGATAATAAAAATCAACATAAAATCTTACACCAAAATTATTTTCAATATATATAAATTAATCAAGTTGTGTATCTCAAAATATTTTATTTTGATCAAAATTGTACCCTTTATAATGGAAATTTGGTGGATAAATACTTGACAAAGAAATTTCTAACTCATAGAATGAAACAATCTATTGATGAATTTTATTTGAAAATACAATTTTAAATTATGCATCATGATGTGAAAGAGAAGTATAAACAGGGATGTCTTGTATGTGTGTAAGTCACACATTCTTTGGATGAAAAAATTTAGTAAAAGAAATTATTAGATATTGATTATAAATGTATAAGAGGAATTTTGGGTAGTGGGTAGTCCTTGCGTGATTGTTCTTGATCTCTTTAAGGTTTCATTTGTTTTTTTAAGAGGTTTATTATCAATTTAAACTTTAGATGGAAGGTGATGAAATATGGGAACAATTCATGTTGTTAACTACACCATCATGTTACAAAAACATTTGATAGCCTCAAGCATTAGCATTGGTAGACCATAACAAAGTATGAAATTTTCAACATTGTGTATCGGTACCATACATATAAAATTATAGAACCCAGACATCAAAATAATTTTTTATTACTATAATCACTTCCCATTATAGTGTGAATTATGGAAGGGATAATGTTTTTATTATTATATTCCCTCACTTTCCTAGTGGATTGTATGTGTGACTATTGAATGATTTATGATATCAACACACCTTCGTCATGTAGTGGAGTTTTCCAAATTATATGAACTTGGAAACTTTTATATCTAATAGATCATGAAAATTTATGTCATTAAATTAGATATTGTTTCTAAATGAGACCCACACTTTGCATCCCAATATGGAAGGCCCTTTAGGAATCAATTAGTTCATAGTTAAATTTGGACATGATAGAATTGACTGATCATTCTTGTTTATAACTAGAAATTATATAAGAGATATCTAGTAAGGTTTAACTAATCTAGAACACATTATTGATGTATCAAACTCACTAAATATCATATTCCAATAACCATAATTTTCTATTAGTGTTTTCCATTAGTGATTGGGTGTTTTTAAAAATTGTTACACATTTGGTGAATCATCAATAGTGTAATCAAGGTAAGCTGATGCTACTAAATAGTGAGACATTTAAGATAGAGGATCTACTCAAGGATGTCACATATTTATAGGTGTTACAACCCAAATGTATATCTATTCATTATTTTTTTAACATGTTCTATTTGAAGAGTTATTAACCAAATTGGTCTCATGTAGCTCAATGGGAGGACTTAGAATTATTGCCTAATACTACAATGGTTGTGAAGTCTATTCTTATTGTGGATAATAAAAATAATTTTTTTTGGATAAATATAATCCATTATTCCGTGTGATAAAGAAGAAAGGTAAATATATCCCTTAAAATTAAGAGTGTGAGGCTTCTATGAGAGAGTAGTTGCTTCCCATTTTCTCTGACTAGGAATTCAAAAAACTTTCTCAAGGTAGAAAGTTACATCATGGGGATAATTATGACACCCCCAAGGTAACTAGTATGTTTTTATTATTTTTATCTCATTTATGTATTTATTTTATAAATTTTACAATTTTAGGTTCATAAAAATCAAAAACAACGTGAAGACATACTAATTAAAAGGGTAAAAAAAACCATTGAACCATGTTGGACAAGATCATGGAGAGGGTTTGGTATAAAACTAAATATTTTGGATAGTATTGTTCCTGAGGATCCCTATCTATCTAAAAAAATGATTTTGAGTAATATGATAATTTTTAAATGGATTTGATGTAGGTTTATTTATATAATCACCTCTCCCATGGCATTTTCTTGGTTCTTGAGTTTTATCTTGGTTTTCCCTATCATATTATGTTCCAAATGAATTATTTAGTGATCATTTTTACTTATTATTCAGGATTATTTATTTATAATAGAGAAAATGAGGGTTTTTTATAGCCATCATATGATATTCGTTTCTAAATGTGTTTTGTGATTATATCGTGATTTATAAAATATCTCAGTGATTATTTTAATTTCAAATGGATTCTAAAATGAGGTTTTGGGAAGGATTTTATTATAAATTATCCTACTATGATTTTTAATAATTTTATTTAAAAAATATATTTCATTTTTATATAACCATTTTTTTGGATGTTATCTATCTTTTGAGGCACATGGATTTTTTAATTTGATGCGCTTCATAATAATTTTACATATGAATTTAGATATTATATAAGATTTTTTTAAGATGAGTTTTACATGGAAATCATTCGGTTGATGTATGGGTAATTATAATGAGTGATACAATAGCTTATATTATACATTAACTAGTTCCACTAATGGATTTTAGGCCTTAGCTATGGGATTATCACCCAGAAAAATGATGATGGTAAGTCCTGGTTAGGTTTCATTCAAGATCATCATATGTGAGTGGGTGTTACATAAGTGAGTTCATAGTTTTCCCTTCTGTTTATTTAAATGACATTATCCTAGCTTCTATATTGATCTATGTTTTTATATGATGAGGAATTATCTCTTTTTATATTTCTCTTCTTTACTTTGGTCTCTTATAAATCTTATACAAGATTTATTTTTGGTAGATTTCCATTTCTCATGTTCTTTATTACCACTAAAATTTTTTGTCTCTATATAACTAAAGAAATATGGATTTATTTCCAAAATCTTGTTTTATAAAACAAAATTGAATTTTTTTTCATAAAAAAATTTATTTCCAAAATATTACTAACGATTTACATTGTGAAAGGTAATATATAGATTAGTGGTGGTATCCTTCTAGGATTTTTCCTCAAACCCTACATACCCACATTGGGTGTATGTAGACATTTGTGTTATGTGATAAAGAAAATGATAATGGTTCCCCATCATTCAGAGGCACATTGTTAAGCCTTTTTTATTCGTGGTGGTGTAGTGATCATAAGTAACCATGTGTCATAAGTAGTTTGATAATGTGAAGATTTATGGGTATCCTCTTATAAATATTTAATTTTTGGATACTTATGTATCAAAATTAACTTTATTCTTATATTCATGCATATATTATTCTCTATAAACACTTTACTTTTTGATTATGAAGTGATGTTTGGATTTTTGGTTATTCCCATTAATTTATTCCCTGTTTGGTTTGATTCTTTTTTTGAATCTGCTTTTTCAAAAACATGGATATACAACATAAGTATATATCATTTCAGATTCTTAAATTCTATCCATTATCAAGATTATATAGTTTTTAAGGAGAAATAATTTCCAAATTTTGTATTTTATTATCTTGGGGTCAGCCTATATCCTATAGTGATTAGGAGTGTTCACTTTGCCTTATGTAATATCCGTTTTGGTAATGTAAATATTTGGACTATGATGGTTCATTAAATTTACCTCATCATAAGACTCAATTTGGAATTTTTTGTATTAACTATAATATTGAAACTATAAATAATTTTTAAACATTAATGATACTAATTTTTCAAACTCATGTTTATCATAAGAATTAATAACTCTAGAATTTATTTCTCTATTCTCTTAATAATTTTTTGATCTCATATGTTTGGTTCAGTCATTTTTCTCCTCAATCATTCTCATTTTTTCTGCTTATGAAATTTGTTCTAGATTTATTGTTAATGAATGATTCAATTTAAATTCATTAATCTAAGAATACATTTTCTTCCAAAATATATTATCATATAGATTCAACACTTATTTAATATCAAACATTTTTATCATGATCATATCTCTATATATAATGTACTGAAATATAATTAGTAAATACTTTATAATATTTTATAAAATCATTGGATTCTGATTTTTATGAATATTTATTTTAATATCAGTATCCATGATAACTCAGTTGATTCTATATATATATATATATATTTGAATTGAGAATAAATATATTTTTTTGTGTCATATTAAACATAAATTGTTCTCTATAATATCTATATACCTAAAATATGTTTGAATAAATCACAACCCCAAACAATAAGATAGATTTGGAGAGGAAAAGATAAAATATAATACAAATAAACCTTATATTACTCACTATTGACCATAATTTACAGCTGATCCACAATGTTAATAGAGAATAATATGTGACAAAAATGATCTAACCATCTCCATTGGTATCCATCGGCACAATAGAATCACTTAATACTTTGTATAGAACTTACTAAACTCCAAAGATTTTTTAGGATCACCCATGTATTAAAGGGAGAAAAAGTGTAACATCTCGCCCCTCACCCATTGGCAAGGGAAGAGGTGGTGGTTGTTACTAGCCTTAAGATACATCCCAAAGACACCAAAGGCTTGAAATAAATGCCAAAGGATTCATAATAAATAATTGGCTGATTTTCCCTTTGAAGACAAAACAACCAAATAATACAAACATAATAACTAAACCTTTAAATTATGCATGAGTACAAAGTACAACTCAAAAAAACCAAACTAAACCAATAACCATATCAAAGTAAAAATTAGAAACCACGTGTCAATATTAATTAGAAACTAAAGACAATAACACCTAAATACATAAAATAAATAAAACAAGAAACTAACAACCTACTCCATGATTTAACATAACAAGCCACTCACATAGTATCATGAAGCATCCCTAGAAAACTGAGATAACTTTCCTTTACCTTTGTCTCGATAGATGATATTTGAAAATTCCCAATAATGCCTACTATAGGGGTGAGTCTAAACTCAGTAGCACTTTTCCAATGACCTACCAACTCACACCATTAGGAAAAAACTTGTTTTTGACATTTAGATAAAATATTTGAAAGATAAATTAAATATGTTTATATGAAATCCAAAATAGTTTTCCAAAACAAATAAATTTTCAATAAGAATCACTAGAACAATAATTTTAAGACATTTATAAAATCCATTTGGCATACTATTCTACAAATCTATGTATGCATTCTCATGTGATAGTTCTATACTCATGAGTGGTATATTATTGATATACCATGTCATCAAAATTTAACCAATAACATGTTACATTACATATTGGTAACTCATAAGAATATCATATCTTAATAATGCCTCACAAAATGAAACATGAACACACACCAAAATTAATGAGGAAACCCATTCCAGAAACATTTCACTTAAAACTTATCTTCATTTTTAAAACATTTCAATAACCATTTCCCATAAATTCAACAAAAACCATAATTTTAAAAAACCCATTTTAAAATTACCATTAAGTGGTTTTTACACAAAACCATCCATTTTTTCCAATTTCACAAAACTGTCACTAAAGATGTTTCCAAAAAGAGTAACATTTAAATTTCATAATTATTTTAATAAAAACATTATTTATATATAAACCTTAATATTCCAATAAATTAGATTAGAGACTAAATCCATATACCTCACAACTATTGGTTAAAATGACAGACCGAACAATGATTATCTAGATCCAACCACGAGCACCTTTTCTATTGAATATCCAATCATAAAACATCATAATTCACATCATATAACAATTATATATCCACAAAAATAGATCTAAGGATCTAGGAAAGAGAAGTATAATATTTCATTGAATAATTTTCAAGAACATAGATATACTAGTGACTATGGATTTCAAGCAGCCTTTAATTCTCATAAAAATAACTCTAAGAACGAAGGGAAATATATCTCAATCATTGTGAGAAAAAGGACTGAATGTTATGGAGGGATTAATGAAAAAAAATGTTTTCAAGGGATTAAATAAAATTAGATTCATATATTTCAGAGGGTTGATTTTATTCCCTGTAGTTTGGTCACATGGTTTGGAAGATTGTGTTCCATCCATGTGGTTGCAACTATCTCAAGACAACAACTCTCACGGTTGGATTCCACAATTAAACAAAAAGTCTACGAACAATGCATTTGAAACTATCACAAAATCATAGTAGACTTTCATAGTTTCTCCTGAGCACCCGCACGATGTGGCCAAACTATTCACCAAATGTGTGCCTATCCATTTCTCACTATTTTCCATTACACAGTTTCTTAGAGGTGTTTCACAGTTTCTAATAGATTTTCTCAAACCGTGCACCTCTAGAAAAGCCTCTAACAAGTTTAAAAACCCTTGAAGACCTCCCTAAACATATCCTTATTATTATAAATCCTTAAAATAAATGAATAATGTTTCAAGTACATAAAATATAAGGTGGGGCTATATTCTGACTATCATTGTTCTTTCCATCCCTAAAGAGGATAAAACTAGAGTTATCCTTAAAGTGTTGTATCCATTGTTTTATCATCTCCTTTTCATGCTCCCTTGGTTCTTCTAAAATCATAACATTTTTTCCAAAAAGACCCATAGCAGACCAATTCTTTTATAATTAAAGACTTTAACTTTTCTATCCAAAATCTGTAGTGGAAAATTAAACAATGTAGCATCCAAATTATGGTCAACATGATCTCATAAAATCACATTGTTAGGAACCAATTGATACTACTTCAATTGAGATACATCAGAAACATTATGCATTAAACTGAACTTTGGCGAAAATAAAAAAGATATGCCACCTCACCAACTCATTAATGTATCTCAAAAGGTATTATGTATCAAGAATATAATTGTCCCTGATTCCCAAAATGATGATGACTAATCCTTAAATAGATTCTCAAGAACACCTGGTCACTCTCCTAGAATGACAATAGTCTTTAATAATGGTCCACATATGATTTTTGTGGACTCTATATTGTCTTCATTCTTTTCTTGACCAACTAAATCTTCAATTTTGTATCTTTCACAAGTTTTGGTCAAATCAATGTAGTCCCTCCTTTTTCCACTGAAAAAATAGAGAACGGAAATAATTCACATACAATGCTTAAAAATGATCCATGTTTATCAAGGCCTAATACTGTTAACGTATCATAATTCAAAAAATAGAATGTTCACCTCCCACGAGCCACCAAAATCCATTATATAAGACCTAAGGATGTCCTCCAACATTTGGATCATACTTATTTATTTTCCATTAGTTTTTGTATGAAAAATTATTATCATAGTAAATTGAGTCCTGGTGGATTTATATACGGACTTACAAAAGGGAGACGTATATCAATAGTCTCGATCAGATACAATTGAGACTAGAAGACCATGTTTCTTTACCAATTCTTAGATATAGATTTTGGAAAAATAATCTATCATGTGGGATTCATGAATAGGAATAAAATAATCCAACTTCATGAGTTGATCCCAAATTACCCATATTGATTTTTGTTTCCTAACCATTCTTTGTAAACTGGTCAAAAAATCCATAATAATCTACTCTCACTTCCACACGAGATTTGGTAAATTCATTAACATACCATCTGGTCATTGTTTCCCCATCTTTAATTTTGGATAGGTGAGGCATCTCGAAAAAAACTCTTCCACTACACATTTTATACCAACCCACCAAAAATGTACTTTCAACAATTTATAAATCTTTTGATCATTTGGATGAATATTCCATTTCAAATAATGTATAAAATTATGATTTTTTTCCTAAAAACCCAACATTTCCATGATCCATTCCCTAAAATACAAAAAAAAATCTCATACATATTATATCCCATAAGTATCTCCCAAAAATAGATTTTTGAAATTATAGAAACAAATTCAAGATCATGTATTTGTGCCTCTTTCACTTGCCAAACCAAACTACGAACAAACAAACCTTGAATGACAATTGAAACATCTCCTTGGTTGGTACAATCCAGGTGAATGTATGTTATGACTAACATTATCTTCCACTGATCTATAGATTATTTATCCAAATGATTATATTATTTCTTGATTAATGGATTCGTCAACAAATTTTATTTACCTAGTGTATACATCAAGTTGAATTAAAACATTTTGAGGTTTTTAATCCATCTATTTTTCTTTTGATTCAAATATCAATGTTAGAAAATGTGTTTCAAACTCTTATGATCTATAAACACTATAAATTTATCACCAAAATGATATTGAGGCCATTTTTTCAAATCGTTGACTAAAACAACTAATTCAAAATTGTGTGTTTGGTAGCTCTTATCATAAAACTATAACTACCATGAACCACAATAAAAAACATGACCTCTCTTTATAAGAAAACATCCCAAACCAAAATTTGATGCATCAAAATATTCTAAATTTCCTTATATAAATTCTGGAAATATAATAATATTCATTGATTTAAGTCTAACCATAAGCTGATGAAAGGATTTATGGAATTCCTTATTCCATTGGAAAATAATTCATTTCCTTATAAAATCTTTAATTGATGATTCCAAATGAGAAAAATCATTTATAAAACATTTTTAGTTTCCCAAAAATCCAAAGAAACTATATATATCAAGAACATTCTTTGAGGATTTCCAAGAGAAAACCTCCTCTATCTTTTCTTAATCTAAAAAATTACTATTTCATAAATTAAATTTCCATTGAAATTTACCTCCAGTATCCATAAATAAAACATGATAAATTATAATACATACAATGCTCCTAAAAGATACCAAACACTATGGTTGAGTTTTTTCCCTCATATTCCATTGTCTTTGAATACACTAGTATGTCATCCAAAAACTCCACCATAAAAAATCCATATACCTTTGAAATTATAAATCCAGCAATTCTATAAAGATGTCTCATGCATTTATAAGACTAAAAGGAACAATAATGAACTCATAATGTCTATATATGTTTCTGAAATACTTATTCAAAATATCTCCCTTCTAAAATTGTAGTTGGTGATATCCTGAATGAATGTTAATCTAATATAACCATTGAGATCTTATCAATTAATCAAATATCTCATCAATTCATGAAAAAATATACTAATTATTTATTATATATTGGTTAAGATTATGATAATATATGAAAATTCTAATATCTCCATTCACATTTTTCACAAATAGAATTAGTGTTGGCCATGAAGATGTTCTTGGGTAGATAAAATTTTTACATTCCAACACTTCCAAATTATCTTTTAATTCCCACAATTGTTTATTTTTTATATGATAAGAAATAAGGGATATAGTGTTGATCCCATATAAGAGTTCAATTGTAAAATTCACTTAATTTTTTGATATAAACCCTGAGAACTTATATAGAAAACATCAAAGAAATGGTCAACTATGGTTGGAAAATATCTATTCTCAATCTCATCTAATGATCCTAAAGAAAATATTTTCAACTTGTAAAAGATAGTTCTAACCACTAGTATCAAAGCTCCTTCTCTACTTATATCCAATTCCAAATTTCATTTAATGATATTTTTAACACCATCATAATATTTTAAACTCACCTACCATGCAAGAAAATCAATATGGTCCTCAAAAACTCATCATCCAATCCATTCCAAGGATTAATTCATAGACATCCATCTCTATCACAGATAAGTTCCTACAAACTCAGTTCCATCGATTGTTATCAAGCACGTAGCACATTTTGAGGCTTAACTCTCTCATTATACCAAAGGTGTTTTGAGTGTGAAAATATAAGACATACTATCAACATGTAAAACTATCAGATCAATAAAATAAGAAGAAATAAATGAATGGGATGCACCCATATCAAGAAAGGATTTCATAAGTTTATAATTAAAAATAATCATACCTCTCACCTTCGAATGTCTTGATTGGTCATAGAACAATCATTTTCTAAGCTAAATAAAATTGTTTACTTAGAGAAAGTTTCTCTTTAATTCCCTATTATGATCTCATAGATTAAGAAATCATGGTGTTCTGAGAATTACCATGGCCTACTAAGTTCTTATAATGATATCTATTCTATTTCACTCATATTTTCAAATAATATAATGACTGAGAAGCATGAGGTGGGTCCCTAGTACCGGACCTTGGAGTAATATGACAATGGCACTAAACATATCCCATATTTTTGAAGTTGACACATGATCTAGGTATTCCAAACAATCTCAATTTAGAGAGTCAAAAAAACTAAATTGAAATATCTCAAATTACTTTTTTGTTGAGGATGATTATTTATGGATCCCATAGTCTAATTGTGAGATATACCACACCCTTTAAAATAGAAGTCTTCCTTTCTCATGTTCCCATAATTGGACTTACAACCATTTCATATAGAAATAATCGTGCTTACTCTGACCATATTTCTAGATATATCTCTTTCTTCCACCATTTATATATTGAACTACATTTAATAATCCATTATACGAAGAATGAAAATATTTCGGTGAATTTATGGTTTCGACCCGGACTCAAAAATGTGTTCCTCCAAGGACACACTTGTAGAAAGGTCTAGTTTAAATCATACTAGGTTCATAAATATTTCCACATATTCTATTACCAAGGGATTATCCTACTTCAAACTAATGAATTAAATTTTTATAGAAATTTTAAATGTGTGAGGATATAATTATTTGTTGAAAAATTAATCAAAATCATCCCATGACATGACTTAGTCCAATTTAGCCTAAAATACTAAATCCCACAATTATAATGCTAGATCCTACAACATATAGATTGAAAACATCACTTTCATCTCATTTGGTGTGGAAAGAAAATAAAATATTTGATTCATCCTAGTCAACCATAGTTTCTCTTTTCTGATAGTGAATCTCCTCAAAATATGGGTGGATTATGCTTTTGGAACTAAATTGAATAATCCACTTGTCTTAGTTATTCATTTTTGTTCCCTATATTAAAAACATAACAATACTAGATAATACATTGTACCAATTATTGTCTCACCTATGGATTAAGTAAAACCACATTCTCAACAATCTCTTCTGGTGGGTTTCTATGGTGCCTACCTGGTGTTGTTCACTATATCCAAAATAAACTCTATTAAGTATCACTCTTTAGAAACTAAAGGCTTAGATATTTTAAATTACCATTTAAAAAAGTTCTATAATCAAATTTATTCATCAAAAAATAATTTTCAACATAATTCCACCATTAATACTTTTCAAATACTTCAATTTAAAAGCATTATCAAAAAATATCAAAAATCATAATTTGTTACCATTTTCATAAATCATTAAATAAATTATGAACCATGAACTCATATTGGTAATTCATACTATAAATGAATGTTAGGAAAATATAATTATCTAAACCCTTGATAATGAAATAACAACTCACCTAGACATTTCTAAAAATAATCATATACTTAAACTCTCTAGTAACTTGAACTTCTGCATAAATTGGTTTTCTATGCATTTTTATGCTATAAATTTCATATTCTAACAATCTTGTATCCTTTCCACCATTCTAATGGATAGACTACCATTATTCCTATATCAAGGATCAAAAAAGATTATACTATTTGTAACATTATTCCCCACATCTGTTGGATTTGGAATATGTGCTGGGTGTTACTAGCCATAGGTGACATCCCCAAGACACCAAATGATGGACATAAATGCCAAGGGATTTATGAAACAATTTAGGGGTGAATATCCATTTTAATATAAAACAACCAATTAGTATAACCATAATAACCAAGTCTCTAAATGATGCTTGAGTACAATGTAAAACTTGAATAAAACCAAAGAAGACCTATAATCAAATCAGAGTACAATACGGAATCCAAATGTCAACATACAAGAAAAACCAAAGACAATAAAACCCAATGACAGAAATGAAATCAAACTAGAAACCAACAAAATACTTTAAGATATAACAAAATAATCCATGCACATAGTATTATGAAGCATCACTTAGGAATTGATATACATCTCTTTTAGTTGTGTCTTGATAGATGATATCTACAAATGACAAATAGTTCCTATGTAGGGGGTGCGTCTAAACTTAGTATGATTTCCCTAATGAATTCCCAACTCATTCCCCAAGTAAAAATATTTTTATCACATTTATATAAAACATTTCAAAGATAATTTAAATCATTTTATGTAAAATACAAAATATTTTTCCAATACAAAACAATTTTCCATAAAAATCACAAAAAGAAGCATTTAAAACATTTCACAAATCCATTCGACATACCATTCAACACATCCACATATGAATGCCCATGGGAAATTTTTTTACTCATGATCAGCCTCTAATTAATCTATCATATCATCAATATGTAACCATTCCCATGTTTCATTACACTTTTAGCACTGATCTCCGAGTCATATTTCAGTAAGGCCTCATAAAATGAAACATGAAAACACACCAAAATGTATTCGAACAAAACATTCCAAAACCATTTCACATAAACCTTTATTTCTTTTAAATAACCTCAACAACCATTTCCCATTAAACCTACAAAAACCATAATTTTAAAATCACAATGTAAAAATTACTATCAAGAGGATTTCCCACAAAACCATCCAATTCCCACAATTTCCCAAAACCATCTCAAAATATTTTTCTGAAAAAAATAACATATACATTTCATATTAAATTAATGAAAATAATTTATTTAAACCAAAAACTTTATGATTTAATCATGTAAAGTTGAGATCTAATCCACCTACCTCTCACTCATTAGAAAAAATGAAGAACAGTACAATGATTGTCTAGATTTGATCACAATCCACCTTTACTAACCTATATCTGACCGTAAAACATCCCAATTCCCATAATAGAACATGGATCTGTCCATGAAAGATTAGATATAAGGTTATATTAAAGTGATGGAGATGAGATCAATAAAGGATGGTAAATAAAAAAGAATTACCTAAGAATTTGAATATTAAATAGCCTTTAATTCTCCTATAAATCACTCCAAGAACAAAGGGTCATTTCTCTCACACTATGTGAGAAAAAGAGTTTTTTTATCATAGGAATTTTGTAAAACTGAGTTCTTAATGAATTAAATCGAATTAAATACTCAAATTTATGATGGATGATTATATGACACATGGTTTGGCCACACTGTTTGGTATGCCATGTGCCAACCATGTAGTTACTATTATCTCAAGACAACACCTTGCACAGTTTTCACACATGGATAAAAAATCATGCACCAACCACATGATTTCATTATCCCAAATGATAGTAGGATTTCTTGATTTCTTCTTACCACTTTCACTTTTTTCCAAAATGTGTGCCAACCATTCACCTTCCCACTACCCACTATTTTCCCTTGTACGATTTACCATAGGTGTTTCACAATTTCTACTAATTGTTCTCAAACCGTAACCCTCTATAAAATCTTCCAAAAAGATTCAAAACCCCTCATAACCTCCCAAAAAGTAACCGAATTATTATAAATACTTAAAATACATGAATAATGGGTCAACCACCTAAAACCAGTGGTACTGAAAGAAGGTTGAAAATTATACGATCCATTATTTTATTTATTAATTATTTTGAAAAATAGTCTATGAATATACTTTATATAAATTATTTTCATTGATTTTAATTAACTCTTAAAGTTCAAATGATTTAAACTTTATATAATGGATAACTATTGGACTTCCTCCGTTATAATTATTATAATGATTTACCATTTATTAAGTAAATTTTAAACCCATTTAACACTGAATTAATAATAAAAACATCATCACATGAGTTTATTTGATCTAAAAACATGATAATCATTATAGGATAAGTGACTAAATGGTATATAATATCATTTATGATGAAAACAAAAACATGGAACATAACTATTCCGTAACATAAACCATGGAGTGGTGAATTTCTCAATATCATTTTTTATGATTTAGTGAAAATAGAAAACAATATTTTACATACACTAAAAACACACAAACATTATTCATAACATTAAAACACAATGAAAATTCCTAAAAACTTCTTTAGATATGATTATTATACAAACTCTCTCAAATTTTGAACAAAAAAATTATATAAAATAGTCATTCTTTCATGGCCTATTATATGATATTTTATGATTTTATAGCATTAAATGAATTATTAATTATATATTACACAATTTAATGGAAGTGTTGTCTCTAAAAATAAATTATTGCTACTCAATCTACAAAGGCGTATATATGATCTCCATTAAAAATAGACATATCAACATATGACTCTATCTAGTACCATATCTATATTTTTATACCATACATATACTTATATAATCTAATTTTCTTAACACATTGAGATAGTCATTAGGCATGGAATATGTCAATAAATTATATTTCACCTCATACATTCTCATTTTACAGAAGGAATTGGTTTTTTTAAGCTCTTAATATATGTTTTTTGGTGATTAGAGGAATATAAGAAAGGATTAAGGATTATAACTACTGTTTATATAAAATTTTAGTTGAATTAGTAGGATTATGGAATGATATCTAAGATATGGAATGTTATAGTCCCTGAAATGGATGTTGGAGCATGCCCAAGAACCAGAGACGTGGAGTCTTAGTATGAAGGACTTGGTGGCTCCATTTTTAGCGGTATTTGTGGTGTCATTTTTTAGGATAAATCATTGTTCTAGAAGGATCAAACTCATTATCTCCTCCTCCCTCTGGGTTTTTATGTTATGACACCCACTATAGAACTATAAGATATATATTTCATTTATTAATAATTTATTGTATTAATTAGGTTTTTGGGGTGGGTTTTTTTAAAATTTTCCAGAAAGTTTTAAGGATAAACATTGTTTATAATTGTTTTCCCAAACAATGAAACTATCACATACTGTTCAAAAATATGATTATAGTAACATCATCAGGATTTTCACATAGTTTTATTAAACATGAAGAAAATTATGGTGTCCCAATAAATACTAATTTTTTTATAAAAATCTATTTTAAGTTATTCAATATACATTATATTTCATTCTTAGTTTGATATCTACCATAGTTTGTTCTGCAATATTTATATTTTGCCTTTTGATACTTCTTATATGATTTCTCTCCATAATTATTGACTCTTATAGATTTCATCATAAAATATTCTAATCTCTCTTCCCCTCCCACTTCATTACCCTATTATTGTCACACAAAAACTATGGTTTTATCTTGTATGAACTTTATTTGGGTTTTTATTATGTTAAGAATTATCAAGTCCTTATAATGTTTCTTTCCCATATATTTTTGTGGAATAAATCTTCCTGGATGTATATTCATAGACTATCATTAAGTGACTCTCTACATTTCCCTTGTTTATGAAAACATGGGTGTGTGAAAACTTAAATTGATTTTTTTCATCATACTATATCTGTATTGAGTGAATACTATTTTCATGTATTGATTTAATTTGATTTTATCCAAAATCATATATGAAACCAAATTTATTTTATTCATTCATGGTATAAAAAATATTCTCATGTCTATTTTTTCACTCTAGGTATTCGATGAAATTCCTCGAGTGTTTTATCAATTATATATTTAAAATATAATTTATGGATAACATTTACATGAGTTTTAAATGTTTTATATTCGATTTCAAAGACATTGCCAATGAAAAATAAAGGGTTTTTTCAAACGTGGATCTTTCTATAAGAAATACATTGTTGGATTCTATGAAAAATAAATCTTCCTATATATAAATTCATGTTTATATTATTATATATATAACGGGTTGATTGGATTTTATTATGTGTAATATAACATTTCAAAAAATGTGGTGAATGTATTTATTACTTGTTTAAACCCTTCATAACATTCACCTTTAATTTTAATTTCTGGTGATCTAATACAGTATGACTTGTGAATTTTATAAAACTTGGATAGTTATATTAATGTGATGGATTTTTTTTTAGAAAAGTGTGGCCATGAATTGGAAACCGAATTCATACACCAAATAAATTTATTAAAAAAATAAAAAGAATACAAGGAAATCACGATATGTAAAGATCATACACCCACCAAATGATAAAGGGGGTACAAGAAAATATTTTTAACAGTAACAAAAAGAAAATAAAACCATCCTAATACATGACCTTCACTTAGGCCAACCAATTTCAGAGAGGGTAGTTCATAGTTGTAGGAACTTCCAGGGTGTTCTACTAGGGAAAACTAAACCAAGATGATTATGACTCAAACTAAAGCATATTGGTGCATTGAAAGAGTCATCTAAACTGTGCTGTATTGGAGAGAAATGCAACATAGATATGGAAAATATTTAATTTATCATGAAAAAACACAAAAAAACCAAAAATAGGAAGACACTAAATGAAAGGTTAAGGTTAAAAAGTGTTGAGAATTCTTCTAGAATAAAAAACTATATAGAAAGAAAAATAAAGGACTAAACTAGGAGATAGACAGTGCCAGAATCAGCCCAGCATCATAATTGCAAGATCTGCCTCACTGTGACCAAGAGTGAAGAGAGTTAATCCAAGAGTAAAATGACCTACAAAACATGTAATTCCATCACCATATACCACATCCTCAAACTGTTGGAGCGAAAGTAAAAACCCAACACCCAAAAACAAGAAAAAATCCAATAACCAAAGGCATGAAAAGAAATAAAACAATCAAGATATTCCAAAAAATCGAGAAGCCAAGAATCTCAAGAAATAAAGGAAAAATCATCAAAGAAAAAGGTTTAATCTCAAGGTATTTTGTTGAAGTTGAAATTCTCATCCTTCTCAAACTCTTAAACAAATTTTAGAAACATCCATTTCCTGATTTGAAGGTAGGTATCAATAGAAATTTCATCATTTTTGTATTTATAAAATTCAATAGCATAATTAAAATCCATCCAGGATCCATGTTCCACTAATAAATCAAAATTCTCATCAAGTTGATAGGAATCCCTATAGGTAGGATCATTTTTAAGGTCATCACTAGTATCATTAGAATTGTTTGATTTTTAGGATGTCGATGTATGATAAATATGAACTAACTTTGGGGGTGCATCGGTCTCTATTGGTGGTGGTGAAAGAGTCAGTGATTTCCTTCCTAGAGGCATCAAAAGAACTTGTAATAATCATTCCTTCAAGGTGATAATAGTCTCTACACTTCTTCATTTTTCTAGGATTTGGAGTAATGTAACTATAAGTACCAACCATTGGTTTTTCTCCTTTCCTTACACTTGATTTTAAATAGTCTTCCTCAATATAATTGGATTGGTCATCAGCCTCTTGTATAGATTCACTAGAATCTGATAACTCACCCTGACCCTCTCTCTATGTTCTTTATAAGTTAAAGTGTTTCTCTTGTTTATCCAGCATGGGTGGAGGGTTAGTGGCTACATTGGTGATAGTGATCACAGCACCAGAAAAAACCGATATTCCCTCAAATCTAGGCAGAGAAGGATGTACATTTACCATAGGATCCTTAACCACATCTGTCCTAATCCCTTTGGAGGGTGTATTAGAATCAAAGGGGTCAGTCATAGCTGTGTTACCAACATCCAGTCCATGATTTTTCTTGGTCTTTTTCACCCAAGTATATATCCTAATCACAGGATTTGAAGACTTATTATTGCAATACTTCAAATCATTTCCAACATTGAGGTATTAATGACACTAATCTGGTATCTTTTCACAAACTACCTCCTGAAACAACCCATAGTCAACATTTTGAATCCATATTTGAGAAGGAAGTTCCTAAGAAACATCAATTTCATTGCACGCTCTAGGAATCGATGTTCTGGAGAGGCTCTTCGTTGCTAAATCCTGTTTCATTGGCTTTCTAATAAACATGGATATTGGAAATATGGGAGCTTTATTAAATATGTTTTGTGGCAGTCCAGGGTAGCTGATCCAGATAAAAAAAACAGGTGACTCTGCAAGGGAATCAAAATCATGGGTCCATTTGAGATCAATCATAGTATAACCCCCCAAAAACTAGGATTATTTTTCCCATATTCTGTATTAATCGTCTTAAGATACAAGATGAAGGATAAAATTTATAGAGTTCAAGAGACTAATGTGAAAACCCAAAAATTCAATAGATTTGATAGATGTTATTAGGTATTTTAAAGACATTTTACACTTAGGAAACATCCCAATAGGCACAAATCATAAATCTGATGCAACAATGATTACCTCATTTATTGAGAAGGAAATCATTGGGTGTCCACGATATAGAAAATGATTAAGTTTGATGTGAAGATCAGGGATTTCATAGACATTCATGCAAGGTTCATAGATTTTGTGGGATCTGTCGGTAACCACATCGGTGTATGATCGTGGAGCTAGGGTAGGGTTTCTCGCTTCACCCAGAGTTGGGTTCATCGACACCTCCCCTTTGTTAAAATTATTGATTTTACGATACACCTCCTGATGGGGTTATTTATTTAAAGGGTCTTCAGAGTTGATCCATGAGTTTAGGCTATTATTATTATTAATATATCTTGAGATATATATATATATATATATATATATATATGTATGTATGTATGTATAAATATTACCTTAATTTCTCACCAATATTTTATATCATTGGAACCATGGGAAGCTAACCGGGATTTCGATGGATCTGACAACACTAATTTTGAATACACACTAACTAGTGTCCCTAATGTAGGATTGTATTCCACCTTGGATTTTTTCACTCTGGGAGGCTAGGGAAGAGAAAATTAATTTTATGAATTATGTATGATCATCACTTATCGATATGATATTTCACCAATTATATCATATATGAACATCCCCTTAGTTATTTTGGTTTTCTTCATGATGATTGATGTCATTCACTTGTATTTAATTATTATATTTGATCTTGTTATTTATACTAATTTATATTTTCCTTAACTATGTTTATTGTTTCAATTTTATTATTTGTCTCTAAAACATGGTTTTATTTATTATAAATCTAAAATAATTTGGTCAGGTCATAAAAAAATTGATCCTTATATAATATAAATTTTATTCTAGTAATAGAGTTTTATAATGTTTAAATCACGGTTTTGGAATGTTTTCACTAAAAATCATGATTTTAAAAAAATATTGAAATGTGAAGTTTTTTTATATATACTTGGAACCTTATTTCAGAGTGGTCTATCATTTTAAATTCAATTTTTTTCACCACAAAACATTAATGTTCCAATGTTTAATGATTTAATTTGACTTGGTTGTTTTTTAAAGTGATAAAAATAATTGGTTATTGAATTTATAAATTGAGAAGTAATAATATTGTATATTTTTTAATTTAAACTATTGTTCATGGATTTATCTTTGAAAGGAATTGTGAAAGAGTGTGTGGTGGGATCCTATTGGGCATGTTTAGAATTCACCCTACAAGCACGCCATATGTGTGTGTACAGTCTTGTATTTTCTTATAAAAGCTTGATAAGTTAGTTAGATATGAGGAGTGGCTACGATGTTATTTCATGTATTATGAAGTTGGAAATTGAATTATGTATTCTATTTACATGGTGGATAGTGGTTTGGATTAATTTTTTCATATTTCAATTGGGTATTATTGTTTCATCCTGTATAGTTTCACATAATCCTATTTCTTATATACCATCCTTTCATACTTCGGATTATTGTGTATATTTTCTTTTGGTTGAATTTTTAGGTTATATAAATTGTGTATTTTATTTAATTTTATTATTACATGCTATATTATTGTATATTTTGAAAACTATAAATTCATTTTGGGTGATGTTCCATATTCTGGAATGGATATGTTGGACTATCATGTGGTTTTTATTCTCTTAATTTATATTTATCAGGTGAAATCATTCCCAGGTTGAGTATGTTCCATTCCTTATAATTATTTTACATATTTTGATAGTAAAAAATTTTCTTCATTCCTTGTAGTGGACTATCATGGGTGTTGGGTTAGGTTTTACAGAGTTGGATCATTTCAAAATATAATCAAACCACTCTCTTGTTATTTGGTAGTGTCCTGGTAGTATGTAGATTAAAACTATAATAACTTTAGTGGTAGATCATGAATAGGTTTTTGAACACCACCATTCATGATAAATCTTTAGTTTCAATGGGTAGTATTGGTATGAGTGTTGAATTTTGTTTTTTATCAATTTTCATGTATTTTGATCTTTAATGATGGTATTTTTACCCCCGTTGAGTTATTCGATATAATTTTGGGGTGTTTTGAGTTTTTCTAGAAAAAATAATTGTGTAACCCAAGATTTATAGCTAGATTCATCAGGTTTTAAACTATATGATTCCCATTCATATAGATTTTTGGTCTTATTAGAGGTCATTTCTCAGTTAGAACACATCTTGACAAACCATGTGGCCAAACTATACACAACAAAGAACCAACTAGATTTTTATTAGACCTATTGTTATTTATAATTACTTTTAAAGTGGTTCACACTTGTCAGATAAAAATCAATGGGGGGTTTTATGTTATGATTCTGAATGGAGTGGATTTGGTCTAATGTTTTGAGTTATGTTTTTTATCAATGTGTTTTAGTGGATCTATTTATGTCTAAATGAGTTTCTATGATAATTTTGGTTTTATAAAGAGATTTTATAGACTATATTTGAAAGGAAATATTAATTCGTGAGGAATATTTTCCAAAGTAGAAATAAATTTCATAAATTTTATAAAATGAAAAAGAATTTATTTTAAAGGTTTTTTATAAAATAAATTATTTTTTAATTATTTTTTGGAGTAATTTTTAGAATAAAATATTATCTTTTCTTTTGAAAGAGGATGTTGGTTTAAAATCTGATGTGATGTTTTGAGTTTTCCTAATATAAGATTTTTATTTCAGGTTTGAGGTATAGTTATAATGTTATTTTTCTATATATTTCTAAAGAAGGTAGGATGTTTTGAAATTGAGATGGGTATTTTCTAAGTATGTGTGTTTTGAAAAAATGGGTGTAGTGCCTTCTTAATTTTTTTTTTAAAAAAATACGTAATTTAATTAATGTTTGATATTAGTTCATTTGATTTTTGTTTTCTCATGTTTTATTTTAGCATTGTAAGGTATGATTGGGGATACATGAATTAATTGAGTTTATGTTTCATGTTATTTAGAGTATGATTTCCAAAAAAGAATATATGGAATCTGAAATTTTCAACTTTAAGATATTACAATTATTCATAGGAAATTTTATTCTGGATGTTGGCCCAACAAATACTCTTACTAGATTGGTGGATCTAGAATCTTTTTTGGACTTAAGCCCCTCTGGGAAATCATGAATTATCACAAATTTAGTTACCATGGTTATCAAGATCCATTGAATCAATGCAATTTAAAGATAGGATGATGGAAAATTTAATTCTATACAACCCATTTAATTTAGAGGTGGAATATATAATGTTATTGTTTCTTAGAGTTTCTATTCATTCTCTTGGGCATGTTTACTGTGATTTTTAGAAGACTAAATTTTTTAGGGGTCATCTATATACCCTTTATAGGTTTTAGTTAAATCTATCCTAGTTTTTTATAAGGTAATTTTTGGAAGGTCTTGGTTAATGAAATTGAATGTGGTATGGTTGGGTGACACGGAGCATAAAACCCAATTTAAGAAGGAATGGTTTTATACAATAATTATCATTTTCTTATCCACCTAAGATATCATTAGTGATTTTATGATTCTAACTATTAAAATAAATCTCATATATAATCACGAATCTGAGCGACGGTCTTTTTTGGATGTATTACAATGAATTGAGAATTGATCGGGCATTTTTTTAAACTCTTTATCATTATACATTGTGGTATTTTGAACCATCCACTTGTGGATATTGATTATTAGTGGTTCATGGTCCTCCCTGATGTGATCATTTTTTAGGGTATATAGGTATGATTATAAACATATGATGAGGTTCTATGTTTGTTGTATTAGATATGGGAAACCCCTCGGTTAAACAATTGGGGTGACTGGAATGGGTTTTACACCATCTTATATTATACATTGGCTAGTGTTGATAGATTTTATTTGGATCACAATATATTGGTGTTTTGGGTATGAGTTCCTAGGTCACATTCTTTTCATATTTGTGACCCCATGTTTGGTGCCCTTGTCTTTTTTATTGAGGTATGTTTTGGTTTTTTTCTCTATTTTTTTGGTCAAAAATATGTAATGAAATAGATTATTAGATTTATCTTATGATTTTTTAGATATTAAATAGTTGTTCCTTTACTTTTTTTTACCACATTTCTTAGGATTTTTTTATAATTTGTCTCTAAATTTTAGATTAATTATAAAATTATGGTAGATTGATTGTTAGTCTCCACTATTTTTTATCTCTTGTGTCACTTGGTCATGAATGGATTATGCTTTAAGATATTTGGGTATTTTTGTTGATTTATACAATTTATTTTGAATAATTGTTTTATGTTTGGTGGTTTATTTATTTATAACTTTATCTAGTTAATTTCCTTCCCTTTCAACTAATATTAGGAGGTGTTTTTATGCTTTTCAATTCTTTACATTATATTTTTACCAAATACATCCTACTGAATGAAAGTGACATGGTGGGGAGAATTGTGACACCCATGATATCATTTTATAATATATATTTAATTCTCTAATCATAGGGTTCCTTTCATAAGAATTTGGAGTGAGTAATTTAGTTTTTTGTAAATTTTTCAAGATGTGTAGTTTGAGATTGGTTTTTTCAAGTAATAAAATATTACCTCTATGTTTAAAATGTGTTTCTAGTAGAATCTACATGGTTTCTATGTGTTTTTTTAAAGTATGTATCAAAATCATGGGGCCCCTTAAAACTTAAATGGATTTGTTTTATAAAAATCAGTTCTTATTTCTTGAACCTAAATTATAACCCTATATCAATTGAGTATCTATATAGGCGAACCCCCATTTATTCTTATATGTATTTGGACACTATCATGATAATTTATTAGTAATTGTAAGTTATTTTTCTAGATATTTTCAACAAATCCTCTCATATCTTCTTCATCTATCTTCCCCTTCCAATTTATTACCCAAAAATGGTTGTATAAATATAGGGTTTTATATTATATAATATTTATCTGGGTTTTTATTATGTACGAAATTCTCATGTCCATAAAAGTTTTTTTTACGTTCTGTTTTTATTTAATAACTCCTCTGGACAATAGATGCATCGATTACCAGTAAGTGACTATTTGTGTTTCCTTTTATTTATGAAACCATGGTTGTTTAAAAATATTAAATGATATTTTTTCTATATTATAGTATGTCTAATTACTATGATTGTCATGCGTTGTTTTCATCTGATTTTTCCCAAAATCATACATGAGTCCAAAGTTATTTCACTCATTAAAAGTATGAAAATTATTATATTCTATATTATTTCACACTAGGTGTTTGATAAAATATCTAGATTGCTTTTTCAATGATATATTTAAAATATCATATATATGGATAAATTTTCCTTCAGTTTTAATGTTTTTATAATTATTTTTGGAAACATGGACCTTGAAAAATAATTTTTTTCATACATGGAGATTTCTATAAAAAATATAGTTGGGTTTTAGGAAAAAACAATTTCTTATATATAATGGATTGTTTGGATATTATTATATACGATGGTTCATATAGATTTTCTTATGTGTAAAGGACCATTTTGGAATTGGGAGTTAATTTATTTATTACCTGTTTAAAATATTGTTTCCATGACCTCTAGTTATTAGTTTTTTTATTGGATTTTTAAAATAAAATTGGGTAATTTATTATATTTTTTCAAACTAGTGTGAATAGATTTTTCTTTGAATGTAAATGTGAAAGAGTACCTAGTGGGATCTTTATTGGCATGTCGAGATTACACCTTATATAAAAACCATATGTGTTTATGTATTCTTAAAATGTATTATACCATCTTGATAGTTTCGTTGGATCTCCCATGTTATTGAGTTGTTAGTTCATTTATAATGTGGGTGGAAAGTGAAGTCGGATCACCTATTATACGGTGGATGGTTTTTTGGTTTCATTTTTTATTTATGTTCCAATTTAGTATTTTTGTAAAAAATTGTATGGTGACACACTAGCCTCTTTATTTCATGGATTCCTTTCATAATTATTATTGTTGTTTATGTTTTATTGTTGGTATATTTTTTGGTTATATCACTTGAAGAGTTTATTTAATTCTATTATTTCATGTTTGAATACTCTATATTTTCAAAACTTTTTATTCATTGTGCATAATATTCCATCATCTTAAATAGTAATATTGGACTTAATATTAGAGATTTTTCTTCAAATATATATTTATCATGTGAAATCATTCCCAAGTTGAGTATGATTAATTCCCTAGCACTAGTTATTATTCGGCTGTGATCAAGAAAATCCTTTGGGCCTCAGGGAGAGTTGACTAAGGTGTTGGGAAAATGTATCTTGAGTTGGTTTGTTATATTTGGTGTGGTTTTGGAGTTGTGGAATGGATCATGGATGTTCAAGTTTTTTTATCTTCTTTATAAAGAATTAATATAGTGTAGGGTGAGGACTATGCCATCATTTATATAGAATCAACTTTTTTGGATCTATTGGATTAAGAACCCTTAGGGTATATCACATCAACTATGTTATAGTCCTTCCCTTGCATTATTGGATCAAGATTGAAAAATATTTTTAAAGGGGTATATATATAAGGATTTTTATAGTGTATTTTGGGGGGTATACTTTTATAGGTACATTATGGTGTGGCCACCCTTGTTTTATAATTGTTTGGGTAAAACAACTAACCATGGTGATGTGTTAGTTGGTGTTGTACCATTGTCATTTATTTTACACATTTTGCATAAATCGGGGATTCACTTTGATAATATCATGTTTTTCCCTCTTCCATTGATCCTTATGTGACCATAGGATCTCTCCAAATACCTTTAATCACCCTTTTCATGGCTTTATCCCCCATGACCTATATCTCTTTTTTTGGGAAATCCATTGTGATTTTTCTTCTACTCTATTTTTTTTCTCTCTGTGATTCTCTCTTGTCGTTATTTGGTGGTTTTTCCCTTTTATTTTGGCGGGGTTTCTTATTGATTATTGATGAATGATTTTGATGGAGATAATATACTTAGTAATTATGGGTTATTATATGGAAAGGTTATTGGAGACTAGAGTTTTTTATTCCATTATTTCCCAAATAACATTAAAGAACTTATATTGAGCTAAGGAAATCATTTCCTCTTTTTATTTATGTTTTCTTATAGGATTAGAATGATTTAAATTCAATGGATAGATGTTTTAGATTTACCTTAATTGTGATAATAAATTGGAAACGAAAATAAAATAAATATGAAAGGGGTATTGATATCAAATTTGATGTTTTTCCTTATTTCATGGATCCTATTAACAATTTACAGAAAGGGTTGAGGATTTTTTAATATATATTTTCAACTTTTAATGATTAATATAAAAAAATTGGTAAAAATGAAATATATTTATTTTTAATTAAATGATCATTGGGTTATGTGAATATATTTACATTTATTCTTTGAAATTGGTTAATCTTGAAAATTTAGCATGAATCATGTATATGGTTGATTTATAGATGTTATTGGTTGTTGATACTACATGTATGTTATTAAAACTTATTCAAAATTAATAATTTAATTCAATATAGTATTGGGTAGTTATTATTTCAAAATTAAATTTTTTAGGGAAGCAAGATGCCCAAATTGGTTTTTTTTTTTGTGATTACCTTTGTTGTCCCCTAGATTATTATATTGAAACTGTGTTTCACAAAAAAAATTTATTTATTGAATGGTATATCCCTTATTAAATTTTTTTTAAACAATGTTATGGTTAATATATTTAGATAGGGATGGGTCTAGATTAGATTGAACTGGTTGTGTGTAGAGATTTCCTTTTTCTTGATTATTTGGTGTGGATTATTGATTAGTTATTCAGTTTAGGTTGATAGTGGGGATTAGCTAAATAGTTTGTTTCTTGAGGGGTGGTTTTCTTGATGATTGATTTTTTTGACTTACAACTTCCAATTTCAAGTTGACCAAATTACTACACATCCATATTTCTATATGGTGGTTTAGGTTTATTTAATAATATATGGTTTGTGTAATAGTAAATGAATTATAAATTATCCTTTGGGAATGGGTGTAATATTACATGTCTACAGATGGGCTGGATTTTGAATCGGGTTTTGTAATGTAATTTAAATTTTTGGTGTTTAAAAATTATGTTTTTATAAAGGGTTTTTATTCCATGTAGTTCCTCAATGTTCAAGAATGTTCCATGAGTATTGGGTTGAATTTTATAGCTTTAAGGATCTCTTCCCAGGGTGCAAGGTTTGGTGTGACTACTTTATAAGAAACCATGTAGAAACATGAGTGTGAGGAGGTTTTTAGTTTGGTTTTTATATAGTATGGTTAGATCATGGTTTTAAGGAGAATCATTTAGATATTAGGTTAAACTACATTCCCTAGTTTATCCATAGGTATTGGACCATAGTGGTAGAAAAACTATGTGTAATGTTTCAGAGGTGGTAAGAATAGAACCCAAAATAATGTATGATCCAACTATGTGAAGTGTACTTCCATGAATAGTGAATGTTGGATGGTCAGTGCATAATTAGGAAAACAATGTGTCCAAACTAAACGAATCATTAAATGTGTCATTTTAACTTTTTCCCCTAAAAAAATTAAAGGGGGGGCATTGTTTCTCCTCCCACGCGTATGAATGGGCTAGCAGACAACCTCTCATCTTCCTCTTCAATTAATCCTCCATTTTGGGTGTTTTATGGAGAAATTATTTAACATTTATAGTGAGTTACAACCACTAATGGACTAAACTCCACTCCTCCTCCATTCACATTTCATTTTCCTTCATTAGTGGTTTAGGTTTTTTTATTACAAATCAACTGAATCTTGGTGTAATCAATTGAATGAGATGGGATTTTCACAACCCTTGTAGAGGATGTCCCGAGATGACATTCACCAATTTTAGTTCATCATTTCACTAAATTCACATAAATCCATGATTATTTCTATAGTTTATCATTAAATTTAACCCTTTTAATTATGTAAATGGTTTTGATGGTAGGAAATTTTTCCCAGATTGAGTTCAGGGCTTGACATGGGTCATAAGAATGTGTATTCTTATAGTTTTTACATGACAAGACCTTCTGGTGAGGTTTCGATGTTTGTGACAAATTAAATTTATTTATAATTGAATTGTAAATTTTTTATTTAAATATAAATTGATTATAATTAATTAATTAATGTCATTGGGAAGGAGTTAGATGCTCACGATGATTGAAAAATATTGGATGAAGCTGGATGAGCCTTGGTAGTAGTTTTTTGACCCAGTGACAAATTGGAAAAGAATAAAAAAATTTGTAGGTGGTCTTATATACTATCACAATGGTTTTTACATTTTGATATATAGAATTTTATGTACAGTCTTAAACCATAGGTAGTGTGCTCTTGTTAAATTGTAATATATAAATAAAATTAAATGCATAAACTGGAATGGTTAAATAATTGGATATCCTGAACAGAATAACTAAGAACCCATGATAAATTGGTTATGGAGTGTTGGATTAATTCCTTAGTCACTAATGGATGAGGCCTTATCTTGAGAAATTTGAACCCACACAAGTTGTTCCCTTCTTAATATTTGAATAAGTATGTCCTAGTGATCCTTGAATAGAAACCTATGGCCACCTCCTTATGGATTTTTGTTGTGATTTAGATGGATTTCCCCAATTGGACTTTTTTGGACCCTTGATACATGCTTGGTGTAGGTGAATATACCATGGGATACAGATTATGGGTTGGGTGAGTGTACTGAATAAGAAAAAACCTTGATAACTGAGATGTATTGTGGGCCATATCTTGAACATTACCTATATAAAAGACCTCTCATAGTCTGTATGACCATGATACATTATTGACGATACTGGGGATTTTGATTTATTCTGAGAATCAAGTGTTTTCCTAAAACCCTTTTTGGGATTGGGGACCCACATAAGGTTGCCTCTAATGTACAAAGATTGAGGGGAACCAAGATGGTTCCCTATTAATGTAAAAACCCTTTATGATTATATATGGATATGGGGAATGATAGTCATTGGGGTTGCCTAATTCTTGAACTAAATTTCAGCATGATGGGGTAAAGATAATGATGACGATTATAGGCATTCATCCAGCCCTTTTGTTTCATTTTATTTATAGAGTTTTATGGAATACACCCCTAGGGAAGACACGATATGGATAGTCTACAATGGATTGGATCTAAATATATGGATTTATCTTCCATGGATTTAGAGATCGGTATTGGGGATTCCATGAATTTGGATTCATTTTTTGATTGTGGATGTCATGGATATAGAACCTAGATGTTTGGAATATCATGGAATATGTTGCTAGAGTTATGAAGATATGGATTTGATATACCATGGATTTTGAATCTTGATGTTGGGGCTACCATGGATTTGGATCATGGATGTTTGGACTTTCAAAGGATGGATCCCTAGATTCATGAGGATTGAGATTAGAGTTTCCAAGGATTTGGAGACTAGTGATTGGATGACATAGATTTGGAGTCTATATACATTGACTACCATGGGATGGGACCCCATATTCATCTCAATTGGTTGGGTATTCCATGGATTTTACGCCCACATATTACTTGGTTGGCATAAACATCAATACATACTCAGACACACCATAACATTGGATGAAAAAGGTATGGTAAGTTTGGGTCACATACTTAAGGATTGATGGTGGTTTTTTTATTTACTTTCTAGATACTATTTTTTATCTGATCATTTCATATGTATGTGTAATGTCATTTTTTATTTATTATTATATCATATTTTTGGTTCCTTAATGAGTTATTTTTAACAGCATTCTTAAATGGACATGAACCTTTGGTTACTAAGTAGAATCTAACTTATTTATAGGTTGAAGTTAGGTTGATACCCAAGGTTCATTGAGTGGGATAGCTCGGTTTTTTATCCAATTTTTGGGATGTGGGAAAGGATTTTTATGGTAGTGGTTCTAGTGTCTTTCTTTTCTATTGTACTACTATGTATATGTGACTATCCGAGTAGGTGGTCAACTGTTTTAATTATAGCATGGTTTTTCATTCCTTTAATGCATTTAATTTATTATCAGTATTTTTTGTATTTATTATATCCTCCTTAAGTTTATTCTGATGGAAGTTATTTAGTTTTTTATTACTAAAATGTTCACTCTGATGCATAGGGTACATCCTCTGCACAATACCTCCCCATAACCTTATCGGTATTTTAAAGCCTCTATTTTATAGAAAGACATGCTTGAGGTCATGTAGATACCTAGTATATTACTATTCATAGAGTTGGTTAGGTTGGATGTTAAAAAGTGGTATCATTGCATTTTGTTGGAATTACCAATTTGGGATTTGGTAGATTGGAGACAATGTAATTTTTGGGAACTCATCCTATAACTTTAGTTGGTTCATCACGAAAACCTTTTTTAGTGGAATTCGCTGTTAACATGGGTATGGGATTGATGTTATGGGATTCAGCAATTATGGTTATTGTAATATTTACCTAGAATAATGCATTTGATGTTTAACATTGATTATTTCCCATATATTTTGATCCTTATCCCATTGTAAAGATACAGGTTATTATATTTTAGCTTATTATCCAAAGATGCAATAGGCATCTCAAGAATCATATTAGGCACATCAGATCTACATGATATATAGGGGGTTGGTAGTGTATTTTATATCATTTATACCTAAGGCTCAGTGATATAATGTTTCAAATTCTATTCAAAAATGTTTTCTCATATAACTACAAGGGGGGATTATACTCATCCAATCCAACATGTATATGCATTTCATTTTGGTGGTAGGTTCTATGGGTTCTATGGTGAGATATTTTTTATGATGATGTACAAGTATTCCCTTTAGAAAGGGGAAGGTGGATATCATGAGGGGTTAGTAATGGAATAAAATGTCTTAGATATAGAACCTTTATATGTGATTTTTTTGTAGGATTCATAATTAAAATTTTAGTAACAACCATTATGCTGTTTTCCAAAATATATTAGATTATAATTCTACTAAAACAATCCATTGGTATTTTTTATCTTAATACAGGTCATCTAGGATGATACTAATTGTTATATTGGTGGTGACTAGTGAGTAGAAATTCTCTAGGGGAAATCCCATGTGTGGATGCTCATGGGAATCAATTCCATTGTGGGAGGAAAGTTTCTGATGTGATTTCTGATTTTTTATGTATATGAACCTATACTGGGTGTTTTGGAACATAGATGTTGGGAGTTATTTGAGATTGGAGAGATTATGACATCTTTTTAACATTGATTTTTTTTATAATGGACTCATTGGGTTTGGTTTGTGGACCAATATACCATGGGATATGACTCAATGTTTTGTGATTTGAATAATTTTTTAATGATCAATGGAAACCTCTAAGAGGGGTTGGCATAGGTCAGTGAGTTCATAAGTGGTGGGAAGCATGGGTATGATATTTTTTTCAAGATCAATGCATTATAGGTTCTTGGGTGTTTATTCCATAAAATGATGTTGAATTTAGTTCTTCAATAATCACCTTGAGTGTTTTTTATCAAAGGTGGACTTGGGGGATATGATCATTTTGATGCCTGATCATGAGAATCATTGGTGCACTATTGAGTATAGTGTGTGAGTGGGTAATAAATTGAGGATTTTTAATGGATTATAGTGGTGGTTGATCATGTGGTTAGATATAGGAACTAACATGATGGGGAGCATGTTTAGTGATGTTGATGTGTCAACCAAGTTGTACGACATATGAATAAAAGGACCATAATTTGGGTTTCAGTGATCAGATGGTGTGGGATAATACACACATTCATTATTGGGTCTGGTTAAACAATGTGTGTTGGTAAGTGTTGTGCCTACTATTTTTTTAATCGATGAATGGTCAGGTCTGAGCTAAAGTCCAAAGGGTTTTGATGTGATTCTTGTAGGAATGACAGACTGGGGCCCAATGAGGATGTTGTAATGTCCCTCTAAGCTAGAGTAGACACTGGATATAGATCAGATATTGTAAAATGTCCTAGGTAGTATTACCATGAATTGAGGATGGGTATTAAATTGATGTTCATGTTAGTGCTTTGGTTGGAGTGATTTTTTCCAAGTCTATCCCTGATGTTTGGTGGTAGCTAGATCATGAGTCTTGGTGATCAAAATTTTGATCCAGTGATGTAAAATAAAGGGCACTCTTATAGTGGGGAGTGTGACATCAATTGTGTGGATCTGAAACTAATGCTAGAGGTGTCATGGATACCTGTAATTGGTTGTTGGATGGTTTTTTGGGTGATGGGACCTAGGGAAACAAATGGGTGTGAGTTCATCAAGATTCTATGGATAGTGTCATAGTTATGTTCGGATGTAATCTCAGATGGCATCAAAGAATTGGAATTAGGCTTCAGATGGTTTTGAGGTGGTCAAAATATGATTTAATTGGTTAGGCATTGATACTCATTATATGGATTGATGGTGGAAGTGGACAATGGGTGGTTTAAATGTGGAATATCACCAGCTGTGGGTACGGGCTTCAGTGTGTATGCTTATACGATCATGGGATTCTTAATGGAATAGAGGTATTAGAATTAGGTAATTTCATGATGCTTCAATAGTTGTAGTCGAGTGTTTTTCTGAATAATTGGTAGAAGTAGGATTATCTTGTGGTTTTTTTAGAATCTAGATGTGGTGATATGAAAAATACATCAGAATTCAAATTTTGGATATGAAGTGTGTGTATCAAGAACTAGCTAGGGAATTCCTGGGATGAGTTGGAATTCTCATGTTATGCTTGGATAGTGAAGGCAAATTCATTTGGGCTTGGGAAATAAATTTAGAGTGGGTAACAATGTTTATGAAGGCCACTGTTCTTCATATAACCTGTTTTGAATATGAACTTCCATCTATGGGATGCACCTAGGATTGGAATGGGATTTCTTGAGTTAATTCCTATTGTGGGGATCACCACAGGCCGAGTGACCAAATGGATGAGTAAAAAAAGGTTTTTTTATATAAGGGCTTGGATAAGTATCATCTATTTTTTAGGTTAATTTGTGTGTTTGTTTGTGTTATGGTGAGTTAGTCACTTTGAATTTTATTTTGAGCTCCATAAATTCATTGAACATTCGATGACAAAACATGTCCATCTGATAGCAGTTTCATGACTGAAGTAGGTTTGTTTGTATAGTAGAATAACCACTTATACCTATCAATGATCTAAACTATTTGGATTATAGTTGTTAATATATTGACCATATATATAGGTTCAAGAACATAGGATAAATTTTTAATTTCATCTGATGGACAAGATGAATTTTGAATCAGGGTTTAGAATGCAATTCTGAGAGTTAGTGCATTATAAAATAATTTTCTTAGATAAGGTATGTGTCCCAAGAGATTCCTCCGGTATTCCGAAAACTATTTGGATTTCTAGGTTTTATTTTAATGTTTTTGGTTAATTCTAACTATAGTGTATAGTTTACTGTGTGTGATTTAGTTGAAATCATGAATCACCCATATCGTGAGGAGTTTTGTCGTTCATTTTATATAGGGCATGATTTCCTAGAATGGTTAGTGCATAGTTTAAATTAAAAATCTATGGATATTAGGGTAATACATGTAGCTTATATTTTACTTTGGGCATGGAACATGGTTTGTAAATGGTTATAGAAAAACCATGCACAATGATGCAATGGTGTTTTTCATGGTCGATGAATGGTCTGGAAAACTATGCAAACCTACCCTAGGAAGTGTTATTCCAGAGAATGTGAAGGATTCAAAGTAGGTGCATGGTTTGAAAAATTAACTCTCTCGTTAAATGTTTCCTTTTATCTTTTCCCCATATAAAATTTTAAAATAAGGATCCCCCTTTCTCCTCCCTCGCACATTCACAGGCTAGCCGACCCACTCCCCTCTTCCCCCTTGATTCATCCTCCCTTTGGAATTCCATTGGGTGTGATTCTTAAGAATTCTTAATGAGTTAAAAACTCTATTGGACTTTAATTATATTTTTCTTTCATCCCATTTAATTTTTCTTCTTCTTATTTTTATGGTTTTTATTCTGATTCCACCATATCTTAGTAAAATTAGCTGAATGATATAGACATTTTATCATCCCTCAAAAAGAACATCCCAAGATAATGTCTGCCTATTGTTTTTCATAATGTCACGAAAAGGTACATCACTCTAAGAATTTTCCTTTAGTTTTTCCTTATATTTTACTTTTTTAATAATGGGAATTGTTTTTATAGGTAGATATTTACAAAAAAATTGAGGTTGGGAGCATTCCACAGTTCATTGGTGTTTGTTTTCATTTGTTTTCACCATGGCATGGCCTTCTTATGTGTTCTTGGTGCTTCTTCAAAATTGTATTAATTTATAATTTAGGTGAAAATTCTTAAATGAATTATAAATTGATTATAATTAATTAATTAATTTCATTGGGATTGAGTTAGAGGCTCGGTATGATTGGACGAGCATAGACAATGCTGGAAAGGCCTTAATAGTAGTTTTTAGCCCATGGAAAATAATTGTAAAGCTTTAAAAATTGAGTTAAAGGGTCTCACAATATATCCCTGTGGTTTTTATTTATATATATATATAGATAGAGAATATAATGTGAGGTACACAAAATTTGGTGGTTCTCTCTCATAAATTTGAATATTAAAATTGAATTCAATGTTTAAATCAGAATGGTTGATTAATCAGATTCCCTAAACTAAATTTGTAAGATCCCAGCCCATGTTGGTCCTAGGGTGTCTTCCTGATGGCTCAATCACTGAATATCGAGGACTTTTCTAGAGATATTTGGACCCGCGTGAGGAATTCCACTTTAAATAATTGTATTATCATGACCTTGTAGAATTTGGGTCGGATCCTAAGGACACCTCCCTATTGAGGTGTGTTGTGACATGAGATAAATGGCCCATTATGCTGTTTTTTGGACCCTAGAAATATGTTTAGTCCTACAGAATAGAACATGGGCCATGGATGGAAGATTGGGTGAGAAGAACAATCATGATAGAAACATTTACAACTTATATGGGTTCTGGACCAACCCATTACCATTTCCTATATTACATGCCTCTCATAAACTTTAGGGTCATGCAACATTGTTGATGATATCTAGTAGAGTGATGTCCTCTAAGCATAAAGTGTTGACCCGAGACCATTATAGGAATTGAGGAACCTCATAATGACGCCTCTAATGGGCTATGACCAAGGGGGATTGAGAGGGTGCCTCATTGATAGAATAAACCTATATAGGTAAATATTTTTATAGTTAGTGATGGTTGTGGGTCTTACCAACTACCTAAACTGACGTCTAGCCTCATGGGGAAAAGATAATGATGATAGGAATGGGCATTCATACATCCCTTGTGTTTCCTTTTATTTATTTTGATGTAAGGAATATGCCTTTCGGGTTGAAAAAATATAGATGGGATTCCCTGGATTGGAAGTTGATATATAGTTTCGGCTATCATAGATTTGGATATCATTTTGTTTTTGTCATGGATTTGGAGCTGCTCTATGGATTAGGGTTGTTGGGGATCTGGATCAAGAATGTTTAGATTATCATGAGATGGATCCTTAATTCATTAGTACATGAATTTGATCTGGCATGGATTTGGTTCTCATTATTGGGGATACCATGGTTTTGGATCTTACATGTTTGGAATATCATTATATGGGTCCTAAAATTATTGAGGGTATATATTAGAGATTTAATGGACTTAGAGCTTGATGTTGGGTATACCATTGATTTGGAGACTAGAAGATTGCACTATCATGGGTTGGAACCTTGGATTCATGATGATTAGTCGAGAATACCAAGGATTTTGATCCCACATGTTAATTATTTGGAAGGTTCATCATGACATGGTCAAAAAAACCCCAACACTTCCCAAAACATTTATATTCAATCAGGGTCACAGACCTAGGTACCGATGGTGGTTTTGTTGTTTATTTATTTCCCATAAGATATTTGTTTATTTTAGAATTTCATGAGAACATTTAACATCATATTATAGTTAGTAGAGGACAATGTTTGTGGTTTCCTACTAATTTAGGTACTCACACCCTGCCTAGATAGCCATGACACTTAGGTACCTGAGCAAGTTCTCACTTGGTTGAAAGCATAGGTTGGGTTGAGGTCTAAGGTTGGTCGAGTGGGATAGCTCAAGAGTATATCTAGAGGTTAGGATGAGGGTATGATTCTGAGTGGTAGTGGTTCTAATGTATTTATATTCATTTGTGTCGGTATGTATATGTTATCAAGCAATCAATTTATTAGTTTTTATATGTATATAATGTATGTTTGTAACTTTATTGAATTTCATTTATTATCATTATTTATTTATATTTATTTATTCTACCTTTAGTTTACTATTTTGGATTTTATTTAGTTATTTATTATTATATTATGAACTTTTATGTATGTGGAATACCCACCCTACACTACCTGGAAAGACTGTTACTTCTAGTTGTTAGCCTTTGGTGTTTGGGAAGGCGTTCATAAGGTCTCATAGTGAAATGTCCCAATTTTTATTCCTAGATTGAGTCTGGTCAGGGCATTAAAATGGGTGTTAATGATTTAAAAGATTTTTTAATTAAAAACTATAGATTTGGTTGGGAAATTATCTATGATTATGAAATGGAAATCAATAATTTAAATGAGAAATTACAAAATCACATTGGAATTTGATGAAATAAATTGATAAACCATAATTGTATATTGGGGTAAATAAATGATTGGTAATTTTTAATTACTAAATGCAATTTTTTAATTATGGGGTTTTGTGTTTGTGATCATGCCTATAATCTAGTTTCATAGAAATCATTAATGATAGGTAGGTATCTTGGGGGATATTAGTTTTAGTTTGAGACTAAGGCTATGTAGTTTTTCTTAGTTTGGTTCCTCATGATATATTCCTTATATATTTTGATTCCATGTTCTCTACCACACGATCTGAGTTGATATCCAGTGACAAAAGTTTTTGGGTTACAGATCTTCTACTCAACATCCAATTTATTAATAGAATGAAACTATGATCACTCTTTATTCCCCAATCTCCCATGATATGTATCATAATGTGTAATATTGACCGATATTTGACTTCTTAAGGTATAGGGTGAATGTCTATAAGGGCTGTAATGGATCCCTATTTTACCATACATGTGTCTAGAGGATATAGTGCCTTAAGGTTATAGCTCATATATTTATTCCAGGTTATAGTGACTATTTTCTATTTTATGTTTACATGTTTATATAGATATTATCTTTAGATATATTTCATGATATATGGGTTGTAAAAATTTTCTTTATTCTACTTATTTGTAGATGTGATTAGATATGGCTAAGATATCAATGCATAGGATGCAAGATGAGATGATGTTATGGATGTGTCATGGTTTCTTGATTGGGAAGGATGGATTTTAGAAGGAACAGTAAAATGTTGTGTTTTTCATTGGGGGCATGAGAGTGAAAAACTATTGGGGAATTGAATACATCATACCGTTTCTTAAGCGTATTTTTTTAATATAGATTGATTTACTTCTTTGCATTACTTGGTGAGAGAGTTTTGGTAAGGATTGGGTATAGACTTCCATACATAGGATATCATATGGTTTCTTTTAAAATCCTAGTTAATGTTAGAATAAATCATTTACACTCATGAATTATATTTTATATTGTCAAAACATATTATTTAATTTTTAGATCAAAAAAGAAATAGTTTAAATAAAAAATTTTCTTATAAGTTTTAATTTAAAATATTAATTTATAATTAATAGAAATTTAATTTAATAAAAAATATAATTTTAAAATTAACCATTTTAAAATTATCTTAGGATGAATTGTTGAGAGTTTTTAAAAAAAAATATTTTTACAATTAATAGTGAAAAGTATATTTTTTTAGTTAAACCTATAATTTCATTTAAAGTATTTACAAAAAAATTGTTTAATTAATGTTTAAATTTCATTTTTTTTATTTTTACTTAAAATAATAAAATTTGAGTCTTTAAAATTAATTTTAGGCATAAATTTAGTAAAGAAAAATATACATAGAAATGGAATTTTCTGAAAACTCGTATTTCATTGCATATCACGGGTGTAATTATAAATAAATTTTTTCAAATTATATAAATTAAATATTTAAAAATGGATTCCATATTTTTAATAATGTGGTCCAAATTTTTTAAAGAAGACCCTTTTATTTTTTCCATTCAGAATAGTAAACATTGTATATTTTTTGTCACCTCAATAAGGGTAAATCGGGTAATTAAGGGTTAAAAATAATATGATAAAGACTATTTATAAGGCCCCAGCCTTAAACCTTACTTAATCTTGAGTTATTTCAAGATTTAACCTTGAGGATCTTTTCAGTTTTAGAGTTTTAGAGAATTAGATCATAAAACTTGCATTATATTCCACATTTAAACAAAGTGGTTACACAAAAGGTAGTATTCATTTTTCCCATAAACGGAAACCTATTTAAAATAAAACATGGATTCTTTCTTGAAACATCTTTGACACTATCATCATATCATGTACCTTTCCCTAGACCTGTGAAAAACATTTCAAAAACTTGGGATGATCATAAAAAGCTCAGTAAGGGATATAAAAATATGGAAAGGAAACATGAGTACATATATACATAAGAATGAAATCATACTTTACCCACAAAACATAAGCACTTTAACATACCTCATCAAATCATGAATAAATCATAGAAATCATAAGACATAAAGGTAACTTGAGGCATTCATAACATTCTTACGTAGGGAGTAACCCTCTTGGTTACGTTTGGAATACCCATCACAGTATATTCCCTAAATCTCTTCGGAGAAACCTCAACATTTAACCCCTTCGCGTTACCCAATGAATTGGAGAGCTGTATCGGGCTCACCCGCCCATAGTTTATCACGGAACCACCCGTCCTCATAATAATTCCCAACAACCATAACATAATCGTATCACATAAAACATGCATAAAGGAAACATAACATTTCCACTTTTCAATAACAAGATATCAATACAACACATTGATATAAAAACATTATTAAAACCATTTTCAATACCAAAATAAAATAAAAGTAAAACATGGTATTTATTTTTCATTTAAAAAAAGGTATGGCTTGTAGAGGAAGCCTAAACTCAAATAATGGTCACGGCGGCGGAGAAGTCGCAGTCGCCGCATACGTACGACAAAAACATTCCCCTTTGTCATTTAGTAAAATGATTCGTATAAAAATATTCCCTTTGAGTAAACGTAAAAGTCAAAGGGGTTTATACACCGTATAAAATAATGTTTTTTATAAAACATAATATGCCTCAATGAAAGGAGATTGAGACGAAGTCCCATACCTCGGGTCCGACTTGACTCAATCGTTCTTTAATGTCCTGAATAATAAACTTGAGTTAATTTATACTTTCTTAAGAACCTTTATCAAGTTCATTATTCCTTTTCTATCACTTACTACCATGTCATGAACACTATGTAATTATTTAAGTTAATAACGGCCGTTTTAACGATCATTGGTACCTGAGTCAAAAATATGCTCTTTATAATTACAACTTGTTCATGTATCCATTATATCAAAAGTTATAATCATGATGTATATATCATATATATCATCTATATCCAGTATATATATGCATTTACAATATTACATAACATTTAGAGGTAAGAAATAAAATGCACCGTTCATGGAGACGGTAAGTCGTACGTACGCATGAACGCTACTTTCATTTTTATGTCATATTAATGGAATTAAAACTAAATGAGAGATATTTATATTTTAATTCCATAATTATATTCATCATTTAGATGTAACATAAATCATATATATCCATTATATATATGTACTTATAATAGTACATTACATTTGGGGATAAGAAATGAAATGCACCGTTCATAGAGACGGTAAGCCATACGTACGCATGAACGCTACTTTCATTTCTATCTCATACTTTAATGTAATTAAAACATAATGATACATAATATTATTATAATTCCAGTATGGTATCATATATAATATCATTCAATCTATCTTTTATACATACCATATATGGTATTAACGAATCAAATCACTTTGAGGGGGCGGTAGTCCGCACTTCCTAAAATGAAGATATCATGTTTACCCATAATGGAAACCATAAAGGTATGCCATAAATGAAAAATACAGAAACTTAAGTAAAACATAAACATATTATATATCATATATAAATATAGTTACATCTTAATTTCCACCTTTTAAGGTGTTATATGAGTGTTGAACAATCATAGTTTCGTGAGGCAGAAATTCGCCATCCACAGAAACAGTATGTTATTTAACCATTAGATGTAGGTGTGTGTAAGTGTAGCTCGAATACTTATTATAAAAATATCCTAGTATATTTAAGATACTGGATTTGTTAAAAAAATAAATGAATAAAAAGAGTTTAGGGGTTTGGAGAAGCAAAATAAAACATAAGAACACAAGAGAAGACACTACCTTTAAAACAGGTAACTCTTTTTGATTTGAGATCAAAGGCTTCCTTGGGAAGACGTCTGCCCAAAGTGAGGCTTCAAGGAGTAATAGAAGGATATGGAGAGACAAAATGGACAGGGGTTGGCCAAGCCAAAGGCTTTAGAGGTGTGGGTAAGGAGGTATTGGTGGGGGACTTTTATAAGAGGAGAGTAGGGGCACTCTTGGAAAGGTATAAAAGGTTACTTTATTTTCAAAAGAGTTTCGGATTTTAAAGGTCCCACATTGATTTACGTATAGGATAAGGTGATAAGGGTTATAAATATACTCATCCAATAGGTCTTTCACAAGTGTAAGTTATAGTTTGAACATTATCTTTTAATTTTATTTAAATCCTTTATTAATGAGGTAATCGTTGCATCATCATAATGTCATAAATAACTTAATTTATATAATTTCTAAAAATTATAAAACAAATATCATGATGTAGGAAATATTTTTAGCTTTCCAGTGAATATTTATAGACTAAAATATAATTTGTGTAGACAAAAGTCAAAATGTTTTACTCAGGTGATACATTCTTTGTTATATTTAACTTTCTTTAAAAATAAAGAGATAAAAAGTCACTTTCATACAAAAGTGATTCCATGGGGTCCCCAAGTTTGGCACAAGGAATCCCATAGTCGGCCATGAGACAACCAGTAGAATTAAGACACATGTTGGTGTCATTTTTTTATTATTATGATATTATTTTATTTTACTTAACTACCCGATTACTCATTAATCAAGATAATTAAAGATAATTACCGTCGTTACTATTCATAATGTCCAAAAACAAAAGTTTCTTAATTAAATAATTTGGACCTTATTATTACAAATATGGAATCCATTTTACCAAATTCCAAACATATAAATTGCAATAATTAATTTAAAATTAATTCCCGTTGTCAAAATAAATAGCGGGTTTTTTTGAAACAATATCTATGAATATTTTGACACTTGTTTATGCCCAATTACAAAGTGAAATTAATCCCAATGACCACCATTGGATTACATGGTAAAAATATATTCTATTTAAACTTTATAACCAATTAAAAATATAATCTAACAATATAATTAAATTAGATGAAAAAGCAGTTTTGATGTAAAATGCAGTATTTTTAACTATTCATTAAAAAAATGAACATTGTCAGAAAAATACCAAAAAATTATCCATTGTAAATTTCAATGTCCCAATCATAAATAATAAGTTTATTTCGACAAATGGAGATTATAAAATTGTCAAAAATTTATTTAAAAATGGTTTTCCATCAAAAGGCAGTAAAACAATCTTTTAAGAATATTAGTGTATTCCATGCTTAAGATTGGATTTATTCTCATTTTAAGCCTCTAAAACACTATCTAATTCATAAATAGACAGAGATAAGAATATCTATTATTAATTACTTACTTGGTATGTTACATCCTTCCCCCCATAATAAAATTGTGTCCCCACAATTTATTTACTTATCGAATAAGTGGGGGTATTTAGCCCTCATTGCATTTTCATATTCCCATGCTGCCTATTCAATCATGTGGTTTTTTCACAAAACCTTTACCTAATGAATCAACTTATTCCGTAACACTTGCTCCCTATGGTCAAGAATCTGGACCTGTTGTTCCTCATAAGATAGGTTCTCTTCCAGCTGAACTACCTCTAGACTCAAAACATGAGATAGATCTGGCATATACTTCCTTAACATCGAAACATGAAAAACATTGTGTACCTGAGATAAACTCGGAGGCAAAGCCACTCGATAAGCAACTGATCCAACTCTCTCCAGAATTTCATATGGTCCATTGAACCTTGGACTCATCTTTCCTTTCTTACCAAATTGCATCACACTTTTCCATGGTGAGACTTTGAGAAAAACATGATCACCTACCTCAAAAGATAGATCCTTCCTCCGGTTATCCGCATAACTCTTCTGCCTGCTCGGAGCTGTTCTCATGTGTTTCTGTATCAGCTGAGCTTTTTCTGCCAACTCTTCAACCAATTCTGGCCCCATCAACATCCTTTCACCCACTTCATCCCAGAAAGTTGGAGTTTGACACTGCTTCCCATATAACGCCTCAAATGGTGCCATCTGTATACTAGAATGAAAACTGTTTTTATAAGAAAACTCAACCAAAGAAAGATGTTAGTCCCAACTTCCCTGATAATCCATCAAACAAGCACGTAGCATATCCTCCAAAGTCTTAATTGTTTGTTCCGATTTCCCATCTGATTAAGTATGAAAAGCTGTACTAAAATTTAATTCAGTACCCAACGACTTCTGAAGGCCTTTCCAAAAGTTAGATGTAAACCTAGGATCACGATCAGATACAATGGATAGAGGAATACCATGTAACTTAACTATCTCTTTAAGATACAAATGGGAAAGGTGATCTAGGGAAAAAGTATCACTTATTGTAAGTAAATGAGAAGATTTAGTCAAGCGATCCAAAATAACCCAGATTGCATTATTACCCCGAGGTGTCTTCGGAAATCCCACAACGACGACCATGGATATATTCTCCCATTTCTATTCTGGTACTGGTAAAGGATGAAGCATCCCTTTTGTTAACTTCCGCTCTGCTTTAACCTGTTGACAATTCAAACACTTCACTGTAAAATTAGCAATATCTCTTTTTATTCCATCCCACCAGTAATACTCCCGCAGATCTCTGTACATCTTAGTACTGCTAGGATGAACTAAAAATGGTGAAATATGAGCTTCACATAAGAAATATCACTTCAGCTTTAAATCACATGGCACACACAATCTCTTCCCAAATCTCAAAACAAAATCATTATCAATATTAAATTCAGGAAACTTACCCTTCTGACCCCGCTCAACCTTTTTCTGAAACTCGTTGTCTTTCTTATGTGCTTGCTTAATTCTATCTGATAGAGAAGATTTCACTGATACCTGAAACAAAATAGAAGAACATCCTGCACCAACAACTTCTATGACAAAGTTAATCAAATCCTTAACCAAAGGATCATGTTCCAAACGCAACATCGTTAATGAAGCATTAGCTTTTCGACTCAAAGCATCAGCCACTTTATTTTCTTTCCCCGGATGGTAATGAATTGTAGAATCATAATACTTGATTAATTCTATCCATATCCTCTGTCTCATGTTCAATTATTTCTGAGTGAATATATACTTTAAACTTTTGTGATCGGTATATATCTCACACTTTACTCCATATAAATGATGCCTCCAAATTTTTAAAGCGAAAACAACAGCAGCTAATTCCAAATTATGTGTAGGGTAATTTACTTCATGAGTTTTTAACTATCGTGAAGCATAAGCAATTACCTGATCATTCTGTATTAGGATACAACCAATTCCTTTCAATGAAGCATCACTGTAGATGACAAACTCCCCATTCCTGGAAGGTAGTGCCAAAACTGGAGCATTCACCAATCTTCTTTTCAATTCCTGAAAACAATCATCACATTATTTTGTCCAGATAAACTTAACACCCCTCCTAGTTATCTTAGTCATTGGACTAGATAACCATTAAAAATTTCTAACAAACCTTCGGTAATAGCCTGCCAAACCAAGGAAACTACGAATCTCAGTTACATTTGTGGGTCTTTCCCATTCTTCAACAACCTTTGTTTTTTTAGGATCAAAAGTTATCCCATATTTAGAAATAATGTGACCAAGGAATGAAATTTGTTGCAACCAAAACTCATACTTGCTGAATTTCCCATACAATTTATTTTCTTTTAAGGTTTGAAAAATAACCCTTAAATGTCTTTCATGCTCCTCTTTACTTTTAGAAAACACCAAAATATCATCAATAAAAACAACCAACATTTTTCACCTGAGTCAACTGAGCCATCACTGCAACAAACTATTTAGTTCTGATTTTGACCATCTCAGGATACTAATTTGAAAGGTTATTTTCCTCTGTATTCCTTCCCAGAAAATCTATTCTGTTTCCACTATGAAAACCCATTATTATCACAGAAATAACATAGGCGAAGAAACATGGTAATCTGTAAATGCTATATCATTTCAATTTGACCGTAAAAAAATTGGATAGTCATTTAATAGAATTCTAATTCCTAAAGTTATCTAAACAGACCTCTGGTACCAACTATAAGGCCCCAGCCTTAAACCTTACATAATCTTGAGTTATTTCAAGATTACACCTTGAGGATCTTTTCAGGTTTAGAGTTTTAGAGAATCAGATCATAAAACTTTCATTACATTCCACATTTAAACAAAGTGGTTACATAAAAGGTAGTATTCTTTTTTCCCATAAACGGAAACCTATTTAAAATAAAACATGGATTCTTTCTTGACACTTCATTGACACTATCATCATATCATGTACCTTTCCCTTGACCTGTGAAAAACATTTCAAAAACATGGGATGATCATAAAAAGATGAGTATGGTATATAAAAATATGGAAAGGAAACACGAGTACATATATACATAACAATGAAATCATACTTTACCCATAAAACATAAGCACTTTAACATACCTCATCAAATAATGAATAAATTATAGAAATCATAAGACATAAAGGTAACTTGAGGCATTCATAACATTCTTATGTAGGGAGTAACCCTCTCGGTTACGTTTGGAATACCCATCACAGTATATTCCCTAAATCTCTTCGGAGAAACCTCAACATTTAACCCCTCCACGTTACCCGATGCATTGGAGAGCTATATCGGGCTCACCCGCCCTTAGTTTATCATGAAACCACCCGTCTTCATAATAATGCCCAAGAACCATAACATAATCGTATCACATAAAACATGCATAAAGGAAACATAACATTTCCACTTTTCAATAACAAGATATCAATACAACACATTGATATAAAAACATTATGAAAACCATTTTCAATACCAAAATAAAATAAAATAAAAACATGGTATTTATTTTTCATTTTAAAAAAGGTATGGCTTGTAGAGGAAGCCTAAACTCAAATAATGGTGACGGCGGTGGAGAAGTCGTTGTCGCCGCATACGTACGACAAAAACATTCCCCTTTGTCGTTTAGTAAAACGCTTTGTATAAAAAGATTCCTTTTGAGTAAGCGTAAAAGTCAAAGGGGTTTATACACCTTATAAAATACTGTTTTGTATAATACATAATATGCCTCAATGAAAGGATATTGAGACGAAGTCCCATACCTCAGGTCCGACTTGACTCGATCGTTCTTTAATGTCCTGAATAATAAACTTGAGTTAATTTATACTTGCTTAAGAACCTTTTTAAAGTTCATTATTCCTTTTATATCACTTATTACCATGTCATTAACACTATTTAATTATTTAAGTTAATAACGGTCGTTTTAACGATCATTGGTACTTGAGTCAAAAATATGCTCTTTATAATTACAAGTTGTTCATGTATCCATTATATCCAGAGTTATACTCATGATGTATATATCATATATATCATATGTATCAAGTATATATATTCATTTACAATATTACATAACATTTAGAGGTAAGAAATGAAATGCACTATTTATGGAGACGGTAAGCCATACGTACGAATGAATGCTACTTTCATTTCTATGTCATATTAATGGAATTAAAACTAAATGAGAGATATGTATATTTTAATTCCAGAATTATATTCATCTTTTAGATGTAACATAAATCATATATATTCATTATATATATGTACTTATAATAGTACATTACATTTGGGGATAAGAAATGAAATGCACTGTTCATGGAGATTGTAAGCCGTACGTACGCATGAATGCTACTTTCATTTCTATCTCATACTTTAATGGAATTAAAACATAATGATACATAATAGTATTATAATTCCAGTGTGGTATCATATATTATATCTTTCAATATATCCTTTATACTTACCACATATGGTACTAACAAATCAAATCCCTTTGAGGGGGCGGTAGTCAGCACTTCCTAAAATGAAGATATCGTGTTTACCAATAATGAAAACCATAAAGGTATGCTATAAATGAAAAATACAGAAGCTTAAGTAAAACATAAACATATTATATATCATATATAAATATAGTGTCATCTTAATGGCCACCTTTGAAGGTGTTATATGAGTGTTGAACAATCATCATTTCGTGAGGCAGAAATTCTCCATCCACAAAAACAGTATGTTCTTTAACCATTAGATGTAGGTGTGTGTAAGTGTAGCTCGAATAATTCTTATAGAAAAATCCTAGTATATTGAATATACTGGAGTTGTTACAAAATAAATGAATAAAAATAGTTTAGGTGGTTGGAGAAGCAAAATAAAACATAAGAACACAAGAGAAGACACTACCTTTAAAACGGGTAACTCTTTTTGATTTGAGCTCAAAGGCTTCCTTGGGAAGACTTCTGCCCAAATTGAGGCTTCAAGGGGTAAGAGAGGGATTTGGAGAGACAAAATGGACAGGGTTTGGCCGATCCAATGTCTTGAGAGGTGTGGGTAAGGAGGTAGAGGTGGGGTCCTTTTATAAGAGGAGAGGAGGGGCACTCTTGGAAAGGTATAAAAGGATACTTTATTTTCAAATGACTTTCGGATTTTAAAAGTCCCACATTGATGTATTTCGAGGATAATGTAATAAGGGTTCTAAATATACTCATCCAATAGGTCTTTGACAGGTGTATTTTACAGTGGTAACATTATCGTTTCATTTTATTTAAATCCTTTATTAATGAGGTAATCGTTGCATCATCATGATGTCATAAATAATTTAATTTATTTAATGTCTAAAAATTATAAAATAAATATCATGATGTGGTAAATCTTTTTTATCTTTCCAATGAATATTTATAGTTCAAAATATTATTTATGTAGACAAAATTAAAAATTTTTAATCAGGTGATACATTCTTTGTTATATTTAACTTTCTTTAAAAATAAAAAGATAAAAAGTCACTTTCATACAAAAGTGATTCCATGGGGTCCCCAAGTTTGGCACAAGACATCCCATGGTCGGCTATTAGACAACCATTAGCATTATAACACATTTTGGTGTCATTTTTTTATTATTATGATATTATTTTATTTTCCTTAACTACCCGATTACTCATTAATCAAGATAATTAAATATAATTACCGTCGTTACTATTCATAATGTCCAAAAACAAGTGTCTTAATTAAATAATTTGGACTTTATGATTCAAAATATGGAATCCATTTTACAAAATTCCAAACATATAAATTGAAATAATTAATTTAAAAATAATTCCTGTTGTCAAAACAAATAGCGGGTTTTTTTGAAACATTATCTATGAAAAGTTTGGCACTTGTTTATGCCCAATTCCAAAGTGAAATTAATCCCAATGACCACCATTGTATTACATGTTAAAAATATTTTCTATTTACACTTTAAAACCAATTAAAAATATAATCTAACCATATAATTAAATTAGATGAAAAGCAGTTTTGATGTAAAATGCAGTATTTTTCACTATTCATTAAAAAATGAACATTGTCAGAAAAATACCAAAGAATTATCCATTGTAAATTTCAATGTCCCAATAATAAATAATAGGTTTATTTTGACAAATGGAGCCTATAAAATTGTAAAAATTGTGATTTAAAAATGGTTTTCCATCAAAAGGCAGTAAAACAATCTTTTATGAATATTAGTGTATTCCATACTTACGATTGGATTTATTCTCATTATAAGCCTCTAAGACACTATCTAATTCATAAATATAAATAGATAAAAATATCTATTATTCATTACTTACTTGGGATGTTACACTATTAATATCCAAGAATAATTCCTTTAAACTATTGGATAATTTTTTTCATAAATTTTCATATTACTCTTTAAAATATGGCAACTTTGCTCCATATTTAATAGATTTTTACCTTTATAATATTAATGAGAATATAATGAAAAAAATTCCACACTCTTACTTTTAACAATTACAATAGTTTTTGAGAAGGATAATAAAAATCTTATATTCAGTAATAAATACTTATTTGAATGATATATGATTTATTTATCATGGTGATTTTTTAATAAAAAATTAAATAAATAATTACCTTAAATACATACCCAACACCCTCAGTATATTTATTCAATTAATAAAAAATTAAAATAAATGATTTCAAATATATCAAATGTAATATAAAGTGAAACAATTATTGTGTTACATGAATTTCTTTGATAAATATAACCTATATGTGATGTTTTAAAAGAATAGATTTGAATTTCAACTTTTTCATGGTATTTTTAAATTCAAATTAAATAAGCATTTCCAAACTTTACATTAATGATATTTTATAAAATTTTGTATTTTATTGAATAATTTAAAATTCCTAAAAATTATATCTTATAGAAATTAAATATGATAAGGTCTAAAATATCAAAAATGGTAAATTTATGTGCCAAATATACTTTTATTGTAAGCATTTGAACTTCTAAAGAGTAAAAAATATTATTATCATTGTAATTGTCAAAAGGGTTAAGGGGGGTGAAAAACCAAAATACTCAGGTAAAAATATATTATAAACTTGCAAAAAATTTATTATATGAGATCATTCCATCTCATAATCATATTATATTCTAATATTATCAATTTTTAGTCATTTTAATATGAAAATTAAGTTATAATAATTTAATACATTAAGAAATTTGAATAATGTCACTCCCCTCTCTTATAAAAGGTAACCCCCTATCACCTTTTCATCACACGTAAATAACATTTTGGTTCAGAAAATACCATAAAAATAACTTTCTTATATCTATAACCATGTACTAAAGTAATTTTTTTATTATAAAACCATCATATTATATCTTTTGGAGTAAACCTTAAGAGGATGTCCAGAAAAGAGGTATCATTCTTAACCGAGTGTTTTCATTTTATTTATTCTTATAACTCATTTAAAAACTCTTTATATATTATGAGATAATAAAATAATTATATTACATATACTAAGATTTTATTGTGTTAATGGTAAAATTTATATCCATCTCTATCCACCATCAAATAGGAAAAATCCATTGTTTATATTTATCGTGGATTACTGCCTCATGAACTGATGTAATTCGTTTTCCATCACCCCTAATAATTGATGGTTTTAATGATGTATTTAATTTTTATATAATATATTTCTGAAATATTCATTATTATTTAAATAAAATATATCACCTATTTTCTTACCCTTTCATACACTAAAATATTGTTAGGTCGATTGTGTGTACTTGTGGACTATCACCTCCATGAAGGGATTTGACTCATTTTTAATCACCATGTCGCATAGATGATATATATAAGTATATGAAAATAAAAAGGACGGTATAATTGGTATTGTTATCATTATTTAATTATAAGATACTACATACCTTCTTACTATAAGGATCATTGACAAATGGAAATCTTCCCAAGTGTACGTGAGCCCTACCATTCCATGATTGTAATGTAGTTTATTTTTCATAACTATATTTCATAGTTGTTTCTATAAGAATATTTGTAACACCATTAGTTTTTATGGATTATTTTTAAAAAAAAAATTAAATTTCCATGATATCTTGTGTTACATATTTGATTCCAGCTTGCGTTATACGAAACACTGAGTTATAAAAAACCGTGATATATTATTATTGTTATTTTTCAAACGCAACTATTATAACCTAGACATTAAACAAATAGATTTGAATAGTAAACAATAATTTTAAATTTTTTATTATAATTTTTTTATCTAATGAAAATATATTTATAAAAACGTATTATATAGAAAAGTCATTATATGTTTCAAAAATACAATTATCTCAAATAGTGTTTTTTTTACAATAATAAAATTAATTTTTGAGACTTTTATAAAATTAATGTGATAAATAAAAATTTAATTTTCAAATAATAATTTCAAAATTATCTTAGGGGGAATTTGTTTTATTTTTCTAAAGAGATTAATTTCTCATTAAATAGTGAAAAGTACTAGTTTTTAAAGAAAACTACCCTTTATATTAAAGAATTTATAAGATTAATTTTTATTTTATAATTGTTTTAAAAGTATATTTAATTCAATTATTTATCAGATAATAAAATTTAGTTCATTTTAATCATTTTAATATTGAATTTTATATAAAAACTTTCTACTCTTGAACATTTTTTCTTTGTAAAACTGCTTTCTCATCACATCTGCGTGTTTAATTTTAAATAACATTTTTTCACTTATATGAATTTAATTTGCAAAAATGGATAAAATATTTTTAATTATAATAATTTATATTATCTAATAAAATCATCTTAATTTTTTACCATTATGAATAGTAAAATCATAATATGTTATTTACTACGGTTAAGGTAAAATGGGTTTAACCGGGGATTAAACTAAACATATAAGGGTTAAAAATGACCCAAAACTTTTCCAAAACCCATTTTCATGAAATATTTATACTTTATATCTTATATTATCAAGAATAGTTTATTTTGGATAATAAATTCTTATGAAAAAATGTGGTTACACCTTTTTCTTTTCAAAAAATTACAAGTGTGCCACTCAACTCACTTATAAATGGTCACTCATACCCTCTCTTATTAACACTTCCAAAACCCTTTAGTTAAGACAATAACTATGACAATAAATTCCTAAATTCCATAAATATCATCCTAAAATCATTATTATTTTCATAAAATCAACCAAATAATTTTATTTTGGTAAAACTAAAAGTTGTTTTTTAAAGAAGAGGTAACACACCTAATAGATCATTTTATTTCATTTACTCCACCAACTTCAATTATTATAAAACCATTAATACATAAAATACTAAGTATATTACATATAATTATATGTTTATAATTTAATTTAATTACCTAAAAATATCAAATATTCCATTAAATGGGATATGAAATCATTATTTGTGTGTATGGTGGACTACGACATCGTGAACTGATATTATTCCCCTTCCATCACCACCTCTCATGTAAGGATATAATTATATATTAAATTTTTATATATTATATTTATGATATTATAATACATTTAAATTATTATATCACATATACCTTTATACTTTCTATTTTTTGTAATATGATAACATCACCCATGTGTATGTCAGACTACCGCCTCGAAAAGTGATGTTATTTATTCAATATTTATATGAAATGTAAAAAATATTTTTTAATGTGAATATGGGACATATAAATATGAGATAAAAAATATTCTATAATTTTAATATATTATTTACCATTATTTACTTCAATCCTTTATGAAAATGGAAACATAGTTCATGTATATATAATACATATCATCTCTATAAATGGTGTATTTCATTTTCTATCTCTAAATCTGACGGATTAATTTAAATTAATATATAATAAATATATACTATATTTCTATCATGTATAAAATTCTTTATATTATTTTAACATGAACAAAGTAACAGGACCAAAAATAAAAAATCAATACGTACGAGAAAAACAGAGCAATTATTGCCTCAAACATGAATTTGACATGGAATTGTTAATAAAAAGTTAATAAAAGTTAATAAACAAATAATATATGTCATTCTATGTATAATTATTTTTCTATGATATATTTATAATAAAATTATATTTATTATACAAGTGTTTTGTATATATATGATGAAATTAAAGACTTTAGATAAAGAATTTCTGTCTCAATTTCCCTTCTATGAGATATATATTAAGTTAGGAAACGATCTTCATTTATTAAGTATATATACAACCAGTTTGACATGTAATATCAGGAATTCATTTATTATAGTTATAAATAAAGATTAATTTAATGTTATTCCTTTATGAGTATTATAATTAAAAGTTACCAAAGTGGTAAATAGTTCCTCTAACAATCTTATCTTTTTTTAAGAGTGTTTATGATTATGTTTATGATGATAAAATATTATGATCCATATTTAAATAAACTCATGAATTTATTTATCCTATAGTTACATAAGGATAATACATGTTTTACAAAAAAATTATTCTCTTTATGCAATCATGAGTTCAAAATAATGTTATTTATAAAAATCATCTTTATTTCTATCTTCAATTGAAGACTCATTTTTATTCCAAAACCATGTTTTATAAAAGTGTTTTCTAAAATGTTTATAAATTTATTAAAATTACTTACTAAATAAATTTGTACCCATGTTTTACATTTTAAAAAAATTAATGAAATCTTTAGGTCATTTTCCAATAAATTCAAATTTATCTTTTAACGAAAATGTGAAAGGAATATCCATTGTAACCGTTATGGAATGAACAGAATTATTCCCGATCATGACCAAGAATTAAATTAAATATTCCTTTATAATAATCCAAGGTTATTTTAAAGTAATTGTATTTTGAAAATTTTCAATGTTTTATGATGTTTTTTTCAATGTGGATAGGATATTTTCTCCTAGAAATGTTTTAAATAATCATTCAAAATCATTTTAATTCTATGATAGTATATGTTTATGTTACATATCCCTTACTGGTGAAATGATACAATGATACCATTATTATTATTTCTCTAGATGGTTTATTTTAATTATGGAAAGATATTTGTTATACATTTTTCACTTTTATGAGTTATACCATGAGGAAGTGATTATAAAACCCACTTCTTTTTTGGATATGCTATGGTGAAATGATGAAACAGTATTGAAACCTATCACTTTTCCAATTTTATGATATAATGAAATGTTTATGAAAACCATTTAATTTCCTGGGTTTTGATATGATTAATGTTTCTATGATCTTGTAGAATATATACATATGATTTTAATTATGTGATATGTGGGGTATATATCTCCATTTAATGAATTGGGTAATGATTTATGTCTCATGAGATATACAATAATGAAATGGGTAGTGAACCTAATTCAGCAAGTGACATTGTATATTATAATAGTCTTGGGACTGAACCTTTACTACTATAATGGTTTTTGAAGAGAACCCATTCCATTATAATAGTCTAGGTTTTATTCCTTGAATTCAATAGAAATGATATTTTATTCTTATGTGTATACCATAATTTTATGTATTATTCCAATTTTATGATCTCATTGATCATGTGATTTTATATCCATTTGATTCATGCAATATAATGTTCCAATATTTATTCAATTAACAAATATTTTGATCTTTTACATATAGGTTATGGATTTCATTTTTTATTTTCATGTTCTCGTGCCTTTATGATTTTTTATGCTTATGTATCTCCCTTGTTTACCCTTACTAAGCATCTATGCTCACCCTTTCTTATGTTTCATTTACCCAGTTATAAAGATATGTGTTTTGAATGATATTTCTAATAAGGTTGATAGTTCTGAATAACATAGAAGGAGATGATGTAGTTCACATATAAACCAGTTGTTTATGTTTCCATGTTTACAAAGGCACAATACCTTTACTATCCTTAGGCATGTGTTTGTATAATTTAATGAATCTTGATCTAAAAAGATGTAATATATATGTATGAAAATCTTGTGTCTATATAATAACTGATATATATTAATTCTAATTATGTCATGATTATTGTTCTTGAGATTATGGAATAATGACCTCTTTGACCATAGTCAACCTACCAAAGTCTTTTAAGACATATGAGCCAAATATCATCAAAACATCAGACTTGAATGTATATGGTTAACTAATTGAATATAATATGGTAACATAGAAAATACATGGAAAAATAAACTTCAAAAAGGTTCTTAAGAAATCTAATAATTGGCATAAATTTATTATTCATGAATATAGAAAATGCATGGGATGATTCGGGCTACAGTTAAGGCATAAATTACCTTAAAACCTCATTTTAAATATTTTAAAAACTTATTTTCTAAATATTTTTCTTATAAGTACATATTAATACATTTATATTTTCAATATATTTATATATATTTAAATTAATTATAAATTAAATTTTAAATTATTCTTTACTTTTGGGAGTTATTTTTAAAAAAAATTATGTGTTCTATGTGGAAATGTTTGATAAAAAAACAAAAGGAATTTTCAATATTAACGTGTATAGTGCCATTGGGTTTTCCCACTATTGTGGATTTCTCTATAATATTCCATGTTTAATTCAATGAAACCCATCATTTAATTTTATTCTAGAAATTGTTTTTTGGAATATTGGTTTTAGAGGAAAGAGATATATAAATATTTGGAAATGATTTCAAAAACAAGGACGGTTGGTTATGATATAAATCAAGGATGGGTGGGTCTATCACAACCCTCCAATGCATCAGGTTCTCAAGATTATTTTGGTATATGCCGATTTTATTGGTTATTCCACTATAATAATGTTATAGAAAATTATTCCCCAATATAACTACATAAATTATTTATTCATGTTATGTTTTTAAAGTTAATATCATGATTTCACTAACTAAGTTTATTTTTAATGGAATTTTTTTTCTAATTCATAACGGTGAACGGTATAACATTTTCAAAAAAATCATGAATTTTTTATGACTACAAAGAAACCATTATGAGTTTTATTCTTTTCTTTAAGATTTATTATGAAATTTTCTATAAAAATATTTGGTCCTAAAATTTTATTTCTTGAAAAATAAAATGTTTATTTTTAACCCAAATTCTATTCTAAAAAATGAAAATTTTTATAAGTATTCATCAATAAATGGTTTCATTCATTATTTTATATGTCCCTTACTGATCTTGTTTTTCTCATAAAACATTTTCAAAAAAGCATAGTTTTTTAACAATGATTAGGTAAAATGAAGAGGTCAATATTAATATTTTAATTTTATTTAATGAAAATAATAGTTTTTATATCATAAAAGTTTGTTTTTATGGGAAAATGGATTCTAAGTGGAAGTTTCCACTTTATGATGTAATTTTTATTTCTATATCAGTGATGGGTGCTCATCTTTAACTATAAACCGTAAAGGTCTATAAATGTATTATAATGAGTTATTAAATTAAAAAATCATGATTATGTAATGTTTATGGTCAGTTCCTTCTATTTTATCTATTCATTCATTAGAATTTTGTATGGTTCTTTAACATTTTCACAATATGTTTTGTGGATAATAATACCAATTATATACATTCGATCACTCCATATATATATATATGTATATATATAATTTTTTAGGTTTTTAGTATCTGGTTAGTGATTGAGTTAGGTGTTAATATCTCATGGAGTTGTCCAAGAGCTGTTAGAGTTCATGGTCACTAACAAGGCTTCCATCATAATGTTATTTTTTGTTTATTCATTATATAATAATATTTTCAGGTATTGTGATGGTTGATTTATTAATTATGATATGAATTTTAATGGTGGATATTATCACTTATCCTTGATTATATATTGAGGGTAATGTCTTCCATTCTTAATCATGTCATACCCTTAGTATTAGTCACCGACATGTGGCCTATCTGAGGAAAGACTTGGGGGTCATACCCATCTCCACTACTAAAATAGAAAGGGTACCAATGAAAGGGGTCATTACTGAATGGTATGAAAGGTCTTGGATAAGGGATAAGATAGTCCCTAACGATATAAACTGGTGATAATTTCCTGGGATTATAGGGAAATAGTGTCAAATAAACTTCGTACATTATGTAAGTAAGGAATATTGGCTTGTAAATATGATTTCAGGGGGTCCTTTGATCCAATACAATGACCTTTAGATTACTAAATATACTATTTAAAGTAATGTAAGTTCCAAGGTAGATTCCTTGGTGAGGTTTATACATAATTGTTTTCTATTCCTCCAATTGAACTAGATAGAAAATGGGAATTATATTTCCTATAAATTAATTAACCTATGTAATTTTATATTCTAGGTTTATGGAGTCCCAAATAGTATAATATTTTGTAGACATGGATCTAGGTTTTTGCCCCTGTCAAATTCATATCTATGATGTTCATTTTAATGTCTTATAAATCACCAGAGTTGAGATTAAAGAAAATGGTGATTCTTGGAGGATGTATCTTTGAGAGTCTGAGTTCCATATTCGGTTGAAGTATGTGGGCTCTATTTCAAATCTGGATAATGAGGATTGGTTGGTAATTTTATATATTAATTCCATTATTTTTTTTCCTTATAGGGGGTACGAGATTTCATTTTCTAGTATTATTCTATGTGGTGACACTCAAGAGTGTTGGTTTACTCAAGGATCATGAGGAATCATATATTTTATGGGAGAAGTTTTGTGATAAGTTTCAAGAAATGTTTCTTTCTTTGATCATGAAGGTAGATTGTATAAAATAGATTATTACTCTTTTCTATGGGAATTCCAGCTTGTGGGAGTTTCAAATTCATTTCAATAACCTCTTATGTAATGCTTCAAAACTTTTACCAGATGAGGAGGCCACATATATGAATTTAAATGAGGGTTTATAACCCAAACTCTACTGTTAGGTCACCACATTCACATTATAAAAATATATTTTAGTGATGGAGAAGGTAGAAAACATCAAGAGGATATTGGATAAGGTAAAATTATCATGGGGTGAGATTCTTTAATACACTCTGGAAACTATATATATGGATTAAATTTTATAGCTTCCTAGTAAAATGAAATCTCAGGTATTAGGGAGTATGTTTCATTCGTTAATATACTATTTCACTAGGGATGGTATATCTTAGACCCCTACCTGTGGATTAGGAGTGGTAATTTTTGTGGAAGAGTTTGTGTCCGTCAAATTATTGAGTCCCTATACTTCCTTACAAATTATAATGGAGCGGGTAACACTCTTTAGGCATAGATTTTTAACAGTATCCCTTGAGTTATAACTAATTGGGTGATCCAACATTTTCTTAGCTGATAGGGGATGGGGATGATTGATGGAATCCTTGTGATTAACCTTTCTCTTAAGGAAAATGAGTAGATCATATTCATGGAGGTTCTATGTTTAGTATCCCACCTCAGATTCCACTCACTGGTTCCTAGGGATGGTGTACCAAAATACATCAAGTGTTCCGCCAAGTACACCAGATTCTACTAACTAGAAGTGAGGTCTTAGGGTGCGCCCTTGGGGAGAATATTCCCTTATAGATTAGAGTGGAGCACAGTGGTATATAAGAAATAGGGAACATCAAAAACAGACCCTATATGATAAGACCAGAAACCCACCTTAGTGTAAGAATTAGTAATAGGAAGATAGAATATGAATAATAATTACCAATAATACAAGATAAATAAACAACCAGTGCAAGATTAACTAAAATAGATACAAAAATAATGGTTATGATTTCATGTACCTATGAAAAATGAGTACATGTGGAATATGGGATGAAGGTACATACCACATGCTTTCAAAAATAAAATAAAAAACAAAAAGATGTTTCTACAAGCATCAAGAGCATAGGCTCTATCCGTTTATCATTTACTCTATCCTAGGAATGTCAATAAAACATCAGAAATAGGATTCTTCACTTTATCTAAACCTTCAATCATGAAGTATTCTTGGGTACCAAGGGTGGACCAAGAAGGGTGTGAGATATAATCTAAGTAGGACACTACCAATAGTGTCTATATCAATCCATTGTGTGAATTATAAAATGAATTGTGTTCCAATATAGTATAATTCATGGTAATAAAAAAATAAAAAATAACACTATAGTATGGGTTCCACAATGGACAGCCGATTGATAATACCAACATTATCCTAAGCTGGGAGTCTGAACCAAGGTACCTATATAGAGGTGATAATACATGAACATGGGTCATCATAAATAAGGGATAAAGAGCATACAGACATGAATCTTGTCATTGGGCTTGGCGGAAATGTCCCTTGTACATCAATTAGGTGTTCCCCTAACTTAGTAATAAGGCATCTTACATAAGCCACACAAAAAAGCTGTCAAATATAATAATGTAATCTTAATCCCCTATAAGGATAACAATAAATGAGTCCCATTTTTTGTTACAAGAGACTCTGATATAACCAATACCACAGAGCCCATCTGAGGAAACCCATAAAGTAATTCTTTATATAACTCTTGGCATGGTAATGTCTGATCCCGTCCCTGGTATATAATATAGGGGATTGAGTATCCCATAAGGTATGGATAAACCATCTTTCCAATGATCTAATTCAAATTTTCTCCTCTAGGAAACTAAAGTCACTCCGTTATTTAAAATAAACCACTCTAAGTGATCTTCCAATGAAAGAAAATAGTCACTATCGGTGTGTCAATTAGTTCTATTACCATGCATGCAGATTCCATCCACAACATCCATAAATCTGGATCTGCTTTCACCCCAATCTCATGTGTAGATATGTTATATCATTTTAAATCACACATCAGGATTAAGGAATTTCAATATTATAAGACAAACAAGCTTTCTAAACATTTTATTCATGTTTGTTAATTTTGGTACAATGAAATAATCACAAGGCATTAAACAATATTCTTAAGGTATAAGGCACATAGAGAGGCATAAGAAATAAACATAATCAATGAGGCATAAATAACAAGCACAAGGAACATTGCATAATACTATGCATAAAGTATAAGACATTGTATTTGTTTCATTCAACCAATTTAACCCAATTTATTTAGTTTGAGGAGTTCAACCATGGAATGAAGCATAGACATTATAAAAAAGTGGAAATTCAAGGCCTTCCATTCATTATAAAATAAATTCATTAATTATTGAATTTATTATAAGTGAAAAACATACATACATGGTGGTTAACATCTCAAGCCATGAGAAAATAGGTCGTTTAAAGTGGGAACAGAGAAAGGGGTGGAAGATGATAAGGAAAAAAACCCATGGATGGTTTTCACTATAGGATGAGGTCACAATTGACATGAGGAACCATTTAGATTAATTTATTCGATATCCTAGAGTCTTTACTGAAAGGGGTTTAGAGTATGGAATAATGGTGTATGATATAAAAGCAAAAAACATTCATTAGTGAACTAGACCACTTACCTTAGAGTAGTAGTGCTCCACTCGTCCATTTTCAATGATTGAAATGATCTAGAATTAGATATATTGAGGAAATCTCCAAATTCAATGAAATTAGGGTAAAATACATTAAACCCAAATAGAAAAATATAGGATAAGAGAAGCTAATAATGGAAATAATAGGATTGTAGATCTTACCTTAAGAAATCCAAATCTTCCAACGACACTTGATTTGGATTCCAAATTAGGGAGTTATCTCAGTCCATAACATAGGGGGAAGAAAAAACATTGAGATAGGAGAAGTGTTCCTCTAATAAAAATGAGAGGGAGATGGGAGGGATATAATTTTAGGTTCAATAAGGTAAAAAAGGAATTTAAACCATATATATAGGGCTACACGGTTGGCTAAATCATGTTCCAACTGTGAGAAAGGTCATAGTCCCAATGGTCTTCATCCTTACATCGTTGTGTACTTTGGGTACCATGGTTGTAAAAAAACCATGAATCTCCCCAGCACCCTACTATCTCACACCACATGTCTTAGGGAGACCGTTTAAGCTGGGCTACATGGTTTCTTCTAACCATGCAGTTCAGTTTGATTATACAAAAAACATGGCTCCGAGCTTCGAATAGGCCTCGGACACCCACATGACTTCCAATACATCCATGGGAATCATTATGAGGGACAAATAAAAGAATTAAAACTTAAAACATTAGATTTATTAAATGATATGATATTAGAACCTCCCATCCTTAAGACAACTTGTCCCTAAGTCTACCTTCCAAGGTTGGTAAAATGTTTTCTAAGAATAGTTCATGAATTGAACATGTACACCATCCTCCCACTCCCAAGTATCATCTTATATGTGTTTTTACTAATATAGTACCCATACAAGAGGAACTGACCTCCCTCAGAGAGCCTTCGTGCTCTGATCAATAGTATGTATTAGATGATCCTGAAAGGATGCATCTGCCTCTAGTTCTATATCCTCAGGGTCAAACGAATGAGATTCAGTTGGATGATAGTGTTGAAGTTGTGATATGTGGAAGATTTCATGTACTTCATGGTGACTCTGAGGTAATAGAAATTGATAGGCTACTGACCTAACTCTCTGTACTCTCTCAAAGGGCCCAATATACTGAGGTGATAAATTAGCTATCTTTGAAATTATCTATGAACCAAAATTGCTTATAACTGTAGAAAGACTTGATGTATCACTTAAAACTCTATATCAACATAAGAATTGTTCCTAGACTGATCTATAGACATATGGTTTTTAATCAGCTATACATTCTCTAATGTCTCATAAAATTAGATGAGGGCCCCAAAGATCTACCTCACCTTTATTATCACACCTGGGTTTCAATTTTTCATTTTTTCCATCCCGGGTCGAGGTTTAGGTGATTCCTTGTTTAAATGTTTGAGATTTATTGAGAAAAAAATGCATTTTTTTGGTTTTTCAGTGTCTGATGCATGGGAAGAGCATGGTTGGGAGACCATGGGGCTACACCCTGGTCACCTTGCGGCCTTCCTGGTGTGCAAGATTAATTAAAACGTTATGAATAATAAAATAAAGTTAAAATGAGTATTAAAATAAAATAGAAAAAAATAATAAAAAATAGAACTAAATGTTTTGATAATATTATCAATGAGATTTTTATTATTACTATTATTAATATTAATAATTAAGTTATTAAAAATCTTATTATCATTATTATTATTAAAATTATCATTATCATAATTATTATTAAAATTGAAATGAAAAATGTTATTATTTTTATCGTTATGTAATAAATAATTGATTAATAATGATTAATAATATTATAATTTTATTAAAATTATTAGTCTTTTTTATTGTTATTAATGTGAAATTTTGGTGGGTTTTAGGCTGGTAGGAAGGCACCACATAGTTGGTAGAGACTGTGTAGATAAACCAGGTCCATGTGTAGTAGCATTCAAATCAAACAGAAGATACTGCACGGTCGCTTGAGCTGTGCGTGAACCACGTGGTGGCGGTATTCAAATAAATAAAATATATTAAATAAAATTAGAAATAAACCCAAGACAAAGGTTATAAATAATTATAATATTCATAGTATAATTATTGTGAGTAATTATTTTTATAATTATTACGGGTAAACATTATAATTTCTATGAATGTAAATAATTATTATTACTAATAAAGTCACTAGTTATTATTATTTTTATTATTATTATTATTATTGTTTTTATATTATTATGATTATTTGTATTACTATTATTATTAAAATTATCATTCATATAATTTTTATTTAAATTAAGTGAAGGTTTTTATTAATTTTAGAATTATGTGATTGCTATTATTATCATTATTAATATAATTATCTTGGTTATATTATTATTATTATTATTATTATTATTACCATTAATAATAAAATTAAAATGAATTGGTTATTTTTAGGATGTTTTTTTAAAGATAAGTGGAACCCTAATCTACGCTACCCTCCCCCTCTATGTCACGCGCAACCCAACCCTTCCCCCGGTGTGCTCTCCCTATCCTGGACAGCTCCCACTCCGTGCCAAGTGCCACCTTCTCTCCTCACCAGCTCCTGTCCGGCTATCGCACACCCTCCTAGCCAGGCTGCGCACCTCTCTGGTGCCATTATAGTTTTCGTGTGCCTTCCTTTCCAGCGTTCATCTAGCCGCCTCTCCTTCAGCCATCCCCTCCCATCTGGCTAGCTTCCTCTTCGTCCAACCTACGACATCCCGTACACGTAGCCCTTCGATGAGCCCCCTTCTGTCAGTTGATTGTGGTGTGTCTTTTCTCCCTCGATCTCTCCTTTTTTAGGGTAGGATACTAACATAATGTTTTCAATCTTGATTCATAGGGTTGGATTCAGCTTCTTGTGTGTGCGATTAAGGTGTCATCGGTGTTTTTTCACCATATCTCGGATGTTTCTTCACTCTTGAGGTAGGAAAACATTGTATATTACCCTTTAAATTAAATTTTTATTGATTTCTTAATGTTTTCATCTCCTTTAATTTCTTAGTATGCGTTTATTGTCATTAAATTAATTATATCTTATGAAATTGGTTGTATTCCAAAAGTTTTGTGATGGTTTAGAAAAGTTGGAAAGGATTTTGCATGCCATGTGTTTTGAAGATGTCATGGTTCTCTCTTTTAAGTGAATGGTAGTTTTATATGTTATGGTTTGGTTTTTAAAAATGTATTAGAATCATTCAAAATGGTGATTTATGTTTTTAAAAGAGTTTAGCACATTATGTTCTTAATGGTATGCTCGTTTGTCCCTTGTAAGTGAGCATTTTAATTTCAAATGGTGGGTTGGATTAGTGAAATTTATTTCAAATGGTTTGTTTAAGGTTTTTCTAGTTGCAAAAGTGGGTTGTGTGTGGTTAATTATGAAGTAGATTGTTTGGGGGATATGTGGTAAGGCCTATTTGGAATCTCGAATTGGTTTCTTCGGAAAGAACCTCTAGTAAGGATCCATTTCTTAGTTGAATGATGAATGGGTGGGAATGTCCTTGACTTGGGACTCCACCTATGTGATTCTTGTTAAAGGAATGGGATGCTCCTTAATGAGTTTGGGGTGGTGCCAATTGTGGAATCATGTGGTAATATATATATATATATATATATATATATATATATATATGGGATTTGTTTCTTGCATTGTTTGTCACACCCCCTTACACACAGAGCTTGGTAACCTAGCATAGGAAAGAGGATTTCTTAGAACGTTTTCGGCACTATTATAGGTTATTTTACTAGCTAGTTTCTCATAGAAGGTGGTACTTGAGTTTATTAATATGGAATTGGGCCCCCTGACCAGTCTATGTAGGGAAAAGGTAGGGCATTACAGCTTTATGATGTCAATGAGTAGGTAATGGCTTTAGTATATGTCACATATATAGTATGTTCTGGTTATCCTATGAGTTCCTAGGTGCTCTCGTGTTTCTCTGACACTAGTATCATTATCCATTTCCTTCATTTTGCAATTGAGCTCCATTGTTCTTGTTTTTGGGTGTTCTTTTGGAAAATTTTAAATATATTGTTTTGCTAAAAAAAATTTAATAGAACATTGACAATGAACAAGTGTTTTCTCTATTTCTATTTATAATGAAAAATGAGAGTTTTCTTATTTTTTTACCCTTTTATCCCTCTCCCCTATGAACTTAACTTTCCTCCCTGAATGATTCTGGTATTAAATATGAGTGTAATTGGTTGTGATTTGTGTATTTTGAAATGTAATGTATAGAAAAACATAAGTTTATATTCGTATTTCAATCCAAAAAAAATCAATGTTGATTTATTAAATATATGAATTTTGTATAGAATTAGTCGGGCCTACCTACTGTGCTTTAATACTCATTCCTATAGTGTTTTCTTATTTTAAGTTTCTCTTGTAGGTTCTTGTTTTGGTTCAGTCGCCTCGGGCGATGGTTGGTGATTGGTTGGAGAGTGACCATTGGGGTCACATGGAGTTATCATTTGGTGTTAGGTTCAGCTTGGTTATTCTGGTTTTAGTTATTTTTTAGGTTTTTTTATCTTTTGTTTAATTAAATGATGTAAGATATGGAATTCATTGTGAGTTTGGGTTGTTATTTTTTTAATTCTACAGTATTTGTTTATTTTTTTGGGTGAAATAATTTTCATTGCATCTAGTGATTCACATGGTGCTTGTCACCATCCTAGGAGGATCGGGAATTCCCCTCAAGTCATTCTATAAAATTTCTAGGGTGACTGATTTGGGGTCGACCCAAGTTGGTTCATGACAAAATTGTATCAGAGAATGTAGGCTCTTAAGTGGACCTTGATTTTTAGAGAACCCATCATTATATGGGGTCTCAAGTAGAGGGAGTAGGAATGTCAAGGATTTAGTTGCCGGAATGAGAAGGACATCATGAACCCCAGCTCATTCCAAACATTTGGTAACCATGGGATTTCTAGGTTGTTGGTGCCTGGGGTTCTTATGGATTGTTTGGTATTGGGAAATGAAAGGGAGATTGGGAAAGTGGCATCCATGATCTCGAAGGGCCTAGAAATCCATGTGGAGCCAGTTGCATTTTCTTATAATGCTCCTTGTAGTGGTATTGTGATTTCTATATGGTTTCCAACCATATATATGATTCACCAACCGACACTAGTTTCCTCCTTGTGGATCGTTTGGGGTTTCATTAATCCTAAATAATTACTTTGTAATGTTTTGGTTTTGAATTGTGAAAAGTTGAATTTAAAATGGTAATGACGTTGTTTGATCATGCTCCGTGCTTATTTTTTTCTTATTTTCCACCACCACCCCCCCCCCCCCAAGACTCAATAGACACCTAGGGTGAAGCTTAGGGTGGGGAAAATTTAGAAAAAACTCCATTTGATCAACCCATAGACTATGTCTTGGAGTTTATGAAGTCGAACCCTCCTCTATTTTATGGTAATGATGATCCTCTTAAGGAGGAGGAATGGATATAGATGATTGAGAGGGAATTTAGATTCCACATTTTACCTATGAAATTAAAGGTAATGTTTTCTATGTTTAAACGTGAAGGTTCAAACTAGAAAAGGTAGAAGTTATTGTTTCGAAGAAAGCCTTTGGAAGATCTTACTTAGGAGTTCATTAAATCATCCTTCATCCAATAGTATTTCTCTGAGATGATGAAGCTAAGAAATAGGATGGAGTAGTGCGGTCTTCAACAAGGTGTTAGATCGGTGCTAGAATTCCATCGAATCTTCTTAGACATGGTTCTATATAAACCCTGGTATATTGACAACGATCCCATGAAGGCTTGATATTTTGAGTTGGGGCTTCATCCTGGACTACAATAGAATGTGGAAGAACTCAACCTAACCACCCTCTCCAACGTGGTGAGACAAGCCCTTCATTCCAAAGATGAGTTAGGAGGAGGACTTGGGATGGAGGATCCTCATATTATTATATAAAGTGTTGAAGAGGATGTTGGAAAGAAGAATGGGAAGAGGTTTGATGCTGGCGATATGGGTAGAGGAATTATGAAACCTCCAAGCCTCTAGACAAAGTATTCAGAGCACAATGCCATGATCTGTCTTCTGTGAGGTAATAAGGGTTACAAAAAGTCGTCTTTCTCAGGTGCTCCAAGAACCTGCCACACCTGTGGACACCTGGGTCACCTGCAGCAGTTCTATTGAGGTGTTTCCAAGAAGTGTCATGAAGCTAGACCCAACTCTTCGAATGTCACACTAGCTTAATCATATGAGTAGGACAATATTTGTGATCAGTTTGGGATATTCTTTCTATAATGTTTCTTGGATGTAATATTCATACCCAGTGGAATTTGTGGTGTTTCATTCCATTTAGTTTTTATAATGGTAATTGTGGAACCATTTTTGAACTCCTATTTCTATGAAAGTGTGTTTTGTAAATTTTTTGATCTGTGATATTTGTTTGGGGGTTTCCCAATCCTAATTGTGATGCAACAGATGATTCAGATATTAGATCTCCAGCCTTAGGCCTTAGAGTGAAGTTGGTGCATATTCAGTAGAACCCTAGCGGTGTAGAAAGGTCATGGTTTTATTTATGTCTTTAGTGTAACATGGTTTGTGTTTTTCTAAGGTGTTATGTTGTTGGAATGTGTCAGGTGGGGTTTTTTGGTCCATTAATTGGGCTCCTCTCCTCCCCTCACCTTGAGGTGGGGGTTTTTGGTTAGTGCGGGGAAGTCCCAAATTCTTTTTTTTGGGAAGCTATTAGGGTAGGGAGAACCATCACAGATCTCATTGAACTCAGTGTTATCCTGGTTCTTATGGTGGGGAGTCCGTTTGGGCCACCCAATGTCAGTATTACAGTTTCATTTTTGGTAGCAATTTGGTGTTGTGTGGTCTCATACGAAACCACCTAGTTTTATGTCTTTCTTTGAGTAAATGTTGGTATGGGTGTGTTTCCATTGTTTTTGTCAGAGTAAGGTCATAATGGTTTTCACCAGATGTGGTTTGATTTCATTTGGATGTTTTGGGTAAAGGGTTGAGTTTCATTTGATAATGGTTATGGAATTCATATTTTAAGGTTTTATTGTGCTTATTGAAGTTATGTGTCTATCAGACTAATCAACTAGAGGCATATACACTTTTGGGGGGTATTTAACACTTAGTGGGTAGTCTGTTTCGATCTCTTGAGTTCCCTTATTAGCATTTCTATCATTGGTGGTGTTTGGTGATCTCTTTGTTTATGGATATTTTGGGATCTCTATAATCTATGAAATAGTATTACTTGTTTTTTTGTGTTTTCCCATGTTGTGGATTTCTGGGGTAGAAATCATTATGGTGGGGAGAATTGTCACACTTGGGTTACAATTTTTCATTGGTTCTGGCTTCGGTTGGGGTCGAGGTGAGTCCCTGTTTAAATTTTTTAGTTTTATTGATAAAAATGAATTTTTTGGGTTTGGAGGAATCTAAAACATGGGCAGAGCATGGTTAGGAGAATGTGAAACTATGCCACGGTCACTCTGTGGCCTGCCCAATATGAAGGATGAATTAAAAAGTTAAATGAATAATAAAATGAAGTTAAAATGAGTGTTAAAACAAAATAAGGAAAAAATAAAAAAAATAAAACTAAAGATATTGATAATATTATCAATGGGATTATTATTATTATCATTATCAATATTAATAATTATGTTATTAAAATACTTATTATCAGTATTATCATTAAACATATCATTATCATAATTATTATTAAAAATGAAATGAACATTGTTATTATTTTTATCATTATGTTATAATTAATTGATTAATTTTCATTACTATAATTTTTATAAAAAATATTAGTATTATTTATTATTATTATTATTAATGAGAAATTGTGGTGGGTTTTAGGATGGTGCGTGGGCATCGCACGGTTGGTGAGGACAATGCAGACTACCCGATTACTGGTGTCGTAGCTTCTGCATCTGACAAAAGCAACCGCACGGTCTGCACATGGTCGCCAAAGTTGTGCACAAACCAGACAGTTCTAGTATTCAAATAATAGAATAAATTAAATAAAATGAGAAATAAAACTACTAAAAAGGATATTAATAATTATAATATACATAGTATAATTATTATGAGTAATTATCATTATAATTATTATGGGTAAACAATATAATTTCTATAAATTCCAATAATTATTATTATCAAGAAGGTTTCTAGTTATTATTATTATTATTTTAGTTATATTATTATGATTATTGTTATCACTATTATTATTAAAATTATCATTAAACTAATTTTTCTTTAAATTAAGTGAAGGTTTTTATTAAGTTTAACATTAAGTGATTATTATTATTATCATTATTATTATAATTATCTTGGTTATATTATTATTATTATTATTATTATTATTATCACTATTATGATTATTATTAATGTGATTAGGTTATTTTTAGGGTGTTTTTTAAGCAGAATTGAATCCCAAATCCACGATACCCTCCTCCCACTCTATGTTATGCACGGCCCAACCCGACCCTATGGTGCGTTCTCCCTCTCCTTGCCTAGCATTGCCTTCCCTCTTTGTCGGCTATTTTCCGGCCACTGTGCACCCCCTTAGTAGGGCCTCACCCCTCACCGATGCTCGTTCGGCCATCGTGCACCCTCCCAGTTGGTCTGTGCTCTTAGATGGTGTATGTATGCACATCGCCCATTCAGCCGACCTCTCCCATCCCACCAGCTTCCTCTACGATCGACCCATGACCTCTGGTGCATGCAGTCCCTCCAGCAGGCCCCCTTCCGTCACTTGATTATAGTGAGTGTTTTCTCCCTCGATATCTCCTTTTTTGGTTTGAATCATAATACATTGTGTCTAATCATGATGTGTAGGGTTGAATTCAGCTTCATGTGGATGCGATTGAGGTGACATCGGTGTTTCACACTAGATCCCGAAAGTTTCACCACTCTTGAAGTAGGATCACATTTCATATTACCCTTTAAATTATATTTTCATTAATTTCTTGATGTCTACACCACTTTTAATTGTTAAGTATGATTTTATTATTGTTAAATTAATTATATCTTGTGAAATTTGTTGGCTTCCCCTAGTTTTTGATGGTTTGGAATAGTTTTAAAGGATTTTTCTGGCCATGTGTTTTGAAAATTTCTTCATTAGCTCTTTTAAGTGAATCGTAATTTTCAAAGGTGTGGTTTAGTTTTTATAAATGTATAGTCATTGTTCAAAAAATTTATTTGAGTTTTTAAATGAGTTTATCATGTTATGTGGAAAATATTTTTCCCCTATGGCCCTTATATGTGTGCTTTTCAATTTGAAATGGTGTGTCGGATTAGTGAAATGGATTTCAAAAGGTGTGTTTAAGGTTTGTTTGGTTGCAAAAGTTGTTTTTGTGTGGTTAATTATGAAATAGATTGTTTGTTGGAAATGAGGTAAGGCCCATTTGGAATCTAAAATTTGTTTCTTTAGAAAATCCCTCTAGGAAAAAACCATTGCCTAGTTAGATGATGAATGGGTGGTAATGTCCTCATCTTGGGACTCCACCCACGTAATTCTTGTTTAAGGCATGTGATTTTTCTTAAGGAGTTCAAGTGGTGCCTATTATAGAATTTTGTGGCAATATATAAATGTGACTTGTTGATTTAATTGTTTGGAACGCCCCCTTAAAAACATAGCATGGAAACCTAGCATAGCAAAGAGGATTTCTATGAATGTTGGTTTCACTAGTATAGGTTATTGTACTAGATAGTGGCCCATAGCAGGTGGTGCATGGGTTTATTGCTATGGGATCAGACCACTCAACTAGGCTAGGTAGGGTGATGGTCGGGCATTAGGGATTTATGAAGTTATTGAATATGGAATGCCTTTATGATGAGTCACATGTACAGTATGTTTTGGTTCTCCTTTGAGTTCCTAGGTGTTCTCATGTTTCTCCAACACTAGTATCGATATCCATTTCCCTTGTTGTGTAATTGTACTACCTTGTTCTTAGTTTTTGGTATTATTTTGGAAAATTATGAATTTTTATCTTTTCTAAAAATATTTTAAGAGAAATTTGATAATAAACAAGTTGTTTCCCTATTTCACTTTATAATGAAAAAAAGAGTTTTCTTATTTGGTCCCCTTTTATCCCTCTCCCCAATGAACTTATCTTTCCTCCATGAATGATCTTGTTTTTAAATGCGAGGGAAATTGGTTGGGAATTTTTTATTTTGAAATGTAATGTATGGAAAAATGTATGTTTATAGTCGTATTTTGTACCAAAAATCAATTTTGTTTTATTAAAGGTATATAAATTGGGTATATAATAAGTTAGGCCTACCTACTAATTTTTAATAATCATGCCTATAGTGTTTTCTTGTTTTTTTTCTCTTGTAGGTTCTTATTTTGTTTCAGTCAACTTGTGTGATGGTTGGTTTTGGCTTTGGGATTGACCCTCAGGGTCACATGCATGTCCTATTTGGTGTTAGGTTTTTCGTGGCTGTTTTGGTTTTATTTATAGTTTAGGTTTGTTGTCTCTTTATTTTTAAATTAAACGATTTAAGATATGGAATTTATTTTGAGTTCATGGTGTTCTTTTATATATTCTGCAGGACTTGTTTATTTTATTGGGAAAATTTTTTCCCATTACCTCTAGTGATGCCCTTGGGGCTTGTTGGCTGCCTGAGAGGATCAAGAATGCCTCTCAGGTCATGCCAAGAATTGGATCGGATGACTAGTATAGGGTCGACCCGAGTTGGTTTGGCACTCGATCAGGCTCCTCATGCACTAAATATTCTTATGGATAGGCCTACCACCCTGGTGAAACACCACATTAATTTTGGTTTGTGTCACCTAGTTGGCACAACCCCCACATGTTCTCCCGAAATTGTGCTTCCTACTACAAGATGAACTATTTCCTTACCTCAAAACTGAATTTTCCTGGATAACATTTCCGATTTCTCTATGATTCTATTCTTTAATAAGGTCATGGATGACTATATAGGTTATGGTATTCAACCTAAATTCACTCAACAAGGATCGGATAGTATATATAATCCCATCCTCAAGACACTTCGCAAATATCAACTCGTCACTCATCAAATTCAGAGTGAAACACTGGTGTTCAGTGAAGTGAGTAGAATACTTGAGAAATATTATTATGCACTGCTGAAGATGAATTAACTCCTTGGAATGGCCCACTCTTAGATTATATAGTAAAAAAGTGATCGTATATGTATTTTTATAATTCTTCCCAGACCATACCATGATGACGCACATCCTAAGTGACGATGTCCCTCTAACGCTTTGGTTGAATCATGCAACATGTTGGTAGCGAGTGTGACCCTCTGCTCTAGAGGCATCTCTATATGGTTTAAGATCGATACCATTACATCTAACCATGACTAAAAAACCTGATTTCTTCCATCCTTTGAAAAGTTGAGTGGATACTGCTACTTGGAAACCCAATTTAGCTCTGTCATAGTAGGGGGAGGCTAGGGAGAACCCTGTACAAACTATATAAATCAGAAGAAAATATAACAGAACTAAGTGTCAATACCCAATGTAATATTAGTAGATGGTTTATCAAGGGGCATAATAGGAGGTACCATGGGTTTCTTTGGTCCCACCACCTCTAGTGTATTCTCATCGCCACTTTGTTGGCAAACAACATGAGGATTTCATGGTGGCATGGATCACAATTTTCCAAGTGCACTCCAGATATAAGATTTAAAAGCTTATATATAAATAGATAAAAAGAAAAGGACAAGATCAAGGCTTTACTATAGTAGGTAACACCTCTCTTCCAACTTCAAAATCTAGGACTATGTGGTAAAAAAGGTAATATAATAATCAAGAGACATATCTTACTTCCCACTACTATGTTGGATCTAGTTCAAGGTCTCATATCACACATTTAAGATGACCATTTCAATTTAAAGGTTATATTCATCTTAATTCTATATTCACTTATGTATTTAAATCACTTGAAATGGATAAATTAAATGGATCGATGTTTCAAATGTATATGGGCCCATACACCTTATAAATTGGAATATAGAATAAACTTAGTCCAAATCACAACACATTTTAGCCCATGCGGCCAATGGTCTAGGGGTCAATGTGCCACAACTCACTGCTTAAGTTGTATTCTTAAACCTATGTAGAAAATTTCTAGTTGGTTAAGGAATTCACATTAAGTTCCAATCATTTTTATCAGTACTTTAGGTAATGTCATCAAATTTACATATATAATCAAGGAACTAATAATATGAAATAGAAAATGATGATGGAAAGTAAATATGGAATGGAATATTTCATGAATTTTTTTCCTATGGTACCTAGTATGATTATTTCTTTGATATTCTATCATTTCTTCAGGCTTGGGTAAGAATGTCAATAATAGAAATATCAACAGTACAAACTGCACAAAACAAGCACATCACCAAATAGTGAAATCTAATAAACTATGACTAGCTTAAGATAATACTGCATTTACCCAGCCTATGTAATTTGGGTTTCCCTAGTACATCGGTTAGTTACTCCTAGTAATAGGATCAATACCAAATTCTACTATCCTAATCTCTTATCTAAGCTCAAACAGTAAGAAAAAAAGGGAAAATTCTCTAATACCTCTTTCTAGCATCTTACCCTAATGCCACTCATTGGTGCCCCGAGACGGTGGGTCACAAGCCATCAAGTCTGTCTCCCCATTTTCCAGAGGCTTCCAACTAGTAGAGAGTGCCTAGGGTGTGTCCTTGGGGACACTATTCTCTCATAGATCATAGTGGACCACAATGGTATATAATAGATAGAAAATATCATAAAGATGCACAATATCATAGGGCCAGTAACCCACTATAGAAGAAGTTGTAGTAATAGGCTAAAATGAGAAGAATAATAATAAAAAATAATCATAAATAAATAAACAACTAGTATAATCTTTACTAAAATAGATACAAAAAGTAATGGTCATTATATCATGTAACTATAAAAAATTAGTTAATGGGGAATATGGGTTATAAGAATATACCGAATGCTATCAAAAATATAAAAAAACAAAAATTAGCTACTACAAACAACATGAGCATAGGATTTGTCCCTTGGTCACGTATTCCATTCTAGGAAAGTAAATTGAGCATCAAAAATAGGTCACTTGCCTTTATCTAAACCTACAAAAAAATAAGTCTGTTTGGATACCAAGGTAGTCCCAAGAAGGGTGTGAGATATAATCCTAATAGGCTACCACTGATGATATATAGTTTCATATATCCCATGAATTATAAAGTGAATTGTGTTCCAATATTGGTGAGTCCAAGGAAATAATCAATTAATTAATAACACTTTGGTCTGGGTTCCTCAATGGACACTTGACTGATACCTCCTACTTCGACCTATGATGAGAGTCTAAACCAAGGTACGTTTATAGAGGTGATATAACGTGAACATGGGTAATCATATATTTGATATCAAGGTTGGACTAGCCCCAATATTTTGATTCGTCTTAGAGGACGTATCCCTTGTACATCAATTGTGAATGATCGTAATTTAATAAAAAAAATAATATTACATAATCCATATAAGAAATTTATAAAATCTTGTGAGTTAATCATGAGCCTATCATAGGCAATCTATAAAGGAGTATGATGGGTTCTTATAAGATCTTGTGATATAACCAATACCACATAGTAATTCCAAGGTGACCCATAATAGCATCCCTCGTATCAATATTATCATGGTAACCTCTAAACCAATCCTAGGTATCTCATGTTAGGGACTGAAGATCACCTTAAGCATAGAATAGCCATATTTCCAATGATCCCATCCACAGTTTCTCCCCTGGATAACCATTGTCACTCATTAGTATAAAATAAACCGCCTAGGGAGCTCATACAAGGAAAACTAAGGGTTGATCCCAATTCATCAAGTAGATCCATTTCCAGACACATTTATTTCATACACATCATCCTTAAAACGGGGCTCGTGTTCAGTCTTATCCCATAAGTAGATAATCCATAGCATTTACAATCATACATCATCATCGTCATCAATGTATTTCAATATCACCATCAAAACAAGGTATCCATTCATTTTATTCAAACCCATCAATCATGGATCAATGAAATAAGTAGAAGGTTCTAAGAAATAATCATAAGGCCTATGGAACATTCCAGGTAATAAGAAATAATCTTGGTAAATAGGGCATAAAGAATAAGTAAAAGTAAAATGAAGTAAGCAAGTCATAAAGCACAGGGAACATGTTATAAGACTAAGCATAAATCGTAAGGCATTTAATTTTTTTGTTCAACCAATTTAACCTAATTCATTTCATTCAAGGATTTAAACCATTCCATGAATTATAGACATTAATAAAAAAAGGCTCAATTCATTAACTACCATTCATATTAAGTCAATTCACTTATTATGAAATTTATTAAAAGTGCAATACACATATGCTCATGGTCATTAACATCTCAATGAATGGTAAAATAGATCATTCAATGTGGTTACACCCAAAGGGATTCCCAACAACAATGAATACAACCCAATGATGGTTTTCTCTATAGACAAAGGTCTCAACTAACATAATAAATGATTTAGATTAATTTATTTAACATCCTATATGCATCATCGGATAGGGTCTGGCATGTGGAAAAATGACACATGATATAAAAGAAACAAACTTGCAGGAAAGAATTAGACCACGTACCTTAGAGTTATAAAACTTCACTCATCCATTTTTAAAACATGAAATGATATAGAATAGAATATATAAAAGAAATAGTCAAATTCCTTAAAAATATGGGGAAAGGTCACACATAAATAGCGCAATAGAGGATAAAATCAACGTAGAACGAAATGAAGATAATTTTATATCTTACCTTAATATATCCAATGATTTCAATGGAACTTGATTTCAAGTCTTAATTAAGAAGTTATCTCAATACCTAACTTATGAGAAGGATATCTCAAGGAAGGTGGAGGAGAAGTGTATCTCCACTACAAATGAGAGGGATAGAAGAGGGTTATAATTTTAGGTTCATTAAGCGAACAAATGGAATTTCACCCACACAGATAGGGGTATAGGTTTTGGATGCATGGTTGGCCAACCTATGCACAAACCATGTGAAATTACACTATCCCGAATGTTTTAATCCTCATATGGACATGTTTTTAGGGTCACACGATTTTAAAAAAAACATGCGGGTTAGGAAAAATGGTTTCTACTTACCATACAGCTCAGTTTGATTTTTGAAAACACGGGGATCTGGGATCTAAACAAGACCTAGACACCATCATGGCCTCTAATACATCCATGGTGAACAATATAAGGTCCATACTAATGAATTAAAACCAAAAAACAATGTCATATACCTTTGATAAAATTTGGGACGTTACACTCTCCATGAGGTCTGGTGGGTTTCTGGAGTCTAATGTGGGAATATGCATGGCTTTGAGTGTCCACCATTAGGGAATATATAAGTTATATAAGGTATTATATAGTTATATTCTACCTATTTGTTTGATATTTTTTTATTTAGGCACTATTAAATCCTTCATTACACCCACCCTATTCAATTATTTCGGAATTGTGATGGAGAGGCTTCCAATTCCATTTGTATTGGCTATGATAATTGAAGGTTGAGCTACCATTTTTGATGTGTATAGAGTTTTTTAGATGATTCTAGACAAACATACCTCATGAAGTGATTTTCTATGATTTTGGATATATCCTTAAAATATCATCTTCTATATATATTGGTAGTATTCAATGTATTCTATTTTTTATAGTTTTAGAGGTGATTTATTTTCTTTATTATTAATTAATAAAATTTTGCGTTTATTGAAAACCAAGATCATTGAATGAGTTTAAGGTGTGATGAGTTCTTATGTTCATTAATAATCAAGATGATGTTTATTTCAGTATAGTAATAGCTAGTTGTGTTACCTAGAGTATTGGAAGATTTCCCTAATTTCATTTCTGAAGATCTTACATTGCTACCCCCTTGACGTGAGATTATGTTTTGAATATATTTTCAACCGAGTGTCTCTATGGTATGGATGTCCCCGTATAGGATCAAACCTTTTGGACTATGGTAGTTGTTGATTCAAGTTAATCATCTTCAATAGAGATGATTTATTTATCCTAGTGCATCTCTATAGGGTGGTATGATCAAATTTTTGATAAATCAAAGAGAATTATGTGTTCATGTATTTATTACCATCACTTTTATTAGGTGATAGTGAAGAACCACTATCCCCTTCAGTGGATTGAAGATCTATTTGACCAACTGAAGGGGGACATCTTGTTCTTTCATATATATTTTTGATCAAAATGTCATCATATATGGGTAATGCATGAGGTTGTTCTGAATAATTCCTTCAAATATCGATATATGAATTATTATTTCATTGTGATTTCATTTGATATAATTAACTCTACATTTGTGTTTATAGGACTGATGACTTTTGTGTTTTGTTAATTTATGGATCAATTTATAGTGGTTTTTATTAATGATGTCATTGTGTATTATGAGTCATTGTAGGATAATTTTGGGAATCTACAATCTATTTTTGAGATTCCTTCAGAGCCATAAACTATTTGGGAAGATATTAAAGTGTCTGTTTAGGGTTCATGATATCGATTTATTAATACATTTCATATCTCATGATGGAGTAGTCATAGATCCCTTAATGTCTATGGATTTTTTCCCTAGGTAGCCCCCAATAATTTTGTCAAGTTGTGTAGTTTCATTGGAATTTCTAGTTATTATTGGATTTTTTTACCCAATTTCTATTAGATTATGACTCAAATGAATGATTTAACCAAAAAGGATCATGTTTTCATGTGGACTAGTTAGTGATAGTAAACTTTTGATTGTTTAAAAGAAAATAAGATCAATGATGTTGTTCATTGTTTAATATAGAAAATGTTATGTTTATGTTTTATTATGACACATAATGTCTTATGTTGGATTGTGTCTTGATGTATTATACATTTGGTATCCCCTATAGGTATCAGTAGTCATGGCCACATAAACATAACTACACTACCCATGATCTTAAGCTTTCTGTGTTTTTTTCCCTAGTGTTATGGAAACATTATCTCTTTAGTGAGTGCTTGTTGGTCCTCATAGGTCTAAATTTATTGTGTAATGTCTTTTCCCAACTTGATTTAAATTTTTTTTAATGATAGTGGATAGATTTTTTATATGATTATGACATTTAGGTTTCTAATACCTAGGTAAAGGAAATGTTGTGTTTGACGATTTGAGTAGGAATTCATGTGGTGATGTTCTGTGTGATTCAGGTGATACTTGTTTATTAATGAAGGATCTATTTGGTATTTACCTCGATATGGGGGAATTCAATGGTAGAGGATGCCTTTATCAAATTATGGTGTAGTTATATTTGTCATAATAAGTGAATAAATCTTATATGGTGGATTCCAAGGTGGAATTTGGGTGATATAAATTTCTTTATGGTTGTACTACTAAGAGGTGGTCTAACGATAGATAGAATTGGTTTTTGTTCTAGGGGAGTCTCTCAATTCCTTTGTTCATGTGTGATGTGGTTCCCTTTGATTTCTATAGTTTACATTTTGTGGTGCATCTTGGTGTTGATAATACTTATTGGTCTCTAAGAGTTTTTGTTTTAGTTGTATGGGATGAAGATATATATTCCAATGTTTGTATTCCTGTGTTTAGTTTTCCAGTGGTTGAATACTAAGAATAGTGTTCATAGTGGGTTACTTCTTCAAGATAATGTTCCCCAGAAAAAGTGGGAGGATATCTCAATGGACTTCATAAATATTTTAAATTGGGATCAGGGTAGATGTGGTGTGATTTGGGTCACCATAGACAACATGATGAAGTCTTCCATCTTCATATTGATTAATGAGTTGAGATCAATGGTTGTTTTGTAAAGTGAGAATCTAGAGGAGGTGGGGAGGTTTTATAGGGTTTCAAATATGATCATATCCAATTGTGATCCATTAAAGACATCCATATTATGGAGAGAACTTCAGTATTATTTTTCTCTTAGTTTTCCTTGATCATTACTTTTTATCTACAAGTGGATAGTCAGAAATATCTAAAATTACAGACATCGGAGTATATGTTGCACATATAAATTATGAACTTTATAAGTATATGGATGAGTTTCCTACCCTTGTTGAAGTTTTATTATAATATTATATATCAATATACTATTATTATGGTCCAATTGGAAGTATTGTATGACAAATTGTATAGATCTATGTTGTGTGGTACTGATACTGGAGAGTCGGTTATTCTTTAACTAAAATTGGTATAGAGTAAAAAAGAAAAGTTATAGGTGATTCACATGAATATGAAGGATTAATATGATTTTTATAAGTCACATGATCATAGGAGGAGGCCTATAGAGTTTTATATTAGACTTCATGTATTCTTGAAGGTTTATCCAAATCATGGGTATGGATTTTTTAGTTCTGGGAGTGATATTTCTCCCTAATTCCATGGGCCTTTCAATGTGTTGTCACATGTTGGGGTTTTTGTGTAATGGTTAGAACTTCCCATGTATATGAATCTAAAACATTTCATCTTCCATGTGTCGCAACTTCATTGATATCTTCATGATGGTTCCCATTTCATTTTCTAGGGTGAGATATAATTTGAAGATGGTGCAACCTTCATAGAGTATCCTATTGAGATTTAGCATCATTATGATAATTTGTTTTGTTAGTATTTTATTCCATTATTTCATGTCCACTTATGTAATAGTGGATTAGTAGAGTTTTCTTGGGAACATGAGATAAAAATTCATGCTAAATATCCTGATTGTTTTTTTAGATATTCATTGAGATGTTATGTATAACCTCTATTAACTTATGATATTATTTATGATGTGGTTTGTTATGTTCCATGTTCTTATAATATATTGGTAGTGTTCGTATCATAGATATATCCTTGAATGGTAAATCATTGTGTAATAATGTTTCTCTATTTCTTTTCTTCTCAGGTTTTTGTTTCAATTATTTCGGGAAATAATTGTTTGATAAGAATATGATATACGGTTTTGGTTCCTCCAAAACCCTTTTTATTTGGGGTGATTGGAGTTCTTTGTAAAATTATGGATGAGTAAAAGTTCTACTGATCTAAAATTTCAATTTTTGTTCAAGGATTATATCTTGATTGGATAGGTGATGTCATTGTGTAGTCTCGGACATGAACCATAAGGCATGGCCAACTCCCTACATCATGGATTCTTGGGATGAAGGATGTGCAAACTATGTTGTTTTAATGGTTTCTACAATGTGGTGCTTTGGGTACTGTCATGGTACTCATAGGTTTAGGATCCTTTTCTTTAACTCCATGGTGAAAACTGAAGCATCGGCTTGGATCTATGGAATATATACTTGGTTTTTGGGTTCATATCTATGTTCTTTAAAGGGGAATAATAGCGTAGGGTGAGTTTTATGTCATGGTGTATAGGGAATCAAATTATTTGGATCTTTCAAATTAAAACCCCTTGTAAAATGTCATATTACATATATTGTGGTCTTTTCCTTGGTTTATAATATCATATTTTACAATGTATTAAAAAAATGGTAATACATAGGCATTTTTTCCATGTATGTAAAACGTAATCATTGATTGGGATCATTTTAGAGGGGCCACCCATTATATATCATGGTTTGGGTGAAATACCTAACCATTTTGGCATAGTGAGGTGTGTTGTGTCATGGTCTTATGTTTTATATATCCTATATAAATTCACAAGTCAATTTAAATTACTTCTATTTCATCCATATTCCTTCAAACCCTATGCAACTATAGGATATCATCATAGAACTTAATTCCCCTTTTTCTTGGCATTAGCCCCTAGTGTCTAGAGATCATTTTACATGTGATATGAGGTGAGTTTTCATCTTCTTTGTTTGTTATTCTCTCTCTCATTCTATCCTTCAATTATATAGTGTTTATTCTTTAAATTTTCATAGGGTTTTCTATAGATGATTGATGGAATATTTTAATGTGGATGAAATAATTAAGGATTATGGGTTCCTCATAGGATATGTGATTATAGATCTATGGTTATTCTTCTATTCATGATCATAGAAATTGAAGGACGCAAATCTAGGTAGGGGATTATTTTACTCTATCTATTTACATGTTGATGTGAGATAATCATGATTTAAATTCAATAGATTATTGGTTTAGATTAACCCTAATAAGGAAAATGATACCGTAATTAAGAAGAAAATAAATATGAAAGGGGTGTTGCGATCACATGTGATTTTTTCTACATTTGATGGAGACCTCTTAATACAAACTATATAGTGATACTTATTAATATATATATCTATTCCTTTTTATGATTGTTATTCTGAAATATTTTAAAAGCGTAAAGATGGTATGATGATGTACATGATGAATATGGAATGTGAATATTATTATTATTCTTCCTTGAAATCATATACGCATGAAAGTGTTTCATGAAACATGTATGTGGTTGATTATTAGATATTTTTAACAACTAATGTTACATTATTGTTAGGGAAACTTAATAATAATTTAATAGTTAATTCAATATGGTAATGGGTAATTAATAATTTTAAATTAAAGTGTTTAAGGATATTTAATGTGTGACCTTATTTTCTTTAGAGTGACGTCCTTAGTTCCTCCTTGAATATATGTGCTGAAAATATGGTTTTCATCAATATATATACCATATGATGGTATATCCCTTCTTCTGATATAATGAAACTATGTATGGTTGGGATATTTGGTAAAGAATTTTCTTTGATTAGATGGCATAGGTTGAGAGTGGGACTTTCCAATTTTATTGATTATAGTGAAAGGATTGATGATAGGTTATTTGGTTAGGTTTGAGAGTGGGGCTTGCCAGATTTTTTTTAGGGATGGTTTTCTGAATGATTGATTGGTGTGACCTCTGGCTACTAATTGTATGTTATCTTATACATAGAAAGTGCACCATTCCTCAAGGTATTTCAGGTTGGGTCCTAAAATTACTAGATTATGGAGTTGCTAATTATTTATTAATGAATTGATGTGAATGTGTGCTGATGATGATAAGGATTAGTTAATTGAAAATCATAGATTTGGTCTAGAAATGCTCTAAGAGCAAGGAATAGAAACCTTGAATTTAAATGAGGAATTATAAATCCCCTTTGGATTGTGATCAAATGAATTGATTAATATAGAAATTTATTATGGGGAAAATAAATGATGGGAAATTTATTAGTTACTAAATGGAATTAATTAATGTTGGGATTTGATGATTGTGTGATTTCTTGAAATCTATTTTTCTACACCTTAGATATGGAAGATATATTTCATGTGGGACAATAGCTACATTTAGAATATATGTGTAGGTAGTTTACCTTAGTTTGGTTGTGTGTGATATATTCATGATACATTATGATTTCATATACTTCACCACCTGTTTTAAGAAATCATCTCATGCCCAAATGTTTGGGGTTCCAGGTATTTTCCTCAAAATCTAGTTTGGAGAGGTAATGGATAGATAACAATTTACTCTTCCTCTCTCTCTGTCTCACACCCTTAAAATGTAGCGTGATGTGTAGGTGTATTTGGTTTCTGATGGATTAAGGTATAGGGTGTGTGTCTATATGGGAGATGATGTCTCTTAGTTTTTATATACAAGTGTTTGTAGGCCATAACATATAAATGTTATGGAACAAAAATGTATTACAACTATAGTGACTATGGTATCCTATAGTTTTACATGGAATTCTGTATTATACATAGGTTTTTGTGAATTTCATGCTTCTATTTTGTTATGATTGTGATGAGATACAGCTAAGATATGTGTTCATGGGGTATGATATGAGATGATGGTATGGTTTTTTCAAGATTTCATGGGGGAGGATGACTTATGGAAGGGATTATATCACAATATGTTTGGTACTAGTGTGTGAGAGCAACAAACCAATAGAAAATTAGATATAGGAAACTTTTTCTTTTGTATATTCCTTTGATATATATTGATTTACTTATTTTTGTTACTTTGTGAGAGATCCTTCTTGAATAATGGATATATGTTTACCTAATTAGGTAATTAATTGGTTTTCTCTATTTATTAACTCTATTTTTGTATGCTGCTTTCAAATTTTCATGGAAGGTTCTAGGGAGGATCCTGCTTATTATACTAATATGATCTCCCAATATATATATAAATTTCTTTCTGGTCCGTAATAGTTGAAAGGTGATCAAGTTGGGTGTTACTAGATCATTCAGTTATTTAGAACCTTTTGGAGTTCAGGGTGACTGGTTATTATTTTTTCCAGGTATTTTTAATTTTTTCCAACTTTTATGAAATTACATTAATGCAATCAGATAGTTTATTTATTATTTCTTATATAAATTTGATTGGTAGACATTATCTCTTATCTTTGATTATATATTGAGGATAATTCATCCCATTCATATACATATTTTATGATAGTCCCCCACCCATGACCAATTAGAGTTTGTGTAACACATCGATATTTTTAAAAATAAAGTTGTATTTTATAGTGTATGAGAAAAGAAACATCGATATTAAAAAATACACAACATATATTTATTTAAATTTAATCTCAATGATAACTTTTTGAATATTCAACCCCAAGCCTAAATAAACCATAATATGGTATAATGATATTTTCATTTCATGCATATATTTTATGGTATTTTTATGTATTGATTTCTATTTTTATATTATTCTGTCCATTTTGTGAATAGATTAACTTTTTTTATGTATTATGGTAGGATAATAAGAATCTTGGAAAAATGATCAAAAGGAGGTGAATTTTGGAGCTTAAAGACACTTTGTGCCATGAGATAAGCGACGCACCTTAACACTGGATTTTTTAGGATGATCATGGAGAACTTAGATGGCACAAAACTGAAGAAAAATGGAAAATGAGGATTATGGTGCAGAAAAATGACATTACATGTCATGTAAATAATTAAACATCATGAACTATTGAAATTCATCAAACATGGAAACATCGTGAAGTGAATAAATGTGAAAAGAAAATTTATATGCTCTTTAATAAATTGTACATCATTTATGTTTTTAGGATGAGATTTAAGTGCCCAAATTTAGAGTATCATTAACTTTTGAGAGATTATATGACATGGGACCCACCCCAGACCACCTTTGGACCAATTATTAAGGATATAAATTAATACTAGAGCCCATATGAAGCTAATAAATGGATTTATAACCCTATATTATTGGGGAGATATAGAGACCAAATCTTGGAACGAGAAGCTGCATTGTGTGCGCCCCTCCTTGAGTTCATCTCTATATACTTTATGATTTATTTTTATTTTATCCTTACATATATTCTCTCATCACTAAGATGTGGGGGTAAACCCACATTGTTCTAGGGTTATGTAAATTTAAGGGCGAAGGTGTTTTGGATTTATTTCATCTTATTTATTCATGTATTTGTTTGTTGCAATTCTTAAATCAACTTCCAATCCCTTTGTTTTTTATCATGATCATTGATATTTGAGATTAAAAGAAACTTTAAAATTACAAAATTAAAATTCCTAAATAATTCTTGACTATTTTAAACTTTAGGGGAAATCATATTTAAATACAGTATCGAAACAAACTTGATTTGTTGAAATCCCAAATTATCGGACCAAATAAATAAGGGTATTGCTAAATTCCGAAAGAGAAACCATGACCATTGGATCATCCTAATCTTGAATTAAAAACCAATAATGAATTAATAAACCTATTTTCTTAAATCCTATTTCACCCAAACCCTAAAATTACAAAACCCTGGCACTCTTTTCAAATTTGATCTCAACAATTCAATCTGCTTCACGTTTTTCATTCTCAAAATCAATCAAAAACCATCTTTTCTTACCTATTTATTAAAATTAATAAAATTAAATCTTATAAAAATATAATAAAACTAATTTCAACAAATTTTTGTATAAAAGTTAACCTTATTGTTTACTAATTTTAATAAATTATTTTCATTTGTTGAGTTTTTATAAATTTGTGTTTTGCATAGACTCATATAGAATTAATGGCACCCTTTGAGCCTATCATATACCATTATAATAAATCCATTAAATTTTATGGTATAAATAGTACTAAATAAATTATGAATATTATGGTTATATTTGGATTATAAATAAAATAGTAATCATTTAAAAGAAAAATAAATATTTTCTAAAAAAAAGTGTATTTTTTTAAGAAACGGTTTAGTCATATTTTACACACATAATTTAAAATTAATTTTTACAAATTTTAGAAAATTTATTTTAAAAAATGATCTTAATTTTTTAAATCAGAATATCAAAATTATCATAGGGTAAATTTTTTGGAATTTTCTTAATAGTTTTATTTTTATGAATAGTGAAAATACTGATTTTGTATCGAAAATTGAAATATAATTTAAATAGATTAAAACATTAAATTATATTTTAAATTATTTTCAAAGTAAAATTAGTTCAATTATTTTATATTTTAAATAATTTATTTCATTCCAAACAATTTTATATTTAATTTTGGTATTAAAACATTTAATACTTATGAGAATATTCTCTTTGGAAACCCACTTTTTCATCGTGTTTGTGGGTATAACATTAAATTAGATTATGCCACTTCTGTTAATTGAATTTAGAAAAATGGAACCCATATTTTGAATTAGTAAAATTTTTATTATCTAATAAGTTCAAATTAATTTTTTACCATTTTTAATTATAGAATAAGTAGAAATTAATTACCAAAGTTAAGGTAAAAACTAACTTACCAGGTTCTTAATCTAAAAAGATAATGGTTAAAATGGCCTACTAACTTGTATAAAACCCAATTTATATACATAATTCAAACATATACTCTATTAGGGTTGATAATTACACATTTTGGATGTTTTGTTATGATAAAAATGTTGGTTTATTGATTCATTTCAAATATTCCATGTGTACTATCTCCTCCACTTATAAAAAGCCACCCCATCTTATATCCTATTTGAACATCGAAATCCATTTATTTAAAAACAATAACTAACAAAATATCTTATATAATCCCATCACAATTCCCTAGAGACAATGTTTTATCATAAATCCAACCTGGGAACTCTTTTGGTCCAGGCATAAATAGTTTCTCGAAGAAGAGGTAACTTTCTAAAATGAGCATTTTAATTTTCACTATTATTCCACCACAATAAAATCTTAGTAAACCTTGATTATATAATAGAAATACAATCATAGAGGTAATTATATGTTATTATGTTATTGGAATGACTGATATCCATCTCCAATTCAATAAAATGGGAAATGAAACCATCGATCGTGTGTACGGTGGACTACCACCTCACAAACTTATGTAACTAGTTTTCCATCAAGACCTTCCAAGGATAGATATAATAATGGATTAAGCCAACATATATAATATTTATGATATTATTATACTTATATAATTATGATATCATATATATATTTATTTATTTACTTTCCATGTCATTTAAGTTTGGATAATGTTGCTCATGTGTACAGTGGACCACCGCCTCAAGAAACAATATAACTCATTTTTCATTTGCACTTTACATGGAATGTAATAAGGATAAATTTAGAAAATATATGTGATATATTTTACATTATATATATTCTATAAAATTAACATATTTTTAATAACCCATATCTTATTTTTAGGTACGAATCTTGCCTTCTGGTTGTTTTTGAGAAAAAGAGGAGTTTTTGAAATTTCAGGAGTTCACGCCCTGTACTTTAAGTACATGCCATGTACCAAGTTACTGCTAGTGACCGTGTTCTGGCCATGTAACGGCTGAGCACATGGTTGTGTGTGTTGACCTGGAGACCGCCTAAAGCGGAGGTCAAAAAATGAAAGTACACATCGTGTACTATTAAAATGCACGTTGTGTACTTTCTTTTTTCATTAAACGGACCGGGGTCACATCTGATGGACAGAACCATCTTCTTCTTCACACGTCTCATCTAGGAGAGACTTTATGGCCATGGATCTTCTTTGATCCTCCAACCTTCCATTTGTTCACGGAATTGACCTTTGTCTATTGTGTTGGAATCGCATCGGTGAGTTATCCCTTCTTCTTGAACATCATCTCCTAATTTCTCCTCTCTTGAGAGTTATCCTCGATTGAACATTTATTATATTTTTGTAGATATATAGTGTTCTAGGTCAACTCAAGGCCTAAGGTTCACATATATCGATATCATGATGCCAAGGTATGTGGTTGGTTCCTTTCCGTAGATAGTATTTGAGTTATAAGTGCAAAAGTGCCCAATACCCTTGATCGGGGTATTGCATGTTTATGGTTTTTAGCATTGTTATTTCCTGTTTTTCCTTATTTGTTCGGATAGAGGTTAATTATTTGTGAATATGGTTAATCTTTTCATTCTATGGATATTTTTCCCAGGTTTCTTGTTTTTACCATTTGGTTTAGCTTTTCTGTTAGGATGCCTTGTTTTCCATGCCTAGTACTGTAGGATGGAGTGATTATTATCTGACATGTTGTGTTTTGATGTAGACTATCTAGCCAAGTAGTTCTTGAGGTTTACTTTTTCTGCCATATATTGTGGTGCTATATTGAATTACACTAGGCTGTGAGAACCTGTTGTTGTAGACCATAGGGATAATGGACATTGAGGGCTTCCCTAGAGTGTATGTTTCACTGTTACATTGTGAGACCATAGAGGTATGGACGTTGAGTGCTCCCTCAGAGCATCTGTAGTTCCTCAGTGTGGGCCACAAGGGGAATTTGACCTTGAGTGCTTCCCTAGAGTGCCTATTAGTAACTAAAACGAGACTATAGGGGGAACTGATGGTGAGTGCTTCCTCAGAGAGTCTGTGTTAAAGCTGAACCATAGGGGTTTGACTATAATAACATCCCAGAGGGTTTCTTGTGTTGTTTTGGTTGAACCAGAGGGGTTAGACTATGAGAACTTCCCAGAGGGTTGCTTGTGTTGTTTTGGTTGAACTAGAGGGGTTAGGCTATGTGTACTTCCCATGGTGTTACGTATTTATGATTAGCTTCTTGCTTGATATATGAAATTGAAAGAGATTGAAACTGTAGGATTTATTACTTTGGAGTACTTCCTTGTCTACTGAATTCTTTTTCTTATTGCCTGCCATATATATTCACTGACTGTTAGGCGTTGATCATTGGTTGATTTTCTACTGGTATTAGTCTCACACTCTGTTTGGGTCATGCTTTTGGGCCCAAACAGATTATATTGTTGCAGGTCTAGAGAAGGGAAAGCTTCTACTTCAGGTAATTGATTACTGAGGAGTCGGAGAGCATGAGACCGAGCTGAGGCTTACAATGCTGTTGGAGTTTATATGTTTTCTTTTTTACTTTGGTTCATTACTGTATTCCATAATTGTGACTTGTTTGGTTTCTTTCCTAGACATATGTATCATGCATAATTTATATATGTGTTCTAGGGTCTATTATTTTAGTTTTCCATTGTTCACTTTTGGTATGGTATTATTACTATTTCTGTTATTTCTATCCATTTTGTCTCCACTGTGTTACTCTGAAAATAAAGGTATAGTTTCCCCACTATCACACACAAGACCCTCACTTCTTGTCAGTAGACTCTGGTGTTTGGGGAAATACGCTTGAGGCCATGTGACCAACCAGGTATGGGGCGCCTCTGGGTGGCTTCTGGAACTGGGACATTACAAAGTGCTATTAGAGGAATTCTTTTCTTTTTGACTTACTGTTTGGAACCTATAGCCAGGGATAATAATAAAATGTGTAATTTGTAATAAGTTCTGCCTAGGAGTATCTAAACTGTGCATATGGAAAATCCAATCTACCTCATTATTGTAATATTTCTGTTTTTTAAATTTTACAGTTGATTTGATTTCACTATTTTAGTATTTAAATATTTTGTGTTATTATCATTGAGATTATTAAGGTTCTATTTTTGTTGCAACCCAATGTGATGAGGGTATGCCATCTCATGCATCATATAGGCACTTTATTGAGATCATATGTCATGCATTCTTTCCATGCCATCTAGGTTGCATTAGCAATTGCAAGTTGTTGTGATAGATATTGAGTTAGATGTTCATGTTGTTGTGATAGATGCCTTGATAGAATACATTCTTTTGATAGGGTATTGAGTTGTGTAATGTTTCATTTAAAGGAATTCCAAACATTGTTTCTTGAGGTGTTATGGGCTCTCATGGACCGTAATTTGGTGGATCATTGCTTTGTTATGTTTATATATAACATGTATAAGATGCCAAGATTTGATTCATGGAGAGTATGGTCCCTCATAGATTGAAATTTGGCACTTTAATGTTCGTTTCAATGATTTTAAGGGTTCCCAAGTATTTTATGAGGATTTCTGTCTGAAAGAACCCAAAATGCACGGTGTGTAATGATTAATACACTCCATGTGTCCTTCTGTTCGAAAAGGAACTATTTTTCTAGAGTACATGTCGTGTACTGTATGTGCATGCCATGTAGTCTCTTACCATGTAACTGACTGTGTGGGAAAAGACACGAGGATGAGAAATATTTGGTGGGAAACACCATGTACTAGATGTACACGACGTGTTTCATAGACCTTGTATCCACCCGTGTGACTAATGGCACAGATTGATGAAAACTTAAATTGTACATGTTGTGTCAAGATTTAGCACACCGTGTAGTGTAACCTTTGTATCCTACCATGTAACTAACAACACGGGTCGGTGAGGTTTGTCTAGTACACGTCGTGTCTAGCACTAACACGCCGTGTAGTATTTTTCTAGGAGAACCATGTGGATTATCCGTGTAGAGGAACTCGGGCAAGGAAATATGATTCAAGTACACATTGTGAGATATGAGAACACGCCGTGTGTATAGGGTGTTACACGATATGGGTTGGAAAAACTACACGTCCATGTGAAGGCTTAAGGGAACACGCCATGTAGTCATTATAAACGTCATCTATCCATGTTTTTAAAAACATGAATTCTTTATTTCTCATATTCCCTTCTCACACTTCTAAGTTCCATCCCTTGTTAGTCTTGATCTAAGATGTGTGCTTGACCTTGCAGAGTCATGCCACTGAGACATGCTTCGGTTTTCCACCAGTTACAGTGTAGTGATCAAACAACAGATATGGCTGATTAGGGACTACCAGCAGATCCTCCAGTTGTGCCCATCTTGGAACCAGCCGTCATTTCGTACATAGGTTTTGACACACAGTTCCGAGAGGGCTTTATGAGGTTTATGCAGACCTTATGAGGAGTACTTCATCATGCCCCCTCTATGGCAGAATAGACATGGTTCTTTCAGTAGCAGCATCATCCCACTTTCTTAGGGGATGGAGGACCCCAAGCTATAGAGTCATGGCTAGAACCCATGTTGATGATCTTCGGGCATCTAGAGACACCTTTATAGAGAAGGGTGAAGCTTGATATGTATATTCTTCTGGATTTCTCCAAGATATGGTGGGATTTGAGGATGTGATCGCACAGGTGGGACACCAGTAGGATATAGCATGGGATGAGTTCCAGTGTGTGTTCTATGACTACTTCTACCTGGAGACTTCGAGGGTCGATCGAGCCTGAGACTTCATGAGTCAGGAGAAGGGTACTCTTTCTGTTATGGAGTATTCTTCTCGCTTTATAGAGTTTGAGCGCTTCACACCTATTCCAATAGATTATGAGTTATTTATGGAAATAATGTTTTAGGATAGCCTCAGAAATGACATTCGATCATAGGTTAACATCTCCATGTTGACTTCTATCACTTCTATAGTCAACTAGGCGCTAATAACAGAGCGCAACCTGAGGGATTATAGAGTGGTGAACCATGGTGGTTCAACATCCGAAGCTGGTATCCATCTTACTGAAAGCAGGAAGCACCGTATGGAGTCTACAAATGGAGATCCGAGGAGATGAGAGACATCTTCTAGTATCCCGTTTGTGTGATACCAGTGTGGGAAGAGTGGTAATACGTGGCCACATTTCCCGAGAGACCATTGGAGTGAGGATCATGTAGCAAGATGGGACATCTTCAGTGTTTCTGTCAGTTTTTCTCACCAGGAGTGGGTGACAGGGGTTCCTCTATGACTCCTCGTTGAGGATAATCACCACCAGTTTCTCAGCAGTCTGGGAACAATAGTTCTTATGACCATTTAGGAGGAGGTGGAGGTCGTGTCCATGGTATCCAGTTTCTAGGTATTTAGCAACAATAGGGTGGATCAGCTCAGAGTGGTCTGGCAGGGTCACAGGGTCGTAGTGCAGGTCAGACTTTTGCAGTGGAGCAAACCTAGCAGAAGCAGGATCCCAGACCGTCTATTGGTCGAGGTACAATACTAGTTTCCTCAGTTTTAGATTCTTCTCTTTTTGATATGGGGGATTCCCATATATTTATATTTTTTCTGTTGTGGAGAGCCTTGGGATCTATATATTATCTTCTACAAATATCTTGAAGCTAGACACACCATTGGGGACAAGAATGTCTAGTGTACGACAATACAAGGAGTTCCCTCTAGAGGTTGGTGGGTGTCACTTCTTATGGGAACCTTATTTCCTAGAGATTACATGCTTTGATGTCAATCTCGGAATGTACTGTTCAGTTCCCTTCTAGGTAGTTGTCGACTGCTATCTCTATAGGGTGATATTCACATCACTGGAGGGTGGATCGTTTCTTCATAAGGGAGAATGGGATGTCCAGTCAAGCAAAGAGGGACCCTAGCATCATGAGTTGGGAGGAGTTACATCCTAGGTTTCTATTCTATGTCTAGATGACTAGGGGACTTCACAGATGGACTTTCCTCCAATGGTGGATCATTTTACGAAAGTCTTTCCAGAGGAATTTTCATGTTTTCCTCCAAAGTGAGAGGTGGAAATTTCTATTGAGCTTTTTCTAGGAGTGGCACTGTTGTCCATTACTCCTTATATGATGGATACACTAAAGTTACAGGAGCTCAAGAAGCAGTTATAGGAGTTGCAGGCAAAGTGTTCCATCCAACTCAGTACTTCTTCTTGGGGTTCTCCTGTCCTGTTTGTTGAGAAGGAAGATGGTACCCTATAACGACCCGTCCTCGGGGCCCATGTCGTGACTACCCCAAGCCCGCCTTCTATAGGCCTGGGGTTGGAGACTAGCACCAAAAGCATAAATCCCAGTAAAAGATAACGCATTGCCTTTATAAAAGTAAACAAACACAACAGAGTATACAAGTTAAGTAAGAACTAAATAAAACTGAGTAAAAAAGTAAGTTCTGGAAAGTAAATGGACCTGTATACAAACCCAACTTAAAGTACAGCACAACTTATAAAGAAAGTACAACAGCTGTAATGTAAAGCAGAAACCACTAGGTCGTCCTCTGGGAATCCCACCTGATGGTTGGGTACAGATAGTCTTGCAGGTACCTCGGGTCCATCTGTCCGCTCCATATATGTCCCGCTAGGTGTTCCACCTCCGGATACCATCCATCTCCACAAGCCTCAACCACGATCAGTTTTTTCTATCGTCTGTAACAAACACAATGCTGTGCAGGAATTTCCCGTGTAGGGGTGAGTATAACGATACTCAGTAGGGACCCCGAGACCCCCGAAGTTCTCCCAGAATCCATCAAGGATATACCACAAAGGAAAGATACAAACAAGAAGTATCAAAAAACTCTACTTAGGTATATTCCCATACATATACCTAAGTCATCAATCCCTTTTTGGCTCCAACTTCTGAGCCCAAGCACAATCCGGTCCACACAAGAAAGAAGTCAAGAACATCAATGATAATGATTGAAAGACAAGGCTCATCTCACATAGGTATACTACTCACGAAGAGGGGTGGAGATGATTAGATGTATTGTCTGAATCATCTCCTCTGTCGAACCCACGTATGATCCCAGTACAGAAGTCGTCGATGTCGAACCCACGTAGGATCCAAGTACAGTAACTATCGATGTCGAACCCACGTAGGATCCAAGTACAGTCATCATTACTACCGAACCCACGGAGGATCCAAGTACAGTCCTCCTCACTTCCGAACCCATGTAGAATCCAAGTACAGTCTTCATCGTTGTCGAACCCATGGAGGATCCTAGCATAGTAGTCGTCGAAGTCACAGCCAGCTCTAGGGTTCCTACACACAACGTACTCGATTCTGGGAGGGTCCGCTCCTCGAGTAAAGGGGGTTGATACATCAACCTTCACGAAGTCTATATTTGATGTATCCCGAAGTTCCATATCATCAAAAGGAAATAAACACGATAGACAGCGCGTCAATCGGACCCCCGGTCTGTGAGATATTGTTTTTTCCATCCCAGGGGCCCAGTTGGAAATATTCTCATCCAAACCCAGCCGTTTTCCAAAGATGCCCAAAACTCACTTAGAGTATCGCAAAAGGACCACCTCATCGGAAGGGTCTCATTGTCGCAGACGGCGCGTCGATCAGACGTGCGGTCTTTGAAATATTCACCTTTAAGTGAATACGGGCCCGGCCCGTCAATCCCAATGGGCCGACGGGTCGGGTTAACCCAATTTTAGAGGGTATGACCCGGCAGGGGTGTTAGATCATCCTGAAGAAACATGCGGCCTGGCACGAAGGGGCATGGCCCATCCTGAAGGGGTTCGTCCTGGCCCGAAGGGGCGCTACCCGGCCCGGTGGGGTGCCACCCGGCCCGGAAGGACACTGCCCGACATGGTAGGGCGGGGCCCGGCCCGGCCTGGCACGGTCCAGTCTGGCCGGGCGCAGCCTGGATAGGCGCGGCCTGGCGGGACGCTGCCCCACTGGCTCGGCCAGCTGGCGAGCGGTTCGAGGGGGTGCGGCCCCTTAGCTGCCCGAACCAAAGGCGACAAGCAGCATCGCCCTCCTTAACCATCCAGCTAGAGTCGGCTGACCTTCTGGCGCAAGCGTCCCGCATGGTTGGGTCACGACTCATCAAGTGCAGTGCCCTCCTGGCATCGTAGCTTTGCTCCGCTCGGTCGCACGACGGGTCGGCCGATTCTTCCGCCGAATCAGCCCGCAAAGCGGGCCGCAGTTCCTACTACACAGTCGGCGCGACGGCACCGGCTTCCTCAGTCGCGGCCTGTGCTGGTCGCGGCTCTGCATCCCCGGATGGCGCGGTGGTGTTGTTCTTCCTCCGTCGTGGCCTGCTTGGTCGCGACATTTCTTTGTGTGTGTGATGGTGGCCCTTGCGTCGTCGGTCTCTTCCGTGTTCCTCCTACGATCGTCGATTCCAAATAATTTAACAACATCAAACGGAGGGTCGTCGGCCCGTGTTCGTTCGGTCGGTGCTCTCTACATTAAGTGATATAAATAGGATGAGACAATCAATGATATACAATGACGAGTCGAGGCACAATTTTAATCCATTAAAATTGAACATAACCCCTACCTCGATAATTGACATCGCACGTCGAGCATCGCGGAAGACGACATCACGGGGAGAGGATTCATAGACGTCGTTGGAGTGTGTCCGAGGAGGAAGCGGCGTCTCCTCACTTTTCGCTGAGAATGGGAAGGAAAGAGCGTCGATCATTCTTCATGGAACTGGTTTTCATCTTCAAAGAAGTCGTCATTCTTCGTCGGAGAAGAAAAACTATTCTCCCAAGATCTCTCTCCATTCACACAACGAAATCCCTCCCAAAATAAAATAATAAGCTACTCCTATTATTTTATTAACAGAAGCCATTTAAAATTCAAACATTCAAACACTTAATTAATAAATTGGAGGATTCGAGTTATTAATTAAGGCGTTGTCATGAATTAATGGGAGAGGAAAATGTGAAGAGATCTCATAAATATTGGGAGAGTTGTCAACATTAAACAAGGTAGTTTAATGGGGTTTATGAGAGTTATGGGAAGTTCCAGGGTTTAGCTCAAGTGTGGGCCCCACCCCACAAATATCCTCTCATGGTAGGTTATGTGGGTTTGGGCCCCACCTCTAACTCCCATGCACGGAGCATATCCTCGAGAGTTTAAATGTTCCCCTCCGTCTGGCCATCCGTCTGAGGATGAAAGGTGGTGCTCAGGCGTAGCTGCGTCCCAAATGCCTCCTGCAATCCCTTCCAAAGCCAGGAAGTAAAGCGACCATCTCGATCGGAGACGATATATGATGGCACACCATGAAGCTGTATGATCTCCTGAATTTAAAGGCATCTCAATCTCTCTACTGAGCCATGATCTCTGATTGGAAGGAAGTGGGCTGACTTGGTGAGTCGGTTGACGATCACCCAGATAGAGTCGTGTCCCCTAGATGTACGTGGAAGCCCCATCATGAAATACATGGATATGTTGTCCCACTTCCACTCTGGAACCTCTAAGGGATGTACCAAGCCTACTGTTACCTGGTGCTCCACCTTCACTTGCTAGCAAGTGAGGAATCGTGAAACTAACTCTGTTACAGCCTTCTTCATACCTGGACACCAGTGCTGTCATCTGAGTTCCTGGTATATCTTCGCCACTCCAGGATATACAACTAGTGGGGAAGTGTGAAACTCCCTAAGAACTTCCTCCTACAGTGAAACCGGTACCATGGTATGTCCCCAGAAGAGGATGACGTTCTCTCCTCCCTCAGAGAATCCATTAGGAGTATGCCCTGTGGAAATCAGAGCACTTTGCGTCTCACAGTAAATGTCCCCACGCTGTGCCTCTCTGACCAGCTGAAGTAGAGGAGGAGTAACTGTGAGGGACTGTATAAAAACATCCCCATCTCTATCCATAAAGGATATCTAAAAAGCGGCTAACTGCTTTGTTGCCTCTCCAAGTAGTTGAATGCCCGGTCTCCTGCTGAGAGAATCAGCCACAATTTTCCCCTTCCCAGGAGTATAGACTATCTCAACGTTATAGTCCTGGAGGAACTCGAGCCATCGCCACTATCTCAGGTTTAGGTCCTTCTGCGAGATAATATACTTGAGACTCTAGGGGTCAGAGTAGACTGTAAAGCGCTCTCCCATCAGATAGTGTCGCCACATCTTCAGGGCAAAGACCACTACTGCTAACTCCAGTTCATGGGTAGCGTAGTCCTTCTCATGCTGCCTCAACTTCCATGAACCATAGGTGATCACTGCCCACTCCTGCATTAGGACACACCCGAGTCTGTTCCCTGATGCGTCGCACTAAACCACGCACCCAACACCCTCCTCTGGTTGCCTCAAGATGGGCGCACTGGTCAATCTCTATCTCAGCTTCTAGAAGCTCCGCTGACATCTATTTGACCACACGAATGGTTTCCACTTCTTCGTCAAAGCAGAAAGTGGTGCTGCAACTCTGGAGAAGTCCGGAACAAATATCTGATAGTACCCAACCAGACCTAGGAAACTCTGCACCTCTGTCACACTCCTGGGTGGCTCCCAAGAAAGTACTTTCTCGATATTCGTAGGATCCACAGAAAATCATACTTCCGAGATGATGTTCCCCATGGAATGAGCCTCTCGAATCCAGAACCGTCACTTCGAGAGCTTACCATAAATCTAGTGCTCTCAGAGTGTGTCCAGTACAACCTGCAAGTGGTAGGCATGCTCCTCCTCAGTAGTCGAGTAAATTAGTATGTAGTTGATGAATACTACGACAAAACGATCAAGGTAAGGCTGGAAGATCCTGTTCAAGAGACTCATGAACACTTCTGGTGTGTTGGTTACACCGAAGGGCATAACCAAGAACTTGTAGTGGCCATACCGACAGCTGAAGGTCGTCTTCTGCACATCCTTGTTTCGAACTCCTAGCTGATGATAGCCTTACATGAGGTCTATCTTTGAGAACCATTGTGCTCCATTGAGCTGATCAAAGAGGCCGTCAATCCTCTGGAGTGGGTACTTATTCTTTACCATCACCTGATTCAGGCGACTGTAGTCGACACATAGTCGTAATCTCTCGCCCTCCTTCTTGGCGAATAAAATTGAAGAAACCCAGGGTGAAACACTGGGTCCGATGAATATCTTTCCCTATAAGTCCTCCAACTGTACCCGTAGCTCACGAAGCTCAGAGGGAGCCATCCGATATTCGGGATTAGATATCGGTGTTGTCTCGGGGTATAGGTCAATGTAGAAGTATACCTCTCTAGGAGGAGGTAGTCCTGGAACGTCGTTAGGAAAAACGTCTGCATACTGATCCACCACAATAGGAAAACTCAGACTCCTCACATCAACCGCTCCTAGGATGGGACTAGCCAACTTATGTGGGATTGGATGCCCTCTCTTCTGTGTAAGTCCATCCTGCACTGCAAAGGCTCTCTTCTCGTCGGTGAAGGTGAACCTGGTCCCATCTATGCGGACACACTGCACTTTGCGCCTAATATAGTCAATCTAGGTAGGGACTGTAGATAACCAATCCATACCCAAGATTACATCGTAAGCCCTCGATGCTGCTATAAGAAGATCCCAACCGAAGCTCTTGCCACCTAGAGTAAGCTCACACTGCCGGCACTAGTGTGTAATCAACGAGTCTTCCCCTGTAAGAGTCTCTAACCGTAATGATCGATCCAACGGCTCACTCGGAATCTTCGATCTCGAAATAAGGGTAGCAGAAATAAAAGAATGACTATATCCTATGTCTATAAGAACTGTATAAAGGGTGGAGTAGACACAGATAGTACCTCGAATCATCTCAGGTGCACCGTGGTCATAGGCCTCGACCGCCTAGAGCTGAGCCTTACCCTGTCTTCCAGCTCCCTGTGGTCGAGGTGCTCCCCCTGGTGGTGGTGGTGGTAGAGCCTCGAAGCGTCCTCCACCACCCACTGCTCGTCCAGATCCTTTGCCTTGTATGGATTCTCCTTGAGGACCATCATGGTCAAACCTCTGCCTATTCTTGGGAGGTCCCTCTACTGTCTGCTGCTCATCTGCATGGCGGGTCAGGCAGTCACGAGCCAGGTGGCCCTGCCCGCTGCATGCATAGCATTGCCTTCCCCTCGTATGTCTGGATCTGCTCTGTGTGCCCCGCACATCCAAACCAGTATCCTGAGGTCACACACCTGATTTCCTGGTCCACTTGGACTTCTACGACATTTGTCTACTGCCGGCTGCAGAAGACTCCTCTACATGTCGCCCTGCAGTGGGTCTCGCTGCTGGCGTCGGCTTAGCAAGAAATCTCTCCACAAGAAGGTCTCTCTCTAGTACTCTTGCATGCGTCAGAATGCTGAGGGAGACCATCGAAGCCCTAATATCATGCCTCAGTCCCTGTTCAAAGGTCTGGGCCTGGAAGATTGTGTCTCATACCATGTCTGTGGAGTAGCGTGATAGGTCAGTAAATCTCACCGAGTACTGGGCTACTGTCATGCTACCCTGCTATAGCTATAGTAACTCCTTGATGTGTACCGTGCAGAGGGTGCCTGGAACAAACTCCGAGCGGAAGTGGCTCTCGAAGTCTATCCAAAGTAGAGATGCCTCATCGTGCACCTGGAGCATCAGGCTTCATCATCTACCTGCTGCTTCGTGCAGGGTACTTGCGGCAAGTATCACCATAAGGTCTGCTGGTGTCCCTACCAATCTTAAGACTCTAATGATAGCCTTCATCCAACCTCGGCTGCTTAAGGGTCTGTCTCTCTACGGAACCTGGGAGGCCTCTTTCACTAAAACACGTGCAACACACTCAGGCAGCGTGCACTCGCTACTGCTAGGGCTGGTGACATCGGTGGCTCAGTGGGTAATAGTACCACTGGCACCTCCGCTGTAATGGGGCCCTGCACCAAGTCCTCATCGCTCGGTGGGCTGTCATCTCGCATGTAGCTCGGAACCCTAGCTAGATGCCTTCGTGGGGCCATCCTGAAAAGAAATAGGTGTGCCACGGTTAATATAGTATACCTGGTGAGATGACACAAAGTAATCACAAAGAAAACTTTTGAAACACAGATGTAATCAATGTTTTCGTGCACTGAGTTGCAAATCAGGAGTCAGGGTCCCGGTGTATGGATACGTTGGCCACCGCACCAACACTAGACTCCCTGGACTGAAAACCACACTCAATACTCTTACCACTATTACTTTATAGAGAATAAAGATCGGAGTCTTGAGTTCTGCAGTAGAACCGACTCCTCTGATACCAATTTTTCATGACCCGTCCTCAGGGCCCATACTGTGACTACCCCAAGCCCGCCTTCCATAGGCCAGGGGCTGGAGACTAGCACAAAAGGTGTAAATCCTGGTAAAAGAGAACACATTTACTTTATAAAAGTAAACAAACCCAACAGAGTACGCAATTGATGTAAGCACTATGTAAAACTAAGTACAAAAGTAAGTGCTGGAAAGTAAAAGGGCCAGTATACAAACCCAACTGAAAGTACAATACAACTGAGAAAGAAAGTAAAACAGCTATAAAGTAAAGCAGCAACCACCGAGTCGTCCTCTAGGAATCCCACCTGAAGGGTGGGTACAGATAGTCTTGTTGGTACCTCGGGTCTGTCCGTTCACCACATATACATCCCGCTAGAGGGGTCCACCTCTGAATACCGTCCAACTCCACAAGCCTCAACCACGATCAGTGTTGTCTGTCATCTACAACCAACATAATGTAGTGCGGGCATTGCCCGTGCAGGGGTTAGTATAACGATACTCAGTAGGGAACCCGAGACCCTATAAGGTCTCCCAGAATCCACGAAGGATATACCACAAAAAAAAGATACAAACACGAAGTATCAACCAACTCTACTTAAGTATATTCCCATACATATACCTAAGTCATCAATCTCAGTTCGCCTCCAACTTCCAGGCCCAAGCACAATCTGGTCCACACATGAAAGAAGTCAATCAAATCAATGATAATGATTGAAAGACAAGACTCAGCTCACACAGTTATACTACTCATGAAGAGGGGTGGAGATGATTAGATGTAGCCTCTAAATCATCTCCTCTTCCAAACCCATATAGGATCCAAGTACAGAAGTCATCACTGAAGAACCCACGTAGGATCCAAGTACAGTAACCATCGCTATAGAACCCTCATAGGACCCAAGTACAGTCGTTATCGCTACCAAACCAACAGAGGATTCATGTACAGTCATCCTCACTGCCGAACCCACGTAGGATCCAAGTACAGTCGTCATCATTGTCGAACCCACGGAGGATCCCAGCACAGTAGTCGTCGCAGTCGTAGCCAGCTCTAGGGTTCCCGCACACGGCGTACTAGATTCCGGGAGGGTCTGCTTGTAACACCCCATGATTTCATAGTATGTTATTTCTTCAAATTAATTCAATAACTTACACTACATGCAACACTAAGTTCTAGCACACCATGAATTACCAAACTAGCTGTTCAAAAATGGTTATGAATAATATTAATTGAATTTTGAACATTATATAATTCTTATAATTTTAGAATCCATATTATGAGTTTCTTATACATAATGTAAGAACAAATACATTTTTTCAGATAAAGGAAGTATTTTTCAAAAAAATCAATTTTACCGCCTTTTAATGGCGAAGCCTTTTCAAATCCAATATTTGAAACTTTTATAGATTCAATTTGACAAAATAAACTTCTTCTTTAGAATTTGGAAATAAGAATTTAGTTTCAATATTTTTTTGGTGTTTTTATGATAACTTTCATATTTGGGTGAATAGTGAAAAATACTATATTTTAACTGAAAATAACTTTTTTAATCAAAATATTTTATAGTGTTAACTTATACATTTTAATGATTTGGAAGTATAAATAGATTATATTTTTAAAATTTAATCTAATGATGGTCATTTTAACTAATTTCACTTTGAAATTGGACATAAACAAGTGTCAAACCTTTGATAGTTATTATTTCTTAAAAATAAGCCTTTTGGTTTTGGCAGCGGGAATTAATTTTAAATTAATAAAACCAACTTCTATGTTTTGAATTTGGTAAAATAGACTTAATTATTGAATTTGGAATATCAAAATTTTCTTAGGGTAAATTTTTGGTATTTTTCTGAAAACTTTTAATTTTTGATGAATAGTGAAAAACACTAAGTTATAGTTTAAAACCGAATTTTTAATTAAATAATTATTTATTTTATTTAAATTTATTTTTGGTCAATATATATACATAATACCTATATATTTTCAATGTTATTAATTATATTCAGTTTATAATAATTTTAGATGTATAAAAATTATATTGAGCTTTTCACCGTCTTTTACCCACCTCCTAGGGGAATTTGTAAATTCACATAAAACATAATTTTTCTGATTTTCTGAGTGGAATTTCAAAAATCCAATACACATGGTTAATATCAAGGAATAAAATTTGGTTCAAAAAAATAAAAAAAAAATTGGTGAATTGTAACTTTTTACTTTTATTTACCACGGTTAAAAGTAAACAGGGTAATTAAGGGAAAAAATGATATGAATATTACCCTAACAGATATCCTAATTCTATTGGAAAAGTGTATCTCGACAAAAAAAAACCTTAGGAATAAAATATTATCATTTAGGCCCACTTGGATTATAGTAAGACATTTATTATTATTTAATTCCAAGAAGAGTTAAAAGAGTTAAAATCAAAGTTTAATAACTAAAACATTTTTAATATAGGGTTATTCATAAGATAATTTCGTTTATAAATATTAATTATAAAGATAAAAATATTTCCTACATCATGGTATTTTATTTATAATTTATAGACATTAAATAAATTTATTTATTTATGACACACTGATGATGCATTAATTACATTATTAATGAAAGAATCAAATAAATGGTATTATAAATATTAAAATAAATATAATATAAAGGTTTTTTTGAAATCCACGAATTTTCTAGGTTAATATGACATGATAGGGATTATTCAATGTATCGTTTTTGAAGTTATCAAGTTGTTATAACTTTCACAAAAACAAAATACCAAAAAGTGTCAAAATTGACATAAATTAATATTTAACACAAATATTATATTATTAATTGATATTATATTCCTAAAATTCTATGGTTCATCCAAAAAACATATATTATGATATTTTTATTATTAATTGACCACTTTTGGGTCTCCTAAAAGTTTATAGTAAGTTTATTAACCATATGATATAAAAATACAAAGAGGTATGGTAAATGTCAAAATAATTAACTAAGAGTTAAAACTAAAAGATAATGTTAATAAAGTGACCCAAACCTTTATAAAACCTATTGGTTGAGTGTATTTAGACCCATAACCACATTATCCTAGAAATAAATCAATTTTGAGCCATTATAAACCGAATATGAATTTATTATAAAATAATATTTTATGTTTTTCCTATGGTGCCCCTCACCCCTCTTATAAAAGGGCACACCCCCTTCACTCTAATTAACACCTTATAAGTCTTTTGGATCGGCCAAACCCTGCCCAAATACCCTCTAAACTATTCTACCATAAACTTATAGGCCTTAGTTTGATCATAAATCCAACTTAAGGAGCCCTTTTGATCAAATCAAAAGGAAGAACCCGAAAAAGAGGTAATGATTTCACCACCCTCTTTCAAGTTCCTTTCTTCTTACACTTCATTATTTTTGTTTCCTTTCTAAAATAATAACTCCAATATCTTCTATATACTGTGATGTTATTATTATTATGGTACAACCAAATTCATTATTCTATCCACCCTTTGAATGACATGTCACCATACGTGCGTGCGTACGGCTTATCATCTCCACGTCGTGGTGTAATTGTTATTCAATACATTATTATTTGGATGGGTATAATAATGATGTGTATTTGATGTAAATAATAAATATAGCATGATAAGGATTCTGTATATATGATATACCATCAAATTATATATTATTTTAATATCAAAAGAATGATATTTTCCCTCATGTGTACGTATGGACTACAGTCTCCATAAACGATGTTTTTCATTTCATATATATGTCTATTATACATATTTATATTCTAAATATATATGATATATAAATCATGTTTTATAATCTGGATGTACTTAAATCTTGATCTATGTGATACAATCAAGAGTAACGAGTTAAAACACGTACGATAATGAATGCAATTATTACCCGAAATGGTAATTTAACATAGAAATTATTATTAAATGGGTAGTATAAAATACTTAATTAATCATGTATGATATAATAAATATTAATATGTATCTTTTATACTTTAATAACTTACTACAATCTTCATACAGGAGGTCAAACTTACCCTCTACTAAAGTAAATTGCAAGGTAAGGGGTTTTCATCTCACACCTTATTCCCATGAGATTCATGCCATATTGCCACTATTACCTTTTGTGTGGTGTATGTGCTGCCCATAATTGTAATGTTTGTGTAATGAAAATTAATTTATGTGTATTTAAATATTCATTGTATAATAACTCTTTCATGGGGGGGGGGTATGTTTCGTAAGTTACCAAATTGGTAAGGGTAAATTTCACAATCTCTTTATTTTCCGAGGTTGTTTTTACTTAAGTATCTACTAGGACATATTTATTATTCGTGTACATGTTTCATAAAAGAGTTTTTAAAGGGATTATCTTAAGGGACTTTTACTAAAACATCATTTTAAATGTTTTAAATATTTATTTTTCTAAATCATTCTCATTAATTTCCATGTTTTCAAAATGGTTTCTAAGGATTTATTTATATGGACATGTATGTTATAAAAATGAAAATTCCTTTCAAAAGTTTCAAAGTGGTATGGAACACTTTGATTCAAAAATGTCTTTAAATTTATTCCTTTCTAAATTGTGCGACTTTTAAATGTTTTCATGAAAAAGTTATATTTCACTCAAATATTTTTACAAATCATTTTCATCTATTTCAACATCCTTTGATGGATTTTAAACTTGTTTGAAGATGATTTATTATGATACAAATCTTCCATATTGTATTGAAGGTTTTGTGATATGTTTGACTATGGATGTGTTATTTCCATACCATTCATGGTTTACATATAAAGTATTGACATTTCGTATGCTAGTTTTAATACAGATGTTAATGTTATGTTTAAACCTCTTCATATGAGGAATGCATTGGACTTAGTAAGTGACAGGTTGAGCCCTCTATAGCTCCTCGATGCATCGGTAGGTCTCATGAGACAAACTAGTGTCTTGGAACAAGTCCTTCACAAAATCTTATTTTTAATCTTGGCACAAGGACTTGACTATGTAGTTATGATAGTCTGGCATTATGCATTCCATCATTCTGAAAGTGGTTAGTGATATTTCATGTGATTATTATACTAGTACAATATTCGTGTGAATAATTAAATGGAATTACTTCATTTTATTTTTGCCATATTATGCGGAAGTTCAAGTTTAAAAGGCTTTTGTTTTAGTTATACATTGCCTTAAATGTTTATTCTTATTTATGAATGTTCCCGATGTATTGTTATACTTACTAAGCATCTGAGGTCACCCCATTCTATGTTTTATTTTTCCCAGGATTCCAAGAAGTGTATTGTGATTGATATACAGGGTTAAGCCAATGGAATAATAGCATTCATAAAGGATTATTTATGTTGTTTTGTAGGTTATGAAGTCTAATGTATCATTCATGTATGTAATCTATTTTCTAAGACTGCTAAACCGATCGGTCCTTTGGGACTTGATTCCTTGTAATCATGCAAATTTATTAAAATAATGCACCGACTCTGTGTAACTAGGGTCAGGGCATTACAGTTAGTATCAAAGAAATTTTAGCAATAACCTTGGAAACTAGATTTAGATAAACTCTGATTAGAGCACATTACCCTAATATAGACATTGAGGATTAGTATAGAAGAACTTCCTATAATTCTAGTAATGTAGAGATTTTGATAATTTTCCAAAAAAATACATCTCTTTCTAGATACGAGCGGGTAGAGGCAGATCTGGCACAGATGTACCTAGGGGTAAAACCCGAAAACACCTCTTTTAGCTAGACTCGAACGGGAACTGGTGCACAACAACGGGTCTTGCTGCACTCTTGGTTACGACACTCCCAGGGGATATGCTTAGGATAAATCTCATTTTATTTACAAACTACAATGAAGGATTTATGATTATATACCTCCTTAAAGAAAACTTTTTCTGATTATTGATTATATCCATAAACTATTCAATTTATTTTAGGTACTTTACATGTTTGGAATTATGAATTGTAATTCATAAACTGACATAGTGTATTCCATTGTATAGAAATGGAACCCAATAGAATAAATGTGAACTCCAGCAATACGTATGATCCATAGTGTAAGAAGGGTCATATCATTCATGGTATTAAGACAACATTTAGAAGGGAAATAATCTCCCATGTATTCTCAACATATGAAGAAATAATATCATGTGTTAGTAAGATAAGAAAAGATTTCTCTGAGTCCTATGGATTTGAAGGGAATCAAGAGAAGAAAAGGATGGTAGAGAGAAAGATGGATAAAGGGAATAAAGGAAAGAAGGATTTTCCAATATGTGATAAATGTGGAAATAATCACCTTGGTAAATGCTTGAAGGAAATGGTAGTGTGTTATAAGTATGGAGAAAAAAGGACACCATGTACGTGATTTCAAGGGGAAAAATCCAAATGTACAATGATTTATCTACAAGGCGTTGAGACACTACACGAATCAATGTCTCATTCATAATAGTATACCGTAAATGATGTCGTTGGATAATAATCAAGTTATGATACTACCTCATATTAAGAGGAATGACTAGTGTTCTTATGTAATTATTTCATTTGAGTGTTGTATCAATAGTATACTGGTTACATGAATTATGGAGATAAATAAGGATTGTACTGAATTACTATTTTATTGAGCATTTCAAATTATATGGTTCTAAGAAAAGTGACTTAATAGTAAGATACACTTTTTTGAAAATACATGGTTGAAGGAAAGGTAATACTTAATATGGTCCTGATAATGAGGTAGTGTTTTTGGAATAAGATATGGTTGATTTTGGTAATTTAGGATGTTGTGGTGTTGTAAAAGAATACATGATGAAGGTGTTCACATGTTATTACATGGAAAAAAGGGTCCTCATTATGTTTAACTTCCTTATAAATTTTGAACTGAGAGTTTAGATATAAGTATTTCGGATAATTCTAAAGGCTATAATGGATTAAGTTTGAAATTGGATACTATTGTTAAGTTTATTTTAGGATTACCATAAAAAGGACAACCTGGAGGTCGGGCGGCAACCCGTCGTGTCCGGCAAGGCCGCGAGACTTGAACCCGCTACCAAAGGGAGACAACGGTGTATCACCTATAACTAACCCACGTGATGTCTAGGATTGAATAATGTAATTTTTTTAAAGGTTCTGGTAGATGAATTATAAATTAATTTTTTTAACCCTATAAAAATAGGATTAATAGAATATTTTTTTAAAGGTCTATTATCTTTTATAGTGAAAGATGAGTTTGTGGTAGAAATTAGTTAAAGGATGGGACTCTACTTGTCAAGTATATATTTTTCTTCTTCTCTAATTCTAGGAAGAAATTAATTCTTATACTTTATTGAAGGGATCTTAAAACCAAAAATGTGTTATCCTAATACCATATGTTTTGATGAACCGATGGTATTTTAAATCGTCATAGATTGATGAATTTAAGGCCCTCAATTTTACACTTTTTTGTGATTGATTACCTCAATCAATACCTATAAATATTTACATTTTTCCTCAAATTATATGCCTCTAATTTCCACCAATGTTCTCCTAATCGAGATCATAATTTGGTGGTGACCCTTTCAATTCCGTTTTCCTCTATTAAGAATAAATTTTATTAACTTAATTTCTGATGTGGGTTTTCCCGAAGATATTTACTATTTTCAACCTTTTATTTTTGAAAAATAATTTCAAATTGCAAGGATGTGATTTATTTAAGGAGGTAAGAATGTAACACCCCCAAGATTTCATATTACGTTATTTTTTCAAAGTAATTCAATAACTTTCACTACACGCAACATCGGGTTCTAGCACACCATGACTTACCAAACTAGCTGTTCAGAAATAGTTATGAATAGTATTAATTGAATTTTGAACTTTATATAATCCTTATAATTTTATAATCCATATTATGAGTTTCTTAGACATAATTTTAGAACAAATACATTTTTTCAAATAAAATAAGTATTTTTCAAAAAATACAATTTTACCGCCTTTTAATGGCGAAGCCTCTTTAAATCCAATATTTGAAACTTTTATATATTCAATTTGACAAAATAAACTTCTTCTTTAGAATATGGACATAAGAATTTAGTTTCAATAAAGTTTCGGTGTTTTTCTGATAACTTTAATATTTGGGTGAATAGTGAAATTACTATATTTTAACTGAAAACAATTTTTTTAATCAAAATAATTTATAGTGTTAACTTATAAATTTTAATGGTTTGGAAGTATAAATATATTATATTTTTACAATTTAATCTAATGATGGTCATTGTAAGTAATTTTACTTTGAAATTGGACATAAACAAGTGTCAAACTTTTGATAGTTATTATTTCTTAAAAATATGCCTTTTGGTTTGGACAGCAGGAATTAATTTTAAATTAATAAATACAACTTCGTTGTTTTGAATTTGTTAAAATAGACTTCATTATTGAATTCAAAATATCAAAATTTTCTTAGGGTAAAGTTTTGGTATTTTTCTGAATACTTTTAATTTTTGATGAATAGTGAAAAACACTAAGTTATAGTTTAAAATCGAATTTTTACTTAAATATTATTTATTTTATTTAAATTTATTTTAGGTCAATATAGATACATAATACGTATAAATTTTAAATGTAATTCATTAGAGTCAGTTTATAATAATTTTATATATATAAAAATTTTATTGAACTTTTCACCGTCTTTTACCCACCTCCTAGGAGAATTTATAAATTCACATAAAACCTAATTTTACCGCTTATGTGAGTGGAATTTTGAAAATCCGAGAGACACGATTTATATCAAGGAGTAAAATGTGGTTCAATAAGATAAAAATAATTTTTAGTGAATAGTAACTTTTTACTTTTATTTACCGCGGTTAAAAGTAAATAGGGTAATTAAGGGTAAAAATGATATTAATATTACCCTAACAGATGTCCTAATTCTATTTGACAAGTGTATCTTGACCAAAAACAGCCTTAGGAATAAAATATTATCATTTAGGTCAACTTAGATTAGATTGGGACATTTATTATTATTTAATTCAAAGAAGGGTTAAAATATTTAAAATATTATCAAAAGACTTTTATTTAATTCTCGAGGTGAATATGACATGATAGGGATGATTCAATGTATCTTTTTCGACGTTATCATGTTTTGATGACTTTCACAAAAACAAAATACCAAATAATGTCAAAATTGACATAAATTAATATTTAAAACAAATATTATATAATTAATTGATATTCTATTCCTAAAAATACAAGGTTTTGCCAAAGGACTTATATAATGATAGTTGTATTATTAATGGACCACATGGGGGTCTCTTGGAAGTTTATAGTAAGGTTATTGACCATATAATAAAAAAATACAAAGAGGCATGGTAAATGTCAAACTAATTAACTAAGAGTTAAAACTAAAAGATAAGGATAATAAAGTGACTCAAACCTAACTAAAACCTATTAGTTGAGTGGTTTTAGACCAATCCCCACATTATCCTTGAAATAAATCAGTTTGGAGCCCTTATAAACCAAATATGAATTTAATATAAAATAATATTTTATGTTTTTCCTACGGTACCCTTCACCCCTCTTAAAAAAGGAAACTCCCCCTTCACTCTAATTCACACCTTCTAATCCATTTGGCTCGACCAACCCCTGCCCTAATACCCTCTCAAATATCCTACCTTTAACCTAGAGGCCTTAGTTTGATCAGAAAGCCACCCTAAGGAGCCCTTTTGATCAAATCAAAAGAAAGAACTAGAAGAAGAGGTAATGATTTCACCACCCTCTTTCAAGTTCATTTCTTCTTAAACTTTCTTTTTCTTTTTTGTTTCCATTGTAAAATAATAAATCTAGTATATTCTATATACTATGATGTTATTATAATTATGGTACAACCAAATTCATTATTCTATCCACCCTTTGAATGACATGTCATCATACGTGCGTCCGTACGACATACCGTCTCCACGTCGTGGTATAATTGTTATTCAATACATTATTATTTGTATGGGTATAATAATGATGTATATTTGATGTAAATATTAAATATAACATGATAATGATTCTATATATATGATATACCATCCAATTATATATTATTTTAATATCAAAAGAATGATATTTTCGCATGTGCGTACGTACGAACTACCGTCTCCATAAACGGTGTTTTTCATTTCATATATATGTCTATTACACATATTTATATTATAAATATATATGATATATAAATCACTCTTTATATTATGGAAGTACATAAATATTTATCTAAGTGATACAATCAAGATTAACAAGTTATAACGCGTACGATAAAGAAAGCGATTATTACCCGAAATGGTAATTTAACATAGAAATTATTATTAAATGGGTAGTATGAAGTAATAAATGAACCATGTATGATATAATATATATTAATATGGTTCTGGTATACTTTAATAACATACTACAATCTTCATACTGGAGGTTAAACATACCCTCGACTAAAGGAAAGTGCAAGGTAAGGGGTTTTCATCTCACTCCTTATTCCCTTGAGATTCATGCCATATTTCCACTATTATCTTTTGTGTGGTGTATGTTCTGCCCATAATTGTATTATTTTTGTAATACAATTTAATTTATGTGTATTTACATATTCACTGTATGATACCTCTTTCATGGGGGGTATGTTTCATAAGTTACCAAATTGGTAAGGGTTAATTTCACAATCTCTTTATTTTCCGAGGTTGTTTTTACTTAAGTATCTACTGGGACATATTTATTATCCATGTCCATGTTTTATTAAAGAGTTTTCAAAGGGATTATTTTAAAGGACTTTTACTAAAACATCATTTTAAGCATTTTAAATATTTATTCTTCTAAATCATTCTCATTAATGTCCATGTTTTCAAAATGGTTTCTAAGGATTTATTTATATGCACACGAATGTTTTAAAAATGTTAATTCCTTTCAAAAGTTTCAAAGCGGTATGGGACACTTTGATTAAAAAATGTGTTTAAATGTCTTCCTTTATAAATTGTGTTACTTTTAAATGTTTTCATGAAAAATGGATATTTCACTCAAAGAGTTTTACAAATCATTTTCATCTATGTCAACATGCTTTGATGGATTTTAAACTTGTTTGAAAATTATTTATTATGATACAAATATTCCATATTGTATTGAATTTTTTTTGATATGTTTGACTATAGATGTGTTATTTTTATACCATTCATGGCTTACGAATAAATTATTGACATTTTGTATGCTAGTTTTAATACGAATGTTTATGTTATGTTTAAACCTTTTCATATGAGGAATGCATTGGACTTAGTAAGTGACGGGTGGAGCCCGCTATAGATCTTCGATGAATCGGTAGGTCTCATGAGACAAAATAGTATCTTGGCATAAGGTCTTGACAAAATCATATATGTAGTCTTGGTACAAGGCTTTGACTATGTGGTTATGATAGTCTGGAATTATGCATTCCATCATTATGAAAGTGGTTAGTGATATTGCATTTGATTATTCGACTAGTAGAATATCTGTGTGAATAAGTAAATGGAATTAGTTCATTTTATTTTTTCCATATTATGCTGAAGTTAAAGTTTAAAAGGCTTTTTTTTAGTTATACATTTCCTTAAATGTTTATTCTTATTTATGAATGTTTTTTCTGTATTGTTATCCTTACTATGCATCTAATATCACCCCTTTCTATGTTTTATTTTTCCCAGGATTCCTAGAATTGTGTTGTGATTGATATGCAGGGTTAAGACAAGGGAATAATGGTGTTAATAAAGGATTATTTATGTTTTTTTGTATGTTTTGAAGTGTAATGTAAAATTCATTATGTAATCTATTTTCTAATACTACTAAACCGATCGGTCCTTCGGGACTTGATTCCTTGTAATCATGCCAATTTATTAAAATAATGGACTGACTCTAGGTAACTGGGGTCGGGGCTTTACACCACTCCTCAAGTAAAGGGGGTAGATACATCAACTGTCACGAATTCCAGATTTGATGTATCTCGACGTTCCATCTTGTCAAAAGGAACTCAACGTGACAGACGGTGCATTAATCGGATGCACAGTCTGTGAGATATTGGCTTTTCCATCCCAGGGGACCGGTTGGAAATATTATCGTCCAAACCCGGACATTTTCCAAAGATGCCCAAAACTAAATTAGAGTACCACAAAAGGACCACCTCATCTATAGAGTCTCAATGCCGCAGACGGCGCATCGATCGGATGCGCAGTCTTTGAAATATTCACCTTTAAGTGAATACGGGCTCGGCCCGTCAAGCCCAGTGGGCCAACGGGTTGGGTTAACCCAGTTTTGGCGGGTTCGACCCGGTAGGGGTATCAAACCGGCTAGAAGAAACATGAGACCAATCCCAAAGAGGCGTGGCCCATCCTGACAAGGTTCGACTCGGCCCGAAAGGGCGCGGCCCAGCTCGGCGCGGTCCAGTCCGGCTGGGCGCGGCCCGGCTAGGCGCAGCCCAGCTGGGTGCTTCGCTGCTGGCCGAGCAGTCCAAGGGGGTGCGGCCCCTCGGCTTCCCGAATCGGCGGCGCCAAGTGGCACCTCCCTCCCTCACTGGCCGGCCTTCTGGTGCAAGCGGCCCGCACGGGCATGCTGCGGCTCATCCGGCACGACGCCCTCTTGGCACCACGGCTTTGCTCCGCCCAGCCGACCGACGTGCCGGCAGGTTCTTTCGCCAAATCGGCCCGCAAATTGGGTCGTGGTTCCTACTGCACAGCTAGCACGGTGGTGCCAACTTCCTCGGCCACGGCTCCACGTCCCCGGTACGGTGCGATGGCATCGTGCTTCCTCCATTGTGGCCGGCTTGGACATGGATTTTCTTTGCGTGTGTGGCGGCGGACCTTATGCCGCCGGTCTCTTCTGCATTCCACCTCTGATCGTCGATTCCAAATAATTTAACAAGATCAAACGGAGGGTCATCAGTCCGTGTTATTTTGGCTCGTGCCCTCCGTGTTAAGCGATAGCAATAGGCCGAGACAATCAGAGTTATACAACGATGAGTCATGGCACAATTTTAATCCATTAAAATTGAACATAACCCCTACCTCTATAACTGATGTTGCACGTCGGGCATCCCATAAGACGACGTCGCGGGGATAGGATTCTTAGACTTCGTCGGAGTGTGTTCGAGGAGGAAGTGGCATCTCCTCACTTATCGCGGAGAAGAGTATGGAAGGCGCATTGATCGTTCATCGTAGAACCGGCGTTCTTCATCGAAGAAGTCACCGTTCTTCATCAGAGAAGAAAAAAAATTCTCCCAAGAGCTCTCCCCCTTCACACAACGAAAGCCCTCCCAAAATAAAATAATAAGCTCCGCCTATTATTTTCCTAACACAAGCCATTTAAAATTCAAACATTCAAACACTAAATTAATAAATTGGAGGATTCAATTTATTAATTAAGGCATTGGCATGAATTAATGGGAGAGGATAAGGTGAAGAGATCTCATGAATATTGGTAGAGTTATCAACATTAAACAATGGATTTTAATGGGGTTTATGAGAGTTATGGGAAGTTCAAGGGTTTAGGTCATGTGTGGGCCCCATCCCACAAATATCCTCTCATGGGAGGTTATGTGGGTGTGGGCCCCACCTCTAACTCTCTTTGGGAGGATATAACCACCATCCTTAAAAATAAAATTGTGCTACACCAATTTTATTTTTTTTAATCTAATTCCCCAAATATTAATTCTCAACCTGCTTAAAATACAACTGCGATAAAGGTCCCCTTACAAAATTACCGGTGCTGTGAGTTTGTCGGTGCCCTCAGATTTCAATTCCGAAAACTGGTTTAAAAGATATAAAAACTCGATCATTTGTTCAATGAACGTACCAGAGCTAAAATTTGGAAATTGATTCTGGGCTCACCGGGCCACAGAATCAAGTGCCATCAGAAGCCACAGACTTGTAAAATTCTAAAGTATTTAAGAAAAAAATTTCCATGAAATTTTTCGGTCTTTACATACCCTCAGACATTGAGTGGATTATTAGTTGTTGAACTAGTTGACTATCAAGAACTGATATCCCTTTCTGAGTATTGATGATCTCTTTGATCAGGTTTGAGAAGCTCGGATGTTCTTGAAGATTGACTTGAGATCCTATTATCATCAGTTTCATGTTAAACCATCAGATGTACCTCTTACAATCTTTAGAATCAGGCATGGTCTATACGAGTATGTGGTTATGTTGTTCAGTCTCATGAATGCACCTGCAGTTTTCATGGAACTGATGAACCAAGTGTTCAGTCTATACTTGGATTCTTTCATGGTAGTCTTCATGGACGATATCTTGGTGTACTCTCACACTTGACACGAACATGCCACACATCGTGAGATCATTTTGAGTACATTGAGAGAGCATCAGTTATATGCTAAGCTCTCAAAATTCCACTTTTGGATGGACCAAATTCACTTCTTGGGTCATTTTATCTCAGAGGCAGGAGTATGAGTAGACCTAGAGAATGTGATAGCAGTAGTTTCTTGGGAGCAGCTGAAGAATTAATTTGAGGTACAGAGTTTTTTAGGCTGTCTGGTTACTATAGATGTTTTATACAATACTTTTCATGCTTATCAGTGCCCCTAACTAGCTTGACTAAGAAGGGTGTGAAGTACTTGTGGTCAGATTCTTTTGATTCAGACATTCAGGAGCTAAAAGGGTGGCTGAATTCATCACTGATACCAGTATTTCTAGAGCATGGAAAAAGCTATACTGTATATTGTGATGCATCAGTTATCTGGCTAGGAGTTGTGCTTATGCAGGGAGAAGGAGTCATTGCATATGTTTCTTGGAATTTGAGGCTACATGAGAGGAATTACCTGATGCATGATCTCGAATTGGCTGTAGTTGTTCATGCCCTACGCTGTTAGAGACATTATCTTCTCAGATAGAATTTTTTGGTTTTCACTGACCAAAAAAGTCTCATGTATATCTTTACTCAGCATGACCTAAATTTGAGAAAGAAGAGGTGGGTTGAGTACCTTCAGTCAATTTTACTTTGAGTTTTCCTACAAGCCTGGGAAAGGAAATGATGTGGCTGATGCGTTGAGAAGGAGGACATAGATCCAAACAGTTTGGGAAGCCAGTAGTGAGTAGAAGCTTATGGATCTATTCTCTGAGATGCATTTGGATGTGCACAACAGTATGGGGTAGAGATTTATTTCTTCTGTGGTTGTTACCTCTACACTACTTGATCAAGTGTGAAAGATGCAACTATCAGATTCTAAAGGACTAGTCCTACGGGAGAGTGTTTCAGTAGATGACCCTATTCCTGGATGAACAATAGGTGAGGATGAGATCTTTCATTTTCATGGATGCATGTGGGTTCCAGTAGACATATGCAAGGAGCTGATGTGACACTTTCATTCCTCAATTTGGGATGTTCATCCTGGTGTCATGAAGATGTATTGTGATCTACATCGTCAGTATTGGTGGCCAGGTATGAATATAGATATAGCTGGGTTTATCATGAGATGTTTCACCTCTTATCTTGTGAAGCCGTAGCATCAGCGACTAGCTGGGCTTTTGTAGCAGCTACCCATTCACAAGTAGAAATGGAACGATGTCACGATGGACTTCGTGATGGGTTTACCAAGTTCTCCTCGAGAGAATGATGCATTTTGGGTTGTCAGTGATAGATTCATGATGGTTTCTCACTTCTTGCCGATTAAGGAGACCTTCAGTGTTGATGAGTTGGGTATGCTGTACATCCGAGAGATTTTGCGTCTACATGGAGTTCCACACTCCATTGTTTTAGTTATGGTGCATGTTTTCCTTCTCGGGTCTGGAAAAGACTTCAAAAGGCTTTGGGTACAGAAGTAATTTTGAGTACAGCTTACCATCCCCAGACAGATAGGCAGTCTGAGTGTATTATTTTGATTCATGAGGACATGCTTCGAGCATGCATCTTAGATTTTGGAGGTTCTTTGGAGAAGCACATACCTGTTGTGATGTTTTCCTTCAATAATAGTTTTCAATAAACTATTCAGATGAAACCTTATGATGCTTTGTACAGTAGGACATTCCAATCACCCTTATGCTAGTTAGAGGCAGGAGAGGCAGCTATGTTGGGACCTCGACTTGTCCAAGAGACCACAGCGTAGATAGAGTTGATTCGAAATAGGATGGCTACCGAACAGTCATGACAGAAGTTTTATACTGATCGATGGAGATGACCTCTGGAGTTTGAGGTCAGAGATCAGGTTTTCCTATGTGTCACACCAAGGTTGGTACACATGAGGATTTGGAAGTAGGGTAATCTTTCACCAAGGTACGTCAGACTGTTTGAGGTGTTGGAGAGAGTCGTTACAGTTGCCTATCGGTTGCAATTATCTCAGAGGTACCAGGGTATGCATTATGTCTTCCACATTTATCAGCTTTGACATTATTTCTCAGACCCATCTCATGTTTTCCAACCCAAGGAGGTTGAGCTCGAGGTGGACGCCTCGTTCGGGGAGCATCCTATTAGGATTTTTGATCGAAGTTCGAAGTTTCTCCATGGTCATTCTGTTCCTCTCGTATGAGTGTAATGGCGGCACAAGCGTGTATAGAACAAGACATGGGAGAGGGAGACCGATGTACGATCACAGAGGCCAGAGTTGTTCCAGGATTCTTCTTCTACACCGCCTTGCTAGGGAAATTCGGGGATGAATTTAATTAAGGGGGAAGTTTGTAAGAACCTAGATCTTCTTTTCATGAATGATTCTTTCTTTCTGGTTGTTTTGAGAAAAAGATGAGTTATTTGGAAATTTTAGGAGTACACGCTATGTAATTTAAGTACATTTTGTGTACCCAGTTGTTGTTGGTGACTGTCTGGTGGTCAAGTAATCTCTGAGCACATGATCGTGTGTGGTGACCAAGAGACCACCTTAAGTGGAGGATGGAAAAGAAAAGTATACATATTTTACTTTTAATATACACTCCATGTACTTTCTTTTTTTCATTAAACATATTGGGGTCATTTATAATGGTCTGAACCATCTTCTTCTTCGCATGTCTCATCCAGGAGTGATTGTATGGCTGCAGATCTTCTCCGAGCCATTGAATCGTTGTCAATTCTCTGAATCGACCTCCGTCAATTGCGTTTGAATCGAATCGGTGTGTTATCTCTTCTTCTTGAACATCATCTTATCATCGGTTGAACGTTTTTAATGTTTTGGTAGATCTATGGTGTTCTAGGTCGATTCATGGCCTGAGGTTCTCATATATCAATCTCACGACAGCGAGGTAGGTAGTTTGTTCCTTTTTGTAGATAGTCTTTGAGTTATATGTGCAAAAGTTCCCAATACCCTAGATCAGGGTATTGCATGTTTATGGTTTTTATCCCTATTGTTTCCTATTATTCCTTGATTTTTTGGATGGAGGTTAATAATTTGTGAATACGGTTAATCTTTCCATGCTATGGATGTTTTTCCCATGTTTCTTGTTTTGACCATTTGTTCTAGCTTACCTGTTAAGCTGCCTTGTTTTCCATGCCTAGTATTGTGTGATGGAGTGATTATTATCTGACATGCTATATTATGTTGTAGACTATCTATCCAAGTAGTTCTTGAGGTTTACTTTGGATTCCATATATCGTTGTTCTCAATTGAATTAAACAGGTCTGTGAGAACCTGGTGTAGTAGACCATAGGGAGAATGGACATTGAGGGCTTCTCCAAAGTGTATGTTTTACTGTTACGTTGCGAGACCATTAGGGGGATAGGTTTTGAGTGCTACCTTAGAGTGTATATAGTTTCTCGATGCAGGTCATAGGGGGAATTGGATGTTGAGTGCTTCCCTAGAGTAACTATTAGTTACTAATATGAAAATATAGGGGGAATTGATGGTGAGTGCTTCCTTATAGAGTCTGTGCTAAAGTTGAACCAGAGGGGTTAGACTGTGAGAACTTCTCAAAGGGTTGCTTGTGTTGTTTTGGTTGAACCAATGGGGTTAGACTATGAGAACTTCCCAGAGTGTTTCTTGTGTTGTTTTGGATGAACCAGAGGGGTTATGCTCTGAGTACATCCTATAGGGTTACCTTTTGTGATTATCTTATTGCTAGATATATGAAATTGAAAGCGATTAAAACTATAGGATTGTTTACTTTTTAGTACTTCCTTGTATACTGATTTCTTTTTCTTATTGTCTTCCATATATATTCACTGACTTTTAGGCATAGATCTTTGGGTGGTTTCCTACTAGGATTAGTCTCACACCCGGTTTTGGTCATCCTTTTGGGCCCAAACAGATTATATTGTTACAAGTCCGGATAAGGGAAAATTCCCTTCTACATTAGGTACTTGATTGTTGGGGAGTTGGAGAGGATGATACCGAGATGAGGCTTGCGATGGTGTTAGAGTTTATCTATTTTCTTTTTACTTTGGTTCATTACTGTATTCCAGCATTGTGACTTGTTTAGATGCTTTCCTAGACATATGTATCATGCATCATTTATATATGTGGTCTAGTGTTTATTATTTCAGTCTTCTATTATTTACATTCAGTATGGTCTTATTACAATTTCCACTATTACTATCTGTTTTGTCTCTATTGTGTTACTCTTCCAATGAGGGCATAGTTTTCCCACTATCACACCCAATACCGTCGCTGCTAGTTGGCAGCCTCTAGTGTTTGAAAAAATGCACTTGAGCCCATGTGATCAACCATGTACAGGGTGCCTCTGGGTGGCTTCTGGAACCAGGACATTAAAATATCACACACTTACTTACCTTTTCACCCATTAATGAAATGATAATGTCGCTCGTGCATGCGAACGGTCAAACACTTCTATGAAGTAATGTCATCCATTATCCATGTTCCAATAAAAATAAAAATTATAAAAATTTATCTAATGAGAAAAATGATATTTATTACATTAATATAGTTTTTCATATTATGTAACTATATAATGCACAAGAACTCACACTTTCATAACCAAAAACATGTGAGAAAACAAGGAAATTAACACTGAAAACAATGAAAATAATGAAATATTATTAATGAATGGGTTATAAGATATTATAAGAGGATCGTATATGATATTATAAATATGAAGATTATTTGGTATAAATTAATAACATTCTTAAAACCATTATACAAGAGGTTAAATCATGTTCAACCAAAAGGAACAATGAGGTAAGGGACTTTATCTCAATTTCCCTTCATTGAGGCATATTTTAATGATTTGCACATAGTTTATTTTTTATGATGTTTATAATTATATTTTGATATTTATTATCAATATTTATTAATAATTCATGGTATTTATGTTTCAATTTCAATTATTTCAACCAAGGGTATTTTTCATGAAAATTACCAAGTGGAAAAGAATTTTATAACTCAATTTCTTTTTATTGAGTTATATGACTTCTTTATTGTCTTTGATATTATATGATTATATGTGTATTAAATTTTGATTATCATATGTTTTATTTACAAATTTTTTTAAAAGGATTTATATTTGATACGCATAATATATTCATTGATTAATTCTAAAATAAGCATTATGATCTTTGTAAGGGTTTGTCTTACAATATCATTTTAATAGGGATTGTTTATATTTGAATTTTCATTGAAGAAAATTATTTTATCATTGTATAATAAACCAATTTAATTTTCTTATCCTTTGGTTATTAATTAATTTTTCAAGTAATAGTATAATTATTTGCAATCATTGGTTTCTAAAAATGTTGAGAATTTTTTTTAATAAAATGTGACTTCATGTCTCTCTTCAATTGAAAATACATTTTCATCCATTACCATATATTCTGAAAAGGTTTTCAATTTTTTTAACATTATAAAAATGCCTTTTTAATGAAATTTTTACCCATGTTTTACTTTTAAAAAAATTAAAGTCATATTCGTTTAATTTTATAAACAATGCATGTTTGGATTTTACCAAAAACAAGAAAGGAATCTTTTTTTAACGTGTACAGAATGTATATAATTTTTTTTCTTCATGAACAATCGGTTTTTTAAATATTAATTTATAATTTTCCAATGGTTATTTTAAAATAAAACTTTTTTTAAAATATTTTTCTAACTTTTAGTTTAAAATTTTTATTTTTTCAAAGTGAAAATTATTTTCTTCTCAATAATGTTTTGAATACCTTTTAATGGTATTTCTATTCATAAATAACAACAAACCTTCATTTTAATTATACTCTATTGAGGATATGTTGTATTGAAACTGTCATTATTCTTTATAAATATGGTTTATGATTATTTTGACAAAGGAAATTATATAAATTTACTTTATGGATTAATTTTTACTGTCATTATCTTTACCTTGAAATATTCACTTTAATGTGATCATTGGACATAAATTTAACCTAAATATAAATATTATTCATCAGTGATATTTTTATTTCTTAAAACATATATCATTTATAAATAGAGTTTTTTACATTTTTATTTATTTTTTTAACTTGTGAAATATTTATAAATCATTATTCTTTACTTAATAATGATACTTGATGATAAGGAACATTATTCATTAATTAAATCAATTATTTGGTATATGAGAAATGTATTGGAAATATTGAGATGGGTGGGGATCAGAATTATATATTCCCTCAATGCATCTGTAGTCTCATGAGGTGAATTAGTAAGCTAGCATTAAATGGGTATTTACCTATTATCGTCAACCATATTGTGAAAGTTCTTGAGATTAGAAGTATCATGATGCTTGAGAACATGATGTATAGTAAGTAATAATTTTTTTCATTATGAATTCATTTATTATTATCTATTACATTTTTTGATGATTTTATCTATAGATGCATTTCGTTCTCATTTATTGATTATATGGAATATGATTTCATTTATTTTCCTTTCCATATTGATTATACCTTATCTATTCACGAAAGTCATGTTTTTTAAATGGAATTTGTGTTCAGTTATTTATATTGACATATTTATTACTCCATAACTATTCATGATAATCAAGTTATTTAAATGGGATTTGTATTCATTTGTTTTCCATTCTATATTGATGATTCCATATCTAATCAAGATATTCTTATTAATTATTAAATTTAATGTATGTTCATATATCTACCTTTATATATTGATTATTATATATTGATTATTCATCATTTACTCATAAAATATTCTTCTTTATGTAACTGTTATTGAGAATTTGAGCTCACCCTTATTTTTTTTCTTTTCTCATGAATCCAATAAGTGTAATATGTATTATTTGAAAGTATATCTAGATTCAATAATTATGTTCTAAAAAAATCATGTTTTAATTTGTGTATTAAAATTTAATACAATACTTAAGTATGTATCTAGTTTACCAAGAGTAAAAACTATTTGGTCCTTCGGTATCTTATTTCTTGTATCTTATTTAAAATTATTAAAGGAACCATTGGCTCTGGGATATCGGGGTCTGGGTCGTTATAAGAGGGATTAGTGGTTTATTCTCATATTCATTTCCTGACTAGGAGGGTTACTATTGGTGTGGGACATGATGATTCTCTTAAATAGACTATAAATTTTTAATCAATACATACCATGTCATCCATACAAGTAAATAAGCACGTCACGTGTTAGTTGACTAAGAATGTCTTTGAATTTCCTCCTCCAAATTCAATTAACGAACAAAATACCACAATAATAATAAAGGTAGTTAAATACTATATTAGATAACAAATACCCACCATGTGATTAGAAACATACCTAACCATAACCTATTTAGCATATCCTCAAGGTTATAATAGAAAAGGTATTGATGTATGAATGTTCACATATGTGATAAAATGATAACCTTAGATAATGAGGATTAATATAAGTAAATTCCCATAAGTATAATAATAACCATACTTTTGAAATTCCACATGATATAATTTTTAGGGTTGTATGAAATAATAAGTCATTATAATTTATCATGGGACTTTAATCTATATTACATAGGAGAATACACTCACATTAATCTTTACATATCATCAAATCCCATAATTTACCATGTTGATCGTTAACTAGATATTACTCAAAGTCATACTTTGAGAGGATTTTATCATTTCACTCTCATGTATAATGTGTTAGAGAAATCAATGAAGGATTAATAAATATAGGAATTATATTAATCTATGATACATTTACAATGAAAACAACCATCAATTATAGTATCCCATATATTATTCTCCAATATATATAATACTTAGAGAATTTACATGAATCTCGTGATTTTTGTTTGTTAATATATTTTTCAAATGATTTTCTAAATTCTCATATATATCCAACCTTTATATATTCACATTATCCCAATGAATGATTTATTAAGTATGATGGTATTTAAAACTACAGTGTTTTGTCATTTGGTGATATACATGTTCCTTATATTAAAAATTTACTCAATTTTTATCGTATTAGATCTCAATTTCTACCAATAAGTTAATAATAACCCCATGTTTATAAATAAATTTATTTATCTATGTAACTTAATTCATACCATTTGATAATGTGATGTACACTGGATGTATTTTTAATTCTTCCAAAGTGGGATATTTAGAACACTTATAACTAATATATATACTAGTGAAGTAAAAAATAAAAACTGATTTTGGTATTGAATCGTCATTGTTATTTTGGAATCTAGAATTAGGGTAACCCTTTATAATGCACTCTTTTCACCATTAAATACTAAGAACAAATACTTAGTTCTTTTCAAGTACTTAATGATGTTCTTATATAGATTTTAGTGACTCTCACCAAGATTAGATTGGTGACTACTATATATTCACCAATCATAAGAGACGTTAGGTCACATACACAACATGGAATACATAATGGATCCAAATATAAAAAAATATGGAATATCATTCATGTATTACTCTATAACTTATTAAAATGAAAATGATACTTTGAAAATATTTCACCATTGAAAACTATAAAAGAACCCTTCTTGTTGTTCTCTATATTAAACCACTTTATCGCATTAAAAATGTACTTTTTCTTAATAAAAACAATACACCTATTTAATCTATCTCTATAAATATTCATATCTAATATTGAGGCTATTACACCCATTAATTATATTGAAAATAAATGTATCAACCATACCATTATATAATATAATGTTTGGATATTATTTTTGATGAATAAAATGTCACCCATATAGAACCAAAAAAATACTGCTATAATTTATAAAAAACTATTCTATATAAATTAATCTTTCATGATTATTATGAAACTAAAATCTTTTATTGTAACATTAAAATGAATGTTTCATCTCCATTAATCTTCCATTATCTATAAATGGATCATTGAATATTATATGCCTTGGAAACACCATTTGGATACTCAAAGAGTTTTGGTTGTATCGTGTAAAATATGTGACTAAATTTACATAAAAGAAAGTGGTTTTGAAATTAATTTCTGAGAGTCTTAATATAATTGGATAGAAACACCTGAGAGTGTAGTAAATCATGTTTGGTCAAATTATTTTACCAAAAACGAATTAATTAATTTATGCTATTTCCACCCCTTTGGTATTCTAAACCTATGTCCTTAGTTAGGACACAAATTGATATTTTAATCCTTTAACCGATAATCTATAACCACATTCTATATATAATATGAACAATAAATAATCATGTGGTATTTTTACAAGCTTCAAAACTGATGTAGAAAACTCACCCTTTTCCATATTCAATTCCCATTGAGACATAGATTCACCACTATAATATTATTATCAGTTACAATGGTTATCAAGAGATTATCCTAATATTTTTTTCACCATATTACATAGGTCACATTACTAAATTATAATACATAAGTTATGGAGATTTATATTTCACCCCATAGTATTTTCACTGGCATCACACCATTTGACCTTCTTAGCTTCCATCCTCTTATTAAAGTATAACAACAATCTATTCAGAGATAATTCAACAAATTTAAAAATAATCCACTTTATCAAAAAGAGTCTTCAGCCTCCAATTTATTTACAAGGAATCCAATTGAAAATTATTATGTATTTTCTCTTAAGTTATCAAATAATTTTAACTTCTTTACTATATTATCACACTTCAGATCCTCAAGAATAAATCCTAGAAAACATCTTACTAATTAAGTATACAAAGAAATCCATATCTCCTATAGATCATTCCTGGTGATATAAAAAAAAAATTGGATTGATCCTTTATTAAAACATTTAGTACAATAAAATGCTTATTTTTTCTTATTTTTCTTCTTCATCTTATTCTTCTTCTACATTGACCAACTAAGCCTAATAGGATTATTATTTTTTGTGAAACCTATAAAATAATTATTATTTAGAATAGTCTTGGTATCTCAAATTATTCCTCCTAAAGAGTTTTTATTCTCTCAAATCCTATTTATTTTCCTCCATGTTTCTTCAATAGTAGACACCCATCTCTTTTCTAACTCTATACTCTACACACAAAAATCATAGTGGATTTTCTTGCTTATCTCCTTTAATTATTTAAATATTTTCTCATTCACATGTGTGAATTTATTAATTTTATTCTTTGTTTTCCAAAATCCATAAATGGATTACATGGATATTTTTACCATGTTAGATAAAAAAATAAAAAAATTATTGACTTTTGGTCTTCCACTACCTTTTCATCAACTCAATATTTATTTAAAAAGAAACCTTAATTATAGAAACTCACATGGATAAATAAATTCTTAATTTATTCCTCTAGTATCCTCAACTTTATCTTCTTCTAAAATTAAAAATCACAAGAAATAAAAAAAATCATATATATGGTATCAAATTCGATAGAACATGTTTGGAACATATATCATTCATCTAGAGTCCCTCTAGTGAATACTTATCTAGACTCCTCTTTAATCTATACAAAAAAATAAATAGTGAATCCCTTAATTTTTTTACTTAAACAACTCAACTTAAATCAAAATTCTTTTTTGATATTTTATCAAATAAATTTATCCCAAGAATCATCTCAAATAAATACCCTTCATTATCATCAATGATGTATTTAAATCATTCCCATTTTACAGTTGTAAAAAATATAATAATGATCTCCTAATATCATTTCATAGAATATATCATGGTTAATCTTATTTTCATTATGATTGGAACTTAAATACACAAATTCAGTATATTCATATTTTATTTTCATTATAACATTTAATTCTGAAACCTCAATATCATACTTTAATAAAATTCTCTAAAAATATCCTTTCTTTGGAATTTATCTCAATGGTTTGAAGGTCATCTCTCATAATTTTCAGGCTTGAATCACATAAACATATAGGTATTTTGTATATTTAATTACATGGTGATCATCTTTATCATTATGGAAATTTCTTTATTATTCAAAATATATTTCTAAAATTTACTTTTCAGTATATAAAATCTCTAAATTTTCTCCAAGTCTGGATTCTTACAGAGATGGAAGATGAACCTTATAGTCCATAAATTCATGCCTATTTATAGAAAGTTAAATTTTCATTGATAGAGATAATCCTTAGAGTATGAAGATTAGTGCTTATTTATATTAAAAAAATACCCTAGAAAATTTGTTGAATGATGTTTAAACATTGGGATGATATTTTCATCGGGTGGTATATGTGCATATACAGTAGTGGATGATGCTTACAAAGTGGAAGGATGATTTTTACGAATCTAGTAACTTCCCATTTTTTTCTAATTACTCTAATTGAATTGATGATTATAAAAACCATGGTAGCATCTTTATTCTACAGAGATTTAATTGTTATGGTTATGGACTTTGTTAGATTTTTAGGACATGTAAAATTCATAATTCCTAAAATTACGTTAATGATATTCCAATTCAACTTTATCCATCTCAAACATTAATTTAATATTTATTAAAACCAATTATAGTGGTATTCATAATTTTTAACTCAAGTATGGATTCTCAATCAAACTTAATATATATTTCCTCTTTAAATAATTACACTTGAATCTCCCACTAGTTGGATTCTTCCAAAAAATTTACCAATAGTTGTAGATAGAACTATCAAATTCATTAAGTATATTATCCATTTTGAATATATATCCAGGTTTGTTTTTAGAGACCCATACTTTTTATACAAAGATATCACATATTAATAGATTAATATTCATTACATAACATATTGATCCACTCTATAATAATATAGGTCAAATATCTTTTGGAAACTTGGATGTATAAACAACTGGTTCATAAGAGTCTCCTATTAAGTTCTTTATAACTATCATTCTTCATAGAAATATCATTCCTAAAACCTTTATTCATAACCTATGGAAATTAAACATAAGAAAGTGTGAGCTTAAATTCTTAGTAAGGGTAAAAAATAGAGATATTAATGATCGCACAAGCATAACATGAGAAAATTGATGTGATAAAATGATATTGACATTTTAAATACATACCCTACATAAAATATATATCATTATATTAAGTTGTGAAATAAATCTTGGTATTTAATAAGCCATTAATTTTAAATGAAACAAATAACATGATCCATGAGATCGTAACATTTTCACAAGAGATAAAATTATGTAATACGCATAAGGATAGAAAATAATTTCCTTAGAACTTAAGCCTCATTTCCAAGACTATCATAGTTTATTGGTTTCACTCCACAAACCATCATAGTAGTCAAGGTTTACTCGTAAGACTATCATAGTTGATAGAGTCTCTTACTAAAATAGGTTCATTCCTCATTCCAATTCTATTCATCTCATGAGATATCAATCTTTACTCAATGCATTGGGGGGAGATATAGGTATCATCCATATCATAATGAAAATCATACATATGTGTTCCACAAGATCATACATCATTCAACATATAATAACCCACTAAAATTAATGGGTTTTATAAATACTTCATCATATCATAACCCATGTTAAAGAAATGGGTTCCATAAACATTTCATCATTTCATCGTAGAAAACCCCATGGATATGAAACTGGTTTCATAATAATCATTTCATCATTAATATAAAACATCTAGATAAATAATAGGAATGGTATCTCAAGATCATATACCCAGCAAAACATAATTTAAATGACTGTTTTTCGTTTATGATGAATATAAATACCATTAAAATTTCATTAATAAATTCTTAAGGAAAAAATCCATTCCATTTTGAAATAAATTATTTAAAATGAAAAAAATTAAAATATTATAGAATAAATTTTATTTAAAAAAAACATGTAAACTTTTAAAGGAAGTTTAAAATCATTGATTGGTCATGACAACCTGAAATTTTGATCATGTCTTATAAGTTAAAAGAAAACATTATTTTCACATTTTTGTAAAAAATCAAAACAGATATCATTCAAAAAATTACAAGGAGATTTTGTTTAAAAAAAATTTAAATAGTAAAAAATGTGAAAAAATGACATTAAAAAATCATAAAATAATATTAAAAACCGTTATTAAATCATTTTTTTAAAACATGTATATGGAATAGAAAATCGACCTAAGAGAAAAATAAATTCATTTTCCTTAAAAACATATTTTTGGTATCCTGAGTACATAAAGTGGGTAAAATGAAAAAAAAATTTAATAAATAATAATAGGATAAAAAAATTAAAAATTGTATTTAGTGGTACATCATAATATTTTATCATCATAAGATAAACAAAAATAATCCTAATAAATAAACTGATTGTAACATAAAACCCATTACCTCAGGTTTGACTTCCTTCGTACATGTTAAAAATTCCTATATAATAATATAGGATTATTATAAATATATTCGAAAACCATACCCATATATACGAAAACATTTATTATTTACTTATAAAATTTTATCATCTATTTATTAAAAATTATTTATTAAAATCACTATTTTCGTCGATAATTTCTTCTGTTTTCATATTTTTTTGGGTTTGGTATTTTTATTCCCTGTTCTTTGATCATAATTAAATAATATCCAAATTTCTAATCATGGTATAAATATCATATATATTCATTATATATATATTTACATTCATCCCAAAAATTTATGTGTATAAAAACTAAATTTCACTGTTCATGGAGACGATAGGTCGTACGTACGCATGAACATTATTTTTATATTTCAAAAACTGAATGAAATAATGGTAAATAATAATTAAAATTTCTATAATAATTATTATTTAACATATATAATATATTTTAATTAAAAATATTTTTATTACCATCCTGGTAAAACAAAAATTAAAAACTAATTGATTGCTTCATGAAGGTGGTAGTATGTAGGTACGCATGAGAAACATTACCATTTTCCAATGGATTATGAAGTAAGAAGGTATATGTTATATTATAATTACAAAAGTATAATTATTTAATAGTCATCATATATAAACATTAAAACCATCATAATATCCATCCATAAAATATGGTGATGTGAAATGAGTCGTATCGCTGCATGCAGACGGTAAGCCATATGCACGCACAAGCGATACTTTCACAACCCATTTGATATAAATATGATGATAAAGGTGGTCTTATAATAATAAAAATAATATTTAAGAATATTTGAGATACTTAATTTATTATTTTATTAAAAATATAACCGATTTAGGGGAGCTAAAAGAACAATTAAAAAGAATGTGATCTTAAGGCAATGCCTCTTCTTTGCAACAACTCTATTGGATCTCCACTTAAGGATCTTAGGGTTGGTATTATAATGAGGAAAATTATATATAATGTTGATAATAAAGTTTATAAGTGAACTTTTCATATTTTGGTAAATATATAAGACCCAATATGGTTTGTAGAGGAAAAATAAGGGGTTCCCTTATATAATTGAGGGGAGGGGAACTCTTGGAATTTCTTAAAATATTAAATAAATTTTACTTTGTTTTATTATCATAATGGATAAAAATTGATATTATTTGAATCAAAAATGATTATTATTCGAAATACTCTCAATCAAAAAAAATTGATGAATTTGGATTACATTTTTACCCTTATTTTTTTTTAACCCTTCATTAACCCATTTGAAAATTACCATAATATTAATTTTTTCCACACTTTAAGGGTTAATATTGTTGTAATAAAATTAAAAAATGCCAATAAATGGACCAAATTGGATTTATTCACCCACATATATTTCATTTTTATGATTCTAATATTTTTATTAATTTTATATCATTTAATAAAATATTATTTTTTCTATAATATCATTAATATAGTTATTAAGACTATTAAATTAATTTAGAATTAAATACATCAATAAAAGGCATAAATTAGAATTTAATACTTTCAGAACTCCCTAATATTTCATGTAAATATTTAAAATTCATGAGACACATTCACTCATTTAAATTATATAAATTTTAATATTTTTAAAATAATATATAATATTTATTTATTAACTGGAGAAATTTTGGATCAAGGTTACATAAGAAATTAGAGTCATTATATAATTACAAAAAAACTATAAATATTTTTGTATCACTAAAATTATTTCATTAATCTTGATATAGAAATATATTTTTTCATAACTTTATTTTTCCTCTATATAGCCACATAAAACATATTTAAAACTTAGAGAGTGACATTTTCTAACTTTATTTGATTTAAATATTATATATATCATTTTTAGGGAACAATTATCAATAAAAAAATACATTTTGAGAATAATAAGATATTTTTCATATTCCCTTCATCCAATAAATAATTTTGTCGAAATATTTTGGCCTTATCACATAGTTTTAACCTATATTAACCTGGTTGACTCTTTATTGAGGTGATAAATTTCTCCACCATTACTATTTATATTGATCAAAAATAAAAAGATCATATTTACCAAATTTTAACCTCCCAATTCAAAATACATAATCAGTTTTATCAAATTCAATTTACAGAAGAGGAATAAATTAATATTATTGTAATCATGCAACATGTGATGAAAACCACTTTTTAGAAAAATAAATTTTTAAGAATAAAACACGGTTTATTCTTGTCACATTATTATAAAAAATATTAAATGAATATTAAAAAAAATTATTGAATATATTATACAAAAATTTCACTAAAATCAATCACTAATAGTGATAAATTTATTTTTTCAACATAAAAATACATTGTTGTATAAAAAGTTTTTTTGATAAAAATATTTATTTTTCATTCAAATTCTTTTTATTCTCATTTCATATAAATTGGTAACCAATGATTTAAATTTGTACATATGTAACCATACATTTTTCATAATATAGTTATTCTTATTCATAACACCAAATTAATTCATTAACTGATAGTTATCACAAAAAATTATTTTAATATTGTATCACAGTTAGTTTAAACTCAGTGTTTTGTGTAATGCAAGATATAATATAAATTAAATTTATTTAAAAAATATATTTCAAAAAATCTTAGGGTGTTACATTATACCGCCATTAAAATTAATTTATCCCTTGAAATTTTACCGTCTAATAAAAACAATGAGGATTTCCCTTTTTATTTCATCCTTATGTTCCCATGTAGCTTCTTCAAAATTTTGGATTTCTCTCAAGAATATTCATCATGTGAGTAATCTTGTTTTGTAGTACTTTATATCTCAGATCCAAGATTTATACTATTTTTTATTCATAGAATAGATAATATTCTAGTGAAATGACCTCTTATTCTAGTATAGGTGGTGGATCAAGAATTTAATTCCTCATTATAGATACATGAAACACATCATAAACATAATAGAAATTTAGTAGAAGTTCCAATTGATTAGCTCTCATACCTACTCCATCACGAATCTCAAATGTATAATATGACTTTGGTCCAATTTAAGTTCTTTATAAATCTTATAACATTATTCATGGATAAATTCATATAAAAACCCTTCTAACCAACATCAAATTTCAGTTCACGCCAGTGATTTTCAACATATGTTTTATGTTGATTATGATCTACCTTGATATTTTTATGAATGGATTTCAATTTCTCTATCATTTCTTCAGTTATATCAGGTCACAAAAGATTTATTTATTCAATTTAATTCATTCATGTTGTAGTTCTATACATCTTTCCATAGTGGAATTCATAAATAGCCATTTCAATACTTTAGTGAAACCTATTATTTATGAAAACTTAACTAGAGGAAGGTGTGGATTACAACCACTGTTGAAATCCATAGAATAAGACGCTAACATATCCTTTAGGATTTAATTGTTATCTCGTACTAAAAATCTATGTTAGATTGATTAGCTATGAAAAAACTCAATTTTATATCCAGAACAAGTTAGATACTACCCTATAACATTGATTTAAACCTCAGATCTCGATCTAAAACAAAAAAACATGGAATTCCATGAAACCTCTCCACTTCATTAATGTATATCTTAGAAATCTAATATTGAGTTAAATCTTATTTTACAATGATGGAGTGTGCTGGCATTATAAGGTGATCGACTACAAACCATATAGTTTTATTCCCTTTAGAATATTTTAAGAGTTTGAAGTGAACATCAGTGGTGATGTTTTCCCATTTCTATTATGGTATGGGTAATGGATGTAACATCCCGTTATACTTTTGTATCTCATATTTAACTTTCTTACATACCAAGTAATAATACATGAAGTCTTCAATATCTTTATTCATGTAATTACACTGAAAATACTCTTTCATAAGTCTATATGTCATCGTACTTACATGATGAATAGATAATGAAGAGTTGTGAGATTCGTCTAATGGATCCTTTTTTAGATATGGTGCACACAAGAAACATACACTGTTTCTAAACATTATCATTCCAACATAATCAATGTTAAACTTATGAACATTTTTTACCTCTTTCTGTACCTCTACATCATCCATCTACACCTCTTTAATCTTAACTCGTGTAGATGGTCGAACTCTCATTTGAGAAAGATAATATTTATCCCTTTCCTTCAATATTTCTACATTGAACCTTTAAAAATCCATAATTATTGGATTTTTTATCCAAATTGGAGATATATTTTTATGATCATTTGGACATAGAGCATCATCCACCCTATTCTCTTTCCCATGGAGTTAATTTATTGAGTAGTCATAATATTTAATCATCTTTAACCATCTTATCTAGATCATTTTCTACTCTTTATGTGTGAATATAAATGTAAAGATATTATGATTAGTATATATGTCACACATTTTTCTATAAATATAATACCTCCATATATTTAATATAAAAAATTTCAAAATCTAACATCAAATCATGAGTTTAATAATTTTTGTTATGGACCATCAATTATTCTGATTTATATACTATAACCATATTGTTTTGTATGAGAACACATCCCAACCCAATATTTGATAAATCACTATAGATTATAAAACCCTATTAACTTTATGTCAAAGTAAGCACTTACACACTAATAAGGCTCTCCAATTCATATAAGTTTTATTCACATTCATTTTTTATAAGGAATATATCTCCCTTATGAGTTAACTTATTTGGTGTATTAGACAGTGATGAGAAATTCTCTAAAAAAAATTGATAGTATCTTTCCAATCCAAGAAAATAGTGGATCTTTGTCACAGTGGTTGGTCTAGGAAAACATTCAATAACTTCAATATTTGATGTATCTAAAGATATATCCTCACTTGATATTATATAACTTAATAATGAATCATTCCCATGAAAAAATTCTCACTTGGTTACTTTTTCAAAATATTAACCTTCCTTAGGGTATTCAGCACAATTCTAAAATAATTTTTATTCTATTAATTTATCTTTGAATAAATATGAATATCATCTATAAAGACTACTGTAGACATAGAAATGTAGTTCATAATGACTCTATTCATTAAATCCATGAACATATCAAGGAAATATTAACACCAAATGGAATCACTATAAATACATAGTTAATATACCATGTATGTAATGTTTGGTTAGGTATATCTTCTTTATTGACCCTAAAATGATGATATCTAGAATGATAATCAGTCTCTCAAAAAGTATTGAGCTACCTATTATTGATTAAATAAGTCATCTATATGGAATAGAGAATACTTTTTATTGATAGTTATCATGTTATGTTCTCTATAATGAATGAAAATACAAATTTATCAATCTTTATTCATAAAAAATAATTTGTTCCCCCCAAGGTGACTCACTTTGATTAATAAATCCCTTATCAATATTCTATTTGAGGTACTTCTTCTATTCTTTTAACTCATTCAACGATATTATATATAGATCATTTGAAACCATTGTAGAACTCGGTATGAGTTCTATTGAGAACACAACATAACAATTTTGTAGAAGACCTATAAATTATTGTAAAAATAAATAAAAAAACTCCTACACAATAGGCAAATCTTTGATGTTGACTTTCTTTCTGAACATCTCAGATAAAATCCTCTTATAAATTGGAATCAAGACCCAAAAAATTGATATGATTTCCATCAGAAGGTCATATTTACAATCACACTAATAGATGGTCATATATTGGTTCAAAATATCAAATTAGACTTCCCTTACTTGGAAATTATTTCGGTATTTTTGTAGAGATTTCAAATCTATACCCAAAAATAACATTGAACCCAACTAGGGGAATAATAAAAATATTTTTAGGAAGCAAGTTCGCACAAAAGTCTACTAGCGAACAATCATCGACTTGATAAGTTATCATTTTACCATTATGGGTTTTTACTACTAAGTCAACATTTAATAATTGAGGTGGTACTGTGATACCCATATAAAATTTTCAGATATAAAATATTAGGTAGATCCAGATTCAAATAAGACATTAGAGGCTATAAAATAGATATTAAGTGTACATTTATCCACGTATTTGTCTCACCCATCATCATAAATAGTGATCGCATGATATTTACCTTTTTATATAGGATTAAAATGTTATTGTAGATTCTTACCCTAGTTTCTAATTAACATTGCCTTGAGACGGTGGCCACAATACCTCAAACACACCTCCCAGAACACCAGATGCTACCGACTAGCAATGAGGGCCAAGGGAGTTTTTGTGGGGATAATATTCCCTCATTTATATGTGGGAGAATAGTATTAAATAATTATAATAAATAGTATAATAAAAAATAAGAAACATATGGCAGTGGAATAATATTAACAAATAAATAAAGATAAACGAATACTCAGGAGAAGTTGAATAACAAGTAGATAAAATATGATAATGATCATGGGGATGTAATATAAAAAAGTAAAATGAAAGGGGTGGGGGATACAGGAATATAACACATGATCAAAAGGTATACAAATGGCCAAAAACTTTTACCATTATCATTCTGAGTACAGGCTCAGTCCTTTACCCCATGTTCCATCCTACTGTTTTAAATAAAACATAAGATGAAGGTTGTTTCCCTTTATCTATCCCTCAAATATTAAAGTGTACTTGGGTACCAAAGGTGGCCCAAGTAGAGTATGAGAATAATTCCTAGTATTCCACCACCAATGGTGTCTATCTCAATCCATTCATGAAAAATAAAATTAATAGTGTACCAAAATTAATAAATGTAAAAAAAATAGGATTGGGTTCTGATTGGACACTCATCAATTTACCCTCTTTGGCCTAATCCGATGATTCTAAACTAAGGGATCCTATTAGTTTAATTTGAGTTTAATAAAGTGTAATAAGATAGACTACCCCCAAACTTGTTATTGGGAGTAGAGTATATGTCCCAATGTTTTCCAATACCAAAGTTTCATTTCTTATTTGTAAAAATTCAAGATATTTTTAATTCAATTAAAAAGTGTGTATAAGAATATTGTGAGTCATCCTGATATCATCCTTGTAAATTATAATAGAAACCCAAGTATCACTCTAGAATCTCAATATAAGTCCAATGCCTAGGTATTCCATTCATGATTTCCCAAGATTTAAGTCCTAAGTGTCACTCCATACATGGTGTAAAAATAGCATGAACTAACCTCGGATTCCATCCCTAGTATCTTATATAGGGTTCTGAGTCTCTCATTTAGCATGGTACAACCATTTTTCCATCAATCCCATCCAATGGGTCTCCCCAAGGGAATTTTTTTCACTCGCCTAGAGGTAAAAAACAATAATGCTTTGTAATCCTATCCTAGGAATAGTTGATGTTACCCCTGGAATGTTTAAAAATCATTAACAATTACAAAAAGAAGGCACAATAGTCTTTCCAAGGGTTCCTTAAGTCAGAACCCCTTATTTCACCCTTTTTATTAAGGTGAACAATTTAATCAGACAATTTACAAAGATAACATGTCTATAAAAAAACATTTCATTAATTCAATCCCTTATATCATAGGAGATATATTTTTTAGGTATATCCACTTAATGGTTCATTTAGGGCATGAGGTGTAAGGAATTAAGCACTTTTCCAAATTCATTTAATTTGACCACTCCATTTATGGAATGGGTATAGGGGCCTAACAAATGGCTCATCACCCAACTCAATACAACTTAATCAAATAAATTTATCAATTATAAAGCAACACACCTCATGTTATGTTTAAATTATCCAAGGAAATGGAAATTAAGTCTCAATGGTAGATCACACCCATTGGTTGGCATAAATTCAAGGAGATCAAAAAATGGGTTGATTTACCTCTAGCTCGGGTCACAATGGCATGGTGAGGTCTCCCATTTAATTTAGATATCAATTATAAGGTATCAGTGGAAGGTTTTGGCTCATGGAATAATAGATCATATTGTATAATGCAACAAAATGAGGTAAAAGAACCTAGAACACCTACCTTAGCCTCATAGAGCTTCCCTCTTCCAGCGTCAACCTTTGATTTGATCTATATAAAAAGAAATTAAAGAAACCATGAAATACCCTAAAATGAGAAAAGTGATATTTCATTAAGATAGATCAACTGGTGGGAATAACATGAAATATATGGGAGTGTATTGAAGAGATTACCTATAGAATCCTAATGGATCTGATGGCGAGCAAAACAGAGTTCATATAGAGGAGGTATCTTGATCCCTAGGTTAAGAGGGAGGATATATTGTACTTGAGGTAGGAGAAGGGTCCATTGGATAAATGAGGGATGAAGGAGAATAAAGAGATAAAATATTAAAGAGGGTAAAATTGGTAAATTCAACCACAAAAACAAGGGTGTACGGTTTGGATGCACGGTTGGAAAAACTGTGCGCTAGTTGTGCACCAAGACACTGCTTTAAAGGGGTGCCCTAAATGGTTTGGGGAACATATTATCTAACTCTGCACAAACCATGAAAAATTCACAGGTCAAAAACATCCATTTGGCTGCATGGGCATTCTCTTGGGGTCACACAGATTCCAAAAACCTTATATACCCCCAACAATCCATTGTCTAAAACCACATGGATAATGGAGACTATGCAGTCTTGGATACATAGTTTCTACTAACTATGAGTCCTAGTCTACCTCTTTAATTATTGGGGCCTCTCTCCTTAAAAAATCCTTGGGTGCACTCAACCGCTCCTTGAATCTATTAGGTAACATTATTAGGGACAAAAAAAGAGTTTAAAGTAAAAAACAAATGTTATGTAACTTTTGAAAAAGTAGGGATATTACAACCTTCTTTTATTAAGACAACTTGTCCCCATGTTTTCATTATGAGGGTGGTATAATGTCATATGAAAGAATTTCTAGCCAATGCATATGTATATCATCTTCTTGATCCCATGTCTCAACCTTTATGATTTTGTGCTACCATAGAAGTCAGACCAGAGGAATTGATCGGTCTCAGAGAGACCTTATTATTCAATCGAGGATATGTATCAGATGCTCCCCTAAATACACATCTTCCTCCAAGTAAATATCCTTTGGGTAAAATTAATAAGATTGGTTTTGATGATATTGTTGAATCTTAGATATGTGAAAGATGACATGCATGTAACAATACCTATATGGTAAGAGAAACTGATAGTTTACTAACTGAACACTCTCCACTATCTTAAAAGGCCCAAAATATCAAGGTGATAACATAACCTGTCACATTATTCTTCTACTACCGAATCAAGTAGATACACATAGAAATACATGATGTCCCACCTCAAAATCGTGAGGTCATTTGTGATGATTTGTATAAGAATTATGCATAGACATAGCTATAGCCATATGCTTCTGAATCATTTGTACATGCTCTAAAATATCCTACACAATATTAGGACATAGTAGATCTATCTCACCTACTAATACCCATCATAGATGTGAACGTTATGATCTACCGTAAAGGTCCTCATTCAGAGCCATCTAAATTGTTTCATAAAAGTTTTTGTATAGGAAAAATCACCCATAGGTATATGCTTTTCCCATGAACCTCCAAAATCAAGGATGCAGGCTTGAAGCATATCTTATAACACTCAAATCATCTTCTCAGACTATCCATTGTTCTGAGGGTGATATGTTTTACTCAAAGAGGACCTGTTAAACAAGTGTATTTTTCAACCCTTTCCAAAACCATGAAGTACAAAAGTAACCTCAGTCCAAAATGATAAAACAAGGAATATAATTAAGTCTCATTATCTATTGGATATAAATTCTCTTTAGATCATCAACATATAATGCTTCTCGAATCAGTAGGAAGTGTGCAACCATGGTTAACCTATTGAAAATCACCCATACCTCATCATTTCCTCGATGAGATCTCAACAATCCTATCATTAAATATATTGTGATTTCATTACATTTACATTTAAGAATAGAGAGAAGTTTTATAATTTTATCTTTTCATTGTTTCTCTTATTTCATCTGCTGACAGGTGGAGCACCAAGTGATGAAACCTTCTAGCTAACTCTTCATACATGGCCACTAATACTAATGATGTATATCTTGATAGATATTGTTTGGACCATGGTGAACTACCCATACAGAGTCATGACATCCCCACATCAACTCTTCTTGTATATAAAAATTCATCCATAAATGGCCATATAAGAGTAGTGTTTTGCTTATATCAACAACCCAACCAGGAGATGGGTTCTCACTTTTGACGCACTCCCTATAAAAGAGGCCGTCAGAATCAAATAATTGCCTTATCCAAACCCACTCCTTATGGTTTGGTCACTGTTAGAATTTTTATAACTAGATTCATGTGTTATTCTTGACCCTCAAGATGAATCTCAGAAAATTGAGTTATCAACATCCACTAACTACTATTTTCCTTGATGGCTTGTGTATGATTCTTATAGCTCAAGGAATCATCTATGGAATCTACCTTCCTAGGTGTGTAAGAAATATCAAAATTGAATGATTGTAGGTACTCCACCCACCTGTTTTGCCTTGGATTCAAGTTGCACTATATAGATATGTACTTGAGACTTTTATGGTCCATGTAAATGATGAACTCCATGGTCAAAAAGTAGTTCCTCAAACATAATAGATCGCAAACCATAATAGCTAGCTCAATGTCATGCATAAGATATTTCTTCAAATGAGTCCTCATTTGGCAAGCCTCATATGATACAACTTGATAACCCTTCATCAAAACTACCACACCCTGATTCTTGAAGAATCACAATAAACAATAAAAATTATTCTTAGTACAAGAGAAATCAGGATCGGTGCTAAAATCATTCTTCCCTTTAACTCTTGAAAATCTATCGAACATGATTCAGTGTAGTTGAATTTCACACCCTTCTTGGTCAATCCCTCAAGTGGCACTACTAGGTGTGATATTTCTGGGATGAATTGACTTTAATATCCATCTTACCCTAAGAATATATATATGTCAAACATATTCTTGGGATCCTCCTAAAAAACATTTGCCCACACCATATCTCTGTCAGCTGATACTGCATCCTCGGATATGATGTACTCTACTAAGTGAACCATGCTGATCAAAAGGTGAAATTTATTGAGCTTCACATATAGCTAGTTCTCTCTCAGTGCCATCATCACAATATTAAGATGGTTGTAATGTTCATGTTTAATGTTCAAATACAATAATATTTCATCTATGAAGACCACCGCAAAGGAATAAGATTCTGGTGTATGACCTGATTGATCAAAACCAAGAAAATTTCAATTTTTTCATCATACTGAATTTTTGTACCAAGTAATCATATAAGATTTACCTACTCTGAAATTTTGTATGTGGTATGTCTGATAGCCTCACATGCACTTGATAATAGACCCATCTCAAATTGATCTTCGAGAAAACAATTTCTTCTTGGATTTAGATGAAGAGGTCATCTATCTGAGGAATGGGATACCGATTCTTCACCATAATTTAGTTCCATTGATGGTAATCCATGAAAAATAAAAGGTTATGATCCATCTTCTTGGTGAAATGAATAGGTGAAATTTATGGTGATGTGTTGGGTTGGATAAAATCTTTAGTCTCTAGACCTTCAAGATACATACTGAGTTCCTAGAGCTCTGTAGGTGTCATACTATTCTGAGGAATGGAAACTGATGTTGAACATGGAATAATAAAATTAGTTAACTCATCCTCTCTCTAAAGAGGTCAGTTAGAGAAATTTGCAAGGAAGACATCCCAGAAATGATACACAACAAGAGGATATTCCATGAGCTTCATCCCATGATCTCTCATAAAGAGAGCGAACATCTGGGTTGCTACTTCACCTAGCTTAGTACACTTCGGTCCATCATGACTTTAGTGGATATCCCATTCTCCCTTATAAATATCCATGTTTCCATAAAGTGATGTGTAAGACCCTCAGCAATGATAGATATCCACCTGGGCATGATAAGGAACAATCCATTCCATATTGATTATAATGTCAAATCTAGTCATCTCAAGGAAGAAGAAACTCCACAGACAATGGTACCCACCTATTTCAAGGGGAAATCACTGAACTAGGATATTCCCTCCCCTTGAACTCCTAATGGAATTCTCAGAGTCATAACACCATTGGAGTGCTCTATCACTAAGCACATACTTTATATAGCTGTAGATAATAGAAAATACTGTGGTGAACCTAGATCAAAAAGGGATAAAACATGAGTAGTGGCCACTAGAATAGTACCTATAACTTTATATTTCCTTGTAATATAATACTCTTTTATATGATGTAACATATAAATATGGCCTAAACTATGGCCCTAAGATGTTGCTTGAGTATCCTAAGTAGGTCCACTCTGTTGTCGTTGAAACTTTGAGGCATGACTTCCTCGATCTTGACCACCTTCTCAGCCTAAACAGCCCGTAGAATACTAGCTTTTATCCTGATGTGGTGCACTAATCCTACACCTAAAGGTATCACTAGAACATAACCCCACTCACCTAAAAATAGTGGAAAGGATAGGCAGAAATTCTATAGGTGACTCATCCTGCCACAAACTCATCACTCAGTCAGGTTCCTCATATACTGGGACTTTTTTGGACTGGCCATCCACACTAGTGAAACACCACTTAGTTATCATTGAATGCCATCTGGTTGTTATTTTGCTTGTGTATGTCCTTGAAACTTCAATTCTTTCCACTGGATAAACCAATACTCTTCCTAGAAGCTGATATGTCCTATTTTGCATTGTATCATTTCCTTAGGTTGCACTTATTGATGAAGGCCTGGTTCACTGTCCCTAAAATGGTGGTCAGCCAGAAGTTATTCACCTAAGATCGAATGGTAAATGAAATTCCATCCTTATATATCCTTGAAGTAGTTATCTCATCACGGGTCAAGGTGTAACATCCCAAGTAAGTAATTAATAATAGATATTCTTATCTATGTCTATATATGAATTAGATAGTGTTTTAGAGGCTTAAAATGAGAATAAATCTAATCTTAAGCATGGAATACACTAATATTTTTAAAATATTTTTTTACTTCCTTTTGATGGAAAAAAATATTTTAAATAAAACTTTTGACAAATTTATAAGCTCTATTTGTCAAAATAAACATATTATTTATGATTGGGACATTGAAATTTACATTGGATAATTTTTTGGTATTTTTCTGATAATGTTCATTTTTTAATGAATAGTGAAAAATACTGCATTTTACATCAAAACTGCTTTTTCATCTAATTTAATTATATGGTTAGATTATCTTTTTAATTTGTTGTAAAGCGTAATTAGAATATATTTTTTACCATTTAATCCATTGGTGTTCATTGGGATTTATTTCACTTTGGAATTGGGCATAAACAACTGCCAAACTTTTCATAGATATTGTTTCAAAAAAACCCGCTATTTGTTTTGACAACGGAAATTATTTTTAAATTAATTGTTTCAATTTTTGTGTTTGTAATTTGGTAAAATGGATTAAATATTTGGAATCAGAAGGTCCAAATTATGTAATTAATACTCTTTTGTTTTTGGACTTTGTGAATAGTAATGGTGGTAATTATCGTTAATTATCTTGATTAATTAGTAATCGGGTAGTTAAGGATAATAAAATAATATCATAATAACAAATAATGACACCAACATGTGTCCTAATACTACTGGTTGTGTCCTGGCTGACCATGAGATGCCTTGTGCCAAACTTGGGGACCCCATGGAATCACTTTTGTGTGATAATGACTTTTTATCTTTTTATTTTTTTAAAGAAAGTAAATATAACAAAGAATGTATTACCTGAGTAAAATATTTTTAATGTTGTCTACATAAATTATCTCTTGGACTATAAAAAGTCATTGGAAAGCTAAAAATATTTCCTACATCATAGTATTTGTTTTTATAATTTTTAGACATTAAATAATTTAAATTATTTATGACATCATGATGATGAAACGATTACCAAATCAATTAATGGTTTAAATAAAATGAAAAGATAATGTAAAATATATAACTTACACTTGTCAAAGACCTATTGGATGAGTATAATTCTAACCGTTATTACCTTATCCTCGAAATATATCAATTTTTGACTTTTAAAATCCGAAACTCATTTTAATATAAGGTAACATTTTATACCTTTCCAAGAGTGCCCATCCTCTCCTCTTATAAAAGGCCCCCACCTTTACCTCCTTACCCACACTTATCAACCCTTTTCCTCGGCCAATATCTGTTCATTTTGTCTCTCCACATCCTTATCCTCATCCTAGAAGCCTTACCTTAGGCAGGAAGCTCTTCATGAAACCCTTTTGGTTCAAACCAAAGGGAGTTACCCGATTTTAAGGTAATGTCTTCACTTGTGTTATTTTGTTTTATTTTTCTTCTCCAACCCCTAAGCTCTTTTTATTCAGTTATTTTGTAACAACACATGTATCTTAAATATACTAGGATTTTTTTATAATAAGTATTAGATCTACACTTACACACACCTACATCTAATGGTTAAATAACATACTGTTTCTGTGCATGGTGAATTTATGCCTCACGAAATGATGATTGTTCAATATTCTTTTAACACATTCAAAGGTGGCCATTAAGATGTCAATATATTTATATATGATATATAATATGTTTATGTTTTACTTAATCTTCTTTATTTTTAATTTATGGCATACTTTTATGGTTTCCATTATGGGTAAACGCGATATCTTCATTTTAGGAAGTGTGGACTACCACCCCCTCAAAGTGATTTGATTCCTTAATACCATATGTGGTACATATAAAGGATATATTTAATGATATTATATATGATACCATACTGGAATTATAATACTATTATGTATCATTATGTTTTTATTCCATTAAATATGAAATAGAAATGGAAGTAGCGTTCATGAGTACGTACGGATTACCGTCTCCATGAACGGTGCATTTCATTTCTTACCTCTAAATGTTATGTAATATTATAAATGCATGTATATACTGGATATATATTATATATATGATATCTACATAATGAATATAATTTTGGATATAATGGATATTTTACCCCATGAACAACTTGTAATTATAAAGATTTTATTTTTGACTCAAGTACCAATGATCGACAAAACGACCGTTATTAACTTAAATAATTACATAGTGTTCATAACATGGTAACAAGTGATATAAAAGGAATAATGAACTTGAAAAAGGTTCTTAAGCAAGTATAAAATTAACTCAAGTTTATTATTCAGTAAGTTAAAGAATGATCAAGTCAAGTCAGACCCGAGGTATGGGAGTCTCAATCTCTTTTCATTGAGGCATATTTTGTTTTATACACAACTTTATTTTATACAGTGTATAAACCCCTTTGACTTTTACATTTATCCAAAATGAATATTTTTTATATGAATTGTTTTACTAAACGACAAAAGAGAATGTTTTTGTCGTATGTATGCGGCGACAACGACTTCTCTGCCGCCGTTTCCATTATTGAGTTTTAGCTTCCTCTACAAGCCATAACTTTTTTTTAAATGAAAAATAAATACCATGTTTCAATTTTCATTTATTTTGGTATTGAAAATGGTTTTTATAATGTTCTTATTATATCAATGTGTTATTGATATCCTGTGATTGAATTGTGGAAATGTTATGTTTCGTTTATGCATGTTTTATGTGATACGATTATGTTATGGTTCTTGGGCATTGTTTTTGAAGATGGGTGGTTCCGTGATAAACTAAGGGCGGGTGAGCCCGATATATCTCTCCAATGCATTGGGTAATGCGAAGGAATTAAATGTTAAGGTTTCTCCGAAGATATTTAGGGAATATACTGTGATGGGTATTTCAAATGTAACCAAGAGGGTTAATCTCTACATAAGAATGTTATGAATGCCTGAAGTTACATTTATGTCTTATTATTTCTATGATTTATTCATGTTTTGATGAGGTATGATAAAATGATTATGTTTTATGAGTAAATTATTATTTCATACATGGACTAATGTTTTCATTTCGTACTTTTATATCCCTTACTGAGCCTTTTATGCTCATCCCAAGTTTTTGAAATGTTTTTCAAAGGTCAAGGGAAAGGTACATGATGTGATGATAGTGTCAAGGAACTGTCAAGAAAGAATCCATGTTTTATTTTAAATATGTTTCTGTTGATGGGAAAAATTGATACTATATTTTATGTAACCACTTTGTTTAAATGTGGAATATAACGCATGATTTATGATCTAATTCTCTAAAACTCTAAACCTGAAAAGATCCTCAACGTGTATTCTTGATATATCTCAAAATTAAGTAATGTTTAAGGCTGGGGCCATATAGTTGGTATCAGAGGTCAGTTTAGATAACTTCAGGAGTTATAATTATATTAAATGATTATCCTAAAATATTTTTTTATGGTCAAATTGGAATGATATAGCATTTGAATATTACCATGTTGCTTCATCTAAGACATGTTTGTTTAGAATGGTTTTCCATAGAGGAAACATGGAAGCAGTGCTAGGAAGGCATACAAAAGGAATGACCTTCTGAATCAGCATCCTTATATGGTCGTAATTGGAACTGAACAGTTTGTTGCAATAATGGAGCAGTTGACTCAAGCGATAAATGGTGGAAGTATCCATGAACGAGATCAGCCAGATCAACCGCAGAGGAACATGTCAGTGGTGGAACATTTCATGAGGCAACATCCCCCATCATTCAGAGGATCATCTGACCCTGTGCTAGCTGAAGGGTGGATTAAAGCACTGGAGAAGATTTTCGATGTATTGGGGTGTTCAGACAATCAAAAGGTTAGTCTTGCTATTTACCATTTTGAGGGTGAAGCAGATCAGTGGTGGTCGATGGTTAAAAATATCAGGGACACTGATGAGATTGATGCTCTCGACTGGGATGAATTCAAAGGTATTTTTCTTGGGAAATATTTTCCTAAGGTTGTTCAACATAGGATGGAAAAACAATTCTTGGAATTGAGGCAAGAGGAAGACACAGTGGCGGCTTATGAAGAAAGGTTCACTCGATTGGCAAGGTATGCTCCAAATTTTATCCGAGACCTTGATAGTAAAATAAATCGTTTTTACTCAGGATTAGAACCAAAGTATCGAAGTTCATTAGCTTCTCGTGAGTTAAAAAGTTATGAAAAGATTGTTTGATGTGCTAAGAAGGTGGAAATGGAGATTTTTGATGATCAAGTGTTCTATAACAACCAACAGAAGAAGAGACTGAGGTAGCAGGAGAAAGGGAAGAATTTTCAAAAAGGTCTGATGGTAAGAAAACTAAGTTTCCAGTTTGTGATAAATATGTTAAAAGGCATGCTGGGGAATTTCTTCTGAATTCTGGAAGTACTACCGATATGGTATGATGGGACATAAGGCTCGTGATTGCACTAAAAAAGATCAAGGTGATGGTAAGATTAAATTTGATTTACAGTTAGTGAAATGTTTCAAGTGCAATGAGATGGGTCACTATGCAAATGAGTGTACGACAAAGATCTAGAGTGATGGGAATAAGTTAGACTACAAGCAGAAAGGGGTGGTGAAATCCTTTGCAACTACTTCAGCAGATGTTGTGCCATCAAATGAAGTGGTATCAGGTACTTTGTTTTTTCAGATTATGCCAGTGTGTTGTTTGATTCAAGGTCTACACATTCCTTCATCTCTGAAAACTTTTCTAGTAAAATGAGAATACCATCTCAAGAAATGACTCCTGGACATGTGGGAAAACACCTGGGGGAAATGTTGAGGCAAAAAGAATTTATTATAATCTTCCTATCCTTATCCATGGAAAGAACCTACTTGCAAACCTTATTGTTTTACCTCTAGTAGAGTTTGATGTTATCCTGGGTATGGATTGGCTCTCTATTTACCATGCTCAGATTGACTGTAGAGCTAAAGAAGTTTATTTTCAGAAAGACTTTCAGTTTGTGTACAATAATGAACCCTTATTGTTGATAACATATCAAGAGGATGAGAAACTTGGAAAAGATGGAAATGAATGTTACCTTGCACATATTGTTGAAAACAAAGGAACTGTTCAAATTAATGATGTTCCAGTGGTAAATGAGTATCCTGACATTTTTCCTGATGAGTTTCCTGGAATAATACCAGATCAGAAAGTTGAATTTACTGTTGACTTAGTTCCTGATGCTAAGCCAATTTCAAAACCCCCTTATCGAATGGCTCAAATTTAACTTTTATAGTTGAAGGAGAAATTGAAAGATTTATTAGAGAAAGGTTTCATTCGACCTAGAACATCACCATGGGGTGCTCCTATTTTATTTGTTAAAAAGAAAAATGGTTCTATGAGACCTTGCACTGATTATAGAGCCTTGAATAACATCATTGTTAAGAACAAATATCCTTTGCCTCATATCGATGATTTGTTTGATCAGCTCCAGGGAGCTCAGTATTTTTCAAATATTGACCTGAGATCAAGGTACCATCATTTGAAGTTAAAGGAAGCAGATATTCCGAAGACCACTTTTTGTACAAGATATGGCCATTATGAATTTGTAGTTATAACTTTTGGGCTAACCAATGCACCTGCTGTATTCATGGACCTTATGAATAGAATTTTCCATGAGTTCTTGGATAAGTTTGTGGTGGTTTTCATTTATGATATTTTGGTGTTTTCAAAAATTAAAGAGGAGCATGAAAGACATTTAAGGGTTATTTTTCAAACCTTAAAAGAAAATAAATTGTATGGTAAATTCAGCAAGTGTGAGTTTTGGTTGAAAAAAATTTCTTTCCTTGGTCACATTGTTTCTTAAGATGAGATAACTGTTGATCCTGCAAAAACAATGGTTGTTGAAGAATGTCCTAGACCCATAAATGTAACTGAGATTCGTAGTTTTATTGGTTTGGCAAGATATTACTGAAGTTTTTTTAGGATTTTTTCTCGGTTATCTAGTCCAATGACTAAGCTAACTCGGGAGGGTGTTAAGTTTATCTGGGCAAAAGAATGTGAGGATTGTTTTCAGGAACTGAAAAAAAGATTGGTGAATGCTCTAGTTTTGGCACTACCGTCTTGGAATGGAGAGTTTGTTATCTACAGTGATGCTTCATTGAAAGGACTTGGTTGCGCCCTAATGCAGAATGATCAGGTAATTGCTTATGATTCACGTTAGTTGAAAACTCATGAGGTAAATTACCCTACACATGATTTGGAATTAGCTGCTGTTGTTTTTTGCTTAAAAAATTTGGAGGCATCATTTGTATTGAGTAAAGTGTGAAATATATATCGATCAAAAATGTTTAAATTATATATTCACTCAGAAAGAATTTAACATGAGACAGAGGAGATGGCTAGAATTAATCAAGGATTATTATTGTACAATTCATTACCATCCGGGAAAATCAAATAAAGTGGCTGATGCTTTGAGTCGAAAAAGTAATGCTTCATTAACAATGTTGCATTTGGAACGTGATCCTTTGGGTATGGATTTGATGAACATTGGCATAGAATTTGTTGGTTCAGGATTTCCTTCTGTTTTGTTTCAGGTATCGGTGAAATATTCTCTATCAGACAGAATTAAGCAAGCGCAGAAGCAAGACATTGAGTTGTAGAAAAAGGTAGAGCTGGTTCAGAAGGTTAAGTTGCCTGAATTCAATATTGATAATGATTGTGTTTTGAGATTTGGGAAGAGATTGTGTTTGTTGTGTGATTCACAGTTGAAGCGAGAGTTGTTATGTGAAGCTCATAGATCTCCATTTTCAGTTCATCCAGGAAGTACTAAGATGTATAGAGATCTTCGGGAGTATTACTAGGGGGACGAAATGAAAAGAGATATTGCTGATTTTACTGTGAATTTGTTGACTTGTCAATAGGTTAAAGCAGAGCGGAAGTTACCGAAAGGGATGCTTTAGCCTTTACCAGTGCCAGAGTGGAAATGGGAAAATATATCCATGGACTTCTTTGTGGGATTTCCAAAGACAACTCAAGGTAATAATGCAATCTAGGGTATTGTTGATCGTTTGACTAAATATTCTCATTTCCTTGCTATACGAGATAATTTTTCCCTAGATCAACTTTATCATTTGTATCTTAAAGAGATAGTCAGGTTACATGGAGTTCCCCTCTCCATTGTATCTTACCGTGATCTCAGGTTTACTTCTAACTTTTGGAAAGGCCTTCAGAAGTTGTTGGGTACTGAATTAAATTTTAGTACAGCTTTTCATCCTCAATCAGATGGGCAGTTAGAATGAACGATTCAGACTTTGGAGGATATGCTATGTGCTTGTTCAATGGAGTATCAGGAAATTTGGGACCAACATCTTTCTTTGGTTGAGTTTTATTATAATAACAATTTTCATTCTAGTATAAAGATGGCACCATTTGAGGCATTATATGGGAAGTGGTGTCGAACTCCAGCTTTCTGGGATGAAGTGGGTGAATGGATGTAGATGGGACTAGAATTGGTAGAAGAGTTGGCAGGAAAAGTTCAGCTGATACAGAGACACATGAGAACAGCTCAGAGCAGGCAGTAGATTTATGCGGACAACAGGAGGAAGGGTCTCTCTTTTGAGGTAGGTGATCATGTTTTTCTCAAAGTATCACCATGGAAAAGTGTGATTCTATTTGGTATGAAAGGAAAGTTGAGTCCAAGGTTCATTGGACCATATGAAATTCTGGAGAGAGTTGGATCAGCTGCATACCAAGTGGATTTACCTCTGAGTTTATCTCAGGTACACAATGTTTTTCATGTTTCACTATTAAGGAAGTACATGCCAGATCCATCTCATGTTTTGAGTCCAGAAGTAGTTCAGATGGAAGATAATCTATCTTATGAGGAACAACCGGTCCAGATTCTTGACCATAGGGAGCAAGTGTTGCGGAATAAGGTGATTCATCAAGTAAAGGTTTTGTGGAAGAACCACGTGAGTGAAGAGGCAACATGGGAATCTAAAAATGCAATGAGGGATAAATACCCCCACTTATTCGATTAGTAAATAAATTGTGGGGACACAATTTTCTAAAGGAGGGAAGGATGTAACATCCCAAGTATGTAATGAATAATTGATATTCTTATCTATGTTTATTTATGAATTAGATAGTGTTTTATAGGCTTAAAATGAGAATAAATCCAATCTTAAGCATAGAATACACTAAAATTATTAAGAGATTGTTTTACTACATTTTGATGGAAACCCATTTCTTAAATAAAACTTTTGACAAATTTATAAGCTATATTTGTCAAAATAAAGTTATTCTTTATGATTGGGACATTGAAATTTACATTGGATAATTTTTTGGTATTTTTCTGACAATGTTCATTTTTTTAATGAATAGTGAAAAATACTGCATTTTACATCAAAACTGTTTTTTCATCTAATTTAATTATATGGTTAGATTATCTTTTAGACTGGTTTTAATGTGTAATTAGAATATATTTTTACGATTTAATCCAATGGTGGTCATTGGGATTAATTTCAATTTTTAATTCGGCATAAACAAGTGCCAAACTTTTCATAGATATTGTTTCTAAAAAACCCACTATTTGTTTTGACAATGGGAATTATTTTTAAATTAATTATTTAAATTTCTGTGTTTGTAATTTGGTAAAATGGATTCCTTATTTGGAATCATAAGGTAAAAATTATGTAATTAATACTCTTTTGTTTTTGGACTTTGTGAATAGTAACGACGGTAATTATCGTTAATTATCTTGATTAATTAGTAATCGGGTTGTTAAGGATAATAAAATAATATCATAATAATAAAAAATGACACCAAAATTTGTCCTAATACTACTGGTTGTGTCATGTCCTACCATGGGATTCCTTGTTCCAAACTTGGGGACACCATGGAATCACTTTTGTGTGATAATGACTGTTTATCTTTTTATTTTTTAAAGAAAGTAAATATAACAAAGAATGTATCACCTGAGTAAAACATTGTTAATTTTGTCTAAATAAATTATCTCTTGGAATATAAATAGTAATTGGAAATATAAAAATATTTCCTACATCATAGTATTTTTTTATAATTTTTATACATTAAATAAATTAAATTATTTATGACATCATGATGATGCAGCGATTACCAAATTAATTAATAGTTTAAATAAAATGAAAAGATAATGTAAAATATAAGACTTACACTTGTCAAAGACATATTGGATGAGTATATTTCTAACCCTTATCACCTTTTCCTCTAAATATATCAATGTGGGACCTTTAAAATCCGAAACTCATTTTAATATAAAGTAACATTTTATACCTTTCCAAGAGTGCCCCTCCTCTCCTCTTATAAAAGGCCCCCACCTATACCTCCTTACCCACACTTCTCAAGCCTTTGGTTCGGCCACGCTCTACTCATTTTTTCTCTCCACATCCCTCTCTGAATCCTAGAAGCATTACCTTAGGCATGAAACTCTTCAAGAAACCCTTTTGGTTCAAACCAAAGGGAGTTACCCGATTTTAAGGTAATGTCTTCACTTGTGTTCTTTTATTTTATTTTGCTTCTCCAACCCCCTAAACTCTTTTTATTCATATATTTTGTAAGAAAACCCAGTATATTAAATATACTATGATTTTTTTATAAGAATTATTCTAGCTACACTTACACACACCTACATATAATGGTTAAAGAACATACTGTTTCTGTGGATGGTGAATTTCTGCCTCACGAAACGATGATTGTTCAATATTCTTTTAACACCTTCAAAGGTGTCAATTAATATGTCACTATATTAATATATGATATATAATATGTTTATGTTTTACTTAATCTTCTGTATTTTTCATTTATGGAATACCTTTATGGTTTCCATTATGGGTAAACGCAATATCTTCATTTTAGGAAGTGCGGACTACCGCCCCCTCAAAGTGATTTGATTCGTTAATACCATATGTGGTACATATAAAGGATAGATTTAATGATATTATATATTATAACATACTGTAATTCTAATACTATTATGTATCATTATGTTTTTATTCCATTAAATATGAAATATAAATGGAAGTAGCATTCATGCGTACGTACGGCGTACCATCTCCATGAACGGTGCATTTCATTTCTTACTTCTAAATGTTATGTAATATTATAAATGCATGTATATACATGATATATATGATATATATGAAATCTAAATAATGAATATAATTCTGGATATAATGGATATTTTACCCCATGAACAACTTGTAATTATAAAGTGTGTATTTTTTACTCAAGTTCCAATGATCGACAAAATGACCATTATTAACTTAAATAATTACATAGTGTTCATAACATGGTAAAAAGTGATATAAAAGGAATAATGAACTTGAAAAAGGTTCATAAGCAAGTATAAAATTAAATCAAGTTTATTATTCATGATGTTAAAGAACGATCAAGTCAAGTCAGACCCGATGTATGGGACTTCGTCTCAATCTCCTTTCATTGAGGCATATTTTGTTTTATACACACCTTTCTTTTATACGGTGTATAAACCCCTTTGACATTTACATTTATCCAAAAGGAATATTTTTTATGCAAATTGTTTTATTAAATGAAAAAAGGGAATGTTTTGTCGTACGTATGCGGCGACAATGACTTCTCTGCCACCGTTTCCATTATTGAGTTTTATCTTCATCTACAAGACATAACTTGTTTTTAAATGAAAAATAAATACCATGTTTCACTTTTCATTTATTTTTGGTATTGAAAATGGTTTTTATAATGTCTTTATTATATCTATGTGTTATTGATATCTTGTGATTGAAATGTGGAAATGTTATGTTTCCTTTATTCATGTTTTATGTGATACGATTATGTTATGGTTCTTGGGAATTTTTTATGAAGATGGGTAGTTCCGTGATAAACTAAGGGTGGGTGTGCCTGATATAGATCTCCAATGCATTGGGTAACACAAAGGAGTTAAACGTTATGGTTTCTCTGAAGATATTTAGGGAATATATTGTGATGGGTATTTCAAATGTAACCAAGAGGGTTAATCTCTGCGTAAGAATGTTATGAATTCCTCAAGTTACCTTTATGTCTTATGATTTCTATGATTTATTCATGATTTTATGAGGTATGTTAAAATTATTATGTTTTATGAGTAAAGTATGATTTCATACATGGACTAATGTTTTCATTTCGTACTTTTATATCCCTTACTGAGCTTTTTATGCTCATCCCAAGTTGTTGAAATGTTTTTCACAGGTCAAGGGAAAGGTACATGATGTGATTATAGTGTCAAGGAAGTGTCAAGAAAGAATCCATGTTTTATTTTAAATATGCTTCGGTTGATGGGAAAAATTAATACTCTCTTTTATGTAACCACTTTGTTTAAATGTGGAATGTAATGCATGATTTATGATAGAATTCTCTAAAACTCTAAACCTGAAAAGATCCTCAATGTGTATTCTTGATATATCTCAAGATTAAGTAATGTTTAAGGCTGGGGCCTTATACAAGGTTAGTCCAAAACACTATAATTTGATGAAGGGGGCTGAGTATTCCATCACTAAAATGTCACCTTGATGAAGGTGAATGAATTATGGAGCAAGATATATTAGAAATGTCTAAAGAAAGAAGTAGTTAAAGAAGGATGTTTGGAATTCCCCCTATACCAAACCCAGATTTTGACCAGCCTGCGTCTAAATAACCAACCAATTCTTGGTGGAATCACATAGCATGTAGGTTGCGAGCTTGACCCTCCACTCTAGAAGAATCTCGATTTTCATAAATATAGAAGGCATGAACTCTATCCATGACTCAACTGTTTGAGGTCTACTATTCCCCAAGATGGTGGTAGGATCTATCTTATAGAACTCATGGGTCAAATCTTCTATTGTATGGTTAGGTCGAGATGCACCATGAATGGTCCGTAAGAACCGGAAAAAGCTATCAAAAAATTGGGCATCGAATCCTGTTGGTAGATCTTTAGTAAGTGCCTCAGGTGGGACAACAGCAGGTATCATAGGTGGATCAGGGCACCCCACCTTAGAATTGTGCTCATCAAAAATTTCTTAGCATACAACATTAGGTCGTCTTGGTGGAATAGCTCTACAATTTTCAAGTGGATGCCTCTGATATGATTACTAACAGATAGGAAAAGTGATAGAGAGATAACTAGTACAAATCACACCTAAAATCACATTACATCCCATAGCCATCTCTAAGATCTAGTTCTAGGTGATTAGAAATGTCATAGAAGAATCATTGGAGACTTGGTCTACTTCCCATTACTCATGTTGTAACTGGGGTAAGGCATAATATTATATATATATAAGGGGGTCATTTCATTTTATAAATTGCATTCATTTTAATTTTGTATTCATTTATATTTATTAGGTTATTAACATCTTGATCAAGTTAATTATGTCACCAATTTCAATTTATAAAGGTCCATAATCTCTAAAAATTTAATTTGGAATGTCAAATAACTATATCTTAACCATTACATCAGCCAACGGGTTTAACAAGATGTGGGTTGTGTTTTTATTGGATGATATTTCATTGTTACTCACCAATCAAACCAAATAATTTGGAATTATTGTTCAATTGAACCAATTATGTCATCATGGAGAATACTAGAATTCTAAAAAAACTTTACTAACAAGTCATAGACAACAATCACATGTAATATAAGAAATTCACACTGAAAAGTAAATATGGTATGAAATAATGCATGGAAATTTAGTCCTATAGTACCTAGTATAATGCATGAACTTCTATTCCCTCATATCATCAGGCTAAGGTAAAAGATATCCAACCATGATAATAATAATGAAACTAAAATGCATCAACCAATGTTTAAATCCAAAAAAATGTAATATTGTAAGCAATAACAACATTTACCCATCCCATGTAATTTGGGATTCCCTTATACATGGGTTAGCTACACCCAAGAACAGTCTCATTACCAAATTCCAATACTCTGATATCATGTCTAAACCAAAACAGTAATATGAAATAAAAATTTAACTAATACCACTTTGCAATATCCCTCCCAGGATACCACTTAGTGGTTCCCTATGATGGTGGCCACAAGACCTCAAGTGTGCCTCTCTGAACACCTGAGTATTATGACTAGCAGTGAGGGCCTAGGGAGTGTTAGTAGGGAGAATATTCCCTCATTTATTAGAGTGATAATACTAGTAAATAATGATAATAAATAGAGTAATTATAAATAAGAAACAAATTGAAACATAAAAATAATAACAAATCAAGAAAGATAAATGAATACCAATTAGAATCTAAATAACAAGTATATACAATATGATAATGATCATGGTGATGTGTTATACATACTCAATATGAAAGGTGTATTGGATATAGGAATATACCATATTATAAAAACATATAAAGGGTCAAAAAACTACTATATATACCATCTCAAGCATAGGATCGGTCCTTTACCTCATACTCCATCATAATGATAGAAATTGAACATCGAGAGTAGGTTTCTTCCCTTTATCTATCCTTGAAATCATAAAGTCTACTCAGGTACCAAAGGAATCCCAAGTAGGGTGTGAGGATAACTCCTTTTAGGTCACCACCAATGGTCCCTAGCTCAATCCATTTGTGTAATATAAAATAAACAGTGTTCTATAATTAATAAATGTAAAATAGAAATCAACCAATAAGACTTTCTTTCGATGGGAAACTCATCCAATTTACCTTCTTTGACCTAAGCTATTCAGTTAGAACTAATGGATCTCATGAGGGTAATGTGAGTTAAATAATGTGTAAGAATATGGACTATACTCAGTATTTTTATTAGGATTAGAGGACATGTCCCAATGTTTTCCAATACCAAAGGTTCATTTCTTATTTTAAAACATTCACTAGATTTCTTATTTAATTAAAATATATTTATAAAAATATTGTGAGTTACCCAGGTCCCATCCAAGTAAATTATAAACAAATCCTAGAAATCACTCTCGAGTCTTGTTATAATTCCAATGCCTATGAAGTCCATCCATGGTGACCAAAGAATCAAGTCCCAAGTTTCACTCCAGACATGGTGTGGAAATAGCATGAACTATACTCTAAGTTCATCCCAAGTATCGAACGTAGGGGATGAGTCTCTCTTATGGCATGGTGAAATCATTGTTTCCTCAATCTCAACCAAGGGGTCTCCCTTAGGGAACTAGTGTCACTCATATAAAGGAAAAAAAGAAATAACGCTCGGTGATCCAAAATCAAGATAGGTGATGTCACCCCCATTGTGTTTGCAATGTATTAAAAATTCTAGAAAGAAGAAACAAGAGTCCATCTACGAGGTCCTTAAGATGAAACCCCTTGTATCACCCTCGACACTATAGTAATTCATTTAATCAAATAGTGTAAATATATAACTTGTCTAGGAAAAGGACGGTTTCATTAGTTTAAGACCTTCTATCATAATTGAAATATGGGTTAAGGAATTTTCATTTAATGATTCAATTATGGAATGAGGAGAAAGGAATTAAGAACTTTTCCAAATTCATTTAATTCAACCTCTCCATTTTTTGGCATGGATAATAGGTTCCTAACACATGTCTCATCACCCAAATCAATCCAACTTAATCAACGAAAGGTATCAATTCTAAAGCAACACCCCTCAAGAGATGTTTAAACTATCTAAATCAAGGGAAATTAAGGCTTAAAGGTAGATGACACCCATTAGTTAGCATGAATTCAAGGTGATCAACCCAAATGGTTGATTCGTCATTACCTCAGGTTACAGTGGCATGGTAAGGTATCCCACAAAATTTAATTAGAAATTACAAGGAGTCTTTGGAAAGGTCTGAATCACAGCACAATGGTGCATACTATATAATAAAAAGAAAGGATGAAAAAGAACCTACCCCACCTACCTTATCCTCAAAGATCATCCATTATCCAATGTCAACCTTTATTTAGAGCTAGATTGGAAGAAAAAAAATCTATCATAATCCCTAAAAATGAGGCAAATGAGCTTGCACCAAGATAGCACTATAGATGGGAAGAATATCTTGAAATGGAAGGGATAAGATTGAATAGATTACCTATAACTTACTAATGGATCTGATGATTATTGAAATATAGTTCAAATGGAGGTGGTATCTTGATCCTTAGGTTGAGAGGGATGAGATATCGTACTTGAGGGAGAAGGAGGTGTCGTTGGAGAAATAAGATAGGAAGGATAAGAAAGAGTTAAAATATTAAAAAGTTTAAAATTTTTAAATTCACACAAAAAAAATATTGCACAGTTTTTCCATGCGGTAGGCCAAACAGTCTGCAATTGTATGCTAAGACACTACTTCAAAGTGGAACACTTAACAGTTAGGAACACGGTTTATCAAACCATGCGAAACCTATTAAAAAGGACACTATCAAGAAATTTCAATTGGATTCATGGGCATGCACCTGGGGTCACATGGTTTTAGAAAACCAATGTGGCCTCAAACACCCCATTGTATACAACTACACGGTTTAAGGAAATCAGGCAGACTGGGACACATGGTTATAATACCTTTCTGGCACACTCTAGCTCTTTAATTTTTTTGGCTTTAGACTCTAAACAATCCTTGAATGTAGCTGAGAGCTACTTGACTCTATTATAAAACAGTATTAGGGACAAAAAATTAATTTAAGCCAAAAACAAATAGTCCATACCTTTGGAAAAGAAATAAGATATTATAGTTGTAGACATTGGTCATTGTTATTAACCATTATATTTGGGAACTAGTTAGTATAATGTCCATACCATGTTCATTTGAAATGATGGAGTGTGGGTGCTTCATTCTATGGACATTTCTCTATGTTCACATAATTACCTAACTTCTTCCCATATTTTTGGTATTAAATTTCCCGATAAACTTCCTTTCCACACTTGAAACATTTAAGAATTTTCTTAAGTAAATTTCCTCCATGCTTCCTTCAACTCTATGAGCATAAAGGAAACCCCATATTCTTCTCTCTTTTTTTAATTTCCTTTTAATTTGATATTTATTTTCTTATCAAAACCATGATATTTATATATAACTCCAATCTCAATTTCCTATTTGATAACACATATCAAGATTTATTTATAGCTATTGATGTCCTTTGAGGATAATGAACTTTAAATACTTTCTTTAAAGCCACTGAATAATTGACCAACCTTAATTTCTTGTTAGATGATAATACCGGAATTGTGCATAAAAATTCTTGTAAAATTTTCCTCATAGGTACCAATAGATTCATCATCCATCTATTTCAGCTCAATTAATTCCTTATCTGTTTGTGTATGAATAATAAGAGGAATTTAATTATTGAAAAATAAGTTCCTAAACTCATCCCACTCCATTGAATCATTTATTCCAATATCTTTTTATTATTGATAAGATTCAACCATTTATATACTGTGATTTATAAATGATAAAGATCCAAAATAACATTCTCATATTCCAAAAAATAGAGAAAATAAAATAAATTTCCAGTGGTATGGATCCATTTCTCATCAATTAATGGATCAGTAGACCCCCTAAAATAATGTGGATGTTTCCTCCTGAAATACTTAACAGAATATTATTTCAACCTTTTATTTTATGGAATATCATAATGATTCCTAGATTGAGAATGTTTTGTGATAATATAAGTAGTAATTTTTAGTCCATCTCCCATAACATTTGATTGCTCTTGAGGAAAAACATTTCATTATCTATTTCATTCAATATTAATAAGATTCTTTTACATTCTGTCCATTATGTAAAATGAAAAATCATAGTTTCATAGACAATGATATTAGTAGAAAACAAAATAATCATGAAAAATAATTTTTTGGATGTCTAAATCATGACACCATCTTCTATGAAACCTTAGGTTTAACCTAGGTTGTGCTTTATCGTTACCAAAACTCTATGATTTAATACTATACTTAAACTTATCCCTAGGGTTCTCAATAAATGTATCTCATCCAATTCTCAAAAGAATGACTAAAACTTTCTTTGATACCAACTATAGTGACCCATACTTTTCATAGAAAGATATCACATCTTAATAGATGAATATTCATTACATAACATAAAGATCCATTCCATAATCGTATAGGTCTTGTATATTTGTAAACATGGACATATAAACAGCTGGTTAACAAGTGTATACCATTAATTTATTCATAAATATAACCCTTATTAGACATATCATTCTTAAAACCTTTTTTCATAACCTAAGGAAATGAAACATAATAAATGGTGAGCTCAAAAGCCTAATAATAGTAAAATATAGAGATATCAATGATCACATAATAAAAATAGGATTATAAGGGTGTGAGAACATGATATTAATATTCAAAATCCATAACATTCATATCATAAATCATAATCTTGTGCCGTGGAATAAATCATAGTTGTTTATAATATGTGGATCATAAAGGAATCAAAGAACATGAGCTAAGATAGCATAACATAGGCATAAGACATAGAATTTTTACCTACACATAAGCATAGAAAATAATTTTCTTAGTAGTCAAGACTCATTTCCATGACTATAATAGTGGATTTAGTTAACTCCCAAAAAAATTGTTGTAGTCAAGGTCTAATCCCAAAAATATCATAGTGGATATAGTCCCTTGATCCCTATTTTAATCCTCCTTACCTCATAAGATATCAATCATTACCCAATGCATTAGTGGGAGATAACTTTTATACCCCTCACATAATGAAAATCATATATATGTGTTCACTAAGGCCATAAATATTTCATCATATCTTAACTCATGAAATTAAATGGGATTCACAAACATTTCCTCATAGAATAACCCATGTAAAAGATACGGGTTTTATAAACATTTCATTATAAAATTTTATTTGGAAAAGAAATGGGTTTCAAAAACATATTATCACTATACACATAAACCATCTAGGGAAATAATAAGTATGGTATCACTAGATTATATCCCCAAAAAATCATAAGTGAAATAATCGGTTTCTGTCTCTAGTGAATAGAAATACCATTAAATGATCAATAAAACATCCTTGAGTAAAATAAACATTTCATTGTGAAATTTCTTGTTTAAAATAAAAAAAATTAAAATATTATGAAAAAATTTCTTGAAAATAACCATAAAAACATATAATTTAAACTTCAAATAATTGAGCGTTTATAATGGAATAATATTCTAATCATGTGATATAAGTTAAAATAAATAATTATTTAAAATTTCTTATAAAAATTCATAAAGTACCACATATAGAAAATGATTAGAAGATTTATTTTAAACCATTTTTTAAAAAGTCAAAAATGGGTAAATATGACTTTAAAAAAATCATTGTATAGTAATAAAAATCATCTTTAAAATATTTTTACAATAAATTCATATAAAATAAAAAGGTTTTCCGATCGAAGAGAAAAATAAAGTATATTTTACTTAAAACAATATTTTCAGAATCTTGAGTACATAAGGTAGAGAAAATTAACGTAAAACACATATTTCCAAGAAATAAACATTGGAGAATAAAATTCATTAGTATCTTGAGATATATATCATAATATTTCATTATCATAAATTAATCATAATCAATCCCAATAAACAATTAGATTGTAACATAAAACCCTTCACCTCAGGTCCTACTTCCTTCATATGTGATCAAAACTACTTTATAATAATATAAGTTTATAATAAATCTACTATAGAACCATAATAATACATATAAATCCATATATTATTTACTTATAACCTTTTATCACCCATTTATTGAAAAATTCTATATTAAAATTGCTATTCTGGATGATAATTTCTTCACTTTTTTTTATATTTTAATTTTGTAGTTTTGGTACTTGTAAATTCATCATACATTAACAATATTTAAAATTTTAGTCATGGTTTAAATATAAAATATATTAATTATATATATATATATATTCATCCATAAAATTTGAGTATGGAAAAAAGTAATTGTTTTATTCATAGAGACGGCAGGTCATAAGTATGGATAAACATCATTTTAATTTTTTGAAAAATATAAAAAAAATTAAATAAAAATTAACAATTATAAAATCATTATTTTATCATATATATAATATATATTAATAAAATCAATCCATATTACCATCTGTGTAAAATGTAAATGAAAAAAAAAATCACATCGCTTCGTTGTGGTGGTAGTTCAAACGTACCCACGAGCGATGTTATCTTTTTCCAACTTATTGGAAGGTAAGAAGGTATATGATATATTATAATAAAAAAAGTTTAATAATTTCATTATTATTGTATATAAACATTAAACCCATCATAATACCCATCAATAAAATATGGTTATGGGAAATGAATTTATTCACTACGTGGAGATGGTAAGTTAAACTTATGCATGAGCGATACTTTCACTTCCCATTTGATGGAAAGAGGGTAAATAATGGTGTTTTCATCATAATAATAATATTTTATTATATTTAATATATTTAATATTATATTTTAGTTAAAATATAACAGATTTAGATTAGGTAAAATAATAATTAAAAAGAAAGTGATCGGTTTAGGAGATTACACCTTCTTTGAAACAACTCCATTGGATCTCCTATTAAGGGTCCAAGGTTTGGTATTATGGGGATACCAGTACATCTAGAATGTGTCTAGGGATTTTTATGAGATGAATTGGAATATTTTTTCGATCTAGAAGGCTCGATGTGGTGTGAATAAGATAAAGGGATGTTCCCTTTAATAATTGAGGGGAGGGGTACTCTTGTGATTTCTTAAAATATTAAATTAAAATAAAATAATTTTTATGTCCAAATGGATCCAAACTAATAATATTATGATATAATATGAGTATTATATGAAATTCTCTCATAAAATAAAATTTTGGACAATTTTGGACAGCATTTTTACCCTTATCCTGTTTTTAACCCTTCGTTAACCCTTTTGACAATGATCGTAACAACACAGTTTTCTTCCATCTAAAGGTTAATAATGTTACTATAAAATGAAAAAAAACTGATAAATGAACCATGGTTGATTATTAAAACCATATTCCATAAAATTTTAATAATATAGTATTTTTATAAATTTTATATCATTTAATATAATGTTATTCGTTATAAAATATCATTAATGTAATTTTTAACACTATTCATTTAATTTGACACTAAATACATCAATAAAATGGTAATTTAAAATATAACTCTTTAAAAACTATATAATATTTCATATAGATCTATAAAATTATTGGGTTACATTAAATAATTCAAATTATATCACTTTTAATATTTTTAAAATCATTTATTATATTTTTTTATTAATTTGTGAAATATTGCATCATTGTTAAATAAGAAATTATGGTCATTATATATTTACTAAAAATTAGAAATAAATTTCTAATATGAAAATATTTTAATTAATATAAAAAATAATTATATTCATTTATAAATTTTTTTTTCATAATGTGGACACAAAATATACATTTAAAACTAAAAGAGTTGCATTTTGTAAGTTTCTTTGATTTAGATATTATATATATCATTTTGAGGGGAAAATGGCCATTAAAAAAACATTTAGAGCATAATATGATTATTATATTAATTAGTTCATCCAATAATAATTAGGAAGAAAACAATTATGGCCTTATCACTTAGTATTAACCTAGATTAACCTGATTTACTCTTTATCGAGGTGATAAATTTTACCGTGGTTATTGTTCATATTGACAAAAAATAAAGATCAAAAAATACAAAATTTGAGCCTCCAAATTAAAAAAAATGGAATAAAATTTATAAAATTTAATTTCTATAAGTGTTGGGGATTAATTTTAAAATAATCTTGCAAAAAGCAACGAACCCCACTATTTCAAAAATGCATTTTTAAGCATAAAACTAGGTTTATTCTTGTCCCATGCTAAGAAAAAAATATAATATTAATATTAAAAAAATTTATTGAATATATAATTTATACATTTCATTAAAATATTTCACCAATATTTATCAATTTAATTTTTTTAAATAAAAATAAATTTCATGAATAAAAATAGTTTTACAAAAAAATATTTTTTTTTACATTCAAATGAGTTTTATTTTCATATATAATAAATTGATAACAAATGAATTACTTTTATAAATATATAACCATATATTTATCATAATTTAGTTATTATTATTCACAAACACCAATAAAATAGCTAGGATATATCTTTTTAATAAAAAAATAATATTATATCGCAGTTCATTTAAGCACAATGTTACGTGTAATGTGAGATATCGATGAAATTAAATTTATTTTAAAAAATATATTTCATAAATTCTTGGGTTGTTATAATCTTCTATTATGTGTTTCTCATATATAATACTATGTTATTATCTATTACCCAAATGCATAGTGATCCTACTCACTTCCTTTTCCAATATGACATAGATTCTTCATTGCATGTACAATGGCATCCAACTCTTTATTATTTAACACACATTGAATTTCATAATATTGAAATAAAAAATAACTCAAAATTTCAAAAATCCAAAATAAATTCATTCCCCATATTTTTATTCTTTTCAATTACAATTATTTCCAAAACAAATTTTATTTCTCTCTCCCCCTTATTGATAAGAAATGAAATGGAGGGAAAATGTTCTCCCTATTATTGAAATTATAGGGCGAATTTAAAAAAAATACTCTCCACTTTTTTGATACCATGACCCCAAGGGTAGGTTTAATCATTTAAAACTAACTCGTATAAATTTAATAAAATCATATTCTATTCATGTGTTCATCAAACTACTATATTTTTAATTATTTTCAGGAGAGAAAGGTTTCATCATATTCACTTAGCAATTTATCATCATCCAACCAAATAGAAGTCGACTTGGTAAAACTAGATGTAGAAAACAAGTGAGGTTAAATTGGACAAAAAAAATTCCATTTACTCACTTCAATTTGGTGCCACTTATTACTTACTTTGTCAAGGGGTTGTTCAAACATATTTTCAAGGAGTTTTATAAACCCAAACATTACTTGAACACACACAAAAACACATTTCAAGTTAAATTTAGTTCAAATTATTTAGTTATATAATCATTTTCCCTTGATGAAAATAATAAATATTAGTCCAAATAGTTATGGGAGAATGAATATCATTTCTCATATTCTAATTTCATCAAATATATCCAAAATCCCATATTCATGTGAAATGACTAGTTTTTTTATTTGAATTTTAAGCTCCCCCTAAAAGGATAATCTTCAATTATCTTTAAACATGGATAGTTTTAAATAATGTATGATAATATTTTATATTCTTGAGACCAACTGTGATTTTCATTCCAATTTAGATATTCCATGATGGATTTCTTCTTTCAAACTATTTGGAAATTATGGCTTTCACTATTTCTACCTTCTGCAAGCTTCACATCCAATTCCATTTCCATGATTCATAGGGAAGAGATATATTTCTCAACATATGGACTTTTTTTTGAATTTTTAATATTCTTATACCAATTCATGTTTTCTTCCCTTTTGATTCTCCAAGACTGTTCATCATTGGGGTTTTTGTAATTATTTTCTTTTTTAAGTTTCTTCTTAGTTGGATTAACCTTCTTCAACTTATAAATTGTGTAACTTTTCATTTTCCTTTTTATCCATATATTTATCTTTTCCCAACTAATTTTAAAATATTGTTAAACATTATATTATTTCATACTTAGTCATCTTATTTGTTTTGGACACCTTATTTTCCATCTATTTACTGATTTTATGAGTCTATAGTACTTTTCCCTTGTCTTTTAAAAGGTATTCATTTTGTGGAACATATTTCATAAAATTTTTAATATTATTTCCATTTATATTTCACCATCTATACATAACTTCATTATATTTTAGCATTAACTTTGTGAAAAAACTTCTATATTTATTCATAAGGATTTTAAAACACTAATACAATCTTAAAATCTCTCCCTTTGATAGATTCATTTTATAATTTCATCTTACTACCAATTACATTGAAATTAATAAATAGTTTTCAATTATTCATGAATTGGATTTTCTTTGAAAAGTTAAAGAGGTTTCTCCCTATATTTTGAAAATCCTTCTAAGAATTATTCATTGGCTTCTTAAGAGGCTTTGTTTAATCATTCTTTATTTGATTTTTTCCAAAATCTGACATGATTTTCATTTTCACCTTCCCTTTTCTTTATTATGATATTTGATTAACATCATAATTAGGGTTGTGTTGGTTTAGTATATACCAAAATTCCTTATAATAGTTTCCATATATTTTGAAAAAATGGGAGAATTTATCTAGACTTTGAAATCTATTTCTCATGGATAGAGTTCTCTGACTTTGTGAAATTTTATCCTTCTTTTCTAGTTAAACTATAACATTATCTCCACTCCCCTTGATTCTGGACATATATAATCTCTAAATGATGACATGATCTAACAATATTCAATATTTCTATGTCTGAATCTCTAGTAGCACCAACATCTTCTAATTAACCTCATTCATTTCTCTATATATGTAGTTTGAATAGATATTTGGACTTGGTATTTTTGGGAATGAACCACAACATTTTTTGGGTATTTTTTGGATTAAAATATTCCATATACATGTCTCCATTCACCATTGATGATACACTAGAATTTTTATAATTTTATACTACCACATTTGTACACATTTTATCTTTTCACTTGAATTTACTATAAAATTAGTTTTAGTACTAACAAATTTAACTAAAAAGTGGGTTACATGTTTATATGACCTTGAGGTGGATGACTATCCAAATAATATCAATCTAATATTTTAACAATTTTTTATATTATTTTAAGAAAGTATTATTTATATCTTCTTGTGATTATAGCTCTTATTTTCTTAGTATGTTGGAATTTTTCTTCTTTAGCCTCTTCCAGATTTTTCTGTTTTCTTTTCATTGTATAATAACTTCATGTTAAAGCTATTCATTTCATCAAAAACTAATATTAGTCAATATTATCAAAATTTATTCAACATTCCTAATTGATTCACATGAATTTTTCTTAACTGCAATAAATAATAGTTTAGGTATTTTATACATTTTGTTTTAACTTTTAGAAGGGAAGTCTTGACATCCATATATACTTGAGGAAATTTCTCCAATTAATATAACCCCTCCTTAAAAAATATTTCATACACTTCATTATCATAAATAAATATTTTAAATTATTAATTACCTAAATATAATTTTCCATTTAATATTTTTTTAAACATTCTTAAGGTTTTTAGAGTCTTGTAGTAACTCATTTTCATTGTTAATGCATCTTCAATTGTGATGTAATATCATGAAGTCCTATAATTAATATGAATATATGTATAACCACTTAAATATTTAAATTTTTCCTATAATAATGTTCTATAAGGTAAATATATTCAAATTATTTAATTAAACATTTTTTATATCTTGAAAATGTTTTACTATAGGGAAAATTATTAATGGATTTAATAGATAAACCATAACCTTTATGACTACCTTAAACTAATGGTATTTCCTCTTTCTTATTTGATATATTTATTTTCTTCTTAGACTCTTTATTTTTCCTATTTTTAAATATATTGGATAAAAATTACAGATTTGATTCAATGGGGATGGTAACCACTACTTACATCTAAGGCTCTTCTATTTCAATTTTTTTACTTCATCAAATTCTGATAAAATAAGTGGGAAATAAAATTTATATCCAATCAAAGATAGAAATTTCTGCTCTGAGTTTAATTATGATAAAAAAAATACTTTTCGATGGAACCTATGATATGATACTAATTTAGAATCCTTGTAGGATCATGTAAACACACCTGAGAGGGTTTGAATCATGTGTAGTCAAATTTGATCACAAAAAACCAATCTATACTTTACTTTTATTTCCACCATTTTAGTGTTCCAAACCTTGGAAATCAGGTAGGTAACATATGGATCTTTTAATCATTTATCCAACAATACACAACCATATGAAAAGAAAAAAAAATAAGTACTAAATAATCATGTGGTATTTATTCAATGTTCAAACTTGATTTTCAAAACCTGGTTTTGGTGATATAACATAATCAATACCCCTACAGACATGACCATCAATTTACATAAAAAAATAAATTATTTCATTATAATATATTCTCAGTACCTATTATGTTTAGAGTTTTATAGAATTATTACAAAACTTTGACTAATATAAACTTGGTTTCTTTGTATAAAAAAGAAATTTTCTCCATTATATTTGAAACTACATAATCTATAATGATTCTTCAATATCTTCCACAAATTCTCAATACAAGAAACTATTCTATAGATTCATAATATTCTTATCTTCATAACCTAGGGAAATAGAAAAAAAATAAAGGGGTGAGCTCCAATGCTCGATAAGGGAAAACACAAGTGATAAAAATCAATGATAATAAGTGATCCTATGATAAGAATATTGGTATAATAAAGATATATAAGAATATTATTCCCAACAAAGAATCAATCATAAATCAGGTAATAAAATCAGAATGCAAAATGAAAATTTTTCATATCATCAAAATGATGAATTCCTCTAAATTATGGAACATCTATAAGAATAAACACCACAATATAGTGGATTAGGCTCCACTCACCTATTTCCCTTAGTATATTATTCTTCAATAACTTTTTTCCCATAATGGATCAATCACTGGAATCTCTATCCCATTTTGGATTGAGAATCACTACTTGTTTCACCATTATCTCATAATATGTAAGGATTTTACCAATGCATTTGAGGGTGATATGTGGTCTTCACATAAAAAAAATAAACCATTCATATGTGTTCTATAATAGAACATTTTACCATAACATTATTAAAATAGGAAATAAGATTGTGTTTTATAAATCTTTCCATTGAAAATCATTCCCCATTTTTATAGTGTAAATAACCAATGGAGAGAAAATTGTTTCATTTAACACATCATAATGAACCAATGGAAATAAATTGGGTCTTATAACCTTTCCGAAAATATTCACATAAGTAAATCATTAATAATTCCATCACATAAAATCATGGGTCAATACCATTCAATAAATAAAATAAAGAATACAGTATTTAAAATAAATGGAAAAAAGATAAAGTTTTAAGATAATAATTCTCCCTAATATATAGATGTGTGGAATTTAAGTGAACACCATTCAATAAAAGGAATAAAAAATTGGGTATTCTTAGTCAAAAATAATTGGAATAAAAAATATGGTTATATACTGAAAATTATTAGGTGAGAAAAAGGTAGTGATGGTTCATTTCTTAAAAATATAATTTCATTACATATTTCCTTCAAATAATGTGGTTACATTATAAAATATACTTTATTAAGCATAAGATTTTTAAAAGGATGATTCCAAAGATTAAAAAAAATTATGGTGTTTTGGAGAAATTAAATGGGAAATAAGAAATATTTTTTATCTTTTGAAATCATTTTTAAATATATATTTTATAAAACAAGGAGAAAAATAATTTATTTTTAAAACCATGAAAATTTAGGGATAATTATTTGAATAAAATTTTAAAGGTGGTAGAAATATTTTCTCCCACAAAAAATGTTAAAAGATAGAATTTTAAATATTTTCTTTGAATAATGAGGTTATGGGTCACTTTAAAAAAGTTATTTTCAAAAAGATGAAGTGAAAATGTTGGAAAAAAATAATTTTTATAAGGAAAATTCAAAAACAAATCCTTGAAAAATAATAAATATTATTAAAGGAAGTGTGGGGTGGATGATAAGACATTTGATTTATAAAAGATGGAAAATATTTGGAAACACCTCTGTTTGGAAACCCACATCATAAAAGAATTATTAAATTTTTATTATAAAATTTGGTGAGAAGAATAAATAGAATCATATAAAACAATCCATATTATATTTCACAAAAATATTAGAGAACATTGGAGGTAAGGAAAATATATATATTAAAAAAAGAGATAATTAGGATATGGGGGTTCTTTAATGATGACGGTGTAGTTTTAAGGGAGAAAACAATCATGTAGGAAGATTTGAATCAAAATAGTAATTTTCCATAGAAAGATAAAATATAATGTCTTATAAAATTTGAAATCAATTAATAAAGTTAATATTGAATTTATAAGTTCCAAATAAACCATATAAATCAAAGGGATAGGTTTTGGTTACCAAATTCCCTTGTGGGAAAAATAGTTTATGAAGTAAAAAACTATTAAAAATAGATTTATGTGGTTAAAATATAAATCCACCAAAATTAAAAGCTAAAATACCACATAATACAAAAATAAGTTAGAATTTACCCAAATTTTCTGAAATATATTCATTAAGATAAATTATAACTTAATGAATAATAAGTGAGTTAACTAAAAACCAAACAAATCGAGGAAAATTTAAATAAAATTCACTTAGAACAAATATAATTAAATTAAACATAACTTACCCTGAATAAAAGTTATTATAAAATATAATATCATTATTATTCCTTATATACACCACATAAAATAAATTAGGGGAATAATAAAAAACTAATCTCTAAGAGATAAATTTCAGATGAAAACCCTTACCTTGGTCCTAATTCATTATGAACCTGAACCAAACATCCAAATTAATTAAATTAATTTTATTAAATATATACTTAATAACCATATTTACAACTATAACCATATGTACTATTCATTTATAATTATTATTTCATATATATAGTTTTTACCTATTTTCTATGTTTTGTGTTAGTAATATTAATCGTTTCAAACTAGTTTTGTAAGAGTGATGTTGGTATTAATTCTTCTTAGATATTTCATCATTAGAATATAATTAATCTTAATTTAAGGTTTTTTTATAATTATTTATTAATTTCTAACTTCCTTTCATGATTTTTTTATTCTTTATCCTTGAAGATGAAATCAGCCATAAGTATATTTTATTGATTCCTAACCAATTAATGATGTTTTATAAATTAATGAGTTAAATATTGAAATAAACCTTACAGAAGAAAAAAAAATAAATAATTATTTACATATTTATATAATATTGTACTATTTTGTATGTTTCTATTTTCATCCATGGTATAAATTCATAACATTATTAAAGTATGCCGTTAAACCTTCTTGAACACAAACATATCATGATTAATTTGTAATTATGAGATGGTATAGTTGAAATATCATTATTAGTGTATCATAGTGGTCATATTTGGTGTCAATTTGTATGATATATTATAATTACAAATAATTAATATAATAATCAATGGATAAGAAATAATTACATAGTATTTAAAAAAATTCCTTTTTAGTTCACTTTTTTAAGACGGTTATTGTTAAAATGATTTTTTATCACTCATATAATTAATATATTATTAAATTTCTATTTAAATTAACTAATTAATATGATAAAAATAATATTTATCCTTCAAAAACATTATTATAACCAACCATTAAAGGGTGTAATTAAAGAAGGAAAACATTGTTCTATAGAGGCATTAGTCTGCACATATGCATGGATGGTACTTTCAATTTCATTATAATAGTAGAAAAGAGTAAACTAGTTGTAATTTCAGAATATTAAATAAGTTATATATATCATAATTATATATTAAATTCCCTTATTTAATTATCCATGTTATTCATCGAAGGAAAACAAACATATTACTTCGTGGATGCGGTAGTTCGCATGTACACACGATTCACGTTTTCATCATTGTTAATGGAAAATGAAAAATTTCTTAATGATTAAACCATTTTTATAATAACATATTAATTTAATAGGTATATTGGTTCTATTATTTTAATATGTTATAGTTAATTTATAAGAATAATTATTATGAAAAAAAATAAATATAAATGAGAAAGATAGGTTAGAAACTTATACCTCAGTTCTTGTATTGTATACATCGTGAAGGGGGTACACCCTTTGATGGATGGTATTTTGTGAATAAAATAACATATTTAAAGTGTAAATGAGTTTTTAATAGAAAATTTGTATATTTTGGTTTGAAATTAATGGGTTTTGTATTGGGGTATTTGAGGATATGTGTTCCCATTTTATATGTCAAAAGGGATGTCATTTTTATAAATACCCAAAATGTTTCAGTAATGAGAAGAAAATATCAATGAAAGTGGATCACGAATTAATAAAAATTGATATTATAAGTGATAAATTTTATCAATTTATTAAATACATATTCCTAGAAATGTTGTAATCATGTTTTATGTCTTTTATGCTTAGATTTTTTCTTTTACCATTTTAACTTTTATTGTGGTTACTAGTTTTTACCTAAGGTAACATATCATTTTTGGCCAAAATAAAGTCTACCTTCATAGATAATTTAGACCTACTAATTCTAATAATTAAATTCATTTTATTTAATTAAATTTCTTAATGTTCAAAAAAATAATTTTAAAATACAAAATTTATATTGTAATAAAATATTTTTTGAAAAATATAACATATGTTTTAAAATTACAAATATGGGATTGTAAATTAAAACCAACATTTTTATAATAATAAATTCACTTACTAAAAAAATATTTTGTCTTAAAAAAATTATTTCATGTGTAATGGATCATACCTTCCTGACCTATTACTTTTCAAGTTTTTATGTTTTGAGTGTGTCTAGAGGAACTCCCAAAGGCTTCGATGAGGTTGAAGTTGTAGGAATTCTATAGAAGGTGGTTCATGATATGAACCAAATTCACATCAAAAAATTTTGGTTCATTGATTGTGTATCTAGTTTATTTAACATCTTGTGTTCGATGGTTGAGTAATCTGTGAAATAGAATCATGGCGTTAAAGTGGAATTCTAGGTTGAGGTGACTTAAATTTTAGCAGAAATCAAAATTATGGGGGTTTCTTACCTTGTACTCGATTCAAAGATCATAATATATGGAACTCATGGAATTTAAATCATTATATTGGAATTAATATTGTAAAATTGGTGAATTCTTGGTTTTAAATTGTTTTTTCTTGATTCTTTCCCATTCAGTTTCCACCACTTCCTATAATTTTGTATCGAACCTAGGGGAGATTTTGAAGAATATTCTAACCCTCTTTATTCTTATTCAATCCTTTGGTTTTGGTGGTTCAATTATGTTGATCGGGGTATGTTCTACTCTCTTCCCCATGGTTTTCTTCTAATTCCTCTTCATGGGTAGCCTTTATGGCATTGTGTTTTTGGTTTGGGGGTGAGTTAGTGTAATGACCAAAACTTTTATAAATGAAGTTCACTATTTTATTATATTAAATTCTTCATTAGGAAATTTAATTATTGAAAACACATGCACTACTTGGTTGTTTCAGACCACTAAGTTATATCCTATTATATTTTAAATATTAATACGGATCATAAATATCGATAATATAGTCATTTTGTAGTGATCATATTATCAATATATACTAAAGGATATGATGAATCAATTTGATATTGGAAAAAAAAGATATGGAATCATCCAGTAGGTTTGTACTATATGAATTCAATTTATCAGATATTTTATCGGAGATATCTTCACTAGTATTTTCCCTTTACCAAGCCAAATATGAGATTAAACAAATAAAGTACATGCAAAACCTATTTACGGGTGAATTTCAATCCCATCAAGATCACGACCGAAACCATGTTTATCAAACCACCTCATGATAATTTCATAATCACACACCTTACCCTTAGGGTATTCACTGGTGTAATAAAGGGTTATATATCTTTACTCTAGTAGTTTGAATTTTTATATTTTATTTTCAAAAAAATATTTATTATTTTTATATTTATTTTTTACATTACAAATTATTAAAAAAAATTTCGATAAAAAAATATATATTAATATGATAAGACTAAAATTGTATTTTTGGAAACATATAGTTTCAATCAGGATACTATTTTCAATAAATTCAATATTTTTTTATATAAATGATACATTAATAGAATTTTATTATTAAATAATATATATTAAATAAAATTTGTAATATAATTTTACAAATTCAAAAATAATTTTTATATGGGTCGAAAAACTATAATTGTCAAAAAATAATATTTTCCAATTAATAAGGATTTTTTATTATAAGATAAAAATTATTATATTTATAAACTTATTTTGATAAAACAAACGTTATTTTTTAAATAAAAATGTAAAAATTATTCAACTATTAATTTTTCATAATTATCATAGATAATAGAATTTTTGGGTAAAAATTAAATAAAACAATAATATACAGTGTTTAGTAGGAAATCATAATGACATAAAAGTGATGTAATATATACTATAAAATTTATCAAAGAACAAATATTTATTTCCCCTTTAAAATAATATATTTCCCCTAGAAAATTATGGAATTAATTTTATAATTCTATAATGAGTCTTCAAAATGATATATTGTATTTTAAGGTTTTAAGATTAATTCTTTATAAACATGACTCACTTCTACAGCACCAACTGTATTATTTCAATTGTTTTGATTATAAGACTTATAAATTAATAAAACACACCCCAAATTTATAGAAACCATTGGATAAACCCATGGAAAGTTTTCTGTATTTTATTACTTTATCATACATAGTCCAAAACCTATGTTTGGAAATTAATAAAGAACTCTCCTCTCTTTTTAAGTCTAATCCCACCAAAAAATTCATTTCTCTTCAATGAAAAACCTTGGACCAAGACATTAATCTTCCATTAATCTTCAATAATCTCCCCTAATCTTTTATCCCTCTCAAGGTAAGGGTTCTTTTCCTTGTCCTCTTTATTCAAGCACCACCTTTATATTATTCCTTTTATTTTCTATTTCTTCATGTTCAGACATGATTTCACACATACCTTTTTCTTCCGTAATTATGTCCAATGGATTATATACCACTTTCACTCAAATTAATCTCTCCTGTGAATATTTATATACCCATGTTATGCAACCAAAATTATCCTGCGATTTCCATGATAAATATTTGTTTAGTAAATACTCATACCCATTTTCAGTCAATGGTATTCACCTAGATGTACCTATAATTTTTTGAGCAGGGACTTCAATGTATGAAACCCACACTACATAATTTTTATATTAAAGGTGATGAAATATTTCCTTGTGTTTAATGATCTATGTGGCATACATGAGCATGTAAATAATATGATGGGAGCCCCCAGATAGTGAACACATGCATTGGGTAATATTTTAGTCTCATGAGACATCATGTATGGGGTTGGGGATTAAAATAGATCCATTGTGGGACTTTTTCCACCATTTTATGTTGTATTGTAAATTATCCTTGACTTATATTTATGACCTGATTTATGTTGTTTCCACATTCTGATGTTTCCTTTATGTTATCATCATATATCACGCTTCGATGTTCGTGTTTATGATTCTCATCCCTTTTGTTCCCCATTACAATTCCTATGAATTATCATATAATACTTTATTCATGTTATTGTTTTTTCCCTTACTGGGATTTATAGATCACCCCTTTCTTATGTATGTCATAATTTTATCCCATGCAGTTTTAATATCAATGGAATTTTAGGTAAAGTTACTGAATTTTTTCAGTAATGTTGATGTATCCCTATTTTAAGTTGTTATGTTATCTGTATTTGGGGTTCGACTTAGTGGTAAGCACCCCATAATACTACATCAAGGATGGGGGTTCAAACCACATGGGGATTAGTTTATTTTAGAAACACTGTAGTGGGTACTATATCAATGGTGGACTATTGCATCGGAAACACTGTAGCAATGGTGGGAATAGTAGAATGAATAGTAGAGGTGGCGGTATTGTAGTTGATATTTTTTCATCCAGGGTATTGTAGCTGTATTATTCACTGGTGTGCAATTTTTCTAAAAAAATGGTCATAAATTGCCATTTAATGGGATTTAATGCCCATTAGGTCTACAGTCTATTTAATGGGTCTCTTCTTCCCAAAAAATCGGTCATTTGGTTTAATAAAAAGTCTTTTGTACCATCTTTTTCCAAAAGACACTAGGCCTCATGATATTTTGGGGTTGTGATAAGTGTATCTTTATATAATAAATATTGAAAAAATTTGTATTAAAGATTTGGGCGGTCATAGTTGGTATCAAAGTAAACACTAGTTATATTTTTGAATAGCATTATGTAAATCTTATAAAATAATTGGGGATAAGACTAAACATAAAAAACACCTTTAAATTTTAATAAAGTATATAGTAAGTGGTTTCTAAAGAAATAAATCCTTGTTTAGATACTATAAGTGGATATGGATCTGGTACAATTTCACCTAGTGTTAATAACCCCAAAAATGGTGCATTGAGATAGACACCGTAGTAAATATTTTCACGACAACAAACCTTACTACACACCTGGCTGGACACTCCTGAGGAATATTCATTAGTAAAGTCATAATCTCATTAAAACAATTATTACGGGGAAAATTTTCTATTAGAATTTATGTGAAGGAAATTGATCATGTATAACATATATTGAAGTCTATAAATTCCTAGTTTGAGGAATATATATCATTTATGAGTAATCCCTTAAATTTTCATGGTTTCTCTTTTATGTGTTTAATAGTTAGAAAATTCTCATCCCTAATTATATTTTTGGATGAATTAAATGGTTATACTAGAATAAAATAGTGAAATTCAAGATTATCATCCACAGTTCTATGCATTATTTCATATCTCATAGGTTTTTTGGAACTATTGAAACACCACTACAAAGAATGGAAGTGGTGTTATTAGGGAAAATGGAAAATGGGGTGATTATTTCATCCCAATTATAACTCCTCTCCTGCCATAATTTGTGGGATAAACTTCCCACAAAATGGTGTGATACTCCCTTTAAGATAATTAGATGAAATTCTATAAATGGATTTGATTTTTTATATAGATCCAATATATATTACTAAGAGAATTAAATCTCCCTCTATATCATGAATCTCACTCTAATTCTATACAACTTCATGGTGGATGGGGAATCTTATTTGGTATAATTATCTTAAGAAGGGATATTATCACCTTATGAGAAAGTGTATCTTACTCAAATGATTGAGACTAAGGAAAAGATCATACTTAAGGAATACCCATTGTGAGGTAATACACTAATGTGTTCCCAAAATAAATTCTTGGTCTTCCTCCTATATGAGTGGTTAAATTCTCGATTAAGATTATACATGGGGATTTAGAAATATCCATGATTCCATATAGAATAGTCACTCTATAACTCGAGGAGATGAAGATGAAATTATATTCAAATATAGATAAAGGGTTGATATTCCCATGTGATTCACCTTAGGTTGAACTACTCATATTTATTAAGATAAAGGATGGGTCATTACACCACTATACAGATTATCATAAGATCACAAAGATCAAGATAATTAAATAGTATCTTCTTCCACTGATTGATGTGTTGGTTGATCAGTTACATGGATCTATGTATTTCTCTAAGGTGGATCTTCAGTTGGAATATTATCATGTAAAGGTGAAAGATGATATCCATAATATTCATTTTCATATAAGGTACTAGCAATATGAGTTCATAGTGATTCGATTTGGACTCACTAATTCTCCAACAATCTTCATATACATATTGAATAGAGTATTTAGGGATTATCTCGACAAAAATTTATTGTATTTATAGAAAATATTCTTATCTTCTATAAAATCAAGGAGGAACATGAGTAGAAGTTGAATACTATTCTAAATTACTTTTTTGAAGAAATTTGTATGAAAATTACAATAAATTCGAGTTCTAGTTGGAGTATATAACATTCATGGGGAAAGTTATCACTAGAAAAGGGCTATATTCTGATCCTTTAAAATTAGTGTAAATTGAAGGATGGTTGATACCTACATATATGATGGAAATATGTATTTTATTTGTATTCACTAGGTACTATTGTGAATTTGTGAGAAACTTCTATTGATTGTAAATCCCACTGACCAAGCTAACAAAAAGATGGTGATGTTTTTTTGGAATGTTGAAGGTAATTAAAACTTTAAAGAGATGAAGAAGAGGATAATAACTACACTTATGATCACATTACCCACCAGTGGTGAAGTATTCATGATCTTTAGAAATGCTTCCAAAATAGGCTCGGGTTTTGTACTCATGCAAGATAAAAAATTGATAACCTATGACTCTTGCCATCTAATGATCTAGAAGAAGAACAACCCAACTCCTGACCAAGAATTAGCAGCAATGATCTAAAAGTGGAGTATTTGGTGACATTATATCTATGGAGAGAAGTGTTTCACATATACAGATAATAAAATCATCAAGTATATATTCACACAAAAGGATAATAATATTCACAAAAAAATTGGTTAAAACTAATCAAGTATTATCATTGTCCAATCCATTACCAACCTAGGAAGTCCAAAAAATGGTATAAACTCCAATTAGAAAAGATCATATAACCCAATCCATGATGAGGATAGATAGGGATATAATATTATTAAACATGCAGAGGATCGGAATGGAAATTATAAAAGTACCCACATACTTCATTACACAAATAACTACTCAACCATCTATTCATGAGAGGATCATAGAGGCTCAGAAGGATGTTTAGGTTATATAAAAGAAGGTAGAAAATATTCCATAGTTTAAATTTTCTAAAGATGGAGTTATAAGGTTTGGAAATAAAATATGTGTCAAGTCAAAACCAGACCTATAGAGTAAAACTCTAAATGACAGGCATAGATCATTCTTATCTATAAATCCAAGTAGAACTAATATGTTTACATATTTGAAAAATACATATAGGGATAACATGAAGAGATAGATTTTAGAATTTGATTCCAAATGCATGGAATTCCAAAATTTCATGACTGAAAAATAGAAATCTAAGGGTATAATCTAACCATTTCCCATCTTAATATATAAATAGGAAAAAATATAGATTTCATCATAGGACACCTAAGGGTAATAACTCTATCTTGGTGCTAGTCGATCACCTTACAAAGTCTGTTATTTTCATTAATATAATGTAATATTTCTCTCTTGACAAACTCACCAAGATATATATAATAAAAGTGGTAATTCTTCATCGATAACTACTCTCTATTGTATCTGATTGAGATATGAGCTTTTCCTAGAGTATTTGAAAAATCCATTTTTAGGAATTAAATAAAGAACTAAAATTTATCGCTTCTTATCACCGTTAAATGGATGTTTAGTCTCAAATGACCATTCAAATTCTAAAAGATATGTTGAGATCATGTTTAGTGGATTTACAAGGATTTTGGGATCAACAAATTTCCCTAAAAGAGTTCTCATATATTAACAGTTTCTATTCTATCATTTATTTGGAACCATATGAGGATCTTTATGGGAAGATGTTGTAATGACCCCAAATTTTTAAATAAAAATTCTTCCCTAAATAAATAGGTGTTATGATATATAAGTATTATACATATAGTGAATATAAAGAAAATCATTAAATCATTAATAAAAATCGTTGTATTAGTCAATGACTAAACCTATTAAAATCTCAAATATTACCAGGGAAAAATAGAAAATAGAAAACCTTTAATGGAAGAATATGGATCACTCCAATCAACTAGAATCATCTCTCCCACGAAAAAAACTATATAAATAACAAAACTATAAGTAAGTTAATCAAAATTAGAGAAAATAAAAATATATAAACTTGAGAGAAATTGAGTTGAATAATTAATTAATTAATGTAGAGTTATTTATAGGATCTAATTTGGTCGTTGGAATAGAAATGTGATTCTTGGAATAGTAAAATGACTATTGGTAATAGTAATATGACCAAAAGAAATGGTAACTTCACCCTTAGAATAGTAATTTTATAATAAAATAATAAATTGTAACATAAATATAATTTATAATGAGTAATTTAAGTAAATATAAATATATTAATAAAAAATATCAAGATTTAAAAAATCCGAATAAAATATAAGCATACTTTGAATAAAATATATTTCAAATAATTTTGTAACAATCATAATTTTTATATTCAAAATTAATATTACCTATGTTAGAAATTTATTTTGATAAAATAAATATAATTTTTTAAATCATTACATCAAAATTTTCTATGGGTTATTTTTTGAAAATTCTTTGAAATACATCAATTTTCAAGTGAATAGTAAAATACAGTTTTTCTCTTAATCAATGTATATTAAATTACATCATTCATGATGTATTGATGTATTAATAATTTATATAACTTAATTTTAGGAAAAAAAATATTTAATTTCACAAATTATTAATTGAATTAAAAAAACATAATTTCTAAACCTAAAAATTATTTTCCAAACCATAAAGTCAAAAGTGTTTCCTTAAAATAATAGTTTTATTTTTTCACATTCATTTTTAATAATAGAACTGAATTATAATTATATAGGAATTTAAATTATTAAAACAATTCTATTATATTTATATATAATTTATATTTTCATAAAATTACTATTACAAGTTTTACCATTTCTATAATATTTTATTCAATATTTTATTCTAAAAACACCTCTCTCTTCAAGTATAAATAACCCCTCTCCCTACCCTTGAAAAACAAGTAATCCCACTCTTTACAAAGTTAAATATCTACCCAAATACTCTCTCTTAAGACTATTATAATACATCGGGACATCTTATAGTAATCTAAATCCAATCATCAAGGGATTCTAGTGTTGTATAAGGGAAGCGACACCAAGAAGAGGGTATATTCTCATCATCTCTTCTTTGTGTTTTATTATTCACTTCCACTATTTATCTATCTATTTAAATAAAATATTCTTGGATTAATTATTAATAATTTTAAAATTATATTAGTGATTTTAACCTACTATAAATAAAATATTTGGAAGTATTTATATTTTATAACTCTCTTTCTCCTCCTTTGGACAATGTTCCCAATAACCGTCGGTTAACCACCAACGAAGACATTTCCAGTTTATTTGTTATAAAAAACACTATGGAGGTTTCTTATAAATTATTTATGATATATAAATTTATAAAGATATGAATTTTAATCATATGTAATTAATTCTACTAATTTATTAATTACATTGAACAAAATAGTGAAATCGAAGAAAAATGAGAAATATTTAAGGAAAATATGATATCAAAATTTCTTTCCATTAACCTAGGAAATTAAAAAAATATAAAAAAATGCTTATAATTGATAATAGTTATTAAATAATAATATAATTAAATTTTTTTCAATGTATTAACATACCACTGTTTATTATTTAGGAGATGAAAAAGAAATGAAATAAAGAGGGAATTATGGTAAGGGGGTTCTTGAACCCAACTCCATTTCTTTAGGTAGTCCCCCTTTCATGAAATTTTATTATGGATAACCCTATAATGTTCCTTAAATATCCTTTCACTATATGTACATTTTCTTTTGGTGATATATATGATTCCACCTTGATTTATTATCTAAATAAAAATATTTTCCAAAAATACTTTTTCTTACCAAAACATATCATTTACTCCTCTAGAGTTGTGTCTTCATCACCCAAGAATTATAGTTTTTATACCAAATATAATTTCCCTTGTCAATATTTTAACACCAAGTTTATTAATTAAATAATGGTTGATGATATCCTTATGAAACTCATTCATTTCCATGAGTTATATCATGACTATGATTATTATATATTCTATATGGCATGTATGATTATGTAAATATTATGATGTGTGGGGTGGGAATATAATTATAGAAATGACTACTCAATTGTCTTGAGATATAAAAAATAACTTGAACCACATGTAACATCTGCCTTCACCCAAGAAATATCAAATAGACATTATTTTCTTTGTGTGGAAATGACCATTAATGTTTACGAGGTTTTTCAATACACTTGTCATGGAATAGTGGGTTAACTCAATAGAGAATATCTTTTCTATTATTAACTATTCTAAGAAGGATATTTTTACTCTAGTAGTATAAATTAAATATAGAGATGTTAATAAATAGTGGGAATTGAAAAAGGACACCATGGTGAAGGATGAAATAGAATATATGGATTGGGAAGACTTTAAGAAAATATTTATTTATAACTAATTCCCTTTATCTATTAAAACAAATATAGAAATAGAATTATTATATCTGAAGAAAAAGGAAGGTGAATTTGTCATGAATTATGTGGAAAACATCACAATGGTTCCAAGATACTCCCTTGGATGTTTTATTAAAAATTATTGAAAAATAAGTAGATTATTTATTAGTTTAAAACCAAATCTTTAATAGGATCTAGCTTTCAGAGATTTATATAGTTACAAATAATTAGTTCTATGTTCCCTCAAAATATACTTGGAGTTTAGATAATGGTACAATTTTTATGATGATAAGAAGATATGAATGACATTTCAAGTTGGAAAGTAAAATGTAAAAGGATGAAATAGGATCCAACAACCCACATGTCAAAAATTATGGAAGAATGTTATGGGAATTTCCTAAAAGGTATAGGGAAATGCTTCATGTGTGGGGGAGAAGGCCATCAATCTCAGGAATATCGAAGATACATGAATAATTCTAACAATGTGATAGAAGAAAAGAAGAAACCTTCTAATGCACCACTCACGGTTCAGTGCTTCAACTCTAGGGATCAAGGTCACTATGCAATCCAATTCACCAAAAAATGGGTCTTTGAGGGTAATCAATGTCAATAACCACTAAAAGGATCAAGGAAAAAATCCATCACTACTATTAAAGTTGAGTGGTAAAATGAATTCATACAAGGTACATATATTATTTACTCAATAATGATTAAATATTTATTCTATTTTGGTTCTATCAATTTTTTTATATCGTTCAATTTTTCAAGAATTGTTGAATTGAATCCCCAATACCTTGAAGTAGAGATATCTATAACAAATCCTATTGGTGTGATCATTAGAACCCAATTGTTGTATTTTTATCCTGTTTGTAATTACTTTTATTTTTCCTGAATTCATTTTTTTTAAACTTCTTGGGAAAATTTTGTGATCAGGTATTGATACGGCGTGTGATTATGAGGCTCGGTGTTCCTGGAAGAAATATTTGAATAAAGTTATGTTTTTAATTAAAAATACTTAGGTAGATAAATGTTATCATTAATATCATTCAAAAATATGTCTAGATCAAATATCGGAGGGCATCGTTGCATTTAGAAAAGTGACTTTACCTTAGGAGGGGAAAATTCTCTATCGGTGCGAGTTGAGGGTGAAAGATAGAATTTGGACGTAAATGTCATTAAAATATTTAATAAAAATATTTTTAATTGACCCAAGGATTTATTTTATTTGACATTTTTCAAAATTTCAGGGTTAGTACCATAACCTTGTATTTCCTTTAAGGCAAGCATAAGAGCCACCTTTGAAAAATTCCAATGGATTGGTACATCAAGATAGGGACTTGTAATGGAAGAGCGGTGGATCACTGATCGACAATGATGCATCTATGATCTTCATAAAAAATCTAACCATATCTATGTAGGGTGTTTGTGTTTTGTTTTCCTTTCCCATTATTGAATCTCACTATAAACTCAAACCCATAAACTAGTAGATTGTCCTTCAGATCAATCATTGTTTCGGGATAGGTTTTATTATTGTGAGTTTTATGGGAGAATTAATTTAGATTTGTTGATGGATTACAATTTCCTTTGTAAGGGAAACAAACCTCTATCTACAAAAACATAAATCCTGGTCTGTTCTTATTTTTTCATTCATTATTTTCTCCCGCTGTTCTTCATTCATCGCAGGTGTTCTTAATTTGGCCCATGACTCGACAAGTTCAGGACCGATCGATCATTGTGCACCTGTTTCCTGGTGCAATGATCTGATATCATGGATTTGAGATGGACACAACATGACAGAAGTGTGATGGTGACAGTGATAGATAAATCAAAGCGGAAAGGGAGATACCATCACTCGAGCATTTTTGGAGGAATGGGCTACAACATGGATTCGAGCCCATATTGATTATGAATGTGACCTGAGGATTCTAGAAAATCTTCAAGATCATAAAATAGTGTAATGGAGAAGCACCAGTGGCTCACAGAAGGGGCCACTAGTGCACCGGCGGCACACGGCAGCGACCACGTGTAGTAGGTTTCATGCACCAACAGTGCTCCGCACCGTAGGTGGCAGTTGTATTTACTTTGTTTTACATTTCGGAGAAGCCATGGCTCCATGCCGAAGTGGGGTTTTATAGACCCATGTCTCCCACCATGTCATGGGTGGATCGAACCGGCCTACTCAATGGGTTGGGTTGGTCCCAACCGGGGTTTTCCGGGCCTAACCAGGGTGAGTCAGGCCTAATCGGGGCAGTCTAGGCCCTACTGGGTCAGGTCGGGCCTGGTGGTTTGAGTCAGACATGGCGGATCAGGCCGGACTCGGCAGTTCGGGTCAGTTTGAAAGACCCTAGGACAAGTCAGGTCGGTCTGACCGGGTTGGACTGGGCTCGAACCCAACTGGCCCCCTTTTTACTAAAATGCCCATAACTCCAAAACAAAGTGTTTATTTGATGATACATCTACAGCATAAGGACCCTTTTGAGATGCTCTGGGTAAGTTTTTGTGATGTTAGCTGATGGCAAAATGTTTTGAAGAGTAGGTCCTCCTAGTACAATAATACCTTGAGTGGAATTAGTGTGGTTTATATAGAGAGATTCTAGGATAATACTCCCCTAATGGTTTAGGGAATGAGTATTCTTTACCTCTCTACATAGCTGGATATGGGACTCCCCATGTCATGGGCACAGGTTCATTACATGTGGGTAGTTCTTCCCCCTAATTCCTATGAAGGTAGAATATGTACTCCCCTATCAGACCATGGTGTGGGTCCTCCATAATTGGTATATGAATATAGCAGGTACTCTCCTATTGGGTAAAGTGTGGGTACTCTATTATAGGAGTCGATACTCACCTGTCGTTCCAGGGTGCGGGTCCTCCATACGTGATGTTTCAGTAGATTCAGTACTCCCCTGATTGGATAGGGAGTGGGTCCTCTAGCCTAGGGTTGGTACTTCCCTACTATACAAGGTTGAAGGTCCCCCATACCTAATGAACTGATAGAGTCGGTACTCCCCTATCATACCAGGGTGCGGGTTCTCTACTCACTGAGTAGTACTCCCCTACTGGGTAGGCTGATGGTCTTCAGTATAAGAAGTCATACTCCCCTATGGGATCAAGGTATGGGTCATTCATGGGGTTTAATACCCTGTATGACTAGGGTACGTTTCCCCACTTATAGAGTTTCACTCCCCCATCCCGAGTAGCCTTAGGGAGCGGGTCCTCCCTTAGAGTTGGAGCTCCCTTGGCTATCAGAAACGGTTATGAGGAGCGGCCCCATCCATATTATTAGAATGATACTTATATAGGATGTAGATCTCCCTAAAAAACTGAGGTTTGGCCCACTCCATATAGGATTGATAGAGGTTTTGTGAGATGGTCAAAAGTAGGGCTCCCTCATCTGTGTACAATGGTGAGGGAAGGTTTCTCTACTTGGGTTCCCTAAGTCTTTCATTGGGCACAAGATATTTATGGTTGAACCTTTGGTGCTAATAACTAGAGATAGAACTAGTAGAATGTTCTTGATGGAGCACGTTTTCTAGTACATACCATTAGTAAAGGTAGAGTGGTTATCTATGGAGTGTATATGTTGGACAGGTGCCATCTTGGATGGATGAGCTCGTGGAGTGTGATCTCCTGGTTTTGTGTGTAACCTTTCAAACCATGAGTAATAATCCTGATGCTAGCTATGAGGTTGGGACCTTGTGATTATTAGTGTCTGAAACAAGTATATCTGGATGTTCTTGGTATATATATATACATTTACCTATGTTGAGCTGATTGTACCTTCTTGGTGGTGCTTCCTTTATGTTCTTTTACTTTGTGGTTTTCAGGATTCCCTAATGAGTATTTTTTTACTCACCCCTACATGGGATTTTCCTACATGTGTCGTGTCTTGTGAAGATGATAGACGCTTTGGTGGAGTCCTATGCGTACTATGACCAAAACCAGGATCGAATGGGGCCTTGTGAGATCAGATGATCTGAGGTGTTTCTGACAGCTTCCTACAACAGATTTAGTACCCTTGTTTGTAGGTCATACTTTACAGCTATCTTCTTTTTAGTGGGTTTGTATTCTAGACTGGTTTTACTTTACTACTTTACTTTATATCATACTCTATTGTTGGATTGTAGTGTATTCATGCATTTTCTTGGATTAGTTGTTTTTCTCTCCAGCCCCTGTGGCTTGGAGTTGGGTGTGTGTGTACAGGTTCTTAGGAAAATTCCTCCCATTTGTGGGATATGCCTACTCCGCACTAGTCACCAGACCTTGGCATATTAGAGGTGGGATTGGGGTAGTCATAGTAAGGGTCCTAGGAAACAGGTCATGACAGAGTGGTATCAGAGGGGGTTTGGTTCCATTTTGTGGCCTAGAGTATGTGAGATTTGTTTGGGTTTCATAAAAGTTCTTTTAAGATGTTTCAAGTTTGGCTCTCAGGATAGAGGTTTTATTATTTGTGTGTTGGTCAATGTATCAATTCACTAGAACTTGGTTAACCTATTTTTTGACTCGGTACATTAGGAAAATGGTCACAAGAAAATAAATGGTACATGAATCATATATGAATGGTATGTTTTTTCCATGTCCTTCATGATTAATCTCTCAAAATATACTATAGTAATCATGGTTCATCTTCATCCATTTCAGGATGCCTCCACGACGACAGAAATATAGGATTCTATAGTGTGATCATGATGAAAATTGACCCCATGAGGAGGCTTCAGTACAGGACACTGGTTCTGAGGTGTTACCTCTTTGTGGTCTGCCATTGGTGCCACCACCCATAGAATAGGATGTTTTACTGGCCATTTAGGCCAAGGATGAGCAGAGGGGGAGTGCACTACATGATTTCCACAGGAAATGACCTCAGAGATACTAGGGTGATTCAGACCCCCAGGGAGTAAATGACTGGCTTCATGTTGTCACTCGAGTTTTCCGTAAAGAGAGGACACCTCCCAATCAGATGGTGGTCTTATCTATGTGCTTCCTTCAGGGTTTAGTGGGACGATGGTGGAGCTTAGTGAACCAGACTTGTTATTAGGAGACACTCACTTTGGGGGATTTCGAACAAATCTTCAGGAAAGAGTTTTACCCAGCCATGTTGAGGTCAGTATGTATCTAGGAGCTTCTGTATCTTCAATGGGGAAACATGACAACAGCGTAGTTTTCAGCAAGGTTCAATAACTTGTCATGGTACTCCCTCGACATGGTGTGACACTAGTTTTTCTAAGCTCGGATCTTAGAGTAGGGATTACACTAAGAGATTTGGGCTTTGTTAATTCCTCTGATTAATCCCACCTATGCTAGAGTGTTAGAGAGAGCCCTGGTGGTTTAGAATTTCCAATATAATGAATATATGGATGTGACCCACAATAGAGGTCCTAGGATAGAGTCTTCAATAGGAGCTAGAAGATGACAGGTGATATAATCATGGCGTAGGAGGCATACCCATGACCGAACAAAAACGTGCAGTTCTATGTTGTAGGAGTAGCACCGAGGATCAAATTAGCCATAGGAGAGGTAGGTTACACCTGCGATGGTTGGGGGAATCTCTCTAGGTATTTTCTGACCCATCACGCTACTCAAAGGGGGCTATGTGACGATCTTCTTTGGTAGAGAAAGCCCTTGGATAAATGAGTTCCACAAGATGGAAGGTGAGGCAGAGGAGTTGGGAGAGTAGCAGGAGGTGGAAGACAGTTTTCAATGTTTCCCCCTCCACCCCTAGGTGGTCTGCGCCAGGCTTCAGGAGCTGGAGCACATGGGAAAGGACAACTGCATGAAGTCATGGATTATAACCCAGAGGCTCCAGGGTATATTTGGGGTACAACCTATGTCTTTTCTTTTTTGATTCTTTATTAATGGACACTGGTGCTAGTCTTTATCCTTTTTCTGTGAGTTTTATTGAGACTTAAAGGTTTTTTTCAAACCATGTACTTGACCCGCACTCTTAGAGACTCATGTTGGAAGAGGACAGATAATCACACACTAGCGCTGATAGTGTGACCCAAATCTTGTAGGATAGAGTTATAGTTGCGATCTATTGGTCACAACGTCAAGGCCTTACAATGTAATTCTTGGTATGGACTACAGCATTTCATGCCTAGATTGATTGTTCTATGCAAGGGGTGTGGTGTGTTTGTGATGATAAAATGGGGTTTCCTTATCAGTGAAAGGAAAACCTAGGAATCATAGGATGAACCCTCATGAAGGGATTATTTATAAGGGGCCAGGTAAACCTAATATTGTGGTATAGTGGGTGAATCTCTTGGGTGTGCGTATTCTAGTTGAGGTTTCGTGATGAAGTATCGGAGTAGATCCTTGCCCTGCCAGTGGTGTTTTTGTGCTTGAATTATTTTTCTTGGGATCATTTCTATGGTGTTAGATTTAGACCCCATAATGTTTTCGTAGTATGGAATGGTTTCTTACCATTTATACTCGGTGGGATTCCACTAATGGGTGTGGCAGTGTTTCCATTTTCTCATGTTTTGAGGTAGCTAGAGGTTGTAGATAGAGGGCCTAGTAAGACCCAACATTCTCTCTTGTGTATGTGTTTTTGGTTTGTAAATAACCATGTGCGTCTAGTTTCGACCTAGAACGGATATTTCTTGTGGAGGTTGTTGTACAGTTCATCCAAGGGTGGATGTGAACTATGGAGTTATGTCAGTATTTGCATCAGGTGAGCATGAAGGTGGGCTACTAGACCCCATGATAGTAGGTGGATAATGGTGCTTTTTTCTTTTCCACTCATCACAGCTAAATAGACTTGTGTCATTAATCCATGGTGTTGGGATAGTAGAAGATGGAAATGAGAGTGGATGATCCAAGTGGTTCCTCTGAGTGTGTGTCTATAATCAGCAGAGGGACCCTTGATGAGCTCGCTGGAATGTGAGCCCAGAAGGGAGATCATTTTTTCTTCCATTGAGTGTTGGATTTTTCTTTTCAGGGATGAAAATCCCTATGGTGGTGAGAATGTAATGACCCAGATATTTCTGGAATTCATTTTTTGGAAATTATTTGGAAACATTACAAGACCGAGTGCTAAGGCGATGTGCGATTATGAGTCCTGGCTTTCTCGGAATAAATCATTGAATAAATTTTAGTTTTCACTTAAAAGTGGTTGGGTGGTGAATTTTTAACTTTAATATCTTTGAAATGGATGCCTGGATCAGAAATATGAGGGAACTGTTGTGTTAGAACAAAAACTTTACCTTAGGTGAGGCATAACCTTAACTGACATGGGTTGAGGGTGAAAGTTAGAATTTGGGTGTAAATGTCATTAAAATATTTAATAAAAACATTTCTAATTGATGAAATGTCATATTTCATTTATTTGACCATTGTTAGAATTCCAATGTAATTTCCATAACCCTAAAAATCCTTTGAGGTAAGGAGAATGAGCCACCTCTTACAAATGCCAATGGATTGGAAAATCAAGATTGAGACTTGGATCTGAAGATCAGTGGATCAACGATCGACAACAACGTAGTTATTCTCTTCATTGATGATCGAACCAAATCCAAGTAGGTCATTAGTTTTTTTTCATTTCCCTATTCATGAATCTCGCAATGAAAGTAGACCAATCAACTAAAATATTATCCCATGGGTCGATAGTTGTTAGGGGATATGTTTTATTGTTGTGGGGTTTATGGGGGAATGACTTTAGAATTGTTGTTGGATTGCAATTTCCTTTCTAATGGCAACGAACCTCAATCGACATTAACATCAATAGAGCTCCATTCCAATTTGTTGATTCATACTTTTCTCCCTCCATTATTCATTTGTCACGAGTGTTCTTTGTTTGGCCTCTAACTCAACAAGTTAAAGATATATCTATCATTGTGCACCTGATTCTTACCAAAATGATCTGATAACATGGATCTGAGATGGACACAGCCCGATGGAGTTACGATGACGATGGTGACAGATGGATTGAAGTGGCATGGGTGATACCATCACTTGGTCATTTTCTAGTAAATGGGTTGCAACGTGGATTTGAGACCATGGAAATGAAGAACGTGACTAGAGGATTTCGGAACATCTTTTGGATCAGAAAACGGAGCACCAAAGAAGAACCAGTGGCCCACGGAAGGGGCCACTGGCATGCCAGCGGTGTGCGCCAGCAGTGACCGTCGTGTTTACACGGATTACCATTTGGGAGAAGCCATGGTTTCATGACGTGGTGTGATTATATAGACCTATGGATAAATCCATAGGACACATTGATGGAGTGAGGAGGCGGTTCCCATCATATCCCGAGTTGACCAAACCAGGTCGCTCAGCGGGCCGAGTTGGAGTAGTGGGTCGAACCTGGCAGTGGGTCGGGCCGGAAGACTAGGTCGGGCCCAGCCGAGGCAGGCCAGGCCAGTAGACGGGGACGGGCCCAACCGAGCCGGTTTAGGCTCAGTGGATTGGGTCAGACCCGGTATGTCTGGTCAAACCCAGTGGGTTGGGTCGGGTCAACGAACCTCAGGCCAAGTCAGGTCAGGTCGGACTAGGCCCAGTCTAAACCGACCCCTTTTCATTAAAAGACATGTAACTCCCAAATAGATTTTCCATTTTATGAGACTTCTATGGCATTGTGACCCTTACAATGAGATGATCCTTTTAAGATTCTCTAAGTAAGTTTTTGTGGAAGATGGCAGATGGACTAATGGTTTGAAGAGTAGGTCCTCCTAGTACAAGCAGACCTTCAGTGGTATCGGTGTGGTTTATATATATATATTCTAAGATGGTACTCCCCTAATGCTCTAGGGTGTGGGTATTTTTTACCTCTCTACTTGGGTGGATAAAAGACTCTCCACATCATGGGTGGGGGTTTGATACCTTTGGGATGTTTTCCCCCCTAATTTCTATGAAGGTAGAATAATTACTCCCCTGTCAGACTAGGGTACAGGTCCTCCCTAATTGGTGTATCAATAAGGTAGGTACTCCCCTACCGGATAGGGTGTGGGTCCTCCATTATAGGAGTTGGTACTCCCCTATCTTTCTATAGTGTGGGTTATTCATATTTGATATTCCGAAAAAGTTGGTACTCCCCTATCGTGCTAGAGAGTGGGTCTTCTAGCTTGGGGCTGGTACTCCCCTGACGTATATGGGTGCGTATAAGGACCCAGCCTTATTACATTCATAATCTTAAATTTAATCAAGGAAACACTTTATTTTTACATTTAAGATCTTTTCATGTTTATATATTTAGATAATTATGACAATACAGTCATAACATTGCACATTATTACAGAGTGGATACCATAAAAATAGTTTCTATTTTTTAAAAATATAAAACATTAAAACGTAAACATGGCTCCTTGACAATTCTTCAACATTTAACATGGATTATTTTTTGTCTTACACATCCATTAACCTATGGTAATAATTTAAAAACTTTAGATGATCACAAAATCTCAGTAAGGGATGAAAAAGAAGGAAAGATCAAATTAGACCATGAATAATCGTAACGTATGAAAGCATTTTTAAAAACACATGCTTTTTACCCATATATATATACTTAATTTGTGTAACATGATATTTACACAAGATCCACAAAAAAAACTTGAAAACATAAATATAATCATAAAGTTATCTTAGAAAATTACTTACATAATCTTGTAAACATCTCGACTGCCTTATAATTTGTAACCCTCACAGATACCTTACAATTTGTGTAATCGTCATAGTTACACTTTGAGTAACCATGCGGCAGACCTCCAACTTACACATACCCAATGTATTGGAGGGAGATATAGGTACCAAAATTCATCATAAACAAATCCCAAGATCCAAAACATAATCATACAACATGGATATTAGCATAAAAACATTGCTTTTCAATTTTTGTAAAAACAATTTAAAAAAGATTTTTAAAAGAAAAGTCCGTTATAAATATCATATAATTGAAGAGGGACTTAATAAAGTTTATGGAATATGTATATACACTATAATTAGACATAGTTAAACATAATATAAGAAAAACCAATGACAAAACCAATTTTAATACCACAAAAACAACGAAGTAGAAAGTTAACCCAAAGAATGGAAATCGGGTTAAGAAATCTCTTACCTCAGGTTTTTCTTACTTCAAACTTTTTTAAAAATATTTTATTATGGTTAAAAATGTTTTATTATTATTTTAAAGAAAAATTTTAATGTTTATAACATATTACATGATCATTTCATAACATTATTTCAACCATTAATTGTTAGTATTTTTCTCCTTGCACTATTTTTGGGTGAGTTCCTTACATGATTTTCCCGATTGGTTCATGCTAGATGTTCTTGTCGATTGGAAGTGAAACTGTAGAATTGGAATAGAGTAGTATTTAAATATATATAGTAACATAATTTATACCATTTATTATTTTTAATTCTTACATGGGGATGATTCATAAGGTAAAACATTAATGATGTTCGTTTAGATCATTTTAGTGGTTCTTTGATAATAACGACTTCATTTTGTTTTATAAATTAAAACCATGTGTAGAAAAGAATTATAGAACCATGGATGAGAAATAATACATACAATATAACCTGGTTCAACCGTAAAAATGGTTTCATGACCAGATTTGGAAGAGTTAATGAAAATTGAAAACACATCGTCCACAATGTCGGTAATTCGACACATCACGGATAATGTTTTTATTCCTTGAATAAGTGGGATAAGAGAAAAAGAATGATGATGAATTTTCCATGAACATGAGAAAATCAAGAATATACATGATTCCTTGAGATTTCATGCCTTTTGGTTAAGAGGATTTATGAAAAGAAGAAGAAAATAAAGTAATCTAGGAATAAAAGAAAACATGAGAAATTTCTCACAAAGATCCGACAGCCTAATGGCGTCTCTTAAAATTTCATAAAAATAGTTTGATGAGAGAAATAGGATATCTCATCACTCATACATAATATTAACAGTAATTGGGGGATATTTAATTAAATATTCCAACATAGGCCAAAGGAAAGGAAGAGAATAACATAAAATGAAAGAAAAGAAAGAAAATAAAAGAGGATGTTTACCACTTGATCTCTTCTCCTTGAGATCCTTCTTAAGGTCTTTGGTTTTGGTCTTTTGGTGAGACCAGAAGCTATAGGACGTGGGGAAGATCCTTGGGAGTAGTATTGGTCTGAACATAGGCATGGATCAAGGCTTGAGAGGTGTGGGAAAAAGAGGGTAGTGAGGGTGGTATTTATAGCGGAGGAGAGGGGGTATTTTTCATTATTTTAATCATTATTATAATATTTTTCCCAAGATTATGAATAGTCTTAGTTCATGTGACCTAAAACAGTATTAATGGAATTTTAGTTCGAAACATGTGGCCTTGAATTACTTATGATGTCATAAATGGTGAATTTTACTGATAATTTGATTATACGGTATTTTCTCGTATTTCACTATTCATTGAAAATTAAAGAATTTCAGAAAAATCCAAAAAATTTACCCTAACTATTTTTTGAACTTTAGAATTAAAAAATGAAGTAAATTTTTTGAAAATAATTTTCTAAATATTATTAATTTAATTTTTAAATAAAATCATACTTAATTCAAAAATTAACAATTCTAATTCTATAACTTCTATATCATGATGAAAAATTAACCAAGATGTTATTATCTTCAATACTTACGAAAATAAAATAATAATAAAATTTACTATTCATTAGGGTCATATTACTATTCATAAGGGTATGTTACTATTCACAAAAAAAACAAGTTGGTTTCATCAGACTCCAAATAACTTACTGAACACAATTGTAGATGACAGTTTCTTGAAATTCAAAACATAAAAGTGGAAAAATTATGTTTAAAGGCTAGTTAAAAATATCTAATTAAAACAAAGTTCCATGAATTTATATTTATTTTTATAAAAACACGGGGTGTTACATTATCCACACATTCTTAAATTACATCCTCTCAATTTTATTTACTTATTAAACAAGTGAGGTACTTTTCTCTCATAGAATTTTCAGACTCCCATGTTGCTTCTTCAACCATGTGGTCTCTCTACAAAACCTTTACCTGGTGGATTACCTTAGTTTGCAATAATTTTTCCCTTCTATGAATAATCTAAATAGGTTTCTCTTCATAAGAAAGTTTATCTTCCAGTTGAACTACTTCTGGGCTCAAGACATGTGATGAATCTGGCACATTCTTTCTTAACATCGAAACCTGAAAAACATTGTGTACCTGAGACAAACATGGAGTCAAGGCTACGTGGTATGCAACTATTCCAACTTTCTCTAAGATTTCAAAAGGACCGATGAACCATGGAATTAGCTTCCCTTTCTTACCGAAACACATCACACTTTTCCAAAGAGAGATTTTAAGGATAACATGGTCACCTACCTCGAAAAAAAAGTCTTTCTTTATGTTATCTGCATAACTTTTCTACTTACTTTGATCTATCCTCATGTGTTGCTAAATCATCCTCACTTTCTCAGCCACTTTTTCTACTAATTCTGGCCCCCTCAACTTTCTTTCACTAACTTCAAGCCAAAACGCTGGAGTCCGACACTGCTTTTCATACAAAGCCTCAAAAGTTTCCATCTGTATACTGGAATGAAAACTATTATTATAAGAAAACTCAACTAAAAAACGATATTTATCTGAACTTCCTTGTCAGTCCATTGAACAAGCTCGAAGCATATCTTCCAAAGTTTGAATCGTTCAATCTGATTTCCCATCATGTTGAGGATGAAAAGATTTACTGATATTTAATTATGTGCCCAACAACTTTTGAAGTCCCTTCCAAAAGTTAAAAGTGAACCTGGGATCTCGGTCAGATACAATGGAAAGAGGAACTCCATGTAACATAAAAATATCTTTGAGGTACAGTCGAGAATGTTGATCCAAATACATTATATCTTGAATAGAATGAAACTGTGTAGATTTTTTCAGCCGATAAACTATAACCCAAATCTCTTTGTTACCTCTAGAAGTCTTTGGTAGTCCCACCACAAAGTCTATGGATACATTCTCCCACTTCCACTCTGGAACTGACAGAGGCTGAAGCATACCCTTCTGTAACTGTGGCTCTTCTTTAACCTGATAACATGTCAAACATTTCATGTTAAAATCAGTAATATCCCTTTTCATTCCATCCCACCAGTAATACTCTCGAAGGCCTCTGTACATCGTAGTACTACTAGGATGAACTGAAAATTGAGAACTATGAGCTTCACACAACAAATATTTCTTCAACTGAGAATCACTAGGCACTTACAACCTTTTTCCAAATCTCAAAACAAAATATTTATTAAGATTAAATTCTGGAAACTTACCCATTTTAACCAATTATACCTTTTTCTATAGCTCGCAGTCTTCCTTCTGTGCTCGCTTAATTATGTCTGACAATGAAGACTGCACTAAAACCTAAAACAAAACAGATGTATTCCCTACACCAACAAATTCTAATCCAAAATTCATAAAATCATTAATCAATGGATCATGTTCCAAACGTAACATGGTTAATGATGCATGATGTTTCCGACTCAAGGAATCTTCCACTTTGTTTGGTTTTCTAGGATGGTAATTGATCGTGCAATCATAGTCCTTTATTAGTTCAAGCCATCTTCTCTACCTCATGTTTAATTCCTTATGAGTGAATATATACTTCATACTTTTATAGTCAGTATATATTTGCCATTTGGTTCTGTATAAATTATGCCTCCAAATTTTCAAATCAAAAACCACATATGAAAATTCCAAATAATGTGTGGGATAATTTAACTCATGATGTTTTAGTTGTCTTGAATCATAAGCAATTACCTAATCATTCTGCAACAAAACAAAAACAAGTCCCTTCAAAGAATCATAACTGTAGATGAAAAAATCACCATTTCTGGAAGGTAAGGCCAAAACTGGAGCATTCACCAATCTCTTCTTCAGTTCCTAGAAACAAACAACACATTTTTCTATCCAAACAAATTTGACCCCATTCTGTGTTAACTTAGTTATTGGGCTATATAACCATGAAATGTTCTTAACAAACCATCGGTAATAACCTACTAACCCAAGAAAACTATGAATCTCTACAACATTTGTGGGACTTGGCCATTAATCAACCACCTTTGTTTAGGAAGGATCAACTGTTATTTCATCCTTATTTACAATGTTCCCAAGAAAAGAAATCTGTTGCAACCAAAAATCACACTTGCTGAATTTTCCATATAGTTTATTATCTTTTAAGATTTTTAAAACAACCCTTAGATGTTTTTCATGCTCCTATTTATTTTTAGAAAATACCATAATGTCATCAATAAATACAACCCCAAATTTATCCAAGAACTCATGAAATACTCTATTCATAAGATTAATGAATACAGAAGGTGCATTAGTTAATCTAAATGGCATAACAACAAATTCATAATGCCTATATCTAGTACGAAATGTTGTTTTAGAGATTTCATCCTCCTTCACCTTTAGCTAATGGTATCGGGATCTCTAGTCACTCTTGGAAAAGTACTGATCTCCCTGGAGCTGATCAAACAAGTCATCAATATGAGGAAAAGGATACTTTTTTTTAACAGTGATGTTATTAAAAGCTATATAATCAATGAAAAGTATCATGGAACCATATTTCTTTTTAGCAAACAAAATAGGAGCTCCCCATGGTGAAGTTCTAGGATGAATGAAGCCTTTATCGAGAAAATATTGCAACTAGTTTTTCAATTCAAGAAGTTCTATTGGAACCATATGATATAGGGGTTTTGAAATTTTCTTAGCATCAAGAACTAAGTTAATTGTGAATTCAACTTCTTGATGAAGTATGATACTAGGTAAATCATCAGGAAAAACATCAAGGTATTCATTTACCACCGACACATCATTAATCTGAATAGTTCCCTTGTTTTCAACAATATGAGCAAGATAACTTTTATTTCCATCTTTAAATTGTTTATTAGTTTCCTGATAATTTATCAATAGTATCGTTTCATTCTTGTATACAAAAAGAAACACTTTCTGAAAAACAACTTCTTTAGCTCTACAGTCAATATTTGCATGATAAACAGAAAGCCAATCCATTCCCATAATAACATCAAACTCAACTAAGGGTAAAAGAACAAGGTTTTCAGGTAATGTCTTTCCACATAACATAATAGAAATATTCTTATAATTCCTCTTTTCAATAATATTTACCCCTAGTGTTTTACAACAAGTTTGGGTCTCATTTGTTGAGGTGATATTTATAATTTACCAGAAAATTTCTTAGAGATGATGTAATGTGTAAGACCTGTATCAAACAAAACTTTAGAAAAATCTGATTGAACAAAAAAAGTACATGATACAACTTCATTGGATGGCCTGATATCTGCTGACGTAGTTGCAAAGGATCTCACTACACCTTTCTACTTGTAGTCTGTCTTCTTTGCATCATTCAGATCTCTCTTTGCGTAGGCATTTTCATAATGATCTATCTCACCACATTTAAAACACTTTATATACTGCTTATTAGAATTATTCATAGGATCATTTTCATTGAAATATCGGGCCATATTTCCAAACTTACCATATTTAAAACACTTCCCAATTTTTCTAATACATTCCCCAGGGTGTTTCTTTCTGCACTTTTCACAAACTACAAATTGGATTTTCTTACCATCAGATTTCATTGGTTGATTCTTACCCATCTATTCCCATCTTGACCTCTTCTTCTCCTTATTTACAAAATTCACATGCTCATTAGCAAACTCCATCTCTAACCTCTCATCACAGAGGAAAAGTTTCTCATAACTTTTGAATTCACAGTAGGCCAATACCCTTCGATACCTTGTCTTCAGTACTGTTTAAAAGTGGTTGATTTTGCTATCAAGATCCAGAATAAGATTTGGAGCATACCTCACTAGTCGGTTGAAGTTCTCTTCATACACAACCACTGAATATTCCTCCTTCTGTTTCAATTCAAGGAATTACTTCTCCATCCTAATTTTCACCACCTTAGGAAAATATTTTTCAAGTAAAATACTTTTAAATTCATCCCACTATAAGGCATAAAAATCCTCTCTACACCTAATATTCCTTACCATTGACCACCACTAATCATCTTCCCCTTCAAAATGATAAATCAAAAGACTTACCTTTTGATTATCCAAACATCCCATAACATCAAATATATTTTCAAGGGCTTTTATCAATCCTTCAGATGCTACTAGGTCAGAAGATCCATTGAAAGCATGAGGGTGTTGTCTCATAAAATGTTCCACTATTTTCATATTCTGTCATGGTACCTCTGGTTGTTCTCTTTCATGGATTCCAATAAAATTTATTTCTTGAGTTAACTGAGCCATTACTGTCACAAACTGATTTCTTCCAATCCCTACCATTCCGGGTTGTAGATCTGGAAGGATGTCATTCTATCAGTGCCTCTCCTCTTCAGTATCCCTATCCTTCTATGGACAACCATTCTGAACAAAAATATCTTAGATGAAGAAACATGTTAATCTTTAAATTCTATAACATTTCAAATTAATCATAAAGTGAAAATCATTTATGGTATTCTATTAACATCACCCTAACCCCTAAATTTATCTAAACCATCCTTTGATACCAACTATAAGTAACCCACCTTATTACACACGTAATCCTGAATTTAGTGAAGGAAACACTTCCTTTTTGCATTAAGGATCTTCTCAAGTTTGTAGATTTAGAGAATTAGGAAAATACATTCATAACATTACACATTATTACAGAGTGGATACCATAAAAATAGTTTCCATTTTTTTCAAAAAATAAAACATTAAAACATAAACACGACTCCTTGAAAATTATTCAAAATTTATCATGGCTTCCTTATTTGTCTTAAAAATCCATTAACATATGAAAATAATTTAAAAACTTGGGATGAGAACAAAAGTTCAGTAAGGGATGAAAAATAAGGAAAGCATACATTAGACCATGAATACTCTTAACATATGAAAGCATTTTCAAAAAAAACATGCATGTCACCCATATATATATACTTACTTTGTGTAACATGAGATTTACACAAGATCAACACAAAACATGAGAACATAAATATAATCATAAAGGTATCTTAGGGAATTACTTACATAATTTTGTAACCCTCTCATCTACCTTATAATTTTTAACCCTCACTGCTACCTTACAATTTGTGTAACCATCATAGTTACACTTTTAGTAACCATACGGCTGACCTATAAATTACACATACCCGATAAATTAGAGGGAGATATAGGTACCAAAATTCATCATAAACAATTCCCAAGATCCAAAACATAATCATACAACATGTATATTAGCATAAAAACATTGCTTTTGAATTTTGTAAAACAGAATTTTAAAAGAGGATTTTAAAAGACAAGTCCCTTATAAATATCATATAATTGAAGAGAGAATTAATAGAGTGTATAGAATATGTATATAAATTGTAATTAGATATAATTAAATATAATATATGCAAAACCCATCACACAATAAATGTTAATACCACAAAAACAACGAAGTAGAAGGTTAACCCAATGAATGGAAATCGGGTTAAAAATTCCCTTACTTTGGGTTTGTCTTACTTCAAACTTATTTAAAATTCTTGTATAATGGTTAAAAGAGTGTTATTAATATTTTAAGGAAAATTTTATTATTTATAACATCTTATATGATCATTTCATAACATCATTTCACCCTTTAATTGTTAGTATTTTTCTCCTTGCACTGTTTTTGGGTGAGTTCTTTACATGATTTCCATGATTGGTTCATGTTGGATGTTCTTGTCGACTGGAAGTGAAACTCCCGAATTAGAATATAGTAGTATTTAAATATATAAAATAACATAAATTATACCATTTATAATTTTGAATTCTTACATGAGGATTATTCATAAGTTAAAACATTAATGATGTTCGTTTAGATCATTTTAGTGGTTCTTTGATAATAAGGACCTCATTTTGTTTTATAAATTAAAATAATGTGTAGAAAAGAATTACAGAAACATCGATGAGACATAATAAATATATTATAACCTGGTTCAACCATAAAAATGGTTTCATTACCATTCTTGAAAGATTAAATTAAAATTTAAAACACACCATCTGTGATGTCGGTAATTCGACACATCACGAACAATGTTTTTATTCCTTAAAAAAGTGGGAGAGGAGAAAAATAATGATGTTGAATTTTCCATGAACATGAGAACATAAAGAATATAAATTATTCATGAAGATTTAATTCCTCTTGGTTAGGAGGAGTTTAGTAAAGAAGAAGAAAATAAATTAATCTTGGAATAAAAGAAAACATTAGAAATTTCCCATGAAAATTCAGCAGCCTAACGGCATCTCTTAAAATTTCATAAAAATAGTTTGATGAGAGAAATAGGATATATCATCACTCATACATAATATAGACAGTAAGAGGGGATATGGAATTAAATATACCAATATAGGCCAAAGTAAAGGAAGAGAATAACATAAAATGAATGAAAAGAAAGAAAATAATAGAGGATGTTTACCTCTTGATCTCTTCTCCTTGAGATCCTTCTTAAGGGCTTCGATTTTGGTATTTTGGTGAGACCAGAAGCTCCAAGACGTGGATAAGATCCTTGTGAGGATTATTGGTCAGAACATAGGCATGGCTCAAGGCTTGAGAGATGTGGGAAAAATATGGGAGTGAGGGTGGTATTGATAGTGGAGGGGAGTGGGTATTTTCCATTATTTTAATTATTATTATTATATTTTTGCCCAAGATTATGAATAGTATTAGTTCATGTGACCTAAAATAGTAATAATGGAATGTGAGTTCGAACCAAGTAGCCTTTAATCACTTATGATGTCATAAATAGTTAATTTTACTGATAATTTGATTATACGGTATTTTCTTTTATTTCATTATTCATCAAAAATTAAAGAACTTCAGAAAAATCCCAAAAATTTACCTCAACCATTTTTAGACATGTATAATTCAAAATTGAAGTCCATTTTTTGAAAATAATTTTCTAAATATTATTAATTTCATTTTTAAATAAAATCATACTTAATTCAAAACTTAACAATTCTAATTCTATACCAACTTCTATATCGCGATGAAAAATTAACTAAGATGTTATTATCATAAATACATAATAAAATAAAATAATAATAAAATTTAAAATTCATTAGGGTCATATTACTATTCATATTATTATTCATAAGGGTATGTTACTATTCACAAAAAAACAAGTTGGTTTCATCAGAATCCAAATAACTTACTGAACACAATTATATATAACAGTTTCTTGAAATTCAAAACATAGAAGTAGAAAAATTATGTTTAAAGGCTAGTTATAAATATCTAATTAAAAAAAATTTCCATGCATTTCTATTTATTTTTAGAAAAACATGGGGTGTTACAGTGTGGGTCCCCTATACCGAACCAACTAACAGAGTCGGTACACCCCTATCATACCAGGTTGTGGGTCCTCTAATCACTGTGTAGTACTCCCCTACAGGGTAGGGTGTGAGTCCCCAATCTATGAGGTTGTACTCCCTTGTGGGATCAAGGTACGGAACCTTTATGAGTCATATCCCTTGGAGGACTGGGGTGTGGGTCCTCACTTATGAAGTTTCACTCCTACGTCTCGAGTAGTGGTAGGGGTTGGGTCGTCCCTTGGAGTTGGATCTCCCTTGACTGTCGGACACAGTTTTGAGGAGTAGGTTCAACCACATTATGAGAAAAATACCTACATAGGAGAAAAATCTCTTTCAATGTATTGAGGTTTGGGTGACTCCATATAGGAGCAATAGAGGTTTCATGATATGGTTATGAGCAGGACTCCCTGATCTGTGTACAGTGGTGAGGGTTGGCCTCTCCACTTCGGTTCCCTTAGTCTTGCGTTGGGTGAAAGATAGTGATAACTAAACCTCTAGTGTGGAAAACTAGAGTTGTACCTAGTGCAATGTTCTTGATGGAACACGTTATCTCCTAAATTCCATTAGTAATGGTTTAGTGTTATTCGATGGAGTGTATCTCTTTAACAGGTTCCATCATGGATGGCTTTGCTCATGGAGTGTCATCTCCTGGTTTTGTGTTTTATCTTTTTAACCTTCGGTGAGAATGTTGTTGTTGACTATGAGGTTGGGACTTCATGATTCTTAGTATCTTAAATGAGTATATCTGGATTTTATTGGTATATATATCTGAATATACCTGTGTTGAATTGATTGTATCTTCTTGGTGGTGTTTCCTTCTAGGACTTTTACTTTTTGGTTTTTGGGGTCCCTTACTAAGTATTGTTTTAGTCACCCCAACACGGGTTTTTCCGGCATGTGTCATGTCTTTTGTAGACGAATGATGCTTTAGTGGAGTCCTAGGTAGATTAATTCCAGGACCAGGATCGGACTAGGCCTTGTTAGATCAAATGAGTCGAGGTGTTTCTGATAGCTTCCTACAGTATCTTCAATACCCTTTTTTCATTTCATACTTTATAGGTGTCTTTCTTTTAGTGGGCTTTTATTATAGGCTAGTTGCACTTTACTGCTTCAATTTTTGTTGTACTATGTTGTTGGATTTTAGTGTATGCATGAATTTATTCTACTTAGTTTTTTCACTCTCTATCCCCATTGGATTGGATTTGGGTGTGTGTGTGTACAGTTTTACAGGTAAATGCCTCCCATTTGTGGGATATGCCTACTCGGTGCTAGTCCTCAGCCCCTGGCCTATAGGAGGCGGGCTTGGGGTTGTCATGGAACAGGCCCTGGGGGACGGGTCATGACACTATTTGAATATGTGGGATGATTCTTCTATAAAATATTATAATCCATCCCAAAGTTGAATTCGATGTTATGTTGGGCATGTATTGGATCTCATTATATTGAGCACACATAAACTTTCCATGAATGGAAATATATTTCTATTTTCTGAACCATCCAATGCTCCTCTAAAAATACAAGGAATATCATGAATCTTATTTGAAAAATCCTTCTATGGTGTTTGTCATGATACCTTGTGATGAAGAATACCTTTCAAAAATGGTTGAGTCAAAGAAACATATCAACCTAGTGGAAATGCACATTGTTATGGAATTCACTAATGTATTTCTTGAAGAGTTATATAGACTTCCCCTATATCATGAGGTATATTTATCAATATAGCTCATACCCAGAGAAAATCATATCTCAAAATTCCCTTATAGGATGGCCCCAATTGAACTAGAGGAGTTAAAGAATAAACCACTGGAGCATTTGGAAAAAAATTTCATACACACTAATTCATCAACTTGGGGTGTGTCGGTTCTCTTTTTCAAGAAGGAGGATGGATCAATGTGGATATGTATCGATTATCGGTAGCTCACTAAGATCACCATAAAGAAAAAGTATCCTCTATAAAGGATTTATGTCTTGTTCGATCAACTATGAGTGGCTCAGAACTTTTTAAATGTGGATCTTCATTCTTAATATCATCAATTAATGGTGAAAAAGGAATATATTGAGAAGACTAATTTCCGTACAAGGTATGAACACTTTAAGTTTATAGTTATTCCCATCAGGATTACTAATGACCCAAAAATATTCATGGACTTGGATAATAGAATCTTTATATACTACATTGAAAAAAAATTGGTAGTCTTTACTGATGATATTCTCAGTCACTCAAGAGAAAGTAGGAACATTAGTCGCATTTAAGGATTCATCTAGTAACATTAAGTAAGGGTAAAATGTATGGTAGTTTCCTCATGTGTTAATTTTTGAACCAGCAAGTCACTTTCTTGGGGAACATGATCATAGGAGAGGGAATTTATTTAGACCCTTCAAAGAGAAAATCAATTGTGAAATGGCCCAAACCATTCATGAAAATCTGAATTTTTCATGGCCTAGAAAGGTTCTGCTAAATTTTTTCATGAAATTTATCATGATTTTATATCCAAATAACTATATTGACACAAAAAGGGGTAAAGTATATCAGATAGAATAATGAGATGAAATACTTAAAGTGCTCATGAATAGTCTAATCACTGCACCTATACTCGCACTACGAACAAGTGGATAAATTTTTGTGATATAAAATGATGCTTCAAAGAAAGGCTTGGGTTTTTTCGCATGAAAAATGAAAAATCTATATCTTATGACTCATAAGAGTTGAAGATCCATGAGAAAAACTACCTAACACATGATATGGAGTTAGTATCTATAATCATTTCCTTAAATATTTGGTGGCACTACCTCTATGGTGAGAATTGTGACATATATACTAATCATAAGAGTCTAATGTATATATTCACACATGAGGAGCTTAACATTCATCAAAGAATATGGTTAGAGATAATTAATAACTATGATTTATCTATTCACTATAATATGAGAAAGGAAAAAGGTAGATTATGCTCTTACCATAAAAGATCATGATACACTATCCTTGATGTGGATTGAGAAAGACCTGATATTTAGGGATATATAAAGGATAGATCTAGAAATCCTAATGATATGGAATACATACTACCTTACCTAAATTATTTCCCAACCATCTGTTTAAGATAAGATCAAGGAAGCACAAAAGGATGATTAGGAGCTTCAAAATAAGGTGAAATAAGGGAAGCTTCATGAATTTCATTTCGATGATGATGGTTTATCACGAACCAACCTCGGTCGACCTGAATCGGTCACCCAAGTCGGCTCGTGACAAGGCCTGAAGGGTGTTCCCAATCCCAATATGCTGGAAACTAGTTTCTGGCATCAATATAAAATAGTTGTGAATTATTTGGCCCATAAAAAAGACACATAAATAATAATAAACTGAAAAATAAATGAATAAAATAAAATAAATCGAACAAACTGGAAGTGGAAAAAGTAATAAACAAATCAATGAGCCATACCCCAAGTGACCTTGTGGGTCCCCACAGAACATAAACTACACTCCCTCCAAGATGGATCCAAAACTAGAGAAACATGAAATTAGAAGAAAAAAATAAAGTAGGTGTGAGAACATGGATGCTCAAAAGGAAAGCCAGAGTACAATAATGCCCCTATTCCCTAGTCTTTAAAAAAACCCAATCATTATATTTTGAAAATAAGAAATAATAAAATAACGTTTTTCAATCTATTAAAATTAAAGTCAAAATTTTACATTTTTAAGGAAAGAATTTATATTCCACTACATTTAAAAAAAATCCAAGCATGATTTAACATTTCAAAATGAAATGAATCCAATTTAGATTAAAAAGAATATTGTTTTCATAGAGGAGGGAACAAGAATGAAATAACTAAATTCAAAATCATATAACAAGGAAAATGGAAAATCCCTAACCATCTAGTGTTAGTTGGGGACCTAGGATCCTCATACGTTAGTGAAACATGGAATAGCAACCCCAATGAACTAAGTTCTCATGAATGATCCATTAGTAGGGAACACACCCATAACCTAGTGGTCTCAAACCAATCATCCTTATGTTTCATTAGTGTTGTACGTGTCAATCCTACTAGAATAAATTGAGACAAACCACTTCTGTATCATCTAGAATACTAGTCTTGGTCCACCCACCTAGATACCCAGGGTTACCCATGTGCTCTATTTCAAATGGTGGTGAGGCTTTAGCAAGAGAACATAAATGAACATAACACTTTATTTATCCATAACCCATTCAACCTATCACCGCCAATCTCCCTCCTTAAGTGAATTTCCACTCTTTCATGTCACACAATGCATAAGCTTCAACATTAGGAACATATCATAAATCACATGTTAACACTTTTATCATATTTTTCAAACTATGGGGAAAGGCCTCAAGAGGGGTTTTCATCTTTTGAAAACCATTCTCAAAGTGCCGAATGGTCCTCATGGATTTACAATGAATTTTAACGTTTTAGAAAACACTATTTCTCAACACCTTCAAGTTCCAAAAATCATTTAAAATAACACTTTCACAACAAAGGCACCATGTATTTAAAAAAAGATTAAAACCACACTTACAACGAGGTATTCCTTTTAAGAAAATCAACATGTCATTATACTTTTATAACAAACACCAACTAAAAGGCCAAACATCTTTGGAAATAACCATTTCACATTCAAAACATCTAGGAAACCACTTTTCAAGAACCAAAATCATTTATATATATACCTATATATATTGCATATATGTTTCATATAAAATTAGGTGGCATACTTTTTGAAATAAAACAAAGAAAATATGGAAGTTCGAATTAAAGATCGATGCATAGGGAACAAAATTCAGGGTGGAAACAAAGAAAACATTCATCCCTTGGTGCTTTCTAACTAAAATTTGTTACTCCCCCACTTAGTCTATGCACCTTAATATACATGTAACGACACTTAACCCCTATTCACACATCTGTATGGCCATGAACATGTGAAATGGAATCCTTATATATATGCTTATATACATATACCAATAACAACTCAGCTATGTATGAATTTTCATACATATGCATGGTCACACCTAGCCGCATACATGTACAGTAACTTCCATGGATGATTATACATGTAATGGGGGAACCCACATATACATATATACTCACCTATGCACACACAGGTGAGTCACCTTAGACCTAATGACTCGAAAATGCAAAGTAGAGTTCAACGCACTACACCACGAATACTATAAACCTTAAAACAAATAAAGACCCAAATTTAAATGGTGTTAAACTAAAAAATCACATAAATCCATACCTTATATCGAGACAGTGAACCGAAACATCCCAAACCATGTCGCATTTGGTGGTGGTTGACCGAATCCACAAGAATAGGTCTCGGGGGATCATTTTCACAACCCTAAACCACAAGAAATCATAAAACTTGAATCAAAACCTATTCTTGGGATTCAATTAATTAATTAATTAATTATTATATCATTTAATAAATATAATTCAAACAAAATCATAATAGGAAGAGACCAAAAACAAAAGCATCAATACCATGAACATAAACCTCATATTCAATAAAAGGGTTCAATAAAGTAAAATTAGTTTCACATCACAAATTCCAACCAGGCCTTCACTAAAAGGTAAGAAACTCACACATTTCAAACCACCATTTGAAATAAAACCAAAAACTCCATTTTGAAATCATTTTAGGTTGCACCTCAATTTAAAACTAAACTCCCTTTTTAAGATACCATTTTCACCCAATGAAAACTCAATCGGTCCAAGACCCATTTCCCAACTTTAAAACCATAAAAAGTGGTAAATTCATCTCATAATAATCTTAACACAAGTAAACATACGAATTTAAAACATAAAACAAGAACTACACCAAACCAACTAAGACAATGGGCCTAGCCCCTTCTTAAACATACTCGAGCTTTGAAGACATTTTTAAAACTAGCTTTCCATTGTTAAAATATTCCACAATTTATAAAAAAACACACAACAAGGATAATATACCCAAATTATTTATTTTCTATTGAAATTATCCATTAAAATATACACATCTAGAAAACCCTAAAAACACATATCGCACCATCCAAACAACCCCAAAAACCCTTCCAACCATGTTTTTCATTCCAAACACCACTTAAATAAACAATTTCTCAATTTATAAAACATATCACATGTATACCAAAAGGACTCACTTCAAAATACACAAACTTAACATGAAAAAAAACCCTTTTAAAATAAATTGCAGGTCTCAATCCTTCTAAAACCTCATTCGCACCCCACAATAAATTTCTGACAACTAAAAAATAGTAAATCCCTAAATTAAAATTAAACCACAATGATGAAATTTAATAATACTTACCTGAAAACCATCGAGAACCCATTTCCCTTGGCAGTAGTGGCTAGAACTAGACTCAACGGAACCCGATGAACCCTAAAAAACAATATTAGATCAAAAGAAGAACCCAAAACACATTAGGGTTTGGACAAACGTACACAACCCAAAAAATCAAGGTAAACCACAAAACATTGGTACTCATTGGAGGAAGGTGTGTCCTTTGGAGGGATAATTGGAGGAGAGGAGGTTTCTTCGTTGAAGGGGGATCGTGAACCTGGAGGTTGTGCAAGAAAGTGGTGATTTAAGAGACAGGTGAAGTGTGAGGAGGTGGGTGGCCCAAGGAAGATCCGATCAGAGGAGGGTCGCGTGCTTGAGAAAGAAGAGGAGGAACTAGGGGCCCTCGACCAGTGAGAAGGTCACACAGGCAGTACGATACAGAGAGAGGGAATGGGGTCGGGTCGCACAAGGGAGAGGAAGCGGAGGGTTCTTGAGAAATTCAAAAAAAATAATAGACAAAAAACAAAAATAAAATAAAACAAATAAAATGAAAATCAATAAGAATAATAATTTTAATAATAATAATATTAATAATATTAATATTAATATTCTTAATAATAATAATATTAATAATATTAATAATAACTTAAAATAATTATAATAAATTTAATAATAATATTATTATCCATAATAAAAATATTATCTTTAATATTTTTATTAAATTGTTTTCCATTTAATTTATTTTATTTCATTTTGATTTTAATTTAATAATTTTTTAAAAAAACTTTAAGAAACCAAAAGACTCAAATATGAATAAAAAAATGTGACCTCAAGATGTCAGGTTGGGGTGTGACATGGTGTGATTTGGTTTGGAACTATGTTTTATGTGCCTTCATCACCTGATATAAATAATGAAATTTTGGATAATGTACATGGCTCATATTTCTCTATTCATCCTAGAAGTACCAAGATGTATCCTGATATTTGGGAGATATTTTTGTGGGACAACATAAAGAAGGAGATTATGGAGTATATATCAATGTTCTTGGTATGTTATAAAATTAATTTAGTGTAACAGAAGTCTAAAGGGGTGATTCAACCATTTCTTATACTCACATGGAAATGGGAGAACTTCACCGTGGTCTTTTTCACCGATATCCTAAAGACATCCAAAGGAAACAATGCGATATGGGTAGTATTTGATTAACTCACCAAGATTTCCAAGTTTACTATTATTTAAGAAGGTTTATCTCTTAAACAAATTTCTAATATATATTAAAAGAAAGTTGTGTGGTTGAATAGGGTTCCACATTCAATCATCTATGATCAAGATCCAAGGTTGACATTTAAATTCTGGAGAAGTCTAAAATATGCTTTGAATACTAAATTGAATTTTAATATAGCCTATCACCCCAAAACTTATGACCAATCTAAAAGGAAGATTCAGACACTCTAGGACATGTTGAGATCCTTCTCAATTAAATTTAAAGGTGGATAGGATAAACATGTCTCATTAGTTGAGTTCTCATACAACAATATCTTCCACTCAAGTATTTGAATGGCTCTATATTAAGCTCTATATGGGAACTGATGTATAACCCATACTAGTTCGGATAATGTTGGGAAAATAAATCTACTTGGACATAATCTAATGAAATAGATTACAAATAAGGATCAATCCATCCAATAATATATAAAATTTTATTATATTCAAAAATATATATATAGCGATAACCATTAAAGGGACATGGAGTTTGAAGTTAGAGATAATGTTTTCATTTGAATATCATTGTGGAAGATTGTTTTTATATTTAGAAAGAAATGGAAGATTATCCTAAGGTAAATTGGCCCCTTTTAGATCCTTGATCACATATGATAAGTGTCTAATCATCATTCACTTCCACCAAATATGGCTCTAGTTCATGATGTTTTCCACGTATCTCTCCTATAGAATAACATATCTGATCCTCACATTTACTAAATCCATAAGTGGTAAAACTATATAATTAACTCTTATATGAATATAAATTAGTGAAAATATTATATTGTGGAGATAATGTTCTATGAAATAAGATAACTCACATTGTTAGAGTGTTGTAGAGGAACTCTAAGTAAAAAAAGGAGACATGGGAACTAGAGGAACAATGAAATAGAGGTAATCTCATATATTCTCAATGGAGAATACAATTTGATATTTTAGGCATGAAATTTCCAAAGGGGTAATAATTTAATGACCAAGAATTTTTAAATGATAATTGTTTCCTAACGAAATTTGTGTTATATTATATAAGTATTATACACATAGAGCATATACAGAAGAAAAATACTTTAATTAATTAATAAAAATATTTACACTAGTCAATAACTGAACCCATTAAAATTAAAAACTATTAAAAGTGTACAAAAAATAGATAATAGAAAAACTAAAATGGGAAAATATGGATCTCCTTAATCTTATAGAATCATCCCTCTAACAAAAAAAACTATTGAAAATAGAAAAATTAGCAAACCATTCAACATAATAGAAAATGAAAATATAGAACCTTAAGAGGAATAGATTTGAATAATTAATAAATTAATGTAAAGGTATTTATAATACTTAATGTGACCATTGGAATATTAATATGATCATTAGAATAGTAACCTGACTGTTGGGAATAGAAACCTGACCATTGGGAATAGTAACCAAGCCTTGGGAATGTTAAATTAACCTTAAAAATAACAAATTTTAACATAAATAATATTTATAATACTTAATTTAAGAAAATATAAATATTATAATTAAAAAAAATAAATATCAAGATTAGAAAACTCAAATAAAATTTAAGCACATTTTTAATAAACTGTATTTTAAAGGATTTCATAAAAATCATAATTTTTATATTAAAAATTAAAATTGCCTATGTTGGAAATTTATTGTGATAAAATTAATAAAAAAAATTAAATCAAAATTTTGAAATTTTACAAGGGATATTTTTTTGTAATTTTTTGAAATACATGAATTTTCAAGTAAATAGTAAAAAAAATTGTTTTTCCCGTAACTGGTGTATTAAAAATTACATCATTCATGAGATAATAAAAATATAACCATTTAAAAAACTTCAATTTAGGATATAACGTATTTAATTTCCAAAATTATTCATTAAAATACAATAAAATAAATTTCCAAACATAAAAACCATTTTCCAAAGCCTAAAGTCAAAAGGGTTTCCTTAAAATAACAATTTTTCATTTTTTCCCACTTTCCTTTTTATAAAATAATTGAATTGGTATTTTAAGGGTATTTATAGTAATAACACCATTATAATATATTTATATACTATTTATATTTTCAAAATTTTACTATTATAAGTTTTACTTCTCATAAAATATTTTATTCAATATTTAATTCTAAAAATACCCATCTCTTCAAGTATAAATATCCACTCTCCCTCCCATTGGAAAATCACTCCTCCCACCAATTATAAATATAAATATCTACCCAAATCCTCTATATTAAGCCTCTTAAAATCATCATTCATGTTATTTAGTAATCTAACTACAATCATCAATGGATTCTAGTGTCGTACAACGGAAGAAACACCAAGAATAGGGTATGTTTTCATCAACTCTTCTTTGTGTTTTCATCTTCTCTTCCTCAATTTCACTATCCCTTTCAAAAAATAATATATGATTAATTATGATGTATTTAAATACTATATTAATTATTTTAACCTAATTTAAAAATTATATTTTTGAAGTATATATATTTTATAACTCTCTTTCTCCTCTATTAGACAATATTCCCGATAAAAGTCGATTAACCGCCAATGAGGAGATTTCCAATTAATTTATTTTCACCAACCCAATGTATAGTTATTATAAATTATATATGACATATAAATATAGTATTTTAACCTTATTTAAATAATTCTACTAATTTATAAATTACATTGAACAAAATATTGAAATTGAAGAAAATGGGAAATGATTATGGAAAACATGATATCAAAATATATTACCATTAGCCAAAAAAATTAATAAATATAAACCAAGAATTATAAATGTTAAATAGTGATAAAAATTAAAATAAATTAACTTCTAGTTAAATGTTTTAATAAACCTATTTTTATTATTCATGAGAAGGAAAGGTCATGAAATAAAGTGGGAATTAAGGTGAGGGGATTCTCGAACCTAAATCCATTTCTTTTGGTTATCCCTCCTTCACTTTATTCTTGGTATGTATATTAATCTAATTTTACATATATATAATTTCACTTTTCTTACCTTTTCTTTAAGGGATATATATTTTACCACCTTTCTTTATAATCTAAAAACAATGATTTTGAAAACAAAGACTTTTCTTCCTAGAACACATCTTTTACTCATATTTATTTGTTTCTTCTTCACTAAATGGTTATTGTGTTTATGAAAAATATGGTTTCCCTCATTAATTTAGTAACCCCCATTTTATTCATTAAATTTATATTGATTAAATCCTTATTAAACCCATTCCATTCCATGGGTTATTTCATTACTATGATTGTTATACGTTCCATGTGGCATGCATAATTATATAAATATTATGATGTGATGGGTGGTTCAGGAATTATATATCCCTACAATTCATAAGTTAATGTGATGTATCTCATGATTTTATGTGTATTATTCATGAACATCATGATATATTTATTCACAATAATGATGTTATGATTTCTGTATATATTTCATGCATGGACATAATGATAGATTTTTTCACAACTATGTGTGGTATTTGACCACTAGAACATGATGTTTCATTTTTATACATCTCCACATTCCAATATTTTTTTCCAAATGTAAAACTAATTCTTATGGTGAATATCCAATTATTATTAAATTATTATTATGATTATTCTCACCCATTTACTATTGATTCATATCACTTATTTTTCTTATGTTATCCTTCCCCTTACTGGGATTTTATTTCACCCCCTTCATTTATTTATATCCACAAGTGACTACATGTACTAAGGAGAATGTGAAATATTTTTTAGTGGATAATGAATTTTTTTTTAATAATTTTCATTAATTATTATGTATAAGTTATGTATAATCCTAATTTCTCTAAGATACTAATCGTTTTGATCCTTGAATGTATAACTAATATGTTGTTGATCTTTAAAACGATGTAATAATCATGTAAGAATTTTTTTGTCATTATAGAGGTGTTAGACTCTGACATACTTGGATGAAGTTATAGAGTGGAAGCTTACGGAACATGATCTTTTTCAATATATGACAAAGGCATTTCAAACCATTTAGTGTCATATGAAATTTACACAAAGTTGACAGAAAATATATAAAAAAACCATTGACGAGGCCTATAGTTTGAGGTTAGAGATAAGTTTTTCCTTTTTATATCACCATGGAATAATTTCATGAGGTTTGGGAATAAGGGAAATATTATTCCAAGGTACATCATCCCCTTTGATATCCTTTATTGCATCAGAGCGGTGGCCTATCAACTATCACTCTCACCTAACATATCTCAAGTACATGATATGTTCTATGTATCTATCTTGAGTAAGTGCATACAAGACCCCTCACATTTATTTAATCCAAAGTTGGTTCCATTAGAGAAAAATAATTCATACAAGGAGAATCCTGTGAAGATGTTATATCATTTAGACTAAGTTCTATGAAACAAGACAACTCACTTGGTCAAAGTGTTGTGGGGAAACTACAAGTTTGAGGAAGCTACTTAGGAACCAAAAGAGGTAAAGAAATAGAATTCCCATCATCAGTTTTATTGTGAGAAATAAAAATTTAAAGGTAAAAATTTCTAAATGGGAGAAGAATTTGATAGCCCAAAATTTTATAAATGAAGTTCCCTTTGTGATTGAATTAAATTCCTTATTCCAAAATGTAATTATAGAAAACATATGCACTTTATTTGTTATTTCAGACCAATAACTTATAACATATTAAATTTAACTGACCTTTGGGTATCAAATACATTGAAAATATATCCATTTTATAGTTATCACATGAATAGTATATATTAATGGTTATGATAAATCCAATTGACAAATACAATAGAATAAATGGCATCAACTAGTAGGAATTTACCCTATGAAACCCATTTATCAGAGCTTAAAGAGATATAGAATCACTAAGATTTTCCCTTGAATAATCCGAAGAAAAAATTCAACAACTAAATCACGAGTGAAACCATTTATGATATAAGTTTAAGATCATTGAGATTAAAACCCAAACCATGTTCACTGAACAACCCCATAAAAATTTCACAATTGAGCACCTTACCCTTAGGGTGTTCACTTGTGTAATAAGGGGTTATGTATCTCAACCCCAATAGTATAAATATTTATATTATAATTTTAATAAAATAATTAATATATTTATCTTTTTTTACTTTATAAATGACTAAATAAATATTACGATAAAAAAATAAGTTTATTGTAATGAGACACAAATTGTATTTGGTAAATATATAATTTACATCAAGCCACTAATTTTAATGAATAAAAAAAATTGAAATAAATTTTATTTTCCTAAAACATTATTATTAAATAATATATATTATATATAATTAATAATATAATTTTACAATTTCAATATTAATTTGTATATATGTTGGAAAATAGTAATTTTAAAAAAAATTAAATGGGGACTTTTTATTTAAAAGAATAAATTATAAAATTTAAATATTTAATTTTATAAAATAAATATTATTTTTGAAATCAAAATGTTGAAATTATCAAATAGTGAATTTTTCATAATTTTCAGAGGCATTTGTATTTTTGGGTAAAAATTAAATACGATATAAATATATAGTGTGTATTACGACCTAATAATGACACAAATTTGATGTAATATTTTTCAGATAATGTATCCATGATAAAATATATATTTCCATTTTTTTAATTATGTGTTTCTATATTATTTTCTTCATTTTGGAGACCCTTAATGAATCCTCTAAAACATATATTTTATTTTACATTTCTAAAAACAATTCTTTATAAACATAACTCACTTACACATCATCAAGGATGTTATTTTAATGAGTTAGGTTATTATCCATATAAAATAATTTCAACCACTCCTATTTTTCATAAAACAAGGTATGTTTATTATTGCATTATCATATAGAGTTCAAATCCTATGTTTGGAAAATAATAAAGAACTCCCCTCTATTTTTATATATAAACCCACCCAACCTCCCGTTTATCTTCACAAAAAACCATTTATGATGAAATTACTCTTCCCATCCCTCTCTATATCCCTCCTAAAGTTTCCTCAATCACTTAATAATCTCCTCCCAATATTTTATAATCATTCTCTCAAGTTAAAGATACTCCCCTTCTCCTCTTTATTCAGAAACCTCTATTATGTTATGCCTTTTGTTTTCCATTTTTTCATATTCGTAAATGTTTTCTCACATCCCTCTTACTTCCCTTATTATGTAAAATTTATGATAGATCCATTCCACTCTAATTAATCCCACCCATGAACCTCTATGTACCCCTATTCTACTTCCATAATTATCCAGTGATTTTCCATGCCAAATATTTACACAGTGAATACCCATACCCATTTCCACTCAAGTATACTCACCTAGATATAACTATAATTCATTTATTGGGGAGTTGCATTTATTTAACCTATAATACCTAATTTTTGGATTAAATGTGTTGAAATATGTCATTATGTTGAATGATTTGTGTAGCATACATGAGAATGTACATATTGTGATTGGTTCACCAAGATAGTGTACCAATGCATAGGGTAATTTTTTTGGCTCATTAGATACCATGTATGGGATTATTTATTAAACTTAATCCATTATAGGAATTTATTCTACATGTTATGTTATGTTGAAATTTATCCATCAATTATGTTTAAGACATGATTTATGGTGTCACCAAGTCCCCATGTTGCTTTTATGTTATCATCGTATATCATCCTTCGATGTTTATGTTTATGATTCTCACCCCTTTTATGTCCTATTGAAATTTCTATTGACTAACATGTAATACTTTCTTCATGTTATTATATGTTTTCCCTTACTAGGCTTTATATATAAACCTTTGTTATCTAAGTCCCTAGGTTATCCCGTGAAGTTTTAAGATAAATGGAATTTTAGGTCATGTTAAGTTAGATTTAATTAATGTTGATTTGCCCCTATTTTAAGTTTCTTGTTATATACATAATTTCCCAAATACACTCGGCCTCGTGATCTTGTGGGGTTATATTAAATATATCTTTATGTAATAAATCATGAAATGAGATGTATTAAATATATGGTTTTTTCTAGTTTGGATGAGTTTTTATAGTCATTGGGTGTGGTGTAGGTTGATCCATGAGTCACTTGTGTAGTTATGGTTTTTGAGTTGTTTCTCCTTCACCCTGTGGTGCACCGTGAGATCAGAAATCTGCATTTGAGGTAACTTTCCTTAATTTATCATCTTGTATATCGTATGGGAGGGTTCTTAAACTTTTTAACTATAGGGGTGGTTTTCACTAGAACGGTCAAGATAATGAAAAGAATGGTGAAATTTAAGTGGAAGGGGTTTGATCAACAAGTTTTTTCATCTTTGATATTATTATATTGATGTTTTGAATTAACAAGATCGAAACCCCACTGATAATCATGGTTCTTGGGAACCTTTTCATATAGTGTACTTTTTATGATATATAAATCATGTTTCATGTTGTTTTGATATAACTCTAAATGGAATTATTTAATCAATTATATTTGGATAATAAAATGGTTACCTTAATTTATGGATTTTATTATAATTCCCCTAAAATAAAGAATAGTTAATAAAAATACCCCTCTTAAATCTATAAAATATTTTGGGATGTTTTGTGATGTTTGATTATGGTATGGGTGGAGATGCATTTTTGTGATGAGGGGATGATTGGTTTATGTGTTTATGTAGTGGGGTGACAATGTGATCAGTTTGTGCAGCCATACTAAGGGGAGGCAGTGTGATGGGCTTGTTTGTTCGTGCTATGAAGCTGTGATGTGATGGGTTTTTTTGGATGATCAAAATGATGCTAGTGATGGAAAGTGTAATGTGATGTGGCTTTGATATGGTGTAAATGTAGGGTTATTTGTCTTGAAATTTTAATTTCATATATGTTTTGTGCGGTGAGTTGTTTTTTTAGTTTATTGGGTATTATTGGACTTAAATTTTAATATTATATGAAATTCATGAGTTGGTTTTGTTATTGGGATGGATGTATAATGAATGCAATAAAATGGGAAGTGTGGTTAAATGTGGTTAATACTTAATGTGAAATGAATGTTTTGTGTATAATGTAATGAAGTTGTTGTTTAAATTAAATGGGTTGTTAATGGATAATTTGTAGAAATATCTTATTTTGTAAGGGAGTTTTGAAATTTCAAATGTAGTTTGAGGATTCCTGTGTGGTTTTCTACATTTAGAGGTGTCAATGAAAGTGGGGATGTTATGATTTGGTTGGTACTTTGTTGTGAACTCTAGGATGGGATTATTTTTAGATTATAAATATATATATATATATATATATATTATTCATTGTGATTTATATACTCATTCCACTCACATTGACCACCATGTACTGACACTCAAATATATATATATATATATGGGGGTGTATTTCCCAACATCCCAATAGTTTTTTTGGATGGATATATATTATTTATTTCTCGATCCCTCTTCTAGGTTAGAAGATATATATATAATATGTGATGGTCAAAGGCCAGATAGTGAACTAGTAATGGACCATCACTCTACAGGTGATATGTAATGTGCCCATGTTGTGGGGAAATGAGGTGTAATGTGACCATGTTATGGGGTGGATTATGGTGGGCATTAGGCATGGTAGGTTGAGGGAATGATATTTATTTCATTCATGTTCATGATACCCTACTACTCTTTCCATGGAAGTGGATGTGGTTTGATGGACCAGTTTCTTGTGGTTGAGATATGTTATGGTTGTGTTATGAGGTGGTGAGATGTGATATGATCTTTTTGTATGGCGGTGGATAATTATATGAAATACAAAAAATATTGGATCATTTAGATATATGATATTGGGCTGTGAAGGAGGAAAATAAGCGGGAAAGTGGTTCGGGGTAACCTATATCAATATAATTCATATTATGTTATTCTAATTGGATGTGTTTTTTGTGAGAGTTTTTGGTGAGGTTGGGTTTATATTGTTTACTTATTTAGGTTATTTTGGTTCTTCTATTTTCTAACATGTTCATTAGTATTCTCTTTTCACATGTGCATAAGTGTCTTAGTTATATCCATACTAATTATACATGTATACTCAACCTAGGAATATAAACTAGTTTTTTAGTGTCTAGGAGGAATATACAGACCATTATGGACAATACCAGCTCAGACCCTTGGAACGTTTTAGTTTTTCTATTTTAGCTTTATTTTTGGGTATTTACTTAGGAGACTTTTATCTGTATTTGTTCTATTTCTGCAAGTATTGTGGGATAGTCTGAGGATTGCTTTTATATTATGTCATTGAGTTTCATTTGGTTGGTTAAAAATATATCTTGATCCTATATTATTATTATTAGAGGGTAATTACTTTTATATATTAGATTTTATACCCTTAGTGCTAGTCATAAACACAGGGCCTAATGGAGGTAGGACCCTAGGGTCATTATCTGTCATCCTTCATTGTGATATGCTTGGAGGGATGGGGTCTTGAAAGAGTGGTATCAAAAGTGAAGGTTAAGATATATGATGAAGTTTGGAGTTATGAAAAATTATTTTTTGAAATATTGTTAGGGAAATAGTGTCATTTAACCTTTGTATGTGACAAAGGCCAAGGCGAAAGACTATAGCACAAGATTTTATCCCCCCCCCCCCCGTGATCTGGTGATCAGACTCTAATATTATTGAATTTTTTAAGTGAGGTGGACATTTTTTCAGGGAAGATACCTCGGAGAGGTGCATGGATCATGGACAATTATGTTTTTGTTTGAATTATGTTTTTTTAGTTTAAAAATGAATTATAATGAGTAAAATTAATCTTATAACATTCCATACTACTGGGTTTAATAAATCATTTTTCCCTTTTAAACTATGGATTTTAGACATCGTATTCATGTGGTTCAAACATTTAAGGTTTATAAGGCTAATCCAGTTGATTGCTGAAGGGTTGATTGGGTTAGGGAGGATAATCATTGGCATTATATATTTCACTCATTTCATCAATAGGATTTGTGGAAGTATTAGGGATGTTTTTATAATTTGGTGATAGAGATTTGGTTAGAGGATCTTAATATTTCCTTCAATTTGACTTTGGCCCGGATGAAGTAATATATCCTTTTGGTAATTAGTCAGATGTGAGGATTTGTACATCTGAGGTAGACATTATATCTAGGTGAGTATAAGTAGGAAGATACTTAGTGTATCAACTTCTAGAAGTTTTTTCAAGAAGATTTACTTTTTCTTTCCATGAAGGAAGTGAAGAGGTGGTATCTTGTCTCTCTTTAGTAGGGGAGTATTTCATTATTGGAGTTGGGTATCATGTTCTAGTACCTTATGTGTTCCTTCCCAATTCTTTTTTCAGATGAGGAGTCTCATGAGAGATTTCTTGAGGTGTTTCTTTATCCTTATATCCATTTCATAATCACCCCCTTTATGTCGCCAACATATTTGGAAGTTTAGAAGGAGGAGAATATGATCAAGTGGATGCATTCACGAGGAGGTTTACTATGAGAGGGGATCTAATAGGGTTCCTTGAGGAGAAGAGTTTCTAGTGGTAAGTCTCATGTTCCAAAAAATTCTAGGTTTTAACCAACATGGAGTCAAACATAGAAAATTCCTTTATGACCTTCTAGGTCTAATGTTTTCATGCTTATCTTTGACACTTAAGGAATGTTTTTTGTTTATGGGGTTTATGGGAATCATAAAAATCAGTTCCCATTGGTTATTTGAGCTCACTTTTGTGTAGGTCTCCAATTTCAGTATTATCCATATCATTATTTGATAGTAATACCATTTTAGCAGTATAGAAAGTAGGACTATTTTCCAATGAGGGGAGTTAGAGCTAGTAGAGAATGACCTCAAGATGTTTCTCAAGATTAGGTACCTTAACCTGAGCATGGAAAAATAGGTGGTCATCATCATTGAGGTAGGGGAGGTGGTAATGATTAGTTTTAATCATTAGAGGTGGAAGTTCCAAAGGGGAAAGAGATCGTTTCAGGTATGCTCAACTTGTCTTCCACCCTTTTTATGACATTATTAATTTAGGATATTAATTCTCCTTTGTGGCACCCACTCTAATTAGTTCTTTGGGAATATAAGTAAAGAGTATTCTCATGACTGTGGTGTTGACTATGTCTGTTAGAGGACACACCATCTTGTTTGATGTGTTAAGGATATAGACTGGTGACGGGGCCACGTCAGTCCCAAGGGGATCCATTATTACTTCAGACATAACCATACAATTTCTTTGTGAGAATCTAATTGTTTTATTTTGTGCAATGTTTTATTGACTGATTTCATAGTAGAGTTGTGTTTTCAGATGGGGATGGATAATGTGTAGTTTTTTTTGGTGATCGAGGTTGTTAGGTGGGTAGTATATGTGTGGAGAACCTTATTTATTTTATTACTGATTTTTCTATGTAATTAGTGGATTCCTGAATGGTGGAGGTTCTTAGGGTGTTTGGGGAGTTTCTAGATTATTTATTGAGGAGGTTTTGATGCTACCCCTAGATGCGATGTTGATTTTTAGATGTACTAGCAACCCTATGCTTCTATAATTTCAATGGATCCTTATATGATAGCACCCTATGAGTTGTAGGAGTAGAGGATTCAAAAATATTTTCTATTGTAGAAATGTTTCATCTAGACTAGTGTGTTACTATGGGGTTCTATAGTGTCAATCACAAATAATGAGGATGGTAGTCTGAGGTTGTGCGTAGACTACTAGAGTTTGAACGAGGTGATGATCAAGAATCTCTATCCACCTTCTAGGATCGATGATATTTTATACTAGTTTATGGGACCTAGTTGGTTCTCCAAGATCAATATAATGTTTGGATATCAATAGTTGAGTGTTATGGAGGGTGATATACTAAAGACTTTCTTTAGATGTAGATATGGGAACTTTATGTATGTGTTCATATCATTCAGTGTCACAAACACACCATCCATCTTACTAGGAATAATTAAATCCATGTTTTTTGAATTCCTATACTAATTTTTAGTTTTTTCATCGATAAAATATTTATCTAATCGAAGTCAGTGGAAGAGCATGTCGATCATCTCAGAGCTACCTTGTAATTTATTTAATTCCACCATGTCTAAAAAATGTAATCACAGTCTATGTTTTTGGAAAGAGAGTTTAATTTACTTGGTCATATGGTGTCTCAATATGGTGTGGTAGTAGAACAATCTATGGTCAAGGCAGTTGTTTCTTAGACAGCTCCCAAGAAAATAGCAGAGGTTCGTAGTTTCCTTGGTCATGTATTCTATTATTAGTGGTTTTTGCTCAATTTCTATTGATTTTCATAACCATTGATAGAATTTAGTAGGAATTACTAGGATTTTATCTAAACTAATCAGTTTTAGGATGTTTTGGGTTACTTTAAAGAGAGGTTGTCCAGTTCTTTAGTACTTCAATTTCATGAAGAGGGTGTCTTGTTTGAGGTTTTTTTTATGCTTCCCACTAGGGATTATGATGTGTTTTGTTGAAATAGAGTAGTAATCTCATTTTGGTATAGGTGGTCACATCCCCACAAAGTATAACTATGCCACCGATGATCTAGATCTATCTGTAGTTGTATTTTCGCTAAAGTTGTAGTTGCATTACCACATTTGGGAGTGCTTTTTGGTCTTCACAGATCACAAGATCTTGAGGTATATCTTTTCTCAGCATGAATTATAGTGGTGGATGGAGCCACATTGGTATTATGATTTTGATATCTCATACACCTTAAGAAATGGTAATGTTGTGGTCGATGCATCAAAATGTAAGTCATGGAAAGATGTTTTTTAGTAGTCTTGAGGTATTTGGAGACAAATGGGGGATTTATAATCCATTCACCTAGGTTCAAGGGTGGATAATGGTATAGGAAATTTGTTTTATCTTATAATATAATATTATCTAATACAGTAGGTGGTGGAGTCTCAGTAGGGGGAATCAGAGTCAGAGGTGATGCATGATCTTGTTGGCCATAGTCATGCTTCAGAGGGATGGTCAAAGGATGGCCATAGTCAAATTTTTGTTTTAGGGGAGGCTTCTTGTTCTGATAGTAATGTGTGAGTAATTCATTTTTTAGTTTTATATCTCACCTTGGTAGGTACACCCAGGAGTGTCCAAAATTTATAATGTCTTGGGGATACAATTTTGGTGGCTCTATATGAAATGGGTGGGGGAAGGGATTATGGAAAATTATTTAGTTTTATAGTAGGTAAAGGTTGAGTATCATGTTCCAAGTAATTTTTTAGATCCTTTAAATGATCATGAGTATAAGTGGTATGAGATCTCAATAAACTTAATCCCATGGATACCCAGATCTCATGGTGGTTGAAATGTTATCTAGGTAATCACATATCAGTTGATAAAATCATATCACTTCTTAATAAAAAAGTAGTTGGGTGTCCTCAATGTTTTGGTAAGTATATTTTTGGATGAGATGGCGTGGTAACATGGATTTCTAATATCCATTGTCTTGGGTAGGTATGCATATTTTACCTCATGAGTTTGGAGGGGTTTTCAACATGATTTTTCACTCATTTACACCTAAGTAATTATTTCTACCCCCAGAAAGATAAGAAGATAGCATGGATAGTCCAATCACTAGAGGATATGTTTTATGAATGTATATTTTAATTTGGTAGGTTCTAGGTAATTCAATTTACCTTGGATTAATTTTCATATAACAGCAGTTACCAATCATCCATCGGCATGACCCCTTTGAATATTTTTATGGGGGGACCTATCATTCGCTGTTGTGATGGATTGAGATTGGAGAGTCATCAGTTCTTAGTCCAAATGTAGTGTAGATCATAATAGATAAGGTTCGTCTTATTTATGAAAGGATGATATGAGTGTAAAACTGTCAAGAGAAGGTGTTGTATTGATGAAAAATCACTTTACATCACATTTTTGGATGTATGGTGGATTGGAGGGTATTACTTATGAGAAAGAGATGTATATTTATGCTCATCGCCCATAGTTTTCTTTTTTTTTCATTCTATTTTTCCAGATAATGCTTGGATCTCATGGTTTTATTAGATATGTTTTCGTTTTATTATGTTTTTTAATGATGAGTTATGTGTGATAAATCTTATAACGAGTTAAAAGGGTAGAAACTAAATCCTAATTAGGATATGTTGTACTTTGAATAGATTAAAAATATGTGGAAAATTTAGTTTCACTAAATAATGATAATATATTGAAATAGAATATGTAATTCTTTTATTTAAGTGTTTAGGGAAGTGTTGTGTGTTGATTATGGTATTGGTTGGTTTGGAATGTGTGAAGTTGATGCAGTGATGATGTTGTGTTTTGGATGGTGTTTGGTAATGTGATTTTGTGAGATGTTTTGTGAGTGATTTGGGTGGAAGGTTCGGTTGGTAATAGAATTTTATAGTGATGAGATACTTGATAAGTATCTCATGGGGTGGTTTTTTATGCCCCTTAATTTTTATTGGGTTTGGTTTTGATTCTCGGGAAAAATAATTGTTTGAGATATATCTGATGTATCGTCCTGTTACATTACTAGTTTTGGTGTTTGGAGAGTTTTTGGAGTAATTCCCATAGTTTTTTGGGAGGATGGAGTTGGAGTACTATTGTATCAAGTAGTTCATGATGTGAACTAGATTCACATCATAAATTGGTGGTTCACAACTTCTGTAGCTATCTAGATCCACAGATTGTGTGTATCGGTGGATGAATTTTTTAAATAGATTCATGATGTGAAATTATAATCCATGATGTGTAATTTATTCAGGCCTATGTGACTTAAATTTCAGTCAAAACCAAAAATATGGACATTTGAAGCCTTGTAACAGATTCATATCTTTTAATCCATGGGTCCTACAGAATTCATGTCAGGAAAGTGGAATTCATGATGTGTGATTGGTGAATTCTAAGTTGTAAATAGGTTTGTTCGAACAATTATTTACCATTAATTTGTTGCATCTTCCTCTAATTTTGTGGTGGACACTAGGGATATTTTAAAGGATCTACCATAACTCTTTCTATTTCTTCAATTCTTGGGTTCTGGTGGTTGAATTTTTGTGATTGAGTTATATTCTCCTCTCTTACCTGTGGTTTTCTTTTCATTCCTCTTTCTTTGTGGATCTGTTATGGAATTGTGGATTTGGTGTAGGGTTGGGTTGGGATGAATTTTGATGATCCTTGGGTCAATTTTTTGTTAACTCATGATTCACTTGGGGGTTTTTGGTTCGTGAAATATTTCTTCTTCATCTTACGGTGCACAATGAGACTGGAAATCTTTGTTAGATGTAGGGTTTCCTTTGTTTCTCATCTTGTGTATCATACAGGAGGTGTATTACTCTTATTTATCTTTAGGGAATGGTTTTTGGCTACCTAATAAATATAATGAAAATTTTTATTTAAAATTAATGTAAAAGGGTCTTGATATACATTTTTTAATATCGTTGATATTATTATCTTGATATTATCAATTGACGGACTTGACTACCTATTGAAAATCATAGATGTTGGGAGCCTTTTCTTATGTTGTAGTTGTTGTAATATAGAAACCTTGTTGAATTTTATTTTTATATAACTATAAATAGAATTAGTTAATCACTTATATTTAGGTAATAAAAAAATTCTAGTAGATTTATGGCTTTTGTGATGATGCCCCTAAAAAAAGAAATGGAATTGATAAAAATCCCCATGCTAAATCTGAAAAAAAAAATGATGTGTGGATGTTTAATGGGGTCATGATGCTTAGTTGTGATGTGGGGATGATGATTTTTTGTGTTTGTAATATGGGGTGGTGATGTGATTGGTTTTGGTAATTTTTCAATCCATACATACAAGGTTCATCCTTGAATAAGTTTCTAGCACACGTTTAGTGCATGATTTACCTAACCGTGTGACAAACCTTTCACGGGTTAAAAGTGAGCTCCTAAAATTTTGGATCTCACTCATTTTACCTCTCTAACTCCATAAATTTTCTTCATATAAATACCTAAATTGATATTCTCTCTTCCCAAAGTCAAATTATTCTTCTCTCATTGATCCATAGGTGATCCAAGGTATTCTCTTAGTGTTTTTAAGCCGAATTCTTGTGATAAGTGATCATTCTTGGTTGTTCCTTGTACTTGTTCTTAGATCTACTTATCTATATCTCTCGGTTTCGTAGATATATTACCTCTATCGATAGATATAATATATTTTATACCAAATATGATTATGTTTGGTTCTTTTATTCTAGTGGAAGATATATATGGTGGGTTTTTGGAGATTCATCTGGTTTCATTGGCTTTTGAGTGTTGTTCTTCGTTTTCACCATAAAACCCAAGGTAGGTTGCTTCACTCTCAAATACATAATTTAGAAAACAAATAATTAGTTTCAAATTTACTATTTTGATTTAAATTAATTATGTATTCATTGTGAAATTATTGTTGAAATCCATCTTGATTTATGATTTGTGGAATTATGGAAATTGGGTGTTTTTTTGGAAAGTGGTTTTGGTAACATGATTTTAAAATGATGGTTTGGTTTTTTTGAATGGAAATTTGTTTTAAATAAATGTTTGGTTTTATTTAATTTTTTTTTAAAGTGTTTTCAATAATAGTTTGGTTTTATTAAAATGATTTAAATTGTGGTTTTGGCATGTTTTGACAGAGTGGGTTGGTGTGAGTTCATATTTAGTTTACGAGGCCCAGTTAAAATATAACTTGGTGATAGGTGTTAAAGTTGTAATTTAATATGAGATATAATTTACCTATAACAAATTATTAGATTGAAGAGATATTTATCATGAGTATGGAACTTTCATAATGAAGCATACATGTATATATGTGTGGATATGTGGATTACAAAGGGGTATTCCAAATGTTGAATTTAGGAAATTGTTTGAGAACTTTGTTTGGTTGTTTTTCATGGAACCTTAGGTTGATTGATAAAATTATTTTACTATATAAATTTTTTATATTTTGATATAAACTATTTTAAAAATTGTTTTACATAAACTTTTTTATATAATTTTTTCTAACATGTTATATCCTAGTGGCGTTAGTAGAGAAGTCATTGGGGAAAATCTACTAACTTTATTTAACCAACCCTACTTTGGAACATTGGTTCTATTACAGATGTTGTTTACTAGGACATGGGAAAGGGTAAAGTATCACAAAAGTTTAGTATTACTTTGTGATAATTAGTCTATTGATGTATTTTGATCATGGAGCATGTGGAGCTTTGGAGTTATTTGGTCATCTTTGAGTTTTGATAGTTTTTCTATCGTTGTGTGCTTTTATATTATTGCATTTTGATGTGGTACTCTTCAGTTGGTTTTGATATAAATTAAATGTGTGAGTTTTCTTTCATTGATATCATGAATCGTGTAGTAGTTTATTTTTTATGTATTGATTGGTTGGTTGTCTTTTTCTCAAAGGGAAAATCATCCTCCACCTATTTAATGAAGCCCTTGGAATTTTTGTCAGCCTTTGGCACCCTGGGGATGTCTCTCAAGTCCAAGTAATACCCTCCATCCTTCTAAATCCAAGGGGAAGGGGAGGGTTATAAAAAGTGGTATCATTTTTTTCAATCCAAAATCTGTTTGGGACAAGTAGTATTATCTTGGTTCTTCTGAATATCTTTTGAGGACAATTTATCATTGACTTGGTATTGGTTTTTGGTCTTGGAGTTGATATTAATTATTATCTATTTCTTATTTTGGGTTGATATAAAGGAGTAGGATTATTAGGACTTAAAATGTAGAGGATAAAAAGAAACATCTAACCTTTTATGTTAAACTTCATGTTACTATGTATTTGGGTACATAAATGTTTTGGAGATGCTTATTGGATTTGAAATCACATTATCATGGGTTTATCCCATGATATGGGCATGACTTGCTTTAGAAAACTTACTTCCCACTAGGAGTACATATTTTATTTTGAATAATAATTATTATTTGGTGAAATATATTTATTTTTGAAAAATTTTGAAATTATTTTCAAATAAAAGACTTTTAAAAGAGCATGGTTGGGATTTTTTGAAAATATTTTTATTTTCAAAAGAAAGTTGAGATTTTTCAAAAATGGTTGAACATAGAAAATGTTACTTTTGAAAAGAATTGTTATGATAGTATGATGTTTTATAATTTGAAATTATAATCCTTTATTTGATAGAGAGTGATACTTATGGTGTGTTGTTGTGTTTTGTAGAAAATGGAACCTGGTACATGTTATAGAAACCCATCGGAATAATATAGGGAGAAAGTGGTCACACCTAAGCCACAAGTGAACAAAAAGCTAGTTCAGAGTATCATCCAAGCATTTCATGTCATAGAAATAAGGAACTTAGGGGATGATCCCAAGAAAGTGGAACATTCTATCTAGTTATAGAAGTAGAATCCACCCATTTTTTGGGGTGATTTAGAACCAGAAAAGGAAAAGGTGTGGCTGAACAGGATGAATTGTATCTTCGATTTCATTGGTACCCTAGTAAAGATGAAGGTAAAACTAGTGATGAATGTGCTAGAGGACCTTTCATTCCAGTGATGGGATCTAGATAGGTGGGCTAAAGTGGATCAAGGCCTTAGTTTGGAGGATTTTGAATAATTGTTCTACAACCTATTTTATTCTCACACATTTAGAATTCAAATAACTATGGACTTCTCCAATTTCAAGTAGGAAATCAGTCTGAATTATAATATAAGGATAAATTTTTGAGTTTAGTATGATTTTCACTTGAGTTTTCTGCTAGAATGTCTTTTAAGGAACACATCTTGGAATTGAGGTTGAGGTAGGAGATTCACTCAAAGATTGATGTAATCTGTATTGCAGGTTATAGAGATATGGTCAACTAAGTGATAGTGGTTGGATGAGACATCATAGGTTCCATGGTAGGAGGATGTATATTGATACCTATGTGAAACAGTGGAAACTCTAATACTGGGAGAAAACAGAAGAGGGGCATGTATTTCAAAGCTGGTAGCATTAATTGAAAAAAGATGGTTGGATCAGTAAACCTTCTTCCGCAACCCAAGAGCCATGACGAATGTTTCTAATGTGGTTCATTCGACCATATGAAGAGAGAATGTACGAAACCACCTAAATCATGTTGCAATTGCAACAAGATGGGGCATCTTCATCTCTTTTTACTCGGTGCTCTAAGGACTAGTGTTCAGGAAACTTCTAAGGTGTCACAAGCATTGTATGCTTCAATAGAATGAGGGCATGAAAATAATTCTCATCAATAGAACATATATAGCTATAGTGATTCCAGGAATACCATGACTCCTCGGTCAGTTCAATCTCAAAAGTGAAATAAGGAGAAAAGTGGACCAATAAAGTAGTTATATGGAGCTGAAAAAGTTATAGTGGATGATCAATGTAGACTATCTATGGTGTGGGGTTTGATTCTTTGGAATTCTACCCTTTTGAAATTTTTGTTTGATATAGGTTCATCCTATTTCTTTATTGCTACTTGTGCAGTTGAATTATTGCATTTAAATGTTGAGATGATTCCTTCTATGATAATACTTCAAACTCCTCTTGGTCAAAGTGAATGTTGAGACCTTATGTGTATATCATGTTCTATAACCGTTGATGGAACTGAGATGAATTGGGAACTATCTATGCTTTAGATGGATACTTTTGATATAATCATGGGTATGGATTGGTTGATATAATTCAAGGCTCGCATCAACTATTATAGTGGAACAGTTACTTTCACAACTGAAGATGGCATCAAGCATCTCTTTATAAGATAAATAAATGTAAATGTAGGTGCAACGAGACTATTGGCACAAGAAATTGGAATGACCTCTTACTAGTTGGTGTAATTGACTTTGTAATTGATAGAATAAATATAGGATAGTAGTTTTAATGTATTTTTTGTTCAGTTTCTACATGATTTTTCTGAAAATTTCTCAAGGTTCCCACCTATAATGGAAGTAGAGATTTTTAATTATCACTTAATATGGAATAGTCCTATTTATCTTCCATATTATAGGATGGAAGAAATATAATTAAGGGAATTGAAAGTGTGTTTAGAAGGGATAGAAATAAAAAGGGTTCATTCAGTCGACCGCGTCTCCATGGGAAACATCCATCTTTTTTTTCAAAAAGGCAGATGGAACTCTTCGATTGTGTGTAGATTGTTGTAATATTAACTAAGTTACGATAAAGAATAGGTATCCACTTCATTTCATTGATTATTTGTTCGATAAATTTAGGGGAGCCGAGTGGTTCTATAAAATTGAATTTCACTTAGGATATAACCAATTGTGAGTTTGAAAGGAGGATATTCTGAAAATAACTTTCCAAAGTATATATGGCCAATATAAATATGTGGTAATGCCTTCTGGTGTTACGATTTCACTATAAGTATTTATAGAATTGATGAATCGGACTTTTTATAGATATCTAGATTATTTGGAAGTTGTGTTTATGGATGACATGTTGATATATTCAAGGACAAGGGTTGAGCATGAGAAACGCATGGAAATAGTGTTCTCAATATTTAGAGATCTTTGTTTGTATTCCAAACTATAAAAGTGTGATTTTTGGATACAAGAGGTAAAATTTATTGCCCATATAATTTCTAAAATAGGTTTTTCAGTGGATTAGGAGAGGATAAAAGCTATTATCTTTTAGAAACCTCTAAATAATTTCTTTGAGATAAAAATATTTCTTATTATGGATTTTTATTACTAATTCATTGTTCATGAATTTTCATGACTAGATTCACCTATAAAAATATTTAAAAAGAATAATGTTACTTTACGATGGTATGAGGAATTCCATAAGTCTTTTTAAGAGCTAATATTTCTTAAATCAGCACTAATATTGATTTTTTTAGAATCTAGACAAGGGTATGTGGTATATTGTGATGCTTCAGGATTAGGTTTGGGATGTGTTATCATTCAAGGAGATCTTGTTGTTTCTTATGGATCAAGGTATCTATGATTTCATGAGAAGAATTACCCAACACACTGTTTGGAGTTAATAGTTATAGTCCATTCTTTGAAAACTTGGAGTCATTATCTCTTTGGTGATAAATTTATAGTGTTCACAGATCATAAGATATTGAATCATATTTTCTCATCAAGGGATTTGAATGAGACAGAGAACATAGATGCAGTTTCTCCAAATATTTGACATTGACTTGATGTATACATAGGGTAAAGGCAATTCGGTTTTCGATGAATTAAGAAAAAATTTGTATACTTAGTTGGAAAAAGAAGCTTCAGATAAATGGCAGTTGATGTCAGTCTTAGCCTATATGCACTTGAAATGTGAATACTAGGGTGAATTTGTGGTTTTCTTTTCAGTTTCAGTGGTTCCTGGTTTGGTAATGATGGTTAAAGAGGCAAAAACATATAATTCATAATGTCTTGAGATGATTTAAAAATTCAATGGCGGGTATAACATTGAGGGATGGATAATGGATGATAGTTCAGTGTTGTGGTATAAATATTGGATTGTCATGCCTATGGCCTATCAAGAACAACTTTTTTATGATTACCACCATTCATGAGGGGCTATTCATCTGGGAATACAGAAGATATATAAGGCATTGAAATCACAATTTTGGTGGATCACCATGAAAATGAAGGTGTCTATGTTTGTTTCAAGATGCCTAACTTTTTAGTAAGTTAAGGCATAACATCAGTGACCAACATATATGTTTAGATCTTTATCGATTCCTAGTTAGAAATGGGAGAAGATAACTATGTATTTTTTAATAGGTCTCCCAAAGACTGTTTGGAAACATGATTCCATATGTGTGATAGTGGATCATCTAACAAATTTGACTCATTTCACTCTAATTTTTGAAACTCAAATGGAGGAGTACTTTTCAAAAATCTATATCTGAGAAGTGGTAAAGAGCCATGGGGTACTCGTTTCAATAGTTTCATATAGATATCTAAGGATTACATATTTTTTATGTAAATCCTTATAGAATTACCTTGGGAATCAATTGAATATGAGTATGATGTATCATCCTCTGATGGATGGTAAATATGAAAGGATAATAAAAACATTATAAGACATGTTGTGAGATTGTGTAATGTATTTTTGTCGCTTGTGGGAAGATCATGTTCTGTTAGTGGAGTTCTCATATAACATTAGCTATCAGGACTCAATACATATGGATCCTTTTCGTGAATTATAGGGGTTTATTTATCATTCCCCACTTCTCTAGCGGAAAATGGGCGAGAAATTACTAGTTTTTCTAAGCATTTTCTAAGAAACAATAGATAAGATTTAGTTGATCAGAAAGAGGATAGAGATGGCTTATAGTCATCAGAAATCATATGAGGCACATCATCAATGGTCATTTTCATTCAAGGTAAGTGATCATGTGTTCTTTATTATCTCTCCAAGTTTAGGGCATCGCCATTTTGGGAAGTAGGGAAAATTATATTGTTGATACATAAGCCCTTTTAATATACTATAATGGGTTGGTGAGGTAGCATATTGTTTTGCATTTCCACCACGGTTTAGTGTGGTGCATAATTTGTTCCATTTATCTCAATTAAAAACGTATCAACCAAATCCTGACCATGTGAATAGATGGTATCATGTTAAACTATAATCAGATTCTTCTTTGTTACATATCCCGATACATATTTTGGATAGGTAAAAGAAACTATTTCATGGAAAAAGCATCGTTCTAGTATGGGTTTTGTGGCTGCATGGTCAGACATAGGAAGAGACTTTGGAATATTATAATTAAATGAAAGAGAAATGGTTAGACCTCTTTCATAGCACAAATGGTTTTATACTTTATAAGGATGTAAAGTCCAATAGTGGGGAGAATGTATCACCCCCTATTTCAAGTAAGTAACCCTTATTTTATGTATTCAAAGTATATAAAGTTCTTGGTTTAAGATTAGGAGAGTTTGGGAACCTTTAATAATGTTTATGGGGAATTACAATAGGTTCATGGTTAGTTCATGGTTTTGGAAAAACATGCAACACCTATAGGATACTGTGCACAATGAAATAGGGGCTAAAGGGAAGGAGCATGGGTAGCACACGTTTTGTCTAAACTGTAGGTAATTCTATGGGAATTTTTCTACGTGGGGAAATGTTGAGATAATGAGATTTTTCATGGTTGGTGAATGGTTTGGTAACTATGTGATCCAAAAATTCATGGTCTATCCTTTAGGCAGTGTCTAGTGCATGGTTAGTGCATAGTTTTTCTAACCATGTGACTAACCATGAATAGGTTAAAAGTGTGATCCTAAAATTGTTTATCTCACTCATTTTCCCATAAAACTCCCTCGTTTTTTCTCTTATGCAGACCTAACATGATATTATATCATTATAAAGGAAGAGGAAGCATATCCCTTCTATCTAAGGGTAATCTAAAGGATTATCTTATTGTTTTGAATCCATATTCTTATGGTAAGTGATTGTTCTTGGTTGTTCTTAGTAATTTTTCTTAGATATACTTCTCAACTTCTCTTTGTTTTATAAATCTATGTTTAATGTGGATATATCTAAGATATTCGATGTCATATATAATTATACTTTTTTTGGTTCATTCTAGGGGAATATATATAAGGTAGGTTTTTCGATATTAAACCTGGTTTTTTTGGCTTTAAATAACATATTGTGGTTTCACCGTAAAACCTGAGGTAGATGGCCTCACTCTAGACTCCTCTATTTAGAACTCAAAGGATTAGTTTCAAATTGATTTTCTTGATTGAAATTTATGGTGTATTTATTGTGCAAGTATTGTTGAAAACCCTCTTGAGTGACGGTTTGTGGAATTACAGAAATTCGGTGTTTTGTTGGAAATTGATTTTGATAACTTGATTTTAAAATAATAATTTTAAAATGATGGTTTGGTCTTTATGCATGGAAAAGGGTTTTTAATAAAATTTTGGTTTTATTTAAACTTTTTAAAAAAAATTCAATAAAATGGTGGTTTTATTGAAATAGTTTAAATGATGGTTTTGGACTGGATTGGAATAATGGGATGGTGTGAGTTCATATTTCATTTATGAGGCCCAGTTGAAATGTGAATTTTTTATCAGTGCGAAAGGTGTAATGAAACATGGGATATAATTACCTTATTATGACTATTTAGATAAATTATAACTCAATCATGTGTATATAACTTTGATAATGGAGCATGCAGGTATAGATGTGTGGATATGTGGATTGAAAATGGGTATGCCAAAAGTGTAATTTATGAAATTGTTTGAGAACAATGTTTGGTTTTTTAATTAGAACATGAGGTTGTTTGAGAAAACTATTTTACTATGGAACTTGTTTATATTTTGATATAAGCTATTTTATAAAAAAAATTACATAAAAATTTTCATATAAATGTTTCTAACATGTTTTATCCCAGTGGAGTTATTAGAGAAGTCATTGGGGGAAATCAACTGAGTTTCATTACTCACCCCTTCTTTGGAACATTGGTTATTTTCCATATGTTGTTTACTAGGACATGGGAAAGTGTAAATTATCAAACATATTTAGTATTACATCATGATAATTGAACTGTCGGTGGAGTTGGATCATGGATCATGAGGATATTTGGAGTTATTTGGTTATCTTTGAGTTTTGATAGTTTTTTCTTATCTTCTGTTCTTTGATATTGTTATCTTCCACGATGGTACTCTTTGGCTGGTTTTGATATAAATTAATTTTTTTTGTTTTAGGTCATTGATATCATGCATCATGTGGTAGTTTATTTTCGTATGTCCTGTTTGGTTGGTTGTGTTTTTTTCCAAGTTAAAATCATCCCCCGCATGTTTAAAGAATACCTTGTCATTTATTTCTAGCCTTTGGCTCCTCTGGGATTTCTCTTAAGGGTATGTAGTGTCTATATACCCTCTCAAGTCAATGGGAAGGTATGGGATGTTACAAGTGAGATGTGATGAGACCCTGTTACAGGGTGGCTTAGGTATGGGCTATGCATGGTAGGAGGAGGGAACAAGGATGAAGTCATTCATGTTCATAATACCATACTACTCTGGTCATGGTAGTGGATGTGGTGTTATGGAACTAGTGTCTATGAGTGAGATGTGTTATGACCGTGTTTTTGGGTGGTGATATGGGATATTACTGTATTGTGGGGTGGTCTCTTATGATATGTTATAAAAAAATATGGGAGTGCTAGGGAATACAATGTTGGGGTGTGAGGGTGAAAAATTAGTAGGAATGTAGTGAAGTGTTCCCTTTAGAAATGTGATTCATATTATGTTATTACAATTAAACGCATTATTTGATGAGAAGTCTTCATGAGGTTGGGTTTGGGTAGTTGATATGTTTAGGAATGGTTTGTTTTTCTATTTTTTACATGGGTGCATTAGAATTCTATTTTCTCATGTGCAAGAGAGAATTTTGTATGTCCCTAATATGTATAATTGTATAATCACCCTATTTATATAAATTGATTTTCATGTTTCTGGGAGGATTATATGAACTACACTCGACATTACTATCTTGGACCCTTGGAAAATTATCATTTCATGATTTATCATTAATTTTGGGTTTTTACATAGAACACGTTCATCTATAATTGTTCCATTTATACATGCATTGTGGTATGGTTTTTGAGATTTATTTTATACACTATCATGGATTTTCTTATGTTTAACTCATCCTATTTCCTGATCTTATAATATTACTGGAGCGTAATTCCTCCCATATTTTAGATTTTATACCATCGGTTCTAGTCGCCAACTTGGGGCCTACATGAGGTGGGACTTAGGGATTCATTATCTCTCTCCCCTCATTGAAGTATTTTTGGATAGAGGGGTGTCACGAAATCATGAATATTTATTTCATACTTATATATTAATAATGACATAAAATTCATGTTATTTGTAAAAATGATGTTTTGTATTATTCACCTTAAAATCAATCGTTTTAGAAAAATCAATAAAATTAACCACAATTAATTTTAAAATTATAAATTTAAAAATTAAGTTATTCTTATAAAATTAAAATAATAAAATTTATATATATATATATATATATAAAATACAACCTACGAATGAAAATTGTTTTTATTGAAAATTTAATTTTTAAAGTTCAAGTATATTCAAAATCTAAACATAATTGTATATTGAAATAATAGTTTAGAAAAATAAATATTTATTATTATAATAAACTTTTAAATATGGTCAATTTTATTTATTAAGGTAATATATGATACCCCTTTTTTAAAATGGTTATTAAAAAGAATTCCTTTTTAAAAATATTAATGAAGATAATAATATTTAATTATTTTAATTTATTATTATCTTTTTATGTAATAATGATTGTATTATTCATGTAATTTTAATATGTCTCGGTTCTTTTTAGTTGGGTGTTTTGTTAAATATGCATTGTGTGTAACACGATATATTAAAGATATTATTAATTTAAAGGATCCAAAATCCTGGGATGTTACATTTTACCCCCTTAAATAAGTTGCATCCTTTCAATTTTTATTATTAATCACTTATGAAATTAAGTGAGGGTAATCTTTACATATCCATTGTTCCATATATAAATTCTAATACGGAATATTCCTTACAATCTTAGTTTATACCAAGTTACATATATTTCCTCAAAAAATATTAATTATTCATATAATAATGTACCCCGTTATGTATATACCCAAATCATATGTTCTCAATAAAATAAATCTCCCAAAACTATTTGAATCTATAAGAAGTTAAACCATATAGATATAATATATTCCTTCATAATTAAACTCTTATCTTCAACCACTAGTTCATAAATTCACACACTAGTCTATATAAATTTTGATCTTAAAAATTAGATAAAGTTCACCTAAAATATTATTGATTACTTTTTAATTTTATAAATAAACAATTATAAGTTTACCAATACCATCTTACTTTCTCAAAAATAAACATCCTTTATTATCTCAATGTCAATCATATATTAAACCTAATATTTATCCATACCACAATCATGGGTTCCTCAATTGTTATCCCTGAAAAATATAATTTTGTCATGAAATAAATTTTCAAGCTTATTTATTTCATTTAATATGTATTTTCAAACCTCTCAAGAAAAACTATTAATGAAAAATCCTTATATTTTTTACATAATCTTCATATATTTTAGAATATACCATAATATCATTGATAAATATCCGTGACTACTTAAAATAAATAATATTATCAAGAAGCAATTTCTATTATGATATCATCCTTACTACTTTAAGTAATAATATGAAACTAACCTGTTTTAACATAATAAGAACATATTAATGTTTTAAACCATTTATTATGCTCCCTTATTTTGTGATAATACATTTTGTTTTCTTGATACATACCTTTCTTAGCTTCATTTATTGATCCAGTTTCAACTAAAAACTAAAACCCAAAATCGTTATCAATAAAATTAAATTAAATTGTCATATGAATATGAAAACTCAATACAAATATGTATTGTCTAGTGATACCTTCATTTAATCCTTTGATACTATCAATTCAATTTAATTTTATTTAAGTTAGGTTTTTTTGTAATTTTTAACCAAATCCATCAATGTAATTATAAAATAAATCCTTCATAATGGTTTGTGAACAGAGTGTGACTGACCAAAGGATTTTCCCAAGTTTTTTATAGCTAGATGTGAAATATTTGTCTCCCCAAAATGAACTGGAGTAAAGATTGAGCTAATTATGAATCATAATTTTTTGGGTAATTAGCCCTAGGTGCATATGTTCCACAGAAGCATCTACTTTTCAATATCTATAGAGGTATGTGATTTATAGTAGAAGCACACAATATCTACCTTCCTGATAATTTGGGATATTATCTTGTACATAAACATATACCTTAGAATAATCCCTAGGATTTTAACTAAAGTTATATTATCTTAATCCCCAGAATATTCAATATTACCTCAACTAAATTAAAGGGTTATATATACCTTTGAAATTAGGATAAAAATTAACTTATAAAACTTTTATGAAAAGTTATAACTCCAAAATTATCCTCAACTAAAAACATTCTAATATCCAAAGTTATCCAACCTCTGTTCTAATTATAACTATAGTATCATGTAGATGTGATCATCAATTTACATGAATTAAAGTAAATATTTCAATAGAATACATTCCCAAGACATTTAGGTTTATAGATTTAGATAATTTGTAAAAAATAAAAAATAAAAAACCCATGTTCATTATATCAATTGGAAATTTATTTCATTATATTAAATAATAATTAATATATAATGAGTCTTAAAAATCTCCCACAAATTATTCATATAATAAACTCTTTTATAAATTTCATACTTTCTTTATATTAATACCCATGTGATATGGGAACATAATAAAGGGGTGATCTCAGATACTCAATATGGGTAAATGTAAGTGATAAAAATTAATGATCATAAGTTAGCATACGATAAGAATATGAATATAATAATGATAAAAAATAAAGTTACACCCAACAAAGGATAGATCATACATCAAGTCATAAAATAAGAATACATCATGGAAATTGTGCATATCAAATAAACAAGGCATAATTCAAAATTGTGTCACATCCATAACCATAGAAATCATAACATAGTTGATCAAGTATCGTGAAAACATTTCCTTAATAGATCAGGCTTTACTAACATATTTTCTTTTTTGGATCGGGCTTTACTAACCAATTTTTTATAGTACATCAAGCATCAAAATCCTTTTCCCATTTGGGATATAACATCACAACTTGTCTCGCCATTATCTCATGACATTTAATGATTTACCCAATGAATTAGTGGGCTATATAGGCCTAAATATAACTTAATGATTAACCATGTACATGAGTTCCACAATATAACATTTAACCAACACATCATTAAAACCCAAAAATAATAATAAGTTTCCTAAAATTTTAAATTGAAAATCATTCACCCATTTGATATAATAAATATCCCATAAAGATATAATGTTTTTCATTCGAAACATCATAAAGAAACCATGGAAATTAAATGGGTATCATATCCTTTTCAATTAGATTCACATAAGGGAATAATTAATAATTCCATATTAATCATAAAATGATAAACCTATGGAATATTAATGGTTATCCAATATTATCAACTAACATTCTAGGTAAATGCAATATACTCTAGAAAATAAAGTACGTGGTATTACACTATATAGATAAAGGATATATGTTTAAGGGAATTATTTTCTCAAATAAATCAATGTATAAAATCTTCGTGAGCACCCAAAATATAAAGAATCAAAAATAGGTTATTCATAGAGGAAAAGGTTTGGAAGAAAAATTATGGTTATACACAAAAAATGATTAGGAGAGACAATGGTAGTGACGAATAATTTATATAAAAGAGAAATAAAATAAATAATCCATCAATAGAAATAATTTGGGTGGTTACATTTTAAAAACATCCTTGATCAAGCATAAGATATTTCATAGGACACTTGATTAGATGTAAAATAATTTTATGGAGATTTGGAAAGATCACATTAAAATAATAAATATACTTTATAATTTTTAAATAATTTTAAATAATATATTTTATAAATATATTATAAAAAAAATATTTTAAAACCCATCAAAATATATAGATGAAGTTTCTAAAAAAACATTAAAGAAGTAAAAAATATGTTTTCTCATGGAACACGTTAAAATAGATTATTTTCAACACATTTTTATAATGTAAGAGCGATGTTGTTATTCATCATTATTCCAAATTTCATCATTAAAATATTATTAAATTTATTATAATTGGTGAATTATAATTATTAATAAATTTTTAACTTCCTTTTATCAGTTTTTCATTCTTTATCCTTGATGATAAAATCGATAACAAACATATTTCAATGATACTTAACCAATGAAGAGTGTTTTATTAATTAATGATGTAAATATTGATATAAAATTTATAGAACCAAAAATAAATAATTATTTATATATTTAAATTATATTATACTAGTGATTATGTTACCATAGTTATACATGAGATAAATTTGTAGCATTGTTCAAGGAGGTGGTTAAATCGTCCCAAACATGAGTATACCATGATTAATGGGTGATAATGAGATGGTATAGTTATAAATCGTTATAAAAAATAATAATGATCCTAAATAGTCTTAATTAGTGTGATATATAATAATTATAAATAATTATTAGAGTGAGTGACAAATATGAAACGGTTACATAGTATGAACTAATTGGTCTTCATGTTTATTTCGCTTGTTTAATATAGTTAATTATATAATGATTGTTTATCATTCTTATATTTAATTTTTTATTAAATTTTTATTTTAGAACCTTATTAATTTCATAATAATATTAATATTTATCCTTTAAACTCATTATTATTACAATCCATTCATGTTGGAAAGGAAAGACGGAAAACATTATTCCATGGAGGCGGTAGTCCGCACATACACATGGATGTTGCTTTCATTTTCCATAGAACGGAAGAGAGTTTCATATGGTTTATCATTTAAGAATATTAAATAAGTTATATATAAATAATATTTATATATTAAATTAATTTGTTAAACCATCCATGTTAGGTGCTGAAGGAAAATGAACACATTAATTTATATTGGCATTTGTTTGTATGTACGCATGATTCGGGCTAACTTTTTTCTTAATAGAAAAAAGGGAAAGGTGTTTAATGAATATAAAATCATTATAATAAGATATTAGTATAATAATTATAATTTTTAAACTATTTTAATATGTTTTGTTAATTTTTAAATGAAAATTAGTCCAAAAAATGAAATAGAAATGGGAAAGAGAGGTTATGAACTTATACCTCACTTCATTGATTATCTCATTTGAGAAGGGGGATAATCCTTTGAGGGATAGTATTTTGATAAGACCAAAAACAATTAAGGTGTATTTTATGTTTTAGGATGGTTTTGGGTAAATGTTTTGCTGAAAATATCGGGTAGTGATGTGAGGGGAACTGAGGAGAGGAGTACGCCTTTTATAAGTGAAAATGGATGAGAAATTTTTGTAAATACCCATAACGCTTCAATAATAGGAAGTCACTCTCAATGAAAGTGGATAAATAATTCATAAATAATGTATAGGATAAGTTAAAATGACTATAAATTCCCCAAAAACACATTATCATACATTTTTTAAACCTTTTTGAGTTATTTTACTCGTATATTTTTACTCTTACCATTTTAGCTTCTATCATGGTAAACAGATTTTACTTAAGGTGACTAATCCTTTATGCACAAAAATAAAATGGGTATTATTACATAATTTTCAAAAAACATTTCAAAATTTTGAATATATTTTATTTAATTCAAGTTATAATAGTGATAAAGTTAATTTTAAAATACAAAATATTTATTGTATTAAAAAATTGAAAATTATAACTTATGTATTATAATATAAAATATGGATTTAAAAATTATAACCAGCATTTTTAAAGTTATAAATTCACTTAAAAATTCATATACAGTCTTAGAAAAAATATTTCATGAATTAAAAATGCATTCATATATATTAATAATGTCATAAAAGTCATGTTATTTGTATAAATGGTATTTTTCACTATTTACCTAAAAACATATCTTTTAGATAAATCCCAAAAATTAATTATAAGATAATTTTGACATTATAAATTAAAAAGTAAAATTATTTTTTGAAAATTAAAATTATAAAATTTAATTATTTAATTATATAAATAAAAATGCTAAATATAAATAATAATTGTTTTTATTGAGAAATAACTTCTTAAACTTCACGTGTCTTTAATATTATTTCATATAAATTTATGAATAATTTAATATTGAAATAATAGTTAAAAATGAATACTCACCTATTGTAATAATTATTTATATCTGATTGATTTAATTTATAAAGGTGATATACTATACCTCTTTTTAAAATTTTTCTTCAAAATAAATCCTTTTTAAAAATAAAAAATAAAATAATAATATGTAATTATTTTAATTGGATATTATATTTTTTTATACTAATGATTATATTATTCTTGTAATTTTAATATTTCTTAGTTTTTTTAGTCATGTGTTGTGTTAGTTTTGTGTTGTGTGTCACATAAGCTAATAAAGCTAGTATTAATTAAAAGGTCCAAAATCTAAGGTCATTGTAAGAATACTCTTTTCTCACAACAAAGATTACCAAGAAAGTACTATATCTCCTCTATTATTCTTATTATTATTATTATACTACTACTACTACAACCAACTTAGTTTAGTTGAATTCTTCTTTTCCTTGAAACCTAGAAAATATTTCTTCTTCAACACGGTCTCAGTTGATCGACCACTTATTCCTTAAGAGGTTTAGTTCTCTTGGATCCACATTTTTCTCTCTATTTCTTCTCCAAGAGTTCAAAAACATCTCTCAATAAACACATTACTTTACATCAAGCCACCATGGTGGCCTCTCCTTCTTTTATCTTTTATTTCTTTCTTGATTTTATATTTTCATGTGTAACTGAATTAATTTTTTCCCTTCATTTCTAAAATATATAAATTGAATACATGGGGACTTTATCCATGATATATGAAAAATAAAATGATAAAATACCCACTATTCATTCTTTAGGATCTCCTTTTTTAACTCAAAGGATATTCTAAAAATACCCTTAATTATTATAACTCACACGGCCAAAAAAAATTTATTTTATTTTTCTATCATGATCAAATTTGTCATTTTTATAAAAAAAACAATGATAAATCTACAAAAAATATTCTCCATATGTTGTATTAAATACAGTAGTACATATTGGTAGATTCTCTCCTTAAACTTTACTGCTTCTAATTAAGACCTATACAAATTCTAGTTGAATTTATATACAATAGAAGTTGCTCATACTTTCCTTTTCTTCCTTAAAAAATTCATCTTGAATCACAAAGCTTTGTGATATTTTATCCATTAAATTTTATCTTAAGAATATTATTAAATATTTATTTATTTTTACAACCAATGTTGAAATTAAAATATTATCATTTTAAATTCATGAATAAATATAGAAGTACCTCCTTCTCTCATTTCATGGGATTCGATCATGGTTAATCTTAGCATCATGACTATTTGAACTTAAATACAAATTTTTAGAATCTTTATGTTTTATTTTCATCATAATTAAAGTTCTAGATTCTCAATCTCATACATTAAGAAAAAATTTATCAAATTATCCTTTCTTTAATCTTCTTCTCCAAGGTATGAAGATTATCTCTCATAATTTAGAGGCTTTAATTGTTGGAACTGTTCGTGTAGCAGAAGCCCCAAACGGGTGGGTTTTTTTTAAATTTTCCACCAAAGATCGACATAAACTTGTCGATGTCAGTGAACAGCAGTCCAGTATTATCCAAGGACCACACGTGGAGTATTTTAAGCACAAAATAAACCCTAAAATACCTGGTTTAGTTCCAAATTTGTTAATGATTTTTGCTCATCATTAGCAGTCGCAGCTCCAAAAATATGAAGTTGAATTCATCTAGATCGTCCACATGCACTTCAAGGAATCCATGGGAGCATCGTTCACCGTAATTCGGGTGCTAGTGCGAAATTGTGACGATGCCTTCAACACTCCAATGATCACTGCATCGCTTCGCTAGTGATGCTTGAGAGAGTACTTGATCAGATCCCCTTGGATCCAAATCATCTCTCTCTATTTTATGGGGGACATGAGAGGATAGAGAATCTCCATGAATTTTACTTGGAAAAATCTCCTCCTATTCTAATTATAGTGGTTAATTAAAATATCCAAAATCGCCTCACTGGTCCCGAATACTTAATGCACTATCAGTGACATTTTATGACTACAAAACTAAGTCATAAATATTATTATCATTTACTTATAATATAATAAAATATGTTATGTGATAATAATTGAGTCATTAACTCGACTCAATGCTCCCATAAATATTAATTGAGCCTTGAATAATTTAATATTCATCAATTAATATTTTTCATGTATTTACTAAAACTCTCAAATACATTTAATAAATAAATTCAGTACTCATTATTCTAAACTTGAATAATATGAATTTATTTATTGTATTGGTTATCGTTTAACTTTGGACAAATCTCGAACCCCTATGGTGGGGCCCACTATGTCCATAATTCCTATTAAATTGAATCGGGAAGATTCTTGAATACACTATTGTGTGTGACCCTCTAGGCCCTTATCTCGATAGTAGTGAATAGTATTTACATACAAAGAGCAGGATCTAGCAAACCATCATAACACCTTAAGAGATAAGGATTGTCACAGCAACGACAACCAACCTACGAACATGCACTGTGTAATATAATCTCTTTGTCAGTAATATCTCATAAATCAAGACGCACTCTTATATCATCACCCTTTTCTTTATTTATTGTTTGTTGATGTAACTGGGTAGATTTACTCTCTAATTCCATGGCCATGGTCTTATAAAGGTACTGCCATACATATCAACATGTCCGGAGATATATTACATCCATAACTCAGAAGCGACAAATCCTTTCTTGACCATTAACCAATTTCATGCCACTAATGACACACCCAACACAAACTACCTTGCCACAAATTCATTTCCATGGTTTTCTTCTTGCATCAATGTATGCAATCAAATGAGATAAATTGGTAATGATCTCAATTCAAGAGAAAATTTCACATGATTGTAGATAGGAATGTCCAAGGACACCCAAAACATGTGGAGTTCTTATTGGTGGGTCAGCCCTCATGATCTCACTACTAGAGATCACCAAATGCGAACTTCATGAGAATAAGTCTCAATGATTAAGATCCCCTAGCACCTTCTAGTAAAATGTCTACTGTGTCCAATTAGTTATATGTATCTAGACCATAGAACATATATTTAGGAATAGTGTCATGGTATCTCAAGGTTCTCATTATATCTTGGGAACTGCTATAACCTTTCAATATGACAATTAATCTTTTGACATTACCATTTCAATAGTGGATACAAGAAATTCTACACTAATTTCATACCCTTCTAGGTATTTTTAATATTTAATTCCTTGAAGATCATATTTGGAATCATCATAAATTTTTTCTTCTTTAGAATATAATTTTATAAATACACTTTTTAATATGTATAATATTCAAATTTTCTCCAAGTATCAATGTTTATATAGATGGAATATGACACTTATAACCCTGGTATTTATGCTTACTTAGAGGAAATTGTGTTTACACTAACATAGATGATCCTTACCTTGTGAGGATTAATGATTACGTAGATTCAAAATTGAACCTTATGAATTTCTTGAATGATTTTAACTTGTGATGGTTACACAAAGGTGTAATGTTTACTCGAGGTTTATTTATACATATAGAGAATTAATGATGCTTATTCATTAATTAATTTTCCATTTTTCTAATGTTTCTGGGATAAAATTTTGTTTACAAAAACTAGAAGATTATCTTTACATAGTACAGACTTAATCTTTATAGTTCTATACTTTTCTATATTTTAATGGCATTTAAAATCTAGAATTATTCAAATGACATTAATAATTTTCCAATTCAAATATATCCATATAAAACTTCCATCCATGTTTGTTTGAACAATATTTATAATATTATATGTAATTTCAAACTTAGGTATGGATTCTCTAACAAGATTCATCTATATTTACTCCTTGAATAATGTCACTTCAATATCCTACTATATAGAATCATAAAAATCATTTATAAACTATTTTAAAAATAAATATTAACTTTATTACTTCTCTCTTCCATTAGTATCAGTTCTCAAATCATCTAATACTATGGGTGTCACACCAAGAAACTAACTTCATTCTACATTACACAAATACATGGAAATACTTCTCACTTCATTTTCCAACATGATATTGATTCTATTTTTAATATACAATGGAATCCACCTATTCACTATATAAAACACATTTCATTACTTTATATTGAAAATAAACACGACCCATGCTTCTCTAAATCCAAGGGAAATTCAATTTGATATATCTCTTAATTATAATGATTTTATATTTAAAGTAATATCTAAATAGACTTTATCATCACTATCAATGAAAAGGTATCTTCATAGTCGATGCTATGATTTTTTCTATACAATTTTTCAACTAGTGTGTATTTACAAGTAAAAATTATACCACCCATGGATGTTTTATTATAGAAAATACACTTAAACCCTATGGGTCTCACCCCTTTAAGTGTATCCATCTAGTTTTAAACATCGTTGGTGTTTATGGATCCCATATCAAATCTCATGACCTTAAACCATTTATTATAATCATAACTCTAAAAAAAATCTCTATTGGATGTAGGTTTGTCTTATATGAAATTTATATCATTATATGATCATAACAAATCCTATCAGACCATAGAGATTCTTATGTAACCTAAGTCATTTCTATTTTTAGTACCTTTTATGGAACTGAATCACTTTCTAAATCTATATCCATTCTTGTTTATTGGACTTGAAATTAACCATGATCAACTTTCTACCCACTAACTCATAGTAACATGTTATCTTTTTCAAGTACAATGTCGGTATACAAACAATTTGTTCCCAACAAATATATAAAAATAATATCCCATTTTTATTTTGGTAAAAAAAATTATTTAGTAATAAGTAGTTATTAATAGAAACCTCGCAGTTTTTCCTCAAATCCCATAGCCATTATAAAATAAAAAATATGATACCTCCCAATCCATATATTATATAGTGTCTTTATCAATTCCATTGTTGGAATTTAATTAAGTATAGAAGTCATTACTTCTAGAGAATATCCTTATAATGATATAAGAAAGTCACATTGAATCATCATTAATCAAACCATTTCTAAAAAATTATGATTCCACCTCTCAAACATATAATTCGATGTGGTGTTATAGGATGATTTAATTATGAAACGATTCCATAATCCCATATATGATTAGTAAACTCTTTGATCAATTATTCATCACCCTTATTTGATCAAAGAATCTATCATGAACCAACCCACAGAGTCACTTATGGCTGGTGGAAGGCTGAGGAGGAACAAACCCAATCCCGACTCCATAGGCTAGGGGTTGGCGACAAGCACTAAGAAGTCATAACTAATATAGAAGGTTTTTCCTTATATACATATACGTACACACCCAACCGTCTCTAGGAAGAAGTGTAGAGGAATAATAAAAAATATAACTAATATATTAAAAAACATTTGGAAAAAATAATGTGATAGGGTAAACCAAAGTGAATGGGGGAAAATACATGATCACACAAAAAAATATCACAATGTGAAAAAATAGAAAATAAATGTTGACAATGACTGGATCTAGATCTCCAAACCTCGACCACCGTACACGGTAAAATTAACCTAAGAAACCCTATGATCCACTAAAATAAATGTCAACTTGTCCATCATCTTCATTTGAGATAATGCATGTGGGAAAGGCCCATGTAAGGGTGAGTATATACATACACATTAGGATGCCCTGAAAACTAGAGGGGGGAATATGAGACATGATTGAAGTAGTCAGTTCAACCCAAACTAAGTGGGAAATGAAATACAAAAAAATATGATCATATATCAAAACGAGATGAGAGAGAGAAATGGGATATTTATCTCACATCTCATACCAAGACAATGAGTCTTCCTGCAGCCCTAAAAGTTTATCATCAATGTACAACATCTCATGTGTCTGTCCAAATAAGTAATCGTGTAAAGGACTCACACCTCACCAATGTTCCACGCGGTTGAGGGGGAACAATCTCATTATAGAGGACACATTCCCTAGTACATCAAGTGGGTTTCACTCAGTAGCTAGATGACCCATGACCTGGTCCATTAGGGGGGTACCACTCAATAGATAGAGGACCCACTCCCTAGTCTGTTAGGGGGTACCAATCAGCAGATAGAGGACCCATTCCCAATACCATCAAGGGGGTACCACTCAATAGATAGAGTACCCACTCCCTAGTCTATTAGGGTGTACCACTAAATAGATAGAGGATCCATTCCCTAGTATGTTGATGTTGTACCACTCAATAGATAGAGGACCCATGACCAAGTCCGTTAGGGGGTACTACTCAGTAGATAGAGGACACATACCCTAGTATGTTAGTGGGGTAAACTCAATAGATAGTGGACCCATGATCTACCATATAATGGGGTACTATTTAGATGGTAGAGGTGTATGGTGGACCCACTCCCTAGTACGATAGGGGGATTGCCAACCTCGACCTCACTCTGATGATCATGCTCGATCACTACTATCATCGAGCACCGACTAAAGAAAAATCTTTCTCAGAACATCAAAAATTGCATCTCAAAATACACTATAAATGACACCATCACATTCAACATAGAAAAAAACTAAGGATGGCCAACTCAAAGGGAAAAATCCGAGTCAAGAAGAAGGATATATGAGAGGTAAAAGATTCATAAATAGGAATATGGTATTCAAGGGGGTTCACATTATGTGTGACCGCAATGAGACTCATGTATATGTCCCTAAAAACACACAAATTTCTATAAATGTAGTACTAAAGAGACTATATGGGTATTTCAGGGAATGTATTGGACTCCCAGGGTTGAGTTGTGTTTTATGGGTTGTTCCCATGTCCTTTGGGTTATGTCCATGTACTCCTAGAGTACACGGTGTGTCCTCCCACATGCAATCCTAGGTGTGTATAGCTGGAACATTTCCTAGCTTCTCAGGGAGGGTCCCACCGCATGTTTCCCAAACATATATCATGTAATCCTTATATTTTTTTAGAAACCCCAACTACTATAGTCAGGGTACTACACAACATGTGTTCATCCTAGTACACATCCTATAGTTGGGATTTCGACAAAACTTTGGATCTATCACACAGCTTCCAGATCCACTGCTCCCACCACAGAATCTACTATTTGACCACCCAAAATCCACTGAAAACATAGGAACCATCATTGACGATCGATCTCTAGGACCTAGAGGATAGAAATTGGGAATCTTAATCACCCGAATGTGTTCATAGAACCTCATGTGCCTCCCAACATTATTTCCACTCCAAATTCAAGATCTTGGGAGTATCACCCATGATCCATACTAATCCATATAAAAATAATTTATCCTATTATTTTATGCACATACACCATGAATTTGTGGGTCTTATCAAACTCAGAACCACATGGAAATGTTGACTTGTGGCTCCATATCTTAACTGTGAAGAACACCATGACTGGGTGGGGTAAAGGCACAAGAACAAAGGTGCGTCAATAAATGGCCAAGAGTTCTTCACCAATGATCATAGATTAGAGATATCCATTGTTATAAACAATTCATAATGAGAATAAATTAAATAAACATTTTAATTTGATACATTGGATCATGTGAAGGATTAAATTAATCACAGATCAAAGAATAGTAGATAATAAAATGATAAATTATTTAATCAAGGGTGAAAACCAAATTTGATGATCCCTACCTCTATATTGGATCATTATTTGGTGAATAATGCATTCTTAAGTAGTGGTTAAGATCTGTTGTGTTCCCTATCTTTCATTCCACCTTGATATGATCATTGATCATAATACAATCATGATCCACCCACAAAGTTCGATGGAAGCTCTTATCAATGATCCCAAGGTTATGCAGTTTACACTAGATATTTTCCAAAAGCGAATAAACATTAAGGGAAAATGGTTTGGGTTATTAAATGAATTAGTTTAATTAATTGATTAATTAATCCAATTAACATACCTATAAAAAGATGACTTAACTAAATATTTGGGACCAACCAACTTTAGGATGCACCTAGGGTAAACCACACTCTCCAAAATCAATTGTGGTCTTAAATAGACTAATAAATCTCCAAGATAGCTTGCTTCCCCTTCTGAATATATACAATCCTCACCATGAGGATAATATCGAGAAAATTTGGTCTCCTTATTTGAACTCCATGGGCCTACAACATCAATTATTATAAGATTTATGCCTTCTCTAAGCTATCCTCATCCGCTGGTGGATCAATTAAACCTTCTCCATCGTCCCCTAAACCTTATATGACCCAATGAGATATGCCTCAATGATCTTAGTCCAATATAAGGGTGGAAGTAGGATCTTTTATATTTGTATTATAAATGTTTGATGCCGATAGTAGAGTGATAAATATTATTATAAGAAAATTATACCAAATATAAGTGATACTACCAACTCTGGATGAAGTCTAGCACACAATCCCTTAGAATATCCTCCAAAACCTGGACATTATGCTTGGTATTCCCATATTTTTGGGGGGGAAAGTTGTGCTCATACTCAACTAGGTCTCATATGCCTCCTCTAGGTATTTCCACAATCATGATGTGAACCATGAATCATGGTCATAGACAATCGTCAAAGGAACCCCATGAATGTGTATGATATCCCACATGTACAACTATTCCAAACTCGGCACTAAACTCTTCTCTCTAAAAGAAATTTAGTGTGATGACTTGGTAAGTTAGTTAATAGTCTCCCTGATGGAATTGTGGCCCCTCATTGTCTGTGGAATACCTACCACAAATTTCATGGATATTTCATCCCATTTCCACTCTAGGATCTCAAGAGGATACAACAAACCTAATGGAACCTGGTGCTTGGAATTCACCTACTAACATGTGAGACACCAACAGACATACTCATGAATTCTCTGCTTTATTCTGTCCCATCAAAAATTCTTTTTATGGTTCTTGTACATCTCCCATACTACAGGACATACAGGAAAAGGAGAATTGTGAAACTCCCTCATCACCTCCTCTCGTATCGTGACCAGAACCACCATACTTCCTTAAAAAATGGTGACTTGATTCACTGTTTCAGAGGATAAATATGGTGAATCTTATGACAATATATGATCATGGAGAACCCCTTAGTTTATGTCTCCCAAATGAGCCTCCCTCGCATATTGAAGAATTTGAGGATTCAACATCATCGAATGGAGATAAGTTTCACCCTCCTCCTCTACCAGGGTCAGCTGTAATGAAGCCAACTGCACAAAAACCTCCTCCACCATGTGAGATTGGTACTTCCTTCTAAGGTAATATTACACCACATTGTTCTTACAAGGTGTATGGAATATCTCATTTCAAAGTGTTATTGGAACTCCATCCAATGCCTCTACATGTGGTTTAGGATTTTCTACAAGAATACATACCTAAGACTCTCATGGTATGAGTAAATAATAAATGACTCTCATAAGAGATAGTACATCGATATCCTTAGAGAGAAGACTACCGCTATCAACTTCAATTCATGAGTTGTGTATTTTTTCCCATGGGGTCTCAGATACCTTTCTCATTATGTGATCACCGCCTATATCTACATTAACACATATCTATGCCTAGGTCCATAAGAATCTTAATATACTACATAATCTACACCCTCCTCTAGTATTCTTAAAATATGATAACTATTCATCCTTAGCTTAAACTCCTTAGAGGATCTCTGACAGCTCTTAGTCCAAGTAAATAGATACCCTTTCCATGTCAGGGTGTTCAAATATGCTATAATTCCAGTTAAGTCTTCCAAGAACCTCTTGTAGTACCCCACCAAGTCAAGAAAAATCTCCACCTCTCACATGATCATCGGTGGATCCCATGAAATCACTTCCTTGATATTCACTTGGTCCATTTCTAATCCATTATTAAAAATGAAATTCCCTAGAAAGTGAACCACATGGATCCAGAACTGGTACATCAAGAGATTACTATAAATCTAGTTCGCTCGAATAATGTATCAGACCAACCTAAAATGCTATGTATGTTCATCCACTGATACAGAATAAATGAGTATTTCATCAATAAAGATAACCACAAATAGGTCCAAGTATGGATGGAATATATGGTTCATAAGATACATAAACATAGTAGGGTAATTCATCACACTAAAAGAAATCACTAAGAACACAAATGTCTGTAGTGAGATCAGAATGTAAGATTTAGAATATCAGTGTAGTGAACCGTCAACTGATGGTAGTAAAACCTAATATTGATCTTCGAGAACCATAACACACCTCAAAAACTGGTCAAATAGGTCATCAATAATCATCAAGGGATACTTTTTGTTTATTGTTGCCTTGTTAAGGTGATGATAATGAAAAAATCCATCGGTTCCAATACACCTTTTTCAAAAACAACACTGTAGATACCCAGGGGACACATTGGGTCTGATAAAACACTTCTCTTAAAGGTCCTACAACTACACCCTTAGCTCACATATCCTAATATGGGCCATCTAATATTTCAAAGATGATATTGTATTAGTCTCGTGGTTCAATTCAATGGAAAAATATATCTCCCTCCTTAGATTTAGTCTATGAGAATCTTTCAGAAATACATTCATATAATCCTCCATGACTAAAAGAACCCATATTCTTAAAGATCCTACTGCACCAAGGATAAAATTTCCTACTGATGGGTGATGAGTTCCAACTTCTTACTCACAAAAGCCACTAACTCTGCCATGAGATATCTCTCACCCATACAGAATAATATCATCTAATCTTACTAAATGCATCTGACTTGTTTGGGATGATAGTTAATCTATGTTAAGACTTTGGAAAACCGGTCCATACCTAAGATAAGGTGATAAGGTCTCATCATTATTACCAAGATGTATCATGAGAAGATCTATCGACCAATAGATACCTCTCACTATGAACATGTAATATATATCAAATTAGTTTTCTATATAAGAACATCAAGGAAAATCTATTGGGATAAAGTCTCTATTGGGAGCTCCAAATATCTCTCTAGGAGTAATCATATAAACAAATAACTCACACATGTGTCTACAAGTACTAAATAAATATTATAATAAACATATATCATAACTCCAATCATCTCACAAACTGATGGGTCATAAGACTCCATAGACTACAACTATCCATGGCCTCAACTACTATCTCCTGAATCCTGGTGTGTTCCTCCCAGTGGTGGTGGTGGAAATTGCTCATAACACCATCCACCACTAGAAGATCCTCTCCTAGGATCCCCACCTACTCCTATTCCAGTTCTTCCTTATTAGGGGGCTCCCTATCCATGTATGGGTGAACCATGGTCACAGTACTCTCTCTATTGTGGTGTCCATCCGCTAATTTCCTACCAGCCTTAGTACGTTAGTTAGGAAATCATGTTCCATGTGACCTCTCCCATTACTTTAATAACAATTCACCTCTATGAGATTTCATGTTCCCCTTCATAGTTTTTATGCCTCATGACCACGTTCCGGAGTGAGACCATGAGAAGATATCATATGCCAAGACCTTGTTGACTAATGCCTGATATTTGTTGCATATGACTCATCCCCATAATGTCCTTGACCATATCTAGGTGTATGGCTTCTCTAGGATAGTAATCCCTCTCTCACCTGTTCTTTCTCTAGCACTCCAACATATGTGAGAATTCATAGGGGTACCACACTAGAATGAATGCCTCTATAGTGACCCTACTCAAACTTCCATTACTTGAAGTAACCATCCCAAATCATGTTGAGGGAGTACCATGTATGTTCATTGATCCTCATATCATACTCAGTAATTTTCACCCATCCCTGATATATCTCAAAAAAGATGTTAAATTTGAACAGAGTGAAAGAATGAGGGGTGGTACTCCTCAAAAAAAACATCTAATGGAAGTTGAACCATGAGATTGATGACTCATCATGCATCTGCATGACTAGAATCCACCAGCACCCAGCTTCTCTATAGAAAAGGTTGGCTTCTAGTTAAATCATATTATTAATAGGGTTCAACACAAGTTTGAAAACATGGATCACTGATTGAATCTAATCATCTTCTCTATGGGTGTCGTTATAACAATGGATCTTTAGTGTCTATGGTGTTTGAACTACTTTAGTATTCTAAGCACGTGTTCATCCTTAATCTACTATATTGGTAAAATCTACTACTCCATGGTTAGGGGTGTTTCTACCTACCCACCTAGAGGAATGATCTAATGAGATTTCCCCTGAACTATGGCCTCATCACTCATTGTATCTTCATCATGATCCTAAATCAGTAATATAGTGGGCTATCTTTATAGAGTCATCCTAAAAATTAATCAAGATGTACCACGGTCTGATGAGTATGTGTGTGTGTGTGTGTGTGGAGCTAACTCAATAAGTAAAATCAAAATACTCAATCATGTATGGTTCATTTTCCAAATTTTACTGCAACCAATGTCTCTATATACTGAGTCAAAAAGTAGGTATCCAGAGTCATTATTAATGGATATGTCAACTACTACACCAATACTGGGGTCCCAGACTTGAGAGCCACACTTGATACACTTTGACTTCATTACTCTAAATTCCTAACTGAACCTCATAAATGGACAAAACTCCAAACATTTTCACGGGGTTCAACCTACTATGATACCAATATATCATGACCTAGACAAATGGGGGCCAACTATCCAGTGGAAGGTCAAGCCACAACTACCCAAAGACTACCCCCGTAGGCCTTGGGTTGGTGAAAATTGTCAATAAGGAATTACTAATATAGGTGGCCTTTTCCTAATGTACATGTATGCACACACCCAACCATCTCCATGCACAAGTGTAGAGGGATAATAATAATAATAAAAGACAATAACCAATAGTGTAAAAAAATTGCATTTAATATCCACTAGTGAATAAAAAAGAGTGTGATAGAGTAAACCAAAATGAAAGGAAAAAATTACATACCCACCTAGAAAAGATGTCCCAACATGACAATAATTAGAAAAGAAATATTAAGAGATCCTAGCTCCAGATCTCTAATCCAAAACCACCATACACGGTCGAATGCACCCAAGTATCCCTATGATACTCTAAAATAACTATTAACATGTTTATTGTATGTATAATATGCAACATTTATGGGAAAATTCCATGTAGGGGTGAGTACATATATACCTAGTAGGACGCCCCAAAAACTGGAGGTGTAGAAATAGGAGACATGATATAAGTAGTCAACTCAACCCAAATCTAGAGGGAAATGAAATCCAACATAGAATATATATGCTCATATTAAAATCCTTTATGATAGATAAATGGGATCTCTATCTCACAAGCCATCCCAATATTGTGAATCTACATGTAGACCTAAAAGTCCATTATCGATGCCCAGTATCTCGCATGTCTATCTAAAAAGGTAATTGTGTGGAGGACCCACACCACACCACTGCTCCATGCGGTTGAGGGGGAATAATATCCAATTAGAGGAACCACACCCTAGTATGGAAATTGGGTTCCACTTAGTATTTATAATAAACATTACCTATTCCTTCGGGGGGTACCATTTGGTAGATAGGAGACCCACGCCCTAGTCCATCAAGGGGTACTACTCAATAGATAGAGGATCCATCCCATAATCTATCAGGTATACCACTCATTAGATAGAGGAATCATACACTAGTCTATCAGGGGAGTACCAATTAGTAGTTATAGGACCCACACCCTAGTCCATTAGCGGGTAACACTTAGTAGACATAGAAAACCCACCCTAGTCTATAAGTGGGGGTACTACTCAAAAGATAGTGGACCTCTTCCCTAGTCTGTCAGGGGGGGTACTACTCCATAGGTAGATAGAGGAATCATTCCCTAGTATATCATGAGGTTACAATCAGTAGGTAGAGGTTTATGGGGGACCCAAATCCTAGTACAATATAGAGATTTCCAACCTGACATATTTTAGATTATCTTACTTGATCACTACAGTCATTGAATACCTTCTCGAGAAACTTCATACATGGAACATCTCACATCATATCGAAAAGACCACTATGAAGTCCACCATCATTTTCTACATGGAAAAACACTCAGGATAGGATACTCAGTTTCCAAAATATGATTCAATAAAAAGGTTACATGGGTGGTCTAAGTTTCTTAAAGAAGTACATGATGTGTATGGGGGTCCACATGGAATGTGGCCTCACCTATCCTTCAGGATGTGTCTGTTCCAACAAATGTTTCACCATAGATATGGTACAACATGTTTTGTATGGGTACTACATGGTGTATCTCAAACTCTCATGGTCAATATGTGTTCTCCAGGATGTTCTCATGTCCTTCAGGCCATGTAAGTGTACCCTAGAGTACATGACATGTCCTCCAACAAGGGGTCATGGGTGTTTGTAGCTAGCACATTACTTAGCTTTGTGTATAGGGTCACATATAATTTGACCTTCACAAAAAGTGTATGATAATTATATTTTTTCCATAACCCTAGCTACCCCGACCATGGGACTACATGGCATCTGTTCATCCCATTACATACCATGCAGTGGGGGTTTCGATAGAACTATAGATCTATCATGTTGCTTCTATTTCTACCATTCCCACCACTAAATCCACCATTTGAGCACACAAAAGCCTCCAAAAATATAGGAACCATCCCCAACCATTTATTTTTAGTCTTCGGTGGTAAAAAATAGGGAATCCAAATCACTCATATGAGTCCACAGATCCTCATGCACCTCCCATCATCATTACTGCTTCAAATCCATGATCCTCAAAGTATCAACTAAGTTTCAACCTAATTCATTCTAAAAAAAAGTAATCTGGTCATTTTTCATTCATCCAACATGAATCTGGGGGTCCAATTGCACTTTGACCCACCTAGTAATGTCGAATCATGGCCCCATATCCGAATCGAAAAGAACGTAAAGAAGAGGTAGGGGAAAGGCACATTAACAAAGGTTCATCAATTTTTTTTTCCAAGAATTATTTTAAAACGAGAATATATTGTTGAAATTAGTTGATAGAAACATTGTATAATGAGAATAAATTGAATAAATAATTTAATTCGATACACGGGATCATGTAAAGGATTAAATTAATTATATATTAATGAATTAAATAAACAACCATGATCAATATTTTAATCATTGTTGGAAACATAAATTTGATGATCCCTACCTAAATATTGGATTGTTTTTTGGGGTATAATTCATTTTCTAGTTATGGGGATTATCTTTTGAGTTTGATGTCTATTTATCCACCTCGATTTGGTTGTCGATCATCATCTGATATTGACTCTCCATTAAAGAATTATGGAACCTCCTCTCAATGATCCCAAGGTTATACAACTAACCCTTGAGATGACCATAATAGGATAATTATAGTGGGAAAACGTTTTTGTCCATTAAATGAATGGATGAATTAATTTATTGATTAATACACTAAATTCACCCACCAACGGTTTCCTTATATAGATATTTTGTTCCAACCTACTTTAGGTCATGCATAGGGTAAATATTGAACTCCGGATTTAACCATGGTCTCATAATTTTGATCCATGACTTTTTTCAGTTGATATTTAATTAATTATAAAATGATACATATATTTGATATAAAATATATTTAATAATTTTATAATATCAATTCTGGTCTCTTCAAGCCTGAAAATAGCACCTCATCTCGGCGCCCGGCTCTGAAAATATTTCTTAATATATTTCAGTGTTAAAAGGAAAAAATAGAGTCTCTACAACATATTAATAATTTTTTCAAAATATATTTTTACTTATTTTTTTAACACACAAAACTTTTCAACGGTTTTAAACTTTTTTCTCGTAAGAAAATCATTACCAGACATACTAAAGTCATTGGTAAAAGTTATGAAGAATATGGATACATCACATTCCTATGTTCTCACTAGTTCATATCATTACTATTTATTTTATAAAATAGTCTATTATCCTTCTTAATTTTTCTACTAAAATTTTATTTCTTCATTTTTCCTAATAAAAAATATTTCTATTTATTAAATTATTCATAGTAAAATGATATGTACTATCCATATAAATGGATTATATGAATATGTTTCTTATTTATATTCCCAAAATGGTAATGCCAAGTATAAGTGGAATTCTAATATAATTATATAACCTTATTATCATTAATATTTCATATTGGATAATCCATATCCATAATGTATAATACATTAATCATATTCCTAATCACATTCCAATTAATTTTGTTTCATACTACTTGTTAATGAAGTGCCCAGTTATGGGGTTCACGTAACTAACCACTATCTAAAAACATATCCAATCCAATGTAAACCTTCGTCGTCATTAATTCTATTTTCATTCCAATTACTCTATAAAATCCCTAATACCAATAAAAACATTCAAATCATCCCCTTGGTTCTATATATTAGTAGATTAAAAAAACCTTAATAAAATCATTATAATCACAATCACAATCATGAGTGATGCGGTACCAAATCTTATCTGTAGACTAATAGACTATCACACCCCATGAATCCCTCATAATAACATATCCATTAACATAATATTAATTTGAAACTCACAATTCCCATACTCATGGGTCATATAGTATAACCATCAATGGAAAACCAAATGGTACTTTACCCTTAGCAAGCCATTCAACATTATCCAATAAGACCACCATTGGAATTGACTATTTTCCCAATCCCATATCATGATTCAACCCTTACTAGTTGACTAAACACATAGAATCATCACTAACATATTCTATACATTAACCCCTTGTAAAAATGATCCATGGGAGGTTAAATTTTTGAGAAACCCTTGGGGGAATTCCCTTTATAGTTCAGAATATGCCTATGGGTTTTTTCTAGATCAACCAATTTCAAGCCCAGAGGTTATCCTATTTGGATAAAAAAAATATCATATTATTTCTTAAGTAATATCTAATTGGATCACTCTAGATTGTCTCACTTAATGGTGTATTAAGTATCCTTATATGAGAATTAACTAGGATAATAGTTTCATTACTAAATGATCAGAACCCTCAATGGTGTTTATTTTTATTTAACACAATATCATTATCTAATTTAATTCAAAAAGCAACTAAACTATCAATAGAAGGTGTGTGGAATTATAGACATATCCCTAATGGGCCATTCCCATATCTCTTTTAAACACTCGATCCCATAGACTCATATTTGGTTTGATTAAATCTTCTTATCCCCTATATTCATGTAGAATAAACATGTAATTACATATACAAATGGTAAAATTAAGGACCACTTACATCATCCATGGAGTTAACCCCATATAAATGATGGTCGCCCACTTTATACAAGATCAACTACCTAATCTGAGCTTATATTAGCATCATGAAAAACCATGAATCCCTATCCCATCAAGGTTCCCCAAAAAGTAATTATAAATCATAAATAATTAATTTCACATTTAATTCATAATTAATTCAATATGTATAATAGTGAAAATTATCACAGGGCGATGTAACAACATAAAAACCTGATGAAACAAAGTGAGGACCACTTTGGGTATATACTAATACCTATTATATTCAAAATAGAAAATTTATTATACCAATTAGTTACCCAATCTTATTTTGAGGTTGAAAGAAAAAAATCAACAAGTTACATACTTCAAGGGAACAAGATGCAACCATGGGTATTTATCCTTCCTTTACATCCTCTCGCATCTACAAATAAAATCCCCATAAATATGATTTTATTACACCACGAATCCATGGAAACACCCTCCAAATACCTAATAGAAACTGCTAGGAAATAAAATAAAGGTGATAAGGGAGGGAAAAAGTAGTGAGAATATGAATCAAAAGAAGAATTAATCCCTCCAGATCACTCAAGGTTGATGGTGGAAAAGAGGAAGAGAAGTGGTGGAGAGGACCTCCTCTATCTCTCTATCTTCCAAGAGTCAAATACTTCCTTGTTGGGTTATAATAGAAAATGGTAAAATTCTGATTTTACCCATATTTCAAAACAAAAAAAAACCATAGTCCCACCAGGTTCCCTCTATAAACCTAATAGATACTTAGTGGAAACCCTATGACTTTCTACCATTTATCACACTCCCCAACAGGTAACATATGCACTACCACTGAGTACCTAATAGTAACTTCCATAATTTTAAAATCTATAAGGACACACTGAGTATCTGATACACTACCTTTGGGTTCTTAGTATTATAAATTTTTCTTATAAAATATACAACCCATTATATTCATTTTATAAACCTCAAAAAATTATCCCAAAAAATCTAAATAATAAAAAAACATCCTCTATTAAATTATAAATAACTAAAACTTCCATATAACTATCAGGTTTTAATAAATACTGCAACCCGAGTTCAATACGAGTCTATCTCTTCTATGTTTACACTGATAAATGATGGAACATATCATTACAAAATCTTCATTGTACTATTTTTTATACTCTATAAGTGTTCTCATAAATCTCCATTAGGCCACACTATCTCATCTATAAGTGCTCTCTTGGATGTATTCTTTTCTTAATTCCATCTAGATTCATTCTTTCATGAGATTCGTATAAATCTTGAAATGATTCATTGGTTTTCCTCTCTCTCTCTCTCTCTATAAGAGAATTATCTTTTACCTATAGGTTTGAAATCTTGATCAGCTTTATTCATTAACTTCAAGGGAGTTTCTCATTAAAAAAAATATTCACTGATTTATTTCCCTAGGATGACTTAATTTTATTCTATTTCTACATATGTTGTTCTGGACTTCTCCTCTCATCAGTATAATTGTTTTTTGGGGATGGTAGATACCAAAAAACATCATAGTAGTTTATAGATTTATTTTAAAAATCAAATAAATTAAAAACATCAAATTTATTTTTGAAATATATATTTTACTTTATATGTGACGCCTATATAAAAATTTTTCTTATGATTTTAGCACTAATACCCCATGATTTAGGGATTATATTTGTTAAAAATAATGACATGTTATGATGAATTTTAATATCCATATTTCTAAAATTCCAACAACAGTGACATCTTCTAATTAATCTCTTATGCTTCAAAAATATGTAATCTATCCAAATTGAATCCCTTGATATTTTAAGGCTAGAACCCAAACTTTTTGGGCTTCATTTTATGGGAAACTTTTCTACGAAATTATAAAATCCACCCTTGGGGATATGTTGGTTCATCATTTTTTCTCTTCCACGTTTTTATTGTTTTTTTTTTTGTTCAATTTCTATAAAAAAAGATTCAGTGGTAATTTATTTAATTGAACACCAGGTTACCTTTTTGTATGAGATTGATGTGGATGCTTCTGTAGATGATATCAAGCTCTTTGAGACACTATTTTGAGTCATTATATAATAAATACTCACTTCTAATATCCTAACACTACAAGTAGTGACTTAGGTTTTTACCTAGAAGACTTTCGAATATTTATAGGAATATTTATGAACTTAGGAACTATGTCGGCATGAGATTCTGGGGACCAAAGATCCCCTAAATGGTGATATCAAAAATGATAAATATATTTCATCACACGCACATGGTTTCTTTGAAAAATGGAATAACTCTCTATCAGAGCCATGGATCAGAATTCTGAGACCATGGTTGAGTTTAGAATTTGGCATTTGGCCTAGGAATGGCATAAAATTTGTCAGTGTTGGGTGATGGGTTGTAGGTGAGTTTGTGATGAGGTGTTTAAAGGGATTTAATTTATTTAATAATATGAAATCAATTTTACCCCCCCCCCCCACCCCACACCACCCCTTCTGTGCACACATGTTAAAGGATAGGTGAACCCCCCCCCCACACACACACACACACACACACTTTTGAGTGAGATAATAACCATGGAGAAACTAAATAGAAGCGGTGTCATTGATCTCCCGTATTAATGGAGATTGCTCCCAGATCAGGGATTAGTGGCTCAGGAGCTTCTATTTTCACCTGAATCCTTTTAATTTTTCCCTTGAGGTAAGTATATTTGGGTTTTAAGTCACGATATCCATTAAATTAATTTTTTCATCTTTCTATAGCCCTATTATGACTAGAATAGATCCCTTGATGGTTGATCTGTGGGTTTCGTGTAAAATTGGGGTGATTTGGACAGATCTTTGAAAAATTACCATCATAATTCTCAATCACAATGCATTTATCATAGTTTAACACACCATGGGTTTTTCTCATTTAGGGAATATGGATTTTGGGTATTTGATGTCGTGTATAGGGTTACATGCAGTGTAGTGACCCCATGCCATTTGGACAGGGGATGTGGCCTAGAAGTCGTGTCAATAGGATATGGATGAGTAGAAAAACATGGAAAAAGTAATCGGACATAGGGTAATGAAAATGGGAACAAGAATGATACTTGGCTAACGGGGTTAGTTTTCTGGGACCCACCATGTACCATTGGTACACATTGTGTGTGAGACACAATTGGCTGAGCTGTGTGAGGAAAGACATATCCATGGGACTGAGTGTGGCAGGACATGCCATGTATAGCCTATACATATTGTGTACACCTACATGGCCATCCAAACCATGAAAACATAGGAAATATCTAGGTGTTCAAGTTGGGTCACATGTTATGTGGACCCCTTACATGCCATGTAGTTTTTCTTGGGTTCTTTTTGGAGGATATTCTACCTTTTGCATATCTTTATTCAGGTCTTGGATTTAGTCTTGTGAGTAGCCTATCCTAACCATTTTTCTATATAGAATATGATGTCTAGATTTTTAGTGGATTTAGAGCTATTATGTGGCATGAATTGAGCACGATGTTGGAGAAGTTGTGTTTGGATTTTGATAGTGATCATGGTGGATCATTAGGTTGACGTTGGGGTTGGTACCCTTCCCTATCATATTAGGATATGTCTCCCCTTGACTCTTTAGGCCAGTAGATAGGTGATGGCCTATATTAATAGGGTTTTGGTCCTCTGCCTATGGTTGTGTTCCAACATGAGGAATCACTTCTGCGGTACTAATTTCAGAGACTCTTGACCAACTTAGGAGATCGGTATAGTTTTTAAAGAGATGTTGGGACTGCTACTCCCATGTAATGTCAGGTATTCAGTCTCCTTACCTATCAAATTGGTAGAGATAGAACTCCACCATAGTGTTCATGGTTCCTCTAGACATGGATTAGTTCTCTCGGGGCTAGTACTCCCCTACTAGACTAGGGTGCTAATTCCCCGTTTTGTTCGTATAGTTGGGGACAGAGTTCCCCTACAATGTCAGGGTGAGGGACCTCCATACTCATTGTATAGATATATTTGATTCTACTTTATTGGACTAGGGTGCAGGTCCTCTATTTTTGGTTTCAGTACTCCCCTGTCATACTAGGGTGTGATTCCTCCATTTGAGATTTTTATATAGTGTGGAAACTCCCATGTCATACTAAGGTACAGTTCATATATCCTTATATTAGGTACTCCTTTGATTTACCAGGGTTTTTGGTTCTCCATATGTTATGTTCAGGCAGATTTGGTACTCTCCTATGTTATCAGGGTGTTGATCCTCTAGCATCTGGCCAGTACTCCCTTGTTAAGATAGGGTGAGGGTACCACAAGGAGGATATACTGATAGAGATAGAGTTATACTCCCTTATCATTCTAGGGTGTGGTTACTCTATCTAGAGAGTTGTACTACTCTATCATACCAGGGTGCATGCCCTCATCTACAGAGTGGTACTCCCCCACCCTCAAGTAGTGGCATGGAGTGGTTCCTCCATAAGAGTCAGAGCACCATTAGTTATTGAGTATAGTTGTGGGGAGTGGTCCCGTACAATTTTTTTGTGTGATACCTGGTTAGAATATAGTTCTCCCTTACAGGAGTGAGGTGAATTCCACTTATAATGGGTTCAACATATGTTTTTTTAGATGGTTAGGATATAGTACTCCCTCAGCTGTGGGGAAACAGCCGGAAGCGGGTTCCCCCACTCTCTCTTTAGTGAGTATGCATGAGGTGTGTGGTTTAGAGTAGTCCTCCCTCAATTGTATGTATTGGTGAGGGAAAATATTCTCCACTTGGGATCTTATAACCTTGCACAGGGTGCAAGATAGTGTTGATAACACCTCTAGTGCTGGGCACTAGAGTTGGACCTAGAGCAGTTCCCAATAGATCATGTTCTCTTAAATTTACCATCAGGAATGGTAGAGATTTTCCCGATGGAGTGTATATATTAAATGAGTGATATCTAAAATGAAATAGCTCATGGAGTGTGTTATCCTATATGTGTGTTAATTTTAGATCCTCTAGAATAATCTTATAGTTATCTATGAGGTCAAAACCTCATGAGACTTGGAGTTTGAGATGAGTATATTTGGGTGGTTCTAAGAGTCTGTGTGGTGTTGTCACATGTTTTGATTGAAACCCCTTATAAAATGAATTGACTAGTCATGTATAGTTGTGGATGTTCGACATAGATTTTCTCTCTCATTTGGGTTCCATATGGCTAGTTCGAGCGGGTTTTTTCCTTTCATTTGTTCTCTTTTCTTTTGGGTTTTGGGGTGTCTACTGAGTACAGTTATACTCACCCCCACATGGAATTTTTTCACACATTCTATGTGTTGTGCACACCATAGGCCTTTAAATGGAATCCCAGAAGGACCCAAAGATGGTGGATCTTAGTGGACTAGACCGATCAAGTTGTTTATCAGAGCTTGGTTGAGGATATTTCTAGAAATTTTATTTTGATAATAATCCCTTCCATCCGAGTAGGTTGGACAATTTTATAGTTTTTAGTGGGTGTGTATTTTTTCCTTTTATTCTTTCAGTACTTGTAACGACCAAATGTTTTTAATGGAAATTCCCTTCTTATAAATATGCCATAAAATCACATAATAATGAACTAATAAGTTATAAGTGACCTTTAAACATAATTTTTTCACTTCTATGTTTAGAATTTTGAAAATATGACATACACGGTTGTGTTCAAGATGTTTTTTGGAGTCCAATAAGAAAAAATTAATTTTTTGTTGAATAGTAACCTACCCTAATGAATAGTAACATACCCTTATGAATAGTGATATTCCATAATTAATAGTAACCTCACCTATGATAGTATAAAAATAATATTCAAGTTGGAAGTACAATATACCTATGTTTTAGAATGAGTTAATTCATGTTTTAAATCTGGTTTTTGATAATAAAATACGATTTTAATTAAATATTAAAATAATCATATTTAGAAAATTATTTTTGAAAAATGGACTTCATTTTTGGATTCTACACGTTGAAAAATGGTTAGGGTAGATTTTTGATATTTTTCAGAAATACTTGATTTTTTTATGAATAGTAAGATATGGTAATTTACCGTATATATGCATTATAAGCTAAATAAACTATTCCTAGAATGATGGATGATTTCACCACCCATGTTTCGAATTCACATGACATATTTACTATTCTTGGTCATGTAATACTTAATATTCTTTGTATTGGGAAGAAATAATAAATTAATGATTATTATATTATGAAATCCCTCCTCTCCTCCACTATAAAAACCCCCCTTCACTCCCTCTTCTCTCTACTCCTCTCAAGCTCCAAGACTTCTCTAAATTCTTCCCAAATCTATCCCAAAGTTCCTCCCCCATGTTAAAAAGCTCTCATCCCCCTCAAAATTCCAAAACCTCTCCCCTTAAGAGGTTCTCAAAGGAGGAAGCCTCAAGAGGTAAATTCCTCTTCCCAAATTTCTTCTTTTATTTTAAGTTCTTTTCTTTTTTATTTTCTTTCCTCACCTACCTTCACCATAATAGTATGATAAATCTATTGAAATACATGTACTGGAATTTCTTCATGCTAGTGGTATATTTCATTATCTTCTCCCATTTCCCCACCCTGTTATTTGAAAGAAATGAAAGCACCATTTGAGATGTGCTAATTTAGCACATTCAAGGACAACGGTTTAAAAATTTCTATTATTATCTTTAATTATGTTAATGAAACCATTTGTGTTATGTTTGAACCAGATTATTATATATGTAATATATATTTTTTTTGGTTATATAATCTTTTGGTTCAAATGAAATTAAGTTATAAATCAAAACACATTCTTTGTAATCAAACCCACTGAATAACAAAAACGGTTATCACTAAGGTTATATATGTAATAATTCAACATAACTCTAAGTAACCTAATTAAAGTTAAAACAATTTAATATAATGTATATTAACTAAATAATATAACTTCAATTCTGGAAAACCACTTTCATCTATCATATAATCCAAACTTGAATATAAGTGAACCGATCTTTTAAAGCAAAGTAAACAAACGAGCCTGAACAATGAAATTGAACCTTGTAACTAATCAAAAAGTCTTTGAATGAACTATAAAGGGTTATAATAAATAAATTGAATATAAAATCGGTTCTTGACTTATTAATTAATAATTCTAATTTTTTTATTCAGATCATTAATAACAAGTAGATAACTCCAACGGATTTAAGGTAAGGGATCCTCCCCCTTTTTACTCTTAATCAAGATTGTTCTCTATGCTATGCCTTTTTGTGTAATACCAAGTGATGGGGTACGTTTATACACTTTCCCCATACTTCCCTAATGTTTTATAAGTGATGATAAACCCCTTATCTCTCTTATCAAGCCCTCTTGGTTACACCTGACACCATGCCAATAAACCATGATAGATTCTACCCGAACTTCCTTTATTCCTTTGGGTTGCTCTATCTTTCTTTTTACCAAAATGTTGTTGTCTTTTCTTTTATTTGGAATATCAACATTCTGTATATATTCTCCAAACTCATGTTCCAAGATCCATCCCTCATTCTCTTTCCGGTACATACATTCTTTTAAGTGAATCTCTCTTCGATACTTCCCAATAAGCACACTCGTTTTAAAGGAAATTCCCAATATTTTACCCAATTTCAAGTGCACTCTATCTTCTATTTTAAGACACCATTATCTTTGTAAATTCTGTATTTTTATTATGAAAACCTTCTTGGTTCAATTCTGGTTTTATATAAAGAATGTCTTCTTTACTATTTTAAAAGCTCTATAGTATTTTCCTTAAAACCGCACAAAAATGTTTTAATGGTAATGTTTCTAAAATACATTTCTCATATGTTTTCAATTATGTTTGACACCACATACCATGTTATATTCCTATTTTACTCAATTAACATCCATGTATTTTCTAATTCTTTCCTTACATGGACACTTTCATGATATGCCCATTGGTTATGATTTATTTCATGATTAAGGTACCCAATTCTTTCCATGGGTACCCTTATGTTTATGTATGGTTGATTATGTATGATTATTTATGTGGAAAGATTATTTATGTGGCATGAATATTCATGAATATGTTGAGATGGGTGTGCCCAGATAGCCCTCCAATGCATTGGGTAAGGTTAAGTCTCATGAGATGTGATGTGAAACAGGATTGGCGGTTAGCCTTGACCCGTACTAAAGATATGATTTAAGATTCTGCCACATTTATATAATTCCATGTTTATATGATCCCATGCTTATATTAAATGATTTCATAAGTTTCATGCTTTGGATATCATTATGTCATGCCTCTTAATTCATGTGCTTGAGGTGTATCCTTATGTTCATTCCCTTACTGGGAATTTTTAGCTCATCCCTTTGTTCATGTGTTTCCCTAGGGTACCCTATGCAGATGTAAGGGCTCAAAGGAAGTTAGGAGCTCATTATGGATATTAATTAAAGAAGTGTTTTTTTATCCCCATGTTTTATGTTATATGTACCTAGTCTTCCAAGACACTAGACTTAAGGATCCTTGGCTTGTACTCTGATGGTTATTTATACTTCAAATAATGAAATGTTTTATGTAAAAGGCTTGGGTCGCTATAGTTGGTATCAGAGGATGGTCTAGTTATTTTTGGAGATTAGGAATAGAGTACTTTAGTTAGAACCTTAAGGATGAGACTAAGTACAAGAAAATAGTCCTAAATTTTGTTGAGTATAGAGTAAGTGGTTTATCAAACAAATACATCCCTGTCAGGATACAAGCAGGTAGAGGCGGCTCTGGCACAGATGTATCTAGGGGTAAAACCCGAAAATGCCACTTTGAGCTAGACTCGAAAGGGAACTTGTGCACAACAATGGGCCTTGCTGCACTCTTGGTTATGACACTCCTGGGAGATATTCTTTGGTAGATTTATAAGCTTAGTACAAACCATTATTAAGGGACAAAAAGAAGCCAATAAGAATAAAAGTTAAGAAATAGATCGAGGATAACCTAGATATAAACCTAAGGACTCACAAGTTAGGATGTACTTCTTCATTATAAGTTTATCCTTTAATGTTCAAAGTTTCATTTTTATTCTCAATAGCTAAGTATTCAAGACCTCTAATTATACGTTCTTTTTCTTAGTTAATGGCGGGAAATAGAAGAACGCATTCCAACAACCAATGTGATAGGAAATGTGATGATTACCCTAATTAAATGCCTGATGTGATGAAAGCGGGTGCTCAGAACATCATGGAAGTACTTGCCTAGCTGGCTCGAGTTATGAATAATAACTTGAATCAGGTGGAATGTTCCCCTCCTCCAAGGAAAGAGCAAGTTTTCGTAGAATCCTTCATGTGGAAAAGTCCTCCCATGTTTAGCGGGTCTTCTGATCCCCTCCTCGCAGAACAATGGATTAACTCCATTGAAAATATTTTATCTATCCTAAAGTTCTTGGAATAAGAGAAAGTTGTACTGGAAGTCTATCGTTTTGATGGTTAAGTTGATCATTGGTGGAAACTGATCAAGAATATTAAGTCCCAAGAGGAAATTGATTCCATAGAATGGGAGGAATTCAAGAGGATGTTTTTCAAAAAATATTTTCCTCGAACCCTTCGTATCAAGATGGAAAGAGAGTTCCTTGGACTCAAGCAGAAGGAAGATGATTCCATAAGGTCATATGAAGCGCACTTTACAAGGCTTTCAAGGTATGCCTCTGGATTTGTCATGAACACTGAATGCAAGGTGGATCACTTCTTTAGCAACTAAAGTCGAGTCTACAAAAAGTGTTGGAAATTCGATACTTCAACGGCTATGAAGAGATTGTCCGTTGTGCACTCAAGGTTGAAATGGAGATTGGAGACTCTCATTGGTCTCATGGGCCTAGTGACAAGAAGAGTAAATTGGAGAAAAACATGGGTGTTTCATCAAACAAATCACATGATGGAAACGAAGCATCACTTTCCCCTTAGAAAGAATTGTGGGAAGAAGCATCTTGGTGACTGTCTCAAGGGAACTAGGAATTGCTTCAAATGAGAAAAGTTTGGTCATCTAGCCAAGAACTGCCAAAGGGATGTGAAAAATCCCTCTAATGTTGAAGAAGAACAGAAGGTTCAGATCAACACTCAGCCTGCAGTACAGTGTTTTAACTGCAAGGAGCTTGGGCATTATGCGAACAATTTTCCTAAGCCAAGGGTTGTCGGAGCCAATCACCAACAACCTCCAAGGAAACAAGGAATGGATTATGCTATCACTAATACTGAGGTGGAGCTTGAAAATGATGTGGTGACAGGTACACTTGTTATTCATTCAAGAATAGGGAATGTACTATTTGATTCTGGTTCTACACATTCTTTCATATCTTTGAAGTTTAGTAGAACTATTCAAACACCACCTAGAAATTTGGAGGAAAAGTTATCTGTGAGAACAGCGAATGGGGAAATTATTGCATCCATGGTTTATAAATCCTCCCCGGTTAATGTTTGTGGACTGAACCTCCCATCAAATCTTGTCATACTTCCTTTAGTGGAGTTTGATTCTATCTTGGGCATGGATTGGCTATCTTTGTACAAGGCCAACATTAATTGTCGGGAAAGGGAGATTACTATTCACATCCCGAAGCACCCTTCGATTCTTTACAAGTTCAAGGAGTAAGATGAGTCTCCTTTATAATCTTCATCTCAAGTTTGGATATTGATTCATTATGAGCATGTATACCTAGCTCAAAGGATTGAGACAATAGAGAGAATCATTCTTGAAGACATGCCCATCGTGAGGGATTACACTGATTTATTCCCCGAAGAGTTGTCTGGTCTTCCTCCTGACCGAGAGGTTGAGTTCTCAATTGAACATATCCCTAGTTCTCTACCAATCTCAAAGACACCTTATAGAAAGGCCACTGTAGAGATAGAAGAGCTGAAGAAGCAGTTACAGGAGAATATGGAGAAGGGTTTTATACGCCTGAGTGCTTTACCATGGGGTTCTCCAGCCTTCTTCATCAAGAAGAAGGATGGATCAATGCGCCTCTGCATTGATTATCATGAGCTCAATAAAATCACTATAAAGAACAATTATTCCCTTCCACAGATAGATAACCTGTTTGATCAGCTTCATGGGGCCAGTTATTTCTCTAAGGTGGACCTTCGGTCAGGATATCACCAACCAAAGGTGAAAAAGGAAGATATTCCCAGGACTCCCTTTCGAATGAGGTATGGACACTATGAGCTCACAGTGATGCCCTTCGGAATCACTAATTCTGCAGAAATTTTATTGGATTTAATGAATAGAGTCTTTAGAGATTACCTCGACAAATTTTTGGTGGTCTTTATTGATGATATTATGATATACTCCAAGAGAAAGGAGGAACATGAAGAGCATTTAGAAATTGTGTTAAAGACATTGCAAAGGGAGAATTTGTATTCAAAGTACAATAAATGTGAGTTCTAGATGGAGGAAGTATCATTCTTGAGGCATGTTATCACCAAGAAAGGGATATCTGTGGAACCTTCCAAGATGAAGGCAATTAAAGAGAGGTCGAGGCCAACTTCTGTAATGGAGATCCACATCTTTTTAGATCTAGCTGGGTATTATTGACGATTCATGAAAAAACATTTCACGATTGTCAAGCCCAATGACTAAGCTGACATGGAAGGGAGTAAAGTTAATCTGGACACAAGAATGTGAAGACTTTTTCAAGGAGTTGAAAAGGAGGCTTATCACTGCACCGGTACTCACACTCCCTTCAAGTGGAGAACTCTTTGTGGTGTATAGTAATGCTTCTAAGAAAGGCATAGGTTGTGTGATAATTCAAAATGATAAAGTGATATCCTATGCCTTAAGGCAGCTGAAAATCCATGAGCAAAACTATCCCACACATGATCTGGAGTTGGAGGCTGTGATCTTTGTGTTGAAAATCCGGTGGAATTATCTCTATGGGGAAAAATGTGAGATATATACTGACCTCAAGAGTCTAAAATATATATTCACATAGAAAGAGATTAATATGCACCAACGAAGATGGATAGATCTCATCAAGGATTATGACTACTCAATCCACTACCATCTCGGTAAGGCAAACAAGGTGGTGGATGCTCTAGGTAGAAAGGATCATGCATCTTTATCAATGATGAGAATTGAAAAGGATCCGATCTTCTTGATTTGAAAAGGATGGAAATGGGAATCATTAAGGGAGGAAAATCATCAATCCTTTATCAAATGATTTCTCAACCATACCTCTTGGAGAAAATAAAGGTTACTCAGAGAAAGGATGTGGAAATTTAGAAAAGGGTGGAAGCTGTTAAAAATGGGATATCCTTCGATTTAAAAATTGACAAGGAAGGAGTTGTAAGATTTGGGACATGATTATGTGTACCATATGATCCATAGATAAAGAAGGAGATATTGAATGATGCACATAGATCGACCTTCTCTATCCATCCTGGGAGTACCAAAATTTACCGTGATCTTCAAGAACACTTCTGGTGGGATAACATGAAGAAATAGATTGTGGAATATATATCAAGGTGCTTGGTATGTCAGCAAGTTAAAGCTGAGCGACAAAAGTCCAAAGGTATGATGCATCTGTTACCTATACCCATGTGTAAATAGGAAAATGTTACTATGGACTTTGTCATGGGTCTCCCAAAGACGTCGAAGGGAAATAATGTGATATGGGTTGTGGTTGACCGACTCACCAAGACATCCCATTTCATCACTATTCGGGAAGATCTCTCGCTTGAACAACATGCAAAGTTATATGTGAAGGAAGTAGTGAGACTGCATGGTGATCCACTCTCAATTCTCTCTAACCGCGATCCAAGGTTCACATCTAAATTCTGGAGGAGCCTTCAACATTCTTTGAGTACTGAATTAAATTTCAGCACAACCTATCACCCCCAAACTAATGGCTAGTCTAAAAGAACTATTCAGACGCTTGAAGATATGCTGAGAGCCTGCTCTCTAGAATTCAAAGTTGGATGGGATCAGCATCTCCCATTGGTTGAGTTCTCATACAACAATATCTTCCACTTGAGTATTCAGATGGATCCATATGAAGCTCTATATGAAAAGCGATGTAGAACTACAGCCTGTTGGGATAAAGTTTGAGAAAGAAAGCTACTTAGACCTGATATTGTTCAAGATATGACAGAGAAGATTCAAGTCATCTAGAAACACATCAAATCTGCTCAAAGTCGGAAAAAGAGCTATGTTGACAACCATCTAAGGGACTTGGAGTTCGACGTTGGAGATAAAGTCTTCCTTCGAATATCTCCATGGAAGAGAGGCATCTGATTCGGGAAGAAAGGGAATCTAAGCCCAAGGTATATTGGCCCCTTTGAGATCCTTGACCGCATAGGATCTGTGGCCTATCGGATTGCACTTCCACCAAATATGGCTCGAGTTCATGATGGTTTCCACGTATCTCTCTTGAGGATGTACATACCTGATCCCTCACATATACTAAGCTCAGAGGTGGTGCAACTGGAAGATGATCTCTCCTATGAAGAGTATCCAATAAAGATTCTGGATTGGAGAGATAAGGTTCTACGCAACAAGACAACCCATCATGTCAAAGTGTTGTGGAGGAACCAAAAGTTTGAGGAAGCAACATGGGAACTGGAGGAAGCAATGAAGGAAAAGTACCACCATCTGTTTTTGGCCTAGAATGTAAAATGAAATTTTGAGGGTGAGATTTCTTAAGGTGGAAGAATGTAACGACCCAATATTTTTAAAGGAAATTACCTTCTTATAAATATGCCATAAAATCACATAATAATTAACTACTAAGTGATAAGTGACCTTAAAACATAATTTTGTCACTTCTGTGTTTTGAATTTTGAAAATCTGACATACATGGTTGTGTTCAAGATGTTTTTTGGAGTCCGATAAGAAAAACATAATTTTTTAGTGAATAGTAACCAACCCTAATGAATAGTAACATACCCTTATGAATAGTGATATACACTAATGAATAGTAACATCACCTATGATAGTATAAAAATAATATTCAAGTTGGAAGTACAATATACCTATGTTTTAGAATGAGTATATTCATGTTTTAAATCTGGTTTTTGATAATAAAATATGATTTTTATTAAATATTAAAATAATCATATTTAGAAAATTATTTTAAAAAAATGGTCTTCATTTTTGGATTCTACATGTCGAAAAATGGTTCGGGTAAATATTTGAGATTTTTCAGAAATACTTGAATTTCTTATGAATAGTAAAATACGGTAATTTACCGTATATATACATTATAAGCTAAATAAACTATTCCTAGCATCATGGATGATGTCACCACCCATGGTTCGAATTCACATGACCCATTTACTATTCTTGTTTAAGGAATATTTACTATTCTTTTTCTTGGGAATAAATAATAAATTAATGATTATTATATTATGAAATCTCTCCTCTCCTCCACTATAAACCCCCCCCCCCCCTTCACTCCCTCTTCTCTCCACTCCTATCAAGATCCAAGCCTTCTCTAAATTCTTCCGAAATATCTCCCTAAGGTACTACTCCACGTCCAAAATCTCTCAGCCTCCTCAAAATACCAAAACCTCTCCCCTTAAGAGGTTCCCAAAGGAGGAAGCCTCAAGAGGTAAATGCATCTTCCCAGTTTTCTTCTTTTCTTTTAAGTTCTTTTCTTTTTTATTTTCTTTCCTCACCTTCCTTCACCATAATAGTATGATGAATCTAGTAACATAAATTTACTCTAATGTCTTCATGCTAGTGGTATATTTCATTATCTTCTCCCCTTTCCCCACCCTTTTATTTGAAACAAATGAAAGCACAGTTTGAGATGTGCTAATTTAGCACATTCAAGGACAACGGTTTATCAATTTCTCTTATTATCATTAATTCTGGTCATGAAAACATTAGTGCTATTTTTGAAACAGATTACTATATATGTAATATAACTTTTTTTTGGTTCTGTAATCTTTTGGTACAAATGAAATTAATTTATAAATCAAAACACATTCTTTGTAATCAAACCCACCGAATAACAAAAACGGTTATCACTAAGGTTATATATGTAATAATTCAACATCACTCTAAGTAACCTAATTAAAGTTAAAACCATGTAATCTCCTAGATATGAACTAAATAATATAACTTCAATTCTGGACAACCACTTTCATCTAGAATATAATCTGAACATGAATATAAGTGAATCGATCTTTTAAAGCCAAGTAAACAAATGTGCCAGAATAATGAAATTGAACCTTGTAACTAATCAAAAAGGGTTTGAATGAACTAAAAAGGGTTATAATAAATAGATTGAATAAAAAAATGTTCTGGACTTATTAATTAATAAGACTAATTTGTTTATTCCTGTCATTAATAACAAGTGGAGAACACCAACATATTTAAGGTAAGGGATCCTCCCCCTTTTTACTCTTAATCAAGATTGTTCTCTATGCTATTACTTTTTGTGTAATAAAAAGTGATGGGGTACATTTATACACTTTACCCATACTACCCTAATGTTTTATAAGTGATGATAAACCCTTTATCTCTCTCATCAAGCCCTCTTGGTTACACCCGATGTCATGCGAATAAACCATGATGGATTCTACCCGAACTTCCTTTATTCTGTTGGGTTGCTCTATCTTTCTTTTTACCAAAATGTTGTTGTCTTTTCTTTTATGTATAAAATCAACATTATGTTTATATGATTCAAAATCATGTTCCAAGATCAATCTCACATTCTCTTTCAGGGACATACATGCTTTTAAGTGAATCTCTCTTCGATACTTCCCAATAAGCACTCTCGTTTTAAAGGAACTTCCCAAAATTTTACCCAATTTCAAGTGAACTATATGTTCTGTTTTAAGACACCATTATCTTTGTAAATTATGTGTTTTTATTATGAAAACCTTCTTGGTTAAATTCTGTTTTTATATAAAATAATTTCTTCTTTACTATTTTAAAAACACTATAGTATTTTTCTTAAAACCGCACAAAAATGATTTAATGCTAATGTTTCTAAAATACATTTCTCATATGTTGTAACATATGTTTGACACAACTTACCATGTTATATTCCTATTTTTCCCAATGATCTTCCATGTATTTTCTAATTCTTTCCTTGCATGGACACTTTCATGATAGGCCCATAGGCTATGATTTATTTCATGATTGTGGTACCCAATTCTTTCCATGGGTACCCCTATGTTTATGTATGGTTGATTATGTATGATTATTTATGTGGAAAGATTATTTGTCTGGCATTAATATTCATGAATATTTTGAGATGGGTGCACCCAAATAGCACTCCAATGCATTGGGTAAGGTTAAGTCTCATGAGATTCGATGTGAAACGGGATTGGCGGTTAGCCTTGACCCGTACTAAAATGGGAAACGGGATTGGAGGTTAGCCTTGAACCGTACTAAAGTTATGATTTAAGATTATAACACATTTATATGATTCCATGTTTATATGATCCCATGCTTATATTAAATGATTTCATAAGTTTCATTCTTTTGATATCATTATGTCATGACTCTTAATTTATGTTCTTGAGTTTTATCCTTATGTTCATTCCCTTACTGGGCATTTTTAGCTCATCCCTTTGTTCATGTGTTTCCCTAGGGTACCCTATGCAGATGTTAGGGCTCAAAGGACGTTAGGATCTCATTATGGAGATTAAATAAAGAAGTGTTTTTTAGCCCCATGTTTTATGTTATATGTACCTAGTCTTCCAAGACACAAGACTTAACGATCTTTGGATTGTACTATGATGGTTATTTATGCTTGAATGAAATGTTTTATATAAAAGGCTTGAGTCGCTATAGTACTTCTTTTGTACTATGTTTTATGATATATGTATGTATTAATTTTATTTTCTAGCTTTTTATATCTTTTTACTATTGCATGTAGGTATTTGTGGGTATGTTCATATAGGCACCTTAAGAAAAGGCCTCCCATTTTCTAGATATACATAATCAGTTCTAGATACCAGCCCCTATAATATTGTTGGTGGTATTGGGTAGGTCATGGATTGAACCCCATTGGTTCAGGTCGTGATAGAGTGGTATCAGAGCGGGTTCACTTTTAGACCATAGTGTAATGATATTGGTTTGGGTTCCATATCAATAGTGTTAAAGAGTTTTGTGTTCATATTTCTGTACAAGGATTCCAATGTTGGTGTAGAGGAAGATGTATCCATTCACCAAGACTCCGATAACCTACTTTTCAACTTGATACATTAGAGAACTGGTATTAGGTAAATGTTGTTAAGTGCATCATATTGGAATGGGATATGGTTTTTTCTATCCTTCTGGAGTTATCACCACAGATATACTCTTTGACCAAGGAACGTATTGATTTATATTTTAGGATGCCTCCAAAAATATAGAATGATATGGTTCTATAGTGTGACTATGTCAATGATGTGCCTAGTGATAGGGCTTCTGTGAAGGGCCCTAGTATCGAGGATGTATCTCCATGTGGTCCACCGATTTAGCCACCAGTCATCGTGAAAAAGGTTGTACTAGTAGTGTAGGTCTACGATTCATACAGGATGAGTGTGATGCATGTGTTCCAAATGTATTTTCCTATAGGTATCCATGTAATCCAGACCCTCAATAAGTCGATGAATGGATCGAGGAAGTCACATGTGTTTTCCTCCTTGTGAGGACACCTCCTGATTAGATGGTTGTCCTAGAGGTAAGTCTTTTGTAGGTCTTGGCCCGGCGATGGTGGATTTGGGTGATGTAGACCCATGATGAGGTGATGTTAACTTGGGTGGAGTTTAACCAGCTCTTCAGGGAATAATTTTATCAACCCATGTTGAGATCAGTGCTTATCCAGGAGCTTCTACTTCTTTGGTTGGGTATAATCACCATAGAATAGTACTCATAAAGGTTCACAGACCTATCGTGATACTCTCTATATATGGTTCTATATCCATGTTTCCAAGCATAGACCATTGATAAGGGGATCCACAGATATTTACAAGAAGGTTTGTTCTCCTAGTTCTTTCCCTCTTGTTTGAGGGTATTGGATCGAGCTATGGTATGAGATATCTTCTTGGTGAAGGGATTAGCAGATGCGAAAAAAAGTGTTGGTCATGAGGACAATATGTTTGTAAAAGATGGAAGATGACAGATGACTGGATCATGGCTTAGGAGGCATACCCATGGCCAGAATCAAGAATGTGGGTCTATAGTTCATGAGCTTCATTGGGGATCTAGTCAGCCATATGAGTGGTGGTGTTATTCTTGCAACAGCCAGGGATATCTTCCTAGATATTTTCTGACCCATTGTGCTGCTAAGAGGGAGTTAGTCTATGGGATACCCTGGAAGAGGTAGTTTTTGGAGTAGTTATTTCCACATGATATAGAATGTGGTAGAGTATTTTAGGAGAAATGGGAGGTGGAATATTCTTTGAGTTTCCACTGCCACCCCTAGATGGTTCATTCCAAGATCAGGGGGCTGAAGGAAAGGGGTGACGAAAACTATAAGACATAGAGGCCTTTAACACATAGGATCTGAGGATGAATAAAGGTACGCTCTATTTCATTTATACTTTCTTCATTATTATTGATAGACACTTTTCTGAGGTACTATTCCTTTCAAGTTATTATTTGGGTTTTTCCAAGGGATATGCGGGGTATTGGTAGAACATTGTGTGGGTGTTGTTTGACGTAGCTTCAGGCTCATGAGGATGAGGGAAAATTACCCCACTAATATGCATTCATGTAACACAATTAAAACCATTATAGATAATTAGTTCTTCCCAAATAAGATAGTGTTGAGGTGTAGTGGATGAGTTCCTTCAAAATGTGTGTTTGGGGTGTGGTTGTGTGTCAGAGTGTTGAGTAGGCCCTACCATTTCTAGTTGAGCCTTTATAGCTCTAACTATATGCTTGGTAGTCTTAGATGAGGGAGATCCTTTCATATAATCATCATTTAGTATCATAGTCAAAAAATATGATGTTTTTGCAGTATGAATTGGTTACCTACCATCTATGCTCAGTAGGTATTCCACTAGTGGCAGTGGTATTTCGAGGTTCCCTGATGAAGGGCCCAGTAAGACCCAATGTTTATTCTTGGGAAATCATTTTTTTTAGTGCCCTCATGTTCTCAGAATTAAATTTTTACAAAAGAATCTTGATGATTTCATGGTTAATTTCATCCAGATGTGGATGATAAGTAATATGTTATATCAATATCTACATCAGGTTAGAGAGGTGGTGTACCGCTAGACCCAATGACTACATATGGACCATAGTGCTTGGTTTTTTCCACCTATCTTAGCTGAAGAGACATGTTCCACTTTATTTCATTATGTCAACCTATTTTGAGCTATATATAGGTGTGTTTTGACCTTCTTGGATCCTCTGAGTGTGTGTTTATAAGCATCATGAGAAACTATGTTAATCTCGCTAACGTGTGAGTTCTAGTTGAGAACATAGTTTCTTCCCATTGTACCTAGGATTTAACTTTTTCAGCATAAAATCGTTAATGTTTTGAAAATATAGTGACTTTTTTTGACCTGTTAAACTTTTTAATATTTCTAGGAGTATTTCCAAATCGATGCGTAGAGTTGACATGGGATTCTAGGGCATAGAGAGCCTCATAATGGTGATATTAAAAAATTTATATATAATTTATCACACACACATTATTTATTTTGAAACATGGAATAACTATAGATAATAATATCATATTGGAATTTTGATATTATGGTTGAGTTCAGAATATGGATTTTGGACAAAGTGTGACCTAAAATTTTTCATCATTGTGTGACAGGTCAGATGCAAGTTGTTATTAATGTATTTAAAAGAGGTTAAATAATTTAATAAAATTAAATCAATTATACCCCATCTCCCACCCCTCTGGTGTGCACATGACATAGGAGAGGCAACCCCCCCCAAGGGACAGATGAACCGCGGTATATCAAAATAAAAGATGTGCCACCGATCTACAATGTTGATGGTGATTTCTCCCAGATCACGGTGAAGTGGCTTCGAAGTGTTGATATATACCCTAAGAATCTGTATTTCACCATCGAGGAAGAAATATATGATTTTTAATTACCTATCCCCATTAAATGAATTGTTTTGAGATTTATAGATCCCTATTACAACTACTATAGATCCATTAATGGTCAATCTGTAGATTTTAGGGAAAATTGGGGCGATTCGGGAAGCTCACAGAAAAATCCACATCGTAATTCCTGATCACATCGTGTATATTATAGGGTCATGCATTGTGTTTTGTTCCCATATTATTAATATGTCTTTTGGGGACTACACTCCATGTACTGGGGTAACATGCTATGTAGTGACCCCATGTCATGTGGCCAAGGGACATATCCAAGAATCTGTTTCAAAGGGACATGGTTGTGTAGAACTACATGGCCAACATACATGGACATGGGGTTCCAAACATGGTGATATTAAAGAGACACAACCAAGGGGTCTGACTATCTAATACATGTTGTGTACCAAGGTTACACACCGTGTGTGAGAAACAACTGTCCAAGTCGTGTGAGGAAGGACATGGCTGGGGAGGTTGAGGTAGAACATGTTGTGTATAGCCTATACACTCCATTTATGCTTACATAAAAATCCAATCCTTAAAAACAGAGGACGTGGTCTAGTGTTCAGGTGGGGTCACACGCCGTGTGGACTCCCTTACAAATCGTTTAGTCTTTTATTGGGATATTTTTGGAGAATCTTCCACCTTTCTTATCTCCTCCTTCGAAGATTGGATTCTGGCTTATGAGTATCCTATATTGAGTAGTTTTCCACATAAAACATGATGGCATCCGCTGTGATGGATTTTGAGTTATGATGTAGTGTGGATCAATCAAAATGTTGCAAAATTAGTGTTAGGATTTGGGTAGTGATCAGGGTGGATCACTGGGTTGGAATCTTGGTTGATACCCTTCCCCATCATCTTAGGATGCGGGTCCCCTAGACTCTTTAGGATAGTAGAGAGGTGATCCCCTATCATAACAGGACATGGGTGTTCTATATGTGGTTGTGTTGTGATATAATTCTTGACGTGTGTGGTTCTCCTTTGAGAAATTCTTGATCAATGTGGGAGATATGTGTGGTTTTTAGAGAGAGACGTTGGGATTGGTACTCCCATATCATGTTGGGGCTTGGGTCTCCCTTACATCTCGAATTGGTAAAGATGGAACTCCCCCAGAATGGGTGAAGATCCTCTACCTGTGGAGTAGTTCTCTCGAGGATGGTACTCCCCTACTAGACCTGGGCGCGGGTTCCTCATGTTGTTCATATAGTTAAATATAGATGTCGTCTTCCAGTTAGGGTGTGGGTATTCCATAATCGTTGTACAAATAGAGTTTGTACTTACCTATCAGACCAGGGTGTGTTTCCTCTACCTGTGGGGTCAGTACTCCCCTATCATACCAGGGTGTAGGTCCTCCATATATGTTGTGTAGATAGAGTGGGTACTCCCCTATCATACCAGGGTGTGGGTCCTCTATCCTTGAAGTATACAATCCCCTAACGTACTAGGGTGTAGGTCCTCTATATGCAACGTTCTAGCATATTCTATAGTCCCCTATCGTATCAAGGTGTGGGTCCTCTAGTTCGGGGTTGGTACTCACCATTCAAGGCAGGGTGTGGGTCCCCCATGGAATAAATACTAATAGAGATGGAGTTATACTCTCCTATCATGCCAATTTGTTTCATCTATCAATTGAGTGTTTATATCCTATCATACGAGGGTGTGGGTCCTCATATATGGAGTGGTACTCCTCGTCGTTGAGTAGTGGTGAAGAGTAGGTCCTCTACAGTAGTCAGATCTCCCTCAGCTATTGAGTGCAGTTATGAAGAGTGGGATCCTCCACATTTTATGTGCGATACCTTGTTAAGAATAAGTAATCCCACAAATGAGTGAGTTGCAGGACACTTCTTATAGGTATAATAGATGTTAGTGGGATGGTTAGAATATAGTACTCTGTCAACTACAGGGAAATCGAATAGTGTGGGTTCCTCTACTCTCTCTTTAGAGAGGATATATGAGGTGCATGGTTTTAATAAGTGCTCCTCCAACTATATGTATGTAAAGACCCGTATCTTGACGTACATAGACTTTACATTACTTTTGCGGAATACTTAGTACATAACAAAAACACACACACACAAGGATCGTAATAGTTTAGTGTCTTTGGAAACTCGGAACGTAATCTTCTAATCGTGGTGAAAGATCTTCAATATCTCCCATAAAGATCTTCCCCTTTTTTTTACCTAAAACCTTTCTTTATATCCTGGGGAAAAGAAAACATAAAAGGGTGAGCTCAAATGCTCAGTAAGGGTATACAAAAGAAATAAAAATCATATCATATCTTTTTGAAAATCATAACCTGCAAAAGAGATCATAATATCTTAACATGGAACAAATCATAGAAGTGAAAATGAGATCACCATAATCATAACATGAAACTTGAAACTTTGTGGCATGCACACATAATCATGGAAAATCATTTCTTGTTAGTCATGACTCATTGCCAAGACTATCTTAGTGGACAAAGTCCCTTTCTGAACCGAGTTCACTCCTCGTTTCAGTCCTGTATCACTGAACCAAAATAACCTTCCGTTCCAGCCATGTCTATCTCATGAGATATAAAATCTTTACCCAATGCATTGGAGGGAGATATAGGTCTCACCCATCTCATAATGATACCATTCTTATGTGTGCCACAAAATCATAAATCATACATCATTTCATAACCCATTTAATAAAAATGGGATTCTTAAACAACATGACATCATAAAACCATTCATATAAGATAAAGGAATTCATAAACATAATTCCATCACAGCATAGTCAAATCAATGTAAAAATATGGATAGAAACAGAACCCTTTATTATCTTAGATGGAAAATAATTTTGATAAAACACTTGAAATGAATTCTTGAGGAAAATATCCTTTCTTCTTCAAAATCAATTTCTTTTCACAAAACATCATGAAATTTTAAAAGAAATAGATTTTATTAAAAATAGTCATGAAATCTCTTGTAGGAAGATTCATGAAAATAAGGCTTTATAAAACCGTAAAAATTCGTTCGTGCCGTTTAAGTTTAAAAAACATTCTTCGTACTTTTGTCGGAAAAGTCAAAAAGTACCTCGTACGAAAAACGACAAAAGATTCCTTTCATATATTTTACTAAAAACTCACCGAAGGGTAAAATTGGATTTAAACAATTGTAGGTTGATGTAAATAACATTACATATTGAGGAAACATGGATGTGGATGATAAAATATACCCCAGTAAATTTCAAAGTACAAACAATCTCGGATAAAAATGAGATTGCGATATTTCCCTTACCTTAGGTCCGACTTGCTTTGTAAGTGTCTGAACCTCCTGTATAATGATTTAAATCATGTTATTGAATTATTACAGAATCATATTCATTGTTATGATATCATATATGGTTCACTTATGACATTATATTACCCGTTCTTTTGTAAATTCCATGTTAAAGAAGCGTTTTGGGTAAAATCGTTTCATTTATCGTAGGTGTTTTGATTTGTTGTTCTTGACATTATTATTACTTATATCATGATTTACTTACTTCCAGAATATAAAATATGATTCATATATCATATATATTCAGTATATATATATATATATAATAGATAGATAAATGAAATGAAAAACACCGTTCATGGAGACGGTAGTCCGTACGTACGCATGAACGCTATTTTCCTTTCCTTATTGTCTTGAATGGAAGTAAGTAGATGACATACATATATATATATATAAATAAATCCAGTAGCTTTATAATTTCATATATTTCATTATTATTTCTTATATATACTTTATAATCATTCTTAAATGGTTAACATGGAGAATGAATCTCATCACGTCGTGGAGACGGTGGTCCGTACGTACGCACGAGCGATGATATCATTTCTATAAATATTGAATTGAATTGGAGTGGATTATACAATATATCAGAATCAATATGATGTTGTAATAACTATGTATAGTTATTCTTTACACCATTATACCCATCCATGTAAGGTGGTGGTGGAAAATAGATTACACCACGGCGTGGAGACGGTATTCCGTACGTACGCACGCGCGGTGATTTCTTTTTCCGTAGGATGGATAGATGGTGAAATAAGGATGTTTCATACTTATAATAACATATCAGTATATGAGTGATACTGATGTTATTACTTCATAATGAAACAACCTAATAAGAAGAAGTGGAAGAAGAAATAAAGATGAAAGAATTGGTAACGGTAATTACCTCTTCTTTGAAGCGCCTCTTTGAGACCTCCTCTTAGGGCACTAAAATTGGTCTTTGAGGAAGACCAGAACCTCTAAGATGTTTCTAGGGAAGTGGAGAAGGGAAAATGGCAGGGTTTGGCCGAGATTGAGTGCTCAAATTGGTGTGAGGAGGAGGGGGAGGAGTTGTCCTTTTATAGGGGAGGAGAGGGGCACCTTAGGAATTCTTAAAAATATTAATTTATAATAAATCTAACCCCACTTAAAAACCTCCAAAAATGACTCATATTAGAAGCTTAGATGAGATAGGGTTGTAATCTCATCAACCAATCAAATTTAGACATGTTTGGATCTTATTTTAAACCTTATCAATTATATTTAACTCTAAGTTAAATAATTTAACTTTTACCGTGTCTTTTTGTTTTCTTTCACTATATGGTCAATACACTTACTATAACATGCCAAACGAACCCCAAATTGTTTATTATTAATATATATATCCTTATCTAAGTCATTTGGCCGAATCTTAGATTTTTAGGAATAAAATAACAATTAATAATATAATATTTGATTTAAAAACTATTTTGTGTCAATTTTGACACTATTTGATATATGATTTTTGTGAAAGTCATAACAGAATTAAATGTTCAAACCAAGTTGATTAAATCAACATTAATATATCATAGTAACCTAGAAAATTAGTGTAATTCATAAAAATTCTCAAATTACATTTATTTTGGTGTTTATAACATCAATTATGTCAATATTTCATAAATAAGATAATTACTGTATCATCTTTGTGTCATAAATTAATTAAATTATTTGATGTCTAAAAATTACAAATAAAATACCATTATGTAGGAAATCTGTTTAGCTTTCTAATGAATATTTATAGTCGAATTTATCTTATGTATAACCCCATATTAAAAATGATTTACTTATTAAACTTTGATTTTAACTATTTTAACCCTTCTTTAAATAAATTAATAATAAATGTCCTAATCTAATCCAAGTGGGCCTAAATGGTCATATTTTATTCCTAAGTTTGTTTTTGGTCGAATTACACTTGTCCAATAGAATTAGGACATGTGTTAGGGTAATATTGATATCATATTTACCCTTAGTTACCCTATTTACTATTAACCGCGGTAAAAATAGTAAAAAGTTACTATTCACCAAAAAATTATTTTTATCTCATTGAACCACATTTTACTTACTGATATCAACCGTGTCTGTCGGATTTTTGAAATTCCATTCACAGAAGCGGTAAAATTAAGTTTTATGAAAAATTCAGTTTTTTTTTAACTACCACTTAGTAGTTTCACTATTCATCAAAAAAATGAAGGTTTTCAGAAAAATGCCAAAATTTCATCCTAAGCTATATTTCATATTCCGAATTCAAAAATGAAGTCTATTTTACCAAATTCATAACATAGAAGTTGAATTAATTAATTTTATAATTAAATCCCGCTGTTAAGACAAATAGCGTGTTTTTAAGAAACAATTTCTATCAAAAGATTGATACTTGATTATGTCTGGTTTAAATGTGAAATTACAACCAATGACCAGCATTGAATTAAATTGTAAAAATATATTCTAAATATACTTTAAAACCACTCAAATTAATGATTTATCACTATTAATTATTTCGATTAAAAAAGTTGTTTTTTAATTATAATTAATAATTTTCACTATTCATCAGAATATGAAAGTTATCCGAAAAGTACCAAAATTTCACCTTAGGCTAAATTCGATACTCCGAATCCAAAAATGAAGTTCATTTTGAAATATAAGATTTACAGAATTTTAAAAAGTGGTTATTACTATTCATAACGGCTAGTTTTAATAATATTTTAATAGCATATCGTTGTTTAGTGAAACTCGTTATTGCGTACTACACACGTTATCGAGGAAGGTCGCGATTGCGTGTATACAAGGCAAGTCAAGGATGCTTGTTGTGCAAGCTCCTTTTGGTGTAGCGTACAATACAAGACATTAATAAAATTAAAAAGAATATTTTTTTATAAAATCTTGGGCTGTTACATTCTACCCCCCTTAAAATGAATTTCGCCCTCGAAATTCGTCGGGGTTATAAATGGTTTACTATTCGAAAGTTTCTTTAATAGAAACCCACATCGTAAAAAGGAATATCAAAACCAATCTTTAAAAACAAAAGTATGAAACGTAACGGTTACCCAAATAAACTAATCATTGGGTTTCCACATATGTGAAAATATGGATATGGAAGAGAAATCTAACCATCATGTTCTGATGGAGAGTGGTAGAGAACATGGCTATGGAAAAGCCAGTAATCACAAATCCGTAGATTTGTGATGATATAAGGTACCATCTGATTCATCAGGTATAAGATCACTAGGACAACATTTTTGGTTTTCAAGATCATTTCCCTAAAGTTGAAAATTTGAATTAGAATAAATACTTACTTTATTTTGGTACAATCTCACTGTTGTTCGTGCCTTGAACAATTTCCACTTTATCTCTTAAATAAATGAAGTTGAATTTGTTATTTATGAAGTGTTAGCAGATCATGTGATAGAATGACGGGTCATTCCATCTGTCTCAAACAAAAGGTTAGCAAAAATTATATGCATAAGTCGATCTATAGTGAGATTAATCATATATGGTTCCTAAAATGGACTTATACTTCACATATCATACTGCTTAATATAATAAAACTAGTTTCTACTAAACAGGGACTTCCTGTAGGCCAGTGGTAGGCGATAAAGGCCAGTCACACTTCGGTTGTGGGTTCGATTCCCATATCCTTGTCCGAAGCGATGGGCTCTCGCCCGTCCTGCAGGTTGTCCTTTTTCTAAAACTACATTACTATAACATCCCATCAATAATATCGAAAAAAAACTTCTATCCTTAAACAATACCCACTTATGTCCAACATAATCCATTTCAATCTTTAGGCTTATCCATAATACTGCAGTCCACTCTTATAACATAGTGAAAACGATTACGAGAGATTTAATACCATCGTTGATCCCCATATATCATATGATATGTTTTGTTGGTCATATTCCAAACATTCAAAGACCTTAATCATGTATTCTTTTGAATACCCATTGAACCTTAGTGAAAACATGAATGCAGTTAAAAGTTAACACTTTCCACATACCAAAATCCTCAAAATTCTATATTCTCAAACCATGATATCACTTAATCCTTATATCAATCATGAGCTCATGAATACTGTCAAACATTTCATTTTCCCCTTATCCCTTCATTATGCGCATATCATCTTCATTCCAAAAATATCTGAATAACCTTTCATGGATACTGGTAACATTAATCAGACAACAATGTTACAATCCTTACATGTCTCTTTATTCCATAGTACCATGAGATTACTTATACAACATTACACATGATAAACATGTAATCATTCCACTACATTCTTAAACCATTGACCGAGCTTCAACAATTCTTTCATCTCACATACCATTGGTAGTCTCTTCATCATCATCCACATAAATACTTCCCATATGACCATACTGATTCTCTTCATGAGTCTTTCCCTTAGGGCATTTGTTTGCATAATGCCCATACATTCCACATTTAAAACACTTAACCATTTTTGATGTCGTAGCAATACCATTATCCTCATCCCTGGTATTAACTAAACCTTTTCCTTTGCACTTACTGGCTTTGTGTCCTTCTTTTCCACACCCAAAGCATCTTCAAGTTCCTTTGAAACATTCTCCTTGATGCCTCTTCCCACATGATTTACATAGGGGAAATTGAACTTTCTTTCCTCTATGATCATCATGAAACTCCATCTTTCTCTTATTAGCCGAGTCAGGAAACTTACCAAATTTTACTTTATTGATCATATTATGAGATTGATGATTCGGCATAATAATGATGTTTGGACTTCCAAATCCCATTTCATTTGGTTGCTCATAAAGAATATCATTCCATTGTCCATCATTTCCTCCATTATCGTGAATCACCTTGTTTCCAGCCATTTTCTAAAACCCAAAAAGAATAGCGTGAGAGGCAAAAATCATGCTAGGGAAAACAACATAATAAAGGGGGAGTACCTTGAACATCTAACATCTTAGGTTTAATTCTATGATCGTTAGCGTAGTTCTATTACTATAACCTATACGTATACTTAACCTTAGGGACATCCCTAGACATACCTTAGAAATATCTCTAGGGATCTCACTAACGTTTTCGCATCCTAGTTTCCAAAGGTTGACTAAACCTTTCCTCTGATACCAACTGTAGAGACCCGAAGCTTGACGTACATGGACATTACATTACATTTGCAGAATACTTAGTACATAACAAAAACACACACACACAAGGATCGTAATAGTTTAGTGTCTTTGGAAACTCGGAACGTAATCTTCTAATCGTGGTGAAAGATCTTCAATATCTCCCATAAAGATCTTCCCCTTTTTTTTACCTAAAACCTTTCTTTATATCCTGGGGAAAAGAAAACATAAAAGGGTGAGCTCAAATGCTCAGTAAGGGTATACAAAAGAAATAAAAATCATATCATATCTTTTTGAAAATCATAACCTGCAAAAGAGATCATAATATCTTAACATGGAACAAATCATAGAAGTGAAAATAAGATCACCATAATCATAACATGAAACTTGAAACTTTGTGGCATGCACACATAATCATGGAAAATCATTTCTTGTTAGTCATGACTCATTGCCAAGACTATCTTAGTGGACAAAGTCCCTTTCTGAACCGAGTTCACTCCTCGTTTCAGTCCTGTATCACTGAACCGAAATAACCTTCCGTTCCAGCCATGTCTATCTCATGAGATATAAAATCTTTACCCAATTCATTGGAGGGAGATATAGGTCCCACCCATCTCATAATGATACCATTCTTATGTGTGCCACAAAATCATAAATCATACATCATTTCATAACCCATGTAATAAAAATGGGATTCTTAAACAACATGACATTATAAAACCATTCATATAAGATAAAGGAATTCATAAACATAATTCCATCACAGCATAGTCAAATCAATGTAAAAATATGGATAGAAACAGAACCCTTTATTATCTTAGATGGAAAATAATTTTGATAAAACACTTGAAATGAATTCTTGAGGAAAATATCCTTTCTTCTTCAAAATCAATTTCTTTTCACAAAACATCATGAAATTTTAAAAGAAAGAGATTTTATTAAAAATAGTCATGAAATCTTTTGTAGGAAGATTCATGAAAATAAGTCTTTATAAAACCGTAAAAATCCGTTCGTGCCGTTTAAGTTTAAAAAACATTCTTCGTACTTTTGTCGGAAAAGTCAAAAAGTACCTCGTACGAAAAACGACAAAAGATTCCTTTCATATCTTTTACTAAAAACTCACCGAAGGGTAAAATTGGATTTAAACAATTGTAGGTTGATGTAAATAACATTACATATTGAGGAAACATGGATGTGGATGATAAAATATACCCCAGTAAATTTCAAAGTACAAACAATCTCGGATAAAAATGAGATTGCGATATTTCCCTTACCTTAGGTCCGACTTGCTTTGTAAGTGTCTGAACCTCCTGTATAATGATTTAAATCATGTTATTGACTTATTACAGAATCATATTCATTGTTATGATATCATATATGGTTCACTTATGACATTATATTACCCGTTCTTTTGTAAATTCCATGTTAAAGAAGCGTTTTGGGTAAAATCGTTTCATTTATCGTAGGTGTTTTGATTTGTTGTTCTTGACATTATTATTACTTATATCATGATTTACTTACTTCCAGAATATAAAATATGATTCATATATCATATATATTCAGTATATATATATATATAATAGATAGATAAATGAAATGAAAAACACCGTTCATGGAGACGGTAGTCCGTACGTACGCATGAACGCTATTTTCCTTTCCTTATTGTCTTGAATGGAAGTAAGTAGATGACATACATATATATATATATACATAAATCCAGTAGCTTTATAATTTCATATATTTCATTATTATTTCTTATATATACTTTATAATCATTCTTAAATGGTTAACATGGAGAATGAATCTCATCGCGTCGTGGAGACGGTGGTCCGTACGTACGCACGAGCGATGATATCATTTCTATAAATATTGAATTGAATTGGAGTGGATTATACAATATATCAGAATCAATATGATTTTGTAATTACTATGTATAGTTATTCTTTACACCATTATACCCATCCATGTAAGGTGGTGGTGGAAAATAGATTACACCACGGCGTGGAGACGGTATTCCGTACGTACGCACGCGCGGTGATTTCTTTTTCCGTAGGATGGATAGATTGTGAAATAAGGATGTTTCATACTTATAATAACATATCAGTATATGAGTGATACTTATGTTATTACTTCATAATGAAACAACCTAATAAGAAGAAGTGGAAGAAGAAATAAAGATGAAAGAATTGGTAACGGTAATTACCTCTTCTTTGAAGCGCCTCTTTGAGACCTCCTCTTAGGGCACTAAAATTGGTCTTTGAGGAAGACCAGAACCTCTAAGATGTTGCTAGGGAAGTGGAGAAGGGAAAATGGCAGGGTTTGGCCGAGCTTGAGTGCTCAAATTGGTGTGAGGAGGAGGGGGAGGAGGTGTCCTTTTATAGGGGAGGAGAGGGGCACCTTAGGAATTCTTAAAAATATTAATTTATAATAAATCTAACCCCACTTAAAAACCTCCAAAAATGACTCATATTCAAAGCTTAGATGAGATAGGGTTGTAATCTCATCAAACAATCAAATTTAGACATGTTTGGATCTTATTTTAAACCTTATCAATTAGATTTAACTCTAAGTTAAATAATTTAACTTTTACCGTGTCTTTTTGTTTTCTTTCACTATATGGTTAATACACTTACTATAACATGCCAAACGAACCCCAAATTGTTTATTATTAATATATATATCCTTATCTAAGTCATTTGGCCGAACCTTAGATTTTTAGGAATAAAATAACAATTAATAATATAATATTTGATTTAAAAACTATTTTGTGTCAATTTTGACACTATTTGATATATGATTTTTGTGAAAGTCATAACAGAATTAAATGTTCGAACCAAGTTGATTAAAGCAACATTAATATATCATAGTAACCTAGAAAATTAGTGGAATTCATAAAAATTCTCAAATTAAATTTATTTTGGTGTTTATAACATCAATTATGTCAATATTTCATAAATAAGATAATTATTGTATCATCTTTGTGTCATAAATTAATTAAATTATTTGATGTCTAAAAATTACAAATAAAATACCATTATGTAGGAAAGATTTGTATCTTTCTAATGAATATTTATAGTCGAATTTATCTTATGTATAACCCCATATTAAAAATGATTTATTAATTAAACTTTGATTTTAACTATTTTAACCCTTCTTTAAATAAATTAATAATAAATGTCCTAATCTAATCCAAGTGGGCCTAAATGGTCATATTTTATTCCTAAGTTTGTTTTTGGTCGAATTACACTTGTCCAATAGAATTAGGACATGTGTTAGGGTAATATTGATATCATATTTACCCTTAGTTACCCTATTTACTATTAACCGCGGTAAAAATAGTAAAAAGTTACTATTCACCAAAAAATTATTTTTATCCCATTGAACCACATTTTACTTACTGATATCAACCGTGTCTGTCGGATTTTTGAAATTCCATTCACAGAAGCGGTAAAATTAAGTTTTATGAAAAATTCAGTTTTTTTTAACTACCACTTAGTAGTTTCACTATTCATCAAAAAAAATGAAGGTTTTCAGAAAAATGCCAAAATTTCATCCTAAGCTATATTTCATATTCCGAATTCAAAAATGAAGTCTATTTTACCAAATTCATAACATAGAAGTTGAATTAATTAATTTTATAATTAAATCCCGCTGTTAAGACAAATAGCGTGTTTTTAAGAAACAATTTCTATCAAAAGATTGATACTTGATTATGTCTGGTTTAAATGTGAAATTACAACCAATGACCAGCATTGAATTAAATTGTAAAAATATATTCTAAATATACTTTAAAACCACTCAAATTAATAATTTATCACTATTAATTATTTCGATTAAAAAAGTTGTTTTTTAATTATAATTAATAATTTTCACTATTCATCAGAATATGAAAGTTATCCGAAAAGTACCAAAATTTCACCTTAGGCTAAATTCGATACTCCGAATCCAAAAATGAAGTTCATTTTGAAATATAAGATTTACATAATTTTAAAAAGTGGTTATTACTATTCATAACGGCTAGTTTTAATAATATTTTAATAGCATATTGTTGTTTAGTGAAACTCGTTATTGCGTACTACACATGCTATCGAGGAAGGTCGCGATTGCGTGTATGCAAGGCAAGTCAAGGATGCGTGTTGTGCAAGCTCCTTTTGGTGTAGCGTACAATACAAGACATTAATAAAATTAAAAAGAATATTTTTTTATAAAATCTTGGGCTGTTACAATGTAGCAGTGAGGGGAATACCCCTCCACTTGGGTTTTATGACCTTGTGCAGGTCACAAGATGGTTTTGACAGGACCTCTAGTGTTGGACATGAAACTTGGTCCTAGATAAGTTTTTAATGGATCAAGTTCTCTAGGATGTACCATTATGGATGGTAGAGTTATTCCCAATGTATTTTATCTATCTAAAGAGTTCTATATGGGATGGAAGAGTTTTTGGAGCATCTTCTCGTAGATGTGTGTCACTTTTAGAGCCTTGAGTAGAATATTGTAGTTGAATAAGATGTCAAAACCTCATGAGACTTAGAGTTTCATACGATTATATCTGGTTGTTTTGGGGGGTCCTTGGGGGGGTTTCACATGTTTTGTTTGACACCCCCTATAGACTGAGCTGACTAGTCATTTATAGCCAAGGATGTTCAAGATGTAGTTTCTCTATTATTTGGGTTCCCTCTAGCTAGGTTGACCGAACTATTTCCCTTCAGTTGAACCCTTTTATTTTGGGTTTTGCGGTGCCTAATGAGTATTTTTATACTCACCCCTGTATTATCTTTGTGTGTATATGTTGTGTTTTGTGCATACCATAGGCCTTTTGATGAAGTCCTAGGAGGAACCAAGGCTAGAGGAGTTTAGTGGACTAGTCCAACTGAGATTTTTACTAGAACATGGTTGAGGTGATTTTTGGAAGTTTTGTATTGACAATGATACCATCCATCTGAGAAGGTTGGATGCTTTTTTAGTTTTTGGTGGGAATTTATTTTTTCCTTTTAATCATTCAGTACTTCTGTTGTACTCTATTTTTTTGATAGGTTTATGCATGCATTTTAGTTTATAGCTTTTTGTATCTATTCACTGTTTTATGGAGTTGTTTGTGGGAATGTGTGTGTAGTATCTTACGCAAAGGTTCCCATTTATGTGATATCCCTAATCAGATCTAGACTCCAACCCCTAGCCCATTGGAGGCGGGTTTGGGGTGGTCATGGCCCATGCCCTGTTGGGTCAGGTCAGGACACTAAAGTCTTATTTTTGAATAAAAATGCATAAATCAAAAAACATAAACTTATAGATGATAAAAAGAATTTATAAAACATGATGTTTTTAATGTTAAGTTAGAAGTGATCTATATAGTAGCAAAGGATCATAATTATTTAGTCTAGTTGAGAGTGTCACAATTAGGATTTCAAATGAGTGTATAATAGTATATTTAAAATATCTCCAATATCCACACATCTTGTACTTGTTCTATCAAACCATTTTTATAGGGTTCCTTCCTTCATATAAGCCTTTGAAAATGATAATCATATTCCTAACAACTCAAATATTCTAGATGTTGCATTTATTCTTTTCTCTATGTAGTATTCATTAATGTGAAACCAAAGAACAAATTCTATGTTGTTCATGCTTATTTACCAGATAATAAATCACATGTATTCTCCATTCAATATGCAATAAAGTCATAAGTAATCTCCTAGAAAAATTAATCTTATATTACTATAAAAAAGAAACTTTAAAACATAGAGTAAAATATAAACACACTTCAATCCAAAAGATATTTATTACATAATATTCTTCCAAACTAATTATCATAGGATTCAGATAATTAAGAGTAGTTATGAAATAATTAAATTAGTTAAAACAATTTACATGAACATGCATTGAGTTAAAATATGAATGTATAAGAAAAATAGAACATACTTTATGTTTTAGAAAACAAATGTTGAAGTATGTATATGAATCATTTTTTGTATGAATCATTTTTATGTAAGAATCATTCTATATAATCATGAATGTGTATAAAAATCATATCATTATTTTATGTAAACATAAGTCTGTGTATAAGTCACTATATAAAAATCATATTGTACTTCATAAGGATCATCTTTTAATTCACAAAAATCAATCTATGTTGCCTAAGAATCAATCTATGATCTGTAAGAATCACTATATGCTCTATATAAACATCATCTACCGCAGCATAATCATAATTGTGAAAAAATAAATCTTTATAAATATAAAAAAAGAAACCATAAGTATTATTTTGTATGGATTAAAATTTTTAAGGATGATTTATGAAATAAGTAAATAATGATATGAGAAATTATAATTATCGAATTATGAATGATTTAGTGTATGAGTTATAACCCAAATCATACAAAAGGTTTTTCTTTGAAAATAAGTTTATAAAATTCAAAATAACCACAAATAACAATTCAATAAATAACATCAATAATAATATTTTTTTATTAGTTTTACAATCATAAAAAAAATATTTCATAACTCATGTAAGACGAATAAAAACATAATTTTGTAACTTTAAACACATAAACAAAGTGTTATATTTTTAATTATCAAAAAATGATAAATGTAAAGGATACACTAAATAATAAACCACTTTTTGATAATTAAAAAACAATAATTTGAAAAAATACCAACCCCTTGTAAAATTATCAAAAAGATATAAATTAGTTAAAATATATCTATCCCTTTTTTTAATAAATCTCTTAATCCAAAAAAAATTCTTCCATTAAGGAACACTAAAATAAAAAAAATAGATTTAACACCCCCTGAGATAAATTATTTTAAACTGGGGATTAAAAATAAAATTTAATAATTTAAAATCACATACATATTTAAAACAGATTTAAAAAATTATAGCATCAAATTTCAAGAAAAAAATATTAAAATAGATTAAAAATCCCCCTAATGTTATCAATTATAAAATAAATACCAACTAAATAAAGTAAAAATAATAATTATTAAAGTAAAGAAGATAAAAAATAGAAACATTCCACCTTAATTAAGACTTTTTATACTCATTTAAATACTGGAAGAATTAAAAAAATTCTATATTAATAATGTTAAATTTAATCCTATATAAGTTTTAATAATATTCAAATAGCCATGAAAACATATAAAGATACTCAATGAACTATATAATATGATATGAAATGAATTAAAAATAACCAACTGTCAACAAATATACTTGAGAACTAGAGAATATAACCAAATTACATAATCAATGGGAATATATGAAAAATATATTTATATTCATGTTAGTAAACCATAAAATACAAAAAAACAAGCATATTTACTAATCAAAATATAAAAAAAATTCATAAAAATATATAAATTCCAAACTGATAGATTTATCCTGAGTTGAGATTCTAGGGGAAAAATCATTTTACCCTTGAATAAGTATTCACTGTAAATAAAAAATATTTTCAAATAAATTCATGTTAGAACTATATTTTAAACTTACAACATTAAAATTTCATATTTAATATATAAAAATCTGTAAAAATAAAATTATAGAATAATTATCACATAAAATATGTAATATTTTAAAATAAACATCAAAGTCAGATAATGTTTGTTTAATCGATAGGGATTAATCATAATAACATGCATCAAGAATGTATTTTAATTCCATAGATAAAAAATAAATGTAATTTTTATTCTTAGAACTCGAAGACACCAATAATTTTCATGGAAAATAAAATATAGCACTTGTGATTAATCTATCTATTTTATAACCACCAAAATAAGAATCTGTATAACTTTTTAACTCAAATTCTTTTCTCTAGTGTAGAATAAAACAAGGTTTAAAGTAAATTTAACATATTTTATGGTTATTTTTACATATTTTAAATGAAATTCTTGAATTAATATGAAATATTATAGAAAATAAAACTATAAACATAAAATTAGTTCTTTAAGAAGTCAAATATTGTATGTTTTTAATTATACTTCTATAAAGTTTATTATCAATTAATTTTATAGATTCATCAACATCTAATTTACATGACTTAAATATATGAATGTTTAAACTCATAAAAATACCTAATATAAATCTATTTAAAACTTACATATCATAATTTTATTTATTTATAAATATACCATTATTTCTTTGAAAAAATTGAAATACAATGAAGAATTTTAATTTTACCACAAGCCTCATATAAAATTCATTATTCTTTAATTTTGAAAATTCATTACACAAAACATCATTTGAATATACAAATACAATATCATCCACATAGATTTGAACAATTAAATATCTCTAGAATTTTTATTAATAAACAAAGTAGGATCTACCCTTAATTTTTTTAAACCCATTTTGTAAAAGAAAATTTGATAATATTTCATACCAATCTATTTGATCTTGATTCAAAAAATAAATTTCATTAGATAGTTATAAAACGTGATTAAGAAACCTCTCACTTTTAAAATTCAGCGTATGATTAACATATATTTCCTTAAAATTAAACCCATTTATAAAGAAACATTTCAAATCCATTTGGAATAATTTAAACCAATTAAAATATATATAAGATAATAATATTCATGTAACTTCTAATATAGTAATTGGAGAAAAGGTTACATTATAATCTATTCATTATTCTTAATTGTATTCTTTTTTTACTAATATGTTTTTATTCCTGATGATATTTTTAGAATTTTCAAGTTTATTTCTAAAAATACATTTAGTTACAATTACTTGAGAATTTTTATGTGGTTAAACTAAACCCCAAACTTAATTTCTAGAAAACTAATTTGGCTCCTCATGTATGGATAATTTCTATTTTGAATAATTTAATTCTTTATAAACCTTATTAGGAACAAAAATATAAATAAAAGTATGATAAGAAAAAAATCCTTAAATAATTTTTAATTTGAATTCTTGAAAAAACATTTCTAATAAATTTGAAAAACTTGTGATCTTTGTGAGTTTTATATGAAATTTCATGAGAGTTAATCTTCCCCCTTAAAATTTTTTTTATTATATTTGGGATTATCATATAAATAAATTAATTCTATAAATTCTTCTTCAAGTTGGTTCAAGTCATTGTTATTTTTTTGATATTTTTTCATCAAATTTCATATGTATAGATTATATAACTACATTAGGTCTTTTATTGTATGATATATGTGATATACTAGAGTATTAATATCCTATAAAAAATACTTTTATTATATTTTGAAAAAAAAATATTTATTTAATCTTTATTTTTAAGAATATATACTTTACAAATGAATACTCTAAAACGAAAAAACTTTGGTTTTCTACCATTCCCAATTTTAAAAAGGTTTTTTCTAAAAAAATCATAAAAGAAATCCATTTTAAATATAATAAGTTGTGTTTATAGATTATTACCTAAAATATATAAGGATTTTTAAATTCATTTAACCTAGACCTAATCATTTCATAAAGTTTTATATGTTTTAATTACAAGAAAAAAATATTATGGTGTCCTAGGGGTGAAAGAATAATGAGACTAACTATTACCTTTATAAAAAAATTCAAATTCAAAATTTATCAATTCTCCACCCCAATAAATTATAATAGAAAAAATTAAATAAACATTTTCATTATGAAAAAGATCATAATAAGAATAAAATTTTAAAATTGTTTCAAATTTTTGACTTAGAAAGTACACCCATGTAATCTATTTAAAATTATCAAAAGTTACAAACACATAATTTTTTCCAAAAAAAATGTAGTAGATTTGAGACTAAATAAATAAAGATGTAAAAGTTATAAATTTAATACCATATACTCTTACTTTATTGGTCTGAAATATTCTTTATGGTTTATACCTTTCATCCATGATCCAAAAAAGTAAGTTTTTTCCATCTTTAAGTCTAGAATCTATAGAACCATTTTATTTTTGGACTGTTTTTCTAGACATATAAATTGGGAATATATATGTATCTTATTCCACAAGAAGTTTTTTGGCTAAATAAACTCCAAAACATAACATTATGGTCACTCAATTTACTAAAACTAATAGAATAAATATTATCCTTTTCATTTTCATGAAATCTGATATATTCATTTTTTTAAACTATAGATTTTTCATTTTCAGATTTCAAATCCATTCAATATTCACATAATTGAAAAATAATTATTAAATTCTGCTTTAATCCTTAAACATATAGTAATTTTTAAATAATAGCATATGTTGAAATTCTAACTTCTCAAAAACCTTTTGAAAATGACTTTTGAATTGTCACCAAATATAGTATGCCCTCCTTTAAATTTTTTTAATGATATAAACTTTTTATCATCACTTGTAATATTGCATCAACACTCATTATCCATATACCATGTTTTCTTTTTCAGACATTTAAAACAAAAATCCTACAAAAAAAATTAAAGATAGCCCTGGTACCCATTAAATATTGGGTCTAATCAGGTTAGAAAAATATTGTTTAGGAACATACACTTTTTTTAGAAAATTATTTATCGTAAATATAGATGATAATTATTTAGGCACAAAAAACATTTGGTTTTGAAGAGAATGTGAGAATTTTATGGAACACTCACTTGCATAGTTTTTTCCATTTGACATTTAAAAGAAATATTAATATACATTCCTTAAAACTTATTAAAAAAATGTGCTATCAATTTTTATCAATTGATTACCATTACCATGAATAGTTTTAATTTTATTTAATTTTTTTATTCTTATTATCTTATCATATTTTTCCCTTGTATGAAAAAACCTATACATATCTAACTTTAATCTTTAATTTTCATTTTTTATATTATCATTTTCATCTAGAATTGTATTAAACTTTATTTCTTTTCCCTTTTTATTTTTAGAAATATAATACTTGATTCTTTCATTTTTAAAATATTTTCCAAATCTATATAGATCATATCATTGAAACTAGAAGTATAATTTCTTGTTTTTTCATTTTATTCAAGAGTGATCTTGTTTTTTTAACACGTTCTTCATAATTAATCATGAGTTACTTATTAATATTTGATATTTTGAAAACATAATTTTGTAATATTTTTTTCATTATATAATTCATCCATCAAATCTTCTTTAAAATTAGAATCATAAGATTCATTATTAGAATAACTTACATGATTTGATGATGTTATTAAACAAAAAATTTTCACTCCATCCTCATAACTAGATTCTTTACCTGAATCTAAATATTCAACATAGTTCCATATAAAAGAATGTGATCTCTTATCCTTTTTTCTAATCTTCTTTTTCTATCCTTTCAGCTTTGGGAATTCCGGTTTTATATGACCTTTCCTCTTGTATTCATAACTGGTCCTTCTAGAACTTCATTTAAATTAGCATTTCCCTTTCGATTTTCTACATAATCATCTCTAGAATAATATTTTTTTTATTTCTTGAATATAAATTATTTCTCCAGTAAACGCCATTATAAATATGGTTATCTACACCATTTTCAATTCTTAATAACTCAAAATCCAATGAGTAATAAGTAACATTCATTTTTTATTTCAAAGAAACTCTTTTTCTTTAACTAGATTATTCATTAATAAATGTTTTTCAATTATAACTCATATTGAAATAAATATCCAACAATCACATCAAGAGTATATTATTTAAAATTATTACTTTCATATATTTATAACCTTTTATCATGTCATTTTTATAGAATAGAACCTAGAACTCTTTCAATTAAAATAGTATTATCTAATTCATATCCTAAAGCATTAATTACATTTATAATGCTAGTAAATTGATGAAACATTTGATTTATATTTAAATTTTCACCCATCTTAAAATTTTTATATTCTTATCATAGAATACCAATCCTAGTTTTAATTGATTTTTCATAAACATAATGAGTGGTTTGTAAGATTCTCTATATATAATGTGTATTTTTACTTGTAAAAATGTGACTGAATACATTTTGATTAATACTACATTAAAGTATGTTCATAATTTTGTAATTAAGAACATATTTCAATGAATCAACAAAAATAAGAGTACCAGAATAAACCTCATGGATGTTATAGAAATATACCATATTTTCCCAGTGATCAATACTTAATTGTTTAATATATGCTTACATCAGGACATAAATTAGCGATAGTAAATATCATCAAATGATATTGATCTTTATAGAGCACATCCATCATTAAAACTTGTTTTTTATATCATTAAATATATATTTTCCCTAAATAGTTTAGTCTAAGATATTGTCTGTAATACAAATATATAAAAGATCATTATAATTTTTCCTTTCAGGGTCTAATATCTTATATGAATTGTTTGGTCCCAATAAAAAGATGGTTGAATAGTCCATAGGGGTTTAATTGACCTATTTATAAAATTTTAAATACTTATCAATGTTCATTTAATTTTTAACCTAAAACTAAAACACTAACACTATTGTTTTTATAGTAGTTCAGATAAAACTGGTATAACATTTACACTTCGCACTCTCAATGTGAGAGTATGGAACCCACTTGGAAAAGTGGCCTAACTTCTGAAGGGGATCACAACCCATTAAAACATCTTATTTATCCCAAGGAGGCACAATAAAAAAATAATTCCTTTTTTAACACCTAAAGGAACAAAATAGAACCTTCCATTTGAATTATAGGAAGAATCAAATTTTTCTTTATATAAACCAAGGCACAACTAAAAGTCATAACTTTTACCATACTAAGGAACAACTAATGACCATGATTTTTAAACCTTGAGGTAGAAATAGATATAAATTTTTTTTGTGGTAGTATAACCCAGATTCTAAGGTCCTAATTTATAATGAAAATTCATTATTAAAAAATTTTCCACATTGAAAAGGTAGAAAAAATTTCACACCATAGAAACTAGACTATAATAAGAAGTATATAATTTCTATGAAACAGTGATATCTATATAATAAAAGATTCAGAATGATGTAATCCAACCTAGAGTGTTTCGGTGATTATTAAAAATTGGTGTAGCATGGTACAATTAAAATATCCTCATCCTTAACACATCTTATACTGAATCTATCAAACTATCTCAACCCAGATTCTCCCAAATACATCCTAGAAAATATCTTATCAAAAAAGTATAAAACGAAATTAATATATTTTAAAAGTTTTTCATAGAGATATAACACACTAATTACAATATAATGGTACTTTCTCAAAGCATGCAGTACAATGAAAGGTATGTTGCTCCTCTCTTCTACTTATTCTACTTCTACTTCAATTATCTCATCTTGAACGAATTTGTATTCTCTTTGACACCCAAAATTTCTTTAGTTTTATGTAGTATAGGATGATATTTATAATTCATTAACTTAATTTAAATATTGATTTGAATTATTTGGATAATTTATTAATTTTGTTTACCTTTAATCAAATTGGTTTTATGTGATTTTAGAATGATATATTTATGTGAGAGTTGAGAGAATAACTAAATAAATAATCTAAGCCAATTGGACTTCATTCCATGAAGATACCATTTATAGCTATTGTTAATCATGTAAAATTAGATTTATATATAAAGGATATTTCACATAAATATTTACACTTCCACAAAATGAATTGTGCCCAAATGCAGATAAAATTGAGAATGATGATGGAGTTCTAACATTACAAGAGAGGTTCACATCATGAGAGCCATGCATAGCCATGAAATTGGCGAGATATAGAGGTAATTCATTCCTGAAAAACCAATTTTTTCTATGAATGGGATATCTATATAGATATATCATATTTTTCATTGTATCTCATTAATGGATAATATGTTATCTTTAAATGGAGGCATGAGTGGATATTTTTCATGAGGTTCTCACATATATTTTGGAAGTTTGTATCCAAATTAAAAAATAAAATATATATCTAAGATGAAGGAGATATGAGATTAGATATATCTTAAAGGAGATATTAGGGGAATATCTAATGTGGATTAAATGAAATATAATAGGTGTTTAAGGATGTCCTAAATTGTGATGGATATGGAGATAAGATACAAGATATGAATTGTATAAGATAAAGAAGATATATCATTTGATACAAAGAGATATATAATGGATATAACTTAGAGATAATTACCTATATAAAAGTGATTTTATGAACATCAAATGAGGATGATGGATTCAACCTAAATTAGTTCATAGTAGTATTTTAGGTTATGTTTTTCTATTGTTTTATTTAATTAAATTTAATTCATGAGTGTTATTTTATTTTATTAGATTATATTTTCTCTCTTATCTATCTATTATCTATTATATGGTGTACATGAAATTCATCATCAATGATTACCCGAAGACAATTATATAAACCTAGAGGAGAGAGTGGAATTGGTTGAAGTGGGTGTGTGTCGACATATTTTGATTCATATGTTCTCATAAATTATATTATATAATCAGTATCAAGATGTGAATTTTTAATTCATAAATTTTTTTATGAGATCACTAAATTATTGTGTTTGATAAAGAATGAACCCCGATGTAATAAAGATAATTAATTCCTGATAATTGAGTTAGATTATTATTTTGCTTTAGGCAATCTAATATTAATGTATTTTAGTTATTTTAATTCTTCTGAACATTTGGAATTTTGATTCAATGAAATTTTGTTATAAGTTTTTACCAAAATAAAAGTCAATAAACTTATAGTTATGTAGATATTGAGTTTGTATATATTTCAAGTATATTTATGTCATTATTTTAGTAAAACCACCAAGTGGATATAAATTCCCATCTATTTTACTTTTATTTCTACTTTTGGTTTACTTATATTTTAGTTTTTAGTTTTTATAATGAAATTTTGTAAATTGGGTGTCATGATCCTAACAAGATTGTGATGATTTAACATTTGGTATAGAGTTTTCACTAGGTTTCTCTATTCCTTATTAGTTTAACCTTAATACTCAAATTCTTATACTACTCTTTATTATCCTCCGTGGTTTGTATTTCTGTTCACTATAAATTATAAAATGGTATTATAATGAAGAAATAATTAATGTCTCTTCATGAGTGAACAATTTTTTGGAATATTTTACAAGGAATAGTGGAATGTATCTAGTAACTCAAGATTAAATTTTTAGGACAATAATTTATTCCCTTCCCATTTTGATTTTCTAATTTAGGTTTAGGTTTAAGTTTTTTCCATTTTAATTTTCATTTTCCTTTCACAAACATGGTTTTTTATTACATTGTATAGGATGGAATATATTTAAATTCATTAGTATGTAATACAACTATCACAATAAATTGGATACCAAGTGGAGTCCACTATGTGGGGGAAACTGAATTGTGTATGTTTTTTATAACAATAATCAGACTATAATAATTTATATCCTTGTGAATATGATGAATTCTAACCCCAAAATGGAGTGATGCCAATTAATACTACCATTAAGGAACTCCTGATTATTAGAATGACCAAGGAAGATCCTCTGCTGAGTATTTAAATTAAGAAGAACCTATATTCAATAATCTCTAGAGATAAATTCATAAGATATATTAATGGGATTTATACAAAGTACATTGATGTTTTTGATATGACGATGGATGATCAAGATCCATAACATAGAGTATAGGGATAAATGACCAATAACATTTCTTTTAATATTAAAACATTAAATTCCTTTATATGTAACATGTGTATACATTTTGATGTAGGGAAAGAAGAAGTTAAAGAAGAGAATGAGGTGGAAGAAGTCTAAGTAATTGATGTTATAGCAGAAAGAGAAGTTGAGGAAGAAAAGAAGGAAGAGTTCATAGAGCATACTAAAATATATAAAAAAAATATAAACCTCTAACTTATAAAGATGTAGAATATGAACCACAAGAATCATCTTTTATGCATCAGTACTAGAAACTAGAAACTTCCCAAAGGTTTTTTATGGAATATAAATAATAAAATATAGAATAATTGAAGGTAAGTGAACCTGTTGTACCTAGACAAATATTTAATAAATAAAAACCTCAAGAATTGTAAAAAGATGAGATATGTGATTAAATTAAAATATTTATCCTATAAATAAAATAAGATAAGAATAATAAAGACGTGATGGAGAAAGGTAACTAAAAAATCATATCAAACATTGATTTTCTTATGTTTTATTTAAAATATTTCAAATATTGTATTCCATTACAATATTTTATCACGAATCTCTAGTGGAAAAGAATTAAAACATGTGAATATGGTGAGTAAGTTTCAAATTTAGTTTTACAACTAGACTAGGAAACATTTTTCCATTCTCCAATTATGTGACACCAAGTTATAGGTCTAGATTAATGACCATAAATAAAGTGCTCCTTGGGGAAACTTGAATTTTTTTCTTTCTAAAAATTTATTTTGGAAACTAGTTTAATTTAAAAAAAAATATAATAGATTATTCCATTTATTATTTTAGAACTTAATTAATCATGGTACTTTCAATTTCACTAGTTTTTCTACTTTGTATTTACATGTTAAGAAAGGCATGGAAAGGAGGATACAAGATATTTATATAGAAAGGGGATTATTGCTACTCATTATTTTTCTTTTCTACTCCCCTTATTTAAAATCTATTTATTTGTTTTTAAAAGAGAAATTGTATGGTGCACTTAATATTTTGTTATAATTTTGATCTATGATATCAAATTACTCATTAATCCTAGTATTCTAGGTTTTTTATTTCTGTGTTAATGAGATTGAATTAGTAATATGGGGTATTAGATGATTAGAGATATTTATAGAATTATTAATTTTATGAATACAAATTTTAGGAGGTTAGTAAATTTAGGAATATGAAATTTCTCATCCATTTTTCATGAATTGAATTTTTAATGTTTATGTGGATTTATTTGTTATTATTAGTCATTATATGAGTGATTTTCCCAAATATCATATATTCCCATTCTCTGGAGAATTTCCAATAAATTTTTCTATTCCTCCTTAAGCATATTTATTGAGAGAACATGTTAACCTACTAGAACTTGTGTTGAGATCTTATCAAAGTTATTATTGAAAATGTAACCTTTAATATAACTAAAGTAATTTAATTATTAAACCCTTATCCTTAATATCTACCTTATCATTGAATCTTTATTTAAACCTATAGAATCCATGAATGGCCTTGTTGGGAAATTAACATGTTATAGGCCTATATTATCCTTCCTACCCATACTCTTGGTAGTTTTTCATGATATTCAATTGAATAAGTGTGAGGGTAATGTTTTTTATGGTGAAAAGTATTTTTTATAAAATAAACACCTAAAAATTTACAAAAAGTTTATATATGTGATAAAATTAAAGGATTTATCCACACACACAAAGAATGTGAGAAGAAGGAATATGTGATGGAGAAAGGGAACTATAAAATATATTTAGAATTTGATTTCGTTTTTAACTCAATAAAAAATTTAAAATATCCGATTCCAACATAAGAATTTATCATGAATATCCTATTGAAAAGAAGGAAAACATGTGCATCTAGTGATTAGATTTCAATTTCAGTTTTATAAGTGGACCGAATAATATTGTTCTATTATCCAATTATGTGACACAAAGGTACAGGTCTATAATAATGAACATAAATAAATTCCTTCTAAATGGAAATCCAAATTTTTATTGTTTTTTTAGGAAACTAGTTAAATTTAGAAACTATCATAGTGGTTTATTCCATTTATTTTTTATAACTTAATTAATAATAGTCCTTTAAAATTCACTAGTTAGTTTTTTTTAGTTATATTATGAGGAAGGCACAAATAGAATGAGGAAACAAGAGATTTATATGGAAATGGGTGTATTTTTATTCATTATTTCTATTTTTACTTCACTTATTTTAAGATCATTTTTATGTTTTAAAAATGATAACTAGAATGAAAATATTAATATTTTGCTGTAATTTTGATATATGATAAAAAATTACTTAGAAATACCCATATTATATATTTTATATTTCAATTTTAATGATGTTTAATTACTAATATGGGTTTTTTGAAGGTTAGTTATATTGATAAGAGTATTAATTTGATAAATCATGATTTTAGGAGGTTAGTTAATTTTTGAAAATGAAATTTTTCTTCTATTTTTCATTATTTAAATTTCTATTTTTTTTTTGTTGATTGATTTATTTTTGTTAGACTTTACATGATTGATTTCCCAAAATATCTTATATTCCCATTCTTTAAAGGATTCTAGAATAAATTTTTCTATTATTTCTTAAGCATATATCTTGAGAGAAACTTGAGGTGTGTTAACCTACAAGAACTTGTGTTGAGATCTTATCAAATTTTTGTTTGAACAAAATAACTTTTAATATAATTGAGATAATTTTATTATTAAGACATTATACATTATACCTATCATACTATTTAATCATTAATTAAGCCTATATAATCCATAAATGACCTTGTTATGAAAGAGACATGTTGTGAGACTATATTATCTCTTTCTACCCATAATTTTGGTATTTTTTCAGGATATTAAATTGAATAGGTTTGGGGGAGGTTTTTTATGGTGAAAATGGTTACACATCACTAATGAGATATGTGATATATGTTTTTAATTATATATGCAGAGGATCAACATTATCATTCATTATATTTCATTTCCAATCCATCATAAAAAAAGAGAAAAAAATATAAATGAAATAAAATATGAAATAAATGAAAAAGTTAGGAATAATGTGTTCTGCCTTAGGATGGTCAAAATCACTATTACTTAACCTATGATATTATTTTAACTTCTTTAATTCATGAGGAGAGAATATGGGTTTGGGTGATGAATTTGAGACTTTTACCAAGCACAAATTCTATGAAAAATAAAAATATAGAAAAAATAATAATAAGGTATCATTCATTGTATTCATTATTTCATGACCTTCTCTATGAGTTTAGATGAAGTGGTGAGTGATGAAATTATATAGTGAGTATCTTTATTGAATGATCTTTCGTATATCATGCATTATTATTAAGATTTTAACCTTATTTTGACCCTCCTATGTATCAAAATCATATACCCACCAACCTAAATCCTTAGAGACATTTTACCCCAAATGTAAAGTCCTTAATATTGTTTTTTATCTTTTTCTTTATGGTGTGTAGATATAATATCTATTGAAATACTATGGTTAGTAAAATGTACTTGAGTTATGAGAATAACTCTAATCAAATTATTACCTTGAGTGATGAGAGAAAAAAAATATAATTGAGGTAGATGACAACTTAGAATGCGTGGTAATAATAAACTAAGAATCTTGAATGGAAGTTAGGTGAAACCCAATCAATTTTTGAAAAGTTATAAAATAAAATACATGGTATAATTATTTCTTTGCATAGTGAGGTCATGCATTAGTATCTTCTGTGTGAATATTGAAAGTTTGATTCTTTATTGACAATGGTTTAATTTTATTGGGCTTAATATTTAAATATTGGTAAAATATTATTTCTTTGTAAATTAAGTTGATATTGTATGCATGAGAATGGGAATATTTTATGTGTGGGGGGATTTGATATCTAAATTTCATTTACATTGTTTTAATATTAATTTCATTAATTTTAATAAAAATAATTTTTCCCTTTAATTATATAACATTTATTTCATTTTATAAGGATATGTTTATGTGAGATTTTAGAAAATAAAATAAATAAAATGAGCTAATTGGGCTTCATGCCATGAAGATACCATTTGTGGATAGGACTAAATTTGTAAAATTATATTTATACATAGAGGAAATTTCACATCATGATTTTCGTTTCCACACCATGAATAGTGCCTAGATGCTAATGCAGTGGAGAATGAATATGGAGTCATAAAATGGGAATAGAGGTTCATATCATGGGGTCTATGCTTGGCCATGGAATAGTAAAGATTAGGAGTCAGTTCGTATAATAAAAACCAGTTTTTTGCTATCAATGGAATATATGTATAGACATGCCATATTTTTTCTTGTATCTTTTTTAGGTAAAATCTTTCATACCTGAAGGTAGATATGATTTGATATTTTTTATGGGGTTCTCATGCATATTTGGTGAGTTTATGGAAAATTTATTATGGAATAATATATCTAAGATAAATGAGATATGATATGAGATATATATTGAAGGAGATATTGGAGGATTATCACACATGTATTACATGTAATATAATAAGATATTGTGTTTGATATAAATTATTAAAGATCCTTTGGGTTCATTTAGTAATTATTATTGTATTTATTTCAATGATTTTTTATATGATTTTTTCAGTCATAAAGGACATGATGCTTATCAGAATAATTTTAAGTTATGTTATAAATTCACTCAATGCTTTTATAATCCTCAACAATTTTAGAATCATGATTACTAAAAGGTTCTCATGGTTTAAGCTGAGTTTACCTCATGAATTTTTTAGAACGATACATTTTTTATGAAGCTCATGTTATAAAATTATGAAGTTTCAAATTGTAAAAACTTCAAAGTTATGAAGCTAGGGAGTTGTTATTATATAAAGGATGATCTATAATGATATAATCGAATAGAGAATGATCATACAGAGACTTTGTAACTCTAGAAGAAAAATAAATATCTGAAGGTGACCAAATGGAAATGTAAAAAAATTATAATGGATGGAGAAATATTAATTTCACAGGATAGAGTAAATTTTTGAGGATGTCACTAGAATGAATTGAATAAATCAAGCTGGCTGGAAAAAATATAGGATGAAGGAAATCTTCTGATTTTCCAAGATATAGTAATCCATTTATATCAAAAAATGTTTATAAAAATAATTAGAAAGAGTAAGTTGAATTCTACAAGATGGAGAAATTATATTATCTTTAAATGAAGCTCCATCACAAAATCTATCTAAATATCATCATATGAAAATTTTTCAATCCACTAGATAAACTATTTGGATTCTATAATATGGAGTAGTCCTCAGGTTCTTAATCTTCATGCAATATTTTATAAAAAATATACTACTAAATGAAATGGATCTTTAAAAACTATCACCAGATATATATTTATAAGGAAAATTCATTATTATGAAGATTATCTAATGGATAAATCATGATTTTACCTGACTAAGTTGATTGGATGGATAGGGTCAGAAAAATAAGTTTATCATCTGATAGAGTTTTAAAGAGATTTGAAAAAACATTTTAAATGAAGAATTTGTTATTATACTTAGCTTTTCAATCAAACATTCATAAATCTTATTGATATTTGAGGAATATTTGAAGAGTTTATTGACATAGATATTTGAGGAATCCTTGATGAATAATGTTGACTCAAAAGTTTAAAATTATTGAATCCTGAAAAGAAATTGTTGAGTTGAGAAATAAATTCAAAGGTATAACCAGTACTTCTTCCAAGATTTATAAAGGTAATATGACTATATAAAGGTTTTATATCTAATTGAGAAGTTTTTATTGTATGAGAGTGAAGTTTTTGAAGTTTTTATAGCATGATTTTCCAAACAATAATTCACTTAGTAGAAGAAGATGATTACTACACACAGCATATTAGATAGAGGTGCATAGCACATAGGTGCATCACATTAAGAAGAACTATGTGTATCTAAAATAGGTGAATTAGATATAAAATTATTATATAGAGGTATCAAAAAGACTCTTACCAGACTAAAGAACATAAAATTGTGTTTCAAAAGACTAAGTGTATCAAACTAAATTTTTTTTGAAAAAGTTTTAGTGGGAATAATTCAAATTTTTTAATATTATATTGTCTCTAAAGTAAATGAAAAAAATTTAACTAGTGAGATCTAGTATAATTTAATATAAGGATATGGAAATATATTGATTAGAGTTAGCTATTTTTTTCATTTCATTATATATTAGATATCTATGGATTAGAAAGAGTCAACACAATAAGTACTAAGTACCCACATTGGGACCAAACCTTGTGGAAAAAATTTGTTGCTTTATTTATTTATTTATTTTGGCTTATGAGTGAGGGTTTTTTATAAATTTTAGAGGATCTAAACATTAACAAGTTTCAGGGGTTAATTCCAAGTGAAATATAATTGTAAAATATCACCACTGATTCCCCCCCAGTGATATAAGCATTCCAGGGAAATTAAATTTTTATCAAAATACCTAGGTTATCTATATAAGATCCTTATATCCCTTATCAAAGATAATCTCAACTCATACACTACTAGATTTATTCCTACTAGAGATGGAAAAAATTATCATGGATGAAATAATAGAATGATTATCTATATTTTTTCTCTTGGCCTGGAGGTAATTGATACCACTATTATAGGGTTTACAACCATAAAAAATATGCTTCTATGACATTTACTGGTAAAATGAATATTGAGGTTTATGGAAAAAATTAGAATGTTTTTCTTTTGACCTTATCATAAAATGTTTATATGAAAGTTATGGGTCTCAGAATAGCTAAAAAATAAAGGAAAACATAAAATAAACTATTAGGGAAATATAAAATTGAAGAAATTAAATCTTAAAATATAGAGAATAAAGTTAAAAGATATCAGGATGATGGAAGATAAAACTATTAATGACTAATTCCCCATAGTAAATTAAATTTTCAATGACATCATAGGATTCAAGGATATATTTGAAGATTCAATGAATATTAAAAAAATTATAACTTTCCAGAAATTTTTTATCCTAAAGTCCCCTTTAGAAGATAAGGATTATTTATCCCTTTATAAATTACATAACATTATTTTTTCATATAAAATGAAAAAATGTACTACATTGAAAAATAACATTAAACAAGAGATAAATTATGAAGCTATGATGAAGCCAAGAATCCAAGAACCTGAAAATGAGGTATGAGGCCCTATAGAATTAGTAGATAAGGAAGATGATGTTGAAGTAAATGATATAATTTTTTGCCTTATATCTGAAAATTAATAGAAAAGAAGAGTCAATTAGAAAGTTATACTCCCACTTAAATGTTTTGAGTGTGGAGGCATAAAAAATATTGTAGGGAACTATCCAAATAAGAAAAAAGGAGAATATGATTATGATGATTCAAAAGAAAAACATTAGAGGAATAATTGGGGTAAAACTTTAAAGGAAGTTAATAAATCCACCAGGAGTAATAAAAGGGTCACTAGAAGAAGAAAAATAAGTATGTTGATTAAAATGTAAGAGTATGAGTCTACTAAAAATAGTTCATAAGAAGATGAAAATACAAATAAGTTCATAACCTTCATTGATTGTGTTGAAAGAAAATAATACACTTTAAATATTGAATAATAAGAAGGTGAAAAACCTATAAATAATGTCATCTATGATCATAACATGTATAATTTCATGAGAAAAATAAAAAAACTCAATAATGAATCTATATTTGTGAAGAAAGAAATTGAGAACTAGAATGATGTAAAAGAATAATTTCTCAAAAATGATGATCCTTATATAGATGAAATTTATAATCCAAGTTGAAATTTGGTAGAAAAGGGGAAATTTTGAATGATCTTGATGAAAAACTTACTAATCAGAAAGAATAGATATGTAAGTCTCAATAAATATATCTTGAGGCTAAAAACATGAAGAAAATGAAATACAATTTAGAATAAAATATTTAGAGTTAAAGGATAAAATATATAAAAATATTTTGAGAACTCATTCATAAAATTAGATGAAATCTATAACCACTAAATTTAAAAGTTAAACTAATTTTACTGATAATATAGGTTCATGATTCAATAATGGAAGATATTGTGTTAATAAATTATTTTAGAAATACATCACATCAATGGAAGTTATAAGTGACTACAAGAAGGATTATACCCTAAGACATGAGAAATCATATGTTGTAAAGTATATTGAATCTCAACAAACTTATACCAAGGGAAAACCATACTTCTATTAAATATTGAGGTTTAACAGATATTATTGGTGATATGGGATAATTAGTAATAATGCATATAATTGTGGTCACAACAGGTCTCTCCCTAGGATTATGCATTAAATGAGGGTTATAATAGTGAAAGAAAGAAAGTAACTTTCTAAACATAGAAGAATAAATAAAATCAAAGCCTTTATAAGTTAAAAGTATCTCAAGGAAAACCTAATTTGACTTTTGGTGGAAATGTTTTTGAAGGTTTGACCAACAAATTCACTATACTACATATTTTATGACAAAACTTTTGGGGAAATTTACATATACTAGAAAATAAAAGGAAGCTGGGAAAAATAAAATTGATGAAAAATATTTTGTTGTTGACACATCTCCAAAAGTTAAAAAATTAATAAACCATGGATTTTTTACAGTGGGTGTTCCTCACATATTAAAGGTGATATGAAAATTTTAAGAAATATTGCAGAACATGGTGGAGGAGTGTCACTTTTAGAAATGATAGTTCCTTAAAAATTATAGGAATTTCTACAGTTGATATTGAATCCTATAAGCTAACATCAATGGAATTTGTATTTATTTATTAGCTTAAGCATAAATTATAGAGTTTTATCCAAATACGTGATGTTTTTAAGGAAGTTATCTGTAGAAATAATTCAAGTATCATTCAATTATTGAAAATTATAGATGTTTTCACCAAGAGATAAAGAACCATTGGAAATTTATTCTAAATTATAGATCTTAATAATTATTTTTTTAATTAATAAAGATGGAAAAAAACTATGGAATTAAATACTTGGGAATCCTGGACAGAATAATATGAGAAAATTTTCAAAGGATGATGTTTTTAGAGATTTACCACAACTAAAAATGAAAGATTATGTTTTTTAAACATTTTCAAGAAAGGATAGATGGTTAGTGGAAGACATAAGAAAGTTGAAATCTAATCCACCAATCCATTTGAGCTTATACACTATAATTTATGTGGTTCGATGATATATTGATAAAAAAATTATGATTTGTAATTTATTTATTTTGTTGATTATTTCACTCAAATGACCATCATAATGTCGAGGAAACATATATTTGAGGCTCTATAGTTATTCTGAAATTTTAGAAAGAAAGTTCAAAAATTGTTGTGTGTGTGTATATTAAAGATTATAAATGATAATAGAAAGGAGTACACAAGTAAATATTTTGGGTACTACCTGAGGAAACATTAAATTTAACATAAATACAATACTCTCTACACTCCTCAACAAAATAGGTAAGAAAAACATAAATATAGATGTCTAGTTGATACAGGAAGAATAATGGTCATTGAATACAATATTTCAAAATTATTATACATAAATACAGTAAATATAGTTGTACATGATCAAAATAGAATTTTACTTTGACCAGAATAAAAAATGACTCCCTATGAGATGTGGTATAAGAAATATTCTATAGTTAAATAGCTTAGGGTTCTTGGGATTCCTAAATAATATATATCAAAAATCCTAATTTTGGAAATTTTTATGAAAAAATGGATGAAGGGTTTTAAATGGTTTATTCTCCCAATCGAAAAAAGTTACAAGTAATATAATAAATGACTACACAAGTTAGTTGAATATTTTGATGTAATATTTTTTTAATAACTAATCCCCATAAGAAAATTTGTTGAAAATGATGAGGATGGTGTAATAAAGGATAGAATTATAACTTCTAGATAACTTAATGAGAAAGAAGAAGCTTTTGAGCCTAATATTTTATAGATTGGTTCTGAATAGTCTAGTGATGAGGAAATTAATATTGGAAAATATCACAAAAACTCTAGACATCACAAAAATAAATTGAATCTGATAATATCAGTGGATATTGGGAAGCTCTGGTTCATAGTATATGTAAATCGAGGATTGAAAATTAGACATCACTTATCTCATAGGTATAACCACAATCTCTTTAAGAAGTAATTGAGCATAAATAATTGTTAGATATGATTAATAGGGGAAATTTTAATGAAATAAAGTGTGTATAGTGTGAAAAGGTTATTCATAGGTGGATAGTGTTGATTTTGAATAAACTATTTCCTCAACTGAAATCATAGAATCTATTATAATTTTTTTGGATATTTTTTCTCATTGAAATTAAAAAATATTTCAGATAGATATTAAGTCATCATTCTTTGGTATGAAGATGAGTAAAGATGAAGTTGAGAAAAGTCATAATCAAAAGGATTTATGGAAGTTGATTATAATTTTATTCTCTATTACTATTTCATGATTGTAAATTTCTTATAATGTAAATTTTTTGTAATATATTAGAGTTATTTGAATAAAATAACACATGGTGGTAGTAAAAATAATCCTCGGTAATGTTAAAAGAACATCAAACCATGGCCTAATGTATATATAAAGTAATGATTTGACCTTTCTTGGTCTCACTGATCCGGATAGGGAAAGATATTTCAATGGTAGAAAATAAATAACCTGGGGAAATTATTCTTGGGAGAAAGTTGTGTGATCTAGTATATTAAAAAATAGATCTTTTTTACTTTGAGTACAATAGAAGAAAAATGTGTTTCTATCACCTAGGCTTATAGTTGAATGATGTGGATCAAAGTTCAGTAAGAATCTTTGAGGGTAAATTTCAAAACCCCATTAATGATTATTTTTTATAATTTGAGTTCCATTAATATCTCCAAAATTCATGTGAAATATTACAGATCTAAACACATTGATATTAAATATCCTTTCCTCAAGGTGGAATTTTCTAATGAAGATATAATTATTGATTATATCTCAAAAAAATATCAAATTTTTGATGTTTTCACCAAATTTATGCATGTGATAGATTTTACGAATTTAGGATGAAACTATATCTTCATCCGATAACATAAAATTAAGAAAGTTCTTAAGTAGACCAACATGTTCCTTTAATTTTTTTTTTCAAACGAGAAGAAAAACTAAAACTCTATATTATATATTTTTTGAATCTGAAGCTAGTTTTGTTAGAGAAAATGGTGTAAAAGGTTAGTAAATTGAAATTATATAAGTAGACATTATTAAGGGGTTTTATAGATATCATGGACAAAAAAATAATATCACCAAGGGATGTAATTATTTGAAAAATATTACTTAAATTGGTAGTTTAGTGTTAGGAAACTCACTATGAGAAAAGTTTTGGTCTGATGAAATTTAAAGAAAAGAGTTATTAATAATTTTTCCAAAATCAACAAAGGGTGATATTGATTATCCTTTAGGTGGATTTTGTAAATATTATTGTATTTGTTATCAATATTTTTTGTATGAATGTTTTTTTTTATTTCAGGTGAAAAGGATTTTTTCTTATCATAATATATTTAAGTTTATTCTCTTATAAATTTAGGTGATTCATTGATGATCCAAAAAAATTAATTTCATAATTACTAAAAAAATTCATGGTTCAAGATGAATTTCCCTCGCTAAGTTTTAGGATAGATATAGTTTTTATGAAGTTTAGGTTATAATATGATGAAGTTAAAAATAGTACAAATTTTTAAGTTATGAAATCATAGATTTTATATTATAAAAAGAATGATTCCTAAAGTATTAATCATACATAGACTTATCACAAAAATACTTTTAAAATACAATGAAAGAAGAAATATATGAAGTTTATATAATAGACATGTAAAATTTATACAGGATAGAGAAGTATAAAGTCCATCAGACATATTAAATTTTTGAAAAAGTTTTCAAACTGATTCTAATAAATCAATCCGACTGGACAATGATAATCAGGTGGAGGAAAGATTACTATTATCCTAGAAATATTAATCCATTTTTATTAGACAAAATTTTTTTAATATCATTGGACATATTAATTTGAAGTCTACCAAATTGATAAATTTGAAGATCATAAAATGAATCTCTATAGGACTGTATCACTAAAGATCATTAGATGTACATTTTTGAATCAACTAGATATAATTCTATGAGTCTATAGGATATAGTAGCCCTTGGGTTTGTAATCTCCAAGAAAGAGTTCATCACGAAAATTTTGTAAGGACCCGACCTCAGTTTCCTAAATCCGGTGCCTTATTTCATTACATCGGCATGATTACAAGAATGTTTTATCCCGAAGGAACAAATTAGTTTAGTAGTTTTGGAAAACCAGATACATAAATAAGTTCAACATTACAATTTTAAAATAAATAGAATCTGGAAATTCCATTAAAAACATTCATAAATCCTAGGTTATCCAAATAGGTCATTCATAATATACTCTTCACATCCTGGGAAAATAAAATATAATAAAGGAGTGATCTTAGAAGATCAGTAAGGTTAGGAAATAAGGAGGAATATATCATAAACATAAACAATAGGCATGTTTAATAACTAAAAATGCATGCCTTTAAAAATAAACATGAATAGAATATGGTAGGAATAAGATCTGAATAAATATTTCCATAGTAAAACAAAATCTAGGGTATTATACTAGTAAAATAACCACATGAACGATCAATTAATAGCTTCATAATGAGGGAAATTCATAATACCAGACATTCAGAAATATATCTTCAAGGTATCATGTAACGCCCCGACCCAAGTTACCCAGAGTCAGTGCAGTATTATATAACATTGGAATGATCACAAAAGATCAATTCTCGAAAGACCGATTAGTTTAGTATCCTTGGAAATACTAGATACACTCATTAGTTTTACATTACATTATAAAATGAAAAACTAAAACAACATAGTCTCCATAGGCCACACTCATATCCCTTATATTATCCCTATAGGTCAGTCATAATATACTTCTTCGCATCCTGGGAAAAATAAAACATAGAAAGGGGTGAGATTAGATGCTCAGTAAGGATAACAACATAGGAAAAACTTTCATAAATAAGCATAAAAAATTAAGGCAATATAAGACTAAAATATAAGCCTTTTAAACTTGAAATTAAACATAATATGGAAAAGTTAAAATTAAATAATTCCATTTACTTATTAACATGGATATTCTACTAGTCGAATAATCACATGAAATATCAATATCCACTTTCATAATGATGGAATGAAAAATTCCAGACTTCATAACCATGTAGTCAAGGCCTTATGCCAAGACTACAAATAATATTTTGTCAAGGCTTTGTACCAAGACACTAGTTTGTCTCATTAGACCTACAGATACATCAAGGATCTATAGCGGGCTCCACCCATCACTTACTAAGTCCAATACATTCTGCATATAAGAAGGTTTAAACAAAATATAAACATTCGTATTAAAACTAGCATACTAAATGTCAATATTTTATCCATAAACCATGAATGGTATAAAAATAAAATATCCATAGTGAAACATATCACAAAACCTTCAATAAAATATGGATGTTTTGTATCATAATAAATCAACTTCATATAAGCTCACAATCCAACAAAGGATGTTGACATACATGAAATCAAAAAAAAATTAAAAGAAATATATCTTTCTATTTTGAAATCATTGAAAATTCATATAATTATAAAAGAAAACATTTATTTTTAAAATATTATTATAATCTTGTAATGGAAACTTTGACGATGTTATAACGGCGTAAAATAGCCGCACCCTCCATATAAGTTAAAAAACATTCTTACCTTAATTCTGACAAAAAGGACATAAGGCACTTTGTTTGGAAAATGACGGAAATATTCCTTTAAAAACATTTTATAAAAAGTCACACAACCTTATAAATTAATTTAACTCATAGTATAGTAAATAGTAAAAAAAATTGAAATACATTTTTCAGAAACATGGATGTGGATGATAAAGAGGTCCCAGTAGATACTTATATAAAAACCACATCAGATAATAAAGAGATTGTGAAATTAACCCTTACCTCGTACTTTTCCTTGGTAAAGGGTAGGTTATCCTCCGATATAATGGTTAAATAATTGTTATTAAATTATACAAGAACCATATACATTAATATGATATCATATATGATCTTCTAATATTGCTTTGTTAATGATATTGCAGTAGTATCATCGTTTCAGGTGTTAGCTGATTCGTTTTCCTTTATATTATTGGTTACATAAGCCATGTTTGTTGTGGATACAATTTATTTGATTCATATACAGAATGATATTATGTTCATAAACATTATTTTTAATCATAAAATGAAAATTATTTTTTAACGATTACGATGGGGAATGAATCTCATCGCGTTCGTGGAGACGGTAATCCGGACGTACACATGAGCGACAATATCATTCTTTTGATATTAAAATAGTGTATAATTGGATGGTATATCATATATATAGAATCATTATTATGTTATATTTATTATTTACATAATTTATACTCATTATTATACCCATACAAATGATTAAGTGTTTGAATAACAAACTACACCACGACGTGGAGACGGTAATCTGTAGGTACGCACGTATGGTGACTTTTTCATTTATTGGATGGATAGAATAATGAATATGATTGTAAAATTTTTATAATGACATCAAATTATATAGAAGATACTGTATTTCTTATTTTATAATGGAAACAACAAAGAAAGAGGAAGTGGAAGAAGAATATAACTTGAAAGAGGTGATGAAATATTTACCTCTTCTTCGGGTTCTTTCTTTTGATTTGATCAAAAGGGCTCCTTAGGATGGATTTCTGACTAAAGGAAGGCCTCTAGGATGAAGGTAGGATAGTTGAGAAGATATTTGGGTCGGGTTTGGTCGATCCAAATGGCTTTGAAGGTGTGAATTTGAGAGAAGGGGAGGTTCCCTTTTATAAGAGAGGTGAGGGTCACTTTAGGAAAATCTTGAAATATTATTTTATAATAAAATAATTTTCTGTTTATAATGTCTCCAAAATGAATTATTTAGAGTATTAGGTGGTTATGGGTTGAAAAACTCTCAAAAATACTTTTTAGACAGGTTTAGGTCATCATATTAACCTTATATTTTAGATTTAACTCTTAGTTAAATAGTTTGACATTTACCATGTCTCTTTGTATTTTTATATTATATGGTTAATAAACTTACTATAAAATTCCAAGAGAACCTCAAGTGGTTAATTAATGACATATATAATATTATTTAAGCCCTTTGGGTGAACTTTAGTTTTTTAGGAATGGAATACCAATTAATAATATAATATTTGTTTTAAGAACTCTTTTATGTCAATTTTGACACTATTTGGTATTTTGTTTTTGTTAAATTTATAACAGCATTATTACTTGGAAAAAAATTAATTTAATCAACCATAACATGTAATATTAACCTATATAATTAATGCAATTCATTAAAAGTCTCAAATTAGATTTATTTTGATATTTATAATATCAATTATGTTAATCTTTCATTAATAAGGTAATTATTGCATCATCATTGTGTCATAAATAAATTTAATTATTTAAGGTCTAAAAATTATAAATAAAATAATATTATGTAGGAAATATTTTTAGCTATCTAATGAATATTTATAGTCTAATTTATTTTTTTTAACCCTATATTAAAAATGGTTTAATTGTTAAACTTTGATTTTAACTCTTTTAACTCTTCTTTAAATAAAATAATAATAAATGTCCTAATCTAATCCAAGTGGACCAAAGGGGAAAATATTTTATTACTAAGGTTTTTTTTGGTCGAATTACACTTATCCAATAGAATTAGGACATGTGTTAGGGTAATTAGGATATCATTTTTACCCTTAATTACCATATTTACTTTTAACCGTGGTAAATAAAAGTAAAAAGTTACTATTCACAAAAAATTATTTTCATCTTATTGAACCGAATTTTACTTAATAATATTAACCATGTATCTCGTATTTTTGAAATTAAACTCACAGAAGTGGTAAAATTAATTTTTATACAAATTTGCAAATGCTCCAAGGAGGTGGGTAAAAAACGGTAAATAGTTCGATAAAATTTTATATATCTTAACTTATTATAAAATGACTCCAATGAATTAAGTTGAAAATATATATGTATTATTTATCTATTTTGATCTAAAATAAATAAAAATAAAATAACTGATTATTTAAATAAAAAGTCGGTTTTAACCAATAACGCAGTGTTTTTTCACTATTCATCAAAAATTGATAGTTTTCAGAAAAATACCAAAAATTCACCCTAAGATAATTCAATATTTTGAATCCAAAAATGAATTCCATTTTGAATAATAAAATTTTAAAAAATTTAAAAAGTGCGTATTACTATTCATAACGGCTAGTTTGATTGGTCGCGGTGTGTTAGAATCTCGAAGTTGCATACAATGCAAGATATTGCATTATTCAAAGGGAAACGTACTGTGGAATCTTGGAGTGTTATATTCTTCCCTCCTTCAAATAATTTTGTCCTCAAAATTTCAATAATAATACCACACAAAAAGATTTGGGTGGTTCTTCATCATAAGTTCCTCTGGTTCCCACGTTGCCTCTTCCATCTTATGGTTTCTCCATAGAACTTTTACCAGATGAGTTGGTCGATTTCTCAGTACTTGTTCTCTTGTATCAAGAATTTTGACAGGCTCTTCACAATAAGATAGATCATGTTCTAGTTCAATTTCCTCACAGTTGAGTACATGCATTGGGTCAGGAATGTATTTTCTCAATAGTGATACGTGGAACACATCGTGAACTTTGGAGGTACTTTGAGGCATTTCCAAACAATAAGCTACAACTACAATTCGTTATAGAATTTGTAAAGGCATGATGTACATGGGACTCAATTTACCCTTCTTACCGAAATTTATAACACCCTTCCATGGAGATACCTTCAAGAAAACACGGTCTCCTACTTGAAATTCCAAATCTTTCCTTTGTTTATCGGCATAGCTCTTTTGCCTACTTTGGGCTACTTTGATGCGGGTTTGGATAACCTTCAATTTTTCCATTGTTTCCTCAACAAGTTCTTGGCCTACGATTTTTCTTTCACCAACATCATCCTAACAAGTTGGTGTGCGACATCTCTTTCCATATAATTCTCCATATGGTGCCATCTGAATACTTGAATGGATGCTATTATTATATAAAAATTCTACCAGAGGTAAATATTGATCCCATATACCTTTAAATTCTAGTGAGTAAGATCTCAACATGTATTCTAAGGTTTTAATAGTCCATTATGATTGTCCATCAGTTTGAGTGTGGTAGGCAGTGTTCAAATGAAGTTCAGTATCCTGGGCTTTCTGAAGACTTTTCTAGAATCTTGATGTAAAACAAAAATCATGATCAGAAACAATTGATAAGGATACTCCATGAAGTCTTACAAATTCATTAATATATAGTCTTGCTATATGTTCCAGTAGTAAATATTCTCTTATAGAAAGAAAATGTGTTGACTTGGTAAGACGATCAACAATGACCCATATTGCATCATTCCTTCTAGGAGTCTTTGGTAGCCCCATGACAAAGTCCATCGTAATATTATCCCATTTCCACTCAGGTATGGGAAGAGGTTTGATGACTCCTCTAGGTTGTTTCCTTCTAGATTTCACTTGTTGAAAAACTATAAAACTTGACACAAAATCAGCAATCTCTCTCTTCATGTTGTCCCACCAAAAATGTTCCTTCAAATCTCTACACATCTTGGTGCTACCAGGGTGTATAGAGGAATTGGTTCTATGAGCATCATCTAACAATTCCCTTTTTAGATACAGTATATCGGGAACACAAAGCCTCTTCCCAAATTTCAAAATCCCATCTTCATATATGAAGTCACTCAATCTCCCATCATTCACAGCTTTAATCTTCTTTTGAAACTCCTCATCATCAGCCTGAAAACTTTTTATCCTTTCTAGTAAAGATGGTTTGGCAACCATTTTAAAAGGTATTGATGTTTCACCTTCCATTATTATTCCCAGATCCATTTTCACTAGATCCATGAAAATATGATCCCTTTCAACTCTCATCTTGTTCAAAAATCCCTGATTCATTCTACTCAAAGCATCTTCCACCTTATTTTCCTTCCCCGGGTGGTAGTGTATTGTGAAATCATAATCCTTGAGTAGTTCAAGTCATCGCCTTTGCCTCATATTGAGTTCTTTTTGTGAGAAAATATACTTTAAACTCTTGTGATCAGTATAAATCTCACATTTTTCACCATAGAGATAGTGTCTCCATATTTTCAGAGCAAAGATTACAGCTACTAACTCAAGATTGTGAGTATGATAGTTTTCATCATGAATTTTTAGATTTTTTGATGCATAGAAAATAACTCTATCATTTTTCATAAGGACACAACCAAGTCCTTTCTTTGAAGATTCACTACAAATAACAACCCCATCGTTCCCTAATGGTAGATTAAAGATAAGATCATTGACTAATATTCTCTTTAGTTATTCAAAACATTGTTCACACTCTTTTTTCCAAACAAATTTAACCCCTTTACATGTGATCTTGGTTAATGGGTTAGCCAATCAGGAAAAATTCTGGACAAAACACTGATAATAACCTACTAAACCAATAAAATTGTGTACCTCAGTTATACTCATTGGTTCTAGCCATTCTTGGATTGTCTAGGTCTTTTAAAAATCAATAGATATTCTGTCCTTAGGGACAATATGGCCAAGAAGAGAAATCTCTTGAAGCTAGAATTCACACTTGCTAAAATTCCCGTATAATTTATTTCTTATAAGGTTTTTCATAATGGTAGATAAGTGATTTTATTGATCTTCATAGCTTTTGGAGTATACTATAATATCATCAATAAATAACACTACAAATTCATCAAGATATTCCTTGAAAACTCTATTCATTAGATCCATGAAAACATAGGGTGCATTAGACATCCCAAAAGGCATTACTGTAAACTCGTAATGCTCGTACATGGTTCGAAATACTGTTTTTGGAATTTCTTCTTTCTTCACACACAACTGATGATATCCATATCGAAGTTCAATCTTTGAAAAATATTGATCTCTATGAAGTTGGTTGAATAAATCATTGATGTGAGGTAGGTGATACTTGTTCTTTACTGTTATAGTGTTGATCTCCCTGTAGTCAATGCACAACCTCATAGATCTGTCTTTATTATTAACAAAAAGTACAGGGGCTCCCCATGGAGAAACACTAGGGTGAATAAATCCCTTATTACTCAATTACTAAAGTTTTTTCTTTAGTTCCACTAATTCTATAGTGGCCATTCTATAAGGGGTATTCAATATGGTCCTTGAACCAGGAATTAAATCAATGGAAAACTCAATTTCTCATTATGGAGTATGTCTAGGTAAATGTTCTAGAAACACTTCAATATATTCTTACACAATAGGTACATCCTCTATTCGAACATTATTTTCCTCTCCTATAATTATTCCATTCTCATCCTCCCCAATAATTGAATTTAGTAGAGCTAATAGGGGTGGATCTAGATAATAATCAGGTGGTGAAATTTCTACTCTAAAGAAAAAGTACTCGTTATCATCATCAAAAATCGTAACCTCCTTCTTATTAAAATAAATGTAACACCCTGACCCCAGTTGCCCAGAGTCGGTGCATATTACATAACATTTTCATGATCACAAAAGATCAAGTCTCGAAAGACCGATTAGTTTAGTAGCCTTGGAATAACTATATACATTCATAAAGTTTACATTACATCATAAAGTGAAAACTACTACAACAACATCTTGACTTCATATCCCCTCACACTATCCCTGCAGGTCATTCATAAATTACTTCTTCACATCCTGGGAAAAATAAAACATTGAAAGGGGTGAGCTCAGATGCTCAGTAAGGATAACAATATAGCAGAAACTTTCATAAATAAGATTAAACATTTAAGGCAATGTATATTTAAAACAAAATCCTTTTAAACTTGAACTTCAGTATAATATGACAAAGATAAAATGAAATAATGCCATTTACTTATTCACATGGATATTCTACTAGTCGAATAATCACATGCAATATCAATAACCACTTTCATAATGATGGAATGCATAATGCCAGACTATCATAACCACATAGTCAATTCCTCGTGCCAAGACTACAAATAAGATTTTTTCAAGGCCTTGTTCCAAGAAACTAGTTTTTATCATGAGACCTACTGATGCATCGAGGAGCTATAGTGGGCTCCACCCATCACATATTAAGTCCAATGCATTCCTCATATGAATAGGTTTAAACATAACATAAACATTCATATTAAGACTAGCATATGAAATGTCAACACTTTCTCCATAAACCATGAATGGTATAAAAATAACACATCCACAGTCAACATATCACAAAACCTTCAATACAATATGGAAGTTTTGTATCATAATAAATCAACATCAAATAAGCTTAAAATCCATCAAAGGATGTTGACATAGATGAAATGAAAACTATTTGAGAGAAATATCTCTTTTTTGACATCATTGAAAAGTCACACATTTATAAAGGAGGTAATTTAAAAGAGATTTTGGAATCAAAGTGTCCCATACCACTTTGAAACTTTTGAAAAGAATTATCATTTCAAAACATTCATGTCTATATAAATAAATCTTTATAATAATTTTGAAAACATGGACATTAATTAAAAATATTTAGAAAGATAAATATTTAAAACATTTAAAAGTCACATAATTTAAAAAAACTTTTACTATGAAAATATTCTTATAAGATTATAAGGGAAGATTCAAATATTTTACAACGGTGGAAAATAGCCGCACCCTCCGTATAAGTTAAAAAAAGGCATTCTTACCTTAATTTGTCAAAAAGGTTAAAAAGGACCTTGTTTGGAAAACGACGGAAAGATTCATTTCAAACCATTTTATAAAAAGTTTAACAAGGGTATAAATTCCTTTAACCCATAGAATAGTAAATAGTTAAAATGTTTTGAAATAAATTTTTAATAAACATGGATGTGGATGATAAAGAAGTTCCAGTAGATAATTACGTATAAACAACCTCGGATAATGAAGAGATTGTGAAATAAACTCTTACCAATTTGGTAAATTACAAACCATACACCCCTTGAAAGAGGTATCATACAATGAATATGTAAGTACACATAAATTAAATTTTATTACAAAAAGAATACAATTATGGGCAGTACATACACCATACAAAAGGTAATAGTGGTAATATGGCAGGAATCTCACGAGAATAATGAGTGAGATCAAAACCCATTACCTTGTACTTTTCCTTGGTTTAGTGTAGGTTAACCTCCTGTATAATGGTGAAATAATTGTCATTAAATTATACAAGAATCATATAAATTAATATCATATCATATATGATCTTTTTAACATTGCTTTGTTAATAGTGTCTTAGTATTATCGTCGTTTTGGGTGTTAACTTAATCGTTTTATTTTATATGTTTTGTTACATAAGCTGTGCTTGTTATGGATAGGTTGTATCTTATTCATATCCAGAATTATATAAAGTATTTAAAAATTATTTTTAATCATAAAATGATAATTATACTTTAATGGATACGATGGAGAATTAATCTCATCGTGTTCGTGGAAACGGTAGTCCATACGTACGCACGAGCGACAATATCATTATTTTAATATTATAATAATATATAAATGGATGGTATATCATATATACAGAATCATTATCATGTTATATTTATTATTTACATGAATTAAACATCATTATTATACCCATCCAAATAATAGTGTATTGAATAACAATTACCCTACGTCGTGGAGACGGTAAGCCGTACGTATGCACGTATGGTGACATGTCATTAAAAGGATGGATAGAATACTGAATATGGTTGTACCATATTTATAATAACATCAAATTATATAGAAGATACTGGATTTATTTTTTTATAATGGAAATAACAAAGAAATAATAAGTTGAAGAAGAACGGAACTCGAAAGAGGGTGGTGAAAACATTACCTCTTCTTCGGGTTCTTCCTTTTGATTTGATCAAAAGGGGTCCTTAGGTTGGCTTTCTGACTAAATTAAGGCATCTAAGTTGAAGTTATGGAAGTTGAGAGAGTATTTGGGCAGGGTTTGGCCGAGCCAAAAGGCTTTGAATGTGTGAATTATTGAGAAGGGGGGGTTCCATTTTATAAGATAGGTGAGGGGAACCTTTGGAAAAGCTAGAAATATTATTTTATAGTAAATTCATATTCGGTTTCTAATGGCTCCAAAAGTGGATTATTAAAATTATAATGTGGGGATGGGTCGAAATAATTTCAACCAATAGAATTTAGATAGTTTTGGGTCATTATATTAACCTTATATATTATTTTTAACTCTTAGTTAATTAGGTTGACATTTACCACGTCACTTTGTATTTTTATATTATATAGTAAATAAACTTACTATATACATCCAAGAGACCCCAAAGTGGTCCATTAATGATAAACCTATCATGATATTAGTCATTTGGATGAACCTTAGATTTTTAGAAATATAATATCAATTAATAATATAATATCTTTTTTAAAAACTCATTTATGTCAATTTTGACACTATTCAATAATTGATTTTTGTTAAAGTCTTAAAAACTTTATTAATTCGAACTAAATTCATTTAATCAATAATATAATGTCATATTGACCAATAAAATTCATGTATGTCATAAAAAAGTTCAAATTATATTTATTTTTACATTTATAATACCAATTATTTGATTCCTTCATTTATAAGGAAAATACGGCATCATTATTATGTCATAAATAATATTAATTATTAAATTTCTAAAAATTATAAATAAAATAACATTATGTAGGAAATATTTTTATATTTATAATTTATATTTATATTTTAAAATCCAAAAAATATAACCCTCTGTAAAAAAATTCTAAAAGACATATGCTTAGGTCATTTTTGTATTTATTTTAACTTAATTAATAGAAAGTGTCCTTATCACTTACAAGTGGATCCATGGGGTCCCAAAATCGACTCAAAGATGCCCATGGTCGGATATGTATCAACAAATAAGGTTAGGAAACGTTTTAGGGTAATTTATTATTATAATTTTATTTTTTACCCTTATTTACCGGATTTACCCTTAAACCATGGTAAATAAAATATTTACCGAAGTAATTATTCAAAATGTCTAAAAATAAAAGTTAACTATTTACAAAATTTGGAAATAATGATTCCAAATATGGAATCCATTTTTCCAAATTCAAAATACAGATGTGGAAGAAAATTATTTAAAATTAATTCTCGTTGTCAAAACAAAAAACATGTTTTTAACAAATAATAACTATCAAAAGATTGACACTTTCTTATGTCCAGTTTAAATATAAAATTATTTCCAATGACCAAAATTGGATTAAATGGTAAAATTATAATATTATTATACTTTAAAATCACTCAAATTCATAATCTATCACTATTAATTATTTCGATTAAAAAAGTTTTTTTTAATTAAAATTTAGTAATTTTCATTATTCATCAAAATATGAAAGTTATCAGAAACGTACCAAAATTTTACCCTAAGATAATTTCGATATTCCAAATCCAAAAATGAATTCTATTTTACAAAATTAAAAACATAAAATTGGAATTTATTAATTTAAAATTAATTCCAACTGTCAAAACCAAAAGGCGTATTTTTAAGAAATAATAACTACCAAACGTTTCACACTTGTTTATGTCCAATTTCAAAGTGAAATTACTTAAAATGAAAATAATTGGATTAAAAGGTAAAAATATAATCTATTTATACATCCAAACCATTAAAATGTATAATTTAACAATATAAATTATTTTGATTTAAAAAGTTGTTTTCAGTTAAAATATAGTACTTTTCACTATTCACCTAAATATGAAAGTTATCAAAAAAAACACCAAAACTTTATTGAAACTAAATTATTAGGTCCTGATTATAAAAAAGAAGTTTATTTTGTCAAATTGAATATATAAAATTTTAAAATATTGGATTTAAAAAGGCTTCGCCATTAAAAGGCGGTAAAATTGTATTTTTTGAAAAATACTTCTTTTATTTGAAAAAAATGAATTCATCTTTACATTATGTCTAAGAAACTCATAATATGGATTCTAAAGTTATAAGGATTATATAATGTTCAAAATTCAGTTTATACTATTCGTAACCGCTTTTAAACGACTAGTTTGGTAATCTTGTGGTGCGCTTGAACTCGGTGTTCCATGTAGTGCAAGTTATTGAATTACTTTGAAGAAATAACGTACTATGAAATCATGGGGTGTAACATTATTCCCTCCTTCAATAAATTGTGTCCACACAATTTGAAATTTTTCTTCAAAAATAAATGGTTGAAAATTGAAAATACCTTTGTGGGGAAACCCACATCAGAAGTTGGGTTATTAAAATTTAGTCTTAATAAGAGGAAAAGGGGAATAAAAAAGTCACAACCAAATTATGGTCTCGATTAGGAGAAAATTGGTGGAAATTTGAGACCCATAATTTGAGGGAAAACATAAATATTTATAGTGATTTATTGAGGTCATCAATCAGAAACAATTGTAGAATTGTGGGCCTCAAAGCCACTAATCTATGATGATTTAAAATACCATCGTTTCAACAAAAAGTAAGGTATTAGGATAGCACATTTTTTTGTTTTAAGATGCATTACCTAATGTTTAAGAATTTATTTCTTCATAGAATAAGATAAGATAAAAAGTATACTTGTCAAGTAGTATTCCATCCTTTAACTAATTTCTACCTCAAACTCATCTTTCACTCTAAAAGATAATAGAACTTAAAAAAATATTCTATTTATCCTATTATTATAGGGTTCCAAAAAAATGAATTTATAATTAATCTACCAGAACCTTTAAAAAACTACATTATTCAATCCAGGACATCACGTGGGTCAGTGGTAGGTGATACACCCTTTTCACCCTTTGGTTGCAGGTTCAAGTCTCACGGCCTAGCCGGACGTGACGGGTTGTCGCCCAACCTTTGGGTTGTCCTTTTTATAACAATCCAAAAATAATTTTCACAAAACCTTTAACCTTAACAATTGTATCAAATTTCAAATATAATCCATTCCAACCTTTAGACTTATCCAAATTACTTCTATCCAAAATCACAGTCCAAAATTTATAAGGAAGGTAAATATAATGAAGGTATTTTTTTGCCACGTAATAACATGTGAATACCTTCATCGTGTATTATTTTAAAATATGGTAACACCATGAATTACCATAAAACCTTATTTATTAAATTCATGCTCCCTTATTCCTTATAGAATACTAGAAATAGTCCTTATATCCAAAAACTTTGAATATTATAACAATGATGAAATAAACAAACCATTAATCAGTGCCAAGGTAGTAAATAATATCCAATATAATTTATCCAAATCAAACATCTCTTATTCTAAAATTACTACTTCAGTATCAAGACCATATTAAGGATTACCTTTCTTTCAACCATGTATTTTCATAAAAAAATTTAACTTACTGTTGAGTCACCTTTCACAGTACCATATAATCTCAAATCCGAAAATGAAATAGTACTGCAGTACAATCCTTATTTATCTCTATAATTCATATAAATAGTACGTCATTGATACAACACTCAAATGAAATAATTAATTAATAAAAACATAATAACACTAGTCATTCCTCTTCATTTGTGGTAGTATCATACCTTTATTATTATCCAATAGCATCATTTGGGGAATACTATGAACATTGATTCGCGTAGTGTCCCCACTCCTTGCAAATGAAGCATTGTACATTTGAAACCTTTTTTTACCCTCGCAAGCACGAACGTGGTGTCCTTTTTCTCCACACTTATAACATACTCCCATTCCCTTCAATAATTTTCCAAGGTGATTCTTTCCATAGTTATCACATATGGGAAAATCCTTCTTTACCTTCTTCCCTTTATCTGTCTTTCTCTTTACCATCCTTTTCTTCTCTGGCTTCCCTTCAAATCCATAGGACTCTGAAAACTCTTTACTTATCTTATCAACACATGATATTATTTCTTCATATGATGATAATACATGTGAGACTATTTCCCTTATAAATTTTGGCTTAAGACCATTGAAGATATTATCTTACATTCTCTTTGGATCATGTGTATTGTTGGAGTTCTCATTCCTTCTACTGGGCTCCATTTCTAAACAATGGAATACACTAGATTAGTTTATGAATAGAAATACCTAATCCCAAACTTGTAAAACACTTAACATAAATTAAATAGTTTATGGATATAATCCATAATCCTAAAAATGTCTTCTTTGAGAAATTATATACTCATAACCCTTCATAATGGTTTGTAAATAAAACGAGAATTATCATAAGCATATCCTCTGGGAGTGTCGTAACCAAGAGTGTAGCAAGGCCCGTTATCATTCACCATTTCCCATTTGAGTCTATCTCAAAGCGGTGTTTTCGGGTTTACCTCTAGGAACATCTGTGCCAGAGCCGCCTCTACCTTCTCGTATCCAAACATGGATGTATTTCTCGGAAAACTCACAAAATCTATACAATACCAAAATTCTAGGAAGTTCTTATATACTAATCCTCAAAGTCCATCTTAGGTCTATGTTCTCTAATCCGATTTTATCTAAATATAGCTTCCAAGGTTTGTACTAAACTTCCTCTGATACCAACTATAATGCCTCGACCCCAGTTACCCAGAGTCGGTGCATTATTACATAACATTGGCATGATCACAAAAGATCAAGCCTCAAAATACCAAATAGTTTAGTAGCCTTAGAATAACTAGATACATTCATAAAGTTTACATTACATCATAAAGTGAAAACTACTACAACAAAATCTTGACTTCATATCCCCTCATACTATCCCTACAGTTCATTCATAAATTACTTCTTCACATGCTGGGAAAAATAAAACATTGAAAGGGGTGAGCTCAGATGCTCAGTAAGGATAACAATATAGAGGAAACTTTCATAAATAATATTAAACATTTAAGGAAATGTATAACTAAAACAAAATCCTTTTAAACTTGAACTTCAGAATAATATGACAAAGATAAAATGAAATAATTCCATTTACTTATTCACATGGATATTCTACTAGTCGAATAATCACATGCAATATCAATAACCAATTTCATAATGATGGAATGCATAATGCCAGACTATTATAACCACATAGTCAAGGCCTCATGCCAAGACTACAAATAAGATTTTGTCAAGGCCTTGTTCCAAGACACTAGTTTGTCTCATGATACCTACCGATGCATCGAGGAGCTATAGTGGGCTCCACCCATCACATATTAAGTCCAATTAATTCCTCATATGAATATGTTTAAACATAACATAAACATTCCTATTAAAACTATCATACTAAATTTCAATACTTTATCCATAAACCATGAATGGTATAAAAATAACACATCCACAGTCAACATATCACAAAACCTTCAATACAATATGGAAGTTTTGAATCATAATAAATCAACTTCAAAAAAGCTTAAAATCCGTAAAAGGATGTTGACATAGATGAACTGAAAACTATTTGAGATAAATATGTCTTTTTTGAAATCATTAAAAAGTCACACATTTATAAAGGAGGTAATTTAAAAGAGATTTTGGAATAAAAGTGTCTCATACCAATTTGAAACTTTTGAAAAGAATTATCATTTCAAAACATTCATGTCTATATAAATAAATCTTTATAATCATTTTGAAAACATGGACATTAATTAAAAATATTTAGAAAGAGAAATATTTAAAACATTTAAAATTCACATAATATTAAAAGAAAACATTTACTATGAAAATATTCTTGTAAACTTGTAAGGTAAGCTTCTAAGATTTTACAATGGTGGAAAATAGCCACACCCGCCGTATAAGTTAAAAAAAAGACATTCTTACCTTAATTTTTCGAAAAGGTTAAAAAGGACCTTGTTTGGAAAACGATGGAAAGATTCCTTTCAAAACATTTTATAAAAAGTATAATAAGGGTATAAATTACTTTAACCCATAGTATAGTAAATAGTAAAAATGTTTTGAAATACATTTTTAAGAAACATGGATGTGGATGATAAAGAATTCCTAATAGATAATTACGTATAAACAACCACAGATAATGAAGAGACTGTGAAATAAACCCTTACCAATTTGGTAACTTGCGAAACATACACCCCTAGAAAGAGGTATAATACAATGAATATGTAAATACACATATATTATAGTTTATTACACAAACAATACAATTATGGTCAGTACATACACCACACAAAAGGTAATAGTGGTAATATGGCCTGAATCTCACGAGAATAAGGAGTGAGATGAAAACCCCTTACCTTGTACTTTTCCTTGGTGAAGGGTAGGTTAACCTCCTGTATAATGGTAAAATTATTGTTATTAAATTATACAAGAATAATATAAATTAATATGATATCATATATGATCTTTTTAACATTTCTTTGTTAATAGTATCTTAGTATTATCGTCGTTTCGGGTGTTAACTTACTTGTTTTATTTTATATGTTTTGTTACATAAGTCGTGTTTTTTATGAATAGGTTGCATCTTATTCATATATAAAATGATATAAAGTCCTTAAAAATTATTTTTAATCATAAAATTATAATTATACTTGAATGGATATGATGGAGAATGAATCTCATCGTGTTCGTGGAGACGGTAGTCTGTACGTACGCACGAGCGATAATATCATTCTTTTGATATTATAATAATATATAAATGGATGGTATACCATATATAAAGAATAATTATCATGTTATATTTATTATTTACATGAATTAAACATCATTATTATACCCGTCTAAATAATAGGGTATTGAATAACAATTACACCACGTCATGGAGACGGTAAGTCGTACGTACGCATGTATGGTGACATGTCATTCAAAGGATGGATAGAATACTGAATATGGTTGTACCATATTTATAATAACATCATAGTATATAGAAGATACTGGAGTTATTGTTTTAGAATATAAATAACAAAGAAAGAATAAGTTCAAGAAAAAAAGGAACTTGAAAGAGGTTGGGGAAAACATTACCTATTCTTCGGGTTCTTCCTTTTGATTTGATCAAAGGGCTCCTTAGGTTGGCTTTCTGACTAAAGTAAGGCCTCTAGGTTTAATTGAGGGAAGTTGAGAGAATATTTGGGAAGGGTTGGCCGAGCCAAAAGGATTTGAATGTGTGAATTAGTTAGAAGGGGGAGTGACCTTTTATAAGAGGGGTGAGGGGCACCTTTGGAAAAGGTAGAAATATTATTTTATAATAAATTTATATTCGGTTTCTAATGGCTAAAAAGTGTATTATTAAAATTCTAAGGTGGGGATGGGTCGAAATACTTTCAACCAATAGAATTTAGATAAGTTTGGGTCATTATATTAACCTTAACTTTTAGTTTTAACTCTTAGTTAATTAGTTTGACATTTACCATGTCACATTTTATTTTTATATTATATAGTAAATAAACTTACTATATACATCCAAGAGACCCACAATTGGTCCTGTAATGATACACCTATCATAATACAAGTTCTTTGGCCGAACCTTATATTTTTATGAATAGAATATCAATTAATAATATAATTTTTTTTTTAAAAACTCATTTGTGTCAATTTTGACACTATTCAATAATTGATTTTTGTTAAAGTCTTAACAACTTTATTAATTAAAAAAAATTATTTAAGAAATCCTATAATGTCATATTGACCAATAAAATTCATGGATATCATCAAAACGTTCAAATTATATTTATTTTAACATTTATAATACAAATTATTTGATTCTTTCATTAATAAGGAAAATAATGCATCATTATTGTGTCATAAATAATATTAATTATTAAATGTCTAAAAATTATAAATAAAATATCATTATACAGGAAATACTAATGAATATTTATAGTCAAAAATACAACATATATAACCCTATGTAACAATTATTTTTCTAAAAGATATATGCTTATGTCATTTTTGTATTTATTTTAACTTAATTAATATAAAGTGTACTTATCACTTACAAGTGGATCCATGGGGTCCCAAAATATACCCAAATATGCTCATGGTCGGACATGTATCAACCAATAATGTTAGGACATGTTTTAGGGTAATTTATTATTATTATAATATTATTTGTTTACCCTTATTTACCGGATTTACCCTTTAACCATGGTAAATAAAATATTTACCGGAGTAATTATTCAAAATGTCTAAAAATAAAAGTTAATGATTTACACAATTTGGACATCCTGATTCCAAATATGGAATCCATTTTTCTAAAATCAAAACACATAAGTGGCAGAAATTAATTTAAAATTAATTCCCGTTGTCAAAACAAAAAAAAGTGTTTTTAATAAATAATAACTATCAAAAGATTGACACTTTCTTATGTCCAGTTTAAATATGAAATTATGTCCAATGAACAAAATTAGATTAAATGGTAAAATTATAATCTAATTATACTATAAAATCACTAAAATTCATAATCTATCACTATTAATTATTTCTATTAAAAAAGTTTTTTTAATTAAAATTGAGTACTTTTCACTATTCATCAAAATATGAAAGTTATCAGAAAAGTACCAAAATTTCACCCTAAGATAATTTCGATATTCCGAATCCAAAAATAAAGTTTATTTTACCAAATTCAAAACCTAAAAGTTTCATTTATAAATTTAAAATTAATTCCCGCTGTCAAAACCAAAAGGCGTATTTTTAAGAAATAATAACTACCAAAAGTTTGACACTTGTCTATATCCAATTTCAAAGTGAAATTACTTAAAATGATCATCATTGGATTAAAAAGTAAAAATATCATCTATTTATACTTCAAAACCATTAAAATTAATAATTTAACAATATAAATTATTTTGATTTAAAAACTTTTTTTATTTAAAATATAGTACTTTTCACTATTCACCCAAATATGAAAGTTATCAGAAAAACACCAAAACTTTATTGAAACTAAATTCTTATGTCCCGATTCTAAAGAAGAATTTTATTATGTCAAATTGACTATATAAAATTTTTAAATATTTGATTTAAAAAGGCTTCTCCATTAAAATGCGGTAAAATTGCATTTTTTGAAAAATACTTCTTTTATCTGAAAAAAATGAATTCATCTTTACATTATGTCTAAGAAACTCATAATATGGATTCTAAAATTATAAGGATTATATAATGTTCAAAATTCAGTTAATACTATTCATAACCTCTTTTGAATGGCTAGTTTGGTAATCTTGTGGTGCGTTTGAACTCGGTGTGGCATGTAGTGCAAGTTATTGAATTACATTGAAGAAATAATGTACTATGAAATATTGGGGTGATACAATAAATTTTCTCATCATGGTCCGAAATAAAATCCATACCGAGGATTATATCAAATTCAATCATGGTTATGACGATGAGATCAGCAGATAAAGAACATTTATATGCCCTAATGGGAACTGATTCACAAAACTTTGTTGCGATGATACTTCCCTTAGGTGTTTTGACTGACAACTCCCATGTTAATTAAAATTAAAAATATCTAATTTTCTTAGAAAACTGGGATGATATAAAATAATGCGATGATCTAGAATCAAATAAAGAATTGGCTAAACTTGAGGAAACCATTAAATTACCTTCCACTATGTCTCTCATAGCTTCAACCTCAGCAATAGTGATCACATAAGCTTAGCCTTGCTCCCTTGGCATTTTCTGAGGTAAGTTCCCTTGGCACTTACGAAATTCATTTTCATAATTCCCCTGTTCTCTATAATTATATCGTTCAACATTGACAACATATTTCTTCCCCTTGCAATCATGATCTTTGTAGCCTTTTTCACCACACCTGTAACAGACTCTTATTCCCTTCAGGAAAGTACTAGGGTGTTTCTTCCAACATTTACTACTGGATGGATATTCAACTATTCCCTTCCTCCCCTTATTTCCATTTCTTGAGTGTTCAGATGATCTCTTCTTCTCCTTCTTTTCTTTAAAGTCTTAAGACTTAGAGAATTCTTTTTCTATCATGATAGAACATGAGACAATATCTTCGTATGATGAGAATGATTGTGAGACTAATGCTCAACAAAGAAATAGTTTTAACCCATCAAAGAATTGATCAATATTACTCCTTAGGTTACGTATATAATCTGTTGCATGCCTTACTAACCTTGTAAAGTTAGCCTCATATTTTGTGACATTCTCATCCTCTTTTTTCCTCAGACTCGGAAATTGTCTATCCATATCCGCTCAATGGTCACGGGGAAATTATTTTTCTACAAAAAGCACTTTAAACTCCCTAAATTCCATATTTGATAATTTATCATCTTTCCTTGTGTTTTTAATCAATGACCACCATTGATCTACATCTCCCGTGAGGCAAAAAACTTCCATGAAAACTTTTTCCTTTTCACTACTCCCCAAAGCATGAAATATTTTCTCTAAGGAATTTATCTATTTCTCAGCTACTAAGGGATTTGTACTCCCATTTAATGTTTGTGGTTGTTTCCTCATGAAGCGGTCTAACATTGACCCTCTACATTGTGGATCAGGGTGCTCCATACGGGTAAGGTTATTATTCATAACCTGAGTGAGTTGTCCATGTATGTTGATAAGATGATCAGAACCAGTTTCTTCACCAGCTTCACTATAATTATCTTGAGTAGGAGGGAAATCCCTAAATGTATTATGTGCATTGATAAGGTTTCCATTACTTCCACTAGTTTCCATTTCTAAAAAATGGCATACACTAGATTAGTTTATGAATTGTAATACATAAATCCAAACTTGTAAAACACTTAACATAAATTAAACAGTTTATGGATATAATACATAATCATAAAAATGTTTTCTTTGAAGAATTATATACTCATAAACCCTTAATAATGGTTTGTAAAGAAAATTATAATTATCCTAAGCATATCCCCCGGTAGTGTCGTAACCAAGAGTGCAGCAAGGACCATTGTTGTGCACTAGTTCCCGTTCGAGTCAAGATCAAAGCGGTGTTTTTGGGTTTTACCCCTTGGTACATCTGTGCCAGAGCCGCCTCTACCTGCTCGTATCCAGACAGGGATGTATTGCTTGGAAAACTCATAAAATCTCTAAAGTACCAAAATTCTAGGAATTTCTTCTATACTAATCCTCAAAGTCTATCTTAGGGTAATGTTCTCTAATCAGAGTTTTTCTAAATATATCTCCTAAGGTTTGTACTAAACTTCCTCTGATACCAACTATAATGCCCCGACCCTAGTTACCTAGATTCGGTGCATTATTACATAACATTGGAATGATCACAAAAGATCAAGTCTCGAAAGACTAATTAGTTTAGTAGCCATCGAAATACTAGATACATTCATAAGTTTTACATTACATTAAAAAATGAAAAACTAAAACAACATAGTCTCTATAGGCCACACTCATATCCCTTATACTATCCATGCAGATCAGTCATAATATACTTCTTTTCATCCTGGTAAAAATAAAACATATAATTGGGTGAGCTCAGATGCTCAGTAAGGATAACAATATAGCGGAAACTTTCATAAATAATTATAAACAGTTAAGGAAATTTAAGAATAAAACAAAATCCTTTTAAACTTGAACTTTATCATAATATGGCAAAGATAAAATCAAATAAATCCATTTACTTATTCACATGGATATTCTATCAGTCGAATAATCACATGTAATATCAATAGCCACTTTCATAATGATGGAATGCATAATGCCAGACTTCATAACCAGATATTCAAGGCCTTATTCCAAGACTACAAATAAGATTTTGTCACGACCTTGTTCCAAGACACTATTTTTTCTCATGAGACCTTCTGATGCATCGAGGAGCTATAGCGGGCTTCACCCGTCACGTAGTAAGTCCAATGCATTCCTCGTATAAAAAGTTTTAAACATAACATAAAAATTTGTATTTAAAATAGCATATCAAATGTCAATACTTTATCCATAAACCATGAATTGTATAAAATAACTCATCAATAGTCAAACATATCGTAAAACCTTCAATACAATATGGAAGTTTTTTTCATAATAAATCAACTTCAAATAAGATCACAATTCATCAAAGGTTGTTGACATAGATGAAATCAAAACTATTTTTCAAGAAATATCTCTTTATATTTTGAAATCATTTAAAAGTCAGATAATTATAAAAGTAAAAATTTATTTTGAAAATATTCTTATAATCTTATAAGGCAAACTTCGATGATTTTATAACAGCAGAAAATAGTCACACCCACCGTATAAGTTAAAAAATATTCTTACCTTAATTTTTTCGAAAAGGTCATAAGGTACCTTGTTTGGAAAACAAGGAAAAGATTATTTAAAACCATTTTATAGAAAGTCAAACAAGGGAATAAAAGACTTTAACCCATAGTTATGTTAATAGTAAAAATGTTTTGGAATACAGTTTTAAGAAACATGGATGTGGATGATAAAGAGGACCCAGTAGATACTTTTGTAAAAACAACCTCGGATAATAAATAGATTGTAAAATTAACCCTTACCTTATACTTTTCCTTGGTCAAGGGTAGGTTAAACTCCTGTATAATGGTGAAATAATTGTTATTAAATTATACAATAACTATATACATTAATATGATATCATATATTATCTTGTAATATTGCTTTGTTAATTATATTTCAGTAGTATCATCGCATCAGGTGTTGACTGATTCATTTTCCATTATATGTTTGGTTACTTAAGCCACATTTGTTATGGATAGGATGTATTTGAATCATATATAGAATTAAATTATGTTCCTAAACATTATTTTTAATCATAAAATGAAAATTATTCTTGAACGATTACAATGGGGAATGAATCTCATCGCGTTCGTGGAGACGGTAATCCAGACGTACACACGAGCGACAATATCATTCTTTTGATATTAAAATCATCTATAATTGGATCGTATATCATATATAAAGAATAATTATCATGTTATATTTATTATTTTAAATCATTTATACTCATTATTATACCCATCCAAATGATGAATTTTTTGAATAACAAACTACACCACAACGTCGAGACGGTAATCCGTACGTACGCACGTATGGTTACATTGTCATTTATAGGATGGATAGAATAATGAATATGGATATACCATTTTTATAATAACATAACAGTATATATAATATACTGGAGCTGTTATTTTAGAATGGAAACAACAAATAAAGATGAAGTGGAAGAAGAAAAAAAACTTGAAAGAGGTGACGAAATATTTAACTCTTCTTTGGGTTCTTCCTTTTGATTTGATCAAAAGGGGTCTTTAGGTTGGATTTATGACTAAATGAAGGCCTCTAGGTTGAATGGAGGATAGTTGAGAGGATATTTTTTCCAGGGTTGTCCAAGAAAAATGTCTTTGAAGATGTCAATTTGAGAGAAGGGGAGGTGCCCTTTTATAAGAGAGGTGAGGGTCACTTTAGGAAAAGATTGAAATATTATTTTATAATAAAATAATTTTCGGTTTCTAATGACTAAAAAATGAATTATTTAAATGATAAGGTGTGTATGGGTTTAAAAACTCTCAAAAATCACTTTTTAGATAGGTTTAGGTCATCATATTAACCTTATATTTTAAATTTAACTCTTAGTTAAATAGTATGACATTTACCATTTCTCTTTTTATTTTTATATTATATTGTTAATAAACTTACTATAAACATCCAAGAGAACATAAAGTGGTTCATTAATGACATATATAATATTATTTAAGCCCTTTTTCTGAACCTTAGATTTTTAGGAATATAATACCAATTAATAATATAATATTTGTTTTAAAAACTCTTTTATGTCAATTCTGAAACTATTTGGTATTTTTTTTGTTAAATTTATAAAAGCATTATTACTTCAAAAAAAATTCATTAAATCAACCCTAACATGTCATATTAACCTATAAAATTAATGTAATTCATTAAAAGTCTCAAATTAGATTTATTTGGATATTTATAATATCAATTTTTTTAATCTTTCATTAATAAAGTAATTATTGTATCATCATTGTGTCATAAAAAAATTTAATTATTTAATGTTTAAAAATTATAAATAAAATAAAATTATATAAGAAATATTTTTATCTTTCTGATGAATATTTATAGTCGAATTTATATTGTGTGTAACCCTATATTAAAAATGGTTTAGTTATTAAACATTGATTTTAACTCTTTTAACTCTTCTTTAAATAAAATAATAATAAATGTCCTAATCTAATCCAAGTGGACCAAAAGGGATCATATTTTATTCCTATAGTTTTTTTTGGTCGAATTACACTAATATAATAGAATTAGGACATGTTTTAGGGTAATTATGATATCATTTTTACCCTTAATTACCCTATTTGCTTTTAATCGTGGTAAATAAAAGTAAAAAGTTACTATTCACCTAAAATTATTTTCATCTTATTGAACCGCATTTTACTTACTGATATTAACTATGTGTCTCAGATTTTTGAAATTTAGCTAACAGAAGTGGTAAAATTAAGTTTTATACAAATTTTCAAATGCTCCTAGAAGGTGGGTAAAAGATAGTAAATAGTTTGATAAAATTTTATATATCTAAAATTATTTTAAAATGACTCCAATGAACTACGTTGAACATATATATGTATTATGTATATATTTTTAAATAACATAAATTAAAATAAAATAACTAATTATTTAAATAAAAAGTCAGTTTTAACCAATAACGCAGTGTTTTTTCACTATTAATCAAAAATTAATATTTTTCAGAAAAATACCAAAAATTCACCCTAAGTTAATTTCAATATTCCAAATACAAAAATGAAGTCCATTTTGAAAGATAAAATTTATAAAATTCCCAAAAGTGGGTATTACTATTCATAACAGCTAGTTTGATTGGTCATGGTGTGTTAGAATCTCGAAATTACGTACAATGAAATCTATTTAATTATTCAAAGGGAAACATATCGTGAAAGCTTGGGGTGTTACATATCATCCAATACATATGATAATGATTAAGTCCTTAGCCAAAACCATATCTAAAAATGGGCAAGGCCTCAGCCAAGTCCATATCTATTTTGTCTAATGAGTCCTACTGATGCATAGAGGGGCTTGAGAGGGCCCCACCTATCACTTACTAAGTCCAATACATTCCTCATATGAATGGGTATAAACATAAACAACATATACATTCATATTGAAACTAACACATGAAATGTAAATAACCTTCCCAAACAAAAACACTGACCATTCGGAGTAATATGGTGAATGGTTTCAAGATAGCACATCCATAGTCAAACTAATCATAAACCATTAAATAGAATATGGTATATTATATCATAAAATATTATTCCCAATTATACATAATAATCAACAACAATTTTAAAACAAATGAAAATACTCCTATAAAATCATCGAGTAATTCATGAGATAAACACTCTTTTACTTTGAAAAGAAGTGTTTTTTTGGAAAAATATTTTTATAAAACCATAAGTTAAAAAATATATTTTTTTAGTAATAAAATTAGTGATTTTTGAAAAATAATTGTGGCTAAGAAAATGTTAGATAGTGTACGTAAATATAGGTAAGAATTCAAGAATTTCCCCTGAATTGAGCTTGTATATAAAGAAGAGTTTTTGAAAGATCCCTTTAAAATATGTAACTCCCCATAAAATAAAGGAGGTTTGTCATTGGTACAAAAATATAGAACATTCATACAAAATTTATATTTATTACATAAGAATTAATAATTATTTCATTGAGTTAAGTATAGAATAAGAGTAACCCGAATGAAAATGGGGGTTTTGGTAGAAAATATTTACCTAATGTCTGAATATATTTTGCACTTTACCTTAATGTCTTGGATAATAAAATTAAATAAATTAATTAACTAATTAATCACATTATATAAATATATTTGATTCATTATAGTTTTATTATGTTCATTTATGTCCTTATTGATAAGTTATGAGGTTGAATTCTTTCATTCCAGAGTGTTCATTACCTTGATTTCATGATCGGTTCACTTGATTATAAGTAATGAAGTTCATGTGGAATTGATATAATTATCCAAAATTAAACTTATATATTATTAATTAATAGACAAAAGTGTAAGTTTTTATACATATATCATTAGGTTATATGGTATGAGGATGACTTATTATATAAAACTTTAGGGATAACCATTTATATTATTTAGGTGATATTTCGATTGTTACAAACTAGTATGAATTTTTATTATGTATATATACTAGTTACAGAACATTAAATAGGTTATAATAAACATATTATAGTCTAGTTCATCCATAAAAATTTTTTCATGACCATCCTTGAAGGATGAATTAAATAATGAATGTTCGTCATCCATGAAGGTTGTAAATCTGCACTTCAGGAATGATGATTTCCTTTAAAAAAATAAAAGAGAGAGATAGTAGTTTGAAGAAGTATATTCCATTAAAATGATATAATTCCAATATATAGATTATATTTTAGTTATAATGATCATTTATATATATGAGTTTAGGAGAATATGATAAAAGAAAATAAATTGAAAATAAAATGAAAAGAAAAAGGAAGAGGGTTTACCTCTTGAAATTTCCTCCTCGAAAACGTCCTTAAGGGAAGGGTTTTTGGTCTTTTGGAAAGACCTAGAGCTCCTAGATTTGGGGAGGTACTAAGGAATATTATTTGGGAAGAACTTTGAGAAGATTCAAGGCTTAGAGGAGTGAATAGAAGAGATATTGAGGGTGGTTTTTATAGTTTAGGAGACGAGCGGTTTTCCATTATTTTAATAATTATTTTATTACTTTGGATCAAGACTATGAATAGTCTTGATTCTTGTGAATAAAAATAGTAATAAGTGTATGTGAGTTCAAAACAGTGGCCATTTTACATTATCCATGACTCAATAATGATGCAGAAATTCATTTATTTAGCATATTTCGTAAATTATCAAATTTCACTATTCACAAAAAAAAAATCAAGTGTAAGAACCCGTGTTTTTCCATATTGTGGTTTTGAGAAAAAATTTGAATTTTTTATGTTGGATGCTTTTGAGGGGTAAAATTTTCATTTTTCCCTAACATTTGATCTTGGATAATTTTTTTTGACCACTCTGTTTGTCCTGAAATAGGGTGTTTACCCTAGGATAGGGGTTTGGTGGAAATCTGAGCTGTTCAAATTTTAGCGGAATATGTAATATTTAATATTATTAAATTAAATATTAAATTATTTTCATAGGTTCATTTGGAAATAACTTTTAAACTGAGTTTTTTATTAAGATTATTTTTGCACCATTGAGTTCGGAATGGGAATTTTAGCCTAGGGAAGGCATAAACTCATGTCGGGTGTCGGGGTCGGCCCGAGCCCTTTTTTCTTTCATTTCTTTTCTTATTTTCTTTTCCTTCTTTTCTCTTCCTTCTTCATTCTTCTTTAACACGCTCCATGTGTGCTCCTCCTTGTAAGTTTCCTTTGAGAGGATTTGGAGATTCAAAAATATAGAGATTTGGAAGGTAAGAGGGGTATCGATTCGAAGCTCTCGACATGCTGATTCAGCGAAGGGCAACCATGAGCTGTGAAATCAACCGAAACTTCATAATTTTACACCCGATGGTAGATCTATTAATTTTTTTACCATATATCCCCTTTAAACATGTTTTTTATGTCTTTAAAGCCTTATATTTTTTTGTATCCCCTTGAGGCCGGATCTGTTGTTTCGGGGGCGAAAACGGGTGTTTTGGGCATTTTAAGGGATTTCCCATCAAAAAACCTAGAATACACGGCATGTGTTCCAGGGGAACATTTCATGTGTTCTTCCCATTTGGGGAATATTAATTTTTTCAATGTACATGTCATATACTTTGAGTACACGTTGTGTAGTGGATAGTCGTGTGACTGACTGTGTGAAATAAAACACTGAATAGTGGTTTTTAAGGAGTACATGTTGGGTAATATAAGTACATGTTGTGTAGTGGAACATGGGCATGTGTTTGGGTGAAAAAACACACGAGATGACTTTTTTTTGAATTGTACACTCCATGTACTATAAATTACACGTTGTGTACTATTACACAGGCAGACCCCATGTGTCTAGCCATGTTTTATGGCTATGTACTACTTCTGCTTAGTAGTTTTGGGATAACTTATGCCCTGGAAGTCAGAATTGGGAATGTGAGTAGTCCATTCTGAACGTTATTTCATTTAGATCACAATGGTGGAATCCTTTTTACATTTATAGGTCATATAAATGATGTTTTTGGGGTTTCTATCCAAATGAATAGGTTCTTCCACCAGTTATCGAGTTCAGTTGGCATCTGAGAGTGAGACTTAGCATGGATGATAGGTTGGGTGTTCGGAACAACTTAGTTGAGGACTTTAATATGAGATGAGCTATGAGATATCTCTTGTAACATATTCTTTAGCGGATGTTACCCTTGTGAGGAATTCCCTTCTAGCCTATCAGACCATGAGATCGGGCACTTCCAAGGATCCCCTGAGGGATTCATTTACTTGTATACTGACCTAGGGAGTCCCTATAGGATATCTCTCCTATTGTTTCCTCTAAGAAGACCCATGTTATGGAATGCATATTTTTTCCTTCATTTGAGGATCCCATGTAGTATTCCACCCTTACCCCTCACTAATTATTTTTTGTAAGATGGCTTCGCTCGTGTTTACCTAGAGGATCCTGATTATGATGCCTCCTTAGTGTTTAGCTTGAGGGACCCAGTGGGAGCCCATTGTTTGACCAACCCTGAGTTATTAGGTCAGGTTTGGGTAGATACATTTTTAAAGTGTCACCTAGAACTCATTCCAAATTGGTAATCTAATGGGGCTATAGATGTAGTGTTGGGTGGGGCGTTTGGGCCACCCTCACTCATTTGTTTATATCTAATTTGGTTTGCTGATGCAGTAGTGGTTACCATATGTTCTTCCTAGTTGGTGGTTGTTGAGCATGATGCAAGGCATCTTTCTTGTTTTTTGGGATGCCTACTATTCCTTGTGTGCCTGAGTAAAGGTGGTTTGATTGTGAATAGGGTTATTTTCATTGTTATGGATTTGTTTCCCATGTTTGTTTTGATTTGACTATTTGTTCTAGCCTTGCTTGTTAGGATGTTTGTTTTCCATGAATAGTGTTGTTAGGATGGAGTGATTGTGATATGTTGTAGACAATTTATCCAAGTAGTTCTTGAGGTTTACTTTGGCTACCATATATATCATTGTGCACGATTGACTTACACAGGGCTGTGGAAACCTAGTGTAGTAGACCGTAGGGGGAATGGATGTTGAGAGCTTAACCAGAGTTTCTATTTACTTTTCACGTTATGAGACCATAGGAGGGATGGACGTTGCGTGTTCCCTCGGAGTCTTTGTAGTTCCACTTTGCGAGAAAACATGAGTAATTAGACGTTGAGTGCTTCCTCAGAGTTTCTATATTTACCAATATGATACTACAGGGTGAATTGACAGTGAGTGCTTCCTCCAAGAGTATTTTCTAAAGGTGAACTAGTGGGGTTAGACTTTTATTACTTCCCTGAGGGTTTCTTGTGTTTTATTGGTTGAACAATAGGGTTTAGGCGGTGATTACTTCCCATAGGGTTACTTGTTTTTGATTAGCTTGCTCAGAGAAATAATTTCCGTGTTGACCGAAGCAGGAACATGTCGATGGGATTACAAACCCACAGATAAACTTAATGATACATGTCTTGAGTGGCATAATGTCCAGCTCAATTCCCTTGCATAGGATGTCTAGAAGATCGGGCTTATGGTCCCAAGGATTGACTAATGATGTGGTTTCTTATTATTTGATTCACCTAATCATGAATATTCATATTTATGTATATGTGTATAGGTATGGGACTATACATGTGTAGTTATATAGATATGGACATCTATGGTGGAACTTGCCTAGTTGACAGGGATTACATACCCTGAGTTCGATGGTGGTTTCACATTTTGTTTACTTGATTTTGTTGTGTTCCAGCTAGGCTTAGCACGTTGTTGTTTCATACACTTTTAGCAGCACAGTTATAGGTTTCTTTTTGGGGTTCCCTACTAATATTATTTCTCACCCATGCACATAAACCTCGATGTATGTGTAGACTTTATGTCTGATTTTCAGGTTGAGCATGAGTTTAATTGTATATAGGTATAAGGCTCAATATTTCATGATTGAGCGGAGCTGCTCGAGTGGTTCTACTAAGTGGGCTGCTGCAGTTCGACAATGTATGGATATCAGGTATGTGGATTGGCTCGAAGTTAGTAGTAGAGCCATGTACTTTTACTTTTAGTTTCTTTTGTACTTGTATTTTTATGGTTGGCCCAGTGGGTGACTAGTGTTGTATTGTATTGCATATCTGTTCGGGATTTTACAACATTTTACTATTACAACATGTTCTATTTAGTTGTTTATTGCTTTTGCACTCTTTTTACTTTCTATTGTGTATGATACTTAGTTATTTCCATTGTTTTCTTACTCTGGTATGAAGAAATAGTCTCCCCACTATCACATCATAGGCCCTCTCTACTAGTCGGCAGCCTCTGGTGTATGGGGAGGCGTGCTTGAGGTCTTGTGGCGAACCGGCTCAAATCACTGGTTTAGTGGATTCCAGGTCAGGACGTTATAATGTGTTATTAGAGGAGTTTTATTTCTTGGTCTTTACTATTTTGGATATGGTAGACATTAGTATTAGGAATGTGTTGGAACCTGTGATGGATATCGTACTGGTGTGTCAAGAACACTTGTTCCGATAAGAAGTCTTGGTTGCCAGGGTTTGGGATTATTGTTCTGATTTTGCGATGTTATAGTTGTATATGATTTTCTCCTTGAGCGATTCACATGTTGTTTGGTGTTTTATTTACTATATATCTCTGTCTCTTGTCCATTTGTAAGATGCTAGGGATGGATTTTGAATCTTGGTTGGAAAAGGCAAGAGGCGTCTCATGCATCATACTAGGAACATAGGATTCAAAGCATATAGGCCTGATAGTGTGTGTTTTTACTGATTAATGGGGCCTTTGGGTCTGTTTACACATACTTTTTAATCTGATGGAAGGTTATGTGGATCTAAATTGAGGCATTGGTGTGAGGATGATGACTTAGTCCTCATGCATAGGTGGTGCAGTTACCCTAGTTGGTTGATATGGCATGTGATACCTTTATATTTAACCCCTTATTGGGTGTTGTTTCTCAAGTCTGTGGTTAACTAGTCAGATCACTGAGTACGATGTAGATAGATACCAAGGATTTTATTGTGAACTGGACCTCATTGGGGTATTTTCGTAAATAGTTTCCCGATGAGTGTCAGTTTATCTTTTCTCTTTTTCTTTGGTTGTGACCATGAGGGAGCAGTTCCTTATGAGGATGCTTGGAGAGGATCAGGTCCATTGTAGGCCGTGTTTTTTTCAACTTTGAACCTCATTGGTCATTGTAATCTTTACATTATTTTGAGAGGTTTTGGATCTTTTGGGACAGGTTCTTAGACCTTGTGACCCAGTTTTGATGTGTTTTCGGTAGGGTTGGGTGGGAGACCTAGAGACCCTTGGTTTTGACTCGAACCCTTGTAGGTCGATGTATATTCTATTTTAGGGAAACCTGTGTGAGAATGGATGGCCCGTGTTTTCCAATACCTTTTGGTGGTGCTTGTTTTTTATAATTGTCTTCGACGAGCATGACTGTTTGGGTGCCTGGCCTGGTTGACCAGTGTTTCTGATGTTGCTGTTGTGGGTGGCATCATTTGAATCTAAACCGGTGAGTGGCCAGGAATGATCCAATGACCGTTGTTTTAAGACATTTCATGGGTAGGGACCTCGTAAGATGTATTGGGATGTCTCTATATTATAGAGGTGACTTTTTTAAATGTCGGGTTATCGTGAAATTGTTGACCCATGCTTAAATCCTGGTTGGGTTTTGGCAGGATGTTAGTGTGGCTCAGAGGGAGCTAGACAGGCCTTCGGTGAAATCTTAGTGTAATAATATTATATATGATCATGTGTTATCTTGATTCATCTTGAGTATATTTATATATCTTCGACCCTACATCGATCTCCTTTTTCTTTCTTAATGTTCATCGTTGTTGAGGATGGAACCTGTTCTAGTTGTGATCTCAGAGCGGTGTAGGGAAATCCATATGGTGGGGAGTGCACCATTGGCTGGTTGAGGGTGGTTTTACTCATTCTGGTTAATCTTTAGTGTTTTCTGTGAGCTTATGAGCTCAGGGTTTTCTTTTAAGATGACGATAGGGGTATTCATATGGTGTGGAGTACCAGATCAGTCTTAGTTAAATGTCTTCCATGTAGGAGGCAGTTGTTAATGCAATAAGGCTAGTCATTGGACAGTCTAGACAGCTTTGTTACGAAGATTCTCGGGTTATGATCATGGTTGTTGGTCCTTTCACTGGTCTTCTTTTGGATGAGAAGGTTTATGGTGTGGAGTTTGTAAGAACCCGTATTTTTTCAGACTTCAGTTTTGAGTAGAAATTTGAATTTTTTGTGTTGGATGCTTGTGAGGGGTAAAATGATCATTTTCCCCAAACAAATTATCATAGATAATTTTTCTAACCACTCCTTTGGTCATGAAATATGGTGTTTACTCTAGGATATGAGTTTGGTGGAAATCTGAGTTGTTTGAATTTTAGCAAAATATTTATTATTTAATATTATTAAATTAAATATTAAATTATTCACGTAGTTTCATTTGGAAATAACTTTCAAATAGATTAAATTATTGGGATTTTTTCTACTTTTTTGAGTCCATAATGGGGAGTTTAGCCTAGGGAATCCATAAACTCAGTTCGGGCGTCGGGGTCGGCTCGGGCCCCTTTTTCTTTCTTTTCTTTTCTTCTTTCCTTTTCTTTCTTTTCTCTTACTTCCTCATCCTTCTTGCGCATGCTCCATGTGTTCTCCTCATTGGACATGTTTTTTGGGAGGATTTGGATATATATAAAGAGAAAGATTTAGAAGTTAAGAGGGGTACCGATTCGAAGCTCTCGACGCGCTGATTCAGCGAATGGCAACCATGAGCCAGGAAATCAACTGAAGCATCGGAGGTTTCCACCCGAGGGTAGGGACGTTTATGTTTTAACCATATATCCCCTTTAAACATGTTTTTTAAGTCTTTCAAGACTTATATTTCTTTATTGTGTCCTATTGAGGTCGGATCTGTTGTTTCGGGGGTGAAAACAGGTGTTTCGGGCATTTTGAGGGACTTCTCGTTGGAAAACCCAGAATACATGGCGTGTGTTTCAGGGAAACAAGTCGTTTGTTCTTCCCATTTGGGAAAGAATAATTTTTCCAAAGTACACGTCGTGTATTGGATGGCCGTGTGACCAGTTGTGTGAAATAAAACACGGAATAGTTGTTTTTAAGGAGTACATGTCGTGTAGTGGCACATGGGCATGTGTTCAGGTGAAAAAACACACAGGATGACTATTTTTGAATATTACACATTGTGCATAGTAAATTACATGCCATTTACTATTACACAAGTAGAACCCATGTGTCTATCCATGTGTTCTGTCCATGTACTACTTCTGCTTAGTAGTTTTGGGATAACTTATGCCCTAGAAGTCATAATTGGGCATGTGAGTAGTCCATTATGAGCATGTTTTTTTATATATCGTGATTGTTGAATCATTTTTACATTTAGAGTTCATATAAATGATGTTTTGGGTGTTTCTATCTAAATTGAGAGGTTCTTCCTCCAATTGTCGAGTTCAGTTGACACCTGAGAGTGAGACTTGGCGTGGATGATAGGTTGGGTGTTCGGACCAACTTAGTTGAGACATTTAATATGAGATGAGTTGTGAGATATCTCTTGTAAAATATTATTTAGAGGATGTTCCCATTGTGAAGCGTTCCCTTTTGGACTATGAGGTCATGAGACCGGGCACTACCAAGGATCCCCTAAGGGATGCCTTTACTTGTGTACTGACCTAGGGAGTCCATGTATGATCTATCTCCTATTTTTCCTTTGAGAGGACCCATGTTATGGAATTCCTATTTTATACTTCATTTGAGGATCATGTGTAGGATTCCTCCCTTACACTTTTATAATGATTTCATGTTGGATGTCATCACTCATGTTTACCTAGAGGATCCCAGGTATGATGCCTCCTTAGTGTTTGACTGGAGAGACCCAACGGGTGCCCTTTGTTTGACCGAACCTAAGTTGTTATGTCATTTTTGGGTAGATATAGTGTTCAGGTGTCACCTAGAACCCATTCCAAACTGGTAATCCCTTGGGGATATAGATGTAGTGTTGGGTTGGGCGTTCGGGACACCCTCACTCATTTGTTTATATCTGACTTGGTTTGCTGATGAAGTAGTGGTTACCAGAGGTACTTCCTGGTTGGTGTCTATTGAGCCTGATGCGAGGAATCTTTCTTTTTTGTTGGGATGCCTAATATTCCATTGTTTTCTTGAGTAGAGGTGGTTTGATTGTGAATAGGGTTATTTTCAATTCTATGGATGTGTTACCCATATTTGTTTTGATTTGACCATTTGGTCTAGCCTTGCTTGTTAGAATTCTTGTTTCTCATGCCTAGTGTTGTTAGGATGGAGTGATTTTATCTGAAATGTTTTGATATACTTTATATTGTTTAGGCAAGTAGTTCTTGAGGTTTAATTTGGCTTCCATATATATCGTTGCACACAATTGACTTACATAGGGCTGTGGGAACCTGGTGTAGTAGACCATAGGGGGAATGGATGTTGAGAGCTTCCCCAGAGTGTCTGTTTACTTTTCATGTTTCTAGACCATAGGGGGGATGGACATTGAGTTCTCCCTCAGAGTGTCTGTAGTTCCATGTTGCGAGACCACAGGTGGAATTGGACGTTGAGTGCTTTCTCAATGTGTTTATAGTTACCGATACGAGACTACAGGTGGAATTGACAGTGAGTGATTCCTCAGAGAGTCTTTTATAAAGCTGAACCAGGGGGTTAGACTATGATTACTTCCTAGAGGGTTGATTGTGTTTGATTGGTTGAACCAGAGGGGTTAGGCTGTGAGTACTTCCCATTGGGTTACTTGTTTTTTATTATCTTTCTTAGAGAAATAATTCTGGTGTTGGCCGAAGCAGGTACATGTCGATGGGATTAAGAACCCAGAGATCAGCTTAATGATACACAACTTCAGTGGCATGATGTCCAGCTCAATTCCCTTGCACAGGATGTCCAGAATATTGGGCTTATGTTCCCAAGGATCGATTTCTGATGTGGTTTCTTATTATTTGATTCACCTAATCATGAATATTCATATTTATGTATGTGTGTATAGGTATGGGACTATACATGTGTACGTATATAGATATGGACATCCATGGTAAAACTTACCCAGTTGACAAGGATTACATACCCTGATTTCGACGGTGGTTGCACGTTTGGTTTACTTCCTTTTATTGTGTTCCTGCTCGGCTGAGCACGTTGTTGTTGCATACACTTTTAGCAGTATAGTTATAGGTTTCTTTTCGTGTTGCCCTACTGAGATTATTTCTCACCCCTGCACGTGCACCTCAGTGTATGTGTAGACCTTATGTTTGATTTTCAGGTTTATCATGAGTTGTATGGTGGATAGGGATAAGGCCCAGTGTTTCATGATCGAGCAGAGATTCTCAAGTGGTTCTACTGAGCAGGTTGATGTAGTTCGACAGTGTCTGGAGATCGGGTATGTGGATTGGATCGGAGTTAGTAGCAAAGACATGTACTTTTACTTTTAGTTTCTTTTGTACTTGTATCAGTATGGTTGGCCGAGTGGGTGACTAGTGTTGTATTGTATTGCATAGTTGTTCAGGATTTTACAACATTTTACTATTATAGCTTGTTCTATTCAGTTGTTTATTGCTTCTGCACTCTGTTTACTTTCCGATGTATATGATACTTAGTTATTTCTGTTGTTTACTTACTTTGGTATGAGGTCATAGTCTCCCCACTATCACACCCTATGTCCTCGCTTCTAGTTGGAAACCTCTAGTGTACGGGGAGGCGCTGTTGATGTCTTGTGGTAAACTGGCTCTGAGCACCGGTTTAGTGGCTTCTGGGTTAGGACGTTACATCAAGTATTTCAAAAAAATACCAAAAAATCTCCCTAACCATTTTTTGATATGTTTAATTCAAAAATTAACTCCATTTTATAAAAATAAATTTCTAAATAAGATAAATTTAGTTTTTAAATAAAACCATTATTTACTTGAAATTTACAGATTTTAAATTTAAAACTGATTATATTATACGTTCAAAAATTAATTTAGGTCTCATAAAATTATCAAAAAATAATGGGAAAAAATATTTATTTAGGAATACATTTTATGAAAATTATTTTTATGAATTTATTAATTTAAAATTATAATTAAATATTTATTACTCACAAAAATACCAACACTCAATTATTAATTTTTAAAATATTGTACTTCATTTATAAGGTGCCAAAATTTTATTTATACTTACATAGGGGAGGTTACTATTTATAAAGGTAAATTTCTATTCATAATGGTATGTTACTATTCATAACAGTAAGTTACTATTCACCAAAAATATAAGTTGATCCTATAAAACTCTAAATATCTTACTGATCAGAACCATTTATGTCCGTTTTTCAAAATTCAAATCACAATAGCAGAAAAATTATGTCTAATGGCTGGGTTATAACTATATTCTATAAATATCAATGTTTTTGTTTCTCATAGGCTTATTGTTGAATTCATTCTAAAATAAATTTATTTTTAAATACTTAGGGTGTTACTTTCATCCACCCTTATAAAAACTTCATCCTTGAAATTAGCAGAATGTTACCTCATAGAAATATTTGGGTATTCATTATAAGTTCCTCAGGATCCCATGTTGCCTCTTCAATTTTATGGTTTTTCCAAAGTACCTTTACCAATTGAGTCTTTTAATTACTCAACACCTATTCTTTAGTGTCTAGTATCCAAATAGGCTCTACACAGTAAGATAAGTCAGGTTCCAATTCTATACCTTCAGATGTGAGTACATGTGTTGGATCTGGAATGTACTTTCTCAACAATGAGACATGGAACACATTTTGTACCTTAGAAAGACTAGGTGGCATTTCCAAATGATAATCCACAGCACCAATTCTCTCCAAAATTTTAAAAGGACCAATGTACCTAGGGATCAGTTTACCTTTCTTCCCAAATCTTATAACACCCTTACATGTAGATACTTTTAAGAAAACATGATATCTCACTTGAAATTCAAAATCCTTACTTCAATTATCAGTATATCACTTTTTTACTTCTTTGAGCTACTTTGATATGGGTTTGAATATTATTTACATTCACTATTTATTCCTCAACAAGCTCTATGCCCACAAGATTACTTTCACCAACTTCATCCCAACAAGTTGTTGTATGACATCTCTTTCTATACAATGCTTCGTATGGTGCCATTTCAATGCTAGAATGAAAACTATTATTGTAGGAAAACTCCACTAAAGGTAAATACTGATCCCACTTACTTTGAAAATCAAGTTAGCATGATCTCTACATGTCCTCTAATGTTTGAATCGTCTTTTCTGATTACCCATCAGTTTGAGGTTGATAAGAAGTACTCAAATTAAGCTCAGTATCCAAATATTTCTAAAGACTTTTCATGAATTTTGATGTAAACTAAGGATCATGATCAGAAACTATTGAAAGAGGTGCACCATGAAGTCTTACAACTCCATTAATATAGAGTCGTGTAAGTTTATCCTATGGAAAATCCTCTCTTGTAGCAAGGAAATGTGCATATTTCATAAGTCGATCAACAATAACCCATATTGCATCATTATTTCTTGGATTTTTGGGTAATATAGTGACAAAAAACATGGTAATGTCATCCCATTTCCATGTACAAAAAGGTATATGTTTCATGAATCCTCTAGGATGTTGTTATTCAGTCTTCCCTTATTGACAGACTAAAAATATTTATACATAATCAGCAATTTACCGCTTCATCTCGTCCCACCAGAAATGTTCCTTTAAATCTCTATACATTTTTGTGCTACTAGGGTGTATAGACAAATTCAATCTATGGGAATCGTCTAATAACTTTTTTCTCAACTCAGGTATAGAGGTAACACATAGCATCTTCCCAAATTTTAGAATTCTATTCTCACACACGAAGTCAGCCAACTTCCCATCATTCACACCTTTAATTTTCTTTTAAATATTCTCATCCTCAAACTGAGAAGTTTTAATCCTTTCTAATAAATATAGTTGGGAAACTAATTTAAAAAATATGATGTTTCACTTTCTTTGTTAATTCTCATATCCATCCTCACTAAATCCATGTACATAGGATCCTTTTCAATTCTCATTTTCTTTATAACTCCATGATCCTTCCTACTCAATGCATTAGCTACCTTATTTTACTTTCATGGGTGGTAGTGTTTGGAAAAATCATAATCTTTGAGTAGCTCGAGCCATCGGCTTTTCCTTATGTTGAGTTCTTTTTGTGAGAATATGTATTTCAAGCTCATACGATCAGTATATCTCTCACATCTTTCACCATAGAGATAATTTCTCCATATCTTCAGAGAAAATATTACAACTGCTAACTTAAGATTATGAGTTGGATAGTTTTGTTCATGAATTTTTAACTTCCTTGATGTATATGAAATAACTCTATCATTCTTCATAAGGACACATCCAATTCATTTCTTTGATGTATCACTATATATCACAAATCCATCATTCCCTGATGGTAGATTTAGAATCGGAGAATTCACTAATCTCCTATTCAATTCTTGAAAACATTCTTCACTTTCATTTTACATACAAACTTAACCCTTTTACGAGTAATACTAGTTAATGGGTTGGCTAATCGGATGAAGTTCCGAATGAAACACTGATAAGAACCTGATAAACCAATAAAAATACGTACCTCAATTATGTTCATTAGAGTATGTCATTTCTAAATAGCCTTTATGTTTGTAGGATCATCTAAGATTATATCCTTAGATACAATATATCCAAGAAAATAAATTGTTTGAAGCCATTATTCACACTTGCTATACTTCCAATATAACTCGTTTCTTATAAGATTCTTCAGAATAATGCGAAAGTGATTCTCATGATCTTCGTAGATTTTAGAGTATTCCATGATATAATCAATAAATACAACAAAAAAATCATCAAAATATTCCTTGAAAACTCTATTCATTAGATCCATGAAAATATAGGGTTCATTTTTCAGTCCAATTGTCATTACTATAAACTCGTAATTCCCATACCTGGTTTAAAATTATATCTTTGGAATATCGTCCTTCCTCACATGCAACTGATGATATCCCAATCGAAGGTAAATCATAGAAAAATATTGGGCTCCAATAAGTTGATCAAATAAATCATCAATGCAGGGTATGAGATAATTTTTCTTTATTGTAATAGCATTGATCTCCTTATAGACAATACACAACCTCATAGATCCATCTTTATTTTTAATGAAAAGAACTAGGGATATCCATAAAGAAACACTAGGGTGAATAAATCCTTTATCACTCAATTAATCTAAATTTTTCTTTAGTTCTACTAATTCCACAGTGTCCATTCTATAAGGAGTCTTTGATATAGGCCCCGAACAAGAAATTAAATCAATAGATAACTCAACTTTCCACTCTGGAGGATGTCTAGGTAAATCCTTTGGAAAAACATTAATATATTCTTACACAATAGGTAATTCTCAATTTGAAGATTTATTTCCTCACCCATTGATATTGTGTTCTCATCCACACCAAGAAATTAATTTAGTGGGGATACTGGGGGTTGATTTAGATATGAATTATATTATGATGTTTCTTCTCTAAAGATAATGGATTCTACATCATTCTCAAAAATTGTAACTTCCTTATTCTTATAATATATTTTTGCATTATAATTTGAAATCCAATCCATAACGAGGATTATATCAATGTTAATAATGGGTATGATAATAAAGTTAGAAACTAAATAATTTTTATGTGTAATAAGGGGGATTGGTCAACACATCTTTGTTGCAATGATACTTTCCTCAGGAGTTTTGGCTAACAACACCTTTATTAAATCAAATTGGAAATATCTAATTTTCTGGAAAACTAGGAAGATATAAAATAATGAGATACTCTATAATCAAATAAATCATTGGATAAGTTTTAATAAATGATTAAATTACTTTCCATCACATCATTAGAAATTTCAACCTCATCAATTGTGATCACATAAGCTTGGCCTGGCTCCTATGGCCCTTTATAAGGCTCATTTCTTTGACGCTTTGGACAATAATTTGTATAGTTTCCTATATCCCTACAATTTTAGCATGGAAAATTGATAGCTTATTTCTTTACCTTGAAATCACCAACCTGATGACCTTTCTATCCACAATTGTAGCACATGCCTTTTCTGTTTAAGCATGCACCAAGGTGTTTCCTTCCACTAGTATCGCATGTTGTAAAATTCATCTTTTTATTCTTCCCTTTATCTATTTTATCCTCCAAAAACCTCTTCTTATATTTTTTCCCATTAATTTAATAATACTTGGAGAATTATTTCTCTATCTTGATAGCACATGAGACAATGTATTCGTATGATTAGAAACATTATGAGACTAGTTCCCTTCAAAGTAATGGTTTTAAACCATCAAATAATTGATAAATTTAGATACTTGGATTATGTATATAATTTGTAGAATTCCTTGATAACCTTGTAAATATAGATTCATAATTTTCTTCATTTTCATCCTCTTTCTATCTCAGAATCAATAATTTCCTCTCCATCTCCTCTCGTTGTTCATGGGGAAAATATTTTTCTAGTAAAATTTCCTTAAAATCCCTCCATTCCATTTCATATATTTCTTCCCCCTCATTTGTGTTTTGAATTAAAGACCACCACTTATTTTCATGTCCCAATCCCAAACCAAGAAATATCTTCTCTAAATAACTAATACATTGCTCCTCTACAAATGGGTTTGTAGTCCCATTGAATGATGGAGGTTGTTTTCACATAAATCCGTCTAGAATTGCTCCTCCATATTGTGGATCAGGATTCTCCATATGGGTAAGGTTATTGTTCATAACCTCACTCAATTTTTACAATATAGTTATAAGTTTCTCAACCCCAATCTTATCCCCAATACCAATATCATTATCTTTCATAAGAGGGAAATCCCTACATGGGATACGTTCATTGATACAGTTTCCATTCCTTCCACTATGTTCAATTTCTAAATAATAGCACACATTGTATTAGTTTATGAATCCTAAAGTATAGTCTCAACATGAAAAATACTTAACAAGATTTAAATCATATTCATAGGTAATATCATAATCATAAACATCATTTATTTGAGGAAAAATTTACTTTTAAGTCCTTAATAATGGATTATAAAGAAAATGAAAAATATCCAAAGAATATCCCTCAAGAGTGTCAAACCTTGGGTGCAATAAGGTTTGTTTTCATATACTACATTACCCCAATTCAAGTCTGAAACTCCTTTTCAGAGTTGTTACTTCTAGGTACATCTTTTCCAAAACCATGTCCACTTGTAGTGTCCAGATAGGGATGTATTTTTTAGGAAGATCCACATAATCTCTTCCTTACCAAAATTCTATTATGTTCTTGTATACTTATTTTCAAATTATATCTTAGTTTGTTGTTCCCTAATTTACATTTTCTAAATTTAGTTTCCAAGTTTTATAATAAACTTCCTCTAATACCAACTCTAAAGACCTGACCCCAGTTTCCTAGAGTCGGTGCCTTATTTCATTGCATTGGAATGATTATAAGAATGTAGAATCTCGAAGGAAATAATTATTTTAGTTGTTTTGGAAAACTATATACATAAATAATTTCAACATTACAACTTGAAATGAAATACAATTTGGAAATTCCTTTCAAAACATTCATAAATACTAGTTTTTTCCTATAGGTCATTCATAATATACTCTTCACATACTATAAAAATAAAATATAAGAAATGGGTGATCTCAGATGCTCCATAAGGGTATGCAATACAATGGAATATATCATAAATATAAACATTAGGCATGGTTAATAACTAAATATGCATTACTTTAAAAATAAACATGAAAAAAATATGGAAGTAATAAAAGCAGAATAAATAATTCCATAATAAAAAATAATCAAGGGTATTATACTATTTGAATAACTACAAGAACTATAAATCACTAGCTTCATAAAGATGTAAATGTATAATGTTTGACATTATGAAATATACCATCAAGGTCTCAACCAATACATCTGAAAATGATTATGGCCTCAGCCAAAATCATAACTAAAAATGGGAAAGGCCTCAGCCATGTCCATATATATTTTGTCTCATGAGACCTTCCAATGAATCTAGGGGCTATAGAGGGCCCCAAACATCACTTAATAAGTACAATGAATTCCTCATATGAATGGTGATGAATAAAAACAACATATACATTCATACTGAAACTATCATATGAAATGTAAATAACTTTCCAAAACATAAACACTAACCATTCGGAGTAATAAGGTGAATGGTTTCAAGATAGCACATCCATATTAAAACTAATCATAAAAAATTCAATAAAATATGTTATATTATATAATAAAATATTAGTCCCAATAATACATAACAATCAATGATATTTTTGTAACAAATAAAAATACTCTTATAAAATCATCGAGTAATTATTGAGATAAACACTCTTTTACTTTAAAAAGAAGAGTATTTTTGGAAAAATATTTTTATAAGACCATAATTAAAATAATATTTTTTTTTATAATAAAATTGTTTATTTTATAAAAATAGTGGTGGCTAAAAATATATTAGAGAGTGAACTTGAACATAGGTGAGAATTCGAGAAGTTCCCTTGAATCGGGCTTGTATTTCGGGAAGAATTTTTGAATGATCCCTTTAAAACATGAAAATCCTCATAAAATAAAGAAGGATTGTGGTTATTACTATAATGGCCTGGACCCTCTTGGCCCATTACTTTTCCAAAAGTGAGGCTCCACCAAAACAGTGGCACCGTGAAGGTGACACCGTGACGGTGGAACCGTGACGGTGGCACCATGACGGTGGCACCATGAGGGTGCCACCATGACGGTGGCACCATGACGGTGGCACTGTGAGGGTTACACCGTGACGGTGGCACCGTGAGGGTGACACCGTGACGGTGGCACCGTGAGGGTGACCCCGTGTCCCCTCGCCGAGCCATTCGTTCTTCTTCCAGTACCTGACTTTTCTGCTCCCGCAACGTAAGTTTCAACATAAATTAATTCTTTTACTCCTATTAAAACCATGTAAAGCCCATAATTAATTCCTAAAAAAATCCCGAGAGACCTCCGTGTGTAACTTCCCAGCCGCGTGGTCAACCCATGACCCCCGCGCCTTACGCGGTTACGCGTTCTCACCTCAACCGTCCGCGGCTCTTATAAACTAAGGGTTCGCCATGGTTTCTCCTTTCCTCGATCGTGGCTTTTCACAAACAGCTTCTGGTGCATCGGTCGCGCCGCATCGTTATCCGTAAAGTTCCGCGCCCGACCTAAAACGTCGACCATCTATCAACAGGTAGGGAATTTCTCCTTCGCCTCTCTCTTTTGTGTATCATACGGGGTGGGCGTGTTTCTGTTCTGTATAATTGGACAATCCAGACCTAAATGAAGATAATGAACTGGATTCTATAAAGAAAGGGGGGGTTGTGATCGTTGATTCCACCGTATATTATGATCTTATTTCTGAGTTGTGATGGCTTACGCCTTCTGAAAATCGAGGTTGTTGGTGGTCATTGTTTGTGCACTAATGTACCCCTGCTGATATTTTAAATGGCTTGTTTGTGGTTGTGAAATCCTGCTGTTAAAAAGGATACTGGTTAATCACGTACACCCGGCTAAGTGAATTGGAAACCCCAGGATCAATCCTTCTGTGATAACCCCCGGTTAAAACACACGAAAATTGAAATCATGGAGTGTGTTAAGTCTTTTAAATCTGAAAATACCAGCAAGACCCTGACTTATGTTGATGGTGGTAGTTGGTTGTTTTCTTTTCGGGCCGATTGCTGGAAATGTGGGAGGGGATGGGATACCCTGTCTTTATACTCTTGGTGGTTGTTTGAATTTGGTGATGGGATCCCCTGATGGTATGGATTCGGTGGTTGTGATTTTAAAGACCGTGTGGGTACTTTTTTATATCACGAATTGGGGTGGGATCCTCTGTTGTTGAGAACCGGGTGTAGGCGTTATGGTTGATGCTTGACTGTTTACTTCCCTGGACTTGTGCCTATGATTGCTAGTTGCCCAGTAGTTCTTAAAATTAATTAAACATTATCACTGAACTTGAAACAAGAATGGGAAAAATGTGTTTTGTTGGTGAGATTCGTGACTTGTGACTTGCACGCAGTGGTGTTGTGTTCTGTAGGCTGGTTAGAAAAACCTAAGCTTTGGGTGAGTGCTTGTTACCTATATCTATACTTGTAATTTTGTGTTTCTTTTTTGCTCCCCACCCAAGTTGAGAACTTAGTTCCGAACACCCCCATTTCATGGGGGAGGGTGTTTTTTCCAACACTATTCATAGTGGCTGGTTATTAGCTCCTTTTCTGCTCCCTTTCCCGGATATCCCAAGTATCTTCGGGCAGGATGTGATAGCTTGAGGTCCATTATTATCCCAAGAACCTTCGGGCGGGGCAGTGTGACGGTTGGCCAGGTGTGTGTGGCAGGTGGTTTCCCAAGAATCTTCGGGATGAGGCCCAGGTATCTTCGGGCGTGGCAGTGGATCTTCTGGCCCATGTGTCTTCGGGCGTAGTGGTGGTGGTTATGGCCTAGGTGTTTACAGGCGTGGTTACGTGTGATAGTTGTGGCCCAGGTGTGTGTGGGCGGGATTTCAGCAGTGGGACTGCGTGTGGTTATGGCCCAGGTGTGTGCGGGCGGGTGCGGCAGTGGGACTATGGTGAGAATAGCGGGATTGGTCTGATGCGTAGGATGTCTCAATAACCAGTGGGAAAGTGGTGCGGGGTACCTAAACATCGATGTGCTCTTAATATATATATTACTTGACTTGTGTTATTTGGTGAGTGTTCCATGGTGAGGCCTGGGGTGGGTAGTTTACCTTAATAGGTGTTTGGTTTACTCCTTTTCTCATGGGACTTTAGTACGTTCCCCCACTTGTGCACGAGAGTCTTTGGTTTTCCCTACTGAGTGTACTTTTATGCTCACCCTACGTATATAAAACTGCTTTCAGGTTTCCAGGAGGACTTCGGGGATCGAGCAGGACCGTACTAGCTCGGACCTTTGGGGCAGTTACAGTTGTTGTTTTTCTTCTTTGGTGCTTAACCTTGTAGTCACCTTTTTTACTTGTGGCTTTACTTTTAGAACATGCATGTGGGAATGGTTTATTTCTTTTTGGTTTTACTTTTCTTTTACCTTGGTGTTGTTGAGTTTCATCATCTCATCTCTTGATCTTATAAAACAAAAAGGGGTAATTCCTTCCATTTGTGAGAAATTTTTATACCCTTGGTGCTAGTCACCACTCCGGGACCTATTGGAGGCGGGTCTCGGGGGTCATTATCTCTCCTTCAACAAAAAGAAGGAAGGGCCTGGAAATCTACTGACCCTTCCCTCCTTTTGGTGAAGGCGGGTCGTGACAATTACACATATATATAACATTAAAATATAATTTATGAGGATTAGATAATAATAAATAATAATTTCATTGAGGTAAGTAGATAATAAGAGTAGCCCGAATTAAAATGGAGGTTTAGGTAGAAAATCCTTACCTTATGTCCAAATGTATTATGTACTTGACCTTAATGTAATAGATAATAAAATTAAATAAAGTAATTAACTAATTAATAAAATTATATACATATATTTTAATCTTTATATTTTTATTAAGTTCATTTATGTTCTTATTTTTATGTTATAATATTGAATTCTGTCATTTCGGAGTGTTTGTTTCTTTGATTTTATGATCGGTTCGCTGGATTGTAAGTAATGGAGTTCATGTGGAATTGATATAATTATTAAAAATTGAACTTATATATTATTAATTAACATATATAAGTGTAAATGGTTATATATATCATTTGTTTACATGGTGTGAGAATGATTTATTATATAGAACATTAGTGATAACTATTTAGATTATTTTGGAAATATTTCGATTGTTAAAAACTAGTATGAATTGTTTTTATTTATATATATTGTTTCTAGAAAATTTATAGATTATAATAAACATATTATAGTCTAGTTTGACTATAAAAAATTTTCATGACCAGCTTTGAAGGATAAATTGAAGAATTAAGGTTCGCCGTCCATGAAGGTTATAAATCTGCACTTCTGAGATGATGATTTCCTTTATAAAATAAAAGAGGGATAAATAGTTGTTTGAAGAAGGATACTAAATTAGCATGATAAAATTACAATATATATATTATAATGGAGTTATAATGATCATTTGGATATAGGAGGTTAGGATAAGATGAGAAAATAAAATAAATTGAAAATTAAATGAAAAGAAAATCGAAGAGGGTTTACCTCTTGAAATGTCCTCCTTGAGAACCTCCTTAAGAGAAGGGGTTTTGGTATTTTGGAAAGAACAAGAGCTCATGGACCTAGGGACGGACTAGGGAATAGTATTTGGGTAGAAATTTTAGAATATTCTAGGCTTAGAGGACTGAATAGAAGAGGGAGTGAGGGGTGGTTTTTATAGTGGAGGAGAGGAGGGTTTTTCAATTATTTTAATCATTGTTTTATTATTTTTGGCTCAAGACTATGAATAGTATTAATTATTATGAATAAAAATAGTAATAAGTGCATGATAATTCTAAAAAAGTTTAATTTACATCATCGATGACTCAAGCATGATGCATAAATTAATTTATTTTGTATATTTCATAAATTAATTTATTTAGTATATTTCATAAATTATCAAATTTCACTATTCACCAAAGATTCAAGTACTTCAGAAAAATAACAATAAATAACCCTAACCATTTTTTAAAATTTAGAATTCAAAAATTAACTCCATTTTATCAAAATAATTTTATAAATAAGAGAAATTTGATTTTTAAGTAAAATCATTATTTACTTGAAAAATATAGATTTTAAATTTAAAACTGATTTTATAATACTTTAAAAATTTAATTAAAGTCAAATAAAATTATCCTAAAATCATATAATAAAAAAAATTATTTAGGAATACATTTTATGAAAATGAATTTTATTAATTTATTAATTTAAAATTGTAATTAAATATATATTACTCAAAAAAATACCAACACTTAATCATTAAGTTTTAAAATATTATCTTTCATTTATAAGGTGCATAAATTTGATTTATACTTACATGGGTGAGGTTACTATTCATAAGGGTACATTACTATTTATAATGGTATGTTACTATTCATAAGGGTAGGTTACTATTCACTAAAAATGTAAGTTAATCCTATCGGACTTTAAATATCTTATTGATCGCAATAGTGTATGTCATTTTTTCAAAATTCAAATCACAAAATTAGAAAAACTATGTCTAACGGCTAGGTTTTAACTATATCCTATAAATATCAAAGTGTATGCTTCTCATATAATTAATGTTGAATTCATTCAATCATAAATCTATTTCTAAATCCTTGGGGTGTTACAAATGATACTAGAGAGAGGGGATCAGGACAAAGAAAAACCAGAAAAAAAGTTACTAGACATAGGAATTCTTATAAAGATTACCAGACCAATAAATCCAAGGTTTACCAAGCTAATTCAATCAGAAAAACAGGATCAGATAAATAACTTTATCACTAGATATAGTTTTAATGAGATTAATGATAACTTTATAAATGAAAACATTTGTAGCAATGTTGAGATATTATTTCAATATTTTTAAATATTGATGATATTTGATAAAGATTTCAAGGGTTTATAGTTGTTTGGATTTGAGGAAACTTTGATGAAGAATGTTGACTTTAAAGTTTCAGAAGCTTTAAATGTGGTCAAATGAAAGTTGATTTAATCCGGAAATTCAAATTTGGATCCCATTCTTCCTTCTTGATTTACAAAAGAAATATGCCTACATAAATGGGTACAAGCTTATTGAGAATATGTTGTCTCAAGAGTATGAAATTGCTAAAGTTTTTGAAGTGTGAATTTTTTTACTATTAAATCACTTGGATGAAGAAGAGGAGTACCAAACATAACATACCGGATGGAGGTGCATCGGACATAGGTGCATCGAAAGAAGAAGAACCAGACAACAGTTTATCGTAAATAGGTGTATTAGACAAAGAATAATTGGATAGAGGTATTGAATAGGAAACTACTGAATTAAGGCACACCAGACAGAGGACTGAGTGTATCATACATGTAATTTTAGGAAAAAGTTTTAGTGAGAAGCTTTCAAAAAATTTAATATTTCATTGGTTATAATGCATAAGAAAACTATGTAACTAGTGGTAGCTGGTATAATTTACTATCGAGAGACAAAAATGATCCTTATGGGAGTTGGGTCATTTGTATTCACATTATTATATATTGGATATCTATAGATCAATGTGATTCAACATAGAAAGGATAAGGTTCCCACATTGGGAATGAACCTTGAAAAAAAAAACCCTTTCTTTATTTTTTATCTTTAATTATGAGTGATGTAAAGTTATAAATTTGAGAGGATCAAAACTTTAAAAAGTTACAAGGGTTAATTTCAAGATAATTGAAATTGTAAAATATCACCATGGATTTAACCTCCCCTTCTTAGTGGTTTAAACATTCCTGGTAACTTTAATTATAATGGATATATATATATATATATAAGATAGAGGATATGGAGTGTAGAAGATAAAGGAGATATATCCTCTGATATAAAGATATATGTAATGCATATATATTGTAAATAATAACATTTATAAAGGATTTATTATAAACATAAAAAGGGTATATTGGATTCAACTTGAAGGAGTTCAAAGTATTATTTGATGTTCTATTTTGAGTTGTTTTAGTTACTTCAAAATAATTCATGTGGGTTTTTTCTTTTATTAAATTATATAATTTTTCTTCTCTCACTATTCTATATTATATATTTCAAGGCATATTAATCATCTATTTTCACTTGATTATGATTGGACAAACCCGTAGGAGAGAGTGGAATCAGTTGAAGTGGGTGCATACCAATATATTTCAATTCATATTTTCTTATAAATTATCCTATTCAAGTATCTTCATGTTGTGTCTTTTTTATTAATCAAATTTTCCACTAGATTATTGACCTATTTTTTTTATAATGAATGAACTCTGACATGATAAAAGTAATAAATTCCTAAAAATTGAATTGGATAATTTTTTTACTTTAGGCAATTTGATATTAATGTATTCTAGTTATTTTAATTTTTTTGAGCATGAGGAATTGAGATACTTGGATAGTTTCGATAATAATTTACAGAATTAATATTTAATACACATATGTTTTTATGTATATTGATTTTGGCTATTTTTTTAATATATTCAAATTATTATTTTAGTATAATATCCCTATAGATACTGGTACCCCCCCTCTTCCAGTTTTTTATTTTCTTTTAGTTTTCTTATTTTTAAGTTTTTAGTTTTAGTGATTTAACATAGTAAATTATGTGTCATGATCCTAATAAGATAATAATGAATTAACATTTTGTTGAGAGTTTTTTTGGGGCTTCCATGTTCTCTATGGGTTCAACCACAATACTCACATTCATATACTACTCTTTTGTATCCTTAATGATTTTTTTGTGCAGTATAAATTCATTAATTGGATTTCCTATGGATAATGAATAGAACCTTGTAGGAAATAATTTAAAACTCGTATTATTCCTATTTGAGAGATTAAATTTCTTATCTCAGCTAAATCTATCACAACAATATAGCAGTAGTGACTCTTTATTTTTCTTTCTATTCTTCTTCCTTGATGTTATCAATTTACTATATGAATTCCTTTATATTATTAATTTATCAAATGTAAGAGTGACTAAATTAATTTCATTATTTCAATTACAATATCCAAAAATGGAATAATCAAATTACATTTTAAATAACCATCCAAAATATTCATCATAAAATAAAATCTTTTGATTTCCTATGATCTTTTTGTGAACTTTTCAAAAATATATCATATTGAACAGATCTATACATTGATTTCCATAAATAAAATTTGGATATTTTTATCATTTATTATATCACTTTTTTTAATATATATTCATTTATTATCTAGTGGGATCAACTTGATCTTCCTCAAAATAATCTTAACAAACTCCACACTTCAATCTCCCTAACTCTATGAAGATCATGCATCACAACATTTTTTCAGTGTGTCACTCTCTCTGTGAGTCATAAGGGATTCCTATAAAAACCTATACAGATTCCCCTTGAATAGGTACATTTAAGATAGAAACTCTACATTTTACTCTTGTACAGTATAAATTAAAAATAATTTTGTGTATTTAAATCACTGAAAAATTAATATTAGTGTCTTCTAATTTGTTTTTTTCATTTATAGATTTATGAAATCTAGAATTTATTATCATTTTAGGCTGGGGTAAATCCATATAATTCCATCTCATATTTATCACCTTTCTCTCATTAAATGATATCAGTAAATCACTCATAAAAATATAATCTATGTGATTTAGACTTTTAAAACCATCTTGGGAACCAACTCATTTTTATCTTCATTATTTATGAAAACAAATGAAGTTTCTTTTAATTTAACTATATTCTCATACTCTTGATCTTAAAATATTTATTTCCTTTAATATTACTCAAAATAATCTTGTATCATTTCTTATCTAAGCATCATTGTGTTTTTAACATGATAGAATGTCTCTTTAATCATCAAAAATTATTTTATTCTTTGAATTTTAAATCTAGGGTCTTTTTTATACAACAAAATTTTAAAAGTTTTTCTAAGTCTTGAAGTCATACTCTACACCAAGTAAGCCTCATGTTGGACTAGTAAGTCATAAATTTTATTATAATATATTTTATATGACTTTAAAGTCATATAAAGTCACAAAGTCATACATCCTTACCAAGAAGTCTAACAGTTTTCAATAGAACACATTTTGTATGAATTTAAAGTCTTAAAAATGATTGTGAAGCCATTTGGTAGACACTAAAGTCTTACAAAATGATTTTGAAGCCATATGATAGTTATTATCATGAACTTTCAAATTCCTTGAATCATAGGTGATGACATTTTCATTTTGCATCAACACACAGCCCAGGCCCTTCTTCAAAGCTTCACTGAATACCACAAAAATCTCTCCACTTATGGGTACTGTAATCACAGTAAAAGTGATAATACTCCTTTTCAACTCCTTGAATATCTCTTCAAATTCAATATTCCAAGAAAAATTGACTCCCTTCTGAGTTATCTTGGTTAAAGGGTTTGTCAATCAAGATAAATTTCTCACAAATTGTCAATAATACCCAGCTAATCCAAGGAAACTACAGATATCTGTCAATGATGTTCGCCTTATCCATCCTTTAATTACCTCAGTATTTGAAATTTCCATATATATCCCATTCCTTGTGATGATGGTGCTAAATAATATTCATTTTTCTACTTTCATTTCTACCGAATTGGTGGACGATTCATAATACGGAGAGTGATTTCCTTCTCATAGAAATTTATGTTGGCTCTATATAGGGAAATCCAATCTATGCCTAGAATTTCCTCAAATTCCACCAAAGAGAGTATGAAAAGGTTTTCTAGGAAGTTAATACTACAAATTGTGATAGGGGAGGATTTATATACTTGGGATGTAATAATTTCCCCATTTTTCATTTTCAACGATAACTCCAGTTCCAAAGATTTTGATGGTGATTGAATTTTTCTACTAAAATTTCATGATATGAAGGAATTCATATAACCAAAATAAAAAAGTATGTTATCTATTATTGAATGAATAATTAGAATACCTTTCACCACTTTATTTCAAGGATTCACATCGGTAGGGTTGATTTCTAAATCTCTCCCTTGTTACCTTGGAGGTTGTTGGTTGCCAGCAAAAACCCTTGACTTAGTGCATTGGTTGGATAAATTCCCTAGTTCCTTGAAGTTATAGCAAAGAAAAATGTGGTGGGGTTTTATCAGAGCATTCATTTACTATATCGCGGTAGTGGGTTTTTTCTTACCGGTAATCATTGTCTAGGTGCCCTTCCTTTCTAAACCTAAACCATTCCCCCTTCCCCTTTTAGTAATTTCCAAGGTGCTTCATTATACACCTTTATCGAATTGGATGTTGAAATTTCTTGTCACTATTGGATATCTCTATTAGACTACCAAAATTTGGCTCCACCTTTCACTTATTATCCCCATGATACCCCTAATACTCTCCAATCACCATTTTGACTTTGAGGGCACATTGTACAATTTCCACATAGATATCAAAGTCACAGATCACAAGGGCTTTCTGTATGCTAAGTTTTAGTTGGCCAAAGAAGCGTTCAACCTTGCATTCTGGGATAATGACAATGTTGAAGTTGTATTTTTAAATCCTTATGAAGTATTAATCATATGATCTGATGTATTTTCCATCTTTTTTCTTGAGGTCAAGGAAGTCCCTTTCCATCTTAAGTTGGAGGGTGTGAGGAAAATATTTATCATAAAACATTTTTCAGAAATCCTTTTATCCCATTTCCTCATTCGCTTCCTCAAGCCTCGTATTTTTTATCAATTTCCACCATATATAAACTTCACCCACTATACGATATGTATCCAAAAGAACCTTCTATTTTTTAGAGCATTGAAAGATGGAGAATATCTTCTCAATGGAGTTGATTCATTTTTCAGTGATTGAGGGATCAGATGATCCATTGAAATTAGGAGGGCTTTGTCTCATTAATCTCTCAATTTTGACTTTTTTTCTTAGGTTGGATTGGGAATTCCTCTTGATACAGGTTTCTATTAAAAACATGACTTAACTGAAAGAGTATCATGAAAAAAATTTTGATTACCTCTCCCATCATATTGGGCATCTCATTATGGCAGTCATTACATTGATCTTCACATTGGTTGTTAACCTGATTCCTCCTATTACGGTCCATTGGCTAGAATAAAAGGAAAATTATGGGTAATTATTTTAATCTATTAAACACATAAAGGGGAATATAATGACATTAAATGGATCTATTATAAATTAAAATCATTTACTTAACTTATGAATTTCTAATCATCAATCTAAGTTATCCATGATATATTTCCTATTGTATATTCTTATAGGCTCATTTTTTTGTTCCCATAAAAATGGTTCGTACTAAGATTATGAATTTACCAAATAATATCCCCTAGGAGTGTCAAACTAGGAGTGTAGCAAGGCCTGTTGTCGTGCACCAGTTCTCATTCAAGTCTATCTCAATGGGGTGTTTTCATGTTTTACCCCTAGATACATATATTCTAGAGCCACACCCACTTGTTCGTATTCAGAAAGGGATTTATTTTCTTGATAAACCACTTACGCTATACTCACCAGAATTTAAGGATGTTTTTCTTTTACATAGTATTATCCTTAAGGTTTTCACTATATTTTTCTAATCATAATCCCAAAAATAACTAAACTTTCTTCTAATACCAACTATAACAACCCTATTATTTTTATTACAGTCATACATGATTTAATTATATAAAATTACACTGAATACAACCCAAAAGATCAATAATTATAGTTTTATGAAAATTATTAACATTACATAACAACATTAAACATGAAATACAACATCATTATTGAAAACATCCTTTAGATGACCACAAAATTCCTTGATACTTAACATTTCATGGGATAACCTGAGGACATACATAAGAAAGGGTTGAGCTATAAAGCCTAGTAATGGATTAAACATGGAATAAAATGAAGATAATAATACATTTTAGTCAAGGAATTATATAATGAATAACTTAACATGAATTATAAATCATGATATAACATGATATTCGTAACATGGAAATGACGAAACAACTTAAAACACTACATCATAAGTCAAGGATAAACTGACATGACATCATAATATAAAAAGTACCATAAAGGAATCAGTTAAACTCCTTTCCCAACATTAAGTATCATTATACTAAACATTATCCAATGCATTGGACTGCTATATAATTATGGGTGCACCTGTCACTTTAATTTCAGTCTCATGCTTAAGTGTGCCACATGGATCATAAAACATGGATTCATTCATCATCATAATTTATTCCATCATAAAGGAATGTGGAATACATACATTTAATTCCTAAATAAAGTTATATGTTCATAAAATTGAACACCCTTGATAGGGAATGGTTATGGTATTAACTACACAATTGTTTTGTAATGGAAATTTGTGGTGCAATTTCGGTAGCCAAATGGTGTGACATAAAAATTCATAAAAAGGGTTGATTGGAGTGAAATGGGTCTCCCATAATATATAAATGAAATGGGAATAATAGTTTAATATAAATACATTTCCCAACATAAGGAATTTGGAAATATATGGCTTAACATAATAAATAAACTTGAAGAAAGAGGAGGAATGGAATAACTCTTATGAACTTTAATCATGGTAACGGGTGTACATGGGTGAGATTAATGGGAGATAAAGGGGTATATCATCATTAAAACATAATAAGGTTAGTATGGGGAGGTTATAAATCTTACCCCATCATTTTTAATTGAAAATAAAATGGTGTAACAATATAAGGAAACTTCGATAAAAATGAGAAAGGAAAGAACCCATACTTGAGTGTGTGACTTCAAAATCATGAAGAAAGGATTATTGGGAACTTGGGATTCCTTGGGAGGATTATAGATAGGGGAGTATAGTGTAAATATGTGCTCCAAGTATTTTTATTGAAGAGAAGTGTGATATTGTATGGGTTTATATAGGAAATGAGAGGGGAATTGTTTAATATTTCACAAACATAGTTTTTGGAATCTATATAATTAAATATTAAAAACAAAAAAACTTCCCATGATTTTTTCCCATGTTTTTTACCAAATATGAGTGGAAAAAATTATTTTATAAATAAATGGGCCTAATATATTTAATTATTATCCTTGATTATGTGGAGTTGGGTCACATTAATAAAAAAATAAACATAAAATCATAAAATATATTATATATTTTGTAGGATTCGATAAGGATTTATAAAATAAGTAAAACAAATATAAAATCACATTATTTTAAAGTTAAAACTTATAATTGGCTGAATATAACTTTTATAGTGTTTATTACATCACTATTGGGCCATTATGATGTCATAAAACACGCTATATTTATATTGTATTTAATTTTAACCCCAAAATTCAACTGTCTCTGAAAATTATGAAAAATTCATCATTGGTTAATTTCAATATCTTGATTCCAAAAATAATTTTCATTTTATCTAAATAATTTTCTGAATATTTGAATTTTCACTTTTAAAAAGAAAATTGAAATTTATTGAAAATTGAAGGGTTTTGACAAAAACAGTTTTCAAACCTTAATAAAGATTACATTTGACTTCATAAAAATTATATAATAAATTATATTTAATAAAATTAATTTAATTATAATATTTTATTACAGTTATATTTATTTCAAAAATATATTTAATCATGAAAAATATATTTCTTAATTTATTTTTAATATTAACCAAAGATGATATTTGTGCTTTAAAAATAATTTACAAAGTAACAATAGTAGAATGAAAGTATATTCATTATTCTATAAAAAAAATAATATACATAATCATAATGTTAGGGCCTTGATACATATCCCTTTATTAGACCAGCATATTCCCTAAGAGTGAGGTGTGTGATGGTGGGGATTTCATGGGTTCATTCGGTGAGCATAGTTTCAGTCGTGATCTCGATGAGCTTGAACTTCTCTTGTAAAAGGTTTCTCTCATGATTAAGTTTTTGGATATAAAATTTGGATTGGTCATGGGAAAATCCCAAAAATTATATCTCCCTCACGTGCTCTGAGAAATGGTCTTCATAGGGAATGATCCTATAGGTTGAGTCCATCACCACATTTGTCTATGTCCAAAGGATTCGTTAAAACCTTATATTTATACTAGTCATGTGATCACTATTCAACAGATGTATTATCAATGTTAAAGATATTAAATATTCATTTAAATAAAATGGTATATAATAAAAAAATTGAGTGCATGCGTTTTATATATCTACTTTAAAAAATAATATATTTAAGAAAGTTAAAAGGGAAGTTTCATTTATAACAGTTTTGGTTGTTACAACATTCTCCCCTTAAGAAAATTTTCCCTTGAAATTTTCATTTCCCACATTAAAATAGATGAGGGTAACTCTTTTTTATCACCTCCTCCGGTTCCCGCATTTATTCTTCAAATTTTTGGTTTCTACACAACACTTTTGTCAGGTGCATTTTCTTATTCCTTAAAACTTTGTCTCTAATATCATCATAGATTTTCTTTCAACTCTGAGTAGCCTTGATGTGATACTGAATGGTATTAACCTTCTCCACCATTTCCTTGACCATTTTAGGACCTCAAAATTTTCTCTCCCCAGCACCATACCAGCATGTAGGTGTTCTTCACATCTTCCCTTAAAGGGTTTCATAGGGAGACATTTGGATGCTTGAGTGGAAACTGTTGCTATAAGAGAACTAAACTAGAGGAATATGTTGATCCCACCCCCCTTTTAAGTCCATTTAGAATGCTCTCAACATGTTCTCAAGGGTTTGGATATTCCGCCCAGATTAGCCATCAGTTTGAGGGTAATAGGTTGTGTTGAAGTTTAACTCAGTACTCAAAGCATATTGGAGACTCTTCCATAACATCGAGGTGAATCTTAGATCTTGATGAAATAAATTTGATAATGATACACTATGTAGCCTCACCAATTATATGATATATATCCATTCAAGTTAATCCAATGAGAAATCCTCTCAAATCAAAATAAAGTGTGCAGTCTTTGTAAGACGATCCACCACATCCCAAATAGAATTGTTTCATTTAGATGTATTAAGAAACTTGATGATGAATTCTATGGTGATTTATTCCCATTTCCATGTATCTATGGGTAATCATTTCATCATTCCCTTAGATTTTTGTCTTTCCACCTTCAATTTCTAACATACAAGACATCTTGATGTATATTATGTGATCTCATTCTTCATATTGTCCCACCAATTGTTTTCTTAGAGATCTTTATACATCTTTGTGCTTCTAGTACGGATAGAGAAGGTTGATCTATGTGCATCATCCAATAGCTCCTTCTTTAACTCAGGATTTGATAGTACAAATAGTCTTGACCCAAATCGTACAACACCTTATTCATTAATATTGAACTCTAATGATTTACCTTTTCTTATAGTTTCTACTTTCTTCTGAATCCCCACATCATTTCTTTGATCATACTTTAACCTCTCCATAAGACATGGTTGAGAAATAATTTTTGAAAGGATTTATGAAGTTCCTTACTTTATTATTCCCATGACCATAATCTTTAAGTCTAAGAAGATCATATCCTTCTCAACTCTCATCAGTGAAAGAGTTTCCGGATCCTTTCTACATAGAGAATCTTCTACTCTATTCGATTTCCTCATATGGTAGTGAATTGAGTGGTCATAGTCAATGATCATCTCTAACCATATTCATTGGAACAAATTCAAATCTTTCTGTGTGAATATATACTTGAGGATTTTGTGATCCATATATATTTCACACTTCTCCCCAAAGAGATAATGTCGCCAAATTTTAAAAGCGAACATCACTGCATCCAGCTCCAGATCTTGTATTGGATAGTTATGCTCATGAAATTTCAACTACCTTGAACCATAGGCAATGACTTCGTCATTTTTCATCAACACACATCCCAGACCCTTATTCAAATCATCACTGAATACCATATAAATAAATCCAATTTTGGGTAGTGTAATCATGGGCACAATGATAATCCTTGTAATGAAACAATGTTTTTTCAATAGAAATTTCTTTATTATAAATATGTCATAAAATCAAATGAAAACACAACATAATGAACTACTAAGTTCTAAGTGACATTTAAACATAATTTTGTCACTTCTGTGTTTGGAATTTTGAAAATCTGACATACACGGTTGCAATCGGTAGGTTATTTGGAGTCCAATAAGAAAAAATTAATTTTTGGTGAATAGTAACCTACCCTGATAAATAGTAACATACCATTATTAATAATTATATAACCTAATGAATAATAACCTTACCTATGATAGTATATAAATAATATTTAAGTTGTAAGTATGATATACCTATATTTTAGAACAAGTAAATGAATGTTTTAAAATTGGTTTTTGATAAAAAAATTATGATTTTAATAAAATATTAAAATAATAATATATATATATAATTATTTTTGAAAAAAGGACTTCATTTTTGGATTATATATGTCGAAAAATGGTTAGGGTGAATTTTTGGTATTTTTTATAAATACTTTAATTTATTATGAATATTAAAATGTGATAATTTAATATAAATGCTAAATAAGTGATTTATTGAGTCATTGATGATGATCTAATGATGTAAGCCCAATTAGTTAAAATTCACATGAATTTATTACTATTCTTGGTCATTTAATACTTACTATTCCTTGTCTTGTGAATAAATAATAAACTAATGATTAAAAAATTATGAAAACCCTCCTCTCCTCCACTATAAAAACCACCTTCACTCCCTCTTCTCTTCACTCCTCTCAAACCTCGTGTCTTACCAATATTCTGCCCAAATATCTCCCCAAGCTCCACCCCTGCATCCAAAAGCCTCTAGAGTCTTCAAAATACCAAAATCTCTCCCCTTAAGTGGTTCTCAAAGGAGGAAGTCTCAAGAGGTAAATTCATCTTTCCAATTCCTTCTTTTCTTTTAAGTTCTTGTGTTTTTGTTTCTTTCCTCACCTCCCTTCACCAAAATAGTATGATAACTCCAGTAACATACATGTAATTTAATGTTTTTATGCTAATTGGATATTTCATTATCTTCTCTCATTTCTCCACCTTTTATTTGAAACAAATGAAAGCACCGTTTGAGATGTACCAATTTAGCACATTTAAGGACAACGGTTTATCAATATATATTATTATCTTTAATTCTGGTCATGAAACCATTGGTGTTATGGTTGAACCAGATTATTATATATTTAATATATCCAATTTTTTTTCTGTAATCCTTTTGTAAAAATGGTATTAATTTATAAATAAAAACATGTTCTTTGTAATCAAACCCACCGATTAACAAAAACGGTTGTCATTGTGGTCTTATATAATAATTATAATTCACTCTAAGTAACCAAATTAAAGTTAAAACCATGTAATAACATGGATTTTCACTAATATAATATAACTTCAATTATGGACAACCACTTTCATCTAAAATTTTTATCCAAATATTAATATAAGTGAATCGGTCATTAAAACCATGTAAACAAACGAGCTCGAACAATGAAATTGAACCTCATAACCAATAAAAATGGTTATAAATGAGCATAAAATTGTTATAATAAACAAATTAAATATAGAAGCGGTTTTGGAATTATTAATTAATAAACCTAATTTTTTTATTCATTTTTTTAATAACAAGTGGAGAACACCAACAGATTTAAGGTAAGGGATCCTCTCCATTTCACTCTTAAATAAAGATTGTTCTCTATGATATGACATTTTATGTGTAATAAATAATTATGTGGTATGTTTACACACCTCCACCATACATCCTTATTGATGTCTAAGTGATGATAAACCCATTTTCTCTCTCATCAATCCCACTTAGCTACACTTGATACCTTGCCGATAAACAGTAATGAATTCTACCCGAAACTTCTTTGTTCTTTCAGGTTGCCTTATCTATATTTATGTAAAAATGGAGTTATATTATTTATTTATTAAAATATTATAAATTCTATTTAGTTTTACAAAATTCATTTATGAAGACCCTTTCATCACTCTCTTTTAGGGATATATAAGTTTTTAAATGATTCCCTTCTTAGAACTTTCCGATAAGCAAATCTGTTTTAAGGGAAATTCCCAAATTTTACCCAATTTCATGTGAAATATATCCTCTGTTTTAAGCCACCATTGTCTTTTTAAAATTATTCATTTTATTATGAAAACATTTTTGGTTCAATTCTGGTTTTATATAAAATATTTTCCTTTTTCTATTTTAAAGTCTCTATAATATTTTCCTTAAAACCGTACACAAATTTTTTAATGCTAATGTTTCTCAAATAAATTTCTTATATGTTGTCACTTCTATTTGACACCACTTACCATGTTATATGACTATTTTATCTTATTAACATCCATGTATTTTCTAAATCCTTTCTTTCATGGAAAATTTTTTGATACACCCATTGGTTATTCTTTATATCATGATTGTGGTACCCAATTCTTTCCATGGGTACCATTAAGTTTATGTATGGTTAATTATGTATGATTATTTGTGTGGAAAGAATATTCATGAAAATTTTGATATGGGTGAACCCAGATAGCACTCCAATGCATTGGGTAACGTTAAGTCTCATGAGATGCAATGTGAAACGGGATTGGTTGTTATCCTTAACCCATAGTAAAATGGGAAACGGGATTGGTGGTTAACCTTGACTCGTGCTAAAGACATGGTTTATGACTTTACCACATTTATATGATTTCATGTTTATATGATTCCATGCTTATATGATATTATTTTATATGTTCCATGCTTTGTATATCATTATGGCATGCCTCCTAACTCTTGTGCTTAAGATGTATCCTTATGTTCATTCCCTTACTGGGCTTTTTAGCTCATCCCTTTGTTCATGTGTTACCTAAGGTGCCCTGTGCAGATATAAGGGCTCAAATGAAGTTAGGATCTCTTTATGGATATTAAATAAAGCAGTGTTTTTTAGCCCCATGTTTTGTGTTTTATGTACCTAGTCTTCCAAGACACCTGAATTAATGATCCTTGGATTATACTATGATGTATAATTATGCTTAAAATCATGAAATTTTATATGAAAAAGGCTTCGGTCTCTATAGTTGGTATCATAGGATGGTCTAGTTATTTTTGGAGATTAGGAATAGAGCACCTTAGTGAGAACATTAAGGATGAGACTAAGTATAAGAAAACATTCCTAAATTTTGGTGAGTATTGAGTAAGTGGTTTATCAAGTTAATACATCCCTATCTGTATATGAGTAGGTAGACACAGATCTAGAATAGATGTACCTAGGAGTGAAAACTCTGACAAGAAGTTTCGGGCTTGACCCGGGGTATCGTTGTACACGACAATGGGCCTTGCTGCAGTCGTGGTTATGACACTCCTGGGGGATATTATTTGGTAGATTTATGAGCTTAGTAAAAACCATTACTAGAGGAAAAATACCATAAGAATATATGTTAAGAAATAGATTGAGGATAACCTAGATTTAAACCTGAGGAATCATAAGATATGATATACTTCTCCTTTACAAGTTTATCCTTTTATGTTCAAAGTTTTCTTTTATGCTCGATGGATAATTATTCAAGCCCTCTAATTATACGTTCTTTTTCAAAGTTAATGGTGGGAAATAGAAGAACATGTTCCAACAACCAATGTGATAGGAAATGTGAAGATTTCCCTAATGATATTCCTGATGTGATAAGAGCGGGTGCTCAAAAACTCATGGAAGTACTTTCCCAACTTTCTCGAGTTATGAATAATAACTTGAATCATGTGGAATTCCCCCCTCCTCCAAGGAAAGAGAAATTTTCCATAGAATCCTTCATGCGGAAAAGGCCTCCCATGTTTTGCGGATCTTCTGATCCCCTCCTCGTGGAACAGTGGATTAACTCCATTGAAAAAATATTCTCCATCCTCTAGTGCTCGGAAGAAGAGAAGGTTGTACTGGAAGTCTATCATTTTTATGGTGAAGCTGATCAGTGGTGGACACTGATCATGAATACAAAGTCCTAAGAAGAAATTGATTCTATTTATTGGGAAGAATTCAAAAGTATGTTTTTCAACAAATATTTTCCTCAAACCCTCTGTCTCAAGATGAAAAAGAGAGATCCTTGAACTCAAGAAGAAGTAAGATTAGTCCATTGGGGAGTATGAAGAAAAACTTACAATGCTTTTAAGGTACACCTCTGGATTTTTCATGAACACTGAAATCAAGGTGAATCACTTCTTTAGTGGACTAAATCATATTCTAATAAAAGCGTTGCCAATTTGAGACTTCGACAGTTAAGAGGATATTGTTTGTTGCACCCTCAAGGTTGATATGGAGATTGGAGAATCTCAGTTGTCTCGTGTGCCTAATGAAAAGAAGTAGAAAATGGAGAAAAAAATGGGTGGTTCATCGAACAAATCCCATGATGGAAAGAATCCTGACTTTTCCCCTTGTAAAAGGTGTGGGAAGAAGAATCCTGGTAACCATCTGAAGGGAACCAAGAATTGCTTCAAATGTGGAAAGTTTGGTCATCTGGCCAAGAACTGCCAAAGGGATATGAAAAATCCCACTAACGTTGAAGAAGAAAAGAAGTTTCAGATCCACACTTAGATTTTAGTTTAGTGTTATAACTATAATGAGCATGGTCATTATGCGAACAATTTCCCTAAGCTGAGGGTTGTCGGAGGCAATCAGCAACAACCTCCAAGGAAATAAGGAAGGGCTTATACTATCACTACTATTAAGGTGGATCCGGATAACAATGTGGTGATAGGTACACTTGTTATTCATTCAAGAATAGTGGATGTACTATATTGATTATGGTTTTATGCATTCTTGTATATCTTGTAAGTTTAGTAGAACTATTCAAACACCACCTCTAAATTTGGAGTAAATGTTATCTATGAGAATAGAGAATGGGAAAATTATTGCGTCCATGGTTTATAACTCCTACCTAGTTAATGTTTGTGTACAGAACCTCCCAGCAAATATCATCATACTTTCTTTAGTTGAGTTTGACACTATCTTGGGCATGGATTGGATTTCTTTATACAAAGACAACATCAGCTGTCGGGAAAGGGAGATCACTTTTCACATCCGAAAGCATCCTCTGATTCTTTACAAGTGTAAGGAGGAAGATGAATCTCCTTTATAACATTCATCTAAAGATTGGATATTCATTCCTTGTTATCAGGCATATATAGCTCAAATGATTGAGACAAAAAGAGAGAATCATGCTTGAAAACATGGTCATCGTGAGGGATTACAATGATGTATTCCCTGAAGAGTTTTTTGGTCTTCCTCCAGACCAAGAGGTTGATTTCTAAATTGAACTTATCCCTGGATATCTTCCTATCTCAAAGACACCTTACAGAATGGCCACACTAGAGTTGGAAGAGCTGAAGAAGCACTTACAGGAGAATATGGAGAAAGGTTTTATACGCCTGAGTGCTTTACTGTGGGGTGTGCTAGTCCTATTCATCAAGAATAAAGATAGATCAATGTTCCACTGCATTGATTATTGTGATCTCAATAAAATAACGATAAAGAACACTTATCCCCTGCCATGGATAGATGACTTGTTCGATCAGCTTTCTGGGGATATTTATTTATATAGGGTGGACCTTTGGTCGGGATATCACTAATTAAAGGTGAGGAAGGAAGATATTCCCAAGACTGCCTTTTGAACGAGGTATGGACACTGTGATTTCATAGTGATGCCCTTCGGACTCACTAATGCTCTAGAAATTTTCATGGATTTAATGAATAGAGTCTTTAGATATTACCTCAACAAATTTGTGGTAGTCTTTATGGATGATATTCTGATATACTCCAAGAGCAAGGAGGAACATGAGGAGAATTTGAATACTGTGTTAAATACCTAGAGAAGGGATAAGTTGTATGAAAATTACAGTAAATGTGAGTTCTGGATGGAGAAAGTATCATTCTTGGGGCATGTTATCACTAGTAAAGGGATATATGTGGACCCTTCTAAGATTAAGGGAATTGAAGAGTGACCCAAAACAACTTTTGTAACGGATATCCATAGCTTTTTGGGTCTATCTGGGTATTACCGACGATTTGTGAATAACTTTTCATGATTTTCAAACCCAATTACTAAGCTGAAATGGAAGGGAGTAAAGTTTGTCTGGAATTAGGAATGTGAAGACTATTTCTCAGATTTGAAAACCAGGCTTCTCACTACACCAGTACTCACACTCCCTATAGGTGGAGAACTATTTGTGGTGTATAGTGATGCTTATAAGAAGGGATTAGGTTGTGTACTAATGAAAAATTATAAAGTGATAGCCTACGCCTCAAGGCAGTTGAAAATCCATGAGAAAAACAATCCCATGCATGATCTGGAGTTGGCAGTTGTGATCTTTGCTTTGAAAATCTGGCAGCATTATCTTTATGGGGAGAAGTGTGAGATATATACTGACCACAAGAGTCTCAAATATATATTCACATAGAAATAGCTTAATATGTGCTAGTGTATATGGATAGAGATCATCAAGGATTATGACTGCTCAATCCAATACCTTCCTGGTAAGGCAAACAAGGTGGCAGATACTCTAAGTAGAAAGGATCTTACATCTTTATCAATGATGAGAATTAAAAAAGATATGATATTCTTAGATTATAAAAGGATGGACATGGGACTCATTAAGGGAGGAACATCATCAACCCTTATCAAATTATTGCTCAACCATCCCTCTTGGAGAAAATAAAGGATGCTCAAAGAAAAGATATGGAAATTCAGAAAAGGGTGGAAGCTATCAGAAATGGGAAATCCTCTGATTTCAAAATTTATGAGGAAGGTGTTGTAAGATTTGGGATGCGATTATTTGTACCAACCGATCTAGAGATAAAGAAGGATCTATTTAATGATGCACATAGCTCGACCTTCTCTATCCACCCAGGTAACACAAAGATGTATCGAGATCTCTGAGAAAACTTTTGGTGGGACAATATGAAAAAGGAAATTGTTGAATATACATCAAAGTGTCTGGTATGTCAACAAGTGAAGTTTGAGAGGAAAACTTCTAAGTGGATGATGTAACCACTGCCCATACCAGCATGGAAGTGTGAGAACATTAACATGGACTTTGTCACTGGACTTCCAAGGATATCCAAAGGAAACAATGCTATATGGTTCGTTGTGGATCATCTTACAAATACAGGTCACTTTATTGTGATTTGAGAGGACTTATAATTGGATAAACAAGCACAAATTTACATCAAAGAAGTGGTAAGGCTGTATAGAGTACCACTATCTATTGTATCTGATTGTGATTCGAGATTCACCTTGAAGTTCTGGAAGATTCTCCAACATGATCTAAGCACTGAACTGAACTTCAGTACAACCTATCATCCTCAAACCGATGGCCAATATAAGAGAACTATTCAGACATTGAAGGACATGTTGATAGCATGTTCTATGGAATTAAAATGAATATGGGACCAACATCTTCCACTGGTTGAATTCTCCAAAAAAACAGTTTCCACTCAAGCATCTGAATGGCACAATATGAATCCCTTTATGGGAAAAGGTGTAGAACAACAGTGTGTTGGGATGAATTCAGTGAGTGTAAGCTACTAGGACCTAAAATGGTCGAAGAAATGGTAGAGAAGGTAAAAACCATTCAGCAGCATATCAAGGTATCCCAAATTCAATAGAAACATTATACAGATAATATTTGATGAGACCTTGAGTTTAAAGTTGGAGATATAGTATTTCTATGCATATCTCTATGAAAGAAGGTCATGAGGTTTGGGAAGAAAGGAAAGCTAAGTCTCAGGGATATCGGCCCCTTAGAGATCCCTAATCAAGATGGAGTTGTGGCCTATCGACTGGAACTTCCACCTACCATGTCGAAAGTAATGATGTCTTCCATGTATCTCTCTTAAGGAAGTACATACCAGACCCCTCACATGTACTCTCTTCAGAGGAGGTACAGTTGGAGGATGATCTCTTTTACGAGGAGCATCTTGTGAAGATCTTGGGTCGTAGAGATAAAGTTCTACATAAAAAGACTACTCACCTGGTCAAAGTACTATGGCAGAACCACAAGTACGAAGAGGCAACATCAGAACTAGAGAAAACAACGAAGGAAAAGTACCCACATCTGTTTACGGCTTAGAATGTAAAATGAAATTTCGAGGGAGAAATTTCATAAGGGTGAAGAATGTAACGACCCAATGTTTTTTCAATGAAAATTTCATTCTTATAAATATGTCATAAAATCACATGAAAACACAACATAATTAACTACTAAGTGCTAAGTGAACTTTAAACATAATTTTTTCACTTCTGTGTTTGGAATTTTGAAAATCCGACATACACGGTTGCATTTAGTAATTTATTTCGAGTCTAATAAGAAAAACTTAATTTTTGATGAATAGTAACCTACCCTTATGAATAGTAACATACCCTTATTAATAGTGATATACCCTAATGAATAGTAACCTTACCTATGATAGTATATAAATAATATTAAATTTTAAAGTATGATATATCTATATTTTAGAATAAGTAAATGAATGTTTTAAAACTAGTTTTTGATAATAAATTATGATTTTAATTAAATATTAAAATAATCATATTTAGAAAATTATTTTTGAAAAATGGAATTCATTTTTGGATTCTACACATCGAAAAATGGTTAGGGTTAATTATTTGTATTTTTCTGAAATACTTTAATTTATGATGAATAGTAAAATGTGATAACTTACGATAAATGCTAAATAAGGGATTTTTTAAGTCATTGATGATGATATGATGATGTAAGCCCAATTAGTTTGAATTCACATGCATTTATTTCTGTTATTGGTCATGGAATACTTACTATTAATTTTCTTGTGAAGAAGTAATAAACTAATGATTAAAAATTGTGAAAACCCCCATATCCTCCACAATAAAACCCCCCTCACTCCATATTCTCTTCACTCCTCTCAAGTCTTGTTCCTTGCCAATATTCTTCCCAAATATCTCCCCAAACTCCTACCTCACGTCCAAATTCCTCTAGCCTCTTCAAAATAACAAAACATCTCCCCTTAAGAGGTTCTCAAAGGAGGAAGTCTCAAGATGTATATTCCTATTTCCAATTCCTTCCTTTCTTTTAAGTTCTTGTCCTTTTGTTTCTTTCCTCACCTCCCTTCACCCAAATAGTATGATAACTCTAGTAACATACATGTACTATAATTTTGTTATGCTAATGGGATATTTCATTATCTTCTCTCCTTTCCCCACCTTTTATTTGAATGAAATGAAAGCATCGTTTGAGATGTGCCAATTTCGCACATTCAAGGAAAACGATTTATCAATTTATATTATTATCTTTAATTATATTCATGAAACGATTTCTGTTATGGTTGAACCAGATTATTATATATATAGTATGTCCTATTTTTTGTTCTTTAATCCTTTTGTATAAATGTTATTAAGTTATAAAACACAACATGTTCTTTGTAATCAAACCCACTGATTAACAAAAATAGTTGTCACTATGGTCTTATATAATAATTCGACTTCATGTTAAGTAACAAAATTAAATTTAAAACCATGTAATATACTAGATGTTCACTAATAGAATATAACTTCAATTCTGGACAACCACTTTCATCTTATATTTTTATCCAAACATGAATATAATGGAACCGATCATTAAAACCATGTAAACAAACAAGCTCAAACAATGAAATTAAACCTCATAACCAATAAAAATGGTTATAAATGAACTTAAAATGATTATAATAAACCAATTAAATATATAATAGGTTATGGAATTATTAATTAATAAACCTAATTTTTTTTTATTTTATGTCTTTAATAATAAGTGGAGAACAATGATGGATTTAAGGTTAGGGATCCTCTCCATTTCACACTTAAATCAAGGTTGTCCTCTATGATATGCCATTTTATGTGTAATCCCTAATGATGTGGTATGTTTACACACCTCCCCCACACTTCCCTATTTATTTCTAAGTGATGAGAAACCCCTTTTTTCTCTCATGAATTCTTCTTAGTTACACCTGATACCATGTCGATAAACCGTAATGAATTCTACCAGAACCTTATTTGTTCTTTCGAATTTCCTTATATCTCTTTATGTAAAAATTTAGTTATTTTATTTATTTATGAAAATATTTTAAATTATGTTTAGTTTTAAAAAATTTATTTATGAAGACCCTTTCATCACTCTCTTTTGGGGATATACATGTTTTTAAATGATTCCCTCCTTAGAACTTTCTGATAAGAAAACCTGTTTTTTAAGGGAACTTCCCAGATTTTTACCCAATTTCAAGTGCACTCTATCATATGTTTTAAGACACCATTTTCTTTGTAAAATAATTTTTTTTATTATAAAAACCTTCTTGGTTAAATTATAGTTTTATATAAAATATTTTTCCCTTTTCTATTTTGAAGGCTCTATAGTATTTTCCTAAAAACTGTACAAAAATGTTTTAATGCTAATGTTTCTCAAATATATTTCTTATATGTTGTCACTTATTTTTGACACCACTTACCATGTTATATGCCTATTTTACCTTATGAAAATCCATGTATGTTCTAAATCCTTTCTTTCATGGTCACTTTCATGATACACCCATTGGTAATGCTTTATATCATGATTGTGGTACACAATTCTTTCCATGGGTACCATTATGTTTATGTATGGTTGATTATGTGTGATTATTTATGTGGAAATAATATTCATGAAAATGTTGATATGGGTGCACCTAGATAACGCTCTAATTCATTGGGTAAATTTAAGTCTCATGAGATGCGATGTGTAATGAGATTGGCGGTTAGCCTTGACCCATACTAAAATGGGAAATGGGATTGGCAGTTAGCCTTGAACCATAATAAAATGGGAAACGGGGTTGGTAGTTAGACTTGACCCATACTAAAGAAATGTTTTATGAATTTTCCACATTTATATGATTCTATGTTTATATGATTCCATGCTTATATGATACGATTTTATATGTTCCTTGATTTGGATATCATTATGTCAAGCCTCCTAACTCATGTGCTTAAGACGTATCCGTATGTTCATTCCCTTATTGGGCTTTTCAGCTCATCCCTTTGTTCATTTTTTCCCCCAGGGTACCCTTTAGAGATGTAAGGGCTTAAAGGAAGTTATGATCACTTTATGGAGTTTAAATAAAGAAGTTTTTTTATCCCCATGTTTTCTGTTTTATGTACCTAGTATTCCAAGACACTAGACTTAATGATCCTTGGATTGTAATCTGATGTATAATTATGCTTAAAATGATGAAATGTTATATGAAAATGTCTTGGGTCGCTATAGTTGGTATAAGAGGATGGTCTAGTTATTTTTTGGAGATTAGGAATAGATCACCTTAGTGAGAACCTTAAGGATGATACTAAGTATAAGAAAACATTCCTAAATTTTGGTGAGTATTGTGTAAGTGGTTTATAAAGAAAATACATCCCTGTCTGGATACGAGCAGGTAGTGGCGGCTCTGGCACAGATTTACCTAGGATTGAAAACTCTGACAAGGAGTTTCATTCTTAACCCAGTGTATCCTGGTACACGACAACGGGCCTTGCAACACTCTTGGTTATGACACTCCCAAGGGATACGCATTGATAGATTCGTGAACTTAGTACAAACCATTACTGGAGTACAAAAAAATCCCATAAGAATATATGTTAAGAAATAGATTGAGGATAGCCTAGATTTAAACCTGAGGAATCACAATATGGGATATAATTCTCCTTTACAAGTTTATCCTTTTATGTTGAAAGTTTTATTTTATGCAAAATGGATAAGTATTCAAGCCCTCTAATTATAAATTCTTTTTATTAGTTAATGGTGGGAAATAGAAGAGCACATTCCAACAACCAATGTGATAGGCAATGTGAAGATTTCCCTAATGATATTCATGTTCTGAAGGGAGCAGGTGCTCAAAATTTCATGTCAATACTTGCTCAAATTTCTAGAGTTATGAATAATTACTTGAATAATGTGGAACATCCTCCTCCTCCAAGGAAAGAGAAAGTTTCTGTATAATCCTTCATGCTGAAAAGGACTCCCATGTTTAGTGGATATTCTAATCCCCTCCTTGTGGAACAGTGGATTAACTCCATTGAAAACATATTCTCTATCCTCCAGTGCTTAGAAGAAGAGAAGGTTGTACTGGAGGTCTATCATTTTGATGGGGAAGCTGGTCAGTGGTGGAAACTGATAAAAAAACAAATTCCCAAGAAGAAATTGATTCTATTGATTGGGAGGAATTCAAGCGTATGTTTTTCAACAAATATTTTCCTCAAAAACTCTATCTCAAGATAGAAAGAGAGTTCCTCTGACTCAAGCAGAAGGAACATGATTCCATTGGGGCGTATGAAGATAACTTTACAAGGCTTGCAAGGTACGCCTCTGGCTTTGTCATGAACACCGAAAGCGAGGTGGATCTCTTCTTTAGGATACTAAAGATGAGTCTACGAAAATTGTTTTAAATTTTAGACTTCTATAGTTATGAAGATATTGTCAATTGTGCCCTCAAGGTTGAAATGGATATTGGAGACTCTCAGTGGTCTTGTGGGCCCAGTGAAAAGAAGTAGAAAATAGAGAACAACACGGGTGGTTCATCAAACAAATCCCACGATAGAAAGAAGCCTGACTTTTCCCCTTGTAAAAGTTGTGGGAAGAAGTGTCCTAATAACTGTCTGAAGGGAACCAAGAATTGCTTCAAATGTGGAAAGTTTGGTCATTTTTTCAAGAAATGTCAAAGGGATAAGAAAAATCCTGCTAATTTCGAAGTAGAAAGGAAGGTTCAGATCAACACTCAGACTGTAGTGCAATGGTACAACTGCAAGGAGCATGGGAATTATGTGAACAATTTCCCTAAACTGAGGGTTGTCGAAGGAAATCAAAAACAACCTCCAAGGAAACAAGGAAGGTCTTATGCTATCACTACTACTGAGGTGGATCCATACAATGGTGTGGTGATAGGTACGCTTATTATTCATTCAATAATGGTGGACGTACTATTTCATTCTGGTTTTATGTATTCTTTCATATCTTACAAGTTTACTAGAAATATTCAAATACCACCTCAAAATTTGGAGTAAAATTTATCTCTGAGAATAGAGAATGGGGAAATTATTATGTCCATGGTTTATAACTCCTCTCCGATTAATGTTTGTGGACTGAACCTCTAAGAAAATCTCATCATACATCCTTTAGTGGAGTTTGACAATATCTTGGGCATGGATTGGATATCTTTATACAAATCCAACATCAACTATCAGGAAAGGGAGATCACTTTTCACATCCCGAAGAATCCTCTGAATCTTTACAAGTGTAATGAGGAAGATTAATCTTCTTTAGAACCTTCATATCAAGTGTGGATATTTCTACCTTGTAAGAAGGCATATCTAGCTCAAATGATTGAGATAAAGGAGAGAATATTTCTTGAATACATTCCCATCGTGAGGGATTACACTGTTGTATTCCTTGAAGAGTTTCTTGGTCTTCCTTATGATTGAGAGGTTGAGTTCTCAATTGAACTTATCCCTATACCTCTACCTATCTCAAAGACACCTTACATAATGGCCACTGTAGAGCTGGAAGAGTTGAAGAAGCAGTTACAGGAGAATATGGAGAAGGGTTTTATATTCCCGAGTGCTTTATCGTGGGGTGCTACGGTCCTCTTAATCAAGAAGAAAGATGGAGTAATGTATCTCTGCATTGATTCTTGTGAGCACAATAAAATCACGATAAAGAACAAGTATCCCCTACCATGGATAGATGACTTGCTTGATCAGCTTCTTGGGGCTAGTTATTTCTCTAAGGTGTGCCTTCAGTCAGGATATCACCAATTAAAGGTGAGGAAGGAAAATATTCCCAAGACTGCCTTTCGAATGTGGTATGGACACTATGAGTTCATAGTGATTCCCTTAAGACTCATTAATACTCTATAAATTTTCATGGATTTAGTGAATAGAGTCTTTAGAGATTACCTCGACAAATTTTTGGTAGTCTTTATTGATGATATTCTTATATACTTCAATATCAAGGAGGAATATGAGAAGCATTTGAATACTATGTTAAAGAATTTGCGAAGGGATAAGTTGTATGAAAAGTACAGAAAATGTGAGTTCTCTATGGAAGAAGTATCATTCTTGGGGAATGTTATAACCAACAAAGGGATATCTGTGGACTCTTCCAAGACGAATGAAATTGAAGAGTGGCCCAGCCTAACTTCTGTAATGTAGATCCGTAGATTTTTGTGTCTAGATGGGTATTACCGGCGATTTGTGAATAACTTTTCACTATTGTCAAACCCAATGACCAAGTTGGCACAGAATAAAGTAATGTTTGTTTGGACTCAGGAATGTCAAGACTGTTTCTCAGAGTTGAAAATGAGGCTTATCACTGCACCAGTACTCACACTCCCTACATGTGGAGAATTATTTGTGGTGTATAGTGATGCTTCTAATAAAGGATTAGGTTGTGTGTTAATGAAAACTAATAAAGTGATAGCCTACGCCTCAAGGCAGCTGAAAATCCATGAGCAAAACTATCCCATGCATGATCTGGAGTTGGTAGTTGTGATATTTATGTTGAAAATATGGTGGCATTATCTCTATGGGGAGAAGTGTGAGATATATATTGACCACAAGAGTCTCAAATATATATTCACACAGAAAGAGAATAATATGTGCCAGCGTAGATGGATAGAGCTCATCAAGGATTATGACTGTTCAATCCACTACCATCTGGGTAAGCCAAACAAGGTGATAGATGCTCTAAGTAGAAAGGATCATGCATATTTATCAATGATGAGAATTGAAAAGGATCCGATATTCTTAGATTTGCAAAGGATGGACATGGTAATCATTAAGGGAGGAACATCATCAACCCTTTCACAAATTATTACTCAACAATCCCTCTTGGAGAAAATAAAGGATGCTCAAAGAAAAGATGTGGAAATTTAGAAAAGGGTGGAAGCTATCAAAAATGGGGAATCCTACAATTTCAAAACCGATGAGGAAGGTGTTGTAAGATTTGTGACACAATTATGTATACCAACTGATCCAGAGATAAAGAACGATCTATTGAATGATGCACATAGATCAACCTTCTCTATCTACCCAGGGAACACAAAGATGTATCGAGATCTTCGAGAAAAACTTTTGGTGGGACAATATAAAAAGGGAGATTACTAAATATACATCAAAGTTCCTGGTATGTTGTCATGTAAAGGGTGAGAGGAAAAATTATAAGGGGATGATGCAGCCACTACCCATACCAGCATGGAAGTGGGAGAACATTACCATGGACTTTGTCACTGGACTTCTGAGGATATCCAGAAGAAACAATTCTATATTGGTCATTGTGGATCATCTTACAAAGACAACTCACTTTATCATGAATTGAGCGGACTTCTCATTGGATCAACTTGCATGGATTTACGTCAAAGAAGTGGTAAGGCGGCATGGAGTACCACTATCTATTGTATCCGATCATGATCCAAGATTCACCTCGAAGTTCTGGAAGAGTCTCCTAGATTCTCTAAGCACTGAACTGAACTTCATTACAACCTATCATCCTCAAACTAATGGCCAATCTGTGTGAACTATTCATAAACTAGAGGACATGTTGAGAGAATGTTCTATAGAATTAAAAGGAGGATGGGACCAACATCTTCCACTGGTTGAATTCTCCTACAAAAACAGTTTCCACTTGAGCATCCAAATGGAACCATATAAAGCCCTTTATGGGAAAAGGTATAGAGCACCGACGTGTTGGGATGAAGTCAGTAAGCATAATCTGCTAGGACCTGAAATGGTTGAAGAAATGGTGGAGAATGTGAAAACCATTCAGTAGAATTTTAACACAGCCCAAAGTCGACATAAAATTTATGTAGACAATCATCAATGAGTCCTTGAGTATAAAGTTGTAGACATGGTATTTCTATGAATATCTCTATGGAAGAAGGTCATGAGGTTTGGGAAGAAAGCAAATATAATTCCTAAGTATATCGGACATTTCTAGATCCTTGATTGATTTGGATTTGTGGACTATAGACTGAAACTTCCACATACCATGTCAAAATACATGATTTCTTCCATGTATCCCTCTTAAATAAGTACATATCGGACCCCTCGCATGTACTCTCTTCAGAGGTGGTACAGTTGGATGACGATCTCTCTTATAAGAAGCAGACAGTGATGATCTTGGATCACCGAGATAAAGTTCTATGTAACAAGACTACTCACCTGGTAAAATTACTATGGTAGAACCATAAGTATGAAGAGGCAACATGGGAACTGGAGGAAGTAATGAAGGAAAAGTACTCGCACCTGTTTACGGCTTAGAATGTAAATCGAAATTTCGAGGGTAAAATTTCTTAAGGGGGGAAGAATGTAACGGACCAATTTTTTTTCAATGGAAATTACCTTCTTATAAATATGTCATAAAATCACATGAAAACACAACATAATGAACTAATAAGTGCTAACTGACCATTAAACATAATTTTATCACTTCTGTGTTTGGAATTTCTAAAATCCGACATACACGGTTGCAATTAGTAAGTTATTTGGAGTCTGATAAAAAACATAATTTTTGGTGAATATTAACCTAACCTTATGAATAGTAACATACCCTTATTAATAGTGATATACCCTAATGAATAGTAAACCTACCTATAATAGTATATAAATAATATTCAAGTTGAAAGTATGATATACCTATATTTTAGAATAAGTAAATCAATGTTTTAAAACTACTTTTTGATAATAAATTATGATTTTTATTAAATAATAAAATAATCATATTTAAAAAATTAATTTTGAAAAATGGACTTCATTTTTTGATTCTAGACTTCAAAAAAATGTTTAGGGTGAATTTTTGGGATTTTTCTAAAATACTTTAGTTTTTGATGAATAGTAAAATGCGATAATTTACGATAAATGATAAATAAAGGTTTTGATGAGTCATTGATGATGATCTACTGATGTAATCCCAATTGGTTAAAATTTAAATTCATTTATTACTATTCTTGGTCATGGAATACTTACTATTCCTTGTCTTGTGAAGAAATAATAAACTAATGATTAAAAATTTATGAAAACCCTCCTCCCCACCACTATAAAACTCCCCCTACTACCTCTTCTCTTCACCCCTCTCAAGCCTTCTTCCTTGCCAATATTCTACCCAAATATCTCTTCAATATCCTCCCCCACATCCACAATTCCCTAAACTCTTAAAAATAACAAAACCTCTCCCCTTAAGACGTTCTCAAAGGAGAAAGTCTCAAAAGGTAAATTCCTCTTTCCAATTCCTTATTTTCTTTTAAGTTCTTGTCTTTTTGTTTCTTTCCTCACCTCCCTTCACCCAAATTTTATGATAACTCCAGTAACATAAATTTATTGTAATTTTTTTATTTTAATGGTATATTTCATTATCTTCTCTTTTTTTCCCACCTTTTATTTGGAAGAAATGAATGCACTGTTTGAGATGTGTCAATTTAGCACATTCAAGGACACAAGTTTATCAATTTAAATTGTTATCTTTAATTATGGTCATGAAACCATTTGTGTTATGGTTGAACCAGATTATTATATATTTAATCTATCCTATTTTTTGGTTTTTTAATCCTTTTGTACAAATGGTATTAAGTTATAAAGAAAAAATATGTTCTTTGTAATCAAACCCATCAATTAACAAAAACGGTTATCACTATGGTCTTATATAATAATTTGACTTCACTCTAAGTAACCAAATTAAATTTAAAACCATGTAATATCTTGGATGTTCCTTAATAGAATATAACTTCAATTATGGACAACCACTTTCATCTTACATTTTTATCCAAACATGAATATAAGAGAACCGGTCATTAAAACCATGTAAACAAACGATCTCGAACAATGAAATTGAACCTCATAACCAATCAAAATAGTTATAAATAAAATTAAAATGATTATACTAAACCAATTAAATATAGAATAGGTTATGTAATTATTAATTAAAAAAACCTAATTTTTTTATTCAGGTCTTTTATAACAAGTGGAGGACACCAACGGATTTAAGGTAATGGATCATCTCCATTTGACTCTTAAATCAAGGTTGTCCTCTATGCTATTAAATTTTATGTGTAATACCAAATGATTTGGTATGTTTATTCACTTCCCCCATAATTCCCTCTTGATTTATTGGTGATGAGAAACCCCTTTTCTCTCTTATAAATCCCTCTTAGTTACACTTGATACCATGCCGATAAACAGTAATGAAGTCTACCCGAACCTTCTTGGTTCATTCAGGTTTCCTTATCTCTCTTTATGTAAAAATGGAATTATTTTATTTATTTATGAACATATTATAAATTCTGTTTAGTTTTAAAAAATTAATTTATGAAGACCCTTTCATCACTCTCTTTTAGGGATATACATTTTTTTAAATGATTCCCTCCTAAGAACTTTCCGATAAGTAAACCTGTTTTAAGGGAACTTCCCAAATTTTTACCCAATTTCAAGTGAACTACATCATTTTTTTAGCCACCATTGTCTTTGAAAAATCAGTATTTTTATTATGAAAACCTTCTTGGTTCAATTCTGTTTTTATATAAAATATTTTTTCTTTTCTATTTTAAAGGCTCTATAGTATTTTCCTTAAAACCGTACAAAAATATTTTAATACTAATGTTTCTCAAATAAATTTCTTATATGTTGTCACTTATTTTTGAAACCAATTACTATTTTATATGCATATTTTGTCTTATGAACTCCCATGTAAGTTCTAAAGCCTTTCTTTCATGGACACTTTCATGATACACCCATTGGTTATGCTTTATATCATGATTGTGGTACTGATTTCTTTCCATGGGTACCATTATGTTTATGTATGGTTGATTATGTATGATTATTTATGTGGAAATAATATTCATGAAAATTTTGATATGGGTGTTCCAAGATATCCCTCTAATGCATTGGGTAAAGTTAAGTCTCATGACATGCGATGTGAAATGGGATTGACGGTTAGCCTTGACCCGTACTAAAATGGGAAATGGGATTGGTGGCTTGCCTTAACCCGTACTAAAATGGGAAATGGTATTCGTGGTTAGCCTTGACCTGTACTAAATACATGTTTTATGAATCTTCCATATTTATATGATTCCATTTTTATATGATTCCATTCTTATATGATATGGTTTTATATGTTCAATGCTTTTGATATCATTATGTCATGCCTCCTAACTCATGTGCTTAAGACATATCATTTTGTTCATCCCCTTACTGAGATTTTCATCTCATCCTTTTGTTCATGTTTTCCCCAGGGTACCCTATGTAAATTTAAGGACTCAAAAAAATTTGGAGCTCTTTATAGAGATTAAATAAAGAAGTTCTTTTTTAGCCCCATGTTTTATGTTTTGTGTACCTAGTCTTCCAAGACACTAGACTTAACAATCCTTGGCTTGTTCTCTGATGTATAATTATTCTTTAAATCATGAAATGTTATATGGAAAAGGCTTGGGTCACTATAATCCTCTGTTTCACCTCTTTGAATTTATCTTTGTATTCATTATTTAAAGAAAACTTGACTCCATTCTGAGTTACCTTGGTTAGAGGGTTTCATAATCCTGAGAAATTTCTCCCAAATTATCAATAATACCCATCTAATCCAATGGTACTATGGATATATGTCATAGATGTTATCCTTGTCCATCCTTAAATTTCCTTAGTAATTGAGGGGTCCACATATATCCCATTACTTGTGAAGCTGGTTTTAAAGAAGATTCATTCATCTCATTGCATTTGTACATAATTGGTGGATGATTCACAATACAGAGAGTGATTTCCTTCTCGTGGAAATCTATGTTTGCTCTATATAGGTAAATCCAATTCCTGCCTATAAGTGCATAAAATTCCACCAAAGAGAGTATTTATAAACTATATTCAATAACTAAATTCAACCTAATTACTTTAATTACAATTCAAGGTCATGGTAGATGAAAACAAAATCTTATATAATTGTACCTAGTATTTAATGCAAGGGTTGAAAATTTATAGGAAGTAGTTTGATAAGTTAAACTAAATAATACACTTTTTCACAATATAAAAATTTATATCATTGAATAATAAATAAGGTAATAACTATTAAATAAAGGAATAGTTTTACTATTTAAACATGATATAAACATTTAAGAACAATTCATAATTAGAAGATAATTGTAAAGACTTTATAAATTTCATTATTAATTATGGGAATTCCATAATATTTGAATATGAACACTTTATATTCATTTAATAATATTAACTCCCTCATATTATACATTATATGTCATTTCTCTTTTAAATATATTATATTTTATGAATTATAAACATTTTATAATCTGATTTATATTATGTTAAAATTTTACATGTGCTAAATATCATATACTTAACATTATTTAAACCTTGATACAATCAATCATCAAAAATATTTTGATGTGGTCTAAATAATATTCCAAATAAGGCCCCTAATTTGAACAATTCAAATTAATCAACTATGAATAATTTGTAATTCAAAAAATATAATCACTTTATATTTTAGCCTTATTTTATAATTTATAAACACATTAAAAAATTTCATTATAATTTATAAATAAATTTTTTTTAATTCATAAGGAATAAAATATAATTTTATAAAAGGTAATTTTAATATTAAAATTTAATATTATCAAATATCTAATGATAAATTCTTTTAAAAAATTTACTAATTACTTATAAACTATTTGTAATTAATTAATTTATAAACACTTTATAAATTAATAAAATAACTCAAAATTTTGTTTTGTCATTATTTATTTTCAATTTATAAATAATAAAATTCAATTCATAATTGCTTTTTAAGAAAAAAATAAACTTTTTTTTCTAAGTCAAGCATGTCACAAATTTTGATTCATAATCATATTGAATGATCCATAGGAGATCATAAGTGATTATTGATAAAATAGTGACACATGATATCAGTTGTATTTTATGATTAATTGACCAATAATTATCTACAATATCACATATCATATTTTATGGTATATATAGGTATTGTATTTATGATACGATACTCTATTTTCTAGAAACACATTGCTCCAATAGTATATTATGATATCTTGGTATCTTATGATATGATTAAAAAATTTATATGGATTTAAAATGTGTTATTTCTTATTATATCCTATATCATATAACTCAATACAAAACCCATATAATAATATAACGTATCATATTATACAACTATAATACAGCATGAAATAAAATTTTGAAATTTATTCACTTCCAGCATTATTCAAATAAATATTAATGAAGATTGTAATCTAATACCACTATTGGGATTCATAGGTATCTAATAAAACATATTATAGGTTGTAAAAATTGTTAGGAATCCTAGACCAATATCTCCAAAAAATAATAAGTGAAATCATGTGAAATTGGAAAAGAATAAAACTATAAATGTGTGTTCCTTAAACTATAGCTAGAATTACTTACTCTTTATCTTATATGCTTGATGAATATCACTAATGAACAGTCATAGGATTCGTTCCTCTATGGTGTATCCAAGATTTTTTCTTAAATATCTCGTTATATGATAGATATACTCCATTCCCAATGGAATGCTATCACCTTGTGGTGCAATAAAGGTAAGAGATGTGATCTTTGAGTGATGGGGAGTCTCAGTCGAGCATCATGTAATCACACCCCCTTATATGGGAACTAAATCCTTATGTTGATCCTAAAGGATACTCCTTGAGTGGTGTCTCATTTACTCATGGGTTATAATTCAAGAGTAAATTCTTTTGTCAAATCATTCACGCCATGCATGAATGAACTTCCTGAGAATTATAATATACATAACACTTCATTAAATGGTATCCTGTGTGGAAGTGTTCTTGAATGATAACATTTATCATTCATACACATAATCTATCAATAGAAGTAGCATATAACAATGGTTATCTTATGATAAATTTCGATTGTAATTTGTGACTTATATTAGTAGTGGAATAACCATGCTTTACGATATCCTTATATCATATAATAAGAAAATATATGGAAGTTTTATGAGATATTATTTTATGTATTATGATTACCCCTATGATATAATATGATACAACCAGGAATCACATGAAAGTAGTGTCTCATATTGTTTTATGATATCCTCTAGTCATAAAATACATTTGAGATTATTGGATCATATACCAAATGGGTTTTAGGGTATATATATCCTTTAGCTTTGATTTGATAAACCCATACCATGAGCCTTGATCTACGATTTATGACAATATTAGTGATCCACACTACTGATTTTGAATTTCATTGATCCTTTTTCACAACACTTATGTCCTGACAAATATTCTTTAAGGTCAGTAACCTCACTCACTACTACATGATTATCACATTTTAGCTTACTAAGAACTCCATATCATCCCTCTGGTATTTCTATAGCCTCACTAGTTCCCAATTCATCATAGTTAAGTTAATCACTAATTAAAACCCCACAATCTTGCTAATTTACTCATCCCCAAACCATTTTTATAAATTCGTCAATCATATCACTACCCTCCATAGTTTTTTAGTGATCTTACCTTATTACCCACATGAAATGGACATAACATCTTATAAATGTTATCTTGGTCCACTAATAAATCTTACAATAAGATATAGATACATCCTATCTCATATCGGTTTTATCCCAATATACTAGTTCTTACTATTCATCTTTCACTCAACTGTTTCCTGATAAATGTCTATTGTAACTCTTATATAACAAAATATTGAAGGGATGTCCCCCTTATATATTTCTCAATCCAATAAAGGTGTCTCACCCCTTTAAAATAGGTCATATCATATTAAATATCATCCAAATTGTGATAATTAATTGCATCGCCTTATAATACCTTGACTTAGCTCCAAGAAATAAATAAATATAAGGATTTATAGAATCCATCACATCACATTAAAACATATAATGTTCTTAAATCCCCAATGGTTCTCAATGGAATGATACCAAAACTTGATTCATATCAAACCACCTACCTGGCAGTCATCACATGAACTCATCATACATTTCCAAACATCTGTGTAACTTTACCTAAATATCCATATGAATAGTCACTTCCTAAGAGATTTACCACTATACTCCAATGATATTATTTCATATTTTACACATTTTTTATCATAGAAAAATGATCGTTAATCTCACCATCACATTGCTACCATTAAACATGCCACCAGTGGAGTATAAAAACCCACTCTATTATTATCAAGGAAATAGAGTGCATGAAAATAACTCTCGTAATGTTGCATAACTTATACCATTGTTTATTAAACCCCATTCATGAATAGTAATAGGATTTTATATTACCTTGATACACAACTCAACTCATGTTTTCAGAAGTTATATTCCATCGATCTTAGGCCTACATTCCTAATCAAAAATTTTATCATTCCTCCCATGCATGTCAGCTCTAACACCCCAAATATTTACAAATAAATTTAATATTGAATGAATGAAATAATGAGTCTCTAAAAAACAACACTTTGTAATAACCAAGCTAATAAACATAATATTTCCACTTCTATGATTTGAATTTCAAAAATCTGACATACACGGTTCTGTTCAGGGTGATTTTTGGAGTCTTATAGAACAAACTTAGTTTTTAGTGAATAGTAACCTACCATTAGGAATATTAACCTACCCTTATGAATATTAACCTACCCTTATGAATAGTAACCCCGCCCATGAAATTATAAATAAAATTTAGGCACCTTATAAATGGAGTCGAATATTTTATAAATTATTAATTAAGTATTCCAATTTTTGTGAGTGATAAATATTTAATTAAAATTTTAAATTAATAAATTAATTCATTTCACTAAAATGGGTTCCTAAATAATTTTTTTTTATTATTTTAGTATAATTTTATGGGACCACAGTAAATTTTTGAAAGTATTATAAAATCTATTTTAAATATAAAATCTGTATTTTTCAAGTAAATAATGATTTTATTTAAAAATTAAATTTCACATATTTAGAAAATTATTTTGATAAAATTGAATCCATTTTTTTATTCTACATTTCAAAAACTGTTAAGGGTGTATTTTTGGGATTTTTCTAAAATACATGAATTTTGTATGAATAGTAAAATATGATAATTTATGATAAATGATAAATATATGGTTTATTGAGTCATATGTGATGTAAGTATAATGTAGAAACACTTGGTTCAAACTCATATGTACTTATTACTGTTTTTGGTCACATGAATAAATACTATTCATAGTCTTGAGCAAAAATATTAAACTAATGATTAAAATAATGAGAAACCCCTCCTCTCCTCCACTATAGATACCACCCCTCCATACCTCTTCTCTTTACTCTTCTTAATCCTTGTGCCTTGTCTAAATTCTAACAAAATCTCATCCCAAGATCCTCCCACACGTCTATCATCCCTTTATCGCATAAAAATACCAAATCCTTTCACTTAAAGAGGCTCTCAAGGAAGATTAATTCAAGAGTTAAATTCCTCTTTTCAATTCTTTTACTTTCCTTTCAAGTTCCTTTGTTTTATTTTCTATCCTCACCTATCCTCATCCAAATGTTATGAAAACTCTAGTACCTTACATGTACTATAATTTCTTATGATGATGTAATAAGTTATTATCATCTCTCGTTTACCCTTCTTTTATGCTAGTAGTAAAAAACACCATCTGTGATGTGTTAATTTACCACATTCAAGGACGATGGGTTTTCAATTTCTATTACAGTCTTAAATTCTGGTCATGAAACCATTATTATGGTTTTAACAGAATATAATACATTTATTATTTATCATTTTTTGTTCTTTAATATTTTTGTACACATGGTTATGATTTGTAAAGAAAAATGAGTTCTTTGTGTTCAAAAAACTGCTAATTAATCCAAACAGTTATCATTAAATAAATTATATAATGATTCATCTTCATTCCAAGTAACAAAATGAAATTTACAACCATTTAACCTTATAGATGTTCACTAATAACATATAACTTTAATTCTGTACAACCATCCTCATTTTACATGATTCTCTGTTCATGTATATAACTATACCGATCATGAAACCAACTGACCTGAACAATGAAATTGAACCACTTAACCCATCAAAAAGGCCATGAATGAACTTAATAAGGTTATAATAAATCAATTAAATGAATATTAGGTCATGTAATTATTAATAAATGAACCTAAATTTTATTATTCAGGTCATTAAGATCAAGTGGGGAACACCTTCAGACTTAAGGTAAGGGTTTCTTCATCTCACTTCCATTTGTGTGAGATATTCTATATTCACTGATACTACTTGTATATGGTGTATTTATACTTCCCATTGATGTTTTATATCATTAATATATTTATTTTCATGATATTAAATGTATAATTTTATTATTAATAATTTTGAGGCATACAATTCAATTGATTACAATGTTTCTAAGTATTTCCTACTTGAACCTCCATTTTCATTTGGGTTTCTTTTATTCTCTACTAACCTCAATGAAATGATTATTTATTCTTCTGTAATACTCATAAATTCTTTTTTAATGTTATATATATGTGTACCAATCAGATTCCTTCCTTAATTTATTCTTAGTTACATGTTTTAAAATAATCTTTCAAAAAATTGTTCCGAAATGCAAGCCCAATTCAAGGAACTTCTCAGATTCTTACATTTTTTGAAGTTCACTATATGATCTATTTTAACAAATATTTATCATTATAAAATCAAAAAATTTAACATTAAAAATATATTTTGGTTTATTTCTGGTTTTATGATATCAAACATTCCTTTACACTTTAAAATCCTTTAATATTTTCCTTAAACCACACTAAAATATTCTATTTCTAAAGCTTCTTTAAAAACTCTTTTAAATTATTTCACCTCAATAAGACTTTATTTAAGCCTAAAATATAATTTCAATGAACTTACCTTTTATTTTATGGGATATACATTTTTAAAATATGATTTCATGACAAATAAAAAAGTATTTTCCAAAAGAACTATTCTTTCCAAAGTAAAAAGGATTTTCCTCATCTCAATTTAACTTTTATGAGATATATGCCTTGTTCACCACTTATTCCAAACTTGTGGTGTATATACTAACCTTTGTTATATAATATCAAGAGTATTATTATTTTAATTATATTCTAATGTATTTTTATTTGAATGTTTCAATGTGGTATGGGACACTTTGGAATGTTTAAATATTGTTTCCTCAAGGATTTTTCAGTGGTCTCATTTAATAGTATCTTCATCTAAGTCAACATTCTTTGTTTAATATTTTACTTAATTGAGGTTTATCTGCTATGATATCATCCACCTTGTTTTATTTAATGGTTTATTATTAGTTTTACTAAGTATTTTATATCTTGTGACCATTCACCATATTACTCTGAATGGTTAGTGTTTATGTTTAACGGTTGGGGAAAGTTAATTACATTTCATATGTTAGTTTCAATATGAATGTGTATGTTGTTTAGTTTGATCCCCATTAATATGAGGAATGAATTGGACTTAGTAAGTGCTGGGTGGGGCCCTCTATAGCCCCTCAGTGCATCGGTAGATCTCATGAGATAAACTATAGTCTTGGAACAAGGCCTTGACAGTATGATTATTTATGATCTTGGCACGAGGTCTTGATGGTATTGTTATAATGTCTCGCATTATGCATTCCCTCATTATGAAGCTAGTAATTTATAGTTCATGTAGTTATTAAACTAGTAGAATTTCCATGATTTTATGTTTTATTATAGCATTATTTATTCACCTCTTATTCCTGCCATAGTATGTACAAGTTTATTTTTTAATGGCATGTATTTTTAGTTATTCACCATGATTAATGTTTATGTTTATGATATCTTTATCTTTATTGTTTACCCTTACTAAGCATATGAGATCACCCTTTTTCTTATGTTTTATTTTTCCTCGAGATGTGAATAGGTGTATTATTAATGAATTGTAGGGATAAACTTAGAGTTGTGCATGTTCCCAATAAAACATATAAATTGTTTTTAATTTCAAGTTCTAATGTTGAACCAATGTATATATCTAGTTTTTAAAAATAATTAAACTAATTGGTACTCTGGGATACGACTTCCTTGTAATCATGTAAATGTAATGGAATAATACACTAACTTCAGGAATCTGGTGTCAAGGTTTTATAGTTGGTATTAGAAAAATTTTAGTAGAAAACATGGAAACTAGATTTAGAGAATGAAGATTAGGGAACCAAACCCTAATATATACTGGAAGATACAAATACAAGAACATCCTAGAATTTTGGTAAGGAATAGATTATTTGGATCTTCCTAAAAAATAAATCTCTATCTGGATAATACAACTGGATGTGGTTCTAGAATAGATGTACCTAAGAGTAACAACTTCCACAAGGTGTTTCAGGCTTGACTCAGAGAAACTCGGTACATGATAATAGGCCTTACAATGCACCTATTTTGACACTCATGTGAAATATTCTTAGGATAATTCACATTTTCATTATAATCCATTATGAATGATTTATTCCCCTAAAGTATCCAAAGTATATGGTTCTAGGATTTTTGATGCATAAATTTATGTTATGTACTATACCATGTTTAGGGTTATATAGAGTTTATAATTTTATGATCTAATTTAGTATATGGAATTGATTAAAAATGGAGCCTAGCAGAAGGAATGATAACTTTACAAATTCACGTGATGAAAAGAGTATGAAGGATCATATCTCTTATGGTATTAATACATCATTTAGAATGAATATAGTCTCCAAAGTATCCTCGTTATATGGGGAGATAATATCATGGGTTAACAAGGTATATAAAGAATTATCTATGTCCTATGGATTTGAAGGGAATCAAGAGAATAAAGTGTGTCAGAGGAAAGAATAGATTAAGGAAAGAATAAAAAGGGTAGTTTTCCAACATGTGGTACTTGTGGAAGGAAACACCCCAAATCATACTTAAAAGGGGAAGGATTCTTTTACAAGTGTGGATAAAAGGGACAAAAGTTCATGATTTCAAGGTTAAGAAAATGGTTTTCAATGTTTAGTGCTTCAACTATAAGGAAATGGGATATTATGTGAATCAATGCCCATGCGTCAAAGGAATATGCTCCAAATGTTGCTACTGGATAATGATCATGTCATGATACTACCACAGATGAAGTGGAATGATTAATATTCCTCATTGAGAATCTTTTCATGTGAATATTTCATCATCAATGTACTGGTTATAAGAATTATTTAATATATGAGGATTATATTGCAGTACTATTTCATTGTGAATTTGAGGTCGTATGATGAATTTTACCAAGGATAAGTGACTCAATAGAAATTTAATATATTGGAAAATTATATGGATGAGGGAAATACAACCCTAAATATATTCCTTATGATTAATATAATGATTAAGACATGATTGATTTGGATAAGTACTCACTACCTCAAAACTGATTATTGACTTGTCTACAAGTGGTTTATGCTATCATTGATGGAGTTTAAATCATTGTAGATATAAGGAATATATCTAATATAATGGTTAATGATGAGTGCATGTTTCTAATAATGTTTTATAGTAATTTGAGTTACTACCATATTTCAAGAGAATACATGATAAAGATATTCACATGTGTTGAATGTTAAAATTTAGGGCAGCTTCATGTTGATTAAAGGAAAATAAGTTAGCAAATGCTTTGAGCGTGAGGGATCATTGAGTTTTAATCAAAATAAAGATTTATAGAGATCTTGTGTACATGAATCTAGAAAGGATGGATATGGGAATGATTCTAAATTGTTGGATCGTGATATTTTGGAAAGTTAAACCATTTATGAAATGGTGTAAGATGATCATTATATGAGTATTTATAGTTTAATGTCACCACATGAGGAAACATGTTCTAATAGATTATGTATAGATAGATCAAGTCACAAACAAAGGATAAGATTGTATTTATGAAATAGAAACATATATTTATACTCTTATGGAGTGGAATAATTCATCAACTCTATGAAAAGAGTCTTAAATAAAAATTTTGTCCTATTATCATTTTTTCATGACTGTAGTTTATGGTTTTGTGGTAATGATCTTTCATCTGAGAATGTTCTCAATCACTTTCCATCAGAACATGATGATTTAATTATTCTTACATGACCATGTTATCCAATTATAATGCATATTTTTATAGTAACCAATGCATTTCACTTTCCCTCTTATTAATAGGATATTTTAACCATATTTTTTATATGGGTTCGTACAAGGTAATTTTCAAGTATTAACCATTAACTTTCAAAATTCAATTTCAAAATTTCGAGGATGAAATTTTTCTAAAGAGGGAAGAATGTAACACCCCAAGGATTTGCAAATAAATTTAATATTGAATGCATGAAACACTGAGTCTCTACAAAACAAAAAAAAATTATAATTAATCCAATAAACATAATTTTTCCACTTTTGTTATTTGAATTTTGAAAATCTGACATACACAGTTGTGTTTAGGGTGATTTTTGGAGTTTGATAGAAAAAAAATTAATTTTTTTGTGAATAGTAACCTACCCTTATGAATATTAACATACCCTTATGAATAGTAATATACCCTTAAGAATATTAACCTACCCTTATGAATAGTTACCTCACCCATGAATGTATAAATAAGATTTTGGAACCTTATAAATAAAGTAGAATATTTTGAAAATTATTAATCATGTATTCATATTTTTTTGAGTGATAAATATTTAATTAAAATTTTAAATTAATAAATTAATTCATTTAACTAAATTGGGTTCCTAAATAAATATTTTTTTATCCTACTATTTTAAGATAATTTTATGAGACCATAGTTAATTTTTGAAAGTGTTATAAAAACTGATTTAAAAATAAAATCTTTATTTTTCAAGTAAATAATGATTTTATTTAAAAATTAAATTTCAAATATTTATAAAATTATTTTGATAAAATGGATTCCATTTTTGGATTCTACAAGTCAAAAAAAATTAGGGTGAATTTTTGGGATTTTTCTAAGATACAATAATTTTTTATAATTACTAAAATACAATAATTTATAATAAATGCTAAATACATGGTTTATTGGGTCATAGGTGATGTAAGGATGATTTAGGCACACTTTTATTGAAATCACATAAACTTATTACTATTTTTTGTCACATTAATCAAGACTATTCATAGACTTGAGGAAAAATATTAAACTAATGATTAAAATTATGAGAAACCCCTCCTCTCCTTAACTATAAATACCAACCCTCCTTACCTCTTCTATTCACTCCTCTCAAGACTTGTGCCTTCTATAAATTATGTCCAAATATCCTCCCAATAACCTCCCTCATTTCCATCATCCCTTTGTCTCCTAAAATGACCCAATCCTCTCCCCTATAGAGGCTCGCAAGGATGATTAATTCAAGAGGTAAATTCCTCTTTTCAATTCTTTTACTTTCCTTTCATGTTCCTTTGTTTTCTTTTCTATCCTCACCTATCCTCATCCAAATGTTATGATAACTATAGTAAATTACATTTACTTTCAGTTTTTTATGATTATGTAATAATTTATTATCATCTCTCCTTTAACCTTCTTTTATGCTAATAGTAAAAAAACACCATCTCAGATGTGCTAATTTACCACATTCAAGGACGGTGGGTTTTCAATTTATATTACCATCTTCAATTATGGTCATGAAACCATTATTATGGTTGAACCATAATATAATATATATATGTATATATTATGTCTCATTTTTGGTTTTTTAATCTTTTTGTACACATGGTTTTTATTTATAAAGAAAAATGAGTTTTTGTGTTCAAAAACCGCTAATTAACCAAAACGGTTATCATTAAATAATTTATATAATTTTTTGTCTTAATTCTAAGTAACAAAATGAAATTTACAAACATTTAACCTTATTTATGTTCACTAATAACATATAACTTCAATTATGTACAACCATCCCCATTTTACATGATTCTCTATTCATGTATATAAGTATACCAATCATGAAACAAACAGATCCGAACAATGAAATTAAACCTCTTAACCCATCAAAAAATCCATGAATAAACTTAATAAGGTTATAATAAATAAATTAAATGAATATGAATTTTTTAATTATTAATTAATTACCCTAAACTTGATTATTCATGTCATTAAGATCAAGTGTAGAACCCCTTCGTACTTAAGGTAAGGGTTTCTTCATCTCACTTCCATTTTTGTGAGATATTCTCTATTCACTACTACTACTTGTATATGGTGTATGTATACTTTCCATTTATGTTTAATATCATAAATATATTTATTTTCATGATATTCAATGTATCATTTTATTATTATTAATTTTTGGGCATTTGATTCAATTGATTATAATGTTTTAACTATTTCTTACACGAACCTTCATTTTCATTCGGGTTGCTCTTATTCTCTACTCGCCTTAATGAAATTATTATTTATTCTTATATACTACAAATAAATTCTATATTAATGTTCTATATATGTGTACCAATCAGAATACTTCTTTATTTTATGGTTAGTAACTTGTTTTGAAAAAAATATTTCAAAAAATTGTTCCGAAATGCAAGCCCGATTCAAGGAACTTCTCAAATTCTTACCTATTTTGAAGTTCCCTATATAATATTTTTTAAGCCGTATTTATCTTTATAAAATCAAAAAAATTAAAATTAAAAGGATATTTTGGTTCATTTATGGTTTTATTAAATCAAAAATTCCTTTGGATTTAAAATACTTTAATATTTTCATTAAACTGCACTAAAATGTTCTATTTCTAAAGCTTCTTTAAAAACTATATTAAATGATTTCACATCAATAAGACTTTATTTAAGCCTAAAATAGAATTTAAATGAACTTACCTTTTATTTTTTGGGATATAAATGTTTAAAATATGATTTCATGACAAATACAAATGATTTTTTAAAAGAAATCTTCTTTCCAAAGTAAAAAAAGAATTTTTCTCATCCTACATTAACGTTTTATGAGATTTATGCCTTGTTCGCCACATATTCCTTACTTTTTGTATATGTACTTCCCTTTGGTATATCATATCAAGAGTCTCGTTATTCTCATGATATTATTAGGGATTATGATTTGAATGTTTCAAGGTGGTATGGGACACTTTGGAATGTTTAAGGATTATTTCCTCAAGGATTTTTGAATGATCTCATCTAAAAGTATCTTCATGTATGTCAAAATAATTTGTTGAATCTTGTACTTAATTGAGGTTTATCTCCTATTATATCTTCCACTGTGGTTTATTGAATTTTTTATGTTTAGTTTGACTATGGATGTGTTATCTTCAAACCATTCACCATATTACTCTGAATGGTTAGTGTTTATGTTTAATGATTAGGGAAAATTATTTACATTTAATATATTAGTTTAAATATGAATGTGTATGTTTTTTATATTTATACCCATTCATATGAGGAATTAATTAGACTTAGTAAGTGTTGAGTGGGTCCCTCTATATTACTTCAGTGCATCAGTAGGTCTCATGAGACCAACTAGGGTCTTTCCATGAGTCCTTAACAGTATGATTATTTATAGTCTTAGTATGAGGCCTTGATTGTATGGTTATGATGTCCAAAATTATGCATTCCCTCATTGTGAATCTAGTAATTGAAATTACATATAGTTATTCAACTAGCAGAATACGCATGATTATGTTTTTTTATGGAATTATGTATTCATCTCTTATTCCTACAATAGTATGCACGAGATTATTTTTTTATGGCATGTATTTTTAGTTATTCTCCATGCTTAATGTTTATGATATAATTCATTGTATTGTTTACCATTACTAAGAATTTGAGCTCACCCCTTTTATTATGTTTTATTTTTCCATAGGATGCGAAGAGGTGTATTATTAATGAATTGTTGGGATAAACGTAGAGTTGTGAATGTTCCCAATAAAACTAATATGTTGTTTTTTATTTCAAGTTGTAATGTTTAACCTATGTATGTATCTAGTTTTCCAAAACTACTAAAAAAATTTGTCTTTCAGGATACGAATTCCTTGTAATCATTCCAATATAATGAAATAATGCACCAACTACAGGATTCTGGGGTCAGGGTGATATATTAGCTGGATATCATATATGAATCACCATATTTGATTTCCTATCTATATAATCCTAATTCAATCTTCATGATCAAACCATAACTTGATCATACATCACCCCTATGTAATTCACATCAAACAAAGCAACTAATCATGCTTCTCATCTCGAAAGTTTTCTATATTCTTGGGATAACCCCTATATATTTGGGTACCCACCTAAATCATAATATATACTGAGTATAAACAAGAAAAATGTTATGAAATTCTGTTAATTTTCTCAGCTCACTGATATAATGAGTGATATCTCAATACCGCTAGGCTTTCCTACCAACTCTAACTATCATACACACAAGTAGGTCATAGACCATGAAGAAATATTTGTGATTCCATGTATATATAAATCATATCATCTCATATTCTATAACACACACTATATGGTTCTATCCATATCATGGATCCCTATATCCTTACTACCCACTCTGGGTTTGTCATCATCATACCCATGTTGAAATCAATGATATCACTCTATAGAAATGTGTATTTAAGAAGTCGTCACATATTATTTTGGTTAACTAATAAATCACAAAAAAGTTATTTTTGGAAAAATTGAATAATTTATTATTGATGTTTTAAAAAACTAATATCCATTTCATTTTCAAAGATATTTTTGTTAATCACACACAAGCATACACATTTCATGATAACATATGTTTGAAGTATAATGCATATAAACATTCCACTTGTCACTCTAGGACAATATTAAAATAATAAACCATAACCAATAATATCATAATTATTTAGAACATCTAAAATATAATAATGAAATTTAATAACAATAATTCTAACTCTATAGTAACTTGGATTCCCATCTATATGGGTTCTATCAAAGCATAAGTGTAGCTTCCATCCCAAGTTTCAACTCGTACTAGCAATTTTTACCCTGTGAAAAAAATCTAATAAAATAAAAATAATTCATTGATACCAATTTCTAAAATCGTTGGCCTAGAACCCATCGCTATAGCCTAAGAAAAATTGATATGTTTGTAACACCTTGAGATTTTTTGAAATAATATTTTTCAAATTAATTTAATATTTTTTATATTTTTCATCTCACACAACATTGAATATAGATTTATTATACAAAATCACTAATTTTGGATTGAGTTATACGTACCACCAAGTTAATCTTCCACTAAATGCAGCATTTTAATTAGTTTGAGGTATACAAAACACTATGTTTGGCATGTGTTACACACAACACTGAGTTCTTTTTATATCTTGCATTACATTCAAGACCGAGTTTTAGAGAACAATATTATATTATTAAAATGTTATTATTTAACATAATAAGATATAACCTAGATGTTAAATTAGTAATTATGAATAGTATTTACTAACTTATGAAAATATAAGTTTTATAATATGAATTCATTGGTTACCAATTAATTAGAAATGAAAATATATACCAATTGATTATAATAAAATTAATTTCATTTTTATGCTCCCAAAGACATTTGTCTTAATAAATTAAATTAATTATAATTAGTGAATTATATTAATGAAATATATATGTTATATATTAAATAAAATATTTTTTATATTCATCCAATAGATTTTATACACATAAGATAAGAATAAACCCAATTTTAAGAATAAACCCCTATATTTTTCAAAAGGGTATTTTACCGTCTTTTAATGTAGAACCCATTTTAAATCTAATTTTTGACACTTTTAAAATTTTTATATTAAAAAATAAAATTATTATTTTAAATAGAGATATTAAAATTTACTTCAGTTTAATTTTTCATATTTTTCTAATAACTTTCCTTTTTTGATGAATAGTAAAAATACTAAATTTTAATTGAAAACAGATTTTTCATTGAAATAATTTATTATATTTAACTATATATTTGATAAATTTTTAAATTTAATTAGATTAAATTTTTATCATTTAATAAAATTTAGGTCATTGGAATCAATTTCACATTGAATTTTTATATAAAAACATGTCAATCTTTTGGACGTTTTCACTTTAAAAACTCATTTTCTTGTTCCATCAACGGGATTAATTTTAAATACATTTTAGAAATTTATATATTTGGAATATTGAAACATTGATTTAAAATTTTTAATAAAAGTGAAAATATTTTTAATATGTCCCTTTTATTTTTGGACAATATGAGTAGTGACTTTAGTAATTTTTAATAACATGATTAAGGGAAAAATCAGGTAATTAATAGTACAAATGGTATAATAAATATAAAAAAACTACCCTAACACTTGACCAAAAGATATTTTATGAATATAATTATGCCCTAACACATAATTATCTAAATTTAAAATTTTAATGGATATTTTTCAAATAAAATGACTTAAATATTGTTAAAATCAAAGGGGGTGACAGAATGTCACACTCTTACTTTTAATATGTATAATATTTATAATATGTGGATAAATAGAATATATTCTTGACTATATATATTCTCATGAAATATAAAATGTTTACCTCTATAATTTAAATTTATTTTTAATTTTTAGTTAATAAATATTTATCATAAATAATTACTAAATGATGATACAGTAATTACTCAATTAATGAAACAATCAATTAAATTATATTAAAAATATTAAAATAAATTTAATTTTACTTAATTAAGGTTATACATTAATTTTAAGGGTAAAAATAAAATTTTAGGGGTGTTTTAAGTGAATTTTTTAGAAGTTATATTATTGTATTTACTTTCTTAATGTCAAAGTTATGAATAGTGTCAAAATTGGAACTTATGATATTTATGAAAATAATATTTTATTAATTTATTTAAAAATAAGAAAAATATAAAATAAGAAAAATATTATTTTATATGGTCTAAAATATCATAAATTAGCTATTTATGGTTCAATTTATACTTATATGTAACAATTATACCATATTAATATTAAAAACATTGTTACCATTGTTAAAATTAAAATGGCTTAACTAAGGGTTAATCAATATGATAAGGTATAAAATAAAATAAAAACTTGTATAAAATATATTAGTTTATTAAATTCCAAATTTATATTATATTTTGTTTTAATTAATTGAATTTTAGAGGTGTTTGGAGTGAGATTGATTTTATTATAAATTAATCTTTTGAGAAATTATAAAAGTCCTCCTCCCCTATCTTATAAAAGGGAACCTATCCTTATCTTCTCCTTACACTTCATAACATATTTTGTTCAGAAATACTCTATCCAATTATCCTAAAAACTTACCTCACTTAATCTTATAAGACTTCCTTTGGTTATAAATTTGACCAAACAAGTCCTTTGTGCAAATCAAAAGAAGATACCGAATGAAGACGTAATGTTCATCAATGAATGTTTTTGTTTTATTTATTCCTTAAACCCCTCAATTATTTTTATTGAATGTTTATATAATAACCTTAATATCATAAATATACTATAATTTTTTATATTAAGGGTAATACCTACACTCACACATACTTCCATATAATGGGTAACAAACTTACCGTTCTTGTGTAACGTGAACAATCACCTCACGAAATGATGTTGTTCGTTTTTCCTTTAACACCTCTCATGGTAGGGAATTATGATGGAAAACATATTTTTATATGATATATATTTTATTTATGATATAATTATAATTTTTTAATTATAATATCACATATTTCTTTTTACCATATAATATTTTGGAAAAATGATAATGTCACTCATGCGTATGTATGGATTACCATCTCCACAATGTGATGTGATTTTTTATTCACCTATATTTCACATGGATGGTAATGAGGATAAATTTTATGAATGTATATGATATATATAACATAAAAATTATTATTTAATGATAATATATCATATTATTTTATTTCTTTTAATATGACAAGAAAATTAAAACAGTGTTCATGCGTACGTATGGCCCACCGTCTCCTTGAACGATGTATTTTATTTTATAGATATAACTTTTATTAATCACCATGAATACATATATAATGACTATATATATATATATCAGGGTTACCATTATATAAATTTTTAAATCAAGATCTATGTAAGAGGACCAAGGATAACAAGTTGAAACATGACTGAAAAAAAGAGGTTATTACACGAGACATAACATTAACATTGAATTGTTAATAAGCGGTTAATATAATGTCATAAGAAAATAATATATAATTTTAAATATATGAATATGGTTTTTTGATATATGTATAATAAAATTATATTTATTATACATTATTTTATAAAATTTGTTAAGGAATTCAAGACTTAAGGTAAGAAAAGTTTATCTCACTTTTTATTTCTGTGAGATACATAGAATATTCACCACATGATTATTTTCTGTGGTGTATATACTAACCTATAAAATTTTATATAATTAATTTAATTTATTTAAATATATTAAAAACTCTAATTTATGCTATTATTTTATGGGATTCATGAATTTAAAGTTACTCTCAAGTAGTAAGGGATTTATGTCTCACTTTATTTCTATGGGACACATTACTTATACACTACTTATTTTCTCTGTATGGTGTATATACTACCAATTAATGTCTTTTATGAGTCGTATACATAATATTTTGGTATTTTCATATCCATATAATTTTTTTATTTCATTTTGAATACTATTCTATTTATTATAAAGAAATGAGTATTTATTTCACAATCTCATTAATATATTGGATAGTTTCATTATATGTCTATGTTTGGGAATGTTTCTATTACATTTCAATTTTTTCATAAAATGTTTTCAAAAATGTTTTTACTATTATCCTATGCATGTTTAAATTTATTTTTAAACTTTTTTTACCTTTAGATAATTTTTTTGAAAAGAATATTTTAGTCATTTTCCAAATGAGTTAATTTTTTTCTTTTCCAGCAAATGTATGAAAGAAATGTTTTTAACTTATACAACATGAATGTAATTTTCTTATATAATAAAGCCTTAATGATTTTAATATTACATTAAAATATTACTAGGATAATTTCAAATAAAATTTTTTATTTTAAATTTGTGTGGTATTTTATGAAAATAAGATGTTTTCAAAATAGAAAAGATATTTTCCTCAAGAATTTTTTTCAAGTGATCTCTAAAAATTATTTTCTATCTAAGATAACATTATTTGATGTTACTTATGTTTTGGTGGAAATATGATTCAATGCTACCATTTTTATTATTTTCAAAAATTGTTTATTTTTATGAAATAATTATATTTATGAAACCCATTTCGTTTCCATGGGTTATATTGTGATTGGATGATGTTTATAAAACTCATTTCATTCCATGGGTTTTGATATGGTGAATGATTTATGTTCTTATGGCACACATATGTATGGTTTTTATTATGTGATGTGTGGGACCTATATATCCCTCCAATGAATTGGGTAATGATTTATATCTCATGAGATAATGACAGTAATCAAGTTGATAGGTTTGATCCATTGTGAGAAGATGGGCAAACCCAATCCTCTATGGGAATATGGGGAAACCTGGTCCACTATAGAAAGATGGGGGAACTCGATCCACTATAGGAATATGGGGAAACCCTATCCACTCTGGGAAGATAGGGAAACCTGATGCCTTACAATGAAAGGACTGTGATTGGGGATGTTAGTGTCTGCTTCCCAGTAGGTATAATCCCGATGAAAATCCTTGAAAAGTACTATAAATGTGTCTTGAATTGTAGGGAAATATGTTACATGTTTATCTATATTACACAATTCCATGTCTTATTTCTATGTCATACTTTCATGGATTATGCTCTTTATTTCTTTATGATTCATGCCTTATGAACTTAAAATCATTATTCTATGATTCATGTTTATGATCTTTGATATAAAATTTATGATCTTCTAATGATCATGATCACATTCTCATACCATTATGTTCATGATGTGCTTACACATTTCTATTATTTATCCTTATTGAGAATTTGATCTCACCCCTTTCATAGTTCTACATTACCAAGTTATTAAGGAAGGTTTTTATGTAGAATTTCTTGGGGGAAGATATTTTTGGGAAACATTGAGGATATTTCACTAATTTAGAATTTTTTTTTCAAGTTTCCAAAGTCAATGAACTAATACGGTATTTTGTTGTGTTTTTTGTAATTTTAGGTACTATAAAAAAGTGATGTAATGTATATTTACATCAAGACTGGGTTTTTATAGTTGGTATCATAGAAAAGGTTTGGTCAACCTTTGGAAACTAGGATGAGAAAATAATAGTGAAATCCCTAGGAAAATTTCTAAAGATATGTCTGGGAATTTCTCTAAGAACAATTTTAAGTAAGATTAAAAGTATAGGAAAATGTCCTAGAATTTTGGTAAATGATATATTGAGTGGTTTCATAGAATTAAATCCTTGTTTGGATACTATAAGTGGATGTTTATTTGGCACAGCTGTACCTAGGGGTAACAAATCCAACAAGTTGTGTCCGGCCTGATTCAAGCTAACCTGGTACATGACAACAGGTCCTACTGCACACTAGGTTTGACACTCCCAGGGGAAATGATTTTTAAATTCACAAAATATTTATTAACTATCATGAAGTATTTAAATAGACGTTGGCTATGAATAACCTAGGATAAACCTAAGGTTTCATAGACTAAGAATGGTGTAATAATTTAGACATCCTATAAGTGGTTTTTCATGATTATGTGGTTCCTCACTATGATAATTGTTTCTTACTCTATTATTTTTTGTTTTAGTCAATGGATGGAATGTGAAGGAACCATGTTTATGGTGATTGTGATGGAAAATTAAACAATCATTCTCATGATTATCTTAATTCTTTGGTATCTAGAATGAAAAACCACACTGTATTGCTCACAAAGCTTTCTCGAGCTATGAATCATAATGAGCTTCCAAATGAGAAATATAGGGAACAACATTCATTTGAGTCATTTATGAGGAAACATACACCTTATTTTAGTGGGTCTTCAAATCCAATTTTTTTCTTAAAACTGGATCAGTACCACTGAAGATATTTTCTTCATTATCCAGTGTTCGGTACATGAGAAAGTCATTATGGTTATTTATTGGTTTGAAGTTGAAGCAGGCTAGTGGTGGACTCTAATCAATAATACGAGGAAGCAATATAAAATTGAATCCATGGATTGGAATGTGTTCAAAAACTTATTCTTCAATAAATACTCTCATCATGTTCTTCATATGAATATGTAAAAGTAGTTCCTTGATTTTGATCAAAAGGACGATGAATTTTTCAGTACCTACAAGGATAATTTCACAAGACATGTGAGGTATGCTTCTGTTATTATTATCCAACTCAAAAGTAAGGTTGATAGGTTCTTCGGTAACTTAATGCTATGTCCCAAAATGGTGTTATCCATAATATACTTTAGTATCTATGAATAGTTTGTGCATTGTGCAATAGAATTTGAAATGGAGGTTAGAGTTACATTTCATTCTCATAGTTTTAATAATAAAATGAAGATGAAGTACAAATTAAAATCTAAAAACCATGGATATAGGAATATAAGCCTTCATTTATGCACTAATTGTGGAAAGAATCATGGAGGGAATTTTCTTATAGGGTCTAATAAGTGTTTTAAGTGCAGAAGGGAAGGCCATCGAGAAATTAATTGCTGAACTTAAGGGAGGAAGAAGTTAGACAATGATGTGAATAAATAAAAATATATATAGGATTCACTTCCCACAATTCAATGCTTAAAATGTAATGAGAATGGTAATTATTATAATTAATGCCCAAATCAAAGGGTTAGTGACAATGATATCCATCAGCAACCTATTAAATCCAAAGAAAAAGGGAAATCTCATGTGATTATTATTGGCAATGTGGAGTATGACAATGAAGTTGAGCAATGATCGAGTAATTATGTAATGGAATTAAAGAATAATGTTGTAGAAGTAATTTTATGGTATTATGTAATAATGAAACATTTGTTTATTGGTCCACTATAGTTCTTCCATAAGGATTTAAGAGCATATGTTGAATGGTACCAGTAACCATGAATAGTTATTAATGTAATAAGGTGGTATTTTTTGAAAATACATGATTAAGGGAAGTATAACCCTTAATATGTGTTTGATATTGATATAATGATATTGGGATAAAGATATGTTAGATATTAATAAGTAAATTAGATGGAACTAATTTCCTTGGAACTGATTAAAGTTCTGTTGAAATGTTTTGTATGCTATCATAGATAAAGTTTACAACTTTTTGGACTTACGGAATATATCCAATAATATTTAGAATAAGAAAAAATGCATGTTTTTAATAAGTATTTATCATAATTATCATGTTTCAAGAGAATTCATGATAAATGTATCCACATGTTTGGAATGAGACAACCAAGATCTACTTTGTGTTATATGGGTGATCAATGCTAAGCTAATTTCATGACCTTCTTGAAAAAGTTTTGGATTTTCATATTTGAGAAGGGTTATAAGGTTAAACATTTATGGAAATTTTAAGTTAAACTTTGGATTAAGTTTTCGATACTAAATTATTATCTCACCTCTTGATTATTTATGCATATTGGATAACCTGTGCTAACAACCTTTTGTTGGTTGTAACTGGTGACAGATGTCACAGCTTATTATGGATCTCATGATATGTCAGTGCTTCAGGAATGAAAAGTTCACCTTAATTTTTAGAGAAATAAGTGAGGTAGAATTGATCAAGGGTGAGATTATACTAAATCAATTAAGTATATCTTCTCAAGAAAATTCTTCAACACTAGGGAAAGGATCATAAAATAGAAAAGGTTATCCTAGTACCTTATTTTCCGATGAATCAAATGGGACCCTGTATCATCATAGATTTTTAGATTTGTTATTGTTAACTTTCACCTAACCAAGTTCTCTATCACTCTCCATTAGAAAATGATGGTTATATTTCTCTTCCATGTCCACATTTTTAATTCCACCTATGTTCTCATATGTGGAAACCCTGTTATGAGTTACTTTGGGAAACTGTTATGTTTCTAACTTTCCTTTTTAAAAGGAAGTTTTAGTATTCATTTTTATGATGTGGGTTTCTCTTAAAGAAACTTTACATTATTAAACCTTTGATAAAATAGATGAATTTTGAAGGTGAAATTAATTTTAAGGGGGGTTATAACGTAACACCCTGATATTTTTTGAAATATTTTTTGAAATATTTTTTTTAATTAATTTAATCTATTCAATATTTTTCATCTCACACAAAACTAAATATAGATTTTTTATAAAAACAATCACTAAGTTTGGATTGAGTTATATGCACCACCAAGTTAATATTTCATTATACACAACATTTGTATTATCATGTGTTATACACAACACTATGTTTGGCCTATGTTACACATAACACTGTGTTCTTTTGATAACTTGCATTACATGCAAGACCGAGTTTTACCGAAAAATACTATATATTATTAATATATTATTATTTTATTTAATAAGATATAACCTAGATATTAAATTAGTGTTTATGAATATTATTAACTAACTTATGAAAATATATGGTTAATAATATTTATTCATTGGATACCAATTGATTATGATAGAAATAGTATAATTTTTATGCTCCCAAAGTCATTTTTTCTTAATAAATTAAATTAATTACAATTATTTAATGATATTAATGGAATATATATATTATATATTCAATAAAATATTTTTATAATCATCCAATATATTTTATAAGCATAATTTTATAGCAAACCCAATTTTATGACTAAAACCCTATATTTTTTAAAAGGGTAATTTTACTATCTTTTAATAGAGAACCCATTTTAAATATAATTTTTAAGAATTTTATAATTTTTATATGAATAAATAAACTTATTATTTTAAATAGGGATATAAAAACTTTTCTTGGTTTACTTTTTTGTATTTTTCTCATAAGTTTCATGTTTTGATGAATAGTGAAAATACTAAATTTTAATTGAAAAATGATTTTTCATTAAAATAATTTATAGTGTTTAATTATATATTTGATTGGTGTTAAAGTATATTTAGATCCAATTATTATAATTTAATCCAAATTAGGTCATTGGAATCAATTTCACATTGAATTTCAATATAAAAACATGTCAATCTTTTGGATGTTTTCACTTTAAAAACTCATTATCTTGTTCCATCAATAGGATTATTTTTAAATAAATTTTATCAATTTATGTGTTTTTAATTATGAAAAATGGGTTTAATAATTGTAATCATAAGGTCCAAATTTAGTAAATATGTCCCTTTTATTTTTTGACAATATGAAGAGTAACTTTTGTAATTTTTTATTAAGGGTAAAATTGGGAAATTAAGGGTCCAAATGATATAATAAATAGTAGAAATGTACCCTAAAACTAGACCAAAATATATTTGATAAATATAATTAGACCCTTAACACATAATTATTGAAATTGAATAATTTAATGGACACTTTTCCATAAAATGGATTAAAATTATTAAACTCAAATGGGGTGAAAAAATGTCACACTCTTATTTTAATATGTATAATATTTTTAATATGTGGATAAATATAATATATTCTCAGATACATATATTATAATAAAATATAAATTTTTTATTTATATCATAAAAATTTATTTTTAATTTTTTTAAGAAATAATTATCATAAATAATTACAAAATAATGATGTAGTAATTACTCAATTAATAAAATAATCAATTAAATGATATTTAGAATATTAAAATAAATATAATGTGACTTCATTAAGGTGATAACAGATTTTTTTGGGTTAAAATTTCATTTTATGGGTGTGTTAATTTAATTTTTTCTAAGTGAAATTTTTGTATGTATTTTCATAACGTCAAATTTTTGAATACTGTCAAAATTAGCACTTATGATATTTTATGAAAATAATATGTTATTAATTTATTTGAAAATAATAAAAATATAAAATAAGGACATGGTGATGATATATAGTCTAAAATATAATAAATTTTTCATTTATGGTTCAATTGATACTTTATATATAAAAATTACACCATCTTAATATTAAAAACATTTTTACCATAGTAAAAATTAAAATTTCTAAACTAAGGGTTAATAAAAATGATAAGGTTTAAAATAACATAAATACTTGTATAAAATATTTTTTTTGGTTATATTACAACATTATCATATATTTTATTCTAATAAATGTTATTTTATTTGTATTTTTAGTGATGTAGATTTTGTTATAAATTAATCTTTTTGGAAATTCCAAAATTGTCTCTACCCTCTCTTATAAAAGGGAACCTCTCCTTCTCTGCTCCTCACATATCATAACCTATTTTTTCAGCAATATTATGTAAAATTATCATACTAACTTCTCTAAATTCGTTCTATAATCCTTACTTTTGGAATAAATCAAAAAAATAATTCATTTTGAGCAAATAAAAATGAGATACCCAAAGAGGATGTAATGTTCATCAACGAACGTTTTTTATTTATTTATTCCTTAAACCCCATAAATTATTTTTATTTCATGTTTATATAATAACATAAGATTCATAAATATATGGTGATGTTATTATATTAAGGGTTATACCTACACTCACACACACTTTCATCTAATGGGTAACGAGATTACATTTCTTTTGTACAGTGAACTACCGCCTCACGAAATGATGTTGTTTGTTTTCCCTTTACCACCTCTCTTGGTTGGGTATTATGATGGAAACTCTATTATTTTATTATATATATGATATTTAAGATACTTTATTGTAAAAACTATTAAGAAAGACAAAAGGAAAACCAAACAACCAAAGCAACTGGGGCTGAAAAGGACCTATGGGGGATTCAAGTAATGAAGGATCAAAGAATATGATATTTATGATATAATAATAATATTTTAATGATAATATAATGTATAAATTTTTAGCATCTAATAATTTTGTAAAATGATAACGTCACTCGTTCGTACATATGGTTTACCATCTCTACAATGTGACGTGATTCATTATTCACATATATCTCCCACGAATGATAATAAGGATGTATTTTATGAATATATATGATATATACAACATAAAATGATTCTTTATTGATAATATATCATATTATTTTCTTTCTTTTAATATGATAAGAAAATAAAAACAGTATTCATGCGTACGTATGGCCTACCGTCTCCATGAATGTTGTATTTTATTTTCTACCTCTAACTTTTATTAATCGCCATGAATACATATTTACTGAATATATATATATATATATATATATATATATCATGGTTACCATTATGTAAATGATAAAATCAACATCTATGTATGAGGACCAAGAATAACAAGTCAAAACATGAATAAAAAACAAATAGGTTATTACTTGAGACATCATCATCATCATTCTTTATTTATTAGAGAAATAAGGGAGACAAAAGCATGGAGAACAATAAATGAGGATGGTCTAAGGGGTATGAAATAATGGAGATCAAGGGAATCCCCTCAAATAATAATTTCACTGTCTGGTTTCAACTGTTTGGGGCTATAAAAACACGTAGTACCCAAACCCTGCAATGCAATCTTGGCTAAGTGGTCCACCACTTTGTTTCCCTCACGCCATGTGTGTCTCAGTAGAATGTTATTAGAGAGGAGTCTGTGAAATTTTCTAATGGGGTAAGAGATTGACCGGGGGGAATTAGCATTACCATGAAAAGAGTTGAGAAGAGTTAGGGAGTCTTTCTTAGCTTCTTCAATGGTAATACCGCCTTTCCCGCAAAGAGTGATCCCAGAGAGAAACACGAGATCTTCCACTTGAAGAGAATAACCTATACCAAGGAAGGACATGAATTCCATCACTATGCAGCCTCGGGAGTCCCAAACCACACCACCACCCCTCATGTCACCCGCGATACAGGATCCATCAATATTGAGCTTCAGACCCGAGTGAAGAGTCTTCCACCGAACCTAAAGACCACTGAGAAAACCGGCTGGGTGATGGGCTTGAGAATATGGGAAAAGGATTTGAAGGGAAGGCACATCTTTCCAATTATCTAAGTGCCTGGTCAGATTGAGAAGAAGCCTATGAGCATGGGTGAAGATGACTTTTCTAAACAATCCAACACCCTTGAACCTGGCTTTGTTCCTAGCATTCCAGATGCACCACACTCCAGCATGGAGAATAAAGGATCTAGCAGTGCGCTCCACTCCCTTTTTGCCCGATTTGTGAAACCATTGAGTAGAAAAAGGGAGATCAAGTAGGGGATGAATACTAACAGAAGTGAATCCACTAAGAGAAGACTAGACCTCCCGCACCCAGTCACCTTCAAAGAACAGGTGTTCACTACTCTCTTCATTGGGGTCTTTACAACACATGCACCTAGAAGGAAAGTGGACACCACATTTTTTGTTATTTTCATCTATGGAGATAGAATTATGCATGATTCTCCATGAGATATAGGACATATTCACCACTCACTTATTTTATGTGATGTGTATACTAAACTATGAAATGTTATAAAATAAATTTTGTTTTATTTGATGATATTAAAATATCTAATTGATTTTATTTTTTTATGGGATTAATGAATCTAAAGTTACTCAAGTAGTTCAGGATTTAAGTCTCACTTTTATTTTTATGTGACACATGCCTTATACACTACTTGTTTATTTAACATGGTGTATATATAGCCCATGAATGTCTTTTATGAGTATTATATAGAATATTATGGTATTTTCATATCCATGTGATTTTACTTATTTCATAGGGAATATTTTTATACTAATTATAAAGAAATGATTATTCATTTTACAATCTCATCAATATTTGGGATTGTTTCATTTTAAGTCTCTTTTGGGTAATATTTATATTCTATGTACACATTTTATAAAAAAATTGGAAAATGTTTTTTCTATTCAACTCTAGATATTTGGATTCATTTTTACCCATTTTTTGAATTTTTACTAAATGTTTTGAAAATAATATTTTTTTTGTTTTCCAAATAAGGTAATTTTTTGCTTTTCTAGGAAAAGTATGAAAGAAATGTTTTTTCAAAATTATACAGAATAAATAAGAATTCATACCATCATGAAACCTTAATGATTTGAATATTGCCTTACAATCTTATAAGGTTAATTTCAAATAATTTTTTTAAAATTGTGTGAATTTTTAATGAAAGAAAAAATTTTCAAATTAGAAAGGATATTTTCTTTAAGATTTGTTTACAAGTGATCTATAAAAATTATTTTCCATCTAAGATAACGATATTTGATGTTACTTATATTTTATCGGGGATGTGATTCAATGGAAAAATTATTAGTCTTTCTAATAATTGTTTATGTTTATGATGGAATTATATTTATGAAACCCATTTATTTTCCATGGGTTTTGTTACGATTGAATGATGTTTATGAATCCCATTTCATTAAATTGGTTCTGATATGATGAATGATTTATGTTCTTATAGTACACATATTGATGGTTTTCATTATGTGATTGGTGGGACCTATATATCCCTCCAATTCATTAGGTAAATATTTATATCTCATGAGGTAATGATGGGAATCTAGTTGATAGGATTGATCCACTATGGGAAGATAGGGGAACCCTATCCACTATGGGAAGATGGGGAAACTCGATCCACTATGGGAAGATAGTGAAACCCGATCCAATATGGGAAGATGGGGAAAATAGATCCCCTAAAAGGAAAGTAATGTGATTGGGGATGTTTTTATGTCCCTCCCAGTAGGTATTGTCCCCATTAAGTGCCCTAAAAAGTACTAGTAATGCATCTTGACATATAGGGAAAGATATTACATGTTTATGGGTATGCCACAATTCCATGTCTTATTCTTATGTTATACTTTCATGGATTGTTCTATTGATTACCTTATGATTCATGTTTTATAGACATAAAATTGTTATTCCATGATTCATTTTTATGATCTTTGATATGTAGGGTATGATCTTCCAATGATTATGATTATGTTCTCATACCCTTATGTTCATGATATTATTATGCATTTCTATTATTTACCCTTACTGAGCATTTGATCTCACCCATTTCTTATGTATCCCTCTCACAGGTTATGAATGAAGGTTTTTAAGTATAATTAATAAGGTAGAATATGTTTTTGAGAAACATTTAATATATTTCATTGAGTTAGAATATATTTTTTTCTAAGTTTCCAAAGGAAATAAACTATTATGGTCTTTGGGAATTTTTTTTGTAATGTTTTATGTATTGTTCAGAAGTTATGTAATATCTATGTACATCAAGATTGGGTTGTAATAATGTTCCCTCAATGATGCCTCCCTGTATTTTGGATCCTACTGACTAGGTTTGAGGGTAAGATAATAACTTCTGGAGGGATTATACACCCATCATCATGGAATAAAATTAAAAAAAATCACATAATAATATATAAAATAGTTATCAACATTATATTTAAATAATATATAATTATATTGACAAGTTAATTATAAAAAAATCCTGGAATAAAAAATAAAAAATCAAACCCATACAAATCAGACTCACATAAAACCAAATATTTACCACCTAGTGGGATGATCATATATATTACTGAAAGTAAAACAATAAATTTATTTAACCACCAAACATGGTTCTCACCTCAGACCTATCACCATAACCTTATAAACTTCTCCATATTATTTGCCTATTTCTAGGGCCATCACCCTAACATGCATACTAATATAAAGTCTGTATATCCTCCCCAATACATGTGCATGGTGAAATAATAATACTTAATATGCTACCCATAGGGGTTCTATGAATAATAACTATAATATATGTTTATTCTTGTATTAATAAAATGAAAGTGGTAAATAATCACATGCATACACTTGTTATACCATAGGGTGTTCAAGAAGTCTATTTGGTGATTAACTCATACCTGCATCATCCAGTTACAGATTATGATATAGAATTTCCAATGGTCCATTATACATCATCCTACTGGTGGGTTAACTAATCATCCTCCCATATTATTATATTCATTACAGAGCACTGCGTTAGAAAAACATCCAATTGATCCATACTTGGATGTAATAAATAAGTTGGATGGTATGATATTTATCCCTTCTATGAATAGTAATATAAAATCCCAACTAAATTATAAAGTCTAAAAAATTACACTTTCACCATACCCAACCAATATATTAATATCATATGGCTAGGTTGGTATCAAGCCCAACCATCCCATAATTTTATGAATATTATGATAGAACCATGACCAACTCACTCGTTAATATTGATACTCTAGTTTGGACCCTCTTCTTGACTTATCATAAGTATATATCAATATAATGGCCATAAAAACACCTATTCCAAGAATATTATATAATATTGATAATGGAAATATGCCTAGTCTAAGGAATAGGGTATCATACCATTGTCTAGAGAATTTTATAGTCTAGGGTGTCATATATCTAACCATTAGATGGAAACACAATTAAACCAGAGTATCCATTTATCATCATTAATCCCATATACTTTTCAATAACTCTATTGAATATTAAATATAAATCTAGACATCTACATCCATCCCTTGGGTTAATGCATTTATTTATCAATAAAACAAAATAAGAATCATTATAGTTATAATCACAATTGTGTGAAACACCCTATTTAATATTACCCATCATCTAATAGATCATTATACCTCATGAATTATATATTATGATGTACCTCTCATCCAAGAACTTGGGTTATAACTTACAACTCCTATGGCATGAGGTCATAGAGTAGACCAAACACTGGAAAATTACCTAGTAATCTGCCCTCAATAGTCCAATTATCATCATCCCATAATACTAACATTGACCTTTTCCATTTTCTCAATCCTTTATCATGATTCACCCTTTACATTGTGACTTAGCTAATAGGATTAGTTCTAAAATATTCCTTGTATTAAAGCCTGGGTAAAAATGATATTTGAGTAGTGAACTTGCTAAAACACCCTTATTAGAACTCCATATTTAATTAATTTTAGGACTATGAGATTTTTCTAGATAAAACAAGCTGAATCAAAGAGTTTATCCCATTAAGATAACAAAATTCCCATATTATTTCTCAAGAAACGCCTAATTTCCTCACCCTATCCCATTTCACTCAATGGGACATTACATCACATAATTCAAGACCTCACAAGGACACTATAATAATTACCTAGGGATAGAAACTCTTTATGGTGTATCTCACCATTTAACATAATATCTTTGTTGACTCAAAGTTCCATATCAACTAAACTCTCAAGGAAATGATTGAAAAATTACATCCATGCACCAAATGGATCATTCTCATATCTCTTTTTAAAAAATCAACCCCATAATATCTCCTTTGGGTCGATCACACACATTCTCCCCTTATTTTACATCATAAAATACAACTGATTACATATAAAAGGGGTAAAAGTAGGGATTGTTTACCTTGACCATTGTGTTATCACATTTTAAGGAACACTCATCCACATTATCCAAGCTCTTCCACCTCGTCTAAGACCATATCAACATCATCCACATCCATAAACCTCTTCCTCGTCTAAGTTACCTAAAAACCTAATTATAAATAATATATAATTAATTTTACATGTTATCTATATTTAATACAATAATTATGTTGGAACCAAAGTTAAATTTGATTAAAGTTTGGTGTTTTTTTGTTGATAATATAGTTATAATATGATCCTAACATTTATTTATAAGAAGAAGTATGCTTATAAATAATATTTCTAGATGTGACCTTGAATAATATTCTATAAGATGGTGTTGTTTCCTATTGTTTTACTAATTTTTTTTCATAAAATCCAAGGGTAAAAATTAAATTTTTTATAACTGCTTAAGGATTACATGTTGCACATTATTTCAAAATCATCACATTGTCAAATTTAGAAAAATAACGCATGGTTGAAGGAATCACCTATACCAGATAAGTTGAATATGTAAGTGGAGTTATTCTATCCTAGTTGGAGAGGTCTTACGATTCACATAAAGAAAGTTACATGATAAATGATGGAGACTTTGTGGAACCGCTTGATCCTAAGGCATGGATGAGTTATGAGTTATGAGTCTTATGATAAGAGTTATGCGGTGGAAGAGATTTTTAATGTTATTCATGATAGCATGATTTTGAAGTCGTTATTTAGTCATATAGCAGAGTAGTCTCGTGACCCTCAAGAACCGGAGTCATGTTCCTAATGTCAGTGGAAAGAATGGTTGAATTCATTTTTTGGAGATTAAGTTAGTGGAAATATTATATAACTACCCACTTTTCACATCATTAAGTGATATATAAAGTATTATATATTAATTCTATCTGAAATATTTTTTGAATATGGTACGGGATCATGGATTCATGACTGTGTATCCAAACTTTGTAATTAGTTTTAAGGAACTGATCCATGTAAGGATTTGTGTGGAATTCATCCATTAAAATGGTCAAATAGTTGGCTTCATGAAAATTGGACAAAGGTTAAGAGGCCTCATAATGTTGTCTTATTCTTGGGGACTTCTATATGGATTCACATTTTCATGGTTTTATGATCGAGGATATGTTCTAAGGAATTTATGACATTAAGAGTTATGTGATGAACAATGTTTCCATAAAAATTTGATCAAATTATCTAGTGGTCAATTATAAAGTAATTTTAATGATTTAATATTACATTATATTATAGTATACTTTTATTAAGGATGAAAAAACTCAATATGTTCCTGATGATAAGTATGTAACCTTCAAATCAATAAACTGAGGAAGAATTTATCCAAAGTAGTGTGTAAGGATGATTTAATATAAGTCATCAAAGGGAGGAAGTGCATCATTAAATAAATTCAATTGTAATGGTAGTGTATATAGAATGGAATTTATATGTACGAAAAATTTTAATACATTAATAATAGTGTAACAAAGTGGATTCTAGTATGACTGACACGTCATTGGCATATAATCCTTAGACATATCCCTTAGTGGTGAACCAATTAAAAAAATTATTCTATTTTTCATTTTGAAACTTTTGTGATTGTTGTATGTGTGATAAAATCTAAGAGGTCTAACAAGTTCCTACAAATATGGGAATAATATCCTTTAAATCATAAGAAAAATTTGACACACTGACTCATCCCTCCTATATCAGTGTGTTTTTTGGTTTGACAATCATAATAGGCCAGATTCCCACTGAGTGGCATAACCTTATCAAAACCCCATTCAATTGAGTAAGAACCACTCCCATCATATATGTAAAATTATATCATATAAAAAACTAATTTCTTACACCAATAAAATAACTAATTTTATCCCATTTTTTTGGAAAAAAAAAAGAAAAAATTCTTGGTCTACAACCACTAGTGAAATAGAATGAAAACATGACTATTAATCCTTGTTGGGAATTATCTAACATCTACATATGACTTATTCATCAATAAGATTTGATTCTTTTATTCTCTAGTGTAATAACACTAAAATAAGTAATAAAAACAATCAAAATATATTGGAAGAATTAGTAGGGATAGAGGGGGGATAAAGGGGTGATTATACTTTAAATGGTGAGAAAAGACCTCCCAAATACCAAAAATAATAGGTGGAATATGAAGAGAAACAGATGGGTAAAAGGGAAGATCCTCACACTCATAGACCACCTAGAATCAAATACCCTTAAGTGGGGTATAAATAGAAAATGGGAAAGTACCCCTTTACACCAATTTAAAGAAATATCCATCGACCCATCAGTTACCCACTAGGTACCAACAAGACACCTGGTTCCCACCTACGGATGTTCCTCCCATTTGGCTACGTAATTGGGTATCTGGTACACTACTCTCAGGTTCTTGGTGGTAGCTAACATAATATTATCACCCACTGAGACAAACAAATTACCCAGTTCATCATCACCAACTACCCAGTGGTATCAGTTTCCCTAAGATACTATATAACCGCTTATGTTCATCGCTTGAACCTAGAAAACTTCTCCCAAAACACCTAAAACATGAAAAACATTTTTTTGTTCAATACTAAATTAATAAAACTTATATCTGAGCCTAAATTTTTAAAAACGAATAAAAATATTTTAATGGAGTTCAAATTTTCTCTATCTCTGTTGACAATCAACGATTTGGGTCATCAAAATATATTTGATCCAATATTGTTTGGATAAGTGAATGGAGCATGACTCTTTAGAGGGTGTGGATAACTCTCCCATCACAAGGACTTTCCTAAGGAGTGGGTTCCAAAATAAAAATTAAATATTTAGGACTATTGGGACTAAAGATAATAATGTTTTGATCATGGATGGTATGGGATATTATAGATTACATTAGATCTAATACCTATATTAGTGTGTTGGAAGGGGAATTGACCACCAAGGAGGGAGAATCATAGATCCCATAGTTATTGGAGGGGGAACTGATTCATTCTTTTTAATATATTATTAAGACCTCTCCCATCACAAATTCATTTACAAGTTGGGGTTTCCCATAGAAAAATAATGTTATGAAGGATTTTGGGACCAAAATGGATAATATTATGATCATGGGTAGTCAGTTCTATTACATTTTATTAGCCTTTTTCAAATGTTATTTATGGTCATCTTGGTTAGATTCCAAAGGATAATTTTTTTCAATTTTATGTGTCCTAAATTTATTTGTGTTCATTTTATTCATGTTATGAGATAGTTACACATTCATATATGATGTACTATTTAGTGATTTACTATTCCATACTTTCAATTTTATTTGAAATATAATATTGTTGTTTTATTTTTATTTTCCATTAGTTACTTATATTTGGATAGGTACTTCCCTTTATGATTCATGGGACCTAGAAAAATATAGAAGTTATATAACAAACCACCCATGATCAATATGAAATTTCATCTAAACAAATAATCCACAAGTATCAAAGATAATTATTGATCGACATGGGATAGAAACTAGTATCAGGGCATTAAAAGATACAACTGTTTGGAATGTTTTCACACTAAAATGATAATAAATAACAAATAGAAACTATTGATAATTTATAATGTGGCAACCATACATTGTAATTCCATGCATATCAATTAAACATATACAAATAATCAAACCATCAAAACATGGAAAAAACCAAAGGAATATCAAATATGAAATAATTAATAAAAAGTTATTACTCTCATCCATAAATATACACAATAATAAGAAACCACCAGGCTTTAATAACACATAGTGGAAGACTAAATAAATTAGAATCTGAATAGAAAATACATCTAGTCAAATTATTTGATACATAAGCATTCCAAAAATAAACAAATAACTTAATCCATCCCTCGAAGATCTCTATATAACCCATGTTCACTCACCATATCAAAAACATAAATATATAGAATACATGAATGATATCCAAACTAATATCACAACTTGGTAAATTGTACGAATATATAATATCTATATACATACATAAAGGTATTTCTGTAGGTTGTAAGCTAAATAGGACTAGAAGTATTTCAAAAAAAGATTCTATAAAATTCCTTTTATAAAAAATTTCATAAAATATAGTTTGAAAATTATTTATAAATAATATTTTTCAAATTTAAAGCATAACAAAAAAATTATCATACACTAACCTTTTTAAAACCATAAAAGAAAACCATTTTCAAAAACAACCCCGATTTTGGCTAGGAAACCTATATTTCAAACCCAAGCAATTACATAAAAATTTCCTTGGAAAAACCTTTCAAATCCACTTGTTACCAAAGGGTGTAACCCACTATTTAAACATAATACACTTAAAAACATTTTAAAACGGTACTCTTCTAAGTTTAGATGATCAAAGAAATAGCACTTTATTTCTTTCAAATGTTTTTACAAAACCCCATTTCAAATCAAATTAAATAAGAAAACATACCATAAATCTAAGGCATATAATAAATGTACACCATCGTTTCAAATAGGTGTAATGTAAACAATAATAATGAAAAAGGTTCCATGTAACCATGATAAGAACAAGTAAATATAATTAAAATATATTGTGGGGATACACTAATAAAATTATGTAAAAAAACTAGGCATCATGGAAAAATCACTATGTTCTATTGTAAAATGATGTTGGAAAAAGATTACAGAACATTGGGCCCTATGTGAACCTAACAAAAAAATCTAACACAATTTCACTCATGGTCACGATATAAATAACCCCAAACTAGTTTGCTAACTGAGCTACTCATCACTCATATAAAACATCTACTGAGCTACCTAGGGTTCCCATGATATCAATCCAGAATAGGTGATAAAATAAGTGAATCACGTGATTTACATAATAATTAATAAAAAAATCACCACATATCACCTCTAACACACTCATAATAAATACCCCCTTTCATATCATTCAAGTATCACATAGTAATGATCCATCCACACCCCATTAAGGGGAAAAGGAAAATAAAATTCATAAAAACCAAGGGGGTCACAATAAGGGTGTATGATAATAAACAAACTCACTTTATAAAATTATAACTAGCCCTTTAAATCTAACTTGTAATAACAAATTACAATAAACCAATGTTTTCACATATTGAGGATCGACACTTTAAAAACAAGGTTTTATGTTTCAAAATAAAATCTTTCCTCCCATGGGAGTCACTTAAAAACCAAAAACATCTTTAATTTTAAAAATAATGACATTAAGAAATGGGTAACTTACTTTAGACATCAAAACATGGATAAAAACCATAATTTCCCATCAAACCCATTTTAAATGATCCTCATAGTAATTTTTACAAACACTTGGAGTGCATCACATTTTAATTCAAAAGATTACTAAAATTCCATAGAAAATAATTTTTGATAAATATAGAGAACCATAAAAACATTTTATAAACACATCATGGGTATCACATTTTGGTATAATTTAATAAATAAATAATTTAAAAAGATCAAAAATTTCATGAATTGATTAAAAATAATTTCATAATAAAACCTACATCAATCGAGAAGATACCACTCCCCTTTTGTAGTGAAATCAAAACCATGTGAGGAAACAACCAATACATAACCTAAATAACCAAGACCCCAAATTAAAACTAATCCCAAATCCTAAAATCATCTCCCATGGGTTTTAGGGTTTATATATAGAGGAAATCCTAGAGGTATATAATAGGGGAGGATAGAAGTACAAAGAATGGATTTACCTTGAAGTACCTATTGAGATTTATGGAGGAGGATATTTGAATAAATGAGGAAGAAAAAGGAAGATCCTAAGGGATCCCCATTGATTTGGTTGTGCATGAGAGGAAGGAAAATGGTTAAAGTCCCTTAAAACTAAATAGCGGTAGAAATGGAAACCATAAAATTAAAAACCGAGTGTAGCACTTCACAGTGAGACCAAACCTAGAATAATGTGACATGCCTACCAAAATTATTCATAGAATAGTGGGATCGATTCGGAGGGTCGTTTTATGGAATTAATTTCCCTCATAGTGGCATGACCATCCCATGGGTAGGCCTTCATGTTGTGGCACACTCTATCTCAATGTGAAGTGACCTACCCAAATCTAAGAAGAATCCCTATCATTCTTCAAAATTCACATCATGGAATAACCTATCTAGGTCACACCGTGACCCATGGTATTCCATAACTATAGGCCTCTCAAAACACTAGTCATGGAATGACCCACCTATTTCATAAAACAACTGTTTTGTAATCCAAAACTGTAGAACTAGAAAAACACTATAAACATCCCTAATTTTCAAATGAACCCAAATTTATATAATATTAAATACCAAAATGACATGGGGGTTTCATAATTATCCTCATCATTCCACTTTATACCCCAAAATAATTATAGTAAATGGTAGAAAGCAATGATAATTCAAAACCACTACACCCTAAATATAAGAGGTGGGAGGGTCAAGGAAAAACTAAAATGGTTTTAGTAAGAAAGGAACACCAAAAAATAACTCAAATCTCCTAAATAAATAAAAATAATTCCCAATTTACTCAACAATTTTAAATCATAATTCAAAACATAAATACGAAACATGAATCTAATGATCCTAAAGAATTGCAATTGGTTTCCCACCATTTAAAATTTAACTAAAATGTTGAGATAAGAAGTTAACACACCTATGAAAAGTATTTCACCATAGAAACCACATTTATTCACAATACCACAATGGAATTAATAATATTGTACTAATAATAATAACTATCCAAGATACCAGTTTAAAATTTCTCAACGGAAGCACCAATAAAAAATGATAGTCAAAAGGACATTAGACAAGGTTAAATAATACATTAACACCAAAAGACATAGTAATGGAATAATTTTATCAATTTAAAAACATACTATAGAAAAAAAAAGACATGGGTCTTAACCTAGGGGTTACAAAGCTAAAGATAAATAACATGGGACTATAATCATGGAACACTCATCCATGGTGAACCTGGAAGAAAACCTCTAAAAGGGAAAAATATTAAACTTGGTACCAACCAGAGAACAATCTATATTGTTATTGAACACATAAAAGGAACCCAAGTATGTACCCAAGGATTCCCATGATAAATTCATCCAAATAAAAATATCAACACAAATCTAATGTTGCGCACCAATCTTAATGTTCATAACAAAACTGTAATAACATTCATCATTATAATTTGGTAAAAATCAAGGGAATTTGAATATTTAGTTTCTGAGTTAGGTATGGGGTTTTTGACCAAGTCTAATGATTTATGAATATTTTTTAGAGTATTAGTCTGATGGATGAGTGATCAGAGTGAGTTCTTTGGTATTGGTAGATGAAATTACTCAATGTGCAGAAGGTCATTCCATGACCAAAGTGGGACAAAAGATGGTTTTTGTAAAATAGATATCCTCTTTTATTATGGTTTTTTCAAACCATATTCATCATGGTCACACCATTACCCTCATGGTCATGTTGTGATCCATCTACAAGTCAATTTTTTAAGGGACCTTTTGTTAAATTCATAGGGGTCCTATTTGGAACCGCCTCAAGCTTCTCTCAATTTGGTATACCAAAGAAAGGGGGGAAGATCCCATTTGGATCTCCATTTCTCCCCTTACATCCCCTTAAAATAAATTCATTCAGGAGAAATTTTTCACATGGATTCCTGGTAATATCTCTCTTCTTCTTCCCTTTTTCCTTCCCCTTGTTCTTCTATAATTTCAATTTATCCAGTTAGGGTTCGTAGAGATGATCTCCTTAGAAAATGGTGAAATCATCCCTATTAATGGGGATTTTATTTTGATCTTATATAGTAGGTATGGAGAGGAAGTATTTAATGAATAATTCATTTTTCATGTTGAAGTACGTTTTCTCATGTATTTATTTAGGGTATTGGGTGATTCTGGGTGAAATTGGTCACTAATATGAGGATGTGATTTTAGGGATTTTATGTGACTTAAGTCCTTTTTTTATGGAGATTGGACCGAACCTTGTTTTTCATGGATTTGGAATCATGATGTCACTCAGTGATTTTGGAATTGATTATTCCAATTTTGAATTTGGTTTTGAATGTTTAATTTTTAAATTTGAGGGTGTTTTTTCATGAGATATTTGCTCATGGACTCAAAGGAGGTTAATGAAATCTTGGTGTGAACTTAATTATTTCCAATTTAGGTAGGTATCCATGAATTTATTGATTCTATTTCTTATTTGGTAATTTTAGGTTCATATTCTATTATTATTATTATTGTAATCATGTTACTTGTCTTGGGTGATCTCGTCCATAGATTTGGATGGGATCACATCAGCATAATAGTCAACATATACCTTATAGATTGATAAATGATTATATAGTGTTTCCCTGGTCAAATGAGTTTCAATGGACCTTTTTATGGTTTTCTTGTTTTAATTAGTTGGATTTAAAAAATAAATAGGTTTCATTTTTTAACTGTTCTTTTAAAAAATATTTTGATTCTAATAGGGATTTCAATGGAAAAGTTATAATTTGAGAAATGGATTTTTAAATGGTATTTAAAAATGTAAGTTGGGTACTCTAAATAATTTTTGACAGGATATTTATCATGTTCCCTACATGATTAATATGAAATGTGATACTTTTTAAAAATAGTTTATAAAGAATTTTTTTTCTTGGCTTTTAAAGGAAATATGGAATGTCATGGTTAAGTTGGTTTTGTCAATTTAAACTTGTGTGAGTGATGCCCTATTTTATAAATAATGATTTATTTAATGTGATTCCTAGTTGTAATTTCCTTAAGGGTTGTGTTGATACATGATGATATGTTATTGAGTTTGTGGCTATTGATTTTTCTCTAGGTATCAAATTATCAGGTTAGTCTAGATTAGTGGGATTGACCCCTTAGAGGGTAGAGGTGGTTCTAAAGGACCCTGTAAAATTCCCTTATGGAAGAGATTATATTGTCAATAGGATAAAAATTATAGGAATATATTACTGAAATATCCTAAGGAGTTTAGTCTATGGTTTTAGATGGATGGTGAGATGTGTGGGGTTAGGTCTTAAGTGACTAGCACTCTGATGATAAGCCAGTGATCTATAAATAAGACTACATACCCTAGTTGTTATTGATTTTGTGTGTAAAATGTGTGGATATTGGATGATGATACCATAATTTTAGTCATCATTGGGGAAGAAGGTTGGGATTTGAGGCTTATAGTGTTCCCTTTCCTAAGAAGGATTAGGTTGAGTTCTATATCATTAACCATACACTACATTGGCAGTTAGTGGTTGGGTATGAATGGATACTAATGGATGGATTCCCCTATGGAAAAGAGCATAGAACAAGACTTTCATCATTCCATTTCCTATGTAGGATTAGTTTGGGTACTTTACAGTGTTCCCTTCCCTAAATCAGTAGTTAATGGTTATGTACCTTTTAGTGTGACCTTCCCTATGATATAATGGGTTGGGATCTATTCAGTGTGGCCTTTCTTAATGTGGTATTTTTATTAAGTGTTATTCAATGCAGCCTTTCCATAGGGGAATGGAACAAGGTTTTTATTTTGGGGCATATCCTATGATAAGATATTACCAAGGGGATTTCTTTTTGACTTTCCAAGAGTATTTGGGTATGGGTAGGTATTGTGGTATGAGGTGGCCTTCTTCCTAATTGTATTAGCTAAATGGCGTAGGTTCAAGTTTCATGTTGGCCAAGTTATTACATTATGACCTAAAACATATTCTTGTATATGCATTGTTTTTTATGTTTTCAAGTGGGTGTGTTTAATGATCATGACTTTTACACTTTATACATATTAAATACACATACACTTTATCATAGTAGTAATTAGTGTTATTGAGGCATTGGGGATTTTAATAAGGTCATTGGACTCACCCAGTACCCATATACACGACATAGGTTTCAATGTATATGAGTAGACCTTCATATTTTCTCGTAGGGAACAAGTGTCACTTAGAGATTGGCACTTGGTATGGGTCTAAAAAATTGTGTAGATAGGGTATTATATAGGGATGATTTTTGTGATTTAGGCTAAAGGATAGTTTATATTTTCAGTTTTTATTCATCACATGTGTTGGCCTATGTTCCATTTAATTATATGATGTATGTATAATTTTTTTATCTAATGTTAATGTCCTATTATGTTTTAATGCATTATATATACTATTTAATACTTTTTATTTTGGATTTTGGGGTCCCTATTGGATCTATGTTTATCTATCCATCTATTTTGGGATATCTATTATACGGATGGGTTATGCTGAATTTTTAACAGGTTTAATCATGTCCCTTATTCTAATTGTTTAGGGAATAGTCTCCTTATAACTGATTGAGGACCTCACCAATAGTTGTAAGTCTTAGAAATAAGAGGAGGAATACATGAGGTCAGGTGATGATCCCTGTTCAATTTTTATTTTGGATATTCATGTTTTGGAATTTAAAATGGTATCTGATCATGTTTTGGGATGGGATAGTGTCAACTATAAGTGGATATATGCCTTCAGGACTTGGGAGGTAAACTGAGTATATGTTTGGCCATCATGACATATGTTTAAACCCATGTTCTTGGGAATTAATAAGGTTAGGAATAGAAACTCTAGGATGAGTGAGGTGTTGGATTAGACCAAGAATCCCAATGTAGGGTGGATGAGATTTGGGATGATTCATTGGTCTCGACTGGGAGCCAATGACCTTGTTTATGGATCATTATAGTCAAATGATTAGGGTATAGTACACATGCCTATAGACAGTTTTTTTAGATGTTACCTCCTTGGAATCCATTATTAATTGAAGTAACTTATAATATAATCGATGTATTATTTATTACATTATAAGTGGAGAATATATTAATATATATTCAAGAGAATTTCCTAATTGATTGTGATTATGATTGTTCATCTTCTAAAAGGTGATGATTTTTTGGAGTTTGGTTTCGATGAAAACATTTTTTAAGAAGAAACCCAATATTTGAAAAGAAAACTCATGCAGTGGTATAAAGTGTGCATAAATACTTTTTATAAGTTTGTTTTACTTGAAATATCTCACAAATATAGTGATTTTGAAATGATTGGTATTTTCATGTTTTTAGAAAACATTTTTAAGCATGATTTTGAAATTGAATTTAAAAATAGTTTCAAAAATGGGATCGGTTTTCAAGGAAAATGATAATTTTTTCTAGGAATTTTTTGTGATTTTGGTTTTGGGTGAAAATCCTTGGGTGAAAAGGGGTGTTTTTTAAACATGGATAAATCTTGGTGTGTGTATAATTATTTGAGTGAATTTATGAAATAAGTAGCTGATACGTGGATAAATCATGTTTACTTTAATTTTTATGTTTTGGTTAGGACTGACCTGGATTCTTGAATTGTGTTCTCATCTAGTATGTCATGAAATTTTCATAGAAATTTCAGGGTGATATTGGTGACTATGGACATAGTTTGGTTAGGTGATAAGAAAAATAAATGGGTTCTTTTATAGACTAATTTTTCTTGATTTTCACTAATATATCTAGGATGAACTAGATGTATAGATTGTGAATTCAACAATTATATCAAGGTCATTTTAAGATATAATTATGTTTTGGTCTTGGTGGAGGGATGTTTGATGTTAGTATTAAGTAGATGTATATAGGTTTTTTTGGTTTTTTGGTTTGGACTGCTTAAGGTATGTTTTCATTATGTGATTTTAATGGAGGGGAGAACCATTATCTAGAATCATCCATTAGTAGTAGATTCATATAATAGGGAACAACATAAGCCTTGAGATGAATCGGTAGTTGAAATTTTAGTTTCTTACGGTCAATAGATTTTGATGAGAACCATCTTGGTGTTTGTTGATCTATGTCAAGGGTTGGCTCTTGAATATGAGTGAAGTGAACACGTCTAGTTATTCCATTCAATGGTTGACAGGATATGAGCAATGAAGATCAAGTGTTTTGGTTTAGTGATGTAGTAATAGGGATGCTTATATGGTGGGGAGTGTCAAAAAATTCATGTATATATGATCCTAACATTTTTTTGGGTCATGGATATGATATAATTGGATAGTGAGTCAGATTAGTACATGTTGGTACTCATGGGAATAGTAAAATGGTGACTTTATTTGACCAAGAATATGGACACAGATTTTTTCCAAGTGCCAGGTTCCAATTTTGGTGAATGTGTTTTGTTAATTATATAATTCCTTTGGGAGTTACAGTATCATGACCTGAATTAGTGATAGTGCATCGGCAGGTGTAGATGATCATTTTTGTGGAACATAAACTAGCTGAGGACCGACTAGTGTTTTTATGTGGAAATAGATATAGTGAGGAAAAAAATTAATAAAGAGTATTTATAGATATATCAAAGAGGGACAATTATAAGGATATAATGATGGTCATGGGTAGAATTGTGAGATTCTAAAAGGGTGGTTATTTCAACTTTCTATGAATAGTGTGTGTAGGAATTGGAGTTTCATAGTGAAATCACGTTGGGAATTTAGAGATGATATGTGGTGTTTCATATAAAAACTAATGACTATGGTAGGTTAGTATTTTTTTAGAGGACTACCAATAATTATAGTGGATGAGAATAATTATGTTGGTGATTTTGTAATTTCCCATATCATTAAGGGCTGGTTAACATTAGGGGAAATATGAATTTTTTATCTTGAAGTGAGGGAAAGGATTTTTGAACATGTTTTTAATGGTTTATGGGATTTTTGAAGGTAGTGGTTTTGTGGAAGAGTGACCTAAGTGAGTTCCTAGGTATTGGTGGTTGAAATTCTATAGTTTGAATAAGGTTTCTCTAGGAACCATGTGGGTTTCTCTATGACAAGTCTTGGAAGAGAGAAAAATCACTATTCTAGGGGGAAGTCACATCATGACCTTGGTGGGTCACTCTGCAATGGTACTTAGATGTGAAGTGGAATCTCTACCTAGAGTAGACAATCCATAACACATGGGGGTCACTCGATGATAGAGTTTTAGTTATGGTTATTTCCCTCTTCCTGGGGTGGTTGTAAAGACCCGTAAAATTCAAGGAAATTTTTTTTCTTAATTTTCTTTAGAATTTTACAAGAGCGCGGTTTCAGACGGCACCTGATTCCGAGGCCCGGAGTGCCCGGAATTAATTTCCGAAGTTTGGCTCGGGTACGTTCAGTGAACGAACGAGCGGGAATTCCTAACTTTTCATCCGGTGCTCGGAATTAAAATCCGAGGGCACCGATGAACTCGCAGCGCCGATTTTCGCTTAATGAGACCTTTTCGGGAGTTGCGTTTGTTGCGGGTTGAAAGTTACGTTTTGGGGTTTTTCAGTTAAGTTAAATAAAATTGTGTAAAACAAATTTTATTTAAACTTATTAAAAAAAAACCTACCTAAGGGGGTTGGAAGTGGGACCCACACCCACTTAACCTCCCTTGGGAGGATTAAGTGTGGTGGGGCCCACACGAACCCCTAAATCTTTTAGTAACCTCTCAACTTCCCCCTTAAACTCCTCTTTTAATAACATGACAACTTTGTTAATTAATGGAGTTGAATTGTTTGAATTGTTTGAATTTCAAACCTTTGAAATTCAAATTGATAATTGTGTGAATAAAATAAGACTTAGCTTATTTTATTTGGGTTAGAATTCTCTAGCCACCTTGAGAGAATTTGGAGCCTTCATCTTCTTCTTCTTCAAGCTTTGACGAAGAACGCGAAGAACCTTCGAACATCGACGAAGAACGCCACGTTCTCGGGAATCGTCTTTCGCGACGCCATACCCGCGACACCGACAACGTCTTCTTCCGCGTCATCTCTTCCGCGACGATTTCCCGCGACGAAATCGTCGTCAAAGAACTTCGAATCCTCGCTTCACGACATCGACGTCCTTCTTCCGTGACGCCGACCACCGCGACGCGTCTTCCGCGGGTCGTTGACGATCTTCGTTCTTGAAACCAGAGGTAGGGGATGTTAATTATTGATTATTTTTATTCCATTCTTGAATCATGGATTTTAGCATGACTAAATGTGAGGCTTTTGGACATTCTTTAGTTATGTTATTAATTAACGTGAGGGGGGTCGGACCGCATGAACACGGCCGAACCCCCCCTCCTTAGTTCTCGTTTTATTCATGCGGGTGGAAGCAAGAGGCGTGGTGCCGTCGCACCACGCGGATGAACATGCTTATAATTTTCCGCAACACCGTCGCGCTTCGCCGAGGAGAGACTTCAAGAACGCGACGCCGTCGCGCCGCGTTGGGAGGATTCATGGCACGGCGAAAGGGGCGCGGTGCCGTCGCACCGCGCCGGACGACGAACACCGCGGCCGGTTCCGGGCCGCGGTGAGACGAGGAGACCGCGGCCGGTTCCGGGCCGCGGCGGAAGGAAAGACCGGCGGCCGGGCCGCCGGTGTCGGAAGTCGAGGGCGGGACCGGAAATTCCGGTCCCGTTGGTAAAACCGGCCGGCCAGCGGGCCGGCCGGATGTCATAAAAACCGGGGGATTAAACCCCCGGCCGGTCCTTCAAGACCCCCCTCTTAATGAGGGGGGCGGTTCATTTAAGGAGGGGGGGGCAAAGCCCCCCCGGTTTTATTCAGCCGGCCCCCACTTGCGGGGGCCGTTTTTAATACAAGGCACGGCTTTTAGCCGTGCCGCTTGTGAAACGCGGGGCTTAGCCCCGCGTGCCTTCCGCCGCCGCCACGCGGCCCGCCGCCGCCACGCGGCCCGCCGCCGCCGCCACGCGGCCCGCCGCCGCCGCCACGCGGCCCGCCGCCGCCGCCGCGCGGCCCGCCGCCGCCGCCACGCGGCCCGCCGCCGCGCCGCCGCCGCGCCGCCGTCCGCCGCCGCCGTCCGCCGCCGTCCGCCGCCGCCGTCCGCCGCCGCCGGCCGCCGCGCCGCCCCGAGGGGGGGGTCGGGCCGGGTCGGCCCGGACCCGGACCCCCCCCCGTTTCGGACCAGATTCGGTTCTTGGCTCATAACTTGAGCCTCGGACCTCCGAATGACGAACCGTCTGCGGCAACGCGATCCTTGGATCGAGACGGTCGTTTCGGTATATCGCACTCAAGGTTTCGGTTTACTTAGAGTTCGGCCGGGTTGGTTCGTTCACGAAACCAACCGGGCCTTCGGAGCGGAAACGCTCATATCTTGAGCTACGGACGTCCGATTGACGTGCCGTCAGTCGCGTAATGTTCCTCTTAGTGAGACGGATCTTTTGGCATACTCCGCCCGAGGTTTGGACGCAGGTGGAGTACGGTCGGGTTGGTTTTGCCTTAAAAACCAACCGGGCCCCGGAGACGAAAATGCCAATAACTCTCAGACCGGGCGTCCGATCGACGCGCCGTCTGTTGCGTTGAGTTCCTGTTGACGATACGGAACTTTTGGATACATCAACTTCGGTCTTCGTGACAGTTGATGTATCAGCCTCTCGGCTCGTGAAGCGGATCCTCCGTACGAGCTTGCTGTGTGCGGGAACCCTAGAGCTGGCTGCGACTGTTCTACTGCTACGACTGCTACTGTGACTGCGACGACGACAGTACAGAGATCCTGTGTGGATTTGACGACGACAGTACAGAGATCCTGTGTGGATTTGACGACGACAGTACAGAGATCCTGTGTGGATTTGACGACGACAGTACAGAGATCCTGTGTGGATTGGACGACGACAGTACAGAGATCCTGTGTGGATTTGACGACGACAGTACAGAGATCCTGTGTGGATTGGACGACGAGAGTACAGAGATCCTGTGTGGATTGGACGACGACAGTACAGAGATCCTGTGTGGATTTGACGACGACAGTACAGAGATCCTGTGTGGATTGGACGACGACAGTACAGAGATCCTGTGTGGATTCGACGACGACGACTACAGCACTCAGCGATCCTACGTGGATCAGTGCTACAGGTTCTGTGTGAGCCCGATCCTGTGTGGGTCCTTGCGCTCAGCGGTTCTGTGTGAGCCAGCGCCTACAGGTTCTGTGTGAGCCCGATCCTGTGTGGGTCTTCTGCGGGGGTTAGTTACCTATCGATCCTTCGTGGGTCCGACGACTTAGATGGATCAGTGATCATCTTTATCGTCCTTGAAGAAGTATACCTGTGTGAGCTGAATCCTGTTGTTTTCCTGTGTGGATTGTGTTGTGCAATCCTGTGTGGATTATATTTTGCTTCCCTTTGTGGATTACGTATACTTTCCTGCGTGGACTGAGTTGTACTTGGGCTCGGAGGTTGGAGCGTATCTGAATTGATGACTTAGGTATATGTATGGGCATATACCTAAGCAGTGTCGGTTGTTACTTCGTGATTGTACTTTTCTTCGTGATTTATCCTTTGTGGATTTGAGAGACCTTCAGGGGTCTCGGGGTCCCTACTGAGTAGCTTATACTCACCCCTGCACGGGCTTTGCCCGCACTTCGTTGTGTTGGTTGCAGACGACGGACAGCGTTGACCTTAGCTGAGGCTTGCAGAGCGGGACGGTACCCGGAGGTGGACCACTGGGCGGGACGTGCTCGGAGCGGACGACGGGACCCGTGTAGCAGAGGAGCTATCTGTACCCACCCTTCAGGTGGGATTTCCAGTGGACAGCTCGGAGTTGCGGCCTTTACTTTTCAGTTGCTGTTTTTCCCTTTTCGAGTTGTACTTTACTTTCAGTTTGGGTTTGTATTCTGGCCCATTTACTTTTCCGCACTTTCAGTCGTACTCTGTTTGCTTAGTGTTTACTTTCCGCTTGTTTACTCTGTGGTGTGTGTTTACTTTTCAAAGGCAATGCCTTCCCTTTTTACCGGGAATTACGCCTTGGTGCTAGTCGCCAGCCCCTGGCCTATGGAAGGCGGGCTTGGGGTAGTCACGGCACGGACCCCGAGGGCGGGTCGTGACAAATTGGTATCAGAGGAGTTCGGTTCTACCGCGAACTCTGATCTTTTCTATGTGAAGCAATAATGTTTAGCGTATTGAGTGTGGTTATCAGTCCAGGGAGTCCAGTGTTGGTGCGGCGGCCGACGTATCCGTACACCAGGACCCTGACTTCTGATTTCCGACTTAATGCACGAAAACATTGATAGCGTGTGTGTTTCAAGTTTTCTTTGTGATTACTTGTGTCAGCTCACCGGGTATACTGATCTGCTTTATGAAAGTCTCAAGTTTTCCTTGTGATTACTTGTGCCAGCTCACCAGGTATACTGTTCTAACCGTGGCGCACCTGTTTCCTTTTCAGGATGGCCCCACGACGGCAGCCAGCTAGGGTTCCGAGAGTCGAGCGAGACGACAGCCCACCGAGCGACGAGGCTTCGGTGCAGGGCCCTTTGTCAGCAGTGGCACCGGCAGTAGCTTTACCCGCCGATCCCCCGATGCTTCCAGCAGCAGCCGCTGACGATGCACGTCGCCTCAGCGCACTGCATGAGTTTCAGCGCCAGCGACCGCCCAGGTTTCGCGGGGAGACGGATCCCCAGGCAGCAGAGGACTGGCTGGAGGCAGTGGTTCGAGTGTTTAGGCTAGTGAGGACACCAGCAGACCTCATGGTGATCCTCGCTGCGAGCCTACTACACGCAGCAGCAGGACGATGGTGGAGCTTGATGCTCCAGGTGCACGATGAGGCATCTCTTCTTTGGACGGACTTTGAGAGCATCTTTCGCTCGGAGTTCGTCCCAGCCACCCTTCGTGCGGTGCGTATCCAGGAGCTTCTACAGCTGCGGCAGGGCAGCATGACGGTCGCCCAGTACTCGGCGAGATTTACCGATCTCTCGCGCTACTCGACCGACATGGTACGGGACCCATTCTTCCGGGCCCGGACCTTCGAGCAGGGTTTGAGACACGAGATCAGGGCATCGCTGATCTCCCTCAGCATACCGACTCAGACAGGAGTACTGGAGCGGGCTCTTCTGATCGAGAGCTTCCTTGCTGAGTCTACACCAGCACAGAGACCCACCGCAGGACGGCACGTGGCAGAGTCATCTGCAGCTGGCAGTCGACGAATGACTCAGGGGTCCAGACAGACCAGACCTCAGGGCACTGGCTCAGCAGTGCAGGGCACACAACGCGGAGCCAGTCTTTCGAGTGGAAGACAGTGCTATGCATGCGGCGGGCGAGGCCACATGGCTCGTGACTGCCCGACCCGCCATACGGAGGAGCAGCAGACGGTTGAGGAACCACCTAGGCAGAGGCAGAGGTTCGACCGTGGCGGTCTGCAGGAAGGAGGCGGACGAGGCAGAGGAGCTGGACGAGCAGCTGGTGGTGGCCGACGCTTTGAGGCTCTACCACCACCACCACCAGGAGGTCCACCCCGACCGCAGGGGAGAGCTCAGCTTCAGGCAGCCGAGGCCTTCGATCATGGAGCTCTGGGAGCCGATGGACAGGAGCAGAACTAGTGGTTACATCCTTTGTACTTCTGGTTCCTTGTTGCTTTTGTGTAGCGTCTTGTATTACGAGCTGCAATAATAAAAGACGCATACCTTGTGATGTTTTCGTTCCTTTCCTCTATCGTAATGTTACTAAGAGGTTCCAGTTTTGGCTGTTGACTTGACCCTCACTTGTGAGACATCTACTGGAGGAGGCCCAGTTACCACACACTGATGCCGACAGTGTGACACAACCCTTGGAGGCGAGAGTAACGGTTGAATCTCTTAGTAGTAGCGTCGAGGCCTTACGACGTCATCCTTAGTATGGATTAGTATCATCCATGTTAGGATTGACTGTTTTAGGCAAAGAATGTGGTTCATCCATGGGATGAGACCAGATTTCTCTTTTCGGCAAAAGAGAAATCTTGCAGCTCTGGTGGGACCGGAGATGGTCCGGGCCACGTCAGAGGAGGTCCATGTCATCCAGGAGCGGGACCTACATGGACGATCGATTCCTCTTGTGCACAACAGATGGCGGCATGGGAATCTCCAGGAGAGCACATGGGAGCGGGAGGCTCAGATGCGTGCTCAGTACTCTCTTTTGGTTTCCCCTAGTTTTTGATGTAGCTTTACGGGGACGTAAAGTCCTGAGGTGGGAGTAATGTAAAGACCCGTAAAATTCAAGGAAATTTTTTTTCTTAATTTTCTTTAGAATTTTACAAGAGCGCGGTTTCAGACGGCACCTGATTCCGAGGCCCGGAGTGCCCGGAATTAATTTCCGAAGTTTGGCTCGGGTACGTTCAGTGAACGAACGAGCGGGAATTCCTAACTTTTCATCCGGTGCTCGGAATTAAAATCCGAGGGCACCGATGAACTCGCAGCGCCGATTTTCGCTTAATGAGACCTTTTCGGGAGTTGCGTTTGTTGCGGGTTGAAAGTTACGTTTTGGGGTTTTTCAGTTAAGTTAAATAAAATTGTGTAAAACAAATTTTATTTAAACTTATTAAAAAAAAACCTACCTAAGGGGGTTAGAAGTGGGACCCACACCCACTTAACCTCCCTTGGGAGGATTAAGTGTGGTGGGGCCCACACGAACCCCTAAATCTTTTAGTAACCTCTCAACTTCCCCCTTAAACTCCTCTTTTAATAACATGACAACTTTGTTAATTAATGGAGTTGAATTGTTTGAATTGTTTGAATTTCAAACCTTTGAAATTCAAATTGATAATTGTGTGAATAAAATAAGACTTAGCTTATTTTATTTGGGTTAGAATTCTCTAGCCACCTTGAGAGAATTTGGAGCCTTCATCTTCTTCTTCTTCAAGCTTTGACGAAGAACGCGAAGAACCTTCGAACATCGACGAAGAACGCCACGTTCTCGGGAATCGTCTTTCGCGACGCCATACCCGCGACACCGACGACGTCTTCTTCCGCGTCATCTCTTCCGCGACGATTTCCCGCGACGAAATCGTCGTCAAAGAACTTCGAATCCTCGCTTCACGACATCGACGTCCTTCTTCCGTGACGCCGACCACCGCGACGCGTCTTCCGCGGGTCGTTGACGATCTTCGTTCTTGAAACCAGAGGTAGGGGATGTTAATTATTGATTATTTTTATTCCATTCTTGAATCATGGATTTTAGCATGACTAAATGTGAGGCTTTTGGACATTCTTTAGTTATGTTATTAATTAACGTGAGGGGGGTCGGACCGCATGAACACGGCCGAACCCCCCCTCCTTAGTTCTCGTTTTATTCATGCGGGTGGAAGCAAGAGGCGTGGTGCCGTCGCACCACGCGGATGAACATGCTTATAATTTTCCGCAACACCGTCGCGCTTCGCCGAGGAGAGACTTCAAGAACGCGACGCCGTCGCGCCGCGTTGGGAGGATTCATGGCACGGCGAAAGGGGCGCGGTGCCGTCGCACCGCGCCGGACGACGAACACCGCGGCCGGTTCCGGGCCGCGGTGAGACGAGGAGACCGCGGCCGGTTCCGGGCCGCGGCGGAAGGAAAGACCGGCGGCCGGGCCGCCGGTGTCGGAAGTCGAGGGAGGGACCGGAAATTCCGGTCCCGTTGGTAAAACCGGCCGGCCAGCGGGCCGGCCGGATGTCATAAAAACCGGGGGATTAAACCCCCGGCCGGTCCTTCAAGACCCCCCTCTTAATGAGGGGGGCGGTTCATTTAAGGAGGGGGGGGCAAAGCCCCCCCGGTTTTATTCAGCCGGCCCCCACTTGCGGGGGCCGTTTTTAATACAAGGCACGGCTTTTAGCCGTGCCGCTTGTGAAACGCGGGGCTTAGCCCCGCGTGCCTTCCGCCGCCGCCACGCGGCCCGCCGCCGCCACGCGGCCCGCCGCCGCCGCCACGCGGCCCGCCGCCGCCGCCACGCGGCCCGCCGCCGCCGCCGCGCGGCCCGCCGCCGCCGCCACGCGGCCCGCCGCCGCGCCGCCGCCGCGCCGCCGTCCGCCGCCGCCGTCCGCCGCCGTCCGCCGCCGCCGTCCGCCGCCGCCGGCCGCCGCGCCGCCCCGAGGGGGGGGTCGGGCCGGGTCGGCCCGGACCCGGACCCCCCCCGTTTCGGACCAGATTCGGTTCTTGGCTCATAACTTGAGCCTCGGACCTCCGAATGACGAACCGTCTGCGGCAACGCGATCCTTGGATCGAGACGGTCGTTTCGGTATATCGCACTCAAGGTTTCGGTTTACTTAGAGTTCGGCCGGGTTGGTTCGTTCACGAAACCAACCGGGCCTTCGGAGCGGAAACGCTCATATCTTGAGCTACGGACGTCCGATTGACGTGCCGTCAGTCGCGTAATGTTCCTCTTAGTGAGACGGATCTTTTGGCATACTCCGCCCGAGGTTTGGACGCAGGTGGAGTACGGTCGGGTTGGTTTTGCCTTAAAAACCAACCGGGCCCCGGAGACGAAAATGCCAATAACTCTCAGACCGGGCGTCCGATCGACGCGCCGTCTGTTGCGTTGAGTTCCTGTTGACGATACGGAACTTTTGGATACATCAACTTCGGTCTTCGTGACAGTTGATGTATCAGCCTCTCGGCTCGTGAAGCGGATCCTCCGTACGAGCTTGCTGTGTGCGGGAACCCTAGAGCTGGCTGCGACTGTTCTACTGCTACGACTGCTACTGTGACTGCGACGACGACAGTACAGAGATCCTGTGTGGATTTGACGACGACAGTACAGAGATCCTGTGTGGATTTGACGACGACAGTACAGAGATCCTGTGTGGATTTGACGACGACAGTACAGAGATCCTGTGTGGATTGGACGACGACAGTACAGAGATCCTGTGTGGATTTGACGACGACAGTACAGAGATCCTGTGTGGATTGGACGACGAGAGTACAGAGATCCTGTGTGGATTGGACGACGACAGTACAGAGATCCTGTGTGGATTTGACGACGACAGTACAGAGATCCTGTGTGGATTGGACGACGACAGTACAGAGATCCTGTGTGGATTCGACGACGACGACTACAGCACTCAGCGATCCTACGTGGATCAGTGCTACAGGTTCTGTGTGAGCCCGATCCTGTGTGGGTCCTTGCGCTCAGCGGTTCTGTGTGAGCCAGCGCCTACAGGTTCTGTGTGAGCCCGATCCTGTGTGGGTCTTCTGCGGGGGTTAGTTACCTATCGATCCTTCGTGGGTCCGACGACTTAGATGGATCAGTGATCATCTTTATCGTCCTTGAAGAAGTATACCTGTGTGAGCTGAATCCTGTTGTTTTCCTGTGTGGATTGTGTTGTGCAATCCTGTGTGGATTATATTTTGCTTCCCTTTGTGGATTACGTATACTTTCCTGCGTGGACTGAGTTGTACTTGGGCTCGGAGGTTGGAGCGTATCTGAATTGATGACTTAGGTATATGTATGGGCATATACCTAAGCAGTGTCGGTTGTTACTTCGTGATTGTACTTTTCTTCGTGATTTATCCTTTGTGGATTTGAGAGACCTTCAGGGGTCTCGGGGTCCCTACTGAGTAGCTTATACTCACCCCTGCACGGGCTTTGCCCGCACTTCGTTGTGTTGGTTGCAGACGACGGACAGCGTTGACCTTAGCTGAGGCTTGCAGAGCGGGACGGTACCCGGAGGTGGACCACTGGGCGGGACGTGCTCGGAGCGGACGACGGGACCCGTGTAGCAGAGGAGCTATCTGTACCCACCCTTCAGGTGGGATTTCCAGTGGACAGCTCGGAGTTGCGGCCTTTACTTTTCAGTTGCTGTTTTTCCCTTTTCGAGTTGTACTTTACTTTCAGTTTGGGTTTGTATTCTGGCCCATTTACTTTTCCGCACTTTCAGTCGTACTCTGTTTGCTTAGTGTTTACTTTCCGCTTGTTTACTCTGTGGTGTGTGTTTACTTTTCAAAGGCAATGCCTTCCCTTTTTACCGGGAATTACGCCTTGGTGCTAGTCGCCAGCCCCTGGCCTATGGAAGGCGGGCTTGGGGTAGTCACGGCACGGACCCCGAGGGCGGGTCGTGACAGTGGTCACTCTATGACTTTCATGGTTGCACAATGACCTAGATATAGGTCTATTTTTTAAGGGTTCTATTAGTAAATTCATAAAGAGTACTATTTAGGACCACATTAGGGTCCCCTAAATTTGGTCAATTGAAATAGATGGGAAGATTCCCTTAGGTTTTCCATTTATCGCCCTTTCCTCCTTCAATCTAGATTATTCAGGAGTGGTTCATAACATGTATTTTTAGTAAGATCTCTCCCTTTATTCCAATGTTCTCACCCTTGGTCTCCTGTGATTTTGGTTTTCTTGGTTAGGGTTATGAGATATGATTTCACAATATCATGGTGAAATAATCCTTATTTATGTGGAATTTATGTGTAACTTGTAGTGTAGGTCCTAATAAGAGGTATCCAAGATTTCATTCATCATTATTATTGAGGTATGTTTCAACGTAGATTTATTGATAGTTTTTTTGTTATTTTGGATGAAATTGGTCATTGATTTGAGGATGTAGTTTTGGGATTTTATGTGTCTTAGGTCTGGTGGTGTGTTAGGTGCGGATTGCACCTTGATGCTCATGGATTCGGTGTCATAAAGTCACTTGGTGAATTTGACATAAATTATTCCAATTTTTTATTTTTATTTTAATGTTTTTTTAATTAATTATATGTTGTTTATTTTTGAGATAGGTGGTCATAGACTATAAGTAGGTTGGTAAAATCTAGTAATAAACTTAAGGATTTCCAATTGTGGTAGGCAGTCTTGAAATTTTTTATTATCTTTCTCATTTGGTAATTTTATATTCATGTTTCATCATCATTATTATTATTAGAATGTCTCATTCCTTGTGTGATCTCGCCCATAGATTGGGAAGAGATTGTGTTGGCCTAATAGTCAACATAAACCATATATATTCCTAAAGAGTTTAATGGTGTTACCTTGGTCATTAAGTCATGGTGTCACTATTTATGGTTTTCTGGGTGGAACGTGTTGGATTTCAAAAAGTAAGAGGATTATTTTTAAAATTTTCTATTAAAACGGGGTTTGATCCAAGAGGGGATTTCAAAGAAAAAATGGTAATTTGAGAAATGGGTTTTAAAATTGTATTTTTAAATTAAATTGTGGTTATCTAAAGAATGTTTGATGGGATTTTTTCCAAGGTTCTAACATGAGTAAGATGGAATGTGTTTCCTTTTTAAAATGGTTTATAAATAAGTTTTGGATTTGTTTTTAAAAAGAAAGTTTGAAGGGATTGGTTTTTTTAGTTTTTTTAAACTTGTGTGGGAGATACCCTATTTTCTAAATCATAATTTTTTATGGTTTCTATTTATGAATGATGATACGTGATTTAGTTTATTTCCATTGATGTTTTTTTAGGTATCAAAATACCAATTTGGTCTAAGTAGATGGGATTAACCACTTAGAGTGTATAGGTGGGTCTGAAGGACACTATAGGATGTTATTATAGACAAGACAATAATTTTATGAGGCATGGTATGCTAGGAGTATACGGTTGAGAAATTTTGTGTAATTTATCCTATGATTATAAATGGATAATGAGATGTGTAGGGATAGGTGTCGAGTGACTAGAACCCTAATGGTGAGTTGGGGAGTTGTATAACATGATTTTTTTCCCTAGTTTTTGTTGCTTATATATGATAAATGTGTGGATATTGGATGAAAAAAATATATTTTTGGCCAACCTTTTGGATGAAGGTTATGCCCTGAGGATTACAGTGTTCCCTTTCTTAAGGAGTATTGGGTTGGGTAATATTTAGTGTGGCATACCCTGGATTAATAGGTAGTTGTTGGGTGTGACTAGATATCTATTGATAGATTACCTTGTGTAAGAGGGGATGAAATAGGAATTAAAATGTGCCCTTTTCTGAGGAGTATTTAGTTGGGTACATTATAGTTCACCCTACCTTACATCAGATGGTAATGGTTGGGTGCCTTTTAGTGTACCCTTCCCTATGAGGAAATGGGTTGGGATCTATTCAGTGTGGTCTCCCCAAATGTGGGATTTGGATTGGGTAATATATAGTGTAGCATTCCCTAAGGATAATAGACCTTGGTACTTATTTTGTGGAATCTTCTATGAGTAGGTATGATCGGGGGATTTTATGTCCATCCTACCTATATTCATTTAGTATGGGTCGGAATTGTAGTTTGATATGACCCTATTCCTACCAAAGTTTGTCAAATAGGTAGGGTTAGATGTCTTGGTGGCCTGATTATCGCACAATAACCAAACACATATTCTTATATGTGCATTATGTTTTCTATTATCGAGTGTTTTTGTTTCATTATCACGATTTTTACACTTTATATATATTCCATGTAAATCCACTTAATCGTATTATCACTTAGTATTGTTGACGTATTGGAGATTTCTATTGGTCTGTTAGACCCACCTCCTACCCATATACACAACATGGGTTTTAATTTATGTGGGTATACCATTATGTTTCCTCTTAGGGCATATATGTCACTTGGATCTGGAGACATGGTATAATTATAACAAGTTGTGGATGTAGAGTATTCAGTAGAGATGATTATTTGAGTTAGGAGAGAGACCAATTTATCTCTTTAGTTTTTATTCAGTACATGTATTGGGTAGTGTTTTGTTTACTTATATGATATCTATTTTATTTTTCTATCTCCAACTTCTACATGATTATTTTTAAATTCATCATATAGATTTTTTACTACTTTTTATTTTGGACTATGGGGGCCCTCTTGGCTATCTATTTATTTTTATATGGGTTTTGGGATGTATGTTATATGAAAGGTTCATTAAAAATTTACAGTAGCTTTGAGCATGACCCTTGGTCTCTATTTTTTATGGAATAGTCTCTCATTTACTATTTTATTCCATTTACACTAATCAGAATACATTGGCATATGGGGTAGCATGCTTGAGGTTAAGTAAAGACCCTCGCTCGGGTGTCCTTCAGGCGATCTAGGTCAAGCCATTAAAAAACAATGAGGAATGATTAATCATAATAACTAAAACAACTAACACCTCACCAAAAAAATGTATGAAATAATTAAATAAAATATCAATAAATAATAACCCTACAGCTCAAACTTCTCTGAACTCATCGATCTTAAATCCCAAAATAAATGGTCACCCAAGTCTTGGCTCTATCTTAGACTCTCTCCCAACAACTTACTAATAAAATTATAAGATAAACTCAACATTGTGATTTGAGTCCTAAATGGAGACCTTTAATAGGAAATGAGATCTTTGAAATTCATCAATGACTATCTTGGGAGAAAATAATGTTAGGCTTGAAAAACAACAGGAACACTCCATCACTGCTCCCTCACCAAATAAAGGTCCATGAGCTCAATGGACATCATATCTAAAGTTCCAGGAGTTTCAATGAAATTTAAGTTTACCTAAATCCTCTCTAACCACTATACCAACCTATGTGTCCTTGAATCACCATAAGAGGAGTCTGTAAGATGATCCATGAATCCTAAGATCATTTAAAATTTTGGCTCTAACACTCTATTTAAAATCTAGGTGGGGACAACAAATGAAAGAGTTACAACTAAATTATGAAGATAATCTCCCTAAGAATCATCCTCCAAGATAGACTTTCCACATTCCATCAAGAAAATTATGGGATTCATAATCTATATAACATGAAACAATAACCCAATATATTTATGCTCCCAATACAAATCAAACAATCACTACCTAATAAAGGCAATAAACCAAAATAAAAATATCACCAAATTAGAACACATTGAAAAATCTCTTCTTTAAAATCTCCAACATTAGATAAAGAGTCTAAAAACTCATTTTACAAAATCCTACACATTTTAAAAACATCAATCTCCCTTTAGAAAACTAAAAAAACTCATTTCACAAATTAAAATGCAAAATTCACAACCAAGTAATTTTCAAAAAAATTAGACCGGTATTGAAAATCGTCAAATTATTTAAAATAAAAATCCTACTAAAACTTCATAAATTTTAGCTTATTTACAAAACAATTTGTGAATTTCATCAAAAAGAAAACCTTTTCATGAAATTCACTTTCATATCAAGATATTTTTCAAAAATAATAATGAAATCAATCAATTTTTTGAAAACACTACATGAAGGGAAAAATACATTTTAAAATAATTCATAAGAATTAGATTTAAAACTAAATCATTCCAAAAATTATCATTTTTAACAAGGAAATAAAAGTAGTTTTAAAATCAAAACACTTCCATAAAATTACTCTCCCACACAAAACTAGATTTTAAAACACCAAACATAAATAAAATATAACACGCAACATAAAACAAAATTCACTCCATCATTATTAAAATATTATTAAAATACTATAAAAACCCTATTTGATCACTCACAAATTAGTGGAAACAAGTTTAGGATCAATTAAAAATAAAAATATTTCCAAAAAATTCCAAAAGGGGTGAAAATTTGTACGTTTTTTGGCCGTATGGTTTGGCTGACTAAGCACTTATCATGTGGAATTCCCTGAGATGTATCCAAAACCATTTCCATAGGCTCCACATGGTTTTATAAACCATGTGGTTTAACCACATGACTCTGATTCTTAAAAAAAGTTTCTTAAAACTCATTGATTCCCACAATGTATTTGATGTACCTTATTGGGGATCAAAATACAATCAAAATAATCAAAACAAGAATATAAATTTGAGACTCAAGTCCCAACATCCCATGGAAACTCAAGTTTCATAATGAAAGGTGGTGATCAGTCACCTACTCAGGACCTACCTCCTGATTTCTGACAGTTCTTAATCTATGCGACCAAGAAAAATCCAAATGTCTTGAGGGTTCTCTGATAACATTTTGTAATGAACCAGATTAGGTCAACATGAAACATCACCCAAGTTAAAATTCCACAAGGCCCGAAGTGCATTCCCAGTCACCATGGGATGTAAATAATTATTGGGTAATCAAAATAGAAAACTAATTAGAATGGTTTCCCCACTAAATCATAATAAATAATTATTAGAAACTATCAAGAATACGATATGGGGAATCTATATATAATACTTATATACATTTAAAATAAACATATATAAATAAATAAACCTTCCAAAAATGGAATAAACCAAAGTAAAATCCAATGATACATAATAAATAAATAAAATTATTTATATCATCAAGTAATATTTATAATAATAAGAAACCAATAAGCTTTAATAACATAGATAAAGTTTCAATAAATGATAATCTGAATAAAATATACACCTTGACTAATTAACCAATACATAAGCATCCCAAAAGTAAAAAAACATGAGCCACCACTTAAAGATATACAAGTGACCCATGGTAACACACTATATCCCCAACATCCATTAATAGACTTAATGAATGGTATTCAAATTTAGATCAAAGCCTGAGGACCTATATAAAGATATAATTGTTACATACACATGTATAGGTGTGTAGGTAGGGTGTGAGAAAAATAGGACCAATATGATTTCACAAAATATTATGAAATTCCTTTTATAAAACATTTCATAAATTATGGTTTGAATTTTTAAATGTAATACATAAAAAAAGTATCATAAACTAACCTTTTTTAAAAATTTAAGTAAAAACCTTTTAGAAAATAAAATCACTCTCTATATTATAAAAACAATATTTTCAACCCAATCAATTAAATCAAACTTTCCTTGAAATAAAATTTCAAAATAACCTTCTTAACAAGGGTCAGAACCCTCCATTTAAATGAAAAACACTTTAAAAAATTTTAAAAAGATTTAATTATAATTCTACAAGTCTAAATCCACAATAATTTTCATCTTTAAAACCTTTTCACAAAACCCCATTTCAAACCAAATTTAAAATTAAACCAAAATATAAGAAATAAACCATGCAGTTAATGAGAGTCATCACATCAATGAGGAATACTGTAAACAAACATCAATAAGGAAAAACATGTCACATAATGAAGATAATATTAAGGGGATAAAATCAAAATATTGATTTTGGATTCCTTAATTTAATCGTCTATAATAACTAAGAATCATGGGAAACTCACTAGATTTTAGTGTAAAATGATATTGTCCCTACATTTCATAATATTATGCCCTTACTAAACCTAAAAAAACAATCCAACCTGATAGATCTCAGGGTATCACTACCAATGACCCCTATATAGTTCTCTAAATTATCTAGAGGACCACCCATCTATAACCTCTACTTAGCTACTAAGGGTTCATGTGATATCAATTTGGTGTAGGTGAGAAATAACTGAATCACATAATCAAAACAGTGATTGAAAAAAAAAAAATAATTAAATCCCACATATTACCTCCAATTACCTTATAATAAATATCCCCTTTCAGATAATTCAAACATAACATAATAATAATCAATCCTCATCCCATAAATGGGGAAAATTTAATACAATACATAAAAACCATGGGGCTCACAAAAATATTTTATAATCATTAAAAAACTCAATTTATAAAATAAAAACTAATACTTTAAATCCAAATTGGAATTCTAGGTTACAATAATCCATACTTATTGGCTATTGAGGATCAACACATTATAAACAAGGTTTTAAATTTTAAAACCAACATTTTCTTCCCTTAGGATTCACTTTAAAACCAAATAAAACTTAAATTTAAAACTAACCCATGATACATGGGTTACTTCATTTAGGAATAAAAACATGGATAAAACATTTAATTTATCACAAAAACAAATTGAAATAATCCTCATAGTCATTTTCATAAAAAAATTGGCATAGAACACATTTTAATTTGAAATTTTACTAAAATTCCACAGATAATCATTTATTTCAAGTATATAAAATCATGAAAACACTTTTTAAATCCATAATGGGTATCACATATGGGTATAATTTAATATTTAAAATGATCAATCATTGCATGAATTGTTAAATAAAATAATTTCACAAAAAAAATAAACCTCAATAAAGTATAAATCACTCACCTTTGGTAGAAAAAATACAAACCAAAAAAATAAACAACATATATAATCCCTAAATAATCAAGACCCAAAATTAAAACCAATATCAGCCCTAAATTCATACACCATGAGTGTTAGGGTTTGCAATAGAAAGTAAAAGTTAGGGGCATTGAAGACAAGAGGAGAGGAGAAGAAGAAAAGAGTCATTCACCTCAAAGAACTTTTTGAAATCAAAGGAGGAAGACCTTGGGAGTAAGAGCAAGGAGGAAGAAAGTGGAATATCATACAAACTATAATATAGTTCATCCATGTGAGATAGGAAGTAAACAAGGTCCAACCCCACTTAAAACTAAAGAGGATTAAAATTGGAAAACTATAAAATTAAAAATATGGTGTATCATGTTGCGGCATAACCTTTACTATCATGATGCAATATGCCTATGCCAAAGAGGCAAAAAAATACAGGCTCACTGCCTAAGGTTAGATCATATTATAACATTCCCTTATAATGATCCAAACACCCAATGGGTAAGACTTTATAGAATGACACCATCCATTACAGTGTGAATCACCCTCCTAAAATCCAGGTAGAATCATGTCCATTCTGTTAGGGTCTCACCGTGAAATGAAAAATCTAAAATACTATGAAACCTACTATAGTCCAGAATAGTAGGTCACCCAAAACATCCATTTTAGAATGACCCACCTATGTCGTGGTGTTATCATTCTATAGTCTAAAAATTATGAACCATAAAAACACTAATAACTCCCAAAATTTTAAAATTAACCCAAAATTATATAATATTAAATACCATGGTGACATGGGGTGTCACAATCTATGTTAGGGATCAGGTTTGGATCTTTTATATTGGGTCAAGGTGATGTAATAATGATATTAGATCAATTATTAAGGGGTACCTAGAGTATATATCAATTTCTCAATGATTTGATGATCATACATGAAACTCATCTAGAAAAGGGTGTTTTTGTTCAAAATCCAGAAACTATTTAGATGTGTTGGAGTAGTGTTCAGTGTGTGATATACTAGATTTCATATATTTAAAACTTTGGAGTAAGTAGAATGTTTTTTATATATCATGTATCTGTATATAGTATTTTTTTGACATATTTCATATTAGTTTTGATTGATAGTTATATTCTGTTTAGATATTTTTTCTTCATATTAAATTTTTTATACCATTTGATATGGTTTTATCTCTTACCTCATACCTTTTACATTGATAACCTAGCCTTCAACCAAATCTATGGATTTCTCCCTCCCCCACCTTTAGGGGAAGTGGAAATATTATCCTTTACTTTCCCTCAAAAATTATTAGTGTCTTCTGAAATTTTGACCATCTCAATTGGTTTAAAGGTTACAATGAAGATTTAAAGAATAAAAATGGTGGATATATCAATGTTAGAGTTTTAAAAGTATTCAATGTATCTTGATCCCTCTTTGGTATCTCACATTGGTCAATGGTGACCCTTGGTTCAATTTTTCACTACCCATGTGAACAGTTTTTGGGGTTTATAGAACATTATAAATTCCAAGATTCTCAATTCACAACAACTATTTCTTTAATTAGAATTGGAAGATAACCTAGTTAAATATTATTCTAGGCCTTCATGGATTTTTTTAATCCTTTTTTCTATCTTATTTAGGTGCACAATCGATTTTTATATGGTCCAGGGCCTCCGATGTCAACGGTTTGGGTTCACTTCTTAGGTTTCTCCTTCTATTATTTAATCCTTCAATTTTCAAGATCTTATGTTTCTCTTGAATTTTATTCCTATGTTTCTATTATCATAAAAAATGTTTGGTGCATCCTATATTTACCCATGTTTTTGTGGAACTGGGTTTCACCAAACCTTCATCAATTTTTTTGATTAAGATTTCTAGTGAATATAATTTTAAGTAGAAAATTGTTTATAAATTTAATATTAATTTTTGTATTTTTTATAAAATTCTCATGAATTAATCTTGTCAATTTAGTTTTATTTGTTCTTATATAATGGCCACACCTTCTTTAATTATTTGAATTTCTATTTTGACGGAGGAGATAAAATTTATTATTCAATGGAATATGGATGAACATATTACAATGAGGTTCATGAACTCTCAAATTTAAATAGATATTATAATCTTCATGGTGATTTAACTCTTTCAAGAACTTATTTCATTGAGGTAGTATTAGGGTTAAATTTTATCATAAATATTTAAGTCAAACCAATACCCTTGGTGTAAATATAGGGTTCTTCTTCATGTGAATAGGACAGACCTCTAGTGGCTAAAGAACATAGATATTTTTAAGATGCAATAAATAAGAGGGTTTGTTTGACATTATGATGAAGGAACTTATGGTAGAGTAGTATCTATTATTATAGGAGCCTTTGGTGGTTAATTCTAATAACAAGGTGTGTATTATTGAGTTACCTCAAATCGAGTAAATAAAGGATGAAAGTATAGAATAGGGATGAGAGGTTTCTGTTGTCTCCCCTCATTCATAAAAACCTTATAGGTTGAAGGATTATTCAAGGGATAAGAATAAATAATAATAATAAGTTTATTAATGGATCAAGTTAAGGTTTAATTAAATATATAAAAATGGGGTAAGGTGAAATTTTTGGTTTAGCATCACAGGACACTGCTGGCTGATAGGATTTATTAGGACTTAATAAGGATGAACCTAAATTTACTACTTTAAGAGGCAGAAAACTTGGTTGGAATCGAATAAAAATCATTTAAAGAAATTGTAGTTATGAGTGGTTTTATAAGTGTGAAAGTCACTATAGTAATTAGGATTGGGTCATATTATTCATAAGGATTATAGTTTGATGACTTTTATTAACATTCTAAGGAAGTCATGTGAGTCCTCTTTAACATTACTTCCATTCAACATGATCTTATTGATTTGGATTTAGATATCCATAATCCCTATGATTTGATTAAGGAATTGGTGGATAAAAAGTATAAGAAAATAGAATAAGATAAAATGATGTATAAAAAGAAAAATAAATTGTTGCAGTAGGATTATTTCTGTGTCACGCTTGGAAGTGTACTAATATGCTTAATCACTCACAAGTTGAGGGAGGATCTAGACTTATATGTGGAAAATGGTACTAACAATGTTATTATGAAAGACTATATATATTTTTAATCAATTTTGGTTAGTATACATAGATGTATCCTAGGTTTTAACTTCCCTTTTAGTGGTCCTTTTTATGATAACGACAAATAGGATTTTAGATAAGTTTTTCATCCAAAGTTTGGATTTATTTTTATACCAAAGATCGATTCTCAAAGTAATTCCCATCAAATCTTGTTTACTTTTATTAAATTACTATGATATTTTATGGTTAAATGGATTTAACAATGAATTTTTTTATTGAATTGATTTTATATTTAAAAAATTATTATTTTAAAAAAATATAAAAAATAAATAAGAAATAAAAATAATATTTATGATTGAGATAAATATGTTATATATTTTGATTTTATCATATCCCATGTTATTGGGAATTCATTTTTTAATACTTTTTTGGAATTTATATTGATACTAGTATTCAAGTTTGAAAATTTAAAATGTTTTAAATGGTGTAATGATATTAGATTATATTGGTTAGATTTTAGGAAATGAAAAGTTTTAAGGTGGGGATAATGTAGTAATTATAAATTAATTAAAAATAATAGATTTAGTAATTAAAATATTTTATCGAGATTATAAATTTTTTATAAAATAATTTTTTATGTTTTAATGGTTGGTTTTATATAATTTAAAAAAAATAGTTATGATATGTGGAAACCCAGACCCATACTCCCTGGTCCAGTGTTGAAAAAAATATCTTTTTAAATGTATATAATAGATCTGATATTAAAATAACTAATTCAATTTTAAACATTAAATATCACAACATAATTAACTAACATTGATTTGCTATAAACTTGAGAATCAATTTAGGGATAGATATTTTGAGAATTGGGAAATTTATTAAACATCAAAACTTATACAATTTCCTTTTAAATAGATATTCCATTATTACAAAAACATAAAATACTATCTTATATTTACTTAATGTAATCAATACATGACTCTATAAAATCACTTATTACTCAATAAGCTGTATAAAAAAATTGAGAACTTGGGGTGAGAATAAAAACCTCAATAATGGATTTTTTTGAAAATGAGAATACTCCCTTTTAAAAATGATTGAAAATTACTTAAAGTGTTTTATTTTAAATAAAACCATTATATATATAAAAAAATTGAAAAATTACACCTTGGAATTAAATTCAATTTCATGAAGAAAACAATTCATAAAAAGGAATGCCTTCAAACATTATTTGGGAAGACATAAAATACCAAAGTCATATTTATTTAAATTAAAAAACCTTTAAAACCATATAAAATCTAGTGTACACTTTTCTTAAACTCCATCTTTTAATTTTAAAAAATATAACAATGTTTCCTTTTAAAATAAAATCCAATGATATTTAGAAATCTTAAAAGAAATCCTTGAGGTCATCTAGAAAATTGAAGAGCTATATAGGGCCCACTCATCAGTTTGTGGAAAATGGTTTGGGTTCACTACCCATCCCATATCTTTATTTAAAATGTTCAAGTGCTAAATTTTAATTAATCATTTTTAGTTTTCTTCCTTTATCATAAATTCCATTAAAAATTTTATTTTCAAAGATCAACATCAATGTAAAAATTTTATCAGGGGAAAAATAAATAAATTCATGGATAGATAATAATACCTCAACAAAAAAATTTTGCGAGAAATTTAAAATTAAATGAAAATATATAAAATAAATTAAAATTATTGGTTGGATATAATTGAAAATTCATGGTGATAAATATTTAAACTAAAGAATGGAAAGATATTCTTTTCAAAAAAAACATGGAACATCAATGAGAATAATAGTGCATGTCCATAGAACATTTTAAACAAAAATTACATCTATATGAGAAACTTTTTCATAAAGATAAATTATTTTTAAAATAAAATAATTTTTAATAAAAATATCAAGGGTGGGGGTTTTTGAAATAAAACATTTTATAAATAAAATTATATTTTTGGAAATCATAAAAATAGAGGAATTCTTTGATACTTTAAAATATAAAGTTTCAAAAATAATTTCATTACAAAGAGGGTTTTTTGTAAATTTAAAATATAAATTGTTAAAACTTTTTTCCCTAGAAAAGGAGGATATGTTTGTAAATTTAGAATAGATATTTTTTAAAAATATTTCTCATTTTTAAAGATTGTTTTTTTTTTGTAAAATTAGAACAAAAAAAATTAAAACATTTTTTCCATACCTGATATTTATAGCATAACCTTATGAACTCTCATCCATAGCAGATCTTCTTCCTCAAGGTAATATTCTATGAACTTCTATCTATCTTTCTGTCTCTATCTCTGCAACAACAAACCATGCACATAACTATCAAAAGACCCTACCTGGGTTTTGATATTTGAACACGTGATAAGTAAGTATCCATTTTATAATCCAAATTCTTGTTATGATTCTAATACATATTATTACTGAAATATTATTTAACTTCTATATTTGGTAATGATGAAATGAGAGTGTGGTGGCCTTCGAACCAAAATATTTTTTTGCATTAGTATTATGTCAACCTTGAGATAGTAAAATAATTACCCCCTACATGTTAATCTATCAATACATCTTAGTATTTTTTGTCCAAACTTTCTATGAGTGGTTCCCATGATGAAAAATATGTGTGTGTGTGTGTATTCCATTAAAGATCATGAAACAGTAACATGTTGTAAGACAACAATTTCCTTCAAAATTTTATTTCATGTGATTCACAATTCATTGAGGATACCACTACCACAACATATATACATACATATATATTTTTATATAACTTGTAGATACTTCCACTATAGTCAGACAAGGAGGAAAAAGATAATGATTGAAGCTGTTATCAAGGCTCTATCAGCTTTGTTTTACTTTTCATGAATTATGTGGTTTCTTGATTATATCTATATGTATATATATATATACATATATATACATATATACTCTATTTATATCTAGTGATATGGAATGAGGGAGGTTAAAAATGATGAATGTATTAGGTTTTTAGTGTGTTCATATGTAGAAAGAAGAAGACGACATGGGTGTTTTTTTATTTAATTTGTGTGCATGGTTTTTAATCCATGAATAGTATCTATAATATGAGGTCCCACATAAAACTTTCTTTCAGTCACATGATCACTTATATACCAAGATACGAATTATTATGAAATTGAAATCTATAAGGATTTTGTGGTCTCCCTTAGTCATATGTTATCGCCCCACACTAAAGAGGCTAACTACCATTACTCTTATACATGTTGTTATGTATGCTTCATTGATGAACTATACACAATCATCCTTTACATAGCTACATCCCCCAACCAGTACACAGCCGACATTTATGTGAGGCATGGGGAAACCCTTATATGAGGAAATTGACATTACCTTTATGCAATATGGGTAATTAGAATTGCCCTTACATGAGATAGGCTTTACCTTTACATAGTCAGAAGCTGATACCCCTACGTATATTTCAAATTCAATGTGAAACATTTATATGATTTTTGGAAAATCAAAATTATCCTTACATGTAAACTAATTTACTCATACATGAGAAATCTAGTCCATTAAACCTTATGTGATGACCTTTATAGGAATCAGCAAGTTATAATTTACTTATATGTGGTATTTGATCTTAAATTTATTAAAAAAATAAAACCAGGATTAAAAATCAATAAATAATAATAATAAAATTATGAAAAAAAATCGTATTATTTAATAATTCAATATAATTTTTAATTATCATTATTTTCATTTTAAATGCAATAATAAATATTTTATTACTATTTAAAATTATATTTATTTATAAAATCATTTCATACATTGCATTTTAAATTAATGAAAACATTATATTATCATTAAAATTTATAATTAATATATTTACTTTAACTTAATATATTTCACTTATGTTTATATTGATCTCCAATACCTTAATAAATATTATATTACTATTACAATTTATGATTACCAGTAAATATATTCATTCCAAAATAATATGATTTTCCTATGATTGTCAATATCTTATATATATTTATCTCAAATTATCATATTATATTTCAATAAATTTTATATTAATCTTACATTTTATATTTATCACATGATAATATTTATCACCAAATAGTTCCAAATAATTAAAAATTAATTTAATTCACATTTTACCCATAAGTTCATATAATAATCTGATTACAAAATAAATATAACTTATGAAATAAGATCATATTAAGAATAACTTTTTTTAATAAACATTCATTCATATAAATACAAATATATTTAGAGAAGTATTTTTTTATAAAATGAATAAATTTATTCTATAATTTAGGGTGTTTAAAGAAAAAATTATTTATTTTTATAAATGATACATCATGTTAAAAATATATCATATTTTGTTTTTTATGTGAAATGATCCACTTAATAAAAAATTATTCTAAAATCTTGATATGTGATATTACACCCCTTTTAAATAAATTTCATCCTCGTAATTTTAATTATCTATGACATGATAAATTTTTACTCAATGATTAAGCATAAAAAAATAATCTTTTTCTTGATTATGATTACTTATAATTTTAAAAGTAATTTTCATAGAAACAATTATAATAAATTACTCCATGAAAAAATATCATTCTAAATATTATTAAACTCTAAACAATTAAACCCTATATAAACTATAGGACTCCTTCCTTATATCACATGGCCTTTCAAAAAAAATTCAAAATACCTTAAATAACTTAGAATAAAATCTCAAAATCCTCAAAGGAAATTTCTAACTATTAAATTAACCTCAACCAATATCATCTTAATCTCCAAAGTAATCTAAACCTTTTCTTTGATACCAAATTTGGTGACAAAAACCCACACTCCTAGGTTCAGCGTTGAAAAAATAATAATTTTTTATATATAATTGATATGATCTAAAAAGAAGAAACTCAATTTTAAACATTATATATTATAAAATCATTAAATAATATTGAGCTAATATAAACCTCAGAATCATTTTAGGACTAGAGATTTTTAGAATTATGAACTCTATTACATATCAAGACTTGTATTATTTCCTTTTAAAAAAGATATTTCTCCATTATTACAAATACTTTAAATATTAACCTGACATTACTCAAGATAATTAATCGGTTAACCCATAACAGATCATAATAATCAATAATACCTGTGAAAAACATTTTAAAACTTAGGGTGAGAATAAAAAACTTTTTGAAGATTTTTTTTAAAAAAATCAGAATACTTCCTTTTTTAAAATTCTTGAAAACTTCTTAACATGTTTTCATAAAAAAATACCATGAGATTTATAAAAAAATTAAAAATCACCATTTAAAATTAAATTGGGTTTTTAAAAAACAATTTTCATAAAAATGAATGCTTTCAAACTTTCTTTAAGAAAATATAAAATGCTAAACATTGTTTTCATTAAAATAAAAAACCTCATAAAATCAAGTGTCCTATTTTTTTTTAAAATACCAACTTTTACTTTTAGAAAGTACAATATTTTTTCCATTTAAAATGATATCAAATGATAATCAGTGATCTTAAAAAATCTTTAAGGTTGACTATAACTTTCAAGGGCTACATAGGGATCACCAATCACTTTATGTCACGTGAGGTTTTGATTCCCTCTATATCCCTTGTCTTTATTTACAATTTCTAAGTGTCGAATTTTAATAAAACATTTTTAGTATCTTTACTTTCCTGTGAATTCCATTAAAAATTTTCTTTTCAAATATCAAAATCAGTGAAAACAAATATCATATGGAAGAAAATAAATGCATGTTTAATTGATAAGTACTCAAGAAAAAAAAATTTGTGAGAAATATAAACATAAATTCAAAATAGAAAAAAAATGGTAAATGTATTGATCTAATGTAATTTAAAATTCATAGAGATAAATATTTAAACTAAATCATGGATTTGTGTGATTTTAAATAATCATGGAATGTTTATGAGAAAATTATTTAATGGAAATGAAATATTTTAATAATAAATGAAATCTATGAGAGAAAATAATTCATAAAGATAAATTATTTTCAAAATAAAGAAACCTTAATAAAAATAGTGAGGATTAGATTTTTTGAAATAAAACATTTTATACATAAAATGATATTTTTTAGAAACCATAAAAATAGAGGAATTATTTGTTACTTTAAAATAGAATCTTTTTAAAATAATTCCCTTACAAAGAGGGTTTTTTTTGGAAATTTGAAAAAAAAAATATTTTTTTCCCTCATAAAGATGAATATTTTTGAGAATTAAGACCAGTTATTTTTTAAAAAAAATACCTTGTAAAAAGTATTTTGTTTATAAATTTGGAATATAAATGTTTTTAAAAAAAAATCCCCTTGACTAATGTTTCTATTATAACCTTTTTTTTTAGTGTTGGGAATTCTATTCATTGTATTTTATTTGTTTTAATAATTTTAAAAAAACCCTTCATTGTTAAATTGAAAAAACCCTTTATTTTTTATCTTTCATTAATAATTTCTAGCATCTTTTCATTTACTTATTCTTTTTTAAAAAAATATTTAGAAATGTTTATTAAAAATTCATTAATTGTTATTATTTTAATTAAATTATATTAATTTTAAATTAGGTTTTATTTCTCTAGAATTAATTTTTATTTTCATTTTAACTTAAAATGTCTAAAGTCTTATATTTTTTATTTGATAAACAAAAATTTCCTCACATTTAATTAAATTAAAATTGTTTAAAAAATAATAGTCATTAGTTTTGCATTAGATTTTTATTAGTTTATAAATATTAACTATTTCAATTATCTAAAAATTGATATTTTATAATTATACGCTTTTATTTTATATTATTTATTTTAAAAAGTTTTTTCATTAGTAGCTTTTTTAAAATGTTATGCCAATAATGGAAATCTCACTAGAGCTAGCCCTTAAACTGCTTAGGTGGTCAAGGCCAACCCCATGAGAGAGCCAACCCAATTGACCTTCCATGGTGTCATGGGTGAAATATAGATCCTATAAAGGGTGGGAATAGGAAACCGGGAACACATATCACCTACTAGGTGTACACGAAGGCATGCAAGGGGGTGAGTGGGTCAGCCTGCCCATTATGTGTTTGTGTGTAAGTTTATCTAGGTTCCAACCCCAGTGCTAACTCAAATGATCAGTGGGAATTTATTGATTAATATAGTATATATTAACAATCCATATTTTCAATGTGGGATGATGTTTCATGGGACACTGTTCCTCCACTTAAATTATTCAAACATAAGCATAGTTATTCGATCAAATCTATATGAGTTGTTTGATTGGTACTAAGGGGTCATCTTCTACCTCTAGTGAGCTTCCAAGGTTTCTGTTCACTAGAGTTCATGGTCCGATGACCATTGATCAATTTCATTCAAACCATGGGCACTCTGAGGCCAATATCAAAATATAGTGAGATGAATAACATTAATTCATACATTCTACGCTTTTCATACATCTAGGAGGTTGAGGAACAAGCTTTATCTAAATGTTAAAAGAGGTCATTCAGTCATCCAATAACCATGGATGAATTCTAGATTCAAAATATTGAGATTCACATGACTTATATCACATGTAATTCTTCTATATACACAATGATAGTAACACTATGGAATAGAAGATCCTTGGCTCAAAGGTATCTCCGCAGTTATAGAAGTATGGTTTAATGGTAGATCCTTCAAATGGTACATCCCTTGACGGTAGCTCAAATGGTTATAAATGTAATCACCACCATTATAAGAAACAATATTCAACCATTGTGACTCATTCACGGTATATCTTCTTCAATAGTCATGGTAGCACCGCTAGCTTACTTCAACTACGGCTTCATGTGAAGCCATAATAGTACCATGTTTCTTTAATGGTTGATTATAATGCAATAGTATATCTCTTTCAATGGTAGATATTTATTAGAATGGTAGACCATTCTTCAATGGTAGATCATTATTTAATTTAATTTTAGATCAACACAATGGTAGCATGTCATTGGTAACAACATCTTACTACCGCCGTGTATTTTTTTAATCTACCATCAGTTAAATATTTTTTATAAAAAATTATAATTGGTATTATTTTTAATTACTATAATTGAAATAAATATTTCAATTTATTATTTATTATTTTTTACAACAAAAATAACTATATTTTTTGTAAAAAATATTTTGAGCATATATTTTGTATATATTATACATATGCAGTATATTAGACAAATGCAGTATATTGCACACATGAAGTATATGAAACTCTATTTTTATAAATTTTAATATTTTAATAAACTATAAGCTTATTCATAATAATTAGTTATTTTATAAATTTTTATTATATATGTTTATTCTAATGATCGTTCTATAAGTTTTATAGTGTCATTTCATACATTACTAAAGTGTGTAAAAAATCATTGATATTCATCACGGTTTTTTCAAATATAGGTAACGGAAATATTTTGTTTTTTATCTTATAATTGGTGGAATGAATTTATTGGTCATATATATGCTCTAAGAAGATATTTTAATTAATGATTTAGGATTAATTAGTTGGCACATGATCAAGGGGTTAAATATACTTCATACAATTTATTCGACACAACTGACTTCTGACATACAATTATTGCTACATATTCAATCAAGAATCTATGTGACTTGTTTTTCCTTGATAATATCATGAATTTAATTCATATGTACCATCCTCTACATCTAAATTGATCAAGATCATTGAACTTCATTATCTTTATCATCTAATATTTACTGGTTTAAATTGTTTTCTATTTTTCTTCATCTAATCTTTATTTATCTACTTGTAATTATTTGTGCCTAGTTTATGATTTTACCATTCAAAATAAGGTCTATATATTGGTTATTCATCCAACCAAAAGTAATTTTTAGGTTTTTAATCCCAAAAAAAAATCATGTCCATACTAGGTTATGAATCCTGTAAAAAGTCTAGGTTGTGCCTCCTAGTATTGTAAAAGGCAGAGTTTGTAATTGGTTCTTATACCCATAAAGGTAAATTCATCATAGTGGGTATCAATATTTTCATAGATTAGATAATGTTGAAGAGAATAGTATGATCTTGGTGATCCTAACTACTCTAAAAATATTTTTTTCATTCTTTTAATTTATGATACACTGTATAACTTGAACACTACACTGACTGGAGATTCTTTAATTAATAAACATTGATTGATACTTGTCTTTAAATTTTTAGACTACTATTCACCCACCCCCTCCAAATAGTCTATTTGTTGATAAATTATTATCCAAAAATAATTATCCTCATTAAAATATATTCATCTTGAAGGAAATATTATAAGATCTTTACTCTCTCACTCTCTCTCAACAATAAAAAATTATGTACAACACTGGAAAATGATCTTAGTTGGGTTTCGCTGCTTGAACACCTAAGAATCAAGAATAACTTTAATAATTCATCCTACTAATATGATTATTATATATAATATTACTAAAATATTATTTAACTTCTCTATTCGGTGATAAATAAATTAGAGGGTAGCAAACTTCGAATAGAAATGGATTCATCCGCATCTATAATATATCCACCTTATCTTAGTAAAATAGTTACCCTTACATATTAATCCATTTAAACATCTTATTATTTTTTTGAACAATTTTAGTGAGTATTTTTCATGACTTATAATGTGTGTGTGAGTGTGTGTGTGTGTGTGTGTGTCGAATCCACTAAAGACCATGTAGTAGTAGAATATAAGAAGACAATGATGTCCTTCAACATTTTATTTCATGTGTTTCATAATTAAGTGAGGATACTATTACCAAAATATATATAAAAACACACACACACATACACACACATATTTGTATATATATATATATAACTTTTAGATACTTTCTCTACAATCGTACGTGGAGGATGAACACAGTATGTGAAGTTTTTATCATTACCTGTGAGTTATGGTCAGTTATTATTTCATTATTAGAATCCTTGTTTATATATATATATATATATTATTGGTATATATTATGAGTGGTGTGAGAGAGGTTGAAAATGATGGTGGTATTAGGTTTTGAGTGTGCACGTGTACATAAAAAGAAGAGGAATACATTGTTTTAAATGAATTCACACCCATGATTTTTAATCCATGAATAGTTTATAGAATATGCAAGTCTCACATAAAAATTACTTTGGTTTCATCCTATCTTATATACTAATACATGGCTTTCCAAGATGTTCAAATCTATTAAGAGGTGATGGTATCCTTCAGTTATCCAATGTCACCCTGTACAATGAGGTTAACCACCACAGCACTCATGTGCACCAACATGCATGGTTTATGTCGGCCTATATGAAACCAACCTTTACATAGTCATTTACCCTAACATATAGACAGTCAAATTTTACATGATTCATAGAAACTGTGATTTCATGAGGTAGTTGAAATTTTCTTTATATGATATGGGTTATTGGAGTTACCCTTACCCGAGCTAAGCTTCACCTTTACATAGATAAGAGTCAAGACTCCAATGTATCTTTCAAATTTCCCTGAAAATTTAAAAAAAAATTATTTCCAAACAGTTTTAAGGGGAATAGATAAACCAAAAAAGTTTACATGCAACACTAAATTTTAAACTATATAATAAATTATTAAGCTATTGCAAAAAAGTTTTAAAAGGTTGGAATTGATCGCCATGTGTAAACTCTATGAGATATAGTATGCCTCCATGATTGGATTGTATTTGATGAGATCCTAAAATTGGTATACCAAATTGTTCCTGGTATGGTTATATTCATCTAGATTTATTTTCCCTATGTTGATTCCATGAGCCAATATCTGATATTGTTTTTTGATCCAATCAATTTTCTCATCATTTAGATCATCTTGACTCAATATCTCGTACATTCTACCGGCATCCACCTTTGAAACATTAATATTGAAATCATCATATGTTATCTCTTCCTTAGAATAAAGAAGGAGATCCAAGTCCTCCTTCTCTGCCTCCTTAGTCTCTACTTCCATATCACTATCCATCACAACCTCATCACAAGGATTTGTTTCAGCCTCCCCCAGAGTTCCACATTCATGAACCACATCTGGATTTGTCCTTTCCTATATCTCTGTATTTATTATCTTTCTCATAGATCTGATGAACTTGGCCTTTGGAAGGTTAGAATAATATTTCCACTGTTAGTTATTTTCTTCTGATTTACTAGAAAATTTCAAGAAACCATATTTATTTAATTCCCATTCCTCATCCCACACCCTATAACTATAATTGAATGATGGTCATGCTCATACTCTAGATCTAACTTGGAATCTAAATATTTATCACTTCCTTGGAGATCCCCCTCAGACCTTGACTCTACTGACTTCCTCTCCCATCTTGGGAAGGTGTACTACCACCCTTCAAGAACAAAAGTCTTCTTCTATTCATTATATACTAAAACATTAACATACTAGACCAAAATTTTGTTACTAAAATTAAGATTTGGACTTATCTTTCTTGGACTTGGACTACTTTTTTCATTCACTTGGCCTTTCTTTGATGTTGGTGTGTCCTATTTTGATCATTTAGGGTCCATGATGTTGATAAAAAAACTTGAATCAGGAGAATTGGCCAAACGCTTACCATCCTAGTCATTACACTCATTTCTAGAAACCACATCCTAAGCATATGAGGTAAAAATATTTGGGATTTTCAACTCAACATTTCCCATGGCCTGAATAAGATTACCATCACCCAAGGAACTGGATGTAAGGACCACCCAAGAATTTCCAAATGGTTCTTACTGGTATCCTTGAGCTTCATAACCAAGACCTCTACAAGATGAACAAAAAAGAACCCATGATTCGTAGCACACATGTTTTCACCAACATGGATCACCTTCAACCTCATTGATGATAAAATCCATCAAGTGGTTAGAGATTTCAACTTTGATACAAATTCTTAGAGAAATTGGATGAGAAACAGCATGGGTGTGATGGTCAGAGAAGAGGAATTGGCCCACCATATTGTTGATCAGCCAAATGATTACCAGATTTTGAAATGGTTAGGGAAGACTAGGAAGGGAGATCTATATCTTCATGATGGGGGGATCACGATTCAGGTGAAAATCAAACTACCACCTAAATATGAAAAATGATAACCTAATATAACATGTGGATCATTCTCCCAATTTCATATTAGGTCATCTTCTATCGAGAATCAGATCAAATAATGCCTCAATTCAAAAATTCCTACACTCGTATGTTCTTGAAACTTCCATGAATTAAAGGAACATATGTCTAAGACATCCATGGAGGGTTTTTTCTTACTGAAGTGGGTCACCAATGAAAGATCCATCATTATGGAGGATCTCATGAATAACTAGGAAGAAATCATAACTGAAATAACCGAAATAATATCATCAACACATGATTGGGCTTTAGGGAAAACCTCAATTGAGGGGAAATTGGGGAGATGAGAAGGTCTAGTGAAATAAGTAATAAATAGAGGTCATGGAAATAGAGGGAGTGGAGGAGGACCCCCCTCACTGGGAAGGTCTGATGAGGGGAGTAAACAGCACGACCATTCACCTAAGACATCTATAGGGAGAGGGGGAAGAGAGTGAGATGATCCATATCATTATTACCTTAGCTTTGAAACTCACTTTTAGGCAATTATGTGAGTTCATTAAAATCAAAATTACCTTTACTTGAAAACCAAGGGACCCATATGAAAACAAGATGATCCATTAACCCTTACATAATAACCATTATGCAAATTAGAGGGTTATAATTTACCTTTACTTGATATTTGATCATATATTTATGTAAAAAAATAAGATTATAAATACCTAAAAAAAGAATATCCCTTTGAAAAATTAATCACTTAATTTAATAATTCAATATAATTTTTAATTATCATTGTATTCATTTTAAATACCATAATAAATATTTTACTAGTATTTAGAATTAAATATATTAATATAATCATATCATATACTACATTTCAGATTAATGTAAAAAATATATTATCATTAAAATATACAATTAAATATATATACTTCAACTTAATATAATTATCTTATATTTATATTCATTTTAAATACCTTAATAAATATTATATTACTATTAGAATTTATGATTATCATTAAATATATTCATTATAAATTAATATGATTCGCATATGATTATCATTATATTATATATATTCATCTCAAATTAACATCTTATATTTCAATAAATATTATATTATTGTTACATTTTATATTTATCAATACTTTTATTTATCTCCAAATAATTCCAAATCCTTAAACATGAATTTAATTCACATTTTATCCCTAAGTTTATGTAATACTTGAATTACAAAAATAAATATAACTTTTGAAATGAGGCTATATTAAGAATAAATTTATGTTTAATAAAAATGTATTCACATAAATAAATATAAATTTAAAGTAGTATTTTTTCATAAAATAAATTAATTTATTCTATAATTTATGGTGTTTATTGAGAAAAATATTTAGTTTTATAAAATATACTTCATGATAAAATATATCATAGTTTGCTTTAGTTGTAAAATAGATCATTTAATAAATGTTTATTAAATGAAAAATTTTAAACTAAAATCCTGGGATTTAACATGATAAGTTTATTTGGGATTGAATTTATTTAAATAATTATGATGATGGTGATGTTTTGAAAATATTTATTATTTGGTAAGATAAAGAGAAAAATATATTCAGGAACATAGATTATTATAATTAAATTTTTTATGTAAATAAATATTTAAGTAAATAAAAAAATTTGTGTGTGTTTTTTCTATATGAGCGTGTTGTTAAATTAATATATTAATATAAATATAAAAAATAATTATGACTTTATGTGGTTTTTAATGCTATTAAATGTAATTTATAATGTTATTGGTAGTTAAAAATAATAATTGATGTAATGTATGGGTTTGAAATGTTTTTTTCATGTATCTAATTGATTAATAAAATAATTATAATTAATTTTTTATTATGTGATACTTTTTGTTTTAATGTATTAATTATGAAAATATTTCAATATTTAGTAATTATTGTGATTGAATTAATAAATATTAGTATTAATTGTATAAAGTTGTAATTACATAAAAGTATAAGTTTTTATTTGAATTATAGTGTATATTTATATATAATTGTATTAATATTAAAATAATTTTTAAAATTTTGGAATATATTTACAAGGTGATTCATAAATTATAAAAATAGTTTTCAATTCATATTTTGTGAACCATATTCGAATAAGATTTCATAATTAATGTAGAATAATTTAAAATTATTGTTAAATTGGGGTTAAAATGTCAATCAAAAGTGTAAAGTATATCAAAATGAGAATGTGAACTAAATAATATATGAAGAGATGTCGGGAAATGGTAAATTAATAGTGGATAATAATAAACATAAGATCACAGTACAACAACAACAGAAATAAGAACAAGAATAATAGAGAGAAAATGGAATAAAAATTGATTATTTCACTATTTTGATAACATATATATGTGTGTATGTATGTGTGTGTGTTTCAAGTATATATAACCAAAAATGTGAATTAAACCTTATAATATATGAAATATCCAAGATCTAGGATTAATAGCACTGGATCAAGGTTGGAAATCAATAATCTTGAGAAATTACACCCATAGGAATAGAGCCAATGGGAATCACCACCCATGGAAAATGGATACATCCAAAATTATCATATAATTTATTTATAACACATCCCTTGCCTGAATTTCCCAAAGTCCTTAATTTTTTTATTAATTTTTGATAACCCACCTTTCAAGGTATGAGGGAGAACCCTTACACGGATCGTAGGCTCAGAGATTACATGGCCCATAGGCTTAGGAGATTACATGACCCGAAGGTCTTAGGGAATTCAACCAGATTATCTACAAGGAATTTCCCCTCCCCAACATTTGCATCTTGATAGTATCTCTCCACCTTTCCATGACTGTCTGTCTAGGCTTCCTGTGCAAGCATAGGCTGGTACCGATGGCATAACCATACCCTCTCATTCTGACAATCCATTTGGCTCTGATCTGGTGAGTGCGCCCACTCTGAATCCTCTTCTAGGGTTTCTCCTTTTTGTAGTGTGTCTAGGGCCTGCATTTATGTGGCCCTAAAATAAATCAAAAATAATTGAATTCAAGGTCAATTTTATCAACTTTCTTAATAACCATATCAGGAAAATAAAATGGGGAAACCTGATCAAGGGGAAAAGAGTACAATAATTCCATATCCCTTGGTTAAATAATGATATGCTTTATGAATCCTCATTTAATGTATCAATTTATCAAAAGTTATATTTGATAATGTTATTGTGAATAAATCTACAATATCATCACATCATCTAATATACTAGATATATGTCTCTCCATTTTTCAAATTTCATGGGTAAAATGGAATTTTGGTGAGATATATTTTTTCATATCACCTTTGATATACCTATATTTTAATTTCATTATATAAGTATAATTATTTACATATAAAATTGTGTTAGTATCAATATTCATATTTAATCCATAAATTTTTCAAATATGATGAATGTATGATCACAACCAAACACATTTTTGACTTTCCTTGTGAATTATAATTAAATCATCCTAGTTTTAGGAAGTCACATGAATGTTATAATTTATAGAATATCATGAAATGTTCATTACTCTATTTTTTAATAAATATCTAATTTGAGATACAGGTTGTTGTGATTCAAAAAAATATCCAAGATTAACATAATCAACCAATTTTTGTTTGAAATTACAAGAATAAAGTGATACTGGATCAATATACCATTGAAGGTATCATAATATTTGTTTTTATACCATTACAATTTCTACAATTTAGATAAGAATAATACCTTCCCATTAAATTCACAGAGAATGATATTTTTATACTTGTATTATTTTCAAGGTATGTTAGTGCTCCTATAGAACTTAGATATATAACTTCATCACTAATAATTTCTTCCCTATCCTCTTGTGTTCTAAAAAGATCTTTATCATAGTCAAGGTATCATATAACTTTTGTTATACTAAATGTATTATATTTTTCTATATAAAAACTTTGTGGGTATTTTTCAGTTACCTTTATCTATAATAAAACAATTTATCTTATATCTGTTCCTTTATAATCCAAGGTGGAACTTTATCTTTACAAATTATTTCATTCCAAATTATTTATTTAAATTTTATGTTTCCTTATAATGTCCATAAAGAGTCCCAATAATATTAAAATCATCAATATATAATGAAATGATAATAAATTCAGATCTAACCCTATTTATGAAAACAAATGGATAAATTAAATAATTTGTATAACTTTATTTCATCAAATATCAACTCATATGATTACACAACATTCATCTTAACTCCAATATTCATATATTAATTTGTTTTATTTTAAGAACTTGAGATAAATAACATTATTTAATAATTTATAATATTTCATATATTTTAATATAAACATCATTATAATAGTTACCATAAAGATATGTAGTTACAATACCTAATAGGAAAAACTCAATATTTTCATATATAACCAATTTAATGAAGGATTTAAAAGTTATAATATTAAATCACTTAGGAATATGTTTCATTGTAATCTTTATTTTTTAAAGAACTTGATAAACTAGTCATGATTTATATCGCAGAGCTTCATTATTTTCATTTCTATTTCTCAAAAATACACACAAATAACTAATAGGTATAAGTACCTTTAAGGTTTTCATAATCTACCCAAAAATATCATATTTATTACTTGATTGGAATTCAAATTGGTTTTGAAATTTACATTTACCACAATTTGATCTATTATGATTTTCAATCACTGATTTAGGTTCTTGATCCTTATCCATAATATCAAGTGTCGCATTATATGAAATAGTGTTATTAACTATAGTATTCACTCAATTCCAACATCTTCTAGTGTCTATAAAATTTATTTAAATTTATTCTTGGTTAAGATCATATAATCTGTGTATATTTATTTCTTGAGTAATATCATTAGCAAGTAAATTTATATCTTCCTGAGGTTCAATTATTTCTTCAACTACCATGGGTTGTTTCTTTTTCCTTTGAAAAGGATTTTTATATTTTGAACTGATTGTTCTCCTACACTTTAGGTAGGAATTAAAAGAATTTTTTATGTCACTATCATATTTTTCTTCTTGAATATAAAATATAAATGATTTATTTTTTGGTCAGTATATATGATTTTGTAACATGTTTTGAATAATTGAATGCATTTTACAATTAATTAACTAAATTTTACAACATATTTATCCTTTGAAATTTGAGTTCATTAATATTTATATGTAGGTAAATATCTAATAATGATATCATTTTCCATAACATTTCTTTTGATATTGATTTATTTTTCCCTTTTAATATTAAAAACATATTTCATCAAAAATATAATTAATAAATCATGATGTAAATAAATATCTAATAATTTCTTAATGATATTTTATAATCAAGGGAGATTTAAACCCACCATTAATATTCAACCTTCTTTTGGGGCCCATTTTTATTTTTTTGGATTTTTTACTAGTATATATATATCAAAACCAAATATTCTTAAATGTAAAATGTAACACCCCGATCATCCACGATACTTTTCTCTTTCAATAATGCAATAGCTTGCATTGTACGCAAGTTCGAGATTCTAACACACTGTGACCAATAAAAGTAGCCGTTATGAATAGTAATACCCACTTTTTGAAACTATATATATTTTATATTTCAAAATAGACTTAATTTTCGGATTTGGAATGTTGAAATTAGCCTATGTTGAATTTTTGGTATTTTTCTAAGAACTTCCAATTTTTTATGAATAGTGAAAAATACTTAAAAACAACTTTCTTAATAAAAATAATTTATAGTGATAAATTATAATATTTATTGGTTTTAAAGTATATTTAGAATATATTTTTACCATTTAATCCAATGGTGGTCATTAGAATTAATTTAACATTGAAATAGGACATAAACAATTGTCAATATTTTGATATATATTGTTTCTTAAAAACACGCTATTTGTTGTGACAGCGGGAATTAATTATAAAATTAATTAATGCAACTTATATGTTTTGAATTTTGTAAAATAGACATAATTTTTGAATTCGTAATATCAATTATAGCTTAGGGTGAACTTTTGGCATTGTTCTGAAAAACATCAAGTTTTGATGAATAGTGAAACCACTAAGTGGTAGATAAATAACTGATTTTTCATTTAAATGAAATATTACCACTTATGTGATTTGATTTTCAAAAATCCACTTATGTGATTTGATTTTCAAAAATCCGACATACATGGTTTTCATTAGGAAGTAAAATGTGGTTCAATGGGATTAAAATAATTTTTTGGTGAATAGTAACTTTTAAGTTTAATTAATCGCGATTAAAGGTAATTAGTGAAATTTAACGTAAAAATGGTATTATAAAAATATGAAATGACCCTTACACTTGTCATACCCCTATTGGATGAGTCATGGCCGACCAAGACAACCCATGGATCAACTTGGGGACCCCATGGAGCCACTTTGGTAGGAAAATGACATTAAAAACTTTTTATTTAATGTTAAAATAAAAATGTCACAAACATGAGTAGTTTTACTAAAAAAAATTAAATGGGGTTATAAAAGTCATATTTTTGACTATAAATATTCATTAGAAGGATAAAAAGATTTCCTACATAATAATATTTTTTTTATAATTTTCAAACATTAAATAAATTAAATTATTTATGACACCATGATGATGCAGCGATTACCTCATTAATTAACGATTTTACTAAAATGGAAAGATAATGTAAAATATAATCATTAAACTTGTCCAAAGCCTATTTGATGAGAATATTTCGAACCCTTATCACCTTATCCTTGAATTATATAAGTTTGGGACTTTTAGAATCCGAAAAGCATTGTATAATAAAGTAACATTTCATTACTTTCCAAGAGTGCCCCTCCTCTCCACTTATAAAAGGCCCCCACCACTACCACCTTACTCACACTATCAAAGCCTTTTGGCTCGTCCAACCTCTGCCCAAATACTCTCCAAACTTTCCTCCCTTACTCCTAGAAGCCTCACTTTTGGCATAATTCTTCCCAAGGAAGCCTTTGGCTCAAATCAAAAGAGTTACCCGATTTTAAGGTAATGTCTTCTCTTATGTTATTTTGTTTTATTTTGCTTATCCAAACACCTAAACTCTTTTTATTAATTTATTTTGTAATAAAACCAGTATCCTAAATATACTAGGATGTTTTTATAATAAGTATTCGAGCTACACTTACACACACCTACATCTAATGGTTAAAGAACATACTATTTCTGTGGATGGCGAATTTCTGCCTCTCGAAACGATGATTGTTCAACACTCATATAACACCTTAAAATGTGGAAATTAAGATGTAAATATATTTATATATTATATATAATATGTTTATGTTTTACTTAATGTTCTGTATTTTTCATTTATGGAATACCTTTATTGTTTCCATTATGGGTAAACGAGATATTTTCATTTTAGGAAGTGCGGACTACCGCCCCCTAAAAGTGATTTGAATCGTTAATGACATATGTGGGATGTATAAAGGATGAAGTAAATGATATTATATATGATATTATACTGGAATTATAATATACCTTTATATCATTATGATTTAATTAAATATGAAATAGAAATGAAAGTAGCGTTCATGCGTACATACGGCTTACCGTCTCCATGAACGGTGCATTTCATTTCTTACCTATAAACGTTATGGAATATTATAAATGCATGTATACACTGGATATATATATATATGAGATATATGATATCTATATCATGAATATAATTCTGGATATAATGGATATTTCACCACATTAACAACTTGTAATTATAAGAAGTTTATTTTTGACTCAAGTACCAAAGATCGACAAAACGACTGTTATTAACTTAAATAATTACATAATGTTCATAACATGGTAATAAGTGATATAAAAGGAATAAAAAACTTGAAAAAGGTTCTTAATCAATTATAAATTAAATATAGTTTATTATTCAGGAGGTTAAAGAACGGTCGAGTCAAGAGAGGACGCAAGGTAAGGGAATTTCTTAACCCAATTTCCATTCTTTGGGTTAATCTCCTAATTTCAAATTATGTCATGATATTATTATGTCCTATATTGTATTTGTACTTTATTTATGTGTACTTATATCAAATACACATAATAGATCTATTTTATTTTAAAAATTATCTTTGTAAGGACTTCGTCTCAATCTCCTTTCATTGAGGCATATTTGGTTTAATACACAACTTTCTTTTATACAGTGTATAAACCCCTTTGACTTTTACTTTTATTCAAAAAGAAATCTTTTTTTACAAAGTGTTTTAATAAACGACAAAAGGAATGTTTTTGTCTTACGTATGCGGCGACAACGACTTCTCTACCGCCGTGACCATTATTTGTGTTTCGGATTCCTCTACAAGCCATAACTTTTTTTTAATGAAAAATAAATACAAAGTTTTAACTTTCTTTTATTTTGGTATTGAAAATGGTTTTGAAAGTGTTTTTATTATATCAATGTGTTGTATTGATATCTTGTGATTGAAATGTGGAAATGTTATGTTTCCTTTATGCATGTTTTATGTCATACGATTATGTTATGGTTTATGATATGCTTAAACCTATTCATATGAGGAATGCATTGGACTTAATAAGTGACGGGTGGAGCCCGCTACAGCTCCTCGATGCATCGGCAGGTCTCATGAGACAAACTAGTGTCTTGGCACGAGGCTGTGACAAAATCTTATTGTAGACTTGGAACGAGGCCTTGGCTACGTGGTTATCATAGTCTGGCATTATGCATTCCATCATTATGAAAGTGGTTATTGATATTGCATGTGATTATTCGACTAGTAGAATATCCATGTGAGTAAGTAAATGGAATTATTTAATTTTATTTTTTCCATATTATGCTGAAGTTCAAGTTTAAAAACGCTTTTTTTTAGTTATACATTGCCTTAAATGTTAATGTTTATTTATGAAAGATTCCGCAATATTGTTATCCTTACTGAGCATCTGAGCTCACCCCTTTCAATGTTTTAATATTTTCCAGGATGTAAAGAAGTATTTTATGAATGACCTACAGGGATAGTCAGAAGAGGATATGAGTGTGGACTATGGAGACTTTGTTATTTTAGTTTTTCACTTTATGATGTAATGTAACATTTATGAATGTATCTAGTGTTTCCAAGGCTACTAAACTAATCGTTCTTTCGAGACTTGATCTTTTGTGATCATGCCAATGCTACGAAATAATGCACCGACTCTGGGTAGCTGGGGTCGGGGTGTTACAGTTGGTATCAGAGGCAGTTTAGTACTAACCTTGGAAGCTAGATTTAGATAAACTCTGATTAGAGCGCATAGCCCAAAGATAGACTTTGAGGATTAGTATATAAGAACTTCCTAGAATTTTGGTATTATAGAGATTTTTTGATTTTTCCGAGCAATACATCCATGTCTGGATATGATCAGGTAGAGGTGGCTCTGGCACAGATGTACCTAGGGGTAAAACCCGAAAACACCGCTTTGAGCTAGACTCGAACGGGAACTGGTGCACGACAACGGGCCTTGCTGAACTCTTGGTTACGACACTCCCAGGGGATATGCTTAGGATAATTCTCATTTTCTTTACAAACCACTATGAAGGGTTATGAGTATATACTTCCTCAAAGAAAACTTTTTTTTATGATTATGGATTATATCCATAAATAGTTCAATTAGTGTTAAGTGTTTTACAAGTATGGAATTATGTATTTTGATTCATAAACTAATCTAGTTTATGCCATTGTTTAGAAATGGCGCCTAGTGGAAGGAATGGAAACGGTATCAATGCACGCACTCCATGTAGGGATTTCCCTCCTGCTCAAGATAATTGTTGTGGATCTGGAGATACAACTGGTGCTGATCAACTTATTACCATACTGGGACAACTCACTCAGGTTATGAATAATAACCTTACTCGTATGGAGCACCCTGATCCGCAACATGGAGGATCAATGTTAGACTGCTTCATGAGGAAACAACTACCAACATTTAATGGGGGGAAAATCCATTAGTATCTGAGCAATGGATAAACTCCTTAGAGAAATTATTCCATGCCTTGGGGAGTAGCTAAAGGGAGAAGGTTTTCATGGCAGTCTACCGCCTCACTGGAGATGCCAATCAATGGTGGTCACTGATTCAAAACACAAAGGAAGAAGAAGAAGTATTAAGTATGGAATGGATGGAGTTTAAGGAAATTTTCTTAGAAAAATACTTCCCTCGTGACCATAGAGAAAATATGGAAAGGCAATTTCTGAGTCTGAGGCAGAAGGAGGATGAGAATGTCGCAAAGTATGAGGCTAACTTTACAAGGTTACCGAGGCATGCTGTAGATTATATATGTAACCCAAGAAGTAAGATTGATCGTTTCTTTGATGGGTTAAAAGCATCTCTCTATCGAGCTTTAGTATAACAATCCTTCTCATCATACGAAGATATTGTCTCATGTGCTATCAAGATAGAAAATGAATTCTCTAAGTCTTATGACAACAAAGTAAAGAAAGAGAAGAAGAGAACAGTGGAACAAGAGACAGATAAAGGGAAAAAGGGAAAGAAGGATTTTCCATTATGTGATAATTTTGGGAAGAATCACCTCGGTGCTTGCCTAAAAGGAATGGTAGTTTGTTATAGATGTGGAGAAAAAGGTCACCAGGCTCGTGATTGCAAGGGAAAGAAAGAGGCTATCAATATTGAATGCTACAATTGTAGGGAAATGGGGCATTATGAAAATGAATTTCCTAAGTGTCAGGGAAACTTACCTCAGAAAAGGCCAAGGGATCAAGGACAATCTTATGCTGTTACTATAGTTTAAGTGGAATAATTAATGTATTGGTGCTTTTGGACTCAAGGATTATATTCTGGTTATAAGAATAATGTGATATATATAAGTATTGTATTGCATTGCATTACTTGTTGTTTTCATTAAGGTTTTAATATGATGAAGGTAATCATATTTTCAGTATGTGACAATAAGAGAAACCTTACTTTGTTCGGGGAATCTAATGTTGCAATTGATTTTGGAATTAAGTGACCTTTTAGAGAAAGTCTGGACAGAGGTATTTTGGATAACTATAAAGGTTGGGATGGATTAAGTTGAACTTTGAATAGTATTTTTTAAGGTTAAAAAATTTCTAAAGATTATTTTTGGAATATTATAATACTATATTTTTAGGAAAAGGAGAACCTGTAGGGTGGGGCATAACCCGTCGCGTCGGAAAAAGCTGCAGGAATCGAACCCACAACCATAGTGCGACAGGCCTTTACTACCTACCAATAGCCTACAGAAAGTCCCTGGTTATTACAAAATAGTTTTACTAATCTAAATGGTATGTGTTAATATTTGGAACCTTATACAATTATGATAAATAGAATATTTTTGAGTTCTATTACCTTTTAGAGTGAAAGATGGGTTTGTGGTAAAAATTTATTAAAGAATGAAAGTCTACATGACAAGTATGTATATTCCCTTACATTCTTAGTAAATCTCCTAAATAAATTCCTCAACTTTATAAAAGGTAACTTAAAACAAAAACGTTGTCGGTTAACTTTTCCAACTAGGGATTCAATGACCGTTTAACCAATCACAAGTTTGTGATTTTCTTATGGTTAACTTTATCCTAATCCAGTTTTCTACAAATCTCCATCAAACCTTGATGGTTTGTTTTTCTTCCATATCCATATTTTCATAGAATCCTAGTATGGGCCATCTCGGGTGACCTTTTTACTTATCTTTCTTTCTTTTAAAGTTATATTTTTATTAACCTTACTTCCGATGTGGGTTTTCCACAAAGGTATTCCCTATCTTCAACCTTTTATTTTCAACGAAAAATTTCAAATTGCGAGGATGCAATTTATTGAAGGAGGGGAGAATGTAACACCCTGATCATCCACGATACGCTTCTCTTTCAATAATGCAATAGCTTGCATTGTACGCAAGTTCGAGATTCTAACACACCGCGACCAATAAAAGTAGCAGTTATGAATAGTAATACCCACTTTTTGAAATTATATATATTTTATATTTCAAAATGGACTTCATTTTTTGATTCGGAATATCGAAATTAGCCTATGTTGAATTTTTGGTATTTTTCTGAGAACTTCCAATTTTTTATGAATAGTGAAAAATACTTAAAAACAACCTTTTTAATCAAAATAATTTATAGTAATAAATTATACTATTGATTTGTTTTAAAGTATCATTAGAATATATTTTTACCATTTAATCCAATGTTGGTCATTATAATTAATTTAACATTGAAATTGGACATAAACAATTGTCAATCTTTTGATATATATTGTTTCTTAAAAACACGCTATTTGTTGTGACAGTGGGAATTAATTATAAAATTAATTAATGCAACTTATATGTTTGGAATTTTGTAAAATAAAAATCATTTTTCAATTTAAAATATCAATTATAGCTTAGGGTGAAATTTTGACATTGTTCTGAAAAACTTCAATTTTTGATGAATAGTGAAACCACTAAGTGGTAGTTAAATAACTGATTTTTCATTTAAATGAAATATTACCACTTCTGTGATTTGATTTTCAAAAATCCGACATACATGGTTGTCATTAGGAAGTAAAATGTGGTTCAATGGGATTAAAATAATTTTTTGGTGAATAGTAACTTTTAAGTTTAATTAATCGCGATTAAAGGTAATTAGTGAAATTTAAGGTAAAAATGGTATTATAAAAATATGAAACGACCCTTACACTTGTCCTACCCCTATTGGATGAGTCATGGCCGACCAAGACAACCCATGGGTCAACTTGGGGACCCCATGGAGCCACTTTTGTAGGAAAATGACATTAAAAACTTTTTATTTAATGTTAAAATAAAAATGTCACAAACATGAGTTGTTTTACTAAAACAATTTTTAAACGGTGTTATACAAGTCATATTTTTTACTATAAAAATTCATTAGAAAGATAAAAATATTTCCTACATCATGATATTTTTTTTATAATTTTTAGACATTAAATAAATTAAATTATTTATGACACCATGATGATGCAGCGATTACCTCATTAATTAACGATTTAAATAAAATGAAAAGATATTGTAATATACAAGGCTTACACTTGTCAAAAACCTATTGTATGAGTATATTTCGAAACCTTATCACCTTATCCTAGAAATATATCATTGTGGGACCTTTATAATCCGAAAATCATTTCTTAATAAAGTAACATTTCATGACATTCCAAGAGTGCCCCTCCTCTCCTCTTATAAAAGGCCCCCACCACTACCACCTTACTCACACCTTCAAAGCCATTTGGATTGGCCAAACTCTGCCCAAATACTCTCCAAAATTACCTCCCTTACTCCTAGAAGCCTCACTTTGGGCAGAATTCTTCCCAAGGAATCCTTTGGCTCAAATCAAAAGAGTTACCCGATTTTAAGGTAATGTCTTCTCTTATGTTGTTTTGTTTTATTTTGCTTATCCAACCCCCTAAGATCTTTTTATTCATTTATTTTGTAACAACACCAGTATAATAAATATACTAGGATGTTGTTATAAGAAGTATTCGAGCTACACTTACACACACCTACATCTAATGGTTAAAGAATATACTATTTCTGTGGATGGCGAATTTCTGCCTCACGAAACGATGATTGTTCAACACTCATATAACACCTTAAAATGTGGCCATTAAGATGTAACTCTATTTATATATGATATATAATATGTTTATGTTTTACTTAAGGTTATTTATTTTTCATTTATGGCATACCTTTATTGTTTCCATTATGGGTAAACGTGATATTTTCATTTTAGGAAGTGCGGACTATCACCCCCTCAAAGTGATTTGAATCGTTAATGCCATATGTGGGATGTATAAAGGATGGAGTAAATGATATTATATATGATATTATACTGGAATTATAATATACCTTTATATCATTATTATTTAATTAAATACGAAATATAAATGAAAGTAGCGTTCATGCGTACGTACGGCTTACCGTCTCCATGAACGGTGCATTTCATTTATTACCTCTAAACGTTATGGAATATTATAAATGCATGTATATACTGGATATATATGAGATATATGATATCTATATCATGAATATAATTATGGATATAATGTATATTTCACCACATGAATAACTTGTAATTATAAGAAGTTTATTTTTGACTCAAGTACCAAAGATCGACAAAACTACCATTATTAACTTAAATAATTACATAATGTTCATAACATGGTAATAAGTGATATAAAAGGAAAAAAACTTGAAAAAGGTTATTAGGAAATTATAAATTAACTCTAGTTTATTATTCAGGAGGTTAAAGAACGGTCGAGTCAAGACAGGATGCAAGGTAAGGGAATTTCTTAACCCAATTTCCATTCTTTAGGTCAATATCCTACTTTCAAATTATGTCGTGATATTATTATGTCCTATCTTGTATTTGTACTTTATTTATGTGTACTTATAGCAAATACAAATAATAGATATGTTTTATTTTAAAAATGATATTTGTAAGGACTTCGTCTCAATCTCCTTTCATTGAGGCATATTTGGTTTAATACACAACTTTCTTTTATACGGTGTATAAACCCCTTTGAATTTGACTTTTTTTTCAAAAAGGAATATTTTTTTACAAAGTATTTTAATAAATGAGAAAAGAAATGTTTTTGTCTTACGTATGCGGTAACAACGACTTCTCCACCGTCGTGACCATTATTTGTGTTTCGGCTTCCTCTATAATCCATAACTTTTTTTAATGAAAAATAAATACAAAGTTTTAACTTTCTTTTATTTTGGTATTGAAAATGTTTTTTAAAGTGTTTTTATTATATCAATTTGTTGTATTGATATCTTGTGATTAAAATGTGGAAATGTTATGTTTCCTTTATGCATGTTTTATGTGATACGATTATGTTATGGTTTATGATATGTTTAAACCTATTCATATGAGGAATGCATTGGACTTAATAAGTGATGGGTGGAGCCCACTATAGCTCCTCGATGCATCGGCAGGTCTCATGAGACAAACTAGTGTCTTGGCACGAGGCCTTGACAAAATCTTATTGTAGACTTGGCATGAGGCCTTGGCTACGTGGTTATGATAGTCTGGAATTATGCATTCCATCATTATCAAAGTGGTTATTGATATTGCATGTGATTATTTGACTAGTAGAATATCCATGTGAGTAAGTAAATGGCATTATTTAATTTTATTTTTTCCATATTATGCTGAAGTTCAATTTTAAAAAGGATTTTGTTTTAGTTATACATTGCCTTAAATGTTAATGATTATTTATGAAAGCTTCCGCAATATTGTTATCCTTACTGAGCATCTGAGCTCACCCCTTTTAATGTTTTAATATTTTCCAGGATGTTAAGAAGTATTTTATGAATGACCTATAGGGATAGTCAGAAGAGGATATGAGTGTGGACTATGGAGACATTGTTGTTTTAGTTTTTCACTTTATGATGTAATGTAACGTTTATGAATGTATCTAGTGTTTCCAAGGCTACTAAACTAATTGGTCTTTTGATACTTGATCTTTTGTGATCATGCCAATGTTACGCAATAATGCACCGACTCTGGGTAGCTGGGGTCGGGGTGTTACATAAAATATTCGGTTCACATATAAAATCTAAATGGTTGAGAAAATTTATTACAAATTGATGTTCTAATATTAATTAGTATTATAGCATGAAATATTCCATGCCCCCATGATAAACTAATAAATTTAGTTTTATAAAATTTGGTGTAGAAATATGTTATAATTATTTTATAAATGATTCATCTAGATCATTTTCAGTGTGATCATGAGAAAAATTAAGTTCAATACTTAATTCAATCAAAAAATCATAATTATTAAAATCATGTGATGAATATCCACTGGATTTATCAAGTAAAATGTGTTTAATCAAATAATCTTGGAAATTTTCCTTTAAAAATATTATTTGGGAAATAAATTTCTCAAATTCTAGGTTATGGGTTGATAATAAGAACATGTAAGACTATATAGTGGATGCATCAATAAATATCATGAAATATTGAAATATAGAACATTATGGATGAATTTAAAGACATATATCACCACGAATTATTTCCAAGAACATATGGGATTCAATCCAAACTTATGATGGTGGTGATGTAATAATCAATTTTCCCAAAGAACACACAAAACATGAGAAATCATTAGGTGTAAAAACCTTATTATCAACCAATGAATGACCAAGTGTATAATTAACTATTTTTTTAGTATATTTGATCATTGATGGCCTAAATGATCTTATCATGCCATAAATATACCATGGTCAGTAAACTTCAGGTTTTCTATATTTTCTTTAATTTCACATATATTAACATAGTATAGAACAGAATGAAACCTTGAATGTTTATATTTGATAAAATTAAGTTAATGATTATTTCTTGTTATATAATGGTATCCAACACCTACTTTATCAATAATCTAAATGTGATATCCATTTTCACTAATAACTTTAAATATTAATATATTTAAATTAGATTTGGGAGAGATAAAAACATTATTTATTAAAATACATAACCACTTAGTAGGAATATATTTTATCTTCTAGATCCTTTTATTAATTTTTCTCTATCGGTTTAAAGGTGTCGGTGTGTAGAGGAAATATAGGGTGGAAGCCCAATTTTTAATTTTTGCAACTTTTAATAGATAAAATCCAAAGAACATGATGAATGCACCAGTAATTTTATAGGAGGGATCATGCAAATTTAATTTATAATTAATTTAAATACAATTAACTCAACTATGGTAATATTATTGATTAATTCATAGTAAGGTTTCCTATATTAGTATCCACACATGCCCCACAAAACACTAAATAACATTCATGTTCTCTTAAGTACTAGTGCGAGATGAAAAATTGTTTTACATTATTCACCATTGATCACAACAACAATATATTTTTCTCTCTCTAGGTTCTTAAGAGATGTAGAATAAGATATTTCTCTCAATGTATTATGAGAATTTTAGGTAACCTCTTAGAAAATCACTGGTGGAAATGACATAATTTAATATTATACCTAGGTTAAAATCAGATATTTTCATAAAGGATCTTATCCTTTTATTTAATATAATTTATGAACTATGTCCAAATTAAGAAAATAGTAATAATTAAATCATTATTATTTTACATGAAATGTTATTTACCTAATATTATTTCTTAAATAAATAAATATTTATTTATTTAAATTATGTTAAATAAAATAAATCATTTTCAATGGATCACTAAACTCAATCCATATTCCTTTATAAAATTTATCAAACCTTGAAAAAAAATATTGGTTTGATAAAATGAAATAACTATTATATTCACTAAACTTGTGAATAAATATTTAATTTAATATATATTTACATAACATAAATAAAATATAAATTTTATATTATTCAATAATTTTTGAATTAATAAATATTATATTCATTAAACTTGTGGATAAATAAATAAGAGATTAATTCATGACTGGATGTTATGATCAACTAAACTTGAATAAATATTATTACACAAGATAGGAATAAATTTATTCTTACACATAAATTCAATATAATTTAATGAGCATCAAGATACACTTAGTATGTTACCCTATAGTCTCTTTTATTAATGGAAATAGGTCTAACCCAATAACCAATAGTTTTATTTAGTAACACATCACAGACCACATAAATAATAGATGAATATTTTAAATGTAAACCTTTTACAACATTATTTTGTAATATATTCCATTTTTCAATTGATAACTTGTCAAATAGGATGAATATATATTTCATCATCCTATATGTTTGACCTATCTATCGTTGACTTTACAAAACAAACTTGTTTATAAATTACAATGTCCATGGACTTTTTTTATTTATTATTCAATTAATACCATATCACTTGTGATTCACCCAACATATGATACCCCATCACGAGCATAGAAACTCATGTTTTTAATCCATACATAAAATTACATGATTTATGATACACACTAATAATGATATCAAGTAAAAGGATTAATACATACACTCACAGATAGGAATATCTAATAACACATAAAACGTGTGGAATTATTATTGGCGAGTATGTATGCATGACCTAACTTCTTATTAATCACCATGTGTGAAATCATAATAGAAAGTCTCAATGATTTTAATCCCCTAACAATTAATAGTCACACATCATTTGTCTCCCATCAGATTGATGTATTTAGACCATAAGAAATATTATTTAAGAATATTTTCTTGGAATATCTATGATTTCATTATATTAGGGAACTGTTATAACCCTTTCATATGATAAATATTCCAAGGAAATTATTTTTTTATTTTTTCAAAAAATAATAATCATTATGTGATAGGAATAACTATGTTTTGATAGTCAAAAGTATAAAATTAGTTAATTTAAGATCTCCAACTCCAATAGACTCTCACTTACATTAAATACAATTGATAACATTTAAACTCACTAGCTCTTAAAAGAAATTATTACTAATGTTGATCTATTGATTTAGTTTTTATGACTGTCATATTTAAATTTATGTTTATAATTATAACTGCAACATCATCTCTTTGAGAATAACTTTTCAAGAGAAGATATTTCCAAAAATATATACATATTACTTATTTAGTTGTATCGGAAGATCTGATATATATGGATTTTATAGAATTGGAAACCCTGAGTTAATTTTGAACTTCTCTTTCTCATTAAAATATCATTATATTAATTTTAAAATTAGATTAAACTGGTCATTATAGAAAATAGTTATGTATCATATCATAATCAGTTTCTTATCTTCTCCATATACCATAAAAAATAAAATATGAAACTCTAGTACTTTGGGATAGTTTTAAATAATTTCCCAATACATCTATCCATGAATTTCTATCACATGGAAAAATATAAATGATAGATTTGATCATCAATGAGATAGGTAAATAACTTATTCATTATATCATGTGACATTGGTAAAAATAATCTCTTGATTTCTCTATCATGTATCATTAAATACCTTTTCAAGGTATGTAATTTGAATTATTTCAATTGGCCACTTGGATGTATATCTATAGATCTTTATCCCTAGAATATATACTACTTTATATAATACATTTATGGGAAAAAATATTTAAAAAGGTCTTATCTAACTATAAGATCGGTATCTTGTTTCAATTAATAATATTCCCCTGACATATATTACTATAATATTTTGGAACTCCCAAAAACATTTTGTAAAAATGTGTCTTTACTACCTTATTATAGGATAGTATTAAATTATTTTTAGGAATCGTATGTCACCTTCCTTGGTGATAAGAAAACCATACCTCTCAGATTCTCAAAATTTCCTTTTTTTAACCTACTTATTATATTATGTCTTTGAAATAGCTCATCCCACTAATTATTGTATATTTTTTGTTCCTTGAATTAATTGAATTATATCTTCCTCTTGTTATCTATTTTATATAAATGATCCCTCTATTGGCATTTTATTTTATATCTAGGAATTTTTATGAAAGTTTTTTACTATAAATATTTGTAAAAAACACTTTGCATCACTATAAACATATATGAAATAGTTAAAATATAATTTCATAATATAACTTATATGATATCCCATTATGAACCTACCTAGGCCACCCCTTAGAACAGGAACAAGATCCATCCCATGACATACCCAAGGTTTAATCACGGTCCCCAAGGGATGGTGAAAAACGCTAAGGGAATCAAAGAGAACAACATGAGAGTTATTTCTCTAAATAAACTAACTAAGACATGTGATTCTTTTCAGAATCCCAACATGTACACTTCATATTTTAGAGTTATATGCACAAGTAAATAGGTAGTTATGAAATAAAATGGAAACCAAGCATAACAAATGAGAATTAACATAACCAAAAATAACAAAAATAACAAATAGGTCCAAAAACATATGAGTTCATCTATAAATAAAACAAATCTAATAAAGGATGTCAAAATGTTCAATACATCAATGACATAAGAAGAAAAGAAAACTGTAACTACCCATCACTGATTTCAAGTGAGATAACTCTACATTCCACCTCTACTAAACCTAAACTTAGAAATTGAGATCATCAATTACATCCAAGTGGACCTACTAAAATTGAGATACAATAGTCATGATAAAAATTTCCCAGTAGGGATCCTCCCCACACTCCATGAATAAACTTTAAAAAGTAAACCCACTTTATTCTTGTTTAAAATACATTTAGAATATAATTTATTTTAACATGTGAGCATTTGGAAACTAAATATAATATTAAAACCATTTCACTAAACTTTCACGTTTTTTTATTAAAATTAAAATAATCACTTTGAGAAAAACTTCTTCCTCAATGGAATCCTCTTTTATTAAAACACCCAACTAAATCCTATTGAGTCAATAAGGTTTTCCTTATTACTTTTCCATTCCTTCTTGTTTTGAAAATCACAAACACCTTATAATTAAGAAAATATTATTTTTTACCCCCATAAGAAAATTTACTTCTTTAAGGAAATTTACCCTAACCTAGATTTTCTTATACATAGCCATATTTTCTTAAGTACAACAACCGGATTCATACCCAAAATCCCAGAGCCATGTAATGAAAAGATTTGAAGCATTCTGTTTTTTTAGGATCCGAATTCTGGATGTAATCTGTAATAAAGTTCTAATTCGAATTCTGGACTCTGAACTTTCATGAGTTCGACTTCGAACCTTTAAGAAGTTCAACTCCAAACTCTTAAGTAGTTCAACTCCGAACTCTGAAGAAGTTCGACTCTGAACTCTCAAGTAGTTCGACTCCTAACTCTTAAGTAGTTCGACTCCGAACTCTGAAGAAGTTCAACTCCGAACTCTGAAGAAGTTCAACTCTGAACTCTTAAGTAATTCGACTCTAAACTCTTAAGTAGTTCGACTCCGAACTCTCAAGAAGTTAGACTCCGAACTCTTAAGAAGTTCGACTCCGAACTCTTAAGAAGTTCGACTCCGAACTCTGCAAGATCAGATTCCGATCTCTAGTGAAACCAGTCTCCAAATTCCTATAAAACAGAATCCGAATATTTCTTAACATAGACTCCGAATTTTATTTTGGTTAGACTCCGAACTTTTAACATACTTACACTCCGAAATATTGATTAGCTTTTACTTACATATTCTTCATTTCAAAATGATGTCGTGCATTCAGTTATACATGGTTTGTTATAAAACGATGTCGTCTATTCTGTTTCTAATTAACCGTTGGTTGAGTTACACGTGTATAGGTCCCTACGAATTTCATGGAAAATATGACCATTGGAAGAGGGAGCTGACCGTTGGAAATTTGCCTATAAATATGAGCTCATTTGAAAGAGATCAACATTGATGAAACAAGTTGATCGATCTAGAGAACACACGTTGTTAAGGTGATTTCTAGAGAGAGAAGCTTTTCATGCATTGTGCGTACTGAACTGATCGTTCATATTTCTTCGTGTGACTCTGGATGTTGGTGATTACATTTGAGGAATTTCGGGGATAGGAAGACAGAGGTGACGACTACCTTGAAGTTCGAGGGATTCCTTGCTGAGGAAGACAGAGGTTCCAACTACCTTGAAGTTGAGGGCTTGCGGGGATAGCAAGACAGAGATTCTGATTTTTGTATCGAGGGCTTATCCTGGTGTGGGCAAGACAGACTTGCTTGAAAGTATAAATCAAGACACATTTATCCAAGGTTGTTGGATACCCTTCTCTTTGGGTAAAAAGAGTTATTTTTTGTTACTTGTAGTTTTACTACTTATTTGTTTCCGCTGTATATTGTATTATAAGGAAAGTAAAACTTTCTTATACTTCCTTATACTTGTACTCTGATTATTTTAGATTCTATACGCTTTAAGGTATAATCTTATATCGTTAACTTTGGTTTCAATTCTCCAGTTGGTGATCAGAGGTGTTGTGAATTTTCTTAGTTTAACTTTTTTAAACTTTGATTTTCCTTTTCTAAGGAAAACATTGTTATCCATAACCAACTTTAAAGGTTCCAAAGGAATTTTTAAAGTATACAATTCACCCCCCCCCCCTCTTGTATATTGAGCATCTACATCATTATTTAGATCCTAAAATTGGTATCAGAGCAGGTCTCTGAAATACTCATACTCACGTATAAGTTTTTCTTGCTCTTTATCATTCCGAACATTTTCATTATGAACTTTTTTGTTCCGAACTTTATCATTCCGAACATTATCGTTCCGAACTTTTTCATTCCAAACTTTTTGGTTAAAAACTTTTTCTACTAACTAGTTTGGTTGCCAAGTTTTTTTATTAGAATGACAGGAATCAATGTTGGTTCTATTGACAATATAGTCCTACAAGACCACCAATATTTGAGGGTAATGACTATGAGTAATGGATAGATCGAATGAAGAATTTTTTTATCAACACTGGAGTGGACAATTTCGTTATGCTTACTGGTGATTATAAAATAACTGATAAAGAAGTTATAACTTTCACTAACCAGGAAAATCAAGAGTATCAACTCAATTATAAGGTATGCAATACTTTACTATGTTCAATGACTAGAAATATATATATCCAAATTTCTTCTTGTGAAGCAGATAATTGTATCTGGAAGAAGTTAGAAGTTACACACTTTGGCACTTCTAAAGTGATTGAAACTAGGAGAGCTATGCTTAGAGCTGAATACCATGGATTCAATTTTCTGTATGGAGAACCAATCTGCAAAGTTCAATAGAGGTTTATGACTATAGTCAACAGCTTACAGTCTATGGGAGAAAAAGGGTTAGATGATGAAGCCCCTGTAGATAAGATAATTTATATTATGACCAATGAGTGGGAATCAAAGAGAACAGCTATAGATGAGAATAGGAAGGTCGCTCAAATTTCTCTTGATGAGTTATTCGGAACTCTTCTCCAACATGAAACCAGAATGAAGAGAGATGCTGAAAACATCAAAAAGAAGAATGGGGATGGTATTGTTGCTTTTACAACAACATCAAATCATATGAAAGCTAAGACTACAGAGAGAGTAACCAGATCCAAGTCTAAGAAGGTGGTTGTTCAATCAGATTCTAGTGAAAGTGATATCTCAGAAAATGAGTTAGCAAATCTTGCTCGAAGGATGAACAAGATAGTCGGTCAGAGAAATTTCCAATCTAAGTATAAGAAAAAGGAAATGAAAGAAAGGAAATATGGATAAGTTACTTGTTACGAATGCAAGAGAGATGGACATATTAGACCATATTTCCCTCTACTCAAAAAGAAAGAAAGGAAAGAAAGGAATTCTGAAAGGATCAGGAAGAAGTATTACAAAACCAAAGCTAAGAAAGTTCTGAAAGCAAATGACACATGGAGTGCCAGTGGTGGTGACTCCTCAGATGAATCTTCTGATTATGAATCTTCAGGAAAGAAGAATCTTGGTCTTATAGCCAGATTACCTATTTACAATCATTGCTTTATGGCTAAGGTACGAAATTCTGTATCATTGACCAATGTATCTTTAAATCCTAATGATAGTAAGTATTATAACTCCTCATATGAAGAATCCTCTTCTGATGAAGAAAATACTTCACCTACCTATGAAGAAGTTTCTAGGTTTGCTGAACTTCTTGAGATTGAGAACTCTAAACTCAATAATAAACTTGATAAGGAAAACTCTAGGAATTCTATTCTTACAAAAGAGATATCAGATCTTTCTAAAGATCTTTATAGGAAAAATGCAGATTTTATAAGTATTTCGAAAAGTCTTTAGGAAGTTAGTTCTGAGAGGAACAAACATTTAAAGAGTTAGAAAAAAGTAATTTCTACGAAAAGTGTTTTCGAGCCTAGCACTAGTTCTAAATCTAATAATTTTGAAGATAAAAACTTGGTTATCAAACTCAAGTCCGAAATTTTTTCCTTAAAGAACTGTTTGTCAAACTTTACCCATGGTAAAGAAAATTTTGATAAAATGTATTCTCAAATACGACCTTTAAGAAATAAATCCGGATTTGGTTATACCCATGCAAAACCAATTTTTAGTAACAACTACTTTGTTCCACAAAGTGCCCCATTTTGTACCAAGTGTCAATGTGGTGGTCACTAGGCAAAGAATTGTTCTTTAAATAAAACCCAATCTCTAGGTTTTCATAAAGCCTATTTTTCTAAGAAAGTGTGGGTTCCTAAAATTTTGTTGTCTGGAAATCCCGGATCCAAGAAAATTTGGATTCCAAAAGTCTAATTCTTTTCTTGTTTTCAGGAAGATAGAGGAAGTACCAACAACAATACATGGTACATGGATAGTGGATGTTCCCGGCACATGACTGGTAACAAAATCTATTTTGAAAAGATTATCAAAATGAAAGGAGGAAAGGTAAATTTCGGAGATAATGCACAGGGAGAAATTGTTGGTATTGGTAATATTGTTCTTCTAGGTAAAATTTTGATTTCAAATGTTTTATTTGTTAAGGGTCTTAAGTACAACCTCATTAGCATAATTCAGTTATGTGATGAAGGGTACCTTGTGAATTTTAGGAATGATAAGTTCTTAGTACACAATTACAAGGAAGATTTTATTCTCTCAGCAAATAGGCAAGAGAATGTTTACACTTTGAACTTAGAAGACCTAAGGAGCCAAGATTTACCTTGCCTAATTGAAATGGAAGATCATTCATGGCTATGGAATAGAATACTAGGACACTGTAACCTTAGAAACTTATGTAAACTCTCTAAGAATAAACTAGTTAAGGATCTACCAGAGCTTAGATTTTATTCTTCCAAAGTTTGTGATCCTTGTCAATATGGAAAGCAACATAAATCTAGTTTTAAATCAATTGGTGAAGTCTCAACGACTAATGCATTACAGTTAGTGCACATGGATCTTTTTGGTCCAACACAAACTGGAAGTATTGGAGGCAAATACTATGTGTTTGTTCTAGTTGATGATTACACCAGATTTACTTGGGTCTATTTTCTAGCAAATAAGTCTAAAGATTTTTCTTATTTCAAAAGTTTTAGAGAAAAAGTTAAAAATGAGAAAAATCTTCCATTGAAAACTATTCATAGTGATCATGGAGGAGAATTTCAAAATTATGATTATGAAAAATTTTGTAGTAGGAAAGGTATTACTCAAAATTTTTCAGCACCTAGAACTCCTCAACAAAATGGTGTAGTTAAAAGAAGAAATAGAATTCTTCAGGAGATAACTAGAACCATGTTGAGTGAATATTCTATAGCTAGACATTTCTAGGATGAAGCTGTAAGTACTGCTTGTTATACTATAAATCGAGTTTTTATTAGACCTTTTCTTAATAAAACTCCTTATGAATTATGGAATGGTAGAAAACCAAGACTTTCCTAATTCAAGGTTTTTGGTTGAAAAGTATTAATTCTGAATACTAAAGATAACTTACATAAATTTGCACCAAAATCTGATGATGGAATTTTCTTAGGTTATTCCACAACTTCTAAGGCTTATATAGTTTTTAATAAAAATACTTGTACTGTTGAAGAAACATTGCATGTAAAATTTGATGAGTCTGATCCTTTTGTTTTTAAAATATCCCAACCTAAATCCTCGGATGTGTTTTCAAAAACTGATTGTCAACCCTTGATAGAAGATCCTTCTGATAAGGAAAATGTTCAAGAAGATACTTCTGAAATATTTACCCAAGAATACTTTCTACCCTATGTTGATGAACAGGTTTTACAAAACCCAAATCAGGTGTTTCTTAAGAATCATCCCAGTGATAGTATCATTGGTGATATAAATCAACCTTTAAGGACTAGAAATTCCTTAAGAAATGAAGTATAACATCTAGCGTTTCTTTCCTAATTAGAACCAAAAGGCACTAATGAAGCTTTAGGTGATGATGATTGGATCAAAGCCATGCAAGATGAACTAAATGAATTTCAGAGGAATAAAGTTTTGACCTTGGTTGAAAGCCCTAAGTAAACTTCTTTTATTGGAGTAAAATGGGTTTTCAAAAAAAAATGTGATGAAAATGGAGTCATAGTAATAAATAAAGCTAGACTCATTGCTAAAGGCTATAATCAGAAAGAGGGAATAGACTATGAAGAAACCTATTATCTAGTAGCTAGACTTGAATCTATTCATATTCTACTTTCCTTTGCAGCATTATTCAATTTTAAACTTTTTAAAATGGATGTGAAATGTTCTTTTCTTAATGGTTATGTTCAAGAGGAAGTTTTTGTTGAACAACCTCCTGTTTTTGAAGATACAAAACATCCTGATCATGTTTTTAGACTTACCAAAGCTTTGTATGGTCTTAAACAACCCCTACAAGCATGGTATGATAGACTCACAGTATTTTTGCTTCAAAATAACTATATTAAGGGAAATGCAGATCCAACACTTTTTATAAAGAAAGATAAGAAAAATGTTTTGATTTTTCAAATTTATGTTGATGACATCATATTTGGTTCAACTCAGCAATCTTTAACTGGTTCTTTTGAAAGTCTAATGAAGTCTGAGTTTGAAATGAGTATGATGGGTGAGTTAAATGTTTTCCTTAGTTTTCAAATTTCTCAAAAACCAAAAGTAACCAATATATCTCAACATAAGTATATTAAAGATCTTCTCAAAAAGTATGGTTATGACAACACTAAGAGTATAATTACTCTCATTGGTACCTCAAACTCTTTAGATCTTGATGAAGCTGGAAAACCAGTAGATAAAATGTCTTTTAGAGGTATGATAGGAAGTCTACTTTACTTAATAGCTAGTCGACCAGACTTAATGTTTTCAGTGTGCTTCTGTGCAAGATATCAATCCAATCCTAAGGAATCTCACTTAAAGGCGGTGAAAATAATTTTTCACTACCTAAAGGGAACCATGGATCTAGGATTATTTTGTACTTCTGGAAATGATTTTGTTCTAAAAAGATTTTCTGATACTGACTTTGGTGGATGTATAATGGATAGAAAAAGTACATCTAGAACTTGTCATTTCTTAGGAGATTCACTAGTTTCTTGGTCCTGCAAAAAGCAACATTTTGTAGCACTTTCCACTACTGAAGCTGAATATGTAGTAGCTGGAAGTTGTTGTGCTCAAGTGTTGTAGATGCAACACAAACTCACAGACTATGGCCTGAGTTTTACTAAGACTCAAATATTGTGTGATAACACAAGTTCCATTTCCCTAAGTAAGAACTTTGCACATCACTCTCGTGCAAAACACATAGATATTAGGCATCACTTTCTTAGGGATCACACACTTAAAGGAGATATCATTCTTAAGTTTATCAGAACGCAAGATCAACTTGCTGATATTTTCACAAAATCATTACCCTCCGATAGATTTGAATACATTAAACAAAAGTTAGGAATGATAACTGTAAGGTAATCATTCTTCATTAACTTCTTGTTGAACAATTCTCCTAACAGTAATAAACTCCTCTTTATAGGGGGAGTACATTTGTTTGTTAGTATAACTAAATTTTTTTTTAGTTTTTTTTTCAAACTTTTCGGAACTAAACTTCCGGAATGGAAATTTCTGAAACTAAAATTTCCGGAATGGGAATTACCGAAACTAAAATTTTCAGGACTGAAATTCTCGGAATCAGAACTTCCGGAATGGAAATCTTCGTACTGAAAACTTCCAGAATAGAATTTTCATACTGATAAGTTTCTGAATGGATATTTTCAGACTGGGGTTTTCGTAACGAGATTTTCGTACTGGAACTTTCGTAATTATTTTTTTTTCTTCAAGAAGAATATTACCAATTACGAACAATATTTCTAGTTAATCCGTAAGCTATGATTTTCTTACTTATATTTTTGTAATCAAATATTGTCGAATGGTATTTTCCTTGTTTTTTAAAAAAATCGTATTCTAGTTTTTCCTCAAATCCGGATGTTTTCTTTAAAAACCTGAAAAGATCGGAGTCAATTTTTCCTTGCGGGATTCTTCTCAACTGTCAGATTAGATCGAAGATTTTTCAACCGTTAGATGGTTTTTGGAAGACCAATAGTTACAACCTTTGCCTATATAAAGGGGACCCCGAGACTCGTCCCGCATTGGTTTTTCCAAGCTTTTGCGTCTCGAAGGCCTGCTGCTCTTCTTAAGGCCAGTTCCGAAATTTGTAAAGCCGATCCGAATCTTTCAGATTACTTCACTCTGAATGTCTGTTGAAGAAACTTCTCAAGATATTTCAACTGCAAAACCAATCTCAAAGTGGTTAGTCTTCCAGGAAATATTAGTTCATTCGGACTTCTATAAGCTTGATTCTCTTATTTCCAAGAATATAAAGCTAAATGGATGGGAAGATGTCCTCATAGAAAAGCCAGATAAACAGGATCCGGTTTATACTTATTTGTTGATCGATTTTTATGAGTCTGTTTCCTTCCTGATGGAAGATGGAAGGGAATGGTTTTCTTTCATGTCTTATGGGTAGACTTATAAGCTTTCTTACACCAAGGCCGCGAACTTGGTTAGGTTATCATATAAAGGAGAAGCTGAATTATGCTCTCACAAACTTCCTGATGTGCAAGGAAGTTTCAATAAGGATAAGGCACTGAAGTGTCTTGGGCTTAAGGATGATTCAACAATTAAGATTGCTCGTCTCACTCCGAACAATAGAATCCTTCAACTATGGGTGAAAGGATTTCTGGTTCCAAGAAGAGGTGATAAAGACAATCTGAAGAAGAGTGATATCTATGTCTTATATTTTTTGGTAAATCTAAGAAAGATAAATCTGATGAGGCATGTCTTGGTTACGATCAAGAATATCAAAGAAGGAAATTTGAGAGCTCAGATTATCATGTTTCTTGCCTTGTTATCTAAGATAATATTTTGATGCTTAGAATCTTTCAAGATTGCCTGCAAATCAAAGATCTGGAATTGCAAGCTCATGCTATTCAGTGATGATACTCTTAAGAAGATGAAGATAGGATTTTACAGTGAATCCGGAGAATTTTACCCCCTATATGTGGAGGAGTTTGAAGCAGCTCAAAAAGAAACACACTCTCCGGAACCATCCAAAAAGCAAAGGAAGAAGAGAAAGTCTAAAGAAGTGGTTGCTGATAAAGAAATTCCTCAGACTAAGGAAACTCAATCTTCTCCCCCCAAGCCGAAGAAGCAGAAAACATATATGGATGAAGTAGCAACCAAGTGGAGGGAAGACAAAGAAATGAGAAAGGAAGGGAATCCTCAATTCGGATTGGACCCTGCTGAGGCTAAGGCCTTAAAGGAAAAAGCTTCTAAGGAGCTAGAGAGACAAGTGAAGGAAAAGAAAATGAGAAAGAAGATGTCTGAAGCTGAAGTGGTGCGATATTTGCTGAAAGATACAGAGTTGGCTTCTGAAATGCTTCCAGTTCCGGAATCTTTTGGTGTTGAACCTTCTTTACCAGAAAATCCAGCCAAAAACTATGTCACTCCGGATAAATCCAAGGGTAAAGAAGTTGCTGAAGAAGTTGAAGAAGAAGAAGAAGAGGAGGAGAGTGAAGATCTGGATACCTTGATCAAGCAAGTACAGGACTACAAATATAAGGTTGAATCCGCAAAGTTAGTTACTCCAGATAAGGGAGATGAGGAAGCTCGCAAGCAATATCAAGAAGAAGAAGAATAAAATGTGTTTTATGATGAAGAAGAATCCTATTAGAGGAATTTTCCTGAGGAAGGTCAAGAAAAACAGAAACCAGATGAAGACCAGATCGTCCAAGTTTCTGAATCTGAGGAAGTATCTTCTAATGTGGAACTCATTCTGAAATCCGATAAGGGGAAGCAAGCTCTCATGGAGACACCTATAAAAGATCTCATTAGGAGTAAATAGGTTGGTGGTACTTCTAGAAGAAAGATGGTGCAATTTGAAGAAGAGAAATCTCAAAGAGAAATTTCTGATTCGAAATCATCATCCCATGGACATGATTTTGTGGTTCAGTCTCTGAGAAAGTTGGTGGACACAATTCCGATTCTTCCAACAATAGATTCTATATGCCAGATGCTGCAACAAACTATGAATCAGAAATCGGATTCTTTATCCATGGTCATGGATAAGTTTGTGAAGTTGGAATTTGAACAGAAAAGTTTTCTGATCGATTACGATATACATAGAAAGCCTTGCAGTAAGGTAACAAAGTGGTCTAAGAGAGTTGAAGAAGACTTGTTTGTGTATGATAATTTTCATAATGACGTGAAAGAAGCATTTGACACAACAGATAAAAAAGTTAAGAATCTTGAAGATGAGATGATTATTGAGTAGAGTACCCAGAGTCAACAAGTGAAGGAACTGAATTACAAGGAAAATTCTCTTGCTCAAAATCTTATAAATGATACAAATCTCCGGATTGAGCTTGAGAAAAAAGTCGTTCAGCAAGATGATTTTTTAAAGTTGTAGAAAGAAGCCTTGGAGGATTAGGAAGAGGATTTAAAAGCTCAATAAGAAAAGGTAAAAGCCTTGGAGAAGCAAGGTGAGGAAGATCAAAGGGACTTGAAGAAACTCAAAGCCTTCTTAAAGCAACTCATTCTGAAGGAAAAGGAAGAAAAATTAACCCACTCCAATCTTTTGTTGTAGTTGTCTTTCCTTGTAAACTTTTTCCCAACTCCAATGAAATTTTATTTGGCTAGATGTATCTTATTATGTACTAATGTTTCAGGTATCATAATTTGTTTCCATTCCCTTAAATTCTTTTTGAAAATCACAAAGTGGGAGAAGGAAAAAGAACTACTCCTAAGGAGGAGAAAGGAAAAATTTCTAAGAGAAATATCCTTAAAGAAAGGGGGAGTTTCCCACTACGAAGTTTTTCATTCTTACAATAATGAAAACTCCACTCTGGAAACTCAGAATACAATCCTTAGAGTTTCAATGCCTAAGGGGGAGTTAGTTGTATTCACTTTTATCCATGAACAAAGAGATATAAGTTTTAATTTTCAAAGTCTAATGAAATTTTTCAAAATCCTTATATGCTTTTTCAAAAGGATGTTTGTTCTTTCCAAAAAGGGGTAGATTGTTGAGTCAATAAGGTTTTCCTTATGACTTTTCCATTCCTTCTTGTTTTGAAAATCACAAACACCTTATACTTAAGAAAATATTATTTTTTACCCCCATAAGGAAATTTACTTCTTTAAGGAAAGTTACCCTAACCTAGATTTTCTTATACATAGCCATATTTTCTTAAGTACAACAACCGGATTCATACCCAAAATCCCGGAGCCATATGATGAAATGATTTGGAGCATTCTGTTTTTTTTTAGGATCCGAATTCTGGATGTGATCTGTAATAAAGTTCTAATCTGAATTCTGGACTCTGAACTTTCATGAGTTCGACTCCGAACCTTTAAGAAGTTCAACTCTTAACTCTTAAGTAGTTAAACTCCGAACTCTTAAGTAGTTCAACTTCGAAATCTGAAGAAGTTTGACTCCGAAATCTCAAGTAGTTTGACTCCGAACTCTTAAGTAGTTCGACTTTGAACTCTGAAGAATTTTGACTCTGAACTCTGAAGAAGTTCGACTCTGAACTCTTAAGTAGTTCGACTCTGAACTCTTAAGTAGTTCGACTCCAAACTCTCAAGTAGTTCGACTCCAAACTCTCAAGCAATTCGACTCTAAACTCTTAAGCAGTTCGACTCAAAACTCTGCAAGTTCATATTCCGATCTCTGGTGAAACCAGACTCTGAATTCCTATAAAATAGAATCCGAATATTTCTTAACATAGACTCTGAATTTTATTTTGGTTAGACTCTGAACTTTTGACTTACTTACACTCTGAAATATTGATTAGATTTTACTTACATATTCTTCATTTCAAAACGATGTCGTGCATTCGGTTATACATGGTTTGTTATAAAATGATGTCATTTATTCTATTTCTAATTAACCGTTGGTTGAGTTACACGTGTATAGTTCCCTCCGAATTTCATGGAAAATATGACCGTTGGAAGAGGGAGCCGACCGTTGGAAATTTGCCTATAAATAGGAACTCATTTGAAAGAGCTCAACATTGATGAAACAAGTTGATCGATCTAGAGAACACACGTTGTTAAGGTTATTTCTAGAGAGAGAATATTTTCATGCCTTGTGCATACTGAACTACTCGTTCAGATTGCTTCGTGCGACTCCGAATGTTGGTGATTACATTCTAGGACTTCTGGGGATAGGAAGACAGAGGTTCTGACTACCTTGAAGTTCGAGGGCTTCCTTGCTGAGGAAGACAGAGGTTCCAACTACCTTGAAGTTGAGGGCTTGCGGGGATAGCAAGACAGATATTTTGATCTTTGTATCGAGGGCTTATCCTGGTGTGGGTAAGACAGACTTTCTTGAAAGTATAAATCAAGATACCTTTATCCAAGGTTGTTGGATACCCTTCTCTTTGGGTTAAAAGAGTTATTGTTTGTTACTTGTAGTTTTACTACTTGTTTGTTTTCGTTGTATATTGTATTATAAGTAAAGTAAAACTTTCTTATACTTCCTTATACTTGTACTCTGATTAGTTTAGATTCTATATGCTTTAAGGTAGAATCTTATATTGTTAAATTTGGTTTCAATTCTCCAGTTGGTGATCAGAGGTGTTGTGAATTTTCTTAGTTTAACTTTGTTAAACTTAGATTTTCCTTGTCTAAGGAAAACATTATTATCCATAACCAACTTTAAAGGTTCCAAAGGAATTTTTAAAGTATACAATTCACCCCCCCCCCCCCTCTTGTATATTGAGCATCTACATCGTTATTTCGATCCTACAAATCCACCTTAAAAATATACTTTCCATACCATATTCAAAAACATTTTTATAAGGAAATTAACTAATGAAATAAAATTAACAAGTATAATTAAAAAACCATTGCAATCATGGGATTTTACCCCAAGTATTACAAGACTAGGCTACCTAGAAATTATACGTTATTCTAATGGTGGGTTTTTGTTTTGTTCTACATCTCTAGACAGAGGAGGTTCCACAAAAATACTTTACTATAATAGTTATTAGTGGCGGGCCTCGCCCTATCTTGGTTAACCTAACCTAGTACTTGAGTTTTCCAATGAAAAGAAAAATAATAGGAGGTGATAAAAACATCAAATTACATAATAAAACAATAAATAAAAAACAAATTAATTCTTATTTCATCTCAAACAGTCTCATAATAAATAACCCATTATCTATATGTGAGAATAATAATCAATATAAACATTCCACTTTTTGGGGAAATCAACACAGTACTAGTAGCAGTGAAATTTTCTAAAAAAACACCAAGGGGTATATTTTAAAAGTTACACTTATAATAATTGTGAAAATTTCCAATTGGGACTCCTAATACATTTTTTATGTCCATTTATAAATTAATACTTTGAAAACCAAACACATAACCATCATAAAATCTTAATGACTAAAATACTCATTCTTTAAAATCCAAGAACACCCTTAGGATTAAAGAATTTTTGTAAATAATTTAAATAATAAAACACATTTCATGATTTTTAAATTATATATTAAAATCTGTTTGGGAACTTTATTAAACATTTCATGTGTGTGGGTGTTGGAAAATATATTTAAAACATAAATTTTAATACAAAATTCATTTTGGATCTATATAATTATAAGTGAAACTTGGTTTATTTTTTTATAAGGTTCGCCAACATATATAAGACTAAATTATACATTTAAAACATGAATTTAATGAACATAAAATAATGCTTTAATTATTTAGGGAACTATTCAATTGAGATAACCTACCTAGGATTCATCGCTTTCACAATTCAAGGTGTCGGATCACTTCAAAGAGGTGATAATAATCCAATAGGAACATAAATAACCATAAAACAAGAATAAAACCTATAAAAATTTTAAAAACCTCAAATAATTATGTCTTCATGACCTTTATTATATAATATAAGAAGAGAGAATAGGGAGAAACTAAGAGAGGATATGATTTGTGGGGGAATTCCTAGAAAATTTTTTCTCAAAGTGGGGAGAAATCCATGGGATAAGATTTATGGTGGAGGGGAAGTAACTGATATGGCCTCCCAGAGTTATAAAATACAAATGGGAGAGAGGATTTTTGAATTTCTATAAAAATAAAGGACGTTGGAAATGGTAAAACCAACTTTTTAATGAGCCGGACACTGAGCATGGTTTGGCCGGAAGGTTTACCAAATTGTACAGTAATCATTCACCCCTCCCAAGACACATATGGGAATAAGTATGGTTTGAAAAAATTATTTGGTAAACCATGTTTCAACCATGTTAAATATCTATACTAATAATTCTAAGCCTTTATATGGTTAGCTGCATGGTTACTTCTAACTATGCACCAACCATGTACCTGTGTTAAAATTATAAAACTCCAAATTTTAAACCCAATTTGACCCAAAAATCAAGAAAAAGGTAAACTATAAATAAATAAATAAATAATGAGGAAAATCAATTTTGGTGAGTGAAATTCCCCCCCCCCCCACACACACATAATTCTTTCTTCCCAAAAAAATACTTGAATGAAAATGTTGGTCTAAGAAGTATGGGGATTAACTCCCCCAAACATGATATTAAAAAGACAAAATGAAACTAGAACTACTTATAATGTTAGGATATACTATCCTCAATATGTAAATAAAACACATCAATAATTCCAAATTACCTCATCGTATACTCTCATAAAGAACCCTAAGAGATATCATCGAGGATTCAAAACAAACAAAAAAACCTTAAAGAAGGAAAAAATATCATTTCCATAAAACATAACCTCAAAACCATGGAACATCCCAACTAAAAAGGGTTAAGGTGAAAATAATGAATAAGAATCAATTTTTGGCCCTAAAGAAATATCCGAATAAAATCTAGTGATCAATTATCAATAATCTTATTTAGAAGGAAGTGGGCAGGGAAGAATCAATGATAATGTTCTCAATGACCCATCACCACCTCACCACAAACTAAAGAAATTAACACAAAAATATAACTATAATTACTTAATATGATAACAAATGGTGTTCTCCCCCCCCCCCATATTAATAATTCATTAAAGCACTAACCCTATAAAAACACTAGATTACATAAGACCAATATGACCACAAAAAAAGATAAAAACCCAGGAGAATAATAAAGAGCTTATAAGAAACATGAAAAAAATAATAAATACCATAATAAGGTACCATCTCAAAAGTATTAGGGATAATATCACCTTAAAAAAGAAAAATAAAGACAAACTAAGTAGGATAAGGCAATACATAGCTGAAACTACCTCAAGAAAAACATTTTTCAAAAAGAACATCATGACCCCAGACTTAGGTCGAGAGAGAGAGTACTATGGGACCTTGCTTCTGGAACACCGACTCTTGATGAACCATACCAAATAAATAAAACATATCACAGATCCTAGTTACTCCAACACTCGCACAAATATTCCATGTACATCCCCTCTAAAGTATAACATCATCAACATGATAATATCACATCAAATCAAAGAATGGATCAGCCATCCACTGAAGTAAGTTCATCTCTAAAATAATCAACATTCCATCACGGATAAATCTAGGGATATCGTAGAGGAAAACATCAATCAAAAACTAAAAAAAATCTCAAACAACCATAAATCACTCCAAAGATCATATTTACTCTAAGATCGATAAGATAACATCTCTAAAATAGATAAACATCACCAAACCAAAAAAACAACACCTAAACAATTGAAGGAGATACCCTATGAATCATCATAAAACGGAGATTCTCACCCCACTCATTAGAAGCTTTCTAAGAGGTAAAATCAAAATAACATAAAACATCAGCCCAACTGAGTCATTATTTATAAAAAAAAATAAAAATTAAACAAAAAACCACATATTGAAATACAAAACATCAATTTTAAAAAAAAATATTTAAAATACCACTTTTCTTTTAAAACTAAAAATTTCAAATCAAGGGTTTAAAACAGTTTCATTAACATAATACCCCATAAATAAATTTCCCCCTTTAAAAAATGAAAATACTTTTATGTCATTTATAAAACCAAACAAAAATTCATATCTAGAACTACACTTTATTCCTAAATCCATTTCTGAAACATTTTCTAAAATCATTTAAAATCCAATAAGTGTCCACTTTCTCTTTAAAATACCACCAAAATATTATTTTTAAATCATCCATGTTCATTTGAAAAAAAACTCCAAAACACTTGTGAACAAAGAATTAAATAGACATAAAAACTCTTCTAAAAAAATTTACACCCCAAAACAAACCATTATTAAGGTTTAAGACATCATACTATGAAATTACTAACCTTTTGAAACAATTTAATAAAACCAAATGAGATTGGTTATAAAACATCTCACAAGGATTTTAAAACATTCAATACAAAACAATTTTAAAAAATTATAAAAAATCCAACTTCATAATAAAGTTCCCTGAAAAAAAAATCTCATTTAATTTATAAAATAATTAAAAATAATCCTTGAGTTTATAAAATTCCACTATGTTTGAAAACACCAATAAAAAATTCATCAAAATTTTAAATCAGTCTAACCTCAATAGATTTAAAAACTCATGTAAAACATCTCAATCCATTATAAATCAATTATAATAAAAGTTAAATCAAATAAAAACCTCAAGAAAAAAATTACAAAGATATTGAAATTTAAAAAATTATCATATTTTAGCTATATAGTCTGTAAAATTGTGAACTACCCATGCAAGTAACAACTAGAAGCCATCTAGATAGTTCCACATGATCTGTGTACGATTTTTCAAACTATTTAGAGTAATTATGTAGCCCTATATTTCTTATTAAATTTTAATTCAAATCCAAAATTTTCACAAAAATACCCATAAATTATCAATGTAAAACATAATAACTAAAAAATACACAACATCTCAAAAACAACTAAGAATTAAACTATAATTAAGACGTATTCATCTCATACATACCTAAAAACTCAAAATATCAATGAGAGAAGTGTTTTCCATACTCTCCACCCCACCTATTCCTCGTTTTATGATATCCTAGATTTTTTTTATCCTAATTACCCAAATAAAAAGAGTGACTCTAAGATCTAGGCCCTCTTAAAAACCTAGTCTCTAATACCATTTTTTCATGAACCAGCTCTTGTCACCCATTAGATCGGGAACCAAAGCTAGCCTGTGACATAGATGAGAGGAAAAATGACCCCCATATGTTAGAAAAAATCACAAAGTGTGTATAAAATAATATTATGGGAATGATTTCTCCTAAAAATTTAATTGAGGAATAGGCCTCATCCTAGAAGCTTAGCACGATAACTTTTTATGTCATAGTTCCACTCGTAGTGAAAAACCAATTATGAAATAAAATAAAAACAAAGAATAGCACATGAGAATAAACATAACCCAATAATAAAATAAAATAATAAATAACTAAAATAAGATACAAGTACAAATATTATTAAAACAATGTTGAGAAAGGATACAGACATGGAAGATACATCAATGACATCAAAAATAATAATAATTATATTGTAATTACATATCACCAAGTGTGAGTGAGATAACTCCACTTTCCACCTCCACCAAACATGAGCTAAGAAATTAATATCATCCATTGTATATAAGAGGACCTGTTAAAACTATAATATGATAGGCATGAGAAAAAATTATTAGAAGGTATCCTTTATAAACTTTAAAACATAAAATCATTTCATTCATGTTTAAAACACATTTAAAAGATAATTTATTTTAATAAGTGGTCATATAAAAATAAAATATCATATTAAAACCATTTCATAAAACATTCACTTATTTTTCATTTAATGAAAAAAATCATTTTGAAAAAAAAAATCGTCCCCCTTTGAAGCCTCTTTTATCAAAATACCCAACTAAATTTGCCTTATAAATAACTTTCCATATTATATTAGAAAAAAAAATTAAATGAAAATGAACTAATTAAATAAAATTAACAAGCATAATTAAACAACTATAGGAATCATGGGAGTGTTCCCTAAGGATACCAAGATAGGGCTACCTAGAAATGTTATATCACCATAGTGGTGGATTTTTGTTTTGTGCTATATCTATGGATAGGGGCCACATATCATCTAATTTCACATACCTAAGTACACTATTATTCCCATGAAAATAAAAATATATGGTTATAAAAACATTAAATCACATAATCAACAAGAAATTAATCTATAAAAAATTAAACCTCATCTCACCTTTAACACCCTCATAAGAAAAACCCTCCTCTCTTTCAGTGAGAATAATAATCAATATAAATATTACCCCTTTTAGAGAAATTAATGAAATAATAATAGAATTACAATTTTCAAAACACACCAAGGGGTATATTTCAAGGGTGACCTTTAAAATTATTTACTAAAATTAAAAATTATTTTTTCCAATAACTTTTTTTAAATTCCATGTCAAAATACATCCTTTGAAAACTAAACACATAACCATAATGAAATACCAACCACCAAAACACCCATTATTTAAAATCCAAACACACCTTTATTATTTAATAGTTTATTTTAAAATAATTTAAAGACCAAAATTCCATTAATGATTTTTAAATTACATATTAAATTCTATTCGAGCATTTAATTAAAACTTTGGTGTGCATAATAGTTGAAAATAAATTTAAAACATAAGTTTTAATAGAAAGGTCATTTTTCATCCAAGGGAAACCAATTGAAACTTGGTTTCTAGTTATAAAAGTTTCACCAACATATATAATACTACCATTAGACATTTATTACATGAAATTAAATAATAATAAATCATGGTTTAACTATTTAGAGAAATATTGAATGGATAAAATATACCTCGGATAAATCGCTTTTACTAGAAGGGTGTCGAATCACTTTAAAGAGGTAAGAAGAATATAAGAGAAATATGAGTAACCCTAAAATAATAATAAAAAACATGAAACATTAATCTTCCTCAAATCCCTAGGTCTCCATTGCATTTATAGGGAAAGAGAAGAATAGTGGATAGGGAGAAACTAGGAAAGGAGATGGTTTGGAGGGACTTTCCTTAATGAATCAACCTCAAAATCATGAGAAATCCAAGTGATATCCTTCATGGAGGAGGGGAACCAAAGGAGGGGGAATATTAGATTCACATGAGTAAATGTTATAGAGGATGTGTAGTTTGAGGTAAAAAAGAAGGAGGTACAAATGATAACATCAAATTTTTAATGAGCTACACACTTTGCACAATTTGGCAATGTGGTTTACCAAAGAATGAACCAACCTTGCACCCCTCACTAGAAAAATCTTGGAAAATTCAGGGGTTTTTTACATGTTTTGGGAAACCATGAACCAACCATGAGTAATGGATCTACTAATAATTTCATTCCTTTGTATAGTTATCCATACAGCTACCCCCAAATAGTGCGCCAACCGTACGTCTTTGCTGAAATTATAAAACATCAAAAATTCGAACTTTTTATGACCCAAAAATAAATTAAAATGTTAAATATCAATAGATAAATAAAATAATAAAGAATATAAATTTCATGGTGTGATATAACCACTTTAATAACTTTATTGGCATACTAGTTTTAGTGTGTGTAACATTTCTTTTTTAAATCGTGTTTATGGAAAAAGTTTTCATGACTCAAGATCAATGAATTCTTGGTTAATATATTGTCCATATTACTCTAATCAAAGTTACTTTATATTTTTCCCAAGTTAATTCTATAATTAATTTTAATATTCCTTAATAATTTAAAGGGATCTGATTAATACCTCATAAAATTTGTATATATCTATATATACTGATGACATTCGTAAATGTAACAAAGTATGAGAATCCCTCCCAATAGGTATTATGAATTTAATTCATAGTTTATTATCAGTGTTAGATTTATTAATTCAATTTTATATTAAAACCATCATTTAAATGTTTTTTACCACAAAATAAAATGATATTTTATTTCTAAATTTTAAAATAAATCAAATTGTGTCTAAAATTGACACAAAAATAATGTTATGGTTATAAAAATTAAGAATAACTATTTATAAATACATTTATTATTCCAATAGAAAATATGAAATTCTAATCTTCCAAAACTAATGTGACAATCCTTACTTTGTTAATGGCATAAAGATTCACTTCACTTCTCATAATATTTTAGAATCTCCTTGGTTTCATTATATAGTTACAAATGTAAAAGTCACAAATTGTATCTTATAAACAAGTTATATAATTATAAAGTTTTTATTTCAATGATAAATATACCTGAATCTTATCTTTTTTTATTTATATCATTACAGTTCCTCTTCTAATGGATCTTCCTTCCACATGAAAAAAACGCTTCTTTCTTATTTATCACCCCGTAAATCTTTTGTTTCTTTAAAGAACATTGCTTGTACCCTTTTGAAATTGACTTTATAAATATACTTGATGCCTTTACCTTTTTCTAGTATTCCATAAATACTAAGGGATTATATTTCTTCATGTCTTTATCATCTTATAGAATCATTTTGAAAATATCTATATGTGATTTATCTATGTTTTTCATGTTAGAATTAGTAATATTACTTGAGAAACTTAGAGGTGGAGATGAGAGAATATGATCTATGGAAAGTTATTTGTATATATTGAATCTTAAATTCTTCACAAACTCAATATAACCTATCATATGGAGTATATGAGGTTTTTAAGAGACTACCACTCCTAATTCTCATGTGAAGAGTGATTTAGTGATTTTTTCTCTCTTTTTAATCTCTCTCCTAGTAAAGCTCCTATATATGAGATAACATAGATTATAAATCTTTATCTTATAATTTCTTTTGTAACTCACTAGAAATGATTATATAATAATGCATTATACATTTAATTCATCATCCACATGTCTACAATAGATATATTTCTCATCCTCATTGGTTTTTTGAGGAGGCTCAGTGGGTATTGGGGATTCTAGTACATAGTACATCCTCTATTCTCATAGTATGTTGTGTAAACACCCATACTACTCCTTGAATTTTTCACTAGTAAGGAAATTTTCTTTGTCCATATTTGTCAAAATGATATTGAATTATGTTTTTTATTAAAATTATTGAATATAAAAAATATTAGCTTCATACTTTATCTAGATTAATAATTATAACATAATTTATTATTGATTTAATTATTTCCCCTACTATTTTTATGAATTCAAGTAACCCTAAATATTGGATTTATAATATCCTTTAACTAGGATATTTTAGTTGAAAAAATCATATTTCCATTCTCATAAACCAATATGAGACCTTTATAATTTATTAAAATCTATTTAGGTAGGATTTACTCTTGTTAGTTTCATTAACTCATAGTTACTTGATCTTTTGATTAAACTCCTCAATACTAAAATCCTATACTCAAATTTCTTCAACACATGACCCAAGATTACACTAATAATTCTCAGGAAACTTCTCTAGAAGAAAATTTGGTAAAGATGATGCAAAAAAAGTATTAGAACTCTATGATAATTAAAATTACCTAGAAAAGGGTCATAAAAATATTTTAAACTATGGTTTTATTCCAACTCAAGTGATGGAAGGTGTTTAATGGATTGATATTTTATGTTGAGGGTTTTTTTTAAATTATACATAAATTTATATATTATATTCTTTACATGCTTGTTAAAAAAATTGAAACTTATATAAATAATTAACCATGTCTAATAAAATAATTTACACATTTTTTGAAATATACATGTATAAGATGTACTATTTTATCATTTTTATGATTGTTAATTCATTTGTGTGAAAACTTACATAAAAAAATCACTAATATTGATTTATCTATTGGTTGGTTTATTGAGTGGTAATAAATCAAACTAGACCCTAGGGGGGAACTCCTTGAGCCTTATCATGGCCTAAGTTACAACATCCAATATTCTTCTATGTATCTTCTTATTTAGATCTATTTTGACTCTATTCTGGAACTATCTCATATAACTAGGATATTCTTATTTTACAAATGTATACTCACATGTAATTGAGGGGTACCATGGGTTTAGGGTTTTATTAAATAAACCTTAGACGCACATACCCGTACATAATAAAGGAGGGAGGGTTGATTCATTGATCATTATGTTTAATTAATAATTATTGCATAATAAATCATGTCATAAATAATTAAATTAAATAAATAAATCCAACACATACATTAGTCATTCAAAACTCATGAGCATTCATAATATGAAATAATAATCATATTTAATAATCTCTATCATTAAAGGGGAATGTTTGATTTTAAGAATAATTAATTAATTAATTAATTAATTAATAATTTATCTTCTATTTATTCTAATGAATGGTCTTGGAGTCCTATTTAAATAATATTATTCATTATCAAATAAATTTATTTCAAAAGTGTTTAAGTTCCTAAAATTTATTCTTCCGGTTACATCATGTGTACATCCTAGGTAATATTAACTCCCTTGGCTAGAAATTTAACAATCAAATATTATGTTATGACAATAAAAACATCATGTGTTACACACTTTATATAGACCGTGTTGTTTTTTTCATGTTCTATGGCATATAACTCCTACACAGCATGTCATTACATATGTGGCGTGTAACTATACATAGTCAAACCACCTAGACTACACTATGTGTTTGACCACATAACATGTCATTAATATCAAAAGTGTGTACCATTGGAAATTCATGTGAAGTATGTGAAAAGTTATAGACCTTCACATGTCACATTCCACATTGATGGTTAATATACAACATGTTAATAATGTCATGTATTTTCCCACAAAACATGTCACGAAATATATAGAATATACCTTATATGATGCGACACTTATAACATGGTGTGTGATCTATCAATACATGTTGTGTAGTTATTTCATGTTTCCAATGTCCTTGTAACCTCTAGACAGATCCTTTGAACATTTTTCATGTGTTTATAGCTCTTTTTTAGTCGAATGAAATCAGATTGACATGTCAATATATCCTTTAGACCTATAACTTAAACCTGAACATGAATACTAGAAAAAATGCATAAAATGATAAAATAATTTTAAATAATTATAAAATAAAAATATTAATATTATGATACCACTTAATGGTTTTAATTCATAATGGAAGAGTTGTGTGGAAGCCCAATTTTTATTTTTTATTAAGTTAAAAAGATAAAATCTAAATAACATGAGGAATGTTCCCTGAAATTTCATATATGGGATCATTCACATTAATTTATAATTAATTTAAATAAAATTACCTTAAATTTGGTATTCTTATTGATTAATTTATTTTTTTTCACACTTTTTTCATAATTTTTTCATTAGATAATTCAAGTGAGGATCCCTTTATCGATATAAACACAATCCTTATGAAACTTCAAATAAAGTTTTTTTTCTACTATGTGTAGTAAGAGATAAACAAGTGATTTACATCATTCATCATTTATTAAATGAAAAATATATTATTCTCCCTCTAAATTTTTAAGAAATAAATAATGAGATAATTGTCTCTAGTGATCAAGACAATATTATACAACCTCTCATAATATCATCAGTCGAAATGACTTATTTTAATATATATACTAGGGTTAGAATAAAATAATTTTATAATGGCACTTATACTTTTATTTAATCAAATTCATTCCCCATGTCACAATTAATAAAACAATAATAATAAAATCATTATTATTTTACATGACAAGCAATTCATATAGTATCATTTCTTAAATAAATAAATATTTAAATGATTTTAAATAAAATAAATCATTTACATTGAATTATTCAACTCAATCCACATTCTATAATAAAATTTATTAAACCGTGAAAAACTAATATTCCTTTGATAAAATAAAATTAATCTTACATTCACTAAACTTGTGAATAAATATTTATTTTAATATATATTCACATAAATTGAATAAAATATTTATTTGAAATTATTTATTAAATTTTTGAATAAATTAATATTATATTCATTAAAATTTCTAATTCATAAATAAGAGATTAAATTCGACTCACATATTCAAAACTCAAATATCTTGTGATTGAATTTTATGATAAACTAAAAATTAATAAATATTATTCCACTAGTCAGGAATAAATTTTTTCTTAAACTTATATTCAATAAAATTTAATGAGCTTTAGTATATACTTAGTGTGAGGCCCTCAAAGCTCTTTTCTTCATGGAATTAGTTTCAACTCATAGACCAAGAGTGGAATCTACTAATACATCATGGCCATAATAAATAAAATATGGGACATCAAAATGATATCCTCCTATAATTGATAATGTGTAATATAATTCCTTGTTCAACTGATATCTCATCAAATAGGATATATACATGTTTCATTATCCTATACATTTGTCCTATCTTTCTTTGAATTTCAAAAATGAACATGTCTATAAACTAACATGGTCTGGGGGTTTTTCAAACACATTCATCACAATAAAAGTTTTAGTGAAATATTCTTCCTTTAAAATATAAGGGAAACTCTTTTATTGGTCACTCAATTAATTTCATATCACTTATGAAACACTAAATTTATACTATATCACCATGAGCATATTTCATTACGATTTTCATCCATACATCAAAGTATGTAATTCATGGTACACATTAATTGTAATGAATCCAACCACAGTAATCTAGAGTCTGTGCCTTAATATATTAAATTGGAATAGATACAATATTTTAATCCCAAAGGACCAATCAGTTTAGTATTCTTGGAATCTAGATTACATAAATAAGTTTTACATTACATCTTGAAATTAAAAACAACATAGTAACCCTTTTAAAACATTCTTATTCCCTTTTCTTATCCCTAAAATTCATTCATAATATACATCTTAGAATCCTAGGGAAAATGAAACATAACAAAGGGGTGATATCATATGCTCATTTAGGGTAAATAATACAGTGGAATCTATCATAAATAAACATAAATAATAAGGCAAAGAGAATAAGTAAAAACACATACTATTAAAGCAAAATCTTGAGTATAGTATGAAAGGGATATAAGCTGATCAAATAACTCCATATAAATATCCACATGAGAAATATACATAACCATGGATATTATAATATTCGAATAATCACATGGAATATCAATAACTAATCTCATAAGGAGGAAATTCATAACGAAAGTCATCATAAACATGAATTCAAGGCTTCGGCCAAGACACCATACATAAACGAGTAAGACATCAGTCAATACCCAACATAGTTTGTCTCATGAGACCTACTGATACTTATAGGGGCTATAGTGGGCCCCTCCCATCACTTACCATGTCCAATGTATTCCTCATATAAAGGGGTGATAAAACATAATCAACATAAATATTCATATTAAAACAAGCATATGAAATGTGAATACTTAAACCATAAACCATAAATGGTATCAAAATAGCACATCCACAATCGAACTAAATCATAAACCATTAAATGAAATATAGTAAATGATATCATAAGATATCAACCTCAATCAATCATAAGATCCAACAAAGTTTCTTAACATAGATAAAAATACTCTAATAAAATCATTAAAAATATCTTAAGATAAATACCCCTTTTTAGTCTGAAAAAAATAATTTAAAAGTTGTTCAATTATAAAATAAAACGGTTACTTTGAAAATAGTCTGGTAAGACTATAAGGTAAGCTTCAAAATTTAAATGCGTCATGATGATATAAAAATCTAGTCATGCCGCATAAGTTAAAAAACATTCCTTCTATCGAAAAATCCATAAAGTACATCATTTGGAAAATGAAAAAAAAATATTCCTTTTAAACCATTTTATAAAAAATAAAATTTGGTAAAAAGAATTAAAAAAATTAGTAAAATGGTAAAAAGTTTTTGTAAAAAGTTTTTAAGAAACATGGAAATTGATGATAAATGTGTCCTAGTAAATACTTATGTATAAACAATCCCGAATAATAATGAGACTGAAAAATTAACATTTACATCATATTTTACTTTAGTTAGGGGTACATTAACCTAATTTAAAATTATTAAATCATGTTATTAAATTATAATAGAACCATATCCATATTTATGATATCATATATGATCCTCTAATATCATTTTGTTAATAATATTTCATTATTACCATTGTTTTGGGTGTTAATTGTTTCATTTTTCTATGCATGTTTTGTTATGTAATTCATGTTTCTTATAAATAAGATATATTTTATTCATATCCATAATGATATTAATTTCATAAATATTATATTTATTCATCATATACATTTTTATAATAATTATTAAATAGTTATCATTGAGTATGAATCTCATCGCGTCGTGGAGACGGTAGGTCGTACGTATGCACGAGCGACGGTATCACCCCGTAATGGTAAAGTGGTAAGGAATTGGATGGTATATTAATTATAAATAACCAATATAATTTCATATTTATTATTTATATCAATTATATTAATAATTATACTCATCCAAATAAAGTGGTGATGAAAATAAAATTACTCCACAGTGTGAAAATGGTAAGTCATACGTATGCACAGATGGTGATATTGTTTTTTATAGGATGGATAAAATATGGGATATGGTTTTCCCATAATCATAATAACACATTAGAATATATATTATATTATAGTTTTTAATTTAGTATAGAAACAACATATCAAGAGGAATTAGAAGAAGAAAATAACTTGAATGATTTGTTAAAACAATTACCTCTTCTTCTATGGACATCCTTTGGGTATCCTATTAGGGACACTATGGGTAGTCTTTTTAGAATAAAAGGACCTCCATAAATTATCTAAAAAAATTAGGAGAAATTTTCAGGTTTTGGTTGAGCTAGAAGGATCAATGTGGTTTCAATAAGTGAGGGAGGAGGTTTCTTTTTATAAGAGATGGGATGGGCACTCTTGGAATCCTTTAAAATATTAAATTAATATAAATTTATTTTTGATTTAAAGCTGCTAAAAAGGGATTTATTTTGAATATAATATGATTATTATTATAAAACCAGTCAACCAGTTTTTTTAGATATGTTTAGGTCACAATATTAACCTTTTCTCTTGGATTTAACCCTTAGTTAAACCATTTAACTCTTACTGTGACAACTTGTATTTTTACACTTTCGGGTTAATATAGTTACTATAAAATGACAAAATAACCCCAAATAGATCATTGATGACCTATTCAACATTATTATAGTTATTTTATAAATTAAATATTTTTATTAATTTTATATCATTTAATAAAATATTATTTATATTAAGCTATCATTTATGTCAATTTTAATACTCTTCATTATTTATATTTTTAAAAATGTCATAAAAACATGATAACATAGAACAAATAATTATAATATCTCACTAACATGTTTAAGTTATCTATAAAATTTATTTATGTCATTAATTATGTTAAATTATATTTATTTTAATATTTATAATATCCTTTACTTGATATTTCCATTGATTAAAAAATTACTGTGTCATTAATATGAAAGCATTTAATTAAATTATTTATTCTCTAAAAAATAAAAATAAATTGTCATGATGAAAATAAATTTAATATATTTTAAATTAATATTTATTTTAGAATTTATCTTCTGTATAACCATGTATTAAAAATGTAATACTTATTAAAAACATGAGTACAACATTTTTAACTTATCTTTAAATAAAATATTATAATTGTCATATTATTACCCAAGTGGTTTAAAAAGGTAATAATTTAGTCCTAATTTTTATTTTGGTTGAAACCCACTCATCTAATGAAATTATAAAAAAAATTAGGGTAACTTTATATTATTATAATATTATTTGTACCTTTAAATACCGGATTTACCCTTAACCGTGGTAAATAACAATTTACTAAGTTTATTATTCATAATATCCAAAAAAATTAATTTGATCCTATTAGAATATAAATATCATTCTTATTACAACCATGTATGTTCATTTTTTTTAATTCAATTCACATAAGTGGCTAAATTAAGTTTAATACTAATCTCGTAGATGTGGCGTGTAGGCTGGTAAAAGAAAAGTTTAATAGTTCAATTAGTTTTTATATCTAATTTCAATATAAAAATGATTAAAATAACCTATATTGAATTAATATATGTATTATTGATATATTTTGACATAAAATTTCAATTTTAAGTATAATAATTATTTAACTGGAAAGTCAGTTTTTTAACTACAATGCATTTTTTTTAACTATTCATCAAAAAATGAAACTTCTCAGAAAAATACCAAAAATTCACACTACGATAATTTTGATATTAAAAATTAAAAAATGAAGTATATTTTTAAAAATAAAATTAAAAAAAAAATTGTTTTAAAATAGGTGTTCCATTAAAAGGTGGTAAAATTCCCCATAAAAATATAGTTTTATGCATAAAATCAGATTTTTTTTCTTATATAATTATTTAGGAAACACATAAGATAAATGGAATATACATAAGTTTCATAATGTGTTTAATAATATTCATAATTTCTATTTAAAAGGCTATATTAATATATCACTGTGTGCTCGAACTCGGTGTTTTGTGAAATGAAATATATTGAATTTATTTAAAAAGAAAACATACTATGAAATATTGGGGTGTTACATTCTTCCCTCATTCATAAATTTCATTTTAAAAGTTTCCATAATATCACCTCATAAAAAGAATCATGTGGTTATTCATCATAAATTCATCTATTTCCCACATCACCTCTTCTATTTTATGGTTTCTCTAAAGAACCTTTACCAATCAAGTCGTCTAATTACTTAAAACTTTTTCTATAGTGTCAAGAATCTTGATAGGCTCTTCATAATAAGATAGATCAAGTTCCAATTATATTTATATTTCTTCATAGGTGAGTACATGCGTTGGTTTTGGCATTTATTTACTTAATAGTGATACATAGAACATATGATGAACTTTGGAGAGACTTGGTAGCATTGATAAATGGTAAGCTACAACTAAAATTATTCATATGGTTCCATTTGAATACCTGAATGGAAGCTATTATTAGAGTAAATATTTACCAAAGGTAAATAATGATCCCATATACCTTGAAATTCAAGTTAGAAAGGTCTCAAAATGTCTTCTAATGTTAAATTTTATTTTCTGATTGTCCATCAATTTGAGGGTGGTATGGAGCACTCAAATGAAGCTCAGTATATAGGGCCTTCTAAAGACTTTTCCAAAAAAATTATGTAAAATGGTGATCATGATCAAACACAATCGATATAGAAAGAGGTTGTAGGACTCCTTTAGTATACTTCCTCACAACTTTCACTTGTTGAAAAACAAAACATCTGGACACATAATCAACAATTTCCCACTTTATTTTATCCCACTAAAATGTTCCTTCAAGTCTGTATACATATTTTTGATACCAAGGTTTATAGAGATATTTGATCTATGAGCATCATATAACAATTCTATTTTTATCTTAGGAATATATGGGACACATATCGTCTTTCCAAATTTTAGAACACCATTTTCGCAAACAAAGCCTGTTAATTTTCCTTCGTTCTCACTTTTAATATTTATCTGAAATTTATCATCATCAAATTAAGAATTCTTTATCTTCTCTAGTAAATATGAGTTTTCAGTCATTTGAAAGATGAATGATGTCTCACCTTTCTTTGAAATTCCCATATCCATATTTACTAGGTCAATGAACGTAGGATCCTTCTCAATCATCATTTGGGTTAGAACTCCATGATCATTCATACTCAATTCATATGCTACCTTATTTTATTTCATTGGGTGGTAGTGTATTGAGAAATCATAATAAATGAGTAGATAGATCTATTTCCTCTATCTCATGTTGAGATATTTGTATGAGAATATGTATTTTCGGATCTTATGATCCATGTATATCTCACATATTTCACTATAGAGAGAATCTCCCCATATTTTCAAAGAGAATATTAAAGACGCTGGATCTATATCATGGGTGGATTGTTTTGTTCATGAGTATTCAATTTCCTTGATGCATATGTGATAACTTTATCAGTTTACATTATGACACAACCAAGTCCCTTCTTTGATTCATCACTGTATATGACAAACCCATCAAGTCTAGATGGTAGAGTAAAAATTTAATCATTAACTAATCTTCTTTTTAGTTCATCAAAACATTCTTAACATTCCCTTGTCTAAACAAACTTAACCCCTTTATGTGTAAGCTTGGTTAATGGGTTATCAAATCGGGAAAAATTATGAACAAACCTCCAATAATAACCCACCAAACCAATAAAAATACATACCTCAGTTATGTTTTTTGGTCTAGGTCATTCTCTGAACACTTTTGTCTTTTCATGATCAATCGATATTTTATCCTTAGAGACAATATGTCCAAGAAAAAGAACTTATTAAAGACATAAATTTCAATTACTAAATTTCCCATATAGATCTTTCAGTCTAAGAGTATTAAGAATAATCCACAAGTTATTCTCATGATCTTCATATATTTTAGAATACAGTAGAATATCATCAATTAATACCACCAAAAAATCATCAAAATATTCCCTAAACACTTTGTTCATTATCTCTATAAAAACATAGGGTGCATTAGTCAATCAAAATGGCATTACTATAAACTTATAATGTCTATACCTCATCTGAAAAATTAGTCTTCAGAATTTCTTCCTTCTTTACTCACAATTGGTGATACACATAATGAAGATCAATCTTTGAGAAATATTGGGCTCTGTAAAGTTGATCAAGAAAGTCATCATACAAGGTAGGGGATAATTTCTCTTTATTTTAATAGCATTGAATTTCCTATAATCAATACACAGTCTCATGGATCCATATTTATTTTTTAAAAAGAGAACAGGGTCTCCCCATGGGGAAACACTAGGGAGAATAAATCCCTTATTACCCAAATCATCTAGTTTTTTATTAAACTCTACTAATTAAATATGGTCCATTCTATAGGGATTATTTGATATTGGCCTTCCATAATGGATTAAATCAATTGAAAATTTAACTTCATGCTCTGGGGTATATCTAGGTAATTCCTCAAGAAATACATAAATGTATTCCTGTACAATAGGTACATCCTCAATTTGAAGATTCCCTTCTTCATACCAAGATGTCATTTTCTCTTCATCTATAATGATTTAATTCATTAGAGCTACTAGGGTGGATCTAGATAAGAATTAGGTGATGAAGTTTCTTCTTTAAAGATGAGTGGTTCTTCTTGTTCCACAAAAATTTTAATTTTCTTCTTCTTGTATTAAATTTTTGAATCATATTTGGAAATCTAATCCATAACTAGGATTATATCAAAGTCACTAATAGGTATGATGTCGAGGTCAAGAACTAAAGTATGTTTATGTGTCATAAAAGGGTATTTCCATACATATCGTTGTTGCAATGAGACTTCCCTTTAGAGTTTTGATTGACAAATCCTTTATTAAATCCAAAGTGAAATATCTAATTTTCTTTGAAAACTAGGATGATATAAAATAATTAAATGATACAAAATCAAATAAATCATTGTATAAGTTTTATGAGATTATTAAATTACCTGCCACCACATAATTTTGAACTTCAACCACATTAGTTGTGATCTCATAAGCTTGGCATTTCTCCCTTGGCCTTTTCTGGGAATAATTTCCTTGAAGCTTAGGAAAATAATTTTCATATTGTATCTTTTATTTACAATTTTAGCATTGAACACTGGTATCTTTATTCATTACTTTTCAATCACGGGCTTGTTTGGATTTTTCTCCACACTTGTAACAAACTTAAATTTCATTCAGTCAAGTACTAGGGTGTTTCTTACTAAAATTATTATAGGATAGAAAGTCAATTATTCCATTCTTCCCCTTTTCATTATTTCCATTTTCATAGTGTTTAGTATCCATATTCTTCTCTTTATTTCCTTTAAAGTCATAAGAATAATATTCATTTTCTATCTTGATATAGCATGAGACTATATCTCTGTATGATGAGAAAGTTTGGGAGACCAATTCCCTATGGAGGAATGGTTTTATCCCATAAAATAATTGATCAATCTTAATCATTTTATTTAATATGTAATCTACAACATGACTTTATAACCTTGTAAATTTCGCTTCATACTTTTCAACATTCTAATCCTCCTTTTTCCTCAGACTTAGAAACTTCCTCTCCATATCCACTCATTGTTCATAAAAAAATATATTTCTAATAAAAGTTATTTAAATTCTCTACATTACATTTTTTATTTCTCCATCCCCCTTTTTGTTTTGAATCAATTACCACCATTGATCTGCATCACTTGAGAGGTGATAAATTTCCATAACAACCTTCTCCCTTTCATTACTTCCCAAAGAAAGAAATATATTCTCTAAGGAAATTATCCATTGCTTAGCTACAAATGGATTTATAGTCCCATTGAATAATGGAGGTTGTTGTCTCATGAAGTGGTCTAACAGTTTTCTTCCACATTATGGATCAAGGTGCTTCATATGGGTAAGGTTATTGTTCATAAAAATAGTCAACTATCCCAGTATAGTTATAATCTATTTAGAACCAGTTGTAGCTCCAGCTCCAATATAATTATCTTGTATAGGAGGGAAATACCTATATAGATTATGTGTATTGATAAGTTTTGCATTCCTTATACTAGGTTCCATTTCTAAATAATGTAATACACTATATTAAGTTATGAATTATAATGCATAATTTTAAACAAGTAAAATACTTAAAATAAATTGAAAATTTTATGCATATCTAACATCATAATCATAAACATAGTTTCTTAAGGGAAATATTTAATTTTAAATCCTTAACAATGGTTTATAAATAAAATGTGAATTATCCTAATCATATCCCTAGGGAGTCTCAAACCAGGTTCCTAGTAAGGTCATTTGTCATACACTAGGTTACGTCGATTCAGTCCCGATGCAACTTATCAAAGTTGTTACTCCAAGTTACATATGTTCCAAAACCATTTCCACTTGTAGTATCCAGATAGGGATATATTTCTAGAAATACTCAAATAATCTCTCATTTACCAAAATTCTAGGATGTTCTTCTATAATTATCCACAAATTCTATCTTAGGGTTATGTTTTCTAATCTTTGTTTTCTAAAACCACTTTCCAAGGTTTCTAATAAACTTCATCTAATACCAACTATAATGACCCCAACCCTAGTAGCCCATAGTTGGTGCCTTACTTTATTAAATTAGAATAGATACAAGATTTAAATCCCAAAGGACCAATCATTTTAATTATCTTTGAATCCATATTACATACATAAGTTTTACATTACATCTAGAAATTGAAAACAATATAGTAACCCTTTTAAAACACTCTTATTCCCTTTTCGTATCCCTACCATTCAGTTATAATATACATCTTCTCATCCTATAGAATGAAACATAAGAAATGGGTAATATCATATGATCTTAAGGGTAAACAATATAGAAGAATCTATCATAAATAAATCTAAACAATATAGTAAGGTGAATGACTAAAAACACATTCCATTAAAATATAATCTTGATCATAATATGATATGGATATAAGCTGATCAAATAATGCCATATAAATAGACACATGAGAAATATACATAACCATGGATATTATACTAGTTGAATAATCACATGGAATATCAATAACTAATCTCATAATGAGGGAATGTATAATTTCGGACATCATAAACATGCCTTAAAGGCTTCGTCTAAGACATTATACATAAATGGGTAATACATCAGTCAATACCTAAACTAATTTTTCTCATGAGACCTATCGATGCATCGAGGGGATAGAGTAGGTATCACTCATCACTTACTAAATCCAATTAATTCCTCATATAAAAGGGGTGATGAAACATAATCAATATTAACATTGGTATTTAAACTAGAATATGAAATGTGAATACTTAAACCATAAACCATGAATGGTATAAAAATAGCAAATCCATTGTAAAAATAAATCATAAACCATTAAATTAAATATGTTAAATGATATCATAAGAGATCAGCCTCAATTAATCATAAGATCCAACAAAGGATGTTGACATTGATAAAAATACTCTAATAAAATCATTAAAAATACCTTGAGATAAATACCCCTATTTACTTTGAAATAAATTATTTAAATGTCATTAAATTATAAAAGAAAACATTTCCATTGAAAATAATCTTGTAAAATTGTAAGTTAATCTTCAAAACATTAAGGCATCATGATAGTAGAAAAATATTCTCATGCCACATAAGTTAAAAAAACATTCCTTTCGTCGAAAAATCCATAAAGTAGGATGTTTGGAAAATGAAAAAAAAAGACATTCCTTTAAAACAATTTTATAAAAATTCAAACATGGGTAAAAGAATTTAAACATATGTATGATAATAGTAAAAATATTTTGGAAAAAAAATTATGAAACATGGGCATGGATGATAAATATGTCCAAGTAAATACTTGAATATAAACAGTCCTGGATAATTATGAGATTGTGAAATTAACCATTACCTCGTAATTTACATTAGTTGAGGGTTAGTTAACCTCATGTATAATGGTTAAATCATGTAATTAAATTATACCATAATAATATCTATATTTATGATATCATATATGATCCTCTTATATCTTTTTGTCAATAATATTTCATTATTACCATTGATTCGGGTGTAAACTGTTTCATTTTCCTATGCATGTTTTGTCATGTAAGTCTTATTTCTTATGCATAAGAAATATTTTATTAATATCCATAATGATATTAATTTATAAAATATTTTATTTATTAATCATATAAATTTTTATAATCATTCATAAATGGTTATCATTGGGGATGAATCTCATAGCGTCGTGGAGACGGTAGGTCGTATGTACGCACGAGCGACAGTATCATCCTGTAATGATAAAGTGGAAAGGAATTGGATGGTATATTAATTATAAATAATTAATATCATGTAATATTTTTTATTTATATCCATTTTATTCATCATTATACCCATCCAAATAAAGTGGTGAGGAAAAGAAAATTATACCACGGCGTGGAGACAGTAAGTCGTATATACACACGCATGGTGATATTGTTTTTAGTAGGATGGATAAAAAGAGGGATATTGTTATCACATTGTCATAATAACATATCATAATATATATTATACTGGATTTATTACTTTATTTTGGTAACGACATAGGAATAAGAAGTATAAGAAGAAAATAACTTGAATGATTTGGTAAAACAATTACCTCTTCTTCGATGGACGTCCTTTGGGTCTCCTCTTAGGGACACTAGGGGTGGTATTTTTAGAAAACCAAGACCTTCATAACTTATATAAAAATGTTTTTAGGATAGATTTTTAGGGTTTTGTAGAGTTATAAGTCTCAAAGTGGTGTGATTAAGTTATGAAGGGGTTCCTTTTATAAGATAGGGGAGGGGAACTCTTATAATCCTTTAAAATACTAAATTAATATAATTTTTTTCTATTTAAAATATCATAAAAGTGAGTTATTTCTAATATAAGATGATTATGGGTTGAAATACTCTCAACAAATTATTTTTATACATGTTTAGGTCAAAATATTATCCTTATCTTTTGGATTTAACCCTTAGTTAAACCCTTTAACTCTTACTGTGACAAATTTGGAGTTTTATTCTTTAGGGTTAATATAGTTAATATGAACTAAAAAAAGAACCCAAAATGGATCATTGATGAAATATTTAAACTTATTCTAGTTATTTGTATGAATTATATATTTTTATGAATTTTATATCATTTAATAAAATATTATTTATTTAAAGTATCATTTATGACAATTTGGATACTGTTCATTATTTGTCTTTTAAAAAATATCATAAAACAAGATAAATTCAAAAAAAACCTTTTAATATATCAATAAAATGTATAATTTATCTATAAAACTTATTTAATTCATTAATTATGAAAAATTGTGTTTATTTTAATATTTTTAATATCATTTATTTTATATTTCTATTGATTAAACAATTAAGGCATCATTATTATAAAAGCCTTTAATTAAATTATTTCTTCTCTAAAAATTAAAAATAAATTATCATGGTGAATATAAATTTATTATATTTAAAATTAATATTTATATTTTAATTTAACTTCTATATAACCATGTATTAAAAACATAATACTTATTAAAAACATGAGTATGCCGTTTTTAAATTATCTTTAAATAAAATATTATAAATATCATATTCTTTTTCAATTGGCTTAAAAAGTTTATAATTTCAACTTGAGGTTGGTTTTAGTCGAAATACACTCATCTAATGAAATTATAATAATTTTTATGGTAACTTTATAATATTATAATATTATTTTTACCTTCAATTACCTGATTTACCCTTAAATATGGTAAAAAAATTCTAATGTTACAATTCATAATATCAACAAAATAATAATTTGATCCTATTAGACTACAAATATAATATTTATTACAAAATTTTATGTCTATTTTTAAAATTAAATTAACATAATTGGCTAAATTAAGTTTAACATCAATCCCATAGATGTGGCGTGTAATCAGGTAAAAGAAAACGTTCAACAGTTCAATAATTTTTTATATCTAATTTCAATATAAAAATTATTCTAATAACCTAAATTAGATTAATGTGTGTATTATTTATCTATTATTACTTTAAAAATAAATTTAAATTATAATAATTACTTAAACAAAAAATTATTTTTCTAACTACAATGCTGAATTTTTTACTATTCATCAAAAAATGAAAATTATCATAGAAAAACCAAAAATTCACCCTAAGATAATTTTTATATTCCAAATTCAAAAATGAAGTCTATTTTGAAAATAAAAATATAAAATTTCAAAAATTTAGTTTTAAAATAGGTGTTCCATTAAAAGGTGGTAAAATTTCCCTTAAAAATAGTTTTTATGCGTAAAATAAAATTTTTTCTTATATAATTGTCTAGGAAACATATAAGATAAATAGAATATACATAAGTTTTATAATTTTTTTAATAATATTCATAAACTCTATTTAAACTGATAGGTCAATCGATAATGGTTTTCTCAAACTCAATGTTACATGTAACGCAAGCTATTGAATTTATTAAAAAGAAAACATATTGTGAAATCTTGGGGTGTTACATTAATAATGATCTCATGTCAAAGGAATAATTAACATGATCGTGAATAGTAATATCCAATATCACATAAAACATTTGGAATACCTATTAAGGGGTTTATCCTCTTGAACTCCCTTCTTGGAGATTTCTATATGAAAACTTTATAAGCAGAATGCTCGATACATATGAGCCCCCAGCACTCGATAGTCAGACTTCATCTATGTCCTATCATATCGATGTATCTAAACCATAAGATATATTATTTAATAATATTTTCATATAATATCTAGGTTACCATTATAATTGAGAACTTTTATAACCCTTTAATGTAGAAAATATTCTAAATACATTACCACATTAATGTTACATAGAATAATAATCACTATAAGATAAGAATAAATATGTTCCGGTAATCAGAAATACAAAATTAATTGGTTATGGGGAACAAAATCTAACATGATTAAGTCACTCATATTAACACTTCCCATTTTAAGGTTTATAAAGTATTTGTTATACTAAAATATCATATTTATCCTGGAGTTTTTGACAAGAAAAATATCATTATCGTGGAAATTATTTTTAATAGAATTGTTGGGACTTTTATTTATAATAAAAAGGAAATAATATATATAAGGAATAAAATATAAAAAGAAATAAATAAAGGAAAAAACACATAATGTTAATTAAAACATTATAAAAAATAGATAAACTCCTCCATGAGAATTTATAGATTTTCATTATTCTCAATAAATTCAAGGTTTATAAAATACTCAAATATATCAAAATTCATGATATCATCATCATATATCATAGAATCATCTATGAATTTATCTTCAACAAATTTTTGTTTTCCTTTAATTGATTGTTGATAAAAATACTCAAAATTATTTGATGTACAACTGGAATGTAATTAGTTTCCCTATATATCATTCCAAAATAATTCACTTCCATCATGTCTTGGTTTCATTGGGTATGGGTTTTCATCATTCAACCAATTTTTATGGTACCCTTTCCTCTTTTCATTGGATATATGTCCACCTCAAGAAAATTGTTTTCCTTGACCTTGAATATGTTGATTACTTCCAAAACCATCATTATGAGTAGTCGTAATCACATATGGGAATAGAGTTGAACTAATTGGTCATGATTCGTGATTCCTCATTAAGAGCGTGTTTTTTATTCTGTGATAATAGGGATAGGAATTCAATGACATGTCCCAATCCCCTTGAATGCCACCTAGGCTAGAATTAAGCTGAGTGTTCCACCCTAACCTTGCCTCCAATAGGCCAATGATTGGAAACATGCACTAATAATGAATATCAAACATATGTGAGGCCTTATACTATAAACCTATAAGCATACACACATATCCATGATAGAATATATATAACAATGTAATCCCACATATAAATAAACTAACCAGAGTACATCATTATTGTAAATATCCTAATAATGAAATATAAAACAAATCATAAACAAAGTTGTAGTACAAGCCCAACATCCCAAAAAAAGACCAACCTTGTACAATAGAATAAAAGAACTCCATATCAATAAATGAAAACCACTAGCAACACGAACCACCAAAAATGAGAAACTTCAATCTCTAAGAAGCACCAACTCTACATCCTCCAAGTATAACCTCGAACTATGCATCATTTTATAGACACGACATGTGTGGGTATGAATCTCGTGTAGTGGTTTAGTGATAATATACCTAGTTGAACTCTAAAAAAACATATTAGGAAAGTATAAAAGGAATTTATCAAAAAATAGAGAATCTAGAAAGGATAAAAGGTGAATAGGTAACCAATGTCAAGTAGGATATCATTCTATACAACTCATATCTCTATGATTCATCTATTAAGGGACCTAATTATCCCATAGCACCGTAACCCAATAGCACTAAATTTTAGAACTTCAAATCCACCTCTATGAATAAATAGTGAGGGTTCATGCCTCATTTAGGAATATAGATATCAATAAAGGTAGTACATGACATGTAATGACCCAATATTTTGAACTAATTAAAATATAATCAATGTTCTATGACAAGTTTTGTACACAACACCCAATTTAAATGTTGATTTCCGTGCTTTTGGACTAGATGAAATTTTCCAATGTAATTTGAATTTTTAGTTTGGTGGATGGACTTAATTGTGAACCATGATTTCAAATGAAATTTAGGTAATTTTAACACTTAAATTTGTTTTTTTTAGACTTGGTTTAAGGCCTGATATGTGTATCGAGTGTTTCGTCAAGATTCAGGAGCATTAGGCTCTGAAACCTCAAAATCAAGAGAATCTAGCTGGGGAGTATGGTTTGTCTAAAACTATGAGACCCTCCATAAGAAATTTTTCAACTGATCCAATGGACATGTAGGTCTTGCATAGTTTTATCTAACCATTTAAGAGAATCTTCATGGTCGTGCACCTAGATGTAGGTTTTTGATAGAGGGAAAATGAATGGTTTGTGCAGAGTTTCCCAAACTGTGCACATGAACTTTGTGGGCCTCCTTTTTAGGTAGTGTCTGAAGCATGGTGAGTTCATGGTTTGGCCAAACGTGTATCCAAACTATTCACCACATTAAATGGGGTGAAATTAACTTTTTTTCCTCCAGAATTTTATTTTATTCTCCCATGTTTTTCTTCTCCTCTTCTATGTGTAGCATCCCACAGAGGGTTCCTCCTCCTCTCCTCCTAGAAAGGGAGGGATATCTTCAGTCCATTATTGTATTTGAGTAATTTCAAGTGCGTTGGATACCCCTTGGTAAGTATACGACTCCCCTTCTCTCTATTCTTGGTTTCTTTTTCCATATTTGGAATTATCTTCATGTGAGATGATCTTTCCTATTTTCAAGGTGTTTTTCTATTTCTTTGATTTCTCTTTAATTGTACCAAATCAAGTTTTTATATTGGATGTGTGGAATTTCTTTGGAATAAGGTAGGTTTTCTATATCATTTTCCCAAAAGTCTAGTTGATTTATACTTTATGCCATTGTGTTGTGTGCTGGTATTTCCATTTTATGCCTCCAAAATTTGAAATTTAATTTATATAACCTAACAACATAAATCTAGTAGCCCTTGTTTATTAATTTGGCATTGTTGATAGTCATGGAAATCAATTTTTAACCTCCCTTAAGGGTGGGTTACATGAATTCCCTTAATAAATAAATTATTTTCTAATAAAACCCCTCATTGAGGTGAGATATCATTTAAAATTTAGATGGATTGATTAATTGGAATGTATTAAGATGTGACCCCCCGCTATATTATATCCTAGTGACTAAACCTTTTCCTTAGATGTTATCTCTTTATTTTATTAAATAAACTTAATGATTCATGTGTGGTATGCATGTCAACATGGCCTATTTTATACATCTTTCATGTATGGTGTTAACTGTTATGGATAGTTTACCTAGACCTCAGATTTATGATGATGGAATGAACCAAATAATTAAACAAATGGCCTATATTTAAATGTTAAATGATAATGGATATATTTTAGTGATTTTTTATCATTATGGTTTTTTATGAGAATTTATTTCCTTTTATTTATAGATGGTTTTTGTTAATTTAATAGATGGTGACATCACTTATTTATAAATTTTTAATGTATTATATAAAAAGGATTAAATTCTCCTTGAGTGATGTTGGTTTCCTCTTTATGGAACATCAGGCTAAGGGCTCATAGGGAAAATGAATTACCCTATACTGCTTAATGATAAAGGGGACCTTGTGTAGGGTCATTAGCCATGACGTGTCACACCCCTTTAGTTGAGGATGTTGGCATGGAATTCATATCACTTGGGTTGTTATGATTTTTCATTCCCCCTTGATTAGGAGGTTGGGTGTGAACCTCCTCATTATATTTATGATACTCAACATAGCATCCTACACTCTTTATGATACTCAGTATGGAGGCCTATATTTATTCTAATCCTTGATCATGACATCCCTTATTTATTATTATTATTATTATTATTATTATTATTATTATTATTATTATTATTATTATTATACATGGATGCCTGAGTTACAATCCAGGTCCTAGGTAATACTAAGTATCCTTATATATGGCTATAAATGTCACTATATTTATAGTGCATATATATGTATATAACTCCCTATATATGTAAATATATTTATAATCAGATGTATTTATTCTTAATTCGAAGTAGGTATGGTCGGGTAGGTGTCCTTGAGGAACATGATCCCAACTTGTTATGTTTAATTATTTAATCCATGCCTATTTATCATACCTCCACACTATTTCATTTTCTATTCATGGATAGTATTATGCTTTAGACACCATTGGTGGTGGCCTACTGAGTATATATCACATCTTTCTCAATATTCCATTGCATAGGGATACTCAAGAATACCTCATGTTCACAAGTCCATGATTATTTCTTTTGATGTGCATTGTACATGGGAGCATAGGAGCACAGGACTAAGCTAGTACTCAAGATGCTCGTGAAGATTATCCTCAGGGATTTTATTTCTATTCCTTTATCTATGTATTGTATTTCAATTTTCTTACTTTATAATTTAGAATCACATGGACATGCATTGATGGTTTTATTTAGAGTTTTTCATTTCATATTATTTTCTTCAGCTGTTATTATGTTTGTATTATCTTTCATTTATGTAAATTTCTTCCACTATTGTCTTCTTATGATATACCATTTTCCTACTCTGACCATGAGGGTATAGTCTCCCCACCGTATTATCATTAGACCCTCACTACTAGTCAGCTGCCTATAGAGTATGGGGAGGTTCTCTTGAGGCAATGTGGCAACCGGTCCAACTATTGGTTTCATATTTATTCAGTTCGGGACATTACAAAGTGGTATTAGATCCATATTTTTCATTTATCTTACTATTTTGGGGCTGGTAAGTAAGATACTAGGAATGTTTCAGTGCTTGATAAATAGTCATGTCTAGGAGTGATCAGCCCACTCATGGGGAAAAGTCCAAGTGATCCGGGATGGGATTATTTTTCGTGTTGTTTGTTGTTATAGTTGACTATGATTTCACCTTGAGTGAATGGTGTAATTTCTATTTTTTATTGATTTATGAAATTTATTTCATTTTACCCTTGGCCTAGTGTGGAAAGGAAGTAACATTACATGAATCATTATAGGCACACAAGGATTCACCTTCCACGTATATTCCATGACATGTAGGTTTTATCCTTATACTGCGTGATATGGTAATCTATTCCTTGAGTTTTATGCCATGCTACTATGATTTATCTAGCATCATTACCTATATTTACCTCTTTTTATAGACAAATTGTTAAAATTTCAACACATGGTTAGTTAAATAAAAGGTTAGAATCAAACTAAGTTGTTTTTTCCTACATAGATTTATGTTGGGATTCTATTTGACTAACTGATTTAGACAAGTTTGAGCCATGAACCATCGATTACATGGGTTGAAACATATTGGTTGTCATTGAATGGGATCTAATTTGAAATTTATAAAGTGTATGGTCGCATTATAAATTGGGAAATAGAAACCCATATAGTCAAACCATTATATAAGATCATGATATACCATGATACTGACATATAAATATAGAATCTATTAAATTTTTCTTTTTTAAAGTGAATTGGTTTTCTTTATAAAGGATTTTAACTCTATTACTTGGTAATAATGAACCATATGGATAAATTCTTAAGTGCACAACTAGACCCAAGTAGGTCATTTGGGGAATGTTTCTTATGAGATAATCCACTACGGGTGTTTGAAAAATTAATAATTAAAATAGAGTATTGTGGTTTATGGACCCAGGTTGGATATTATTGGGAGGCTTTTAGGTCGCCTTTATTTTTCTATGACTTAGTAATTAACCCCATGTGGGTATGTTATGTTATATAGGTATGTTTAGTTAAATTTTCTATATCCACTTATATGGGTTCACATATAAACGTATGGTGGCACCTTACTTAAAAGTCCCTCTTTAATTAATAAAAGGCCTTCATCTATTTTTGAGTTTTACTTATATGAGGCATTAGTTAATTAAAATTCCAATTAAAACCAAAATGGATTTTTCCTCTATATATTACAATTGAAATTTTATTTAACTAAGCTCAATTGTGACATGTTTCTGGATAAATAAAATGGATAAAATAAATTTATTTGATAATTTCCTAATTACAATAGGATGTTAGTTAAATAATTAATGTTTAAAAGGAAATTTTATATAAAAAAATCCCAATTTCCTTGAAGAATTATATAAATAAATTTTCTAAGTATATTTTTCCTTGTAATTGGTACTTGAAATTTGATTTGAGCCTTTAAAATGTTAAATAACTAAATAAGAATTAGTTTAATGCCTTAAAATGAAACCTTAAGTGGTGTTATTAGATTCAACCCTCATGTAAGGATAGTTTAAATTTTTCCCTAAGTTCGACCTCAAAACAGGAACGTGAGTGTTTCCCATATGCCTCTTCTTCAATATCTTGAACCTATATGATAGTTTGACAGTCCTTGGGTTCTATTTCAGGCATGACCACCTTATAAGTTTTACACTTTATGCTTTAGTAAGAGGATATCCTAAGGTAGGTAGTTCCCTCATAGCTTAAAATCCTACTAAACTCTTTTGAATTGTTTCTAGTGTGAGGTGTTGTTTATCCCATGTGGCACTCTTAGTTTTAAAATGACACCCTTGTTTTTATGTATGGTCATTCAATAAGGTGTGATCATATTATAATGATTGGTTTCAGTTACTTAGACATGTATAGGGAATGGTCATCTTCTTAATAGGTTGTGTGACCCTTCTTATTCTCCCCCATCAATGTTGGATGATTTAGAAGGTCTTCATCCTGTTATGCAGTCAAATAGGATAGTATGACTCTATGTTATTTATTTTTATTGGTCATAAGATACTAGAATTCATAGGGATGATAAGAATGTTTATAGTATCAAGGATGTTCCATTTGATCATGAAATCTTGGGGTAGTATGCCTCAATACACAGGGTACCCATCGAGTTAATAAAATGGTGAGATGAACCGTGAGTTCAGTGTTAATCATTTTATCATGATCTATTACACTTGAATCATGCGTAAACTCTGAAACAGAGTATCCTGGGTGTTAAGGGGAATTAGACTCATCCCAATGTGCATGATGATGTCGTAAAAGGATCAAGGGTTTTTGACACGTTGGTCAGTTGGCTTGTCTTTTTCACCTGATGACATGGTGCATGTGGATGTAACTTGGGAGGCATGTTATGCTTCTGCATTAAGTAAATCTTGCCTAGTGAGATTATAAGTATTCAGTCAGTCACTATCCTTTTTATAAATTTATTTTTGAAGTGTTTTATCCATGTCTATGACCCTCGGTCAGTGGTTGATGGAGCATGTGTTGTTGGATGAGTTACCTTTTTCAGTAAATATAACGACAAGGACACTACTAAAGTGGGGGTCATCGTATACATCACAGAAAAGTGTGTCCTTTTAGGCATAACAAACACAACCAAGGAGGAAAATTTAAATATGGAGAGTAATATATTTAATTCCCTTGATTTTTGTAAGCTTTAAAATGTGATGGTTCTTGTGAGGAAGCACCATGATGATATGGTCGGCTGAGAATGAAACCCTTAAAAAGCACTATTGGACATGGATAGAATTCACTGGTTATGATTGAGCGATCACGATATTACTCAGGTGGTAAATTCATCATGGTTGGTTTATGATGATGGGTTGTCAGTTGCAACCGAGTTTCTTCAAGAAGAGTCATCTGGTGGTAGTTGACTGCTTTCTGTGTCTATTGTTGTATATGGTTTGTTGGAAACTATACCGAGCACTCTGTCATATATATTCCAAAAGTGTCTTAGGTTTTCCTAATAATTATAAATATACTCTTAGTGTAATATTATATAAGATATGATCATGTCCCATATCTTAACAATATCCTGGGTATACTGAGAGAGAATCTATTATATTTCATGCTACATTAAAGCGTCATCGGGCTTGGTAAGTGAAATCCATTGAAGTTATGCTTATGTAACATGGTGAGTTTAAAATAATGGTTAGACTATAGTGATACTTTGGTTCCCAATTAGTAATTCCTTGAACAGACTCATGGACACTAGCCATTTACCTTTTACTTGTCCACCAAGTGGATTCTGATTTGGGATCATTCAGTGTTCTTGATATGTGGATGTTTCAGCTATGTACCGACATCTCACTCATAAACATTGAAGTATGAACTACCTTGGGTGAGATCCTTATACCACAGTTAATTATTTGTACGCTACCCAAACATTAGTAATGATCTATTATTTTAGTTAAAGGGTGAATGATCAAAATGTACTAGATCAGGTATACACCCATGTTTTTGTTGTGTAACAACATATTAAAGTGAACATTTGGGCTTGAAATGTCACTGGAATCCAGTCATGAGATTCATTGGATGTGTTTGAATTAAATTCTAGGAGCATTAGGAGTATGATTTATGTTTCAAGTTGTGTTATGCCGATTTTCAAAGAATATTGTTCTTAAGAATATTCAGACTGAAGGGGCTTGACTTACTTCCTTTTGGAATCGATGAATGTTGTTAGTGATGAACCGCTTATAGCACATCATTGGGATGAGTCAAGTGTAGTGAGATTTGGACAAGGTTTTTCATAAAAATCCTACATGACATGACTAAATGAGGTCAATTAGGGGATTAATTTTCATTTAATATGAGGATCATTCCAAGAGCTCCATTAGAGAACTAAGGGAATGCTTAATGAGGCAATTCCAATAGTGGAGATACCATGGCTCAGAATTGGATGTTAAGTAATAAAACCTATGGTGGGGAGTTCCATAGGATGGTTAGTTAAAGATAAAATTAATTGATTGACTCTCTAGTTTAATGGTCTTGAGTAATCATTGTCTTGATGTCTCAATTTTTAATACAACCATTGGTTTGAGTTTTAATAGTTTGCGTACATTATGGTTAAAGTGATGAGTAGAGGTGTATTGGGCATTTTGAAATGAAACACTACCATTTTTGTGAAATTTCATGACCATATTAGGTTGGTTGTTGTCTTCATGGTTTCCCCTATAATTCTCTAGGACAATAATTTCTAAGGTGGGGAGATTTTAGAGTCCTATGTTTTTGGATCGAATGAAATTTTCTAAAGGAATAAGGATTTTCAGTTTGGTGGATGGACCAAATTGTGTGCCCATGTTTGGAATGAGATTATAGGAGTTTGAACATGTAAATGTGTTTTTTTAGAATTTTTTAAGTCCCAATATGTGTCTTGAGTGTTCCATTGATATTCAGGAGCATCGGTCTCTAAAATCTCAAAATAGGGAGAAGCTGGAAGGGGAACATAGTTTGTCTAAAACTGTGCATTCCTCCAGAAGAAACCATGCAGATAATCCAATGGAATTAGAGGTCTCTCAAGGTTTTTTATAACCATGTGAGAGGATCCACCTAGTTGTGCTCTAAGCTTTGGATTTTTTGACAGAGGGAAAATGCATTGTTTTTACATGGTTTTCTAAACCTTATGCATGAACTGTGTAGGATCCCTTCTTGGGCAGTGGATGAAGCCTAATTTGTGCTCAATTTATCCAACTATGTAGACAAAAAGTGTACCTAATTAAATGAGGTAAAATTACCAATTTTTCCCTCCAATGTTTTATTTATTTCACCCATATTTTACTTCTCCTACTCTTCGCACAATATCCCACCGAGGGTTCCTCCTCTCCTCCTAGGAATGGGGAGATATCTTCCATCCAATATCTAATTCAAGCATTATCAGGTTCATTAGATATCCCTCAGAAAGTATATTGCTACTCTTATCTATATTATCAGTTTCTTTCACCATATTTGGCACTTCATTCATGATAATCTACCCTATTTTTAGGGAGTTTGTCTGTTTCTTCAATTTCTCTCAAACCAAACCAAATCATGCCTCGATATTCAATGTGTGGATCATACATGATATAAGGTACATTGTCTATAGATTTTTTCCTAAATTCTATTTGATTTATACTTTAGACTGTTGTTCCATGTTCTATAATTTCCATGATATGCTTCTCAAATGTGTAATTTAATTTATAGAACATATTTCCCTAAATCTATTATCCCTTGTGTATTAATTTGGAATTGTTGACAGTCATGGAACTCAACTTTTAACCACACTTATGGGTGGGTTTCCTGAATGAATTCAATAAATAATTTTTTTTCTAATAAAACCCCTCATTAAGGTGCACTGTATTTTAAAATGTAGATGGGATGATTAATTAGAATGTGGTAGGATGTGACACCCCTCTATATTATCTCATAGTGACTGAACCACTTCCTTAGGTGTTAGATATTTCTATTATAAAATAAACTTGATGATTTGTGAGTGGTATGCATATCAGCATGACCTATTTTATACCTCTTTCATGTATGGCATTAATTATTATGGATAGTTCACCTATCTATCATATTTTAGATAATGAAATGAACCAAATAATGAAATGAATATCCTAAATTGAAATGGTAAATGGGCATAACCCTATTTTTCTAATTTTTCTTCTCGTTATGGATTTCTTATGAGAAAGGCCTTACTTTTATTTATAAATGTTATGTGTTAATGGAATGGAAGATCACATAACATATTTATAAATGTTGAATGTATTATATTAAAAGGATCTAATGTCCCTTGAGAAATATTGGTTGCCCCCTAAATGAATTCTAGGCTAAGGGATCATATGGAAAATGAATTACCCTATACTACTTAATGATAAAAGGGACCTTGTGTAGGGCCATTGGCCATGACGTGTCACACCCCCTTGGTTAAGTATGTTGTCATATAATTCACATCACTTGGTTTATTGGGCATAACGTTCAATTTCTCCTTGATTAGGGGGTTGGGTATGACCCTCATTTTATTTATGATACTCGGCATGGAATCCTACACTCTTTATAATACTCAGCATGGAAGCCTATATTGATTCTGGTCCTCAGGAATGACGTCCATTATTTATTTTAATTATTATTATTATTATTATTATTATTATTATTATTATTATTATTATTATTATTATTATTATTATTATTATTATTATTATTATGGAGACTAGAGTTACGCCCTGGGTCCTGGTTAATACGGTGTATCCTTATATATGGATAAAAATATCACTACATTTATAGTGTATATATATGCATAAATCTCCTTATATATATACATATATTTATATATATAGGAATTTTTTCTTAGGTTGAAGAAGTTATGGTCGATTAGGTGTCCTAGAGGAATATGATCTCAACATGTTGTGTTTATTTACTTAGTCCCTATCTATTTATTGTACTTGAACACTGTCGCATTTTAAATTTATAGACTAGAATATGATTTAGACACCATTTTTGGTGGACTAATGAGTATATCTCACACCATTATTGGGCCTCCATTGCACTGGTGTACTTAATAAAACCACATGTTCGTAGTTCCATGATTATTACTTGTGTTGTGCATTGTACATGGGAGTTTCGGATCACAGGACTGAGCTAGTGCTCAGGATTCTCATAGATATTTCCCTTAAATATTTTATTTCTATTACTTTATTTATGAATTGTAATGTGATTTTCCTTCTTATATTTTTTAGCACCACATGAACATGCATTCATGGTTTTATTTTCCATTCGCCATTTCATATTAATTTTTTAGCTATTATTTTTCTTCCACTATCTTTCATTTATTTATACTAATTTTTTTGTTATCTTATTATGATATAATTCTATGATACTATGATCATGATGGTATTGTCTCCCCACAGTATCATATTTAGACCCCCACTACTATTCGAAAACCTATAGCATACAGGCAGGTGCGCTTGAGGCCATGTGGTGACCGGTCCGGCTATTGGTTTCATAGTCAGTCTGGACAGGACATTATAGTAAATACGCCATAACAAATTAAATGATTATTATTAATAAAACTATGATTAAACCTATATGATAGTAATAAATTAAAAATTATTACCTTTATATGATAAGTGATTAATATATTTTAATATTGAAAATGGTTACTTTCCATAAAAGCAATTTTTGTTATATTTTTTTTTTAATTTAAAATTTAAAAATGTTAGAATTAGAATTTTATAGAATAATAATATATTTTAAATTTAAAATATCAAAATTGATTTAGTATGATGTTTTTTTTGCTAAAAAGGTTTATTTTTAGTCCAAAAATACACTTTTTGTAAAAATTATAATTTTTATGACTTTATCATTATGTAAGTGTATCCTAGAAGATTAAAAATAATTTTAAGTAATAAAAATTTTATTTAAGTAATAAAATTATGAAATTTAAAATATTATTTGAACTTGAAAAACCTTTTTCCATATTTTTTATAACTAAATTAAAATTTTACTTTAACATAAAATATTTTTGAACTTTTCTTGTAATTAACTATTTTGATGGGAAAATTCATTATTCCTTGATTTAAAAGACAAAAAACTTTTACTTGTTTTAAAATAAACCAAATTTCAATCATTAAAATTAGTATTTATGATAATATTATCATGTACATAAATTTTTAAACTTAATAACCCACTTTATTTAAAAAAAAATTAACGCGTTATGTGTATTTATTTTAAAATTCAAATTTCAAACCCTTAAAATTTTCAGTCGGTAAAATTATTTAAAAATTTAAAATTCGAATGTTTAAATGGGTTAAAATTTCAGATCTTAATTTTTTTCATTAATTTTAATTACTAAGGTTAAAAATTAATTATTAAAGAAAAAGTAAATTTGTGTAAAGGTTAAAAAGTTAAAATAAAAAATACTAAAAACAATATAGGTTATATATAAATGTTTGGATGAGAAGAATATATTTCCAAACACACTTAGCCTCCACTTTTTTCTAATTTTTATCCACTTGACTTTGAATAGTAACATTACATTTGTTATAATATAATAGTTACTTCCAAAACAACTTGTATATTTACTTATAAAAGGGTAACATTTCCACCACTTCAACTCTCACATATCCTTAGAATTTATTTTTTAAACTATAAATTTTTTTCATAATATAACCTTATCCTAATTAAATAATCTCATTTCCAAATTTATTTTTCTTAATGCCTTCATTTATAATGATTTTTTGAAGAGAAAACTCAAGCATCCAACATGGGTATTACTTTCTCTTAGTCTTTTCTTTTACTCTACTCCTTAATAAAACATATATACCCTTATTAATATAATTAAATCATTATAATTATTATACTAAAATTTAATTATATTATTTTTACAACAATAATTCAATCATTTACATCAAATAAGAAAAAAATAACATTGATCGTGCATATGAGCAGACTACTGCCTCCATGAAGTGATGTTGTTGTTTTTTCATCACTGCCTCTCATGGAAGGTAACAAGGATATATTTGATGAATTATAATTTTTTATTTGTAAAATTTATAAATCTTAAATTTTAAGTTTCCATATATCATATTTTCATCCATTCATTTGGAAATTGGATCATTAATCATACATATGTGAGGGTTTCCGCCTCCACGAACAAAGAATTTCATTTGTAATCACCGCCCATCATGCATAGTTATATGGATAGATTTAGTATAGTAATATGATATTTATGAAATGTTTAATATTCTTTGAAGGTTATAATATAATTATATAAATACAATTCCTTACACATTAAATCATTATAACATGCTCTAATTTGGATTAGTTTTACCACTTGTGTGAACATTATCATAATGTTTATATAATGAATGATTGGGTAATGTTAGATAATGGTAATATTATATGATAGTTATTAATTTATTATGTATTAATGTTTTTTTAATTTGTGATATTAATATTTAAAATAATAATTACTATTACACTTTTCTATCATTAAACACACTGAAACTTGTTTACTGCAATCTCAATTTTCATAAGCCATATTCATGTATTTCACCTAGTGAAAATGATACTTAAGAAATAATTGAAAAAAAATCATTCTTATAACTTGGAAAATTATTTAATGATAAAATTGAAACCACTTATTAATAATTGACCTTATTACCATGATATTTGAATGAGACAAATGAATGAACATTCTGACTCCCGTTTGTGAAAATAACTATAACTAAGTAATATATTTATAATTAAGTATTATAAATATATTTTATAAAGAGTTATAGATTTTAATAAGGTCGTGAATTGAGTACATAAATTATTTATGTTCATTATAAAGGAGGTTAGATCTTTTCCATGTTAGCAGAAAATCAAGGTATGGGTTTTGATAACTCAATTAACTTTCATTGAGTTATACTCATCTTTACTAAAGATTATTCTTAAAATATGGTTATAATCATCTATACGATTATATTATGATATAATCCCTATTTATTTTATTTGGAATTAATTTTTATATCCATGTATTCTTCATTCAGGACACCGGTTTGGGCCTACGGGTCTCCAGGGCCTTCTGGTCATCAAAGGTCTTTGGGACTCAGGGCCTTCGGGCCACAAAGACCATGGAGTAGCCCAGTTCACACAGAGCAGACCCTAGAAGAGGATCAGAGCAACAAGACTATCAGTCACTAGAAGTAGAGCTACCGGATTGGAAGAATGAGAGGGTATGGAAACCGCCATTGGGACCAGGCACCGTGCAGCTTTGTACGGGGAAATGCTAGCCAATTAGAAATTCAATGTGGGGAGCTAGGTGATCAATGATGCAGAAGCTAGGGGAGAGATAGGGGAGGGTAAGTTCATGTGGTTTGGGACTAGATGTCATGTATTGGGAATAGTATTCATCTAGGCCTTCGGGTCATGTATTGTGATTCATTTAGATCCTTGTGCCTTGGGCCTACAGTTCATGTACGGGTTACCCTTCATCCCTTAAAAGGGGGATTATCTATAATAAAATTAAAAAAGAAGGCCTTTGGGCCATTTGGGCAAAGAATAATTCTAGAATTTTCTAATGAACCTTTCTTTTTTATGTTCATATTTTCCCTTATTAAAAAATATTTACATCTTATTTGGAATGATATTATATTTTATATCTTTTTAATATTATATTTATATTTAACACTTTTAAACTAATGGTTTATCAAATATTTAAATGATGTGTTCTTCAATAAAAATTTAATTTTTGGATATAATTTTTTTTAATTTTAAACTCTTATATTGTATCTTCTAACCCACATTTTCTTATACAGGAAAATTATTATTTCAAGATTATTTATTTAAAAAAATGTTAGAAAAGTGTCATTAAAACTTTATTAAAAATATTTTTTAAATTATTTTAAACTCTATTTTACATAAAATTTAAAAGGTTTTTAAAGAAATACTTTTTTAAAAAGTTTTGCTTCCAATTTCTTCTCTATCACTAAATGATTTAACTCCAATGGATTTTTTATTCATGTTTTACCTTAAAAGTTCATTTATAATTTATTTTACTTGGTTGAACAAGTTTTTTTATAAATTTATTTGATTTTTTAATTTATTTTATGAGATAATATTTGATAATATTACAGAACCCATTTTATTTTTAGGGGTTCTTTATAATATAATGATTTGGAAATAACAAGAAACTTATATGGGTGATTTTATGATATAATGATTTTTTTCAAGTAATACAAATATATATGGATTATGGATGGTTTTGACCAATTTTTCTTTCCAATTATTTGGGTTAAGTCTTACATCTCATGAGATAGAAATGTTATGTGAATAGGTTAGCAAATAGCTAGGTTCAAAAAGGGTGAGTGTGATTGAAATTATATTTACTCACAATTTTATATGTGAATAGTTTAGTGAGTAACTAGGTTATAAAAGGGTTATTTTTATGTTGATTGTATCTAATCATAATTTTATGTGTGAATAGGTGAGTATCTCTACTCATAATTTTATGTGTGAAGAGGTTAGTGAGTATTTAGGTTCACAAAGGGTGATTTTGGTGGTGAGTAGTTCTACTCAAAATTTTATGTGTAAATAGGTTTTCAAATAGGTAGTTTCATAAATGTAAGGTATGATGGTGCATGGATTTACTAGTAATTTTATGTTTAAACTGGTTAGCGATTATCTAGGTTCACAAAGGGTGAGTGTGGTAGAGTTTATCTCTACTCACAATTTTATGTGTGGATAAGTTAGTGAGCAACTAGGTTAACAAAGATAATAAATCCTATGTTTATGATTATGCCACTATCATTGATATGTTTCATGGCTCATGATTTATGCTTCATGTTTTTTTCTTATTTCATGTAAATGGTTTCATCATTTGATGTTATATGTCTATATTTTATGCTTATGGACAACTCATATTGATTCATGTTCCTTTTTAATAAGATAATTGTTCATATTTATGTATTCTCATGTGTTTATGATTGAACCTTTATGGTACTTTGATATGTTACCCATTACTGAGTATTTGAGCCCACCCCTTCCTATGTTTTTCTTTTACTGGGGTATGCAGATGAATATGTCTTACAGAATGTATTGAAGAAGATATTAGATTATGTAAAAATGTTCACATTAGTGTGGTGATATTTTTATGTTCCTTTTTTTTAGGACACCAAAACTTTATGGTTCTCAATTTTTGTGACAATATTACGTAATATTATGTCTAAGTTGTGAATGACTTATGTAAAATAAAGTTTTTTTTAGTTTGGATCACTAAAATTGGTTTCAGAGTAGGTTTTAGTGATTTTTTATAGATTAGTTTAGTTATCTTGGGTTCTGGTTAAGAAGAACCCTATTGAAAACTCTAGAGATAATCCTAATCTTAGGAAAACATCCTAATGTTTTGGTGAATTAGATATTATGTGGTTTTCTTCATAGTGAAATCTCTATCTGGGTACTAGAAAGTGGGTGTGGTTCTGACATAGGTGTACCTATGGGTAATAACCCCAAAAAGGATGTGTTGGGTATTAACTCAGCTATGACCTAATGCATGAAAAATAGGAATTACCACACACCTTGATAGATACCCTTAAGGGATGTGATTTAGTTAATTCACATGTTATTTATGGACTATTATAAAGGATTTTAAGATATTATTAATAAATTTTATGATGAGAACCTAATAAAAAAATTACCATGTAACACAAAGGATTGAATAAAGAGAGTCATCAATTAAACAAAAAATAATCATATGTTAAAAAATGTTTCATTAGAGAATGAATATTTCAATTGATGTTTTCATATAAATATTTTGGATATTATCATAACCATTTTGGTTTTATTTTTTGTTTGAAATAGGATCAAAGAATTGAATCTAAAGAAGGTGCATATATAGAAACTTCTATATATCATAGCCAAATAGGGAAGCATAATTAAATGATTAAATCTTAGTATATTATTGAAAATTAAGTCTCCTAGTGTTACCAAATGTAGTGAGGATAATATCTTGATAAAAATTAAATCTTGATTCTATTATCTATTTTAATTAGTCAAGTGATATTTATCGATGAAATTTTGGTATATTTAAAATTTTATTATGGATTATGTAAAACATATAAGGATCATTCTTCATTAGTTTTACATTAATGGTTTTAAATAAAATATTAAATGGTATCAATAACCATATGAAATGATTTTATGGAAATGTTATATTTTTAGAGATAACTATTGAAGAACACATTTTTGGTATATGGATAAGTTTTCGTTTTAGTAAATGTCTGATTTCGAGATAATAAAGGGTTGGGTTATTTTTAAAAAGTAAGTTATGTAGTATTGATATACTTGAAATTGATGATAATTCATGATATTTTAGATGAAGTTTATCACATTTTTTAGATTATGGTATATATTTTCTAGTGTTTAATTTTATAAACTAGTGGATTATACCATTTTAGGATTAAAGATAAAATTAATTTTTTGAATAATATGTGATATCATTTTGGTTTTATTAATTTTATACTTAGGTAGTTTTTGGGAAAGGTATACTCTATAAAATATATGATTAGGGTATAAATAATCAATATTGTTTGTGTAAAGATAAGTATCTTGATCGAGTTTAAGATAGTATGGTAGATATCACATTGAATTTTTCATATAGAATAAAGGGTATGTTAAGAATACCATCTCCTCATTTAATCTATGATTGATAATTAAAATTTCAATGATTCAATTTATTTAACTGGGTAGAATGTAATGTCCCGGGATTTTAGATCCTTTAAAATATATTCTATGTTCTATAACCTGTGTTACAACAACACCCAACATAAACATGCCACAACATATTGGATGATTATTATTAATAAAAGTATGATAAAACCTATATGATAGTAATCAATTAAAAAATATTACCTTTAGAGGATAAATGATTAGTATGATTTAATATTGGAAAGATTTATTTTCAATAAAAGAAGTTTTGTTATATTATTTGTTTTCCTTTAAAATATTAAATTTAAAAGTGTTATAATTTTAATTTTATAGAATAAAATTTATTTTTTAATTACTCATATCAAGAATTAACTTCATATGAATTTTTTAGTTTTTTTCTAAAAAGTTTTTTTAGTTGAAAAATATAGTTTTTGTGAAAATTATAATTTTTAGGATTTTATCATTATGTAAGTGTATCTTATAAGATTAAAAACTATTTAAGTAATAATATATATATATATATATTAATAAATTTAAAATATTCTAGGAATTGGAAAACTTATGTTCAGTATTTTTAGAACTAAATTAAAATGTTACTTTGATAAAAAAAAACTATTTTCAGTATTTTATACAAATTAAGTAGTTTGATGGTAAAATTTAGTTTTCCCATGATTTTAAATCCACCTACCTTTTATTTTTTATAATAAAATAATTTATTTCATAAAAATAAGTATATATGATATTATTATCTTATAAATAAATTTTTAAAGTTAATAATGTACTTTTTTGAAAAAAAAAATATTTTTATGCGTTATGCACGTTTATTTTAAAATTAATATTTCATACCCTTAAAAATTTTATTTGGTAGAATTATTTATAAATTTTATTTCATAATTTTTAAAATAGAAAAAATATCAAATCTTAATTTTTTCAGTAATGTTAATTACTAAGGTTAAAAATCAATTACCAACGTAACAACAAATTAAGGTAAAAGTTAAAAATTTAAAAGAGAAACGCTAAAAACACTATATATTGTCTCAAAAAATGAATTAATGAGGAAAATATAGACCTAGATACCCCCCCCCCATTTTTTACAATTTTGAGTCATTGAAATTTGAATAGTAATATTACATTATATAAAATGTAATGGTTACTTCCAAAACAACCCTTCTCTTCACTTATAAAAAGGTAAAACATACACCACTTAAAGACTCACCAATACTTAGAATTTATTATTGAAAATCTAACAAATTTATACTTATATAACCCTATCCTACTTTTATAAGCTTCTCATCACCTTTATTTTTCTTAAGGCCTTCATTTTTGAGTATTTTTTCATGAGAAAACTCAAGCATCTAACATGAGTATTACTTTATCTTAGTATTTTATTTTAATCTAATCATTAATAAATCATATATAACCCTATAAATATAATTAAATAAGTATAATTAGTATACTTAAATTTCATGATATTAATTGTACAATAATTATTCAATTCTTTCAATCCACTAAGAAAACTAAATAACATTGATTGTGTGTACGTGCAGACTGTTGCCTCTACAGAGAGATTTTGTTCATTATTCATCACCTTTAATGGATGGTAACAAAGATGGGTTTTAGGAATTATAATATTTAATATATCACATTTATAACTCATAAATGATAATTTATCATATACCATCTTTCCATCCATTCATTGAGAAATGGTATGTAAGATCCTAACCTTTCTGGAGATGCCTCGTACTTGTTATCAGGTATTTTTTACCCTTTTTTATAATTTCTTAGATGGATTTTAATTTGGGTTTTTTTAGGGTGAATTTGGAGATATTTTTAATCCCATGGGGCTGATCATGATTGGTTCATGGTTAGGTCAAACCATATGGTTTTTCCTTAAAAAATTGTACACCTCTTTTAGATCCACAGGAGGTAGTGCACAGTTGGACAAAACCATGTAGCCTCCCTCCATAAATCATAAACCCTTGAATAGAAGGGTTTTTCATGGTTGTTGAATAATTTGTAAAACCTTTTTCCCACCTATTATTAACCATTCACTCCCTAAGTAGTGATTCATGGTTTTTAAAACTATGGGCCTCCGCCCAGGAAAACATGCAGGCGGGTTTTAAACCCCCATAAATTTTTATTAAAATTCTTGAACCCCCCAGTTTTTACACAAAAATTCTTCATATTGACCCTAAAAATTTTTCACTCAATTTTAGAAGCTCCTGAAAGAAGTTCAAATCTCCAAAAACTCCTTTCGGTTCAAATCAAAGATCTGGTGGAAGGATTTTATCCCTCTTTCAGAATATAATATCTTTTCATTTGGTTTCTTTTCTCTCTCTTGTCTTTATCTCTTCTTTTTTAGGGATTATTTTCACCATTGGAAGTAGGTTTAGTTTTAGGTTTTTATGGTATCATTTCATAGTATATTGGTTTTATATATTGATCTTAGATCTTTATTTCCATTGTGTTTTCGATCATTCCACACCAAATTGAGGGTTATGATTTGGCAAGCGCTCATCAACAATATTGAGGTAGGTGGTCTAATTTATAATTCCCATAGTATTTATTATTATAATGTGTGTGAAAATGTGTCTTTTATTTTCCATGTTTTGCAATAGTAATTTAAATTAAAATGATGAATTTAATTATAGGAAATTAGGAAACTCTTCACGGGTCCTGTTAGACCTATTTGAAATTATGAAACCAAATTAAATGGAAACCCATGGGGTGTGCCAATATATTTTGAAATACTATTTATAGAATGTGAAAAGTAGAAGTATGGGTTTTTTTGTAATTGAATTAAATCTTTATTACACTTGATAATAGGAATTAAAAGGGTTTGGTTGATATAACCTTAAGTAGATTAGTGAAATATGTGATTAATTGATGATAAATGGATTAATGGTGAATTTTCATATTATTCCATGTGACAAAGTAAAGGACCACTATTGTTCTTGATAAATTAAATGGTTCTCTATGATGAGAATGATTGAATAAAGGTTAATGATGTTTAACCATGATATGAATGTGTTATATGTGATATATATTATTGATTGATAAATGGGGTGTGGGTTAGGGACAGATACTTCAAATACCCACAAGTTGTTTGAACGATGTTGCAGGCCCCCAATGCATGAATGTGAATAATAAATTATGGGACAGTGATTGATTATCTAAATACCCATTGGGTGTGGGACAAGTACTGGTGATCTAAATACCCATGGGGTTACATAATGATTTTATAGGCCCCCAACATATTGGTACTTGGATTGATGTTTCAAGATACTGGAAATTAAATTGAAATTAAATGGATAATGAAAGACCATGACATAATGAATTGTGATAAACCTATAATTGATGGTTCAGAATATGGAATGGGCCAAAGTAGGTATGATGTGGTTAGTTGAAGAATAATTAAATGTGAAACCTATTTTTTTTATTTTTTTACTTTCATTTTTTTATAAAACTGCATACACTATTATAGAATGGATATTACTTTAGACACCATTTATTGAGTTGTACTCACACCCTACTTGGGATACTTGATCGGTACCTGAATAGACTTCATGTTTGTAGAATAAGATATGGGAAAGATCCCTATGTTTGATGGATGAGTTTGGATTCGAGAAGGATTATGGATGAGGGAACCGAGCATGATGTTGGGACCCGATTGGGAGATGTTAGTGTGTATTTTTTGGGTTTTATTTAGACACTTGAAACATATATGGCATGACATATTTACTGCTTTGGTTTATGGTCATTTTCCATGTTTTGGGATTATCATGTGATGTTGGAATTTATTATTTATGTCATTATCATTATTAGTGATTATTATCCTTTGGATAATGTTTATTGATTTTCATTGTTGGGATAATTTCATAAAGATGGTATAATATCCTCACATTTAATATTACACCCTCATTTCTAGTTGGAAGCCTCTGGCATGTAGGTAGGTGTGCATGAGATCACATAACTAACCATCTTGGGGCACCAACATGTGGAACTCAAGCTAGGACGTTACAAAGTGGTATCAAAGGGTTTTTTCTTTTCTTTTCTTTTATCTTATTATTTGGGAAAGGTATGAAGGGGGTTGGGTTGAGTCAGGCCTTAGTCATGAACTTGTGCATGGGGATTAGCTAACTTATGTGGGGGGGAACCCAAGTACCCATGGTGGGATTTTTATTCTTGACATTTTTTGTTACAGTTGAATGTTATTTCACCTCAATTGATTCACTTATTGTGTGATGTTATTATTTTTTTGATATTTTTCTTTATGGACCAATATGGAACAGGATTTGTGTATACATTCATTATTTTAAGAACTTAGGATTTATTATGACATGAATCGTTTTGGAATTCATGGAAAATAAAGTTTTGGGTGAGTTATTTAAATGGAATTACTTTTCTTTAATTTTGTAATTTAAATGAAAAGATACCTAATGATACATTTAAATTATGAAATGATGATAAATGTGGTAATTGAAATTTTTGAAATGGGTTTCTAATGAGAAAATTTAAATATGGAAGTTTTTACCCTATGTTAGCAATGAACTGGGTGAGGGATGGTTGAGGGTAGTGATAGTGCCTCATTTTTCACTGTGTGGTGACGTATGAGGGATGAATTATTATAGATGTATATAAATACCTATTTTTTAAATGTGATAATGATGCGTTATGTGTCCTAAGATGTGTGTTTTTTATTGTATAGATATTTCTTAATGAAGAAGCTTGTTGATAGAATGATCGGAGGACATGGTAGGAAATGATCATCCAACAATGGAACTAGAGGCCTCAATAGTTTTGGATGAAGGGATGAGAGATTAGTTATATGAGAAAATTGATTTATTAATACATTTTATGAAGATAGGTATAGGTTAGGCTATGAGGAATATATCTAACTTGAAATAGTAGTTTCAGTTGTAGCACCCTTCGACCTTCACCAGAGAGGGTTGACTTGAGGTATTTGAGTAATGGATTGAGACTATTCAGAATATATTTGACCATTTAGAGACTCTTATAAAGAGTAGAGTCAAATTGGATGCTTATATATTGTGTTGATTAGAAAAATTCTGGTGGGATATTCAGACTCGGAATGATTAGTTGAAGTTCATAGTATGGAAGGACTTCTAAGAGAAGATCTTGGAGCACTTTTACCTAGAGACGCTCAGATAGGAGAAGGAAGCTGAGTTTATGAGATTGTACCAGGGGGTATGTTCGTGGTGGATTATGCTAGTCACTTCACTAACTTTTATCAATTTTTCACAAAAATGGTAGGGGATAAAGAAACTACAGTGAGGCACTTTTAGGATGGATATAAATGTGATATTAACTTAAAGGTTAATATCTTTCAACTGAAAACGTTTTGTGAAGTGGTGAATCAATCTATCATTTTTTAGGGAACCATAAATAGGATTCCATTGGAATGAAGGTAGTTTCCATTGGAATACTAGGAGGTACTTATTCTGAGGAAAATAATCATTTCTATGATAATGTCACCCAGAATAGTGGAAAGTAGAGTGTCCAGGTCAAATGATCAGTTACTCATGGAAATTATCAAGTGCTTTTCCATCAGTGTGGTAGGCTGGTTCACTATCATAACTAGTGTTCTTGGACTCTAGTAGAGTTCCATGCTTGTGGTAGTATGGGAAATCTATAGCAGTTTGGTAGGAACCCATGGAAGCTGGGTAGTGATAGAGGAGCTAGATCGAGCCAAAGTATGAGAAGGGGGTCTTCAATGCCATATCAGTCATACATTTGAAGTTCTTTTGGAAGTGGTGTTTAAGGAAGTGGGGTTGGTATGTTAGATAAAGAGAACCCATATCATTAGAGTGGTGTATCTCAAGGGACTCAGAATATAGCATAGGTAAGAGGGGAAGTATAGTTGCATGCAGTTCAACCTTCACTTATGGATAGTGAGGATGTTCCATCCATATTTAGAGGTATTTTTCTTGTATTTTCTATGCTTTATTGTTCCTTATTTGATACAAAAGCCTTTCACTCTTTTATATCTACTCAACTTGTGATTTTTTTTATTCTAATGGTGGAGTTTTTGAGTGGTGTTATAATGATCGACACACCATTGGGAGTGCGGTCGAGGGACATCAATTTATGTAAAGGGTGTTCTATCAAGTTTGGGGAGTGTAATTTTCTTTGGGATATTAACATACTTGATATGTTAGGTTTTGAATTGATTTTTGGTATGGATTTATTTGTATCATACTGATCCCACATCGATTCTTACCATAGAGGAGTGACTTTTACGTCTCCTGAGGGTGACATTTATATTTATCATGGAGAGTGGGATATCCAGGAAGGACCTATAGGTCCAGTTCATCAGCAACTAGAGGAGTTCACCACTCAAGTTTCAAGTATTTTATTGCATGATGGGGGTGTTAAACCTTGTGAATTTACACCCATATGGGACCAATTTTAGGGTGTATTTTCTGAAGTATTCTTAGGACTACCACTTTAGAGGGATGTTGAGTTTATAATTGAGCTCATTCCTGGAGAAGAACCAATTTATATTCCACCTTATAGAATGGAACTAATAAAGGTTCAAGAGATTAATAATCAGCTAGAAGAGTTTATGGGTAATGGAATTATCCATTAAAATACATCACCTTGGGGTTCTCTAGTCTTATTATCTAAAAATTATAAAAGGACATTGTGTTTATGTGTTTATTAATGGAAGTTGAATCAGAAGATAGTGAAGAATTAGTATCCTCTTACACATATAGATGATCTCTTTGTAGAGTTGAGATGATCTTTCATTTTCTCTAATATTGAATTGAGATTGAGGTATCATCAGTTGAGAGTTAGACCTTCTGATATACCACAGACCACTTTCAGAAGTAGGTATGCTCTATATGAGTTCATCATGTTGTCGTTTGGGCATACAAAAATATTGGATGTTTTTATGGACTTTATGAACTGAATATTTCAAACATACCTAGATCATTTTTTTGGTTGTTTTTGTGGATGATATCTTGGAGTATTGTAAGACTCATGATGATCATTCCCAACATATTGGCATCATCCTAAGTAAATTTAGAGAGCATAAACTATATTCCAAGCTATTTAAGTGTTAATTCTTTATTGACCAGGTACATTCTTATGTCACATCATCTTGGAGTAAGGTGTGTCAGTGGACCCATAGAAATATCAGGAAATGGTTTATTATGAGCATCCTGAGAAATTTTTTGATATATGTAACTTTCTAGGTTATTAGGTTATTATAAGAGGTTCATCCAAGACGTTCCTACTTGGAAGCACTACTTTTTTTCTTGAACAAGAAAGGGATCATGTTTGAATGGTTATAAGTATGTGAGAATTAATTTTATTAGTTGAAGAAGTGTTTTACTACCGCACCAATTTTGATCCTACTTGATATGGGTGGGAAGTATATCATGTTCTATAATGCATCTGGTATAGTAATTAGATCAGTTTTGATATAGGGAGATCAATTTATAGTGTATGGTCATAGTATCTTAGGCCATGTGAATGGAATTACCCTGTTCATGATCTTGAGTTGGTAGTTGTGGTTTATGCCTTAAAGTATTTGTGGCATTATCTATTGGGTGAAAATTTTACTCTACATACTAACCAAAAAATATTAAAGTATATATTTTTATAGCATAGCATGAATCTCCAAAAGTGGAGGTGGGTTGATTATATAAAATATTTTAACTTTGAGTTGGAATATACACTCGGAAATGGAAACAGTGTTGTTGATGCTTTAAGTAGGAAAGCAAAAAATCAAGAAGTTTAGGACTCTAGTTCTGATTGGAAGATGATGACCATGCTAGATGAGATGAATATTGTGGTTTAGAAGGTCCAGGAGTAGATGAACCTCATATTAGTATTAGTGGAGTCCACACTTTTGATCCAGATCAAGGAGAGGAAGTGTGATGATCCAGAGTGTTTGTCCTTGATGGAAATCCTTGAAGGTGGGGATTTGTTGAGTCAAAACATGTTTCGACTTTACCATTGATATTTTTGTTTTGGAAATCACAAATTACTTTCTATTTATCATGTATTTTGTTTTACAATGTAACCAAATATGTTTTTTTACAATCATAATCACATATATTGTAATCAAATTTTTTTTCCATCATAATCACACATGCTGACAATCTACATCATAATCATATGCTGATTGTTTTCAATTGTAATCACATATATTGTTTTAAAATTGTAACCACATGCATCATAACCAGGTTATGTATTGTATTGTAACCATGAGTATAATAATCAGGTTATGTATTGTATCGTAACAACATGCATCGTAACCAGGTTAAGTATTGTATTGTAATCATGCATCATAACCAGGTCATGTATCGTATTCATGTTAGGCATCATAACCATATTTATCATAACCACGTGCATCGTAACTAGGATATTTATCATAATCATAATATGTATCATAACCATATATCATAACCAGGTTATGTATTGTATCATAATCAATCATTGTAACCACATGAATCATAACCACATATATCGTAACTAGGATATACATCGTAATCATATCATGCATCATAACCATGATATAAACCATAACTATGATGTGCATCTTTTTCATTTAAAGCATCATAACTGTGTTTTTTATCATAACCATTATATGCATCATAATCATGACAATCATTGTGACCATATTATTAATTTTACTTATGTAATGTATTGAATTCATGTCTCAACATCAATACAGATTACATGTTACTCATACTCATTGTTTCATACTTTTGTAATTACTATTTTATAACTCAAACTATGTTTTTTAGTTGATTATATACCAATCAAAATGATGTCGTGTATTCTGTTTGTTTTGACCGTTATAATTCCAGATGTCCTAGTCCCTCCAAAGTTTTCCAAGAAATATGATCGTTGGAGGAAATATGACCATTGGAACCTGAGGCCTATAAATAAAAGGTCATTCGAACCAGAATACATAACTTTGAAACTTTTTCTATCATCAAGTTCTATAGAGATATAGTGTGACTTCTCTCTTGCTTCCTACAAAATCCTTGAAGATACAAGAAGTGAACAACTTTTTCCAAGTTCTTGTATTTCTATAAGTGCTTCTCTTCAACTTTGTGTGACCGATAATTGTGATAATGATCAAGGGATTCTAGGGATAGGAAGATGTGATACCAATCATATTATCGAGGGCTTTCAAGTGTTTGAAAGACATAGGTGTTGATTACCTTCGTAATCTAGGTCTTCTGGGGATAGGAAGACAGGCGTGTTGATCGTCGTATCAAGGGCTTAGCAAGGTGGTGGTAAGACAGACCTTTTATCCTAGGTGAAAGGATACCCTACTCTTTGGGGTGAATGAATTGTAATACCTTTACATTTCTAATGCTATTTTTAATAGAAAGGGAATCACTTTTTTTCTTCTTTATATTCATATTCTTTTACTATTATAATTATTTCAATTAAGATTCATTCATTACATATTGTATTAAGAGATTATATATGTTGTATGGTAGAATCATTTACATTATTATTACTCTGGTCATTGTATTCACTTAAAATACAATTTTTTTCATTACTTATGGTATTACATCATATCATAACCATAGGATCCAAGACCTGTATGGTCATTTTTATTGGTTTTGAATTGTGTCAGTTTAAGACCTCTTAAACTAAGTTATTTCTTGAGTGTTTTAAATACAAAGTTTTTAAACGTACAATTCACCCTCCCTCTTGTATTGTTCCATATCATATATATATACATCTATATTACGATCCAACAAGATTCACCTTTATATTGGACTATAGATGAGGATGAGATCATTTATGTCTAGAACAGTGTTTTTGTGACTATGATTATGTGAGAAGAGATGATGATGATGAGTTTCATGCCTTTAATTTGGTGGTACATCCCGGTTTGACTAAAATGTAATGTAACCTACATAAATAGTATTTGTGGTTAGGAATTAAAATAGAGATTGTAGGTTTTGTGACATGATTATACACCTATCAGCAAGTGAAGTCTGGGTATCAATGATCTAGTGGTTTACTACAGATATTTCCCATTCCAGAATAAAAGTGGGGCAACGTTACCATGGACATCGTGGTAGGTATTTCAAGGATTACTTAGAATATTGATGTTATATGTGTGATTATAGACCAATAGATGAAAAGATCCCATGCAGATCACCATTATGTTGGATAGAGATAGGTGAGTCTAATTTTTTTGGATCGAGTCTCATGAAAGATATATTGGAGCAGGACTAGATGATTTAGAAACATGTAGATATGGATCATAGTAGGAAGAAGTCATGTAGTGATCAACATTGATTACCCCTTGAGTTTATAGTGGGTGATCATGTATTCCTTCAGGTGTCACCAAGATTAGGTCATTATAGGGTTCATAGGTAGGGAAAGTTTGGGCCCAGGTTTGTTGGACCTTTTGATCTTATAGAGAGAATCAGGATGGTGGCATACTGATTGGATCTTCTACAGAGGTATAGTGTTATGCATTTTTCTTTCCAAATGTCATAGCTTTGGAAGTATCACCCTGATCCTTCTCATGTGACCAATGTTGATGATGTTGAGCTTGAAGATGGTGCTTCCTTCGAGGATAATCTGATTTGTATTATTGATTGAAATGATAAGGTGTTGTGGGGAAAGACCATGTCATTAGTCCGAGTGTTATGGAAGAATGGACATGTTTAGAAGGAAATATCATCGAGATAAATAGATATGTGGTCTTAGTGGCCCGATATTTTTACCTTAGAATCTTACAACTCAAGGAAGATATGTTTGGAGATATTTTAATATCTTGACCTTTCTAGTGATGTACTATACTTGTTATCAGGTATTATTTTACCCTTTTTTATCATATATTGTTTTGGTTTTAATTTTGGGTTGTTTTATGTGAATTTAGAGAAATTTTAAAACCCATGGGACTGAGAACGGTTGGTTCATGTTTAGGAAAAACCATGTGATATGCCCTCAAAAATGGTTCACCACTTTGTTGGAGCCACAGGAGGTGGCGCATGGTTTGACCAAACCATTCGTCCACCCTCCCCAAACAATGCACCCTCAAACTAATGGGGTTTTCATGGTTGAGGCATAGTTTGTCAAATGGTTCACCCACCTAGGAGTAACCATGCAACCACTAAGTATAGGCACACCCTTAAGGCTCATTTTTTGGTAAATAATTCACCTCCACCCAAAAAACCATGCACGTAGGTTTTAAACCCTCCAAAATTTTTATTAAAATTACCACCACCACCACCCTGGGTTTTCCCCCCAAATTTCACTAACTTTACCATAAAAATTTTCCTTAAATTTAATTATCTTTTATGAGGATTCCAAAGCTCCATAAACTTCCTATAGTTGAAATAAAATATTCAATGGAGGGATTTGACACCTTTTCTGGTATGTAATCTCTTCTCATTTGGTTTCCTCTCTCTATCTCATCTTTATATCTTATTTTAGAGGGATGATTTCCTCCTTTGGAAATGGGTTTAGATATATGTTTTAATGGTATTATTATTTAGGATATTGGTTCTAGGAATTGATCCTATATCATCTGCATCATTGTGATTTTGATCGTTTCACACCAAATTGAGGGTTATGATTTAGAGAGTGTTATTTGACAATATTGAGGTAGGTGGTGTAATTTATAATTCCCATAGTCTTGATTATTATCATGTGTGGGAAAAAATTATTTTATTTTCAATTTTGTTCAATTTAAATTAAAATGATTAATTTAATTATGGGAAATTTGGAAACCCTTCACAGATGTAATCTCTTCTCACTTTTTTTCTTTTCTCTATCCCGTATTTCTCTCTTATTTTGGAGGGATGATTTCCTCATTTGGAAATGGGTTTAGATATATGTTTTAATGGTATTATTTCATAGTATCTTTGTTCTTGGTATTGATCCTATATCTTCTACATTGTTGTGATTTTGATCATTCCACACGAAATCAGAGAGTTATGATTTAGAGAGCATTCATCGATGATCTTGAGGTAGGTGGTATAATTTCTAATTCCCATAGTCTTCATTATTAACATGTGTGTGAAAAAAAATTATTTTCCACATTGTGCAATTCCAATTTAAATTAAAATGATGAATTTAATTGTGGGAAATTGGGAAACCATTCATGGATCCAGGTGGACTCATAAGAAATTACGAAACTGGATATAATGGAAACCCATGTGGTGTGCCAATATATTTTGGAATGATGTTTATGGAATGTGAAAAGGGAAGGATGGGTTTTTTGAATTTAATTAAATACCTTTTGTGATTGATAATGGTAATTAAAGGGGTTGGTTTGTATAACATTAAAGGGGTTAGTGAAATATGTGATTAATTGATTATAAATGGATTAATGGTGAATTTTCATATTATTCCATGTGATAAATTAAAGAACAATTATTGTTCTTTATAAATGAAATGGTTCTCCAGGATTAGAATGATTGAATGTTGTTTAATGATATTTAACCTTGATATGAATGTGTTATATGTTATATCTATGATTAATTGATAATTTGGGTTTGGATTAGGGAATAATTCTCTAATTCCCATGGGTTTCTGGACTGATGCTCTAGATCCCCAATGCATGCATCTGAATAATAAATTATGGGATAGGGAATGATGCTCTAAATACCCATGGGGTTTGGGATAGGAAATGATGCTATAAATACCTATGTGGTTCTAGACTAATTATCTAGGCACCTAATATCTTGGTAGTTAGATTGATGTTCCAAGATACTAGAAATTAAATTGGAATTAAATGGATAATAAAATCCATTGATATAATGGACTGTGATAAGCCTATGATTTATGGTTCTAACTATGGAATGGGATGAAGCCTATAGGATTTGGTTGGTTAAAGAATAATTAAATGTGAAACTAATTTATTTTTTCCTTTTTGTTATTTCATTATTTATACAACTACATGCACTATTACAGACTGAATATTTCTTTAGACACCATTGGTGGTGGCCTACTAAGTTGTACTCACACCCTATTCAGGCTTCTTGACCAGTACCCAAATAGACTTCATGTTTACATGATAGGATAAGGTTAAGATCCCTATGCTAGATGGTTTAGTTGTTATTCATTATGGAGCATGGATGAGGGAACCAGAAATGATATTGGGACTCACTTGGTAGATGCCAGTGTGTCTTTATTTTGGGTTTTATTTAGACACTCAAAACATATGTGGCATGACATGTTTACTTCTTTGTTCTATGGTCATTTTCCATGTTTTTGGATCATCATGTGATGGTGGTATTTATTTTTTATAACAATATCTTAATTAGTTATTATTATCCTTTGGCTATTTTTTATTGATTTTCATTATTGTATGGCTTTGATAAAGAGGGCATAGTCTCCCCATGTTTCATATTAGAACCTTGATCCTAGTCATTAGATTCTAGTGTACTGGGAGTTATTCCTGAGATCATGTAACTAATTGTATTGGGGCACCATCATATGGAACCTAGGTCAGGACTTTACATGGTATCATTAATTATGCGTATGTGTGGACTACTACCTCCACAAACAATGAATTTCATCATTCATAACTACCCATAATGTATGGTTCCAAGGATGTAATTAATAGAGGCATGTAATATCTTTAAATTGTTTAAGTTTCTTTAAAATTTATAATATCATTATATAAATAAAATTTAATATCCATTAAATCATTATAACACACACTCCTATTTGGGTTAGTTTTACCACCAGCATGAACGATGTCATAATGTTTATATCATGAATTATTTAGTAATTGAATATAATGGTAATATCATATGATAACTATTTATTTATGATTTATTAATGGTTATTTATTTTTGATAATAATATTTAAAATAATTATTACTATTACACCTTTTGATCATTAAACATGTCAAAACTAGTTCACCGCAATCACAATTTTTCACAAGCCATATTCATGTATTTCACCTAGTGAAAATGATAATTAAGAAATCATTGAGAAACAATTATTATTATACCTTGGATAATCATATAATGATAAACTTAAAACCACTTACTAAGAATCAACCTTGTTACCATAATATTTGAATGAGACAAACAAACGAATGTTCTAAGCCCCATTGGTGAAAATAACTATAAAAAAGTAATATATTTGTAATGAAGGATTATAAATAAAGTTTATAAAGGGTAATGAATGTGAATAAGATAATTATTTAAGTACTTATGTTATTTATGTTCATTATATAGTAGGTTAGTGAAAGGTCGAGTAAGCATAAACTCAAGGTAAGGGTTTCTATAACTCAACTACCATTCATTGAGTTATACTCCAATTTATTGAAACTTGTTATTAAAGGTTTGTTCTAAATATCCCTGTGATGATATTATGATATAATCCTTTTTTTTGTGAATTATTATTTTTATCCATATCTTCCTCCATGATTATTTCATTCATAAAGTGTGAGATTAAAAATAATAATTCCCATATTTTCAAATGAACCTTTCTTTTCAATGTCAATATTTTCCATTATCGACCAAATTTTAATTTTTATTTGAAAATTTATTATGTTTTATCTCTTTTTACCCTAATATTTATATTTACCAATTTTAAAATAAAGTTTATCAACTATTTAAATAATATTGGTTTCAACAAAATTATATTTTTTTGATATAAATGGTTTTTCATTTCAACCACTTATATTTTATCTTCTAACCCAAATTTTCTTACATAAGAAAATTATTAATTCAAGATTATTTATTTTAAAAAATAATGTTTTAAAATTATATTTGAAAATTTATGAAAAATATTTTTGAATTTATTTTAAACTTTTCTTTACAAAAATTTTACAAGGGTTTTACATAAATACATTTTAAAAAAGTTTTGTTTTTAATTTCTTCTCTATCTCTAAAATATTGTCCTCCAATGGAGTTGTGTTTCATTATTCTCCAATTATGTTCTCTTATAATATATTTCATTTGGGTGAAAAAGTTTAGGCATCATTTTATTTGATTTTTTAATGTATTTATGAGATATATTTTGATAATGTTATGAAACCCATTTTCTTTCCATGGGTTCTTTATGATATGATGATTTGAAAATGACATGAAACCCATTATATTTATATGGTTTATTGTATGATATGATTATTATTTTTCAATTTTCACACATATTTATGGATTATTTGATGTGTGAGACCAATATCTCCCTTCAATTCAATGGGTAAAGGTTTGTATCTCATGATATAGAAATGTTATGGGAAAAGGTTAGCGAGTATCTTGGTTCACAAAGGGTGAGTGTAATATCAAGTAACTAAACTCACAATTTTATGTGTGAATGGGTTAGAAAGTATCTAGGTTCACAAAGTTTGAGTGTGATGGTGAGTAGCTCTACTCACAATTTTATGTATGAACAAGTTAGTGAGTAGTTTTGTTCATAAAGGGTGAGTGTGATGGAGTGTAGCTCTACTCAAAATTTTATGCGTGAACAGGTTGGAAATTAGCTAGGTTCACAAAGGGTGAGTATGATGGTGAGTATTTGTACTCAAAATTTTATGTGTGAATTGGTTAATGAATAGCAAGGTTCGCAAAGGGTGATTGTGATAGTGAGTATATCTACTCACAATTTTATGTGTGAATAGGTTAGCGAGTAGCTAAGTTCACAAAGGGTGAGTGTGATGGAATTTAACTCTACTCACAATTTTATGTGTGAATAGGTTGGCAGGAATCCATGTTAACAAAGATAAGAAATATTATGTTTATGATTGTTACATTTTAATTCCTATGTTCCATGGATCATGATTTATTATTCATGTTTTGTTTTCTTATTCCATGGTAAATGTTTGATCATTTGATGTTATATATATATTTTATTCTTATGGAAAAATATTATTGATTTATGTTCATCTATAATATAATAATTATTCTTATTCATTTATTCTCACATGTTTATGAGCTAACCTTTATGGACCTTTTATATGTTATCCATTATTGAGAGTTTGAGCTTTCCCTTTCCTATGTTTTTCTTTTCCTAGGGTATGAAAATGACTATCTTATGGAATTTATATAAGGTGGGATTATATTATAGAAAAATCTTCAAAAAGGCGTAATAAAATTTTTATGTTGATAATCTCCAAAGACACTAAATTTGTATGGTTCTCGATATTTGTGAGAATATTATATAATTTTATGTCTATATTGTGAAAGATTTATGTAAAATACAGTTTTGTTTAGATTGGGTCACTACATGACCTATATAGAGGACTAATCCCAAACATATGAAGGAGTACCGACTCTACTGATGGAGAACCATGCCCCTACACATAGGGTGGTACTTAAAATCCATATATCATATGAGGAACCATGACTTTTCTGTGTGCACCACTAGGGGAGTACCTAACCCGTATGTGGGGGATTGAACCCCAATACATGGGTGAGTGCATAACATTGTCTTTGGTCCAAACATATCACATGTAACAAGTCATCGACTCAGCAGAGCTAAGATCCTTGGACTTCCTAACCTATAATGTGAATAGCCTCCACTGACTGAGAGGATCATACTATTTTTCTCTATGGGGATAAATGCTCAGAATAGATTACAAATATGTCTAAAACCGGAACCTAGGTGTGAAATAACAAATAATTACATAAATATCTGGGTATATAGAGATTCTAGTATGGTGCATGGGGTAGAGGGATCTTGAGAAAGGATAGTCACATACATCTATAGCTCAATCCATGTAAAGTCCAACTTACACAGTATGTTTAGTGTGGTACACTACATGTAGTACTAAACTTTTTGTACACAATATTTTTTTTAGAGTGCTCGGTGTGTCAGTTCATGTGGGATATTGGCGTGTAAATATTGAAAATTACAATCCACCTAACCCGATATACACAGCTTGTGTAATAGAGGTACATGTCATATGGGTCTTTCTCACTATCTCTTCATGTATGTGGTTATAAGATGAAGTACACATATATGAAATACATGGTGTGTGACCCTAAGTCAGAGGACGTGTGATATTTAAAATTACATGGAAAACCTAACACCAATAATTATGAGTCATACAGTAATAATTTTTGGGGTTTATGCCATGTGGAATTAATGAAAACAAGAAAATAAATATGGTGAAGTACACAATGTGTGACCAGATACTACACATCATGTACTCATAAAAATTCCAAAAAACTAAAAAAATCCGTCATGTTGGGAATTTCTTTTTCACCATTTTCACCAATTATTCCCTAATTATGGGCTAATTCTATCACCCTCCAAGATAGCAATGCACCTCACCAAGATGATTTCTAACCGTCCATCATCATCTAGGTTTTTTATTTTCCAATAATTCATTGAACCACACTTGAAACCCACCATTCCATCACTATCATGCATTTGAGACCATAATTATCTAATTATCCTTCATTCTAGCTTCATGAAATCACAATTCAACTCAGTCATAAAGAATGGAATAACACTTTTTGAGATAGCGGTGGCCGGAGGAATACCTGACCACCCAAGGATGAACTCATGTTGAAGTTTATCGAAGAATTATAGTATGATACAATGATAAATTGATTATTCATGGTGGAAAATACCTCAATTAAAAATGAAAATTTTATTATCATTTTAGTACTTTTGAAATAATTATTTAAAAAATTATTTTGATGGATGATAAATATCATGATTTAAATTCAACACCATGAATAAACATCATTGGATTAATAACCAAAAACAATACCCAAAAAAATTCTTGAGGAATGTAGAAGCTTCATCACCACGTTCATCCCATTATAAGAAATAAATAGTTTAATAAATTATTTACTATGACCAAATAAGAAAATATAATCAATGTATAAATATATTGTCTTTGAGTATTAAGAAAATAATGTAATTTAATTATTTAATCCATTATCCCTTGAAACCTCAATCTTTTCTTGTTATAAAAATCCTAAAAACAATTGAATCCACACAATTAAAATTTTTGGGAAAAATAAATTTTTTTATTGCACATCCCTTAAGAGAAAAATAATAATTTATTTAATTATTACTTATTTTCCTATTTATGATTATTTTAATTTTTTTATCACACATAAATAAGTTTTTCTTTGGTGATTATATTTTTGGAAGAAGATAATTTAATATGGTTAAGAATGAAGAGAACACACAAATAAAAAAACCTTTTTGGTCATTTCTCAAAGATTAATGATAATTTCATGAACCTTAGTTTTCATTGTTGCCTCCTCCATAAAGAACACCAAGAAAAAGAATAGCACAATGAATTTGATCTTCATTGTTCAAAGAGAGATAGGGATAGGTAGATAGGAATACCTCTAGGATTATCCATGTAAAAAATGGGAGAGGGAGAACTAATATCAAAGTAAATAAAATTATTTCTATTCCATTAATTACTCTCCATAGTGTCATAATAATTTCTTTCATTAAAACCCACTTCTAGGAATTTAGCCTACAGCCATGGAGCTATAGACACGATCTGGATTGACCATGGCTATAGGCCACCTATATCCATGAATAGGAAAATTACTATGGTTATAGGTACCACTATAGCCATGGTTAAGCCCAACTGTGGTTATAGGCCTTTCTATCCTAGCACAGGGAAATTATTTCCTATAGGAAGGGTACTAGAAATCCCATATAGCCATGGTTGGGCCCCTGAACACAAATATAGTGAGGTAGTTTTGATTCAAGAGTCCCTTTAGTATTTATTAAATGTTTTCATGGGTACAAATAAAAATAATATATTTGATATATTATTTATTTCTTAAATTACGTAATTCCAAAATTAAACAAAAAAATCTTACAAATACTTCTAAAAATATTATTAAAAAAATTCAAAGACATTATTACAAAAATTTGTGTTGATACATTTAGAATACTTAGTAAAATCTTTCTAACAATATTTTTATTTCAAAATAAAATTAGAGAAATGAGAATTAAATGATAAATTTTTTTAAGTAAAATGATCAATTGGATATACTGAAAATCATTCATAAAAAGAGAAAAAATTCATCCAGGAAAATCATAAATCTAAGCCTGAGTGTCTCCATCAATGATTTGACCCAAAAAATGATCAGCATTCCCCTTATATTCTAAAAATGGAAAATATGTGGGAGGATAAATACCCCCATCATAGCTTTGATCTTGTTAACAATTAAACCAAATGACCGAAAATATTCACCCTATTTCAAATTAGAATCAATAACAACCAATAAAACAAATTTTAGAATGAATTACTTCCAACCCTACTCAGAAGAAAACTACAAACCCAAAAAAAATATCACGGGCCTTTGTAAATGAAGGACCACAATTAATGATAAAATATCTACAGAGAGTATTAATAAATAAGACATCATAGTATCGAGCAACCATACAAACACCCAACTTATTATTTCCAACCAATGATACATCAATATTTACTTTAAGAACACTAAGAGTAGGGGGAAACCCTCACAAGGTATCTTGATATGTACTTATCCCACAAAGAGGTTTTGAGTTCCAAGTTGACATCAATTCAGACAGGAATTCAACCCAAAAATAGTTTGGTTGAATGACCTATTTAAAAAATAATATCATTTTCATGAACACAAATCATCAAAAATCCAAGAAGAGGTCACGAACTATTTCAACAAGAATTGAAGAGACCCAATGGACCATACTATATGGAAAATCAATATAAAAATAAATAACCACCTAATACTTCTCCTTCCAAACTTTTCAAATACCCCTAGCTCCAGGACAATTCAAAATCACATGTGAAGGGGATTCGGCTTTGTAAGATCATAGGTAGAACAATGGGTCACTTGTTGAATATCATTTAAATATAAATTATATTGTAGGGAGTATCCCAAATTAAATCATCCACCAAAAAATCTTATTTTAGGTGAAACCGACAACTCCAAGAGTAACTTCTGTTTTTGGGACACCAAAGTTATAGGGGAGTAAAGAGTGATCCTATAACATGATTTAATATAATAAGAACCAATTACTCCTTACACCAGTACAAATGATATGAGCACTCTCCTACCATAATAGGAATACTAAGAATAATATTGTTCTCCCTATCATTAAACCAGGAAGAAAAATTATCCAAGAACGATACATACTAATTATCATTAAAAATATTTTTCTCTTTGGATTATCCTTATCTATAATCATTGGTGATTCCACCCTTAAGATGAAATGATCAACAATATAAGGTTACTTACAAATATTAACCCTCTCACCATCATCAATTCAACAATAGATACTCTTATTCAAAATTCAATGTGATCCCCATAATCTTATTCAAAAATATCTAGGCCTTGACCCCAAGAATGAATTCAAACTATCTAAATGAGGAAAATACATTCCATGAATAATCATGATACTCAAGGAATTATGATTTTAAAAAAGGATCCAACATTTCTTGGCAAGAAAGGAATCGTTAATGTGATATCTCAGACCCAGTTCACTCCTAAGTAACCAAACTCAGTTGGCCACATGGCCTAAAGAGTGCCTCCCCATATTCTAGAGGCTACCGACTAGTAGTGAGGGTCTAAAATGTTATTATGGGGAGAATATACCCTCATTATCAAAGTAACATTCATCGGTGATAAAAAAAGATAAATCAGTGGAATCAATATAATGTGCAGTGGAATTAATAAAAATCTAACTGGATTAATAAAAAAATAATAATCAGTATCATATAAAAAAATTATTTCGTGATGTTATAAAGAACATGGGAAAATAGAAATAGGGAAGCATGCATACATGCATTAAAATACATGTATAAAAAATAAAAAAATACCAAAAGTTATCTCTAATTCCATCATGATAACTAGCTCAGTTATCTTCTCATGTACTTCATACTAATACTGAATAAACAACCATCTATAGTAGGACACTTTCCTTTATCCCTTACTATATCCATGAAGTCTATTTGAGTTCCAATTGGTGGCCTGAATAGGGTGTGAGTAAAACTCAATAGGCCTAGACCAATGGTGTCAAATGAAATCTAGTCTATGAATATACAATTAATGGTGTGCAAGTATAATAAATATAAAAAAGGATAAAAAAAATAACCCATGTTGAGCTCAGGTTCCTCGAGGGACACCTAGAAGACTATACCTACTTCGGTCTAATACTAATATATTAACCATATAATAATCAGGACTAATAACAATCATGTATACAATAAGGAATTCCATATCTAAAAAAATCATGTTACTGATAGGGAGTGTCGTGGCCACTAATAACAAGTATACCATGATGAATGCCATGTACAAAAATAATCAAGTATATGATGAGGAACATCATGTTATTTAATACACAATAAATAGTATGGATTGTCATGTCCTCTAGTAATTAGATAAAAGGTGAGGAGAACCATGTCTGATAATTCTAAATAAGAAACAAGGATCAACATTTCCAATACATAAGTAAATTTTATGAAATGATATCCATGTCATAACATATTAAAGGAAAATGAATTTTGTCGTTACATTTATCAATTCAGTTCATATATAAAGGTCATATAATAGATAAGTAATATAAAAGGGTCAGGTGTAGTCAAGTTTCCCTATTATAACTCCATTTAATAATCCTATTATGAAGGGATAAGTCAACACATCCCAAGGGTGGTTAAACCACAATTTACGAATAGTGATTATAATAATTTAATCCAACCCACCTTAAGTTTTGGTTTAGGTTGAGGTTTTTAACCTATAACCAGATATAAAATTATCTAATCATGCCTATAATTAGGATACAATAATTAATTTAAGGGTTTATAAAATTAAGGATAAATTCCTAGAAATTCCAATACACAACACAACAGAGAAAGATATAGACATACAGAATTTATGGGGAAAGTATTATACCAAATACCTTAAAACATTAAATGACTCCTTGTCTGATATCATCTTCATATTCAAGTTAAAAAATTAGAAAAAAATAAACTATAAAAATTCCATTAAAATAGGGTATATAATCTCACATGAAGATGATGTCAATATGGAATGATAAACTAAGAAAATAAGTGAGTAGAATGACAAAATAATTGAGGGTGATCCAACATGACTGGCGATGTTCGATTATGAGATCAAATAAAGGAGATCTTCTAAATCCTAGAATGAGAGGGTGGATAACTCTCCCACAATGTTTTTTACACATCCATTCACCTCCTCTCACACAAATAAACTAACCATGAACCACCCTCACTAGACCCCATTGTTAATACTAATCATGAACTAATTGTGTACCTCAGTATTTTTCTAAAAAAACTATAGTTCTAGGCTCCAAAAAACCATAGCTACTCCCAAACCCTTCATTAATCCTTAAGTCACTTTCATTAGAATAAAATAAGAGATTAATACTAAAATAAAAGGGATATGTACCTATCTAAAAGTTAGGATTATAAAATTTACCCTCCTTAAAAAAAATCCTTGATTTTCTCTAAGGGTGTTTGAGCATCATCTGAGAATAATTATGACCACTGAGCATATAAAAAGGATTTTCATTTCTAGGCATCATCTTGGACATGTTCATGCAGTCATAGCACCCAAACTAGAGGAACTGAAATGCATCTAAGAGCCTCCATGCTCTGATCAATGATATAAATTGAATAATACTCAAAAAAAAGAATCAAACTTTAACTCAATATCCTCATAATAAAAAGTATGAGATGAGTCATAATGATAATGATTAAGCTGAGAAATATGGAATACATCGTGCATGGACTAGTACCTATAAATAAGAGTTATCCAATAGGCTACTGACCTAACTTTCTCTAAGATATTGAAAGTCCCAATGAATTTGTGTTCTAGATTCCCATTTATTTAAATCCATCACTGGCCTAATCGAGGAAAAACATAGAAGAAGACTCAATCCCCCACCTCCAACTCTAGTGGTTGGCGGTGACGATTGACATAATTATTCTACTTATATTGAGCTATATCCATTTCTTTCCTGATAAGTTATGCCTGCTCTGATGTCTCATCAATGAGGCGAGATCCCAGTAGAGCTCCCCCTACCTCTAACTAGTACATGGGTGAATGGCACAACCTACCATATAAGGTCGTATAAGGAGCCATATGTATAGTCTCTTTAAATATATTATTGTAATTGAATTTATAAATAGGTAAATGTTTCTCCAAAAAACATATAAAATCAAGAATTAATTCTCAAATCATTTACTTTAATACATTTATAGTATACTCAGACCGATCATTGGTCTATGGGTGATAGGTTGTAATCAGTAGTACCTATAAAAAAAGAGTATTCTATAACCCCTTCCAAAACTATGATGTAAAACGAGTATCCCTATCTGATACGATGGTATATGGAACTCCAAAAAGTCATATAATCTCTCAAAAATATAGCCTTCCAACCACATTCACTGAGAAGGTCTCCCTAATAGGCAAGAAGTGGGTGACCTTTTTCGACCTATCCATAATTACCCATATTGTGTCACTACCCTAAGGTGACCAAGAAAAACCCATCAAAAAATCCATAGTTATTTTTTACTATTTCCACTTTTGGAATGGTTAATGGATGTAAAATACTTATAGATCATTGTTTTTATGCATTCACATACTGAAAATCAGAACACCTAGTAATAAAGCCTACAATCACCTATTTCATATCATACCACCAATATTGGTGGTGTAAATCATGGTACATCTTCATGAGTCTAGGAATTAGTACCCCCTTATAAGAATAATATTCTCATATCAAATCCTCTCAAATTTCTGTAGGTACCTATACAAGTCTATGGATATGTAAGATTCCATTCTCAACAATAACCAAACCAGGCGGTGGGTCCTCACCTGAAACACTTTCCCTTAGGACTTAGCCTTTGGGTTCAGATATATATCTCATATTTACTTGATCTAGAAGTGATGAGGTCACTACTAAATATGTAAGAATAGGTTTACTATGATGCTTCTAAATCTCAAGATGCATCTGATAAAAGAGATCAATCATCTTCAATTCACTACTGGCTTCCTGAACCACTTATGTCTGAGTCTTCTGGCTCAAAGAATCAGCCACTTGATTGCCTTTATAAGGTGTATAAATAAGATCAAAATCAAAATAATGATGGTAATAAACCCATATTCATTGTATAAGGTTCAAATCATGGTTATTTAATATGTATTTGACGCTTTTATGGTCCATATATACAACAAATCATTCCCCTCAACAAGTAGTGCCTCTAGCAATATAAATCATGAACCACTACTACTAGCTCGAGATCATGCATCGGGTAATTATGCTTATGAGGCCTCAACTAGTGAGAGTCTCATGCCATGACTTTACTCCCTTGTATCAAAACATATCCTAGCATAATTCCTTATGCATCAAAATAAAATATATAGATTTTGACCGGCTTTGGTAAAATCAATATTGTTTCTAAATTTAATATTCATTTCAATTCCTAAAAGAATTTATCACAAGTTTCAAACCATGTAAAATATAATACCTTATTGTAAAATCCCATAAGATATTTTTTAATTCATGATAAATCCTAAATAAAACACCAATAGGAACCAACTAGCCACAAGAAACTCCAAATATTAAATATATTATTTGTTTACTACCACAAAACAATGGATCTCACCTTATCTAGATCCATAGATACCCTTTTCTCTAATATTATGTGATATTGGAAGTGAACATTGATAATCCAAAAGTATAATTTTTTTTATCTTGGCATGTAACTTATTCTCTATCAGTGTACTTAGTATGATGTCAAGGTGTTTGGCATGAACATGTTGAGTTTGATAATACACTGAGATTTCATTTATGAAAATCACTATAAAAGAATCAAAATACAGGTGTAAAACCATATTCATAAAGTCCATAAAGACTATAGGCATGTTTATGAGACCAAATAGAATAACCAAATACTCATAAAGTCCATATCAACTCCATAATGTTGTACATGCTATATCTGAGGTTCTAACCCTTACATGATGATAGATCGACCTAAAATAAATCTTCAAGAAAACCCTTCCTCTTCAGAGCTGATCAAAAAGATAATATATATGGGTTAATGGATATCATTTCTTAACCATAAGTTGATTTAACCACTGATAATTGACACAAATCATGATAGTCTTGTCTGACTTATTGTAGAAAAGTACGGGTGAACCCCAAGGTGAAGTATCAGTTCATATAATCCCTTTGGTTTCCAGGTTTTCTAACTATCTCTTGAGTTCATGAAACTCAGTAGGACCCATCCTATAAGGAGGAATACACATTGGTTCTTCTTTTAGAATAAGATAAATGGTGAGTTCTACCTCTCAATTAGGAGTTAGCCCCAATAATTACTCAAGAAAGATATCACTAAAACAATCCATCACTAGAGTAAAATCTATCTGATGTGTTTCTTAATCATCTATAAAGAGACTAGAAATCTGGGATGACACTCTACCTATCCCATGATGCTTAGGTCTGGCTCAACTTTCCTAGAAATCACATTTACCTTTATAAAAATAATTACTACCCTATAGTGATATAAAAGACACCGTCCAATGATAATAATAAATCACGGATTTGTAAGGAACTAATCAGTCTATCTTAATAATTATGTCAAAATATTTCATCTTAGGGTTGAAAAGGTTCCATATGAAATGATAACCACCTATCTCGAGAGGACACTCCTTGTATAGGCACACACTCTCCAATCGGACTCCCAACGGAGTATCAAGAGTCTTCACTCCATAGAAATATTTAATCTCAAACCTAAGGCTACTTACTAAAATTTTCAATATGAATGAATTTGAGGCACCAGTGTAAAATAATGAAGATACTAAATTCATGGCTACTAAAATTACACCTTTCTCTATAGATGGTATGACACTCTGCTCTTCAGGTGCAGTTTGTACTACATGTAACTAGTTTGATCCACAACTTGGAGTTGTAACTTGAAATCCTTGGGTAGGTATACTCTACTGGAACTGCATATCATAAATATGTCTACCACAAACATGATTTATACCTTTTCCTAATCATCCTATAGTACTATAACTTCCTTCCTAGCACTTAGCTATTGACCCTTCTCTTAAAGGAAGAAATAGTGTGGATCCTCTCCCACTAGAAACCTATGGGAAGGTCCTAAAATTCTCTAAATAAAACCCATAATTCCAAATTATTATTACTCTATTGGGTATCTATCACATTAAGGATTTGTGTGAAATTTATTTACACACTAATGGAATAACACATAGCTAACTGGGAACACACTTTGATTACTGATTCCCCCACAAGAAAGCTCAAAAACTATGCTTTATAATGTTGGATAAACTATTACCCTATCTTAGCATTGAACCACCATACCCCACGCCATCATCTTTCCTCATTTTATGCTCATTAATGATGTAATAGTTCACTATATTAGAAATATTAGTCAAATAGAAAACATTCACCTGAGATCTGATGGTGTACAGGAGCCCATCCTCAAACCATCTCTCTCTCTCTCTCGACATTTCATCACTAGAAAGAGTTGGTGAAAAAAATTAGAGCTTGGTGAAGTGAGTTAAATATTCTATAATAGACATAGAACCCTACAGCAGGTGCATAAACTCTCTATCTAGTTTATCCCTTAGTTTTTTCAAAAATAATTAATCATAGAAAATAGAATGAAAATCCCTCTAAACCATACCCTAGTACTGATCTTCTAGGTTCATGACATCCCACCAATGCTTTGTAGAACCTAAAAGAATATAAATAGTGATCGCAATACTCTTCTCAAGAGGCATCTCTATATTATTTAAGATGGAAAATATGGCCTCTATCCATACCTTAGTAGCTTGGGGACACCATCCCTTGAGAATGTAGGTGTGTGCTACTGTTGGAACTCACTAGTCAGTTCTGACAGAGTCAGTTCTAGTCATAGAGATCCCTCCATCAACTAATAATAATATGAATTCATATATATATATATATATATATTCATGTTTTATTAGATAATTCCTTGTGTTTGGGTTGGTTTTTATAGAAAATAGGGATTCAATTCTTAAAATAGGTGATGTTGTAATTTCAGGAAGTTCAGACATTACACGTCATGAAACCTCTGAATGATGTTTATTTTTTAAGCACAGAACCCCTACATGCCAAATTCCACCCCATGAAACTAGTACAAGTTATTAATTCTCTAGGATAAAGAAATACATGATGTGAATCCATGCATGGTGTGGAATTTTTAAATTTTGAACCCGCTGAAATATACAATCCATGAAATCTGAGAGATGTAACATTTCTAGAGACTATTTAGGATATGATTACATGATGTGAATTAAAATTACACATCATGAAATTTTTTAGGAATAAATAATTTAAATTAGTCTCATGACATGAAACCTTTACATATCATGATAAAGCTAAGATTATTTATATCCATTGTTCGATGGGGATAAGAGGATGGTCGACACTCTTATTTTCTTCTACACTTTCTTCTCTAGACTCTCTAGACATTGTTATCTTCCATTTTATTTCCTTCCTTGTTAATACTTTTTTACTACACTTCCCTCCAAGGAATTTTGGATTTCTCCATCTTGTTATGATTACTGTTTCAAATAAAATTATTGTTCAAACTTCATTCTTGCATTCAAATTCAATTGTTGCGTGTATTTTCTTATTCCTTTATTCAAGTAAGTGTGTTATTGATTTTAAATTTATTTGATCATGTATTTATTTAATCTAAATAGATTAAATAATATTTCAATCATGATGGAATTTCTTTTATCATCTAATCCCATTATCATCATGTACATCTAATCTCTTGGGGTTAGGGTCCAAGAGTAGGGGTTTCTTAAACCTAATTAATACTTAAATAAAAACTTAGTTAACCCTTTTTCTAGTAATTAGGTTAATAATTATTGTTAATAATATTCTTTTTCATAACCCTGATCTGGATAATTATAATAGAAATACCCTGACCTAATTGGAGTTGAGAATACTAGGAAAAATATCCTGTGATACTTTATTCCCTTTAAGCTAAGTTTATTTCACCTAAGTTGTTAAATAACTATAGAAAAAAGAGTAATTTTCAACTTAGGAATATCCAATTGGTATGACCAAAGCCAATTGGAGACTTTCGCACTGCTCTGCATCCTAAGTCACAGGACTATCTCAAGCTAGATATATAAAATACCTTTTGATTAAGCCCTGAAATTGACCTTGATCCCTCTATTTCATCTAAATAAAAACCAAACTATGTAAGTCTTAAAAAACAAAACCTATGAAAGTCGTGTGAGAAATCCACTTATCATGTTTCAACCACTTGATCACCAGATTTTACAGCTTGTCTCTATGGGATCAACCCCGCATTATTTCTATGTTATGCCTTTATAAATAGTGTAGTTTGGGAATTTATAAATATCTAATTTGATCATGATTGAAGAATTTAATGACTTCCCCTAGATGCATAAAATTTTGGCATCATTTATAGGGACTAGTTGTTTCTTATGCACAACAACCTTTGGTGCAAACCTGGGATTACATCACACCCTATTTCCTCTTTCCCATTTTTTTTACAATCTTCACACATGGATTAGCACTTGCATCTACTCTTTTTTGGTTAGTTCATGATCCATGGACCTATGAATCATTCTAGGATCCTTGACACTCAAGAAGTTTTTTCTTTCGATCCTAAGATTGATAGATACCTATCTATACACTTTCGCTCAATTATGGAAAATCTTAACAACCCTGCACAGTCTAATCTTCATAATATTCAACATACACTACCTGAAGAGTAGGATGAGAAACCACTACTAAAAAAGTGTTCCATTATGGACTATGCCTTTCCATCCATTAGTGATATTGTTCCCAACATCGTTCTTCCTCCTATCCAGGTGTATAATTTCGAAATAAAACCTATACTAATCCACATGATCTAGAACCAAATACAATTCAGAGTACTTCAGATAGAAGATCTAAATGAACATATTTCAAGTTTTTTTGAAGTCTCTAACACCTTTGGGAGTTAAGGTGTGACGTCTAATTCCATTAGAATTAAAGTTTTCCCCTTCTCCTTGTGTGAAGTATCCAAGGATTGGCTCAAAATCCAAGATCTTGATTCTATTATGACTTGGGATGATTCAGCCAAGAAATTTTTAGAAAAATATTTCCCACCAATGAGAACTTATAAGCTCATAAATTATATACAGAACTTAATCCATGCAGTAGGAGAATCACCTTGGGATTCTTTGGATCACTTTAAAGAGATGACTGAAAAGTGCCCACATCATGGACTTGATGTGCGGCTATGACTTCAGGCATTTTACTAAGGGCTTCAACTAACTGCATGTATTGTAGTGAATGTCGCTTCTAATAGAGGACTCATGTTCAAGATTCCATAAGTTTTCAGATCACTTTTAAATGAAATATCTCACAATTAAAGTCTATGGAAGAGTACCCGAGCACTACCTCATTGTAGAATTCAACAAGTCAAAGATAATAACCCCCTTTTAGCCCAATTTAAATCCCTCACATAGAATCTAGAAACCTTTCATCTACCTTTACTATTGATGTCACCTCCTACCCATGTTATGAAAATTCAAGCTTGTGAGATGTGTGGAGGCTAACACCCATACAAGGACTATTGAGTAGGTATGGAAGAAACTCAATGTTAGGATTTTAATTACATAACTTACAATTAATAAAACCAAAATTTTCAATAAGCCCAACAATATCATCATCCGTATTATAAACAAATTCATCCCAGTAGTTATAGAAAAATGATTAGACACTGAAAGTGGCTAATATTAATTATCAATATCTTAATAATAGTATGTTCCAAAGTCCATAAACATCAATTTTAGTGCATTATAGAAATTGAACTTTATTTCTCATCTTAAATGCAATTCATGTTTAAAATGAAAATTTGGGCCAAATCAATCATCTTTTTGTGGAAAACATTATATTCATTTTTTTAAATTTGATATTTTTTATATGATTGATCACTTTTTTTGGAACATTTTTTATTTTAGGATTGATGGATGAATCCCAAGGGAAGATGGAGTTTTTTGGGGATGAATGCAGAACTTTTCTAGAGACAGCATAATGGGACTAAGGCCCATCAAACAAACATGGGGCCCAAAAACCAAGCCCAATGAAGCTCCAATTTTTACTTAAGAAATATAAAAATATTGGGATTATTTTATTCAGCTATGGCCAGAGATAATTCTAAATTTTTCATGGAGATAATGGGATCTGAAGTTTACATTTAAATGGTGGGCCTGACCTGAACGCCCATAAAGTCTGTCCACCATTTTGAGAATAACTTTCAAACAGATGAACCAAATGGATTGAATTTTTTAAATATGATATAGGACACATTGAAGAAGGTATTTTTCTTCTACTACCCCTTCTAAATCTTCCATAATCAGTTACAAATTAACACGTCAAAAGGAAGGATGAATCTGGATGATTTTTCTGGTCAACTTTGAAACGTCCAATTCTCTTTATTATCTCAACCTCCTTTTGACTATATAAATTAATGGGGATGTAATTTATTATTTTGGGGTGTTTATAAGGCTCATAATATTCCTATATAAGGATCTTGTGTGAAGGTAATTATCATCTAATATTTTTTCTTTCAATTGAAGTTTTTATTTTATCCATTGTATTTCTTTCAATTGTAATTTCCTGCTTTCGTTTTGTAATAGCATCGAAAATTTGTCTAATGTGAGTTTTTATTTCACATTTATTATTTTAATAAAATTTATTCTTCTTCTTATTCACTTATTATTTTCTTTTTATTCACACATTGATACTATTGAATCGAAGTGTGAATTTATTCACACCTGTACTTGTGAATTCATCACACAATGGTGGAGTGTTCATTTTTCAATATTTTTCTTCATCAATCCCACTTCTTTAAGTCAACTATCCGATTACATTGATATAATAGAATAAATTGAGGGATAAACTTTTATGGGTTTATCCTAGGGAGTTTCATGGGCTGGATTGAATTTTATTTGATGTTCTTAAACTCTTAAATTTATTCTTTATTTTAAGAGTTCCTTTCTTTGATTTATCTTCTTCTGTGTCTTCACTGACTTTAATTACAAAACATTCTGAGTGATAGTATGATCCAATTACTTGGAGTTCTCATTTAAGTGGTCCTCTAAGTGAATTGGTGATTATCCTTGAAATTGTGTGTGGATTAAATTGGAGAATGATATTGAGGAATTATTTCATTTAATGGATACCACTTGAACCGATGAACATAAAATTCAAAGAAAAATAAATACATCCAATCAAGCCCTAGATACAACCTAGGATAGAATCATCTTAAGTAATTGTTTTAGATCAAGTAAATTTGTGTTTTTTAATTGTTCTTTAAATTAAATAATTAGTTTTTCAATCAAAATCATCCCCAAAGATGGCCACTTCATAGCCAATCTCACATCCAATCATAGTGTCTCAAGGTTTTATCTTTGATCCCTATGGATTTGATCCCTACTTGTACTTCAATGACTGATTTTACCAGTAGGGTAAGTTTGGGTGCAACCACAAACCAATCAGGGTTAGTACCAACAAAGGAGTAGTCAAGCACTACCATGAAGTTAGGGACCACCTAGCTACCCACCTCAGAATCTATATCCTATGCCTCAAAAAACATATCCTCAATAGCCTTTTACCAATATAAACCATCAATTTACACATGTTTAGTAATAAAAATTTCAAAAATCACCACCAAGATATCCATAAATATTCCCACCTCCACAGTCAAATCATGAAAACTTTCTCACTATATTTTTTCAAAAGGCCGATAAGAGAATGACTACCCAAGAAAATAATCTTCATAATCAAAGGGTTTCCCTCCAAAACCTTGAGAATTAGGTGGTACATATCTCCAAGACTCTATCAAACCAATTAACTAGTACTTTAACCCATAAAACCGAGACACATCTGAGATAGGATTCTAAGACTTTAGTCCTTAAGAGTGGAATAGAGATGAATTTTTTGAAGTCATGTATAGGTGAGGAAAAAAAGCTAGAGGAACTTGAAATACATGTAACAATCATTAACAAAGATAATGATGATATAACATAAAAAGTTTGTTAAGAAAAAAATTTATAATCTGAAAAAATTGAAAAATATTCAATACAAAAGAAGACTAAAAAAGAATATGTTTATGTGGAACTTCCACAGTAGAGACCCCATCTTCCCTTTCCAGATAGAATTGTATAAGGAAAGATAGAGGTTAGTACAAAATGTTTTTGAGGTGTTTATGAAATTTTACATCAATATCCCATTTGCAAAAGAAATTGATCAGATACCTTCTTACACAAAATTATTAAAGGAGTTTATTTCCAATAAAAGAAAAATGAAAGACCTAGGGGTTATCTCCTTGAATGAATAATGCTTCATAGTTGTTCAGCAGAAGCTCCCACCAAGGATTAAATACCCTAAAAGAATCTCAATTCCCTATAATATAGGGAATTTCAATTTCAGGAAATCCATATGTGACCTTAGTGAAAGTATTAATCACATGCATATGAGTGTCTTATGGAAATTAGGGATTGAATATTTGAAACTAAAAATATTTTCACTTCATCTGGTTGGTAAATTATTCAAGTATCCTCGAGGACTTAATGATAACGTTTTAGTCAAGGTTGGTAAATACATTTTTCCTATTTATTTTCTTATCTTGGATATAGAGGTGTAAGTATATTTCCCCATTATCCTAGGGGGACCATTTCTCGCCACTAGAAAGGTGTTGATTGATGTGAATCAAAGAAGTCATATTTTCAGAGTTAGTGATGAAAAAGTAGTGTTTGATTTAGTGAAATCCACTAGGAAAATTGGTGATTTAGTATTGTCAAGAAATTTTTCTGACCGAGGAGAAATATGATTACATGAACACTGAGTATGATAGACAGACCGTGTCTCCTGAAAAATATGAGTGTAATGATTATGAGGATGTGAATTACATTGAACCTTTGATGTGGGACACCATACCTCCATTCATATGCTCATTCATCAATCCATAAAAATTATAATTGAATCCTCTAACAAGATAATTAAATTAATCTTTCATATAAACTAAATTTTTATTTCAAGTTATCGTAAATTTATAGATGAATCAAGTGCAAGAGGGAAAATTAATCGAAGTCATAAAAAGTAATAAAACATGATTTTCTAGGGTGTGGATAACATCAAGGGGATTAACCTCATGATTTGTAGCCATAAAATTAGATTGGAAGAAGGTTTCAAACTAAAACATAAACTCCAGAGGAAAATCACCTCTCTGGTGAAAGAAATCATTAAAAAGGAAGTTCTAAAACATCTAGACATAATTATCATATTTTTCATATCTGATAGAAAATTGGTGAGTCCGCTACAATTCATCCCAAAGAAAGGTATCTTGACTGTTATAAAAACAATGAAGATGATCTAATCTCAACTTGAACCATTACTGGATGGAAAGTATGTGTTGACTACAAAAATATCAACACAGCGACTCAAAAAGACCATTTCCCTCTCCCATTCTTGGATCAGATGCTAGAGAGATTAGATGGACATAAATTAAATTGTTTTCTAGATATATAATTTAGATACAATCAAATTTTTGTTGACCTATATGGTTACTCAAAGACTAAATTTACATGTTCTTTCAAAACCTTCACCTATCGAAGGATTTCATTTGGAATGTGTTATGCACCAGTAACTTTACAGTGGTGTATGAAACACATTTTCATGATATGGTAGAGGAATTTATAGATATTTTTATGGATTATTTTTTCATATATGAATGATCTTTTGATGTTTTCCTATGAAATCTAGAACTGGTTTTACAGTATTGTGAAGAGAATATCCAGATACTAAATTGGAAAAATGTCATTTAATGGTCCGAGGAGGTATATTATTTGGACATAAAATATCAAATCATGGTATGGAAGATGATACAACAAAAATAAAAGTGATCAAAGACTTACCTGAACCCATAATCGTGAAGGGTATGAGGAGTTATCTAGGCCATGTGAGATTTTATCACCGCCTCATCCAAGATTTTTCAAAAATAAACCACCCAATGACACACCTATTTTATAATTATAGTCCATTTTATTTCAATGAAGTGTGTAGGTGGACATTCAATACTATGAAGAATAGCTTAGTGGCCACTCTTGTCATAGTGTCAGCTGATTGGGAAAAATATTTTGAAATGATGTGGGATGTTAGTGACTTATTTGTGGGTATTTTTCTAGGAAAACAGGTTGGACACATCTTCTGCCCTATTTATTATGTAATAAATTCTATAAATGAGGTGAAGATGAATTAAATGACCATTGAAAAAGAGTTTATGTCAGTGGTCTTTACTTTTGATAAATTTCAGTCATACCTCATGCTCTCTAAAGTCATATTTTATACTGATCATGCAGCACTGAAGTAATTTCTAAGTAAAAAAGGATGCCAAACCATGATTAATATGGTGGATCTTGATGTAGAACAAAAATTGATATATTCATCAAAGATGAAAAGGGGTTTGTAAATTTCATTATCAGCCATTTTTCTAGACTCTCTCTACACAGTATCAAGGATAACAGCAAATTAAATTTTTAGGATGATTTCCCTAATGAAACCCTTTTTAATATGAAAACACAAACACGACCATGGTTTTCTGTCATCACATCCTATCTCTCTATAGTATCCCTTTATCTATAATTCTCCTATCAATAGAAGAAGAAGTTATTCATGGATGCATTATGTTATTACTATAATGATCTGCTATTATTTATGTGTTTTGTTGATGGATTAATGAAACACTACATCCTAGAGGATGAAATTTAAATCGTACTCAAAATGTGACATACATCACCTACTGGTGAACATGATGGGAATGAATTCATTATGGCTAAGATCCAAAAAAGTGGACTATTCTAGTCTACACTGTCGAAAATGAGTAGTATTGTGAAAAGTTTTGATCAGTTCTAGAAAATGGGAACCATTGGGAAACATAATGTGATGCCCCAAAATACCATCCTAGAAGTAAAAATCTTCAATATGTGGGGAATTGATTTTATGGTCTCATTCCCTAATTATTATGAAAAGTATTAAATCCTAGTTGGCATTGACTATGTTTTGAAATGGGTAGAAGCTAAAGCCACAATCCATGACATAGCCAAGGTGGTCATGAATTTTTTAAAGAAAAAATTCTTCTCTAGATTTCAATTTACCTGATTACTCATTAGTGATTGGGGAAAAACTTTAAAATACTTACCTTAAGGGACTTATTGAAAAATATGGAATTATATATAATGATGAAACTCCTTACCACCCACAGAAAAGAAGGAAAGTTGAATTATCCAATCGAGAAATTTATCAAATCTTAGAAAAGACAGTTAATACAAGTAGGAAGGACTAGAGCCTCAAATTGGGTGATGAACTTTGGGTGTATCACATAGTGTATAAAACATCCATCCACACCACTCTATTACAAAATTTTTGTGGGAAGCCCTGTCACTTGATAGCTAAATTAGAGTATCACTCTTATTGGACTATAAAAAATAAACTTGGATGCTCAAAAATCTGGAAAACAAAGAATGCTATAAATGAATGATCTATAAGATATATGATGATACACGTATGAAATTGACCAAATTTATAAAGAAAATACAAACAAATGGCATGACCAATGCATCACGTAATGTATCTTCACACTAGGGGACAAAGTTTTATTATTTAATTTCCTCCTGAGGCGATTCCCTAGGAAACTAAAATCCTGATGGTCAGGAAATTTTTGAATTTATCAAAGTTTTCCCCCCATGAAATGATTGAAATTAAATAAGGAGGAGTTATACCCATTAAATTTAATGTTCAGTGGTTAAACAAATATTAAGAATAGTTTCACGAAGGGTGTGTTATTTCTTTAAAATTCATTTGACTCAAAACCTATCTAAATCTTAACGTTAAGCAAAGAGATGACTGGGAGGAAAGCCAAGATAGGTTCCATAGGTTATAGTAGGTTTTAAAAAGTTTAGGAAGGCTCAGAAATGATAGAATTAGGTCAGATATTCTTGGCCAAAATTTTGGTAAATAGTCTAATTCACATCGTGTAAGCATTACAGGATGTGAATATTTCAGGGTCAGAAAATCAATTCTAATATTTTACACATTGTTAATGATATACAAGATATCAAAACCTCAAGACACCTTTAAAATTCATGAATATAATTTTTACGGGTGGTTCCCTCCCCCCCCCTCCAACTGTCGGCCTCCCCCTCTCCCACCCAAGCATCCTATGCATGATCTTCCACCGCCACCCATAGATATATCCCCACCTTCATCCCCATATATTTCTTCCACTCCCATAGTATTCATCCATTCCTAATATTCTTCCCATCAGTCTCGGGGAACATCCCAGCACCCACACCTACACCCCCTTTTTGCACTTTTCTAATATTGGGTATCAAGTTTGATTAGTCTTTCTTCAGGTTAATCCCATGAGGACCAACAAGACCCTCGACCTGGTCATTCTCGAGATGATCCTTTTGTACGAGGAAGACTTGGAGTTCATATGGTACATGTACTTATCTAGAATTATCGAGGTATTTGAGGAGAGATATTGGGAGATATTCCTATAGTTATCGGGTACATTGGAGCTTGACATTGTGCACATCACCTTCCATCTCAGTAGTCATCCTTGGGAGATCATGTTGGGAGACTTTGACATTGGGATGGGTATTTACACATCAGACTTCATTGCTTATCCAGTTTATGTCTCCTTGTGGATCAATCTGAATAAGGAAGACACACCACATATTTTGGAAATGGTTTCCCATGACCCTCAGGGTATTCATAACTCACGGGAACATTAGTCAGATAGAGTTTATTATCATATCCTCTTCTATGGGTGGTCATTCCATCAACATTGCTTCCCGGTTTGCACTATACTATGAGTCCATGGAAAGGAGAGATTATGGAACCTTTATGGGTGCATATTCATTACTCATCTAGAACGTCATCTTAGGTTTTTCAATGCCTCTAAACCCCTTTATTCTCTAGGGAAGATAGATTAAATTGATCTCTTGATTCTTTAAAAAATGGTTTGTTGTGGAATATTGGGATATACTGTGAGTGTGATCTGAAGTATGTTGAGGATTTTAATGAGGCTCTAGCTCCTCGTTCTCTAGACCCACCTATTGTAGTTCCTGAGACACCTGCTCCTATTACCCCAGCCTCAAATCCCACCATCCACCCTTACTCTACAAATATCATGACTACACCACCCCTTGTCTATACTTCTCCATCAGATATACCACCACCTACCCAATATGAGACAAAACCACACATTATATCTATCATGCGGTAGGTGATCTAGAGTCATGAAAGTATTCTATAGTGTATTATGGAGAAGTAGATGTATCACTACCTTCATTTCAGCATTACCTATGCAGAGTCGTCCTAGTTCACCACCAATTTCCCACCACATGACATTGTATCTACCCACCCACAACCTACTACTAAATACCCCTCTTTAACCTCTATTACCACCCCATCCACCTTAGTCCCATTGCCCATCCATTCTGACCATCCGCCAAAGCATACAAACCATGCTGCCCTGCAGGATTTTTTGATGGAGCAAACTCATCAAGACAAGGGCCCTATTGTGCCATCCACATCCCAAGTACCATTCATAGATCCAGCTACTGGACATTCAGTTTCGGTATGGATTAGAACTTCCCTTCCACTATGATGACTAAATTATCTTCCAACACCGCAGCACCTTCTATGGCGGTTGTTCCACCTACCTTCACCTCTATTGCAGCCATTGACATGGATGGAAAGATTCAGACACCCACTATTTTAGAGGGCACCTCTAATGCTGAGAGAGGAGAGTATTACCACACTTTTTAGTCTTTTCCATGTATACCCCTCCCCTGCAATGCTCTGTTTTGGTTGTTTCCTTTTGTACTCATTGTATTCTCTATTCCCAGTTGTATAATTTATTTTATCTAATGGACAAGATATGATTTTTGACATCATAGATTTCTTACATACTTATTCTTACTTATGAATCCATTTAGATGTGTCTCAATTTACTACTTCTACCATGATTATTGATGAGTCTGTTAGGCTTCCATATAGCCTCCTGTGTGAGGTATTTTCTCAAGTGTCTGGCATACAAGGACGGCTCTGGGATCTCCATCTCCATATTGTATATTAGTCCCCTCCACGGCCTTCATGAATGTTCTAGCTACCATATGAGATCTTCCGTCATCCCATCTAGAATTGGTTAAACCAAAAAAATGATTAGTAGGGCTGGAAGTCAATGAATCTAGTTCTTGTAAGAGGTAAAGGACAGTTGAACCGATGGACCCCTCCAGTTGATCATTGTCCATCTGTCTAGATGATGACTCTATTATTAACGCTCTATGTGAGGTAACCCATATTTTTGTTTTTTCTAAGTCATTCATAATTTTCATTATTATTATGTATTTTTTATCATAGTTCATTGATTGCTCCATTGTAGTCTTCTCCTCTCACTGTGATATGCAATGCTCTTTATTTCTAGCTATTGTGTACACCTATTACCTTACTGCTTTCATTTTTTCATATATTGTGCGGTGATTATTTATCTAGTGTGGGTATATTTTTCTTATAAAACTTTTGTAGGTGCCCATATTCAAATAACCATCCATCATTTTCCCCCATGGAATGACCTTCATTACAGGGAGCTCTCAATTCCCTACTTTAAATTCATAATTGTCATTACTTGTCTATCTATGCTATTATTACTTTCTCTCCCATGTCACTTTCCACAACAATGTGAACACTATTTCATTTAGTGTGGGGGAGGGATTATTGAGCATTATTTTGTTTACTCCTTGATTATTTATCATTCTCATTAGTTTAGGAGACATTTTTCATTTAAATCATGCTTTAACTTGAAATGGCATTGCACCCATGTAAATAAAAGAGAAAGTTTGGATGGAAAAATGATAAAATTTATTCTCATTATTTATTATAATTTTAGCATGATTTATAAGTTGAGAAATTTACTTCTGATTCTCATTTATTTCAAATTGATTTTGATTAACTTATTACTGGTTTTTATACCCTGATTAATTTCCTGATTTTATGTATTCCGATTTTCGAGAGGATTATGGACCTGCATTTTCATATTCTTTTCTGAGCATATTTTTTGAGAGATACTTGGGGAATGTAAAGTTATCATAAATTTCAGTGAGATCTTATCGAGTATATGAATAAACAAATACATTATTGAAATTATTGAGGAAATTTTTGTTAATCCATTTATTATGTGACTCACCTGTGCATTTATCCTTCTTAAGCCTATAAAAACCATGAATCACCTTGTTAAGATTGAGCAGTGTTACAAGCCCATTTTTTATCTTCCTAACCTACTCCTTTTATAACTGTATTATTTTCATTTAAATAAGTTTTGGGGAGATTTTCATTACTGGTGTACATGGGATGCTTGATACTAAGGAGATTTACGGTGACTTTTATGTATAATCTTCAGTAATTGGTCCATGGTTATTATGATATATCATTCAGGATTATCCTTCTAAAATAATAATAATATTAAATAAATAAATAAATAAATATGGTTTGTGTATTAGGAATGTCAAAATCACTATTACCAGACTGATGAATCTTATGATGGGTCATATGGGGTTAGGTGATGGATATGAGATCTGTCCTAGACATGACTTCTGAAAAAAAAAGTAATAGGGTACTTTTAGTGCAGATTTATGACACATCCATAAACCTTCCCTGAGCTTTTGTGAGTATAGATATGTTAATTTTCGTACTAGTTTTTTTATTTTACTATACCTGATGATCATTCATTGTACTTGAGATTTTACCCTCCTTTTTTAGCTTGATTCTTATCATCTACCCACCTACCCTCGGCCTCAGAGTCATTTGAACATTATTATTGAGGCCCTCATAATAAATTGTGTGTTTGTATTTATGGATTGGAGATGTTAGAACCAATGCAAGTCTATGGTTAGGAACATGTATTCAAGGTATGAGCAGAACTACAATTTCATTTTACCTTGACTGATGAGAGAAAATTCATGGTGAGTAAATTATAACATGGGTATAGCTTATAAGCAATAGTTGAGAAATTATAATTAAAGGAAGAAAGGATTTGAATAAAGCAATTAATTCTAAGGAAGGGATAATTTTATCTACAGGAGTGATTTTGGTGGACTTCATTTTTCTACTAACACGTAGTTTTATATTCTTGGTTTTAATACATTTTTCATGTTTAAAAAATGTTTCATTTGGGATTCTTATTGAGAATATTTTTTCTTAGGGACAAGAAATTGTTCAAGTATGGAAGAATTTGATAAGATGAATTCATATATATATTTTGGATACATTTCTATGGGATTTATTCATGTTTTACTAGATAATTCCTTGGTTTTTGGTTGGTTTTTTAGGAAATAGGGATTCAATTCTCAAAGGAGTTACTTCTGTAATTTCAAGAATTTCAGACATTACACGTCATGAAACTTGTTTGTGATGTGTATTTTTCAATTATAGTACCCCTGAAGGATGAAGGCCAACCCATGAAACTATTAAAAGTCTAAAATCATCTAGGACAAAGAAATACATGACATGAATCCATTACACATTGTGAAAGTTTCAAATTATGAACCCGTCGAAGGATACAAATCGTGAAATCCGAAAGATGCAAGATTTCCAGAGACTTTTGAGGATCTGATTACATGAAATGAATTTAAATTACACATCATGATTTTTTTTAGGAAGAAATAATTTAAATAAGTCTCATGACATGAAACATTTACACGTCATGAGAATATTGGGCCTATTTATATCCAGCATTCGATATGGACAAGAGGGCGACCGACTCTCTTTTATTTTCTTTTGAGCTTTATTCTCCAGACTCTATAGACATTATTTTCTTCCATTTTACTTCATAACTTGTTCATCCTTTTCTATTTCACTTCCTTCCAAGGCATTTTGGATTTCTCAATATTTTTTTGATTGTTTTTTCAAATACGATTGTTGTTCAAACTTCATTGATGATTTCAACTTCAATTGTTGCATGTCTTTTCTTATTCCTTCATTCAGGTAAATGTATTGATTGATTTTAAATTTCAATAATCATGGATTGCTTTAATTTGAATATCTTAATTAATATTTCAAGAATGCTTCCATTTCTTATGTTGTTTAATCCCATTGTCATCATGCATGGATAATCTACTAGGGTTAGGGGTCGAAAGTAGGGATGGCTTAAACCTAATGAGTCCTTAAATAAAAACATGGTTAACCCTTTGACTAGTAATTAGGTTAATAATTCTTATTAATAATATTCTTTTCACAACCTTGGTCCAAGGAATTGAAATAGAAGGACCCTAACCCGATTGGAGTTGATCATACTATGACCAATAGCATGTAACGCTTTCTACCCTTGAAACTAAGCTTATTATGCCTAGGTTTTTGACTTCCTCTAGACCAATGAGTAGTTTCCAACTTAGGTAGATCCAATTGGTTTGACCAAAACCAATTACTGACTTCTGCACTACTTTTCGGTCTAAGCCATAGGACCATCTCAAGCTAGATCTAGGAATACCTTTTTCCTAAGCCCTGAAATTGACCATGGTCCCTCTCTTTCTTCTGAAGTAAAACCGGACTATGTGAGTTTAAAAAATAAACTTATGAAAGTCATGTGATGAATCCACTTGTCAGGTTCCAACCTCTTGATCACAATCTTTACCATCTTGTCATTATGGGATCAACCTCACACAACCGCTATGTTATGCCTTTATAGCTAGTGTTGTTTGGGACTTTATAAATTTCTAATTTGATCATGTCAAAAGGATTTAACAATGTCCTATGAACACATAAAATGTACTAGCTGAAGAAAACCCTCTTTGAGATGAGCGTCATTTCCCAGCCCGAGTATAAGAGGTGATACTACAGGAGGTGCCACAAGTGGCTATACTAGATGGTTAGGTCCCACTCCTTTAGGTGCATAGTCATAAATGCCTTCTTAACATTCAACCTGAGGTCATTGTGAAGGCATAACTCTATAATTCCAAACAAACACCTCAAAATGAGATATAGACATAATAATATTGATAGGAAAAAGTGACAGGTACGAATCCTTCACCACTCAAGAAATCACAAACAATGCTCTAAAAATAGTATAGGTACAAGCCTTACTACTTAAGAAAACACTAACTCAACTACCTGCTACTAAGTCTAGGGTAAGGGTAAAAGTCATCTTTTAATCAAAAGGTCTCATTATATGGAGTGTCAGTTTCAAATTATAGAGGAAAACTTCCTTTAAGTTGTAATTTGAATCCCCATTTAACGAAAATCATTTCCTTTGAGAATTAAAATTTAGTGGTTGTATATATATCATGGTTCAATTAGATGAATCTTTCATTCCCAAGTTATAAATTATTATGTTTTATAAGTTGCAATTGGTATTTCATGTAACTACAACCAGACATCTATGATGTCTTAATTAAAAGGATCACCATTCCAAATTTATAGAGGCACGCACACTTTATAAATTTCAATTGACATCCATTTAATTTCAACCACTAACATTTCATCCCATTTAACTATAGGTTCCATGGATCAAACATAATATAATTGGCTAGTTAAGGTTCCACCATCAAGCTTTGTAGAACAAAAAATTGTTTAGGTTGATACCGACATGTTAATAGCCAATTATTTTTCTCATTTACCTGCATGAAACATTAGTACAATTACCAATATAAAAATCAAGGCACTACAACATGATTAAGGCAATGCACACAATAAAATAAACATGGAATGGCATATGCATGGAATGTGAATCCTGAGGTGCCTATAATGACGCATGATACAATACTTCCTTCTCATACTGAGCCAAGGGTAAAAATCCACAAGGATTAAAAATATCACAAATCATGTGTGTCGCCCAATAGTGAAAGTAGTGCAACTATAACAAGAAAAATACAGAACAACATGTCACATCCCTAAAAATATAGATTTTACTCATATGTGGGTTAGCTCCTAGGAACAAGCTCATCTCCAAATTCCGACATATCCTGGTCTTATTTCTACCAATCCCAAAATAGTAAAACAAATGAAAAGAGCTCTGATACATCTTTTTGATGTCCCAGATCCGGTTTACTCCTAAGTAACCAAACCCGGTTGGCCAAATGGCCTCAAGAGTGCCTCCATGTACGCCAAAGGCTACCGACTAGCAATTAGGGTCTAAGATGTTGTGATGAGGAGACTATACCCTCATTATCAGAGTAACGTGCATCGGTGATATAACATATAAATCAACAGAAACAATATAATGAGCAGCAAAATTAAAAAACATCCAATTGGATTAATAAATTACTAATAAGAAGTATCATAAACAAAATGATTTCACGACGTTATACAAAAAAATGGGAAAAGATAAACAGGGAAGGATGCATACATACATCACAATACATGTATAACAAAAGAAAAAAAAGACCAAAAGCTATCTCCAATAGTATCATGAGAACTAGCTCGGTCTTATTCTCTTATACTCCATCCAAGAACTAAATAATCAAGCATTCATCGCAGTCTGCTTTCCCTTGTCCCTAACTGAACCCATGAAGTCTGGTCGGGTACCAATCGGCAGCCTTAACTGAGTAAAACTCAGTAGGCTACGACTAATGGCATCTAATGCAATCCAGTATATGAATATATAATGAACGATGTGCATGTATAATAAATATAAATGAGGATGAACAAATAACCCATGTCGAGATCAGGTTCCTCGAAAGACACATGGCCGACTATACCTGCTTCGGTCTAAGTCGGATATCTGAACCATAATAATCAAGACTGATAATAATCAAGTATACAATGACGAACTCCATGTCTAATAACAATTATGTAATTGATAGGGAGTGTCATGTCCACTAATAATAAGTATAGTAAGAGGAACATCGTTTCCAAAAATAATCAAGTATATAATGAGGAACATTGTGTCCTTTAATACCCAATAAGGCGAGGATAACCATGTCTGACAATTCTAAATAAGCAACAAGGAGAGTTATGTCAAATAAAGAAGTGTGATGAAATCATATCCATGTCATAACATATTCAAGGCTAAGGAATGTTGTCCTTGCCATTTATCAATTCAGTTCATTTTGTAAAAGGCCATATAACTGATAAGTAATACAAAAGGGCCAAGTGTAGTCAACTTGCCCTAATATAAATCCATTTAATAATCTCGTTAGTAAGGGATAAGTCAACACACCCAAAGGTTTGTTGAACCACAAGGAAAGAACAATGATTATAAGCATTTAGTCGAACCCACCTTAGGTGGTGGTTCAGGTTGAGGTTGTTAACCTCCGACTGAATATAAAAGTCTCTAAGCATGTCTAAAATTAGGATACAATAATTAATTTATGGGTTTATCAATTTAAGGAGCAATGCCTGGAATGTCTGGTGCAGGGCATAATGGCGCATGATATAGACATCAATAATTTATTGGAAAAATATTATACCACCTACCTTAGATGGGTAAACGACTCCTCATTTGATATCAACTTCAGATTCAGGATAAAATGGGAGAAAAAAACGTACCAAACAAATGCTTTGAAAACAGGGTATATAAGCTCACAAGAAGATGATGCTAAAGATCGAAAGATAAACTAAGAAAAGAAGTACGATGAATGATAGACTAATTGAGGGTGATCCAACGTGACCAATGATATTTGATTTCAAGCTCAGATGAAGGAGAACTTACAAAACCTAGGAGAGGGTGGAGAGCTCTCCCACAGTGGTTGTTGTGCGTGAAATGAAGGAGGAGAGGGTTGGCTTAAGGGTTAAATGGGAGAATGGAAAAACGGTAAAATATCATTTTTTAAGGAGTGTGCGGTTTGGTCTTACGGTTGGCCAAATTGTGCACCAACCATGCGCACCTACTGCCCAAGGTGGTACCCCCTCGCACGATTAAGCGCATATAAGAAATCATGTGTCAACCGTACTAAGCACACCTGTAAAAAAATGCAAGTCTTGCACGGACATGTGTCTCCTCTCGCATGGTTAAACTAACCACGCACCACCCTCACTGGGTTGCACGGTTGTGTCGCACGGTTAATACTAACCATGCATCAATCGTTCACCTTAGTTTGCTTCTCCAAAAATTGGACATCTGCGCTTTGAATAAGCTCTGGACACTCCTAAGACCTTCTTTAATCCTTAAGACACTTGTATTAGAAGAAAACAAGAGATTAAGACTGAAATTGAAAGGATCTGTACATTTTTTCCCGAATGGCCTGAAGGGCTTCTTTTTATTGATTTTTGATAACCCCCTTTTAAGGGATGAGGGGAAACTCTTACAAGGCCAGTAGACTCAGAGATTACATAACTTGTAGGTCTTAGGAAATATACAGACTATACTTGGAACTCCTCCTCCCAACTTCTTCATCGTGATATCAGCTCTCCACCTTCGCATGGTTGTTCGGTTAGGCTTCTCGTGCAAGCACAGGCTGGTCCTGATGGCAATGTGATACTCTCTCTTTCTGAAAAATCTGCTTAACTTCTGCTCTGGTGAATGCGTCTGCTCTGAATCCCCATCTGAAGTATGCTCCTTGTAGAGTCTGTCTGATCATTTAAGCACAATTTCAGGTGCCCCGATGGCCTTGAGGTGGTCCAAAAGCCTTACTAGCATGAAGGTCATGGGTGTCCCGAAGGCCTTAAAGGACCTGAAGCCCAAACTGGTGGCCCGAAAGCCCAAAAGTCTGGATCTTGTAATTAAAGAATCTCATGTTCCTAAAGCTCAAACCTCCACAAGCCTTTAGTGCACATAATTTATCTCATGCCACCCAGTGGGCTTTCTTTTTTCTATCATGTTATCCCCATCAAAAAAACAACCAATCGTGAATGTAACTGATCAATAAGACCACCCGAAAAGCTTAAAAATAGACATGATGTAAGTGGAGATAGATTGAGCAACCGACTTGACAAGAATCTCTCTCTGCTCTAAAAACTCTCGTCATGCCATATCTGAATCTTATCAATTTTATCAACAATTTCAGCGTTGGAAATATTTTTCCCGTGATGTAATTTAAAACATTATAGAGTTATATCCACTTATCGATTTAAAATCCTGAAATCACAATCAGCTTTATTCATATGATGTTTTTGGCAATATTATTAGTCTTATGTAAAATTTTGGTACACCACTAAGGGATCCTTCACCATTAGGTGCTCATTTTTTCAAATCTTTATTGAGATGATGACGAAAGGAAATCAGGGGCTTTGGCATGGTATCACACTAAAAAATTGTTACTCCTTAATCATCATGTCAAGAGCATGTGCATCAAGGTGCATATCAACATGAAGAGTAGTACTTATGTCAAAGATGTTAGGTTGGAGAAAAGAATGTTTCACAATGTTTGTCAGAAAAAATATGTTTTATCGATTAATATAACCATTTTGGGTTGATAAAATTGGTGTTGATAACATGTTGTGAAATCGATCAAAAGTGTAAAGTATCTCAAAATTGAGATGCGAAATTAAAGATAATAAGAACATAGAAAACAATGAAGTCAAATTCTACTTCGTTATTATGATACGATATTTATAAACTACAAATACACATTACAATAGATCCGGGGGTGGGGACAAAGGAAACAAAGATGGGGAAACTCGAAACCAATACCTCTTCAACACACTAACATAGCAGGAATGGAACCACTGAACTTCACCCAATGAGTGTATAGATTAATTCCAATTGTGTAATAAAGATTCAAAATAAAGAATTAATGATGTGAGATAGAAGTTCAGAATTAAATATTATAAAAAAATCCATTAGAAATGGAATCGAAAGGAACCACTATGGACCTGCGTTGAATTACCCAAATTGAGAAGAAGATGAGGAAGAAGAACAAAACCAGAGTTGGGATTGATGGGAAGCCCATGGAAGAACAGATTCAGCAACGAAAACTCTTAGCAGCCCCCAAATCAAATCAAATCAAATCAGATCAGATCAGATATACTAAGATTCACTTTACACCTTCGGAACTGGGCAAGCAACTCAGGATCTTGAAACCCAACGTGGAATTGGGCTAGACCTTCCAAGAACAGAGCCGCCTGATACACGTCCATCACCCCTACCAGATCTGCGACGACGCCTCTCCTCAGCCTGTTGGCGTGCACGAACACGCCCACCATCTCCTCCATATGCTCCCTCATCGCTTCCCCCACCCTCCCCTCCCTCTTCCAATCCCCCGCCATCCGCCCCGGCAGCGCCTCCTCCGCCGCCCGCGCCCGCGCCCCCACCTCCGGCACGATCAGCCTCAGCCCGCGCTCCACCTCCTCCAACCTCCTCCTCACCGCCCTCGACGACCCCTCCCACGCCACCGCCACCGGCCACGGATCCTCCGGCGGCCGGTGCTTCTTGGAAACCTCGAGCAGCGTTCGGTAGTCGTAGCCGCGGCGAGGACCGTCGCCTTCTTCGCCGTCGCCTTCTTCCCCGACGTCGAGGCGCTGGTCGAGGAAAGCGCGGAGGAGGTTGGTGAAGACGAAGGGGTGGAAGTCGCCGAGCCAGAGGAAGGGCCTCTCGAGGGGGCTTCGCCAGGTGGGGAAGAGGAGCTGGGCGACGTCGGCGGAGGCAGCGCCGTCCTGGGCAGCGTAGTAGGCGAGGAAGTGGCGATGGAGGCGGGCGACGTGGGCGGCGAGGGCGGCGGGGGAGGAGTCCGACAAGGAGCGGCGGAGGAGGGGGAGGAGGGTAGCCTTCAAGGCGTGGATCCACTCCGCGTAGTAGTCCTTGAAAGGGCGGCACCCTTTCTTGCGGCCCAGTGACAGACCTGCAAAGATTTGGGTTCTTTGAAACACGCAGACAAGAGAGGGAGAGAGGGAGGGAGGGAGGGAGGGATTTACCTACGGCTTTCATCACCATGGATATGTGCAGCAGAGAAGAAACAGAAAAGAAGACAGGCTAGGGATTTAGCGTCTGAATTTGATACCAAATTGAAAACCAGATTAACGGGTATTTATAGGATTAAGGCATCAAATTGCAGGTGCGAATTATATTTTTAAATGACATTAAATCTTTAAAGGTTATTAATCTATTTTGAATCGGGTACATATTGTATTTACAAATAAATTTTAAATTTGAATTCTCTTAAATTAATTATTATTATTTCATTAACTCAAGACAAAATTATAAAATATATTTACTTAATTTTTTAAAATGATTATTCTATATTTATAAATAAAATTTAAATGTTGAAATTTCTAATCCGATAATTAAAAGGGTTTGGGTAGTTAAACGATCTCCTGAAAAAATTGTTCGCACGTATTACCAATATATCCACCGGAATCACGATTGATAAATCACAAGTTCCTACAGAGATTTGCACAATGAAAATCCAACATCCAGAACTTTGATCCCCCCTCAACTAAGTTGTCACACAAAACCCTTACATCACTAAGTCAACCTCGCACACACCTCGGCAAAAACGACAAATTCAAATGAAATACAAACAACGATAACACATGCAATAGAAGTACATAAAGCAGTAAATGAATATCACGACCCGACCCTACTCAGGCTCGAGTCGCAACTACCCCAAGTCTGCCTCCATAAGCCAGGGGCTGGCGACAAGCGCCGAAGGCTAAGCAACTCGAGGAGGCCTTTGCCTGAGTACCTGCACACACACACACGCAGCACACTCAATGCAAAAGTGCACAGTAAAAGAAAAGACAAGCAAAGAAAAGGACAATTGCTATATATATACCACAAATATGCATCGACCTCTAAATAGTACAAGTAGAAGCTGAAAGAAAACTGAAAAGTAAAGGGGCAAAACAAGCACCCAACCAGAAAAGTGACACAACCCGGCAACAGGTGAACAAAAAGAAAGACAGCTGGAAGGGTCCCCCACCTGGAACCCGTCTACGACCACCACACGCAGTCCAAGCTCCCGAACTCCTAAGCTCCACTGAAGCCACGTCCAACCTGTCTGTCGTCTACGAGGGCACACCAAATGCGGGCAAAGCCCAAGCAGGGGTGAGTATAAAAATACTCAGTATGATACCCCGAAGGCTCGAGGGAGCAACAAAGGAGGTACCGAAGAGTGAGCAGTAGATCGAACAAGGAAAGTAGATGAGTACAACCGAGAGTGTAGTAAGAGTAACAGTAAAGAGTCCAGCTCAACCCAACAAGAGAAAAGAAGGTAGACTCGTCCAGACACAAGGAGCTGGAAACGATGAGAAGATGAACTTCCCATCGAGTCTTCGCTACCTATAGCAAGAGAGTAGACTCGTCCAACCACGAGAAGCTAGACACGGAAAGCACATGGCATACCCCACGCGTCTTCACCTCTCCTGAAAGGAGAGTAACCAAACCCCAGAAGTGGGTACTGGAACCAGGTATATACACATTCATATGCTCAACAAGAAGCCCGAACAAGGTCGTAAGGGGATCTCCATCCCGTAGCTCAGCCCAAGAAAGTGAGTAGTCAACAATCCCAGAAGAAAACATCATCGATACCCAGCATCTCGCACGTCTACCCCGAACTGCAAGTCAAGGGCTCAAACCACCGCACCTCGAAACTATTTGCTTTGGGCATCACTGACTCGCCCGCACGGTTTTAGGTCGTGTCGTAAGTACGCGTCTCGGTGGGGAAAACGCTCCTCGTACTTGAGAGTTCTGGGGGAACGTCATATCACAACTCGTCACTGCCCCACAGTCGAGAGGTCTCCTCAAAGTCGACAGGCGACCCCCTACCCAGCCCCACTGGAGGGTCCCTGGAAGTCGACGGGTTCCCACTACAGGGAGACCCGACAAGAGTCGACGGGTGTCACACTGCCCAGTCCCGTAACAGGGTAATCCACTGGAGGGCGACCCGGCTAAAGTCAGCGACAGGACCACTGCCCAGCCCAGCTAGAGGTAACCCGACATCGGAGACCACTGCCCAGCCCAGCTGGAGGTAAGCCCGCCATCGGGGACCACTGCCCAGCCCAGCTGGAGGTAAGCCCGGCATCGGGGACCACTGCCTCGCCCCGCTGGAGGTAAATCCAGAACTGCTCTGGCCATCCCTGTTGGATGGTACTGCTAGGTGAACACTGTTGTACTGGCCATCCCTGCTGGATGGTAACCCACTGGCGAGCCCTGCTCGAAACAACCTCAGCCCTGCTGGAAACAACCTCAGCCCTGCTGGAAACAACCTCCTGGGTAGAGGATCGGTGCCTACGTAAAGTTTTGGTCACACTGAATCCACAAGAACTCTACCAGGGATCACGAAGGAATGAGAGAAACTTCTCGGGCCTCTCAATGTGATCACGCTCCAATCCGCTAAGTCACTGTCGAAGCGGACCGAGTCAACTCATCCCAGAAAGTGGGGAAAACAACCACACTGTACAAACACCCGTAGTCGTAAACGGTGCCACAGTCCAGTGAAAGGGGCATGGTACTGAAACCCCTTACAGCTGAAGAAACAGAGGAGCCAAACCATCTATGCCGGCCAAAACCATCGAGAACAGAACCAGGGAAAAAACACTCAACCCTGCTGGTCAAACAAACGAGCACAAAGCCAGGGGAAGACTCAACCCTGCTGGTCAACAAACAAGAACATAGGAACCCTCTACGTTGCGAGAGGTCAAAAGTACGTAAAGCAGAACACAACACACACATGGGGCCCACACGACGTGTGGCCCCAAGTCAACCCCAACCGAACGCACAAACGTTTTCAGGTACAAACAACCACGGGTACCTCCAAGAATTCCCGTATACTTCTAGAGTATACCACGTTCCATCCCAAAGGCTATCGTGCACACGGCACCCAACGTCAACGCGAAGGCGTAACGTAACAACTCCAACCTGTCACCTCAACGGCTGAGGCACAACCAACCACATCTCTTCAAGCATTTACATCACTCACACGGGAGTGCACGCGATCACATGCCAAGGGTCCGCTACAACCACAGTAGGACGAACCTCTACCGGTACACCTTTTGTGCTTCCACATTTAATAAGATAGCGTAAGAGGATCCGCTCACCTGAACAGATTACACCGTTGTAATCCTCGTGGAAAAACATGCGAGATCGACTACTTACTCGCCCCAAACGGATATCCGACGGAAAAGTCGCCAACACCGCCTTATGCCCGAACGACATCCCATGATCCCGAGCCTCGGCCCCGAAAACAGTCGGGCGCATCGCACCATTGCGATCTCCTCGGGAAGACACGTCAAAAAGACTGCTCACTTGAGCACAACGGATATCCTGAGAAAAATATGCATCCCGGCGCACCGCACACGAGCGGTGCTCCGTGGGACCCGCATCCCGGTCCTGAAACTCAACGAACAGATCGCACCGTTGCGTTCCTCTCAAAAAAGTACACAAGATAGACTATTCACTTGTCCAAAACGGTCGCCCGGTGATAGAGATGGAAAATCACCGTCAATGCCCAAACGACCCTCGTGGGGCCTGCACCATCATGCGGAATTAGAGCGGGTGGATTGCACAATTGCAATCCCCTCAGAAAAACATCCAGAATCGACTACTCGCACGCCCCAAACGGACGCTCGATAAGAAAATCGCTAAACGCTGCTCGCAGCTCAAAAGACGGGCCATGACACCCACGCCTCAACTCTGGCTTCAACGCCCGAAACCACCCTGGAAAGCTTCGCCCCGACGCCAGGGTCCCAACGCCGCTAACGATGCTCAAAACGGACATCAGACGCGTCCGCGCCGTCCAAAACAAGAACCCCCAAAGAAAACGTCATTCCACTTAAAGGCGTGTCGTGCCACTGAACTCCCATCCCAGGAATAAAAAAAAATTTCCGAAACCATCTCAAAACGTTTCCCTCGATCCAAGGAATGCGTCGCCGCATACGGCATGCAAAACGGACGCCCGTAGCGGAAAATACGGGCATCCGAAAAACTGAGGGGAAAAACACCTTGGGCTGGACCGGCCTGGACCGGCCCGGCTCGCAGCGCCGGCCCACGGCTTGGCCGCGTGGGCCGGCCGTGGAATCGCGGTTCACGCGCAGACCGGCCACGAGGGCCGGTCGTGGGTGCTGCATGAAGACCCGCCTTCGGTGGGTCTTGTCTCCCCCGCGGGGTCGCGCGCCACGACCCCAGTGCTGCCTCCCCCGCGCCGTCGCGCACGGCCGCCGCCTAACCCCGATTCACCTAGCCGCTCTGCCTCAGCCCGGCTGCCGACGAAGCCCGCAACGCCGCCGCCGCCTGGAAGACCCGCGCCACCACCGAATCCCCTGCCGCCGTCGCTGGAGCTCGCCAGAAAAAAGAGAAACCCGCCAGAAACTTCAAAAACCCGCAAACTTCGACGAGTCGCTGCGGCCTCCTTCGAACTCGGATTTCAAATCCGAAACAAGCGTCGGAAAGAGCAAAATTTATAATACACGACCATGGGCTTTGATTGCAAATTCTACGGCAATTCGACGCTATAATTGAATTTAAAGAAATGTTCAGAAATAAAAACGCAAACCAAAACCTCCTACCTCGTTGGGCGTTGCCCGAAGCTTCGCTGCGAGGGATCCACCGGTGCGCCGTGCCTCCTTGGAGAGGTGGAGGAGAGGAGGGGGAATCCTCCTTGGTTGAGCTCTTCTGCCAGGGGGAAGGGGAAATGGGAAAGGAGAGGGGTGGAGTTAGGGTTTAAATAAGTATTAAAATTAATTAAAACTTTAATTGAGTTAAAACCCTGATTTAACCCGCAACCGAAACCCTCGACGGGGTCGAGGTTAAGCCTCCCCTAGGATAAAAACCACCTCCCAAGGACAACGACGATCTCAGAATTTTAATTCGAGGCCCCGTTCAAAAGTTATAAAACTGAACGCCCAAAGCCGCCAAATTTCGAAAACGCCCATGGAGCCATTTTTCACAGACGGCTCGCGCCCGCAAAACTTACACCCCTCCTAGGGTAAAAGACACGCTCCAAACTCAACGGTGCCCTTGGTTTTCCAATCCGAGCCACCATTTAAGAGATACTTAAGTTTATCCATTAAACGAATAAATAAATAAATAAATTTATCCGTTTAACGTTCCGGAAGCGAGCGAGGGGTCCAAACGTCCCGCGCCGACATGCTTTATGTCGTTCCTAGGGTAAAAAACCCATTCCAGACCCATCCGTACACTCGTATCTCTGGTCTGAAGCACCTTTTAGGAATTATCTCATTTATTTGGCGTTCCCAGTGTGAACGCACTGAAAATTTAATTCCGGCCACTCCGGGGCTCGGAATCGCACGCTGTCTGAGGGCGCTGCTCTGGAATAATATCAAGAATATTCCAAAGTCTTTCGCAGAAAAAACTGGGTTCTTACAATGAATAATGGATATTTAACGTTCTTCAAACTTTTGTTCTACATGCACGGGGTGAACCGCTGCAACTTTATATTATAGAAAGTGCAAAAGATTACAATTATCTAACAAACCTCGTCAATAATATTTCATTATAAAATGATTAACACTTGGTAAAATTTTAATGTATTGTGCATGTGTATGATTCATTGCTCCACAAACCTGTATCATAAGTTCAGGGTTGATCCCTACTTCCTTTTATAGGAAACTAGTACGCCACCTGTGCATTTGCACAATGTTTGTATAAAAAAAGATTATTACATCCTGAGAAAGTGTTATATATATTTGCATGATATGTAGTGGATTGTAGAAAAAATAAAAGTACTCTTTGTTTACAAAAATATAGTCAAGTACAATATAAAAATGGAAGAAAATAATAGAATGAATATTAAATAAAAAAAATGTAAGAAATAGCATTGAGTTTGTGTCATATGTATGGTTCTCTCATAAGGGGGACTTTACACCATAGGGAAACACACACACAAACAAATATATATCAAACGTCACTTAGTCATTCGTACCCCACTTCATCTTCTTGATGATTTATTCTTTAGAGAACTATTTTTGGATCTCCTCGGATGTTTAAGATCCATGGTTGAAATCAACTATTCCTTCATCTCATTCTGAAAATCATTTTTCATCAAAATCATGGTGTAGATATCTCTTCCATGAATATATTAAGCAACCAATATTTGAGAGGTGATAGAGTGAAGAATAAGATATATATGGCAAGGAAGCAAAAAAAAGTGAATACACATAAGTAAATGTATTTTAGTTGATTAATTATATAATTTAATGATTGATTTTTTATCGAAGAAATTAAAAAAATGAAATTATGAATATGGTAAATATAAGTTTGTGAAAATTTAGGAATCATGTAAAAAGGTTCTTTATAGACGAATATATGTTTAATAAAAAAATTTTAGATTCTTTTTACGGAATGTGAATGTAATATCAACTAATATAAGTACGTTTTATGTATATAGGTTTTTACAAATTAATGTTTTTATATGCATTAGTTTAAGCATAATAAATGTAAACCTAAAAAAATATGTTTGTATCATAGATGATGTAATGACCCACTTATTCCCATTGGCTTGAGAATACAACGAATCATTACTAGGCCTTAAGCGACATCCCAAAGAAGTCAAAGGGTGAAAATAAATGACGAAGAGTTTCAAATACATGTGGGGGATGATTTAACCATTAAGAAATAAAACCATTAGCCTAGAAAACCATAACCAAACAACTCACTAGATGATGCATGAATAAATGAAAGACAACACAACCACTTAATTTATTTCAAAACTACACCAAGTGTACCAAAATGAAAAACAAACTACTATCAAAGCAAACAACGGAAGGACACAAATAACTCCAAGAAGACAAAAATACTCCATGCTCCACAAGATCTATACTCCAACATCACCAAACACCCCAAGTATCACGAGGTGGTGCTAAATACGTGTGATACTTTACCTTTTCCCATGTCTCGGAAGATAGAATCCGCAAAAGAACCAAATTGCCAATGCAGGGGTGAGTATAAAACTCAGTAGGTTTTCCCCAGTGACTTCCCTACCCACGACACTATGATAGGAATGTTAGAAGCATTTATATAAAACAGTTTATATAAAAAAATTTCCCAAAACAGTTTATAACAAAATATAAACATGTCTCACAACCATTTAAAACCAAATGTAAACAAGTTTTGTTTTCAACCAATTTTCTAGCAAGTCACATTTCCAAAAAAATGACCAAAAAATTATTTAAAACCATTTCTAATTAACGTTTTGGAATAACCATTCCATTACCCTTAACCACACACCTAACCATGCATGCAACCTGAAACTCCCTATGCTCGCGAGCGGTGAGTTATCCTTCCACTAAGCCTTCACTTAGTGGACCAATTTGATGAGAGTAATTCACGCCCATATCCATCCCAACCTTTTTATGGGGGTCCTTCATGCCCTTATCCATTACAATGCATATGAACACACACCACAACTCATGCCAAATCCAAGTGTGTTCAACCAATTCAAACCCTTTCAATAAAACCATTATTTTATTGAAAACCATTAAGCAAATAAATTCAAACAAACCAATTAATTTCAATAAAACATTCCTTTTTATTGAAAATGTATTAATCAAATCCATGGCCACTATTCTATAAAATCCCCATTTTAAAATCCCCACTTTAGAACCAAGATCAAATCACTTTATTCAAAACACCAAATTTTCCAGATTTTCACAATTTACCAAACTGTCACAAAAGAGGGTTTCCAAAAATTGTTCAACAGCCAAATCAAAATCAATTCAACACATGATATTCAATTTGAAAGCATTCCAATCAGTTCTACTACATGGAGTCGACAGTGAAACCGCCTACCTCAACTGTTTTGATGCAAACCGAAAACAGACGAAGAACGCTCAAGAAAACCGAGTAGATTCTTTATGAGACCGCCTTAGATTTCTTATCCTAGAAAGATCAAGACCATATCTCAACTTTTTTTTTCATATATACTCATAGATCTACCCATAACAGTTTTAGATACGAGAAACTAAAAAGAGAGGATAATTATACCTATGTAGATCTAAGATAACGTGACAAGAACGATGAAGAACATCACTTACTGTAAGAATCGGGCTTGAAAACGCCAAAGGAGGGCTCTAGATTGACTCTAAAATTCTTGGGATAGGTTATCCTACCTTCAATGGGGAGGATTCTAAAATTAGGGGTTCATAGGTGCAAAAACGAAGGAGTTATGTCAAAAACGAGTGAGATACTATTTTTAAGGATCTAGATTTGACTCTGCACACAATTAGACCACATAATTAGACAAACCGTGCAATAACTGTGCATTAGATAATTCCTTAAGGAAACCCCTACATGGCCTCCTTGAAAGGTATCCCTAACTGTGCACACACTGTGCTAAAGCTACTATCCAGAATCTACAACTTCGCATGGTTTCTACTAGGATTTCCGCACGGTTTGGACAAACCATGCGAAGCCCGTGCGCCTCTCCTTTGGCCCCAAAAACTTATTAAAATTTTTCCTAACTCTCCCATCCTCCACCCTTACACTTTATAAACATAAAAAGAACTATGTAAGGGTTAAATAAAAGAAACTGGGGGTACTACATTCCCCCACCATCGGTCTTTCTGTCCTCAGAAAGTAGAAACCCTTCACTACCCTGAAAGAGTTCCAAACATTGCTCTTTCATTCCCTTCTCGCATTCCCAAGTCTATTCCTGAATCTAACCATGTTTCTAAAAACCACACACTAGACCGCTGCTTTTTCCATGCAAGAATTTCTTTTTCCCATCCACAATTGACATCGAGATATGTACCAACGAAGCATCTGACTCAAAGTCAACGTGATCCAATCTGATCACATAGTCAGGATCAGGCTGCTATTTTTTCAATTGTGATACATGAAACACATTATGCACTACACTGAACTGTGGTGGAAATTCCAACAGAGTTGCCACCTCTCCAACCTGTTCTAGTATCTCTAAATGTTCAATATATTGCTTCCCAAAATGATGATGTCCAATCCTTGGAGAGATCCTCAAGAACACATGATCACTCACCATGAATGACAACGGTCTTCGACGATGATCCACATAAGATTTCCGATGACTCTGAGTCGTTTCTATCCTCTTTATGATCAACTGAATCTTCTATATTGTTTCTTGGACAAGGTCGGGCCCAACTAGTGAAGTCTTATCTTTTTCCACCCAACCCAGTGGAAAACAACAAGGATGTCCATACAATGCTTTAAACGGAGCCATATGTATCAAGGTCTGATAACTATTATTATACGAGAACTCCATGAATGGTACGTTCTCTTCCCATGAGCCACCAAAATCCATCACACAAGCCCACAACATGTCTTCCAAAGTTTGTATCTTCCTTTCAGAATTCCCATCTGTCTGAGGGTGATATGTCATAATCATAATCAACTGAGTCCCAAGGGATTCCTGTAAGGATTTCCAAAAACAAGATGTGAATCTAAAATCTCTATCTAAGACTATCGAAACTGGTACACCATGTCTTTTTACCACCTCTTGGATATAGATTTTGGATCGATCCTCCACCATATGTGTAACATCCTAGTTAAAAAAAATTAAAATGAATGAAACTTTGTTTTAAGTAGATATTTATAACTAGCCTTTAAAAATAATTTTTCCACTTCTATGTTTTGAATTTCGAAAAATGGTTAACTATAATTGTGTTTAGTATGTTATTTTGTGTCTGATGAAAGCAACTTGTTTTCTGGTGAATAATAACAAACCCTTATGAATAGTAATATGAATAGTAATATGACCTAAATTAATAGTAAATTTTATTATTACTTTATTTTCTTAGGGCTTTAAGATAATGACATATCGATTAAATTTTAATTCTCTTAAATTAATTATTATTAGTTCATTAACTTGAGACAAAATTATAAAATATATTTACTTAATTTTTTAATACGATTATTCTATATTTATAAATAAAATTTAAATATTGAAATTTTTAATCTGATAATTAAAAGGGTTTGGGTAGTTAATGTCAAGGAAAACAACAGTCTCCTGAAAAAATTGTTTGCACGTATTACCAATATATCCACCGGAATCATGATCGATACATCACAAGTTCCTACAGAGATCTGCATAACGAAAATCCAACATCCAGAACTTTGATCCCCCTTCAACTAAGTGTACACACAAAAACCTTACCTCACTAAGTCAACCTCGCACACACCTCGGTAGAAACAACAAATTCAAATGAAATAAAAACAATAATAACACATGCAATAGAAGTACATAAAGCAGTAAATGTGATACGAACCATGTTGAAGGCACTGAGTCGATTACCCGAGTGGATGAGTTGGATTTGCAGGGCCCGATGACGCATGGGAGATTAAAGAGGTTGAATGCAACAATGGGTGCACATCTCACTTCATTAAGGGAATAATGGATCTTGCCTTGCATGGATAGAGTAAATGGGCCTATAATATCACTTATTCATGCCCAAAATTGATGTTTAAAGCTTTTCCCACATGGTTGCATGAATTTGGATGTCTTTCCCACATGGAGGATTTTAGAAATGACATCTTTGGACACCAAAGTCAAATCCGGTGGGCTATAGTTGGAAATTTGTGTGCTATTTTCCAAAAGTCTTTATTAGACTTTATCTTTTGACTTTTAAGGGAACAAGGTAGGTTTAGCCTTTATGACTTTAGGGTATTAGACCCTTGACCATTGTATCACCCCTTTGGCTATAAATATCCACCTCATGGCATTGTATTTTCATTCAAGAATTTATTGAGAGCTTATGATTTTCTTCTCTCGGTTGTGTGAGAATTGTTCAAAATTTCCCCCTTGCTCTTGTGCATTCTTGCCTTGTCAATCTACAAGTGAGATTAGTGATCCAAGATCATAAAGCCCCCAATTTCATGCTTCAACCCAAGTGCGTTGTTGTGTGGATTGGCTATCACATCCCTCCTTTGAGTGTGTTTTCTAAGTATCATGTCATGATCCTTATAGTTTTTATTGACTACTTGCATATACTATCCGTACCCATCATCTGCCACTTAGCCCCGAACCGCACCCTTCAACCGCAACCCTACGTCATGAAGATCGGGCCACCCCATGAGTCTCACATCAGTTGGTATCAGAAGTCCATTTGACATGGTAGGCATCTATCCCTTCATTTAATTTACTTTTGTCCATTACCCTTCTTATCTTTCTTTTTTATCCACCCATTAACCCCCCCTTTTCTTTGAAAACCTTCAAAATTGTCCTTTATTGTACAAGATTGAAATATTTTTACATTGAGTCAATTATTCATCCATCTTCTTTTTTCCTTTGATTCTCTATATGTGATTTGTATCTAAAAAAAATCAAAAAAAAACAAATTCTCTCAACTCAACTTTTTGTGCTTTTCAAAATTAAGCACATCCTTTTTCGAGTGATTTAAAAAAAAATGTCTTACTCTCCCTTTAATCATCTTGTGATTTAAAACTCCAAGAACAACACTTTCTGGGGAGATTTTACCAAAAAAAATAGAAAGAAAAAAAGCGGATACAATTACTTCATCATCATGATTTGCATTATTAAAAGCATGGCTGATTGTCACCTATCGACTGTTCAAGGTTCTGGTGCTTTGCTAATGTGTATAGCAACACTCGGGTCGAATCCTCAACGATGATACTTTTTAATAGTTGATTGTTTTTAGTTGATTGTATTCTGATTGAGGGGTTTCTTTACGGATCTTATGAAATTATTTATTGATTAATATTGATTTAACAAATTGATAAATATTGGGGTGAGTTCATTATTAGGGAGTTAATCTTGTGATATTCTTGAGCTTTGCTTTATATTGCATTTAAATTAACACCCACTTCACAAGATAAGGTTGATTGGAATTCCTAAGTGTTAAGACTTTAATCCAAGCCTTAACTTAACTTAGGGTTTTAATCTCAATTAGAGCTTGTTTATGGTAGTGTATTTATGGTTACCATAATCCATGGAAACCACATGTTAAACCAATTATGTCATTAATCCAAACATTCTAAGTTTAACATACACAATATTAATTTAAAGAATACCCATTGAGCTAATGCTCTCAATCAATTTACATCCTGAAATTATAACTCACCCCAATGGTAGATTTAATCATTCATTGAAATGATTAATAATCTGGTTATAATGATTATGATGATAATTTAATAAGAGAAGAAAAAGAAAGGGACAAGAAAAAGAGTGGTGCGTTGAACACACACACAAACGATAATTATAATTAAAAATAGACTTTCGATTGAATGAGGAAGAAAAATAAGGGAAGGGGTTTTAACTTAATTTAAACTATTTTAAGAACATTAGTATTATAACACATAAGGTGGATGATAAAAAGAGATATTGAAGAAGAAACTTTCATTAAAACAGAATTACAAAAACAAAGACTTACAAGATTACAACAAAGAAGAACACAAAAGTAAATGGAAACAAAGAGTGGAATAAAGGTCTCTCAAGTGAAAACTTGAGTATGGAAGGTCCTCCCAATCCCTTTTTCGTTCCAATATGTTCACCTCTCTTCTGAAATTCTAACCAACTTGAAGGAGAAGAGAGGGATGTATTTATATCCTAAGGAAGTGGACTGTTTGCATTCCCAATCTGTCCCTCCACTTGAATCGCCATTTTGATAATTAATACAGCCGAATCTCAAGATATAATCTTCTTAAAAGTTGTATATAAATTTATCCTATGTCTACTCTGAAAATTTGGTGGCCATTGGACTTAAGGAGCCAAAGTTATGTCCAGTTTATTAAACAATGTAAATCTGTCCATTTCAATCCATACTTTTTAGAAGGTTGAAATGTGAATGGGTTTATAAATATAAAGATGCCTTCAAATCTGAATAATTTATTCAACAAAGTAGGACTACTATATCTCCTATTTTACACTGAAAAATCTCAGCTTGATTGTATGATTTTATCATGAGATATGTCATGATTACTGTACTGATTTTATTTCCCATCCAGAATGGTGGGCTGAGTTTAAATGAATAAGTTGGCCCCCTTGTATTTAGAGTTTTTCCTTGAAATTTTTATCCAATACTCCTTATATTATCCCCAGAACCTTTGAAGATAATTAAGGAATTTTAACTTCTATATTTATCCTAGTAATCCAATCTTCATGGCTGGTCCAATTTCTTCACAGATTATGTAGGCCTTCTTGTGTGGTCTATATGGGCCTTCAAATGGAAGAATTGGTCCATGATTCCTTATAATGAAATTTTTTATATTGAATTAGTAATCCTAAAAAAGAGGAACCACACAATTTTGATCAGTAGGGGGAGATTTATAAATAAAATAGTAAACTCACTCAATTGGACTACTTCTAAAAATGCTCAAAAATTATACTTAGTATTAAAACATTAATATTTCACACAAATTATGCACATTTCATATAAATTCAGTAAAGGGAGTATATAATAATTCATGAAAATATTAATAACATCAAACCCCTCACACTTATTCTTGTGCATTTCCTCATGTGAAACAAATATAAAAACATGACAAAAATCATTTTCACTCACCATAAAATATTAAAATTTTGTTTTCCCCAATTAGGGAGGTTTAGAAAATATCACTCATCCATATTGAATTCCACCAAAAGTTGTTATATAAACAATTTTCAAAAAAACAATTCATTTTTTTCTTTCTCAAATTTAAAAATGGAAAATGGTGGCACACAAAACTTACTCCTCTCAAGATGATAAAATTAATTTATGAAGCTTCACTCATTCACCAACCAAAAGTGAAAATCTTAGTGTTTGAAAGAGCTCCCAACTTCCAATCCCTATACAAAGTTCACAAGAATAAATATGTATTTTTAAGGGGGTTTTCTGGGGCTATGGGATGGTAAGAATATAATGTCCAAGAGAGAGAAGAAGAGGCGTAAAACACCAACATGGAAAAAGCAATGCACACATTTTTTTTGAAATGAGACATGAAAGTAAATGGAAACACATATTTATGAGGGAATGAAAATGTGAAATAAGACACAAAAGTGGAAGGAAATATGAAGGGAATGAGAAGATGGAATATTTACAAAACACAAAACTTCTCCCAATGACATAAGAATATAATGAAAGTGTTATTTTTTTTCTTTTTTTTTCTCTTTTTTTCAAAAGTTAAACTTGAAACAGATCTCACACTCATATCACAACCCATGATTGATCTCCTCACAACACTAATTTTAATAGTTATAAAAATATCAAAGACTGATAAATAGTGATTTTTGACCTACCCAAGACACAACCCAATTTCTTTTTTTTTTTGATTTTTTTTTGATTTTTTTTCATTTTTTAATTACTTTTTTTTGAACAATTGTCATTAAAATTTGAACAATATGTCATAAGAATATATAAATTACCAAACCCCACTAAAGGATAACCTCTCCCCCACACTAAAATGGATTCTTTCCCTCAAGCATATGATAACTCATTGAAAATCAATAAAAGGGAACCCAAACAATGAAATCCATTCCCCCCACACGTAAATTTCAAAACATTATGCAATGAAAATACATGTTGATATTGGGTGGGATAAGGTATTGGGATTGTAATTTAGATATCAAAGAAAATGTTTTCATAGGATTGAAGGGGATTTCAAAAGGAGGATTAATGTATGGTTAATGGGAGGTTATTTGGATATTATAATTCTCATGTGGTTCTGAAAATGACTCTATCATATTAATGTACACTAAAGTAAGAAACTCATCTTGAAGGTCCAAAAACTCAAGATTCACAAATGGGGGTGAAGAAAACACTCATTTTGAAAAAATGGCCATAGTTGGCCTTGACATGAAAGCTAATTTTTTTCCTCACGGTTTGGGAAAATAATTTTACAAATAAAAAATTGAGCATTCAAAATTGGTTGGTTTTGACACAATATTCGTTATCCAAATTTATGAAGAAACCACAAAATTTTTGAGATGAAATCATGTCTTTTGACTCCCAAAAATGGTTGAACAAAATTTGAAAATTGGAAGGTGAGTATGTATGACTCTTTATTTTTCATGTTATTATTATTTTTTTTGTTTTTTTAGTTTTTAAATTTTTTTTATGTTTTTTATAAAGAAACACCCACACAAAATAGGAAGAGTAAACAAAAAAAATGTGAGGAGGAAAGTGGTAAAAAAATAAAATGAGAAGGAGGTAGTAAGAATAGAGAGAGAGAGAGAAGGAGTTAAATGGAAAGAGGTGCCCCCTAGTTTGGATTTGGTGGGTTTCCATCTCCATACAGTGGTGGGTCAACTACAGAAGTTGGGGATTTGATGGAAGTTAATGTGGTTCCAGGATTGTGTGTCCTCTCATGGTGATGCTTTAACTAATGTCCATTAACTGTGAATGTCCTTTTGGAAAACAGGTCATGGACTTACACTTCACCAAATGGGTAAATATGAGAAACAATAAAAGGACCTTCCCAATGAGAATTAAGCTTACCAGGGTGAAGTTGAAATTGAGAATTGAAAATCATTACCTTTTCACCTTCATGAAATACCTTTCACATGATGTTTTTTTCATGGAGTGCCTTGGATTTTTCTTTGTACAGATTGGAATTCTCATAAGAATCAAGTCTAAGATCCTCTAGTTCAGCCAATTACAACAATATTTCTTCACCATATTTTTCACAATCAAAATCACAGGGTTTCACAGTCCAAAAAAACTTATGTTGGATTTCAACTGGTAAATGAAATGCTTTACAAAAAACTAACCTAAAAGGAGACATCCCAATGGGTGTTTTATAGGCATTTTGATAAGCCCAAAGTGCTTTACTAAGTCTTTTAGGCCAGTCTTTTCTGGTGGGTTTTACAATTCCCTCAAGCACTCTTTTCACTTCTCTATTTGAAAGTTAATCCATGCCATTTTTTTGGGGGTGATATACATTTAAAGTTTTATGTACAATTCCATTCTTTATTAAAATATATTCCATGGTTCTATTACAAAAATGGGTTCCTAAGTCAATTATCAAGGCAATTGGTGTGCCAAATCAGTGGAAGATGTGTGTCTTTAGGAACTCACTAATAGTATGTGAATCATCCTTTCTAGTGGGTTTGGCCTCAACACACCTAGAAACATAATAAAATGCAAGAAGAATGTATGAGAATCCATTGGAAGGGGGGAATGGTCCCATGAAATCGATTCCACAAACATCGAAGATCTCATAGAAAATTAAAGGATTTTGGGGCATTTCATTTCTCTTTGAAATTTTTCCAAACTTTTGGCATGTGGGACATGATTGAAAGAACTCATGTGAGTCCTTGAAGAGTGAAGGCTAGAAGAATCCGGAGTCTTGGACCTTTCGAGAGTTCCTTTGTGGTCCAAAATGGCCACCACCAGGAATTGAGTGACAAAATTCTAAGATGGAGGAATGTTCATTTTCATCAACACATCTCCTAATTACCATGTCTGCCCAGTTTTCCAAAGTTTATATCTTCCCAAAAATAGAATTTTGAATCATTTTTCAACTTCATTTTTTGTTCTTTTGAAAAATTTTCTGGAAAAACACCAGAAACCAAGTAATTTACAATTGGGGCATACCATGGTATTTTTGGAGTGAGAGATGAAAGGTGCTCAGTTGAAAATTCTGGATCAATTATTTTAGAATAAGAAGAATTATAAATTATAATCAAGTGATCAGCCACATGGTTTTCTTTTTATGGTCTATCTCGGATTTCAACGTCAAAATCTTGGAGCATTAGGATCCATATTATTAGCCTTAGTTTGGAATCAATTTTCTTAAGTAAAAAATTTATATCAGAATGGTCTGTGAAGATGATGATTTTGGAACCTAAGAGATAGGGCCAGAATTTATCTAAGGAAAAAACCACTGCTAAAAGTTTCTTTTCAGTCACAGTGTAGTGATATTGAGTTTCGTCCAATGTTTTTGAGGCATAATAGATAACATGAGGAATTTTTCCTCTTCTTTGACCAAGAACAACCCCAAAAACTCTATCATAAGCATCACACATCAACTCAAAGGGTAAGAACCAATCTGGGGGTTGGATTATTGGGGCAGATGTAAGAGCAGTTTTGAGTTCAACAAAGGCTCTCTTTCAAACCTCATTAAAATGGAAAGTGATGTCATTTTGGAGAAATCGAGTGATTGGGAGGGAAATCCTACTGAATTTATGGATGAATCATCAATAGAAACCAGCATGACCAAGGAATGAATGGATGTCTCGAACGGTAGTGGGTTTAAGAATTGATTGGATCAATTCAATTTTGGCAGGATAAACTTCAATAACCTCTTTTGAAACTATGTGCCCTTAAACAATCCCATTTGTAACCATGAAGTGAATTTTTTCAAAATTTAACACAAGGTTACACTTGACACACTTTTGAAGGACTAGAGAGAGATAATGCAAGTACGATTCAAATGACTCACCATAAATAGTAAAGTCATCCATGAATACTTCCATGTAGTGTTCAATGAATTCAGAAAAGATACTCATAATACACCTCTGTAATGCTGTAGGAGCATTTCAAAGGCCAAAAGGCATTCTCCTATATGTATATGTTCCAAAGGGGTAAGTGAAAATAGTCTTTTCTTGGTCCTGAGGTGCGATTGGGATTTGGAAGTAGCCAGTGTATCCATCAAGAAAGCAATAGTGTGACTTTTCGGCTAATCGTTTTAGCATTTGATCAAGGAATGGAAGAGGGTAGTGATATTTTTGTGTTTCAACATTCAATTTTCGTTAGTTTATGCACACACGCTATTTGTTCTTCACTCGAGTTGTGATTACCTCCCCATATTCATTTGTGACAAAAATTATCCCAACTTTCTTAGGTACAACTTGAATTGGACTAACCCATTCACTATCGAAAATTGGGTAGATAATACCAGCTTGAAGAAGTTTGGTTATATCTTCCCTAACTACCTCAAGTATGAGTGGATTGAGTCTTCTTTGTGGTTATCTAATTGGTTTGGATGATTCCTCAAGATGGATGTGATGCATGCAAAGAGTAGGGTTGATTCTTGGTATGTCATCTAGGGTCCAACCTAAGGCCTTTTTGTTTTCCTTTAACACTTGAATAAGTTTGGACTCCTCAGTTTTGGTAAGTGAAGAATATATAATGATAGTATAAGAGTGATCATGGAAAAAGAATGCATATTTTAGGTGTTCAGGAAGAGGTTTTAGATCAGTATCATCTTTCATTTGTGGGTTAGACAACTCAATAATGGAGGAAGGGACTCTAGTTGCTTCAAATTCATTTTCCTTAATACTGTCCAAGGTGGAACAGTAGATATCAAACTTGATGTGGGATTCAAGAGAGTTTTCATGTTCCACTAGATTTATGGAGTCTATGAATGAGAGGTCCACATCAACTTCACCATTTATGACTTGGTTAATCATGATGCAGATTTCACAAGATCTTTTATCATTTTAACATAAAAAACATGATGGATTGGGGTTTAATTGACTCTTAGAAGTGTACTCAGAAGCATGGATTGAGAATTCAGAGTGATCCTCAGATGGGTATCGCATGTCTTGGAAAATGTTGAACTTGACCAGTTGGTCACAAAATTCAATGGATAAGATGCCTGAATGGAAACCAATATTAGTTCTAGCAGTAATGCGGAACGATCTTCCTAGAATTAGGGGAGATCAAGAAGAGTTTGTCTCACCTTCCATGTTAAGGACATAGAAATCATTAGGGAAGATAATATCATTCACACGAACAAGGACATCCTCAATTATTCCCTCAGGACTGGCTGTGCTTCGATTGGATAATTGAATGACAACACCTATTGGATGTAAGGGACCTAGACCAAGGTTGGAGAAGATGGATTTGGGCATGACATTAATTGAGGCTCCTAGGTCTATGAGTGCATCATCAAAGTTGGAACTTCCAATTTGAAATGGAACCATAAATGTCCCTGGATCTTTGCACTTTATGGGAATAGACTGTTGGGTGGAAACATTTTCAAAGGTCCTAAGTTGCCTCTTATGGGTACACAAATCCTTGAAAAACATGGCATACTTAGAAGTATGTTTAATGGAATCTAAGAGGGGAATGTTGACTTCAACACATCTAAACATGTCAAGCATTTCAGGATTGGGTTCAAATGACTTCTTTGGCTTAGAAATGGCTTGAGGAAAAGGAATTGGGTTCCTAAGTGGAATGGAAGGAGGTGTGGGAATGGATTCAGATTCCTTTTCAAGTTTCTTTTTCTTTTCATTTTCTAGGTCAACATTTAAAGTGGGTTGGAGGACTTATATTGAGGCATAGAAATTTTCTTTCCCGATCTAAGTGAAATTGAACTTACATTACCCTTGGGTTTGGGTAATGGTTGAGTTGGGAGTTGGGAAGAATTTGATTATTTTTTCTAGCTCAAGTGGGATGCAAGATGACCAATTTGTGTTTCAATGTTTTTGAGTATGGAATAGGTGAAGAAGGAAATATCTTCCACTGAACTTTCCCATGGTTTCTTGGGAAAAGAGTCTTGTCCTTGATTGGGATTAACTTGATTTTGGATCTTGGGAAATCAATTGTATTGGTTTTGGAATTGGGAAGGCTCACTAGGATAGTGGAATCCCAGAGGAGGATTGTTCCTTTGTTGTTGAGGAACAAAAGGATAAGGTTGTTGGAAGTTACTAACACATTGATCATATTGAAATTGGTTTGGGTTTTGAGGAGGGAATTGAGGGGGATAAGATATGGGATTACCATACCTCAAGCCTTGGTTATAGGAAGAAGAGAAGGGCTCAGAGTGAGGTTGGTTGAAATTTCTAATGAACTGAACTGATTGTTGAGGTTTGGGGTTCTGCTGAGTATATGCTTCATTGAGATCCATTGGTCTAGATGAATCAGATTGATCCTCTTGAAGTTGTGGATAGGTGTCCATTGGATGAGCTGGTGAGTTGTAGATTCCATAGTTTTTGACAGGTCCAGGAAACATTGATTGTAGAGAAGATGAGGTTGGGTCTTTGGATGCCACAACTAGTTGTCGCACAAGACTTGTAAGTTCACTCATCCACTCAGTCATCTTGTTCGGCTCTATGGATTGATTGTCTTGGACTTTTTTTACTTGGGCATGTGCTCGAGTATGGAATTTTTGTGTGTTTTTAACCATGTTTCTTATAAGATCTCTTATACCTGTAGGAGTTTTATCAACAAGAGCACCACCACTTGCGATATAAATGAGAGTTCTCTCCATAGCTAATAACCCCTCACAGAAGTATTGGATCAAGATTTGGTCAGGGATTTGGTGGTGTGGGAAGGTTGCAACAAGCTTTTTGAACCTCTCCCAGTATTCATGGAGTGATTCACTTGGGAATGGACGGTTACCACTTATTTACTTTCGGATAGGATCAGTACGAGAAGCAGGAAAGAATTTCTCTAAAAAGAGTCACTTCATGTCATTTCATGTGGTTATGGAACCAAGAGGAAGGTAGTGGAGACATGACTTAGAAATTTATTCTAGGGAGAAAGGGAATGCTCGGAGTTTTATTTGTTACTTAGAAACCCCTTAAGGCTTCATGGTAGAGCACACCGCCTGGAACTCTTTAAGGTGAAGATATGGATCCTCACCGGCTAGCCCGTGGAAATGAAGGAGAAGATGAATCAAACCTGATTTGAGTTCGAAGTTAGCCTCTATTTTTGGATATTTAATACCAAGAGGTTGGTAATTCATACCAGGGGCAGCGAGTTCTTTAAGTTTTTGTTCCCTAGGATTGGCCATATCTAATTCAGTTGGTTGGACAAGGACTGGTTCATGAATTATTTGATTATCTCTTATGTTCCTCCTAAGTTGACAAAGTGTTCGCTCAATTTCAGGGCCAAACAAATCTGAGGGATTGTTTGGGAGGCTACGGGGCATTCAGAAAGATTTTAGAAGAAATATAAAGTCAGGTTTTTCTTTGTGTTTTTTTCATTTATGATTTTTATGAGAAGGTGTGTTTTTATTTGTTTTGTTTTCAATTTGTTTTTCAATTTTGTTTTTTTTTTGTTTTTTTACAATAACCAGAAACTAAAGACTATTTAATTGAACCATACCTGGAAACAATTCCATTTGAAATAATGGATTATTGTCACCTATTGACTGGTCAAAGTTCCAGTGCTCTGCTAATGTGTATAGCAGCACTCAGGTCGAATCCTCGGCGATGATACTTTTTAATAGCCGGTGGTTTTTAGTTGATTGTATTCTGATTGGGGGGTTTATTTGCAGAGCTTATGAAATGATTAATTGATTAATATTGATTTAAAAAATTGATAAAGATTGGGTTAAGTTCATTATTATGGAGTTAAGCTTGTGATATCCTTGAGCTTTGCTTTATATTGCATTTAAATTAACACCCACTTCACAAGATAACGTTGATTGGAATTCCAAAGTGTTAATGCTTTAATTAAAGACTTAACTTAACTTAGGGTTCTAATATCAATTAGAGCTTGTTTATTATAGTGTATTTATGGTTCTGATAATCCATGGAAACCACACGTTAAACAAATTATGTCATTAATCTATGACATTCTACGTTTAACATACACAATGTTAATTTAAAGAATATCCATCGAGCTAATGCTATCAATCACTTAACATCCTAAAATTATAACTCACCCCAATGGTAGATTTACTCATCCATTGAAATTATTAATAATCTGGTTATAATTATTATGATGATAAATTAATAAAACAAGAAAAATAAAGGGATAAGAAAAAGAGTGGTGCGTCAAACACACACACAAACGATAATTAGAATTAAAAATAGACTTTCGATTGAATGAGGAAGAAAAATAAGAGAATGGGTTTTAAATTGATTTAAACTATTTTAAAAACATTATTATTATACTACATAAGGTGGATGATAAAAAGAGATATTTAATAAGAAACTTTCATTAAAACAAAATTACATAAACAAAGACATACAAGATTACAACAAAGAAGAACACAGAAGTAAATGAAAAAAGAGAGAGGAGGAAATGTCTATCATGTAAAAACTTGAGTATGGAAGGTCTTACCAAGAATTTTTAAAGTATTTGGTCGTTCCAATATGTGATCCTCTCTTTTTAAATTCCAACCAACTTGAAGAAGAGGAGGGGGATGTATTTATAGCCCAAGGAAGTGGACTGTTTGCATTCCCAATCTCTCTCTCCACTTGAATCTCCATTTTGATAATAAATACAGCCGAATATAAAGATATTATCTTCTTAAAATTTATAGATAAATATATCCTCTATCTACTCTGAAAATTTTGCGTCCATTGGACTTAAGGATCCAAAGTTATGGCCGGTTTATTAAACAATGTAAATCTGACCATTTCACTCCATACTTTTTAAGAGACCGAAATGTGAATGGGTTTATCAATAGGAATATTCCTTAAAATATGAATACTTTATTCAAAAAAGTCGGCCTTCTATATATCATCTTTCACACTGGAAAACCTCAGATTTATTGGATAATTACATCATGATATATGTCATGAATACTGTACTGATTTTATTTTCTATTCAGAATGGTGGGATGAGTTAAAATGAATTATTTTGGACCCTTGTATTTGGATTTGGGCCTTGAAATTTATATAAAATACTCCTTAAATTTTCCCCCGAACATTTTAGGAGAACAAAAGAATTTTAACTTCTAGATTGATCCCGGTAATTCAATCTTCATGGTTGGTCCAATTTCTTCACAGATTATGTAGGCCTTCTTGTGTGGTCCATATGGGCCTTCAAATGGAATAATTGGCCAATGATCCCTTCTAATGAAATGTTTTATATTTAATTAAGAATCCTAAAAAATAATAAACACACAATTTGGATATGTATGGGGAGAGTTATAAATAAAATAGTAAAGTGACTCAATTGGACTACTTCTAAAATTGCTCAAAAATTATACTTAGTATTAAAACATTAATATTTCACACAAATTATGAACATTTCATATAAAATAAGTAAAGAGAGTATATAATAAGTCTTTAAAATATTAATAAAATCAATTATTATCACTTTACATTTCCATACATCACTTTCTCAATCATTTTACTTCATCCCCATATCATTTTGGGCTCATGTTGTAATTAATTTTTCTTATCTTGCACAATCGGGAAAAACCTGAATACCACCTTTCTACCTCCTTTTACACCAAAAATTTATCCATTTTCTACCCTCTTTTAATCCTTTACCCTTTAACACTCAAGCGAGTTGTGTTAAAATATCCCCCGACACAATCTTGATTGGGGAAATATTGGTGGCAAATGATCACCTGAAATAAGATATTATATTTCATAAGAGCTTGGAATTTGAATTGAGTGTTGAGAGTGGAAAGAAATAAGCAAAAAAAAAAACATCTTGTGTGTGTGAGTGTGTGAATATTGTTTTGTGTGTGTGTGTGTGTGCATATTGTGTGTGTGAGTGTGTATATCTTGCGTGCGTGAGTGTGTATCCTTGTGTGTGTGAGTGTGTATATCTTGTGTGTGTGTGTGTACATCTCATGTGTGTGAGTGAGTGTGTATCATTATGTGTGTTTCCCCCCTAGTGTGTGTTTGTGTTTTTATAAATTATCATGGTATAAGATCGTGGGAAGAAAATTGCACATGTTAGCGATGAAGGAAGTCTAAGTAGATCTTCCGCACCCGAAGCTACACAACTCCAAATGAAAGCTTTGGTGAGCCACTTCGAGAAGATTCTTGATAGGAAGTTGGAAGTGCTACAGAGAGGATTGATGAATTGGATAATAAACCAAGCCCAAGTATGATCTATGATAACCCACGACATGCTCCGGCACCACATCATCCCCACATCATGGAGGAGGAGATGGTGAACTTTGAAGATGACCTTGATGATGTCCCACAAAGGAGGAGGTTGTACCAACAAACTAGAGGAGGAAAAAAGAGACAACAAGATGATGACCTACTTGGAAGGATCAAGGTGATTGTTCCCTCTTTTCAAGGTAAAAGTGATCTGGAAGCATACTTGGAGTGGGAGATGAGAATCAATTAGGTCTTTTTATGCCATTCATATTCCGAGGAGAAAAAGGTTAAACTTGATTCCCTTGAATTTTCTAATTATGCTTTAATTTTTTGGGATCAAATGAAAAAGGAGAGGACTAGATATGGTGGACGTCCCATCATCACTTGGGAAGACATGAAGTTCGCCATGCGGAAGTGGTTTGTTCCCACACATTACCATAGAGATCTCTACAAAAAACTTCAATGCCTCACCCAAGGGAGTAAGAGTGTAGAAGACTACTACAAGGAGATGAAAAATTCCATGATTTGGGAAAACATTGAGGAGGATCCGGAGGCAACCATGGCACTGTTTTTACATGGGATCAACCAAGAGATTGCTGATCAAGTGGAGATGTACCACCAAGTGGAAATAAAAGATATGATACATCAAGAAACCAAGATCAAGAAACAAATCAAAAGTAGGAGAAACTTGAGGAAACCCACTACCCCTTTCACACCACGGAGAAATCCTAGGAAGGAGATTGGAGAACCATCAAAGGAAAAAGAAGTGGTTGACCACAAAAGTGACAAGGTAATTCTTCCACCTAAGAAACATACTATTGAGTCTAACCAAACCAAGAATTGAGATATGTGTTGTTACAAATGTCAAGGAAAGAGTCAAATTTATAGTGATTTCCCAAACTGGTGCACCATGACCATCAACAAGTATGGAGAATGGGATACTGATGGAGAGAGCTTGGAAGAGGAGGAGGAAGAATCTCCAGAAATTAAAAATGGAGAATTTGCGGAAGATGGTGAGATTCTTGTCACTAAGAGAGTTTTAAGTGCACAAATGACTATTGTAGAAAATGAGTAATGAGAGAACCTTTTCCATACACAATACAAGATCAATGGGAAGGTATGTAGTGTTATTATTTATGGGGGAAGTTGTAGCAATGTGGAAAGCACTGAGTTGGTGGAGAAGTTGGGACTCCCTACTTTGAGACATAAAAATCCATATTGGATTTAGTGGTTGAATGATTACAGGGAGTTAAAGGTCACCAAGCAAGTGAAAGTACTGTTCATCATTGGGAAGTACAGAGATGAAGTTTTGTGCGATGTTGTTCCTATGAAGGCTTTCCATCTGTTGTTGGGACTACCATGGCAGTATGATCGGCATGTTACTCATGATGGTTTCTTGAATCATCACTCTTTTGTACTTCTAGGGGAACCTATAACCTTCAAACCCATGTCACCCAAGAAAATTTTGGAAGATCAAATTTTGAGAGAAAAGAAAAAAAAGAGCGATGAGGGAAAAAGAGTGAAAATGAAAAAGGAGAGAATGAGGGAAAGAGAGAAAATGAGAGAAGAAAAGAAATGGAGAGAAAAGAAAAATCAAGTGGGAAAAATTTTTTAGAGAAGATAAAAGTATGATGTTGGAAAAAAAGAGTAAGGTTAATGAAGCTTTGTTTTCAGAGAAAACCCTCCTAGTACTCATGTATAAAGAGGTGTTGCTAAATACTAACGACTTACCCCCTTTTCCAAATGTTGTTGAGTCCTTGTTGTAGGAGTATGATGATGTCTTTCCTGAATAGGTTCCACCTAGTTTTCCACCCATTAGAGGTATTGAGCATCAAATTGACCTCATACATGGAGCATCACTATCGAACCACCCTGCATATCAAACCAACTCGGAAGAGACAAAAGAAATTCAAAGGCAAGTTCAAGATCTGTTGGATGCGGGATATGTCTGAGTGAGTCTTAGACCTTATGTTGTATCGGTGCTTCTAGTACCAAAGAAGGATGGAACATGGATAATGTGCATTGACTACAGATCCATCAACAACATCATAGTTAGGTATCATCATCCTATCCCTAGGTTAGATGATATGCTAGATGAATTAAATGGTTCAACTATTTTCTCAAAAAATGATTTAAGAAGTGGCTACCATCATATTAGGATGAAAGAAGGGGATGAGTGGAAAACTGCATTTAAGACAAAACATGGACTTTATTAATGGTTATCCATGCCCTTTGGTATCACCAATGCACCTAACACATTTATGAGGTTAATGAATCATGTATTACATGCATATATTGGAAAATTTGTGATATTTTACTTTGATGACATTTTGGTTTATAGTAGGACCTTGCTTAAATATGTAGATCACTTAAGAAAATTCTTAGAGGTGTTAAGGAAGGAAAACCTATTTGGAAACATAAATAAGCATGAATTTTGTCTCGATAAGATTTTTTCCCTTGTATTTGTTGTGAGGGGAAATGGAGTTGAAGTGGACAACGAGAAGATCAAAGCAATACAAGAATGACCAACTCCAACCTCCATTGGATAGGTAAGAAGTTTTCGTTGGCTTGCTAGTTTTTACAGGAGATTTGTGAAGGAATTCAACACACTAGAAGCACTGTTCAATGAGTTGACAAAGAAGAATGTTCCTTTAAAATGGGGGATAACTCAAGATAATGCCTTCTATGAACTTAAGGAGAGACTCACCCATGCCCCTCTACTTGCACTTCTGGACTTCGGAAAGACCTTTGAAATTGAATGTGATGAAAGTAGAATTGGAATAGGAGGAGTAATCATGCATGAAGGTAAGCCTATTGCTTTCTTTAGTGAGAAGTTAAATGGACCAACTCTAAACTATGCTACATATGATAAAGAGTTGTATGTATTATTTAGAGTACTAGAGACATGGAAGAACTATCTTTGGACTAAAGAATTTGTGATCCATTTTGATCACGAGGCTCTTAAATACCGTAAGAGCCAACATAAACTAAATAGGAGTCATGCTATATGGATGGAATTCATTGAATCATTTCTATATGTCATCAAGCATAAAAAGGGTAAATAAAATGCTGTGGCTGATACACTTTCATGTAGATATTCTCTTTTATCCTTGTTGGATTAGAAACTCCTTAGTTTTGAATACATTAAGGATTTATATTCCAATGATAGTGATTTTAAATAACCTTATGAACATTTTAAACTTGGAGTTAGTTATGAAAAGTTCTATTTACATGATGGATTCTTATCCGGATTGATAAGCTTTGCATTCCAGATTGCTCTATCTGTTTACTTTTACTGAAGGAGTCACATTCATGTGGGTTAATGGGGAATTTTGGTGTTTCAAAATCTCTAAGTGTTCTTAGTGAGAATTTTTATTGTCATAGGATATCTAGAGATGTTGAGAAATTTGTGGGAAAGTGCATTGTCTTCCATAAAGCCAAATCTAAACTAAACCCACACGGACTATATCTTTCTCTCCCAATCCCCAACACCCCTTGGGAGGACATATAAATGGACTTTATTGCGGGGTTACCATAGAACAAGAGTGGGATAGATTCTATTTTTGTTGTGGTGGATCAGTTTTAAAAAATGGTATATTTTATTCCTTGTCACAAAACTAATGATGCCACTAACATTGCAACACTTTTCTTTCAGGAAGTAGTCAAACTTCATGGAATGACAAGGACAATTGTGTCAGATTGAGACACAAAATTTCTCATCTACTTTTGGAAGACATTATGGAGAAAACTAGGAACAAAGTTACTATTTTCCACTACTTTTCATCCACAAACCAATGGAAAAACTGAGGTGGTGAATCAGACACTATCGTCCCTTCGGCAAACCATTGTGAAGAATAACATCAAGAATTGGGAGGATTGTCTTCCACATGTGGAATTCACATATAATATGGCCAAGAATTTCACTACTAAATATTCTCTATTTGAAATTGTTTATAGATTTAACCCCCTTGACCATATTGATCTAGTTCCTTTGCCTTTTTAGGAAGCAACTAATATGGATATGAAAGGGCATGAAAAATTCATCAAGAAAATTCATGAAAAGGCAAGGATAAATATCGAGTGGATGACTCAGAAATACACTGATCATACAAAAAAGGGTCGCAAACAAATGTTGTTTGAGCCCGATGTCCTAGTCTGGGTTCATATGCAAAATGAAATATTTCCAGACAAGTGGAAATAAAAACTCATTCCACGAGGTGATGAACCTTTCCAAGTTCTTGAGAAGATTAACAACAATGCTTACAAGATAGCTTTTCCAGGTGAGTATGGTGTAAGTGCCACTTTCAATGTTTCTGATATTTCTCTTTTTTTGGGTGTAGAGGATGAAGAGTCTAGGGTGACTCCTTTTCAAGAGAGGAAGGATGATATGAACCATGTTGAAGGCACTGAGTCGATTACCTGAGTGGAGGAGTTGGATTTTCAAGGCCCGATGACGTGCAAGAGATTAAAGAGGTTGAATGCAACAATGGGCGCACATCTGACTTCATTAAGGGGCCAATGGATCTTTCCTTGCATGGATGAAAAAATGGGCCTATAATATCACTTATTCAAGCCCAAAATTGATGTTTAAAGTTTTTACCACATGGTTGCACGAATTTGGATGCCTTGCCCACATGGAGGATTCTAGAAATGGCATCTTTGGACACCAAAGTCAAATCTGGGGGGCTATAGTTGGAAATTTGTGTGCTACTTTTCCAAAAGTCTTTGTTAGACTTTATCTTTTAGATCTTAAGGGAACAAGGTAGGTTTAGACTTTATGACTTTAGGGTATTAGACCCTTGACCATTGTATACCCCATGGCATTGTATTTTCATCCAAGAATTGATTGAGAGATTATGCTTTGCTTCTCTCAGTTGTGTGAGAATTGTTCTGAATTTCCCCCTTGCTCTTGTGATTTCTTGCCTTGTCAATCTACAAGTTAGATTGGTGATCCAAGATCACAAATCCCCCAATTCCGTGCCTCAACCCAAGTGCATTGTTGTGTGGATTTGAAATCACATCCCTCCTTTGAGTGTGTTGTATAAGTAGTAGGTCCCGCTCCTTATAGAGTTGATTGACTACTTGCATCCACTATTCGTACCCATCATCCGCCACTTAGCCCCGAACCGCATCCTTCAACCACCACCCTATGCCGTGAAGATCGGGCCACCCTGTGTGTCTCACATAAAAATAAATAAAGGATATTTAATGTTCTTAGAACTTTTGTTCTACATGCACGGGGTGAACCGCTGAAACTTCTTTATATTATAGAAAGTGCAAAAGATTACAATAAACTAACAAACCTCGTCAATAATATTTCATTATAAAATTATTAACACTCGGTAAAATTCTAATGTATTGTGCATGTGTCTAATTCATTGCTCCACAAACCTGGATCATAAGTTCAGGGTTGATCCCTACTTACTTTTATAGGAAACTAGTACGCCACCTGCGCATTTTCACAACGTTTTGTATAAAAAAGATTATTACATCTTGAGAAAGTGTTATGTATATTTTCACAGGATATAGTGGATTGTGGAAAAAATATAAGTACCCTTTGTCTATAAAAAATATAATCAAGTACAATATAAAAATGGATGAAAATAATAGAATGAATATTAAATAAATAAAATGTAAGAAATAGCATTGAGTTTGTGTCATATGTAGGGTTCTCTCATAAGTGGGACTTTACAGCCTAGGGAAACACACACACAAACAAATATATATCAAATGTCACTTATTCATTCTTACCACACTTCATATTCTTGATGATTTATTCTTTAGTGGACTATTTTGGGATCTCCTCGGATATTGAAGATCAATGGTTGAAATCAACTATTCCTTCATCTCTTTTTTAAAATTATTTTTCGTCAAAATCATGGTGTAGATCTCTTTGCCATGAATATATTAAGCAACCAATATTTTATAGGTGATTGAGTTAAGAATAATATTTATATGGCAAGGAAGCAAAAAAAGTGAATACATATAAATAAATGTATTTTAGTTGATTAATTATATAATTTAATTATTGATTGTTTGATCGAAGAAATTAAAAAAATGAAATTTTGAATATGGTAAATATAAGTATGTGAAAAGTTAGGAATCTTGTTAAAAGGTTCTTTATATATTAATATGTTTAATACAAACAATTTTAGATGTTTTTATAGAATGTGAATATAATATCAACTAATATAAGTATGTTTTATGTATATAGGTGTTTACAAATTAATGTTTTTTATATGCATTAGTTTAAGAATAATAAATGTAAACCTAAAAAAAATATGTTTGTATCATAGATGATGTAATGACCCACTTATTCCCATTGGCTTGAGAATACAACGAATCATTACCAGGCCTTAAGCGACATCCCCAAGACGTCAAAGGGTGACAATAAATGATGAAGGGTTTCAAATACACGTGGGGGATGATTTACCCATTAATAAATAAAACCATTAGCCTATAAAACTATAACCAAACAACTCACTAGACGATGCATGAATAAATGAAATACAACGCAACCACTTCATTTATTTCAAAACTACACCAAGTATACCACAGTGAAATAAAAACTACTATCAAAGAAAATAATGGAAGGACACAAATAACTCCAAGAAGACAAAAATACTCCATGATCCACAAGATCTATTCTCCAACATCACTAAACACCCCAAGTATCATGAGGTGGTGCTAAATACGTATGATACTTTACCTTTTCGCATGTCTCAGAAGATAGCATCTTCAACATAACCAAAGTGACAAAGGAGGGGTGAGTATAAAACTCAGTAGGTTTTCCCCAATGACTTCCCAACCCATGACACTATGATAGGAATGTTAGAAATAGTTATATAAAACAGTTTATATAAAACAATTTACCAAAACAATTTATAACAAAATATAAACATGTCTCACAACCATTTAAAACCAACTATAAACAAGTTTTTTTTTCAACCATTTTTCCAGCAAGTTACATTTCCAAAAAATGACCAAAAAATTATTTAAAACCATTTCTCATTAATTTTTTTGGCATAACCATTCCATTCCCCTTAACTACACATCTAACCATGCATGAAACCTGAAACTCCCTATGCTCGCGAGCGATGAGTTATCCTTCCACTAAGCCTTCACTTAGTGGACCACTTTTATGAGATTACTTCACACCCATATCCATCCCAACCTTTTGATGGAGGTCCTTCATGCCCTTATCCATCCCAATGCATATGAACACACACCACAACCCATGCCAAATCCAAGTGTGTTCAACCAATTCAAACCCTTTCAATAAAACTATTCTTTTATTGAAAACCATTAAGTAAGATAATTCAAAAAAAAAAATCATTTCAATAAAATATTACTTTTTATTAAAAACATCTAAATAAAATCCATGTCCACTATTCTAGAAAATCTCCATTTTAAAATCCCCATTTTAGAACCAATATCAAATCACTTTATTCAAAACACCCAATTTTCCAGATTTTCACAATTTACCATACCATCACAAAAGAGGGTTTCAAAAAATTGTTCAACAACAAAATAATAATAAATTCAACACATGATATTAAAATTGAAAGCATGCCAATCAGTTCTACTATGTGGAGTCGAGAGTGAAACCACCCACCTCAACTGTTTTGATGCAAACTGAAAACTGACAAAGAACGCTCAAGAAAACCGGGTAGATTCTTCACATGACCACCTTAGATTTCTTCTCCTAGAAAGATCAAGACCATATATCAACTTAATTTTCATCTACACTCATAGATATACCCATAACTGGTGTATATATGAGAAACCAAGAAGAGAGGAGAATTATATCTATGTAGATCTAAGATAACGTGACAAGAACGATGAATAACGTCACTTAATGCAAGAATCAGGCTTGAAATCACCAAAGGAGGGCTCTGGATTGACTCTAAAATGCTTGGGAGAGGTTATACTACCTTTAATGGGGAGGATTATTAAATTAGGGATGCATAGGAGCAAAAATGAAGGAGTTGTGTAAAAAACGAGTGAGATCCTATTTTAAGGATCTAGATTTGACTTTGTGCACATTTAGACCGCATAGTTAGACAAACCGTGCACTAACCGCGTGTTAGATACTTCCTTAAGGAAACCCCTACATGGCCTACTTGCATGGTCTCCCTAACTGTGCGCACACTGTGCTAAAGCTACTATCCAGAATCTGCAACTTCTCATGGTTTCTACTAGGCTTTCCACATGGTTTGGACAAACCATGCGCAGCCTGTGTGCCTCTTATTAGGCCCCAAAAACTTATTAAAAGTTTGCCTAACTCTACCATCCTTCACCCTTAAACTTTATAAACATAAAAAGAACCATGTAACGGTTTTATACTAGAAATTGGGGGTATGAAATTCCCCCCACCATTGGTCTTTCCGTCCTCAGAAAGTGGAAACCCTTCACTACCCTGAAAGAGTTCCAAACATTGCTCTTTCATTTCCTTCCTACATTCCCAAGTCTATTCCTGAATCTAACCATGTTGCCAAAAATCCCACACTAGACCGATGCTTTTTCCATGCAAGACTTTCTCTTGCCTATCTAAAATCCACACCGGGATATGTACCAATGACGCATCCGACTCAAGGTCAACGTGATCCCATCTGATCACATGGTCATGATCAGGTTGATATTTTTTCAATTGTGATACATGAAACACGTTATGCACCACACTGAACTGTGGTGGAAATTCCAACTGATATGCCACCTCTCTAACCCATTCTAGTATCTCGAAATGTTCAATATATTTCTTCCCAAAATGATGATGTCCAAGCCTTGGAGTGATCCTCAAGAACACATGATCACTCATCGTGAATGACAATGGTCTTCAACGATGATCCACATAAGATTTCTGATGACTCTGAGCCGTCTCTATCCTCTTTCTGATCAACTGAATCTTCTATATTGTTTCTTGGACAAGGCTGGGCCCAACTAGTGAAGTCTCATCTTTTTCCACCCAACACAGTAGAGAATGACAAGGATATCTATACAATTCTTTAAACGGAGCCATATGTATCAAGGTCTGATAACTATTATTATACGAGAACTCCATTAATGGAACACACTCTTCCCATGAGCCACCAAAATCCATCACACAAGCCCGCAACATGTCTTCCAAAGTTTGTATCATCCTTTTGGAATGGCCATCTGTCTGAGGGTGATACACCATACTCATAATCAACTGAGTCCCAAGGGATTCCTGTAAGAATTTCCAAAAACGATACATGAATCTCAGATATCTATCTAAGACTATCGAAACTGGTACACCATGTCTTTTTACCACCTCTTGGATATAGATTTTGGACGAATCCTCCACTGTATGTGTAACATCCCAGTTAAAAAAAATAAATTGAAATGAATGAAACATTATTTTAAGTAGATATTTATAACTAGCCTTTAAAAATAATTTTTTCGCTTCTATGTTTTGAATTTTGAAAAACGGTTATCTATAATTGTGTTCAATATGTTATTTGGTGTCTGATGGAACCAACTTTTTTTTGGTGAATAGTAACATACCCTTATGAATAGTAATATGAATAGTAATATGAACCTAATGAATAGTAAATTTTATTATAATTTTATTTTCTTAGGGTTTTAAGATAATGACATATTGATTAATTTTTTAATGTGATATAAAAGCAGTTATAGTTTTAAAATTATTAATTTTTGAATTAAGTATGATTTTATTTAAAAATTAAATTAATAATATTTAGAAAATTATTTTCAAATATGGTCTTTATTTTTAAATTCAACACATCAAAAATGGTAAGGGTGAATTTTTGTAATTTTTCTAAAATTCGTGAATTTTCGATGAATAGTGAAATACGATAAAATACCGTATATTCAAATTATTAGTAAATACACAATTTATGTCATCATAAGTGATGTAAGGCCACTTGGTTCAAACCCACATTCCATTATTACTATTTGGGGTTACATGAATTAAGATTATTCATAGTCCCGAGCAAAAATATTACAATAATGATTAAAATAATGAAAAATACCCCATCTCCTCCACTATAAATACCACCCTCATTTCCCTCTTCCTCCCACACCTCTCAAGCCTTGAGACTTACCTAATTTATTCCCAATACTTATTCCAAGGCTCTTCCCCACGTCCTAGAGATTCTGGTCTCACCAAAAGGCCAAAACCTAAATCCTTAAGAAGGATCTCAAGGAGAAGAGATCAAGAGGTAAACATCCTCTTTTATTTTCTTTCTTTTCTTTCATTTTATGTTATTCTTTTTCATTCCCTATAGATTATGTTGGTATATTTAATTCCATATAACCCTTACTTCCCATATTATGCAATAATGATGAGATACCCCTTTCCTCTCATTAAATTATTTTATGAAATTTTAAGCGATGCCGTTAGGCTGCCAGATTTTCGTAAGGGATTTCTCAAATTTTCTTTTATTTTGAGTTCCTTTATTTTATTCTTCTTTCCTCACCTCCTCTTATCAAAGAGGCATGAAATCTAAAGAATATTGTATATTCTGTATGTTCTCATGTTCCTAGAAAATTCATCATCAATATTCTTCTTCTTCCCCACTTATTTAAGGAATTAAAAGCATTGTCCGTGATGCGTCGAATTACCGACATCGTGGATGATGTGATTTCAATTTTCTGTAATTACTTCAAGGCTGGTCATGAAACCATTTTTATGGTTGAAAAAGGTTATAATATATGTATTATTTCTCATACATGGTTCTAGAATTATTTTTTACACATGTTTTTAATTTATAAAACAAAATGAGGTGGTTATTATCAAAGAACCACTGAAATGATCTAAACGAACATCATTAATGTTTTAAATTATGAATCATCTTCATGTAAGAATTCAAAATAATAAATGGTATAATTTATGGTAATGGAAATATTTAAATACTACTCCATTACAATTCTGGAGTTTCACTTCCAATCGACAAGAACAATCCATCATGAACTGATCATGAAAATCATGTAAAGAACTCACCCAAAACAGTGCAAGGAACAAAATACTAACAATTAAAGGGTAAAATGATGTAATGAAATAATCATATAAGGTATTATGAATATGGATATGATTATTTAATATATTAATAACACTCTTTTAACTATTATACAGGAGTTTTAGAGGAGTTTTAAGTAAGAAACACTTGAGGTAAGGGAATTCTTAACCCGATTTCCATTCTCTCGGTTAACCTTCTACTTCATTTTTTATGCAGTATTAGAATTGTTTGTGTGATGGGTTTTATTTATATTATGTTTAATTATGTGTATTTATAATTTATATACATATTACATCCACTCTATTAAGTATCTCTTCAATTATATTATTTATGCAAGGGTCTTTTCTTTTAAATCCTCTTTTAAAATTCTATTTTACAAAATTCAAAAGCAATGTTTTTATGCTATTATTCATGTTGTATGATTATGTTATGGATCTTGGAAATTTTTTATGATGAAGGGTGGGACCTATATCTCCCTCCAATTCATTGGGTATGTGTAGGTTGGGGGTCAACCACGTGGTTACTTCAAAGTATAATTGCAATGGTTACACAAATTGTAAGGTAGCCGCGAGAGTTACAAATTATAAGGTAGCTGAGAGGGTTACAAGATTATGCAAGTAATGCCCAAAGATAACATTATGGTTATATTTATGTTATTATATTTTTCTTGGATCTTTTGGAAATTGCATGTTTCACAAAGTAAGTTTACATGGGTGACAAGTATGTCTTTTGAAAATGATTTCACACGTTACAAGTATTCATGGACTAATGTGTTCTTTCCATATTTTTATATCCCTTACTGAGATTTTTGTACTCATACCATGTTTTAAATAATTTTCATAGGTTATAAATATGTTTAAGACAAATAATTAATCCAAGTTAAATGTTTGAATATTTTTCATAGAAATCATGTTTTAATCTTTAATCTTTTATATTTTGAAAAAAATGGAAACTTTTTTTAGTAGTATCATCTTGTATGAATGTAGTATGTTATGTATGAAAGGTATCCTAATTATATAAAAATATAAACCCAAAAAGATCCTCAATGTGTAATAATTTATGTTCTAGAATAAATTTCATGATTAAGTAACATTTTAAGTCCGGGTCCTTATAGTTGGTATCAAAGGAAAGGTTTAGACAACTTTAGGGATTAAGAGTTTTCGTTAAACACATGGTTAGTCTCTATGTCTATTATTTAAGTTAAATCCTTGTTTTATAAATTTTCATATCAAGGAAAGTTAGTTAAAAATTGAAGGAGGAGGATCTCAAATGACATTACTATTTCTTCCTGATAACTTTCTTGCAATAATTATTGCAAAGTCATGTCCAGAAAACTCTGAAACATTTTCTAATATACAACTCACTTGCAAGCAATTGTTTGAGATATCAAACACCTCCACTATACCTTGATACCATCATGGATCATGGGTTGTATTTAATCACATCCTATTTTATCATTATTCTCATATTTTCAAGAAAGGTAAATATTATCAAGGAATTTTCAAATATTTTACCTTTTCAAGATATTTTGAAGCATATTATGATTTTGAAAAAGGTGCTGAAGAAGGAGACCCTTGTGCAACTGATTTATATTTTCTTTTACAATATACTCTTTCAACACATAATTATGGTATTTTAAAAGGACCATTTATTGAAAGTCTTAACTAAAACTCAGTCTGACTATTTTATAAAAATCAAGTTTTATCAAATGTTTTGAAATTATATGTCATACATGAACACTTTCCAAAACTATTTTTCTATGAACACCCATATGACCCAAGTTGTACAAGGTGTATTTGGATAAAGGAATCAAATTATTTTGAAGTATCTCTAAATCATTAATGCAATGCATGGAACTTCTATTTACATGTGCAAGATGATGATGAAACCAGGTGGAAACCATGATCAGGGTACCCTCACTTGTTTAATAAGTAAATAAAATTGCGAGGACGCAATTTCTGAAAGGTGGGGATAATGTAACATCCCAGTTTAAAAAATATAAATTGAAATGAATGAAACTTTTTTTTAAGCATATATTTATAAATATCCTTTGAAAATAATTTTTCCACTTCTATGTTTTTAATTTTGAAAAACGGCCATCTACAATTGTGTTCAGTATGTTATTTAGAGTCTGATGGAACCAACTTGTTTTTTTGGTGAACAGTAACATACCCTTATGAATAGTAATATGACCCTAATGAATAGTAAATTTTATTATTATTTTATTTTCTTAGTGATTTAAGATAATTACATATTGATTAATTTTTCAATGTGATATAAAAGCAGTTATAGTTTTTAAATTATTAATTTTTGAATTAAGTATGATTTTATTTAAAAATTAAATTAATGATATTTAGAAAATTATTTTCAAAAAATGGAATCCATTTTTGAATTCTACACGTCAAAAAATGGTAAGGGTGAATTTTTTGGATTTTTCTGAAATTCGTGAATTTTCAATGAATAGTGAAATACGGTAAAATATCGTATATTCAAATTATCAGTAAAATAAACTATTTATGACATCATAAGTGATTTAAACCCACTTTTTTGGAACTTATATGCCATTATTACTATTTGGGGTCACATTAATTAAGATTATTCATAGTTTGGAGCAAAAATATTATAATAATGATTAAAATAACAAAAAATAAACCCTCTCCTCCACTATAAATACCACCCTCATTTCCCTCTTCCTTCCACACCTCTCAAGCCTTTAACCTTAACTAAGTTCTTCCCAATACTCCTCCCAAGTCACTTACCCATGTTCTAGAGCTACTAGTCTCACCAAAAGGCCAAAACCCAAAGCCTTAAGAAGCATCTCAAGGAGAAGAGATCAAGAGTTAAACATCCTCTTTTATTTTCTTTCTTTTATTTCATTTTATGTTATTATTTTTCATTACCTTTGTATTATGTTGGTATATTTCATTCCATATCCCCCTTAATTACCATATTATTTAATAATTATTATAGACCCCTTTTATCTCATCAAATTATTTTATAAAATTTTAAGCGACACTGTTAGTCTGCCAAATTTTGATAAGGGATTTCTGATTTTTTATTTTATTTTGAGTTCCTTTATTTTCTTCTTATTTCCTCAACTCCTATTATTCAAGAGGCATGAAAGCTCAAGAATATTTTATATTCTGTATTTTATCATGTTCATTGAGAATTCATCATCAATATTCTTCTCCTCTCCCACTTATTCAAGGAATTAAAAGCATTGTCAGTGATGTGTCAAATTACCGACATTGTGGACGATGTGATTTCAATTTGCTTTAATTAATTCAAGGCTGGTCATGAAACCATTTTTATGGTTGAAACAGGTTATAATATATTAATTATGTCTCATCCATAGTTCTATAATTCTTTTTTACATGTGGTTTTAATTTATAAAACAAAATGAGGTCGTTATTATCAAAGAACCACTAAAATGATCTAAATGAACATCATTAATGTTTTAACTTATGAATCATCTTCATGTAAGAATTAAAAATGATAAATGGTATAATTTATGGTACTTGAAATATATAAATTCTACTCCATTATAATCCTAGAGTCTCACTTTCAATCGACAAGAACAATCCATCATGAACCGATCATGAAAATCATGTAAAGAACTCACCCAAAACAGTGCAAGGAACAAAATACCAACAATTAAAGGGTGAAATTATGTAATTAAATGATCATATAAGGTATTATAAATATGGATACTATTATTTAATATATTAATAACACCATTTTAACTATTATATAATAGGTTTAAATGAGTTTGAAGTAAGACAAACCCGAGGTAAGGGAATTCTTAACCCGATTTCCATTCTTTGGGTTAACCATCTACTTCATTTTTTATGTGGTATTATAATTGTTTTTGTGATTAGTTTTGTTTATATTATGTTGAATTATGTGTATTTATAGTTTATATACATATTCTATCCACTCTATTAATTATTTTTCAATTATATTATTTATGTAAGGGGCTTTTCTTTTAAATCCTCTTTTAAAATTCTATTTTACAAAATTCAAAAGCAATGTTTTTATGATATTATTAATGTTGTATGATTATGTTATGTATCTTAGGAATTGTTTATGATTAAGGGTGGGACCTATATCTCCCTACAATGCATTTTTATGTGTAATTTAGAGGTTGTCCATGTGGTTACTCCAAGTGTAACTGCGATGGTTACACAAATTGTAAGGTAGCCGTGAGGGTTACAAATTATAAGGTAGCTGAGAGGGTTACAAGATTATGTAAGCAATGCCCCAAGATACCATTATGGTTATATTTATGTTATTATGTTTTTTTGGATCTTGAATAAATCTCATGTTTCACAAAGTAAGTTTACATGGGTGACAAGTATGTCTTTTGAAAATTATTTCACACGTTATAGGTATTGATGGACTAATGTGTTCTTTCCATCTTTTTATATACCTTACTGAGATTTTTGTGGTCATCACATGTTTATAAATTATTTTCATAGGTTATAAAGATTTGTAATACAAAGAAGGAATCCAAGTTAAATGTTTGAATATTTTTCAAAGAAATCATGTTTTAAGCTTTAATGTTTTATATTTTAAAAAAAATGGAAACTATTTTTAGTAGTATCCTCTTGTATGAATGTGGTATGTTATGTATGAAAGGTGTACTAATTATCTAAAACTATAAACCTAAAAATATCCTCAATGTGTAATAATGTATTTTCTTGACTAAATTTCAAGATTAAGTAACGTTTTAAGGCCGGGTCCTTATAGTATGAGTTTCACAAATAGAGATGAAATGGGATAAATTGGTATGCCGATCCACTATAACCCATATGGAATCATGTTTCCGAACAATTAATGGGAGTCCTGTAACAAAATACATCACCATTTCCTCCCATTTCCACACTAGAATAGGTAAATATTGCAATATACCTACTGGTCTCTGATGTTCTTCCTTAACTTGCTGACAAGTTATGCACTTTTAAATGAACTCAACCACTTCCCCTTTCATACCAATCCACTAAAACAACACTTTCAATGCCTTATACATCATCTACATTTTTGGATGAACATCCAATCTCGAATGGTGGAAATTATGAAGAATTTTCTCTTGAAAATACATAGGTACAACCATACTATCTCTGAACCACAAAACTGAACTCCCATCAAGTTTCTAGTCCTCAATGGTCTCCCCACCATTGAGTTTTGAACTCATAACTAGGCATTCCACATTGGATGTTTGTACTTATCTGACCATCATTACCAAATCAGGATGATGGAAACTGAAAAGAAAACCTTAACATCACCTCAGTCTTCACATTCCACATGCATGTCGGCTAGGACCGACATCAACTACCACTCATCTGAATCCTATTTTTCCAACTGAGCATATGAATTACTACTTAATGCATCAACCACCATATTGAATTTACTTGGTGTATACATCAAGTCAAATTTAAACATATTGAGATACTCTATCCATATCCTTTGCCTCAAATTCAAATCCTGTTGTGAGAAAATGTGTTTCAAGCTCTTATAATCCATAAACATAGTAAATTTCTCACCAAAGAGATAATGACGCCAAGTCTTCAAATCCTGGACGACTACAGCTAACTCCAAGTCATGTGTTGGGTAATTCTTCTCATGCACTCTTAATTTCCTTGAACCATAATAAACCACATGGTATCCTTGAATGAGAACATATCCCAACCCAAATCCTGAAGCATCACAATACACTACGTACCCCTGTCTTGATTCTAGAAAAATCAAGATAGTTGCTGATGTAAGTCAAACTTTTATCTCTTTAAAATACTTCTGGAATTCCTCAGTCCATTGGAATGGAACGTTCTTCTTTGTCTAAGCTATCATAGGCAGAGCTATTCATGATAATTCACACATAAATCATCGGTAATAACTAGATAGACCAAGAAAACTGCATATCTCAAAGATATTCTTTGGGGGTTTGAACAAGATTGCAAATTCTATCATCTCTAGATCGATAGAAACACATTGTTCAGAAATTACATGGATGATAAATAATACCTCTTGTATCCAAAAATAACATTGTGACAATTTTTCATACAAATGATGATTTCTAAATATTTCCAACACTATCTCCAAGTATTTCTCATGATCAGCCTTTGTCCTTGAATACACCAATATGTCATCCAAAAACACCACATCAAAAGAATCCAGATATCTCTGAAATATCAGATTCATCAATACCATAAAGACCGCTGGTGCATTCAAAAGACCGAAAGGCATGACTACATATTTGTTATATCCATATCTTCTTCTAAAAGTTTTCTTCGGAATATATTCCTTAATAACATGCAATTGGTGATATCCTAATCGTAATTAAATTTTAGAGAACCATCAGGCTCCCCTCAATTGATCAAACAGATCATCAATGCGTGGAATTGGATACCAATTCATTATCATAACTTGTTTAAGCTTATGATAATCCACACACAACCAAAGAGTTCCATGTGCTTTATTCATGAACAAGACTGGTGCTGCCCAAGGAGACGTACTTGGCCGGATGAAACCTTTTCTTTCCAGCTCTTCCAACCACACTTTCAATTCCCTTAATTACATTGGTTCCATTATATAAGATGGAAGGGGAATAGGACTGGTCCCTGGGAGGCAATCAATCATAAAATCCACTTCTCATATAGGTGGTAACCCTGAGAATTTATTGGGAAATACATCTAGAAATTGATCCACAACTTCTATAAAACTAATGTCCTAGATCTCTTCCATCGATGCCAAAGTCAAAGCTGCCAACTGGTGAGAGATCGTTCCCACTACTGGTGCCAACAATCTCATTGCACCTATTTTTACAACCCTTTATACTTTAAATAGATGCTTAACACTATCCTCAGTTGTGAAACTAACCATTCTTCTATAACAGTCGATATGAGACTTGAACATTGTTAACCAATCCATACCTAGGATTAAATCAAATATATCTATATCCAACACTGAGAATCCCCACTTTAGCTCATCTCCATCAACCGTTATAGAACCTTCTCTATACACAAAGGCTCGAAATTATCTTTCAATAAGAGGGGTTTAAAGTTTTAACACAGAAGGCATCATCTCATGTTTTAAACATAAAAATAAATAACATGATAAGAAATGAAGGAATGCAACACACTAGTATCAAACAACACTTACATAAGGGTAGAATTCAAAAGAATCATACCTCTCACCGTATATGGTCCAACCTGATCATCTACAATCATCTGCTTAGCTCCATATAACAGCTTCATCACTGCACTCTACTCCTTTTTGCCTTTCTGGGATTTCCCTAGACGAGGATTAATGGTGTTCCTAGAATCACTATGTCTAACCCTACTCCAGTGGAGAGATTGAGTTTGTTGTCCTCACCCCATCAAAGCATAAGATTCCTACAACACCTGAGAAGTGTCTCATGCATTTGACCTCAGAGCACTGTGACAATAATGCTAAATATAACCCATATTCTTGTAGTTATGTCATTCCATAGGTTGTTTCGTACACTCTCTCTTCATGTGGTCAAGAAACCCACATTAAAAATAGCTTACTTTTATCTTGGGTCGCGGATGAAGTTTCATTGATCCAACCATTTGATTCTGATTCTCTCTCCCACCTTGGAAATATGTGTCCCTCTTATACTTTCTCCCAGTATTAGAGTTCCCACCATTTCCCATAGGTATCATTATACTTCCTACTCCCATAGATCTCGAGATATCATGTTTATCCACTGTCTCTCTATTCACCATCTCTGTATAATCCATTATACAGAGTATCACAATCTTCGAGTGAATCTCCTATTTTAGGACTGATTCAAAGATGCATGCCTTAAAGGATGCACTAGCCACAACCTCTAGTGAAAATTACACTAAATGCATGAATTTAGCTGCATACTCTATGACAGAGATATTTTTATGCTTTAGTTTGAAGAATTTTGTCATTCTCTAGATCCTAAACACGTGAGGATAAAATTTTTTGTTAAAAAATTCCTCAAAATCCTCCCATGTAAGGCCTTGATCCAGTTTATCTTGAACCTCTATATCCCACCACTAGTGTTTAAGATCCTCAAGCATATAATTCTATAGCTTGACTTTTAGCTTCGATGGTGTGCCGATGAAATCAAAGATACGATTCATCATGTTCAGCCACACCTCTAACTTCTCAGGTTTAGAATCTCCCCAGAAGATGGGAGGATTTTTCTTGATGAATTGGATGGAGTGATCCACATGCCTTGGCTCATCCATCCAGTTCCCTGTGTCCACAACTTGAAATGCTTTAATGATACTCTGAACCAACTCTTAGTTTACCTATGGCTTAGGTATAACCATATTATCCACATCTTCTTTTGGTTGGTTTCTATGACACCTACCAGGTGCCATTTCCAAACTACCAACTAACTCTGTAAGTCTCAATCTCTAGCAACCGATGACTTAGAATTTCAAATTTTATCACATTAACTATCAGAACATTTGTTTCCAAAATCAACCTTTTCCATGTTCAATAATTTTTGAAAAATCCATTCCTGATTTTGAAAATTGAACCATTTTCAAAGTGCATGAACCATGATTTTTCAAAGTCATTCATTTGAAAACAATTTCCACATTTTTCAAAAATTTACACCTTTGCACAAAATCATAAATCATTACTCCTAAATGAAATATGAAATCCTAGTGGGAATACATTCTTTTATAATGCATTTCATTATCGTCTCATTGGATAAACCCATGACAATGAGATTCCAAGATCCTATAAGTGTATCCAAAACACTTATGTACCCAACTCCCTAGTAACTCTAAGTTCAACATAAAAAGGTTAGCTACGTCTTTTTATGCTTTATATTTCAAGTACCGACAATCCTACTTGTAAGGACCCGACCCCAGTTACCCAGAGCTGGTACCTTATTGGTTACATTGGCACACAAACAAGGAATAAGCATCCCAAAGGACTGAGTAGTTTAGTATTATTGGAAACAAGATATATACATAAGTTCATCATTACAACTTGAAATGAAAAACAACATAGAAACTCCTTAGACAACTTCCATAACTCCTAGGTTATTTCATCATGTCATTCATAATAGAATTATTCTTGACCTGTGGAAATGAAACATAATAAAGGGGTGATCTCAAATGCTCAGTAAGGGTAAGCAATACAGCAGAAGATAACATAAACATGAGATATGGTGAATAATTGAAAACACATGCCTTTAGAAATAAACTTGAACATAATATGGTAGAAATATGAGATGAGTAAATATTTCCATAACATAACATAATAATGGGTATTCTACTAGTCGAATAACCACATGAACCATCAATACTATATTCATAATGATTGAATGCATAATGCGGGACAATATAACCATACCGTCAAGGCCTCGTGCCAAGACCATAAATAATTGTTTTGTCAAGGCCTTGTGCCAAGATCGTAGTTTTTCTAATGATACCTACCGATGAACCGAGGGTCTATAGAGGGCCCCACCCGACACTTACTATGTCCAATGCATTTCTCATATGAATGGGGATAAACATAAACAACATACACATTAATATATGAAATGTAAATAGATTTCCCCGAACATTAAGCAAAAAAAAAAAACCATTTGAAGTAAACTGATGAATGGTTTTAAGATATCACATCAATAGAAAAAATAATCATAAACCATTAAATTGAATATGGTATATGATAAAATGTAATACTAATCCCAATAATACATAAGAATCAACAAGAGTGTTGAAATAGAGAAAGATACTCTTATAAAATCTTTGAGTAATTCTTGAAATAAATACTCTTTTACTTTGAAAAGAAGAGTTATTTTGGAAAAATCTTTTTATAAAACCAGAAGTTAAGTAAGATATTATTTTCATAAAAATATGAGTGATTTTATAGATATAATGGTCACCAAAAATAGATTAGAGATTTCACTTGAAAATAGGTAAGAAATTGAGATATTCCCTTGAATCGGGCTTGTATTTCGGAAACAATTTGAAAGATCCTTTTAAAACATGTAACTAACCATAAAATAAAGAAGGATTATGGTTTGTGTAAATATATAGAACACTAAAAAAGAATTTATGATGATTATATAATAATACATAAGAATTTCATTGAGGTAATTTAGACAATGAAAATAACCTGAATGGAAATGGAAGTTCGGGTGGAAAAACCCTTACCTTAAGTCTGAATGTGTTCCCCTCTTGAACTTAAGGTCCTAGAATATAAAATTATACATATCAATAACTTATTTAAGAACCTAATTAACATGTATTTAGTTTATCATAATTCTGTTTAGTTCATTTATGTTATTATTTATAAGTTATTATATTGAATTCCGTCGTTCCAGAGTGTTTGTTTTCTTGATTTTCATAATCGGTTCACTTGTTTTTAAGTAATGAAGTTCATGTGGAATGGTTGTAAATCTCCAGAATTGATATTACATATTATTTATGAACATACATAATTGTTAATGGTAATTTCCATCATTTTTTTCATGTAATGAGGATGAATCATTAGATGACAACCACTTCGATTATCTGGCGGTATTTGGATTATTATGAACTAGTTTTGTCATACGATTTAATAATATGTACATATACTGGTTCATAAATATTAATTAGGTTATGATACATGTATTATAGTCTGGTTCAACCATTAAAATGGTTTCATGACCAGTAATGAAGGATAAATTTAAGAACAAATCTTCATCATCCACGGAGGTTATAAATTGGAACCTCATGGACGTTGATTTCATTTATAAAAATAAAAGGGAGGGAGTAAGAATATTGATGATGGTTCTTCCATTAAAATGATATTATTCCATTATATATATGATATTGGATTTTATCATGGTCATTTGGACAGAGGATGTGAGGAGAGAAAAAGAAAAGATATGATCTTGAAAATAAGAGAAAAGGTGAGAGATCCCTTATGAAAATTCAGCAGCCTAACGACGTCGCTTAAAATTTCATAAAATGAAATGATGAGAGAAAAAGGGTAGATAATAATATTTAAATAAATAGGACAGTAATTAGAATACATAAAATCAAACCCCAATATATTAGAATATAAATTCAAAGAGATAACATAAAATAAGTGTCAACTAAAAGAGGAGGGTGAATGATTCCCTTACCTTGTAGAGTAACTCCTAGAACGTGAAGGTTGGGACCTTGGGGGATTAAGGACACCTTTTTAGGACTCCTAGATAGGTAAAAACACCAGATATTTGAGAATGATAGATTTATAATGAATGAAAACGAATGGATGAGTGAGTATTTATAGAAAAAGAGAGGGAGTTTTTTAATAATTTCAAAGGGACACCTCATTAGTGGTTTTTGCCAAACCATGGGCTTTCCCATGGTATTTGCCCATGGTTTTAGCCACTTGGGACACCTCATGTCATATTTTACTATAAAAAAGTTTACCAGACTTTTATTTTAATTATTATGTCATTATGATGTCATTAAACTACCAAAAACTCAAAACTGTATTTTTTTACTATTCACAAAAATTCAAGTATTTTAGAAAAATCTCAAAAATTCACCCATACCATTTTTCGACGTGTAGAATTGAAAAATGAAATCAATTTTTCAAAAATATATATTTTTAAATATTTTTAATTTAATTTTTAAATAATATCATAGTTAATTCGAAAAATAACAATTTTAAGATATAATTAGTTTTATATCACTTTGAAAAATCAATTATGATCTCATTATCTTATTATATTAAGAAAATAAAATAATATCATTATTTACTATTAATAAGGGTCAAATTACTATTCATAAGGGTCTGTTACTATTCACAAAAAATCAAGTTTGTTCTAACAGACTCCAAATGACTTACTGGCCACAACTCTAGATGACTATTATTTGAAATTACAAACACAATAAAGGCAAAGTTGTGTTTAATGGATAGATTATAAAATGAATTCAATATTTATTTTCAAAATCTTGGGGTGTTACACTAATCCTTTCTAAGATCAAAACCCAAGGAATAAATAAGAATTAATTCAACTCCAAGACCAAGAAACTGATGACTACTTGTTCTGCAAGGACTGAACAAGATGATACCATTTGTAATGAACCACTTATTCCCATTAGCCACGGAATTCAAAGAATCATTACTATGCCTTAATCGATATACCCAAGATTCCAAAGGCTGGTAATAAATGCTGAAGGGTTTCAAATACCACTATAACATAAAACGCCTTTAGTGGCGGTTTTGTAGCGGCGATTTACAAAACCACTGCTAAACCTTTCGTTAAAAAGATTTAGCGGTGGTTTATTAAAAACTTCTATGAAACCCATTTAGTTTTTTAAATTGGAGACACCCCCCACTCGAGCCAACGTTCTCTCCCCCCCAACCCCACGAGGATTCTTACCCTGATGATCATGAACCCTAGCTCCGGTCCCCTCTGCTGCCCTCCTGTGCCGCCGGTGACCTCGCCGCCAGTTGCTGCTGACCCCGCTTCTCCCCCCAACACCCGCGATGCCGGATTCTCCCCCGACCCTGTCGATTTCGTACCCTAGGTATGCTCCTCTCCCTTGCTGTAAATGGTATCATCCTGTTACGATGGATTTTGTGTGTGTAATGGTTAGAGGAATCTTGTGGAGGAAAAATGCATAAGGTTTTATGTAGTTTCATTATTGTTGAGTCATTGAAATAATTTATTTTGGTTTATCATAAAATTTGGATGAATTATTTTAATGGATTGACTTCATATATTTGGGTTTTGTTTAGAAATGAGCTCAAAGGTGTTCCAAGAGTGATCCATACCCCATTTCTTGAATTTATAGTGAGGATACATAATTTATGATATGTCCCTAAAGTATGACTAATTTGATTATTATAGATTTATTCTCTTAATTATTATTACTTTATAATATATGTTGTAATTTTATGATTTAGGGGATTGAGATGGTGTTGGTTCATAGAGATGTATTTGATGAGGATAGAATGAGATTTCTTAAGGGGATAACTCTATGTTCAAGGTAGTTTATGACTAATATTACCATAGGATATGGTTATGCATTTATTGCATGGATTGAAATTTCATGTAGGTGGGTATGTGACATGAATGGGATCCATGAGTTATTTACCTTATGATACATGAGGATAAAGATTCATGTTGGGTTCATAGAATTACCTTTAGTATGATGCATTGATTATACAACCATTGATGGCTATGTTATATATGTGAGAGGCTTAACTATAGGGAAATTAAAACCCCAATAGGGTGTCCATCATGTATTTATGGGTCAAGTTATCTATAAAGGTCTTGTTTTAGGTAATTGATTATCTCCTAAAGAAATTTCTAGGGGCGAGGCTATGGGATGGTGTGGTAATGGTCATCTATGGTATGATAATCTATGAGAACATATGAATGACCCAGTATGGAACCAAGTTAGGTTCCTTCGCTCGATGAGAAATCAATATGGAATATATGGATACTGATAGGTTCTCAAACCTTATGAGTTGGGAATGTGGCCCTTGATTAACATTTATCCCTTAGGTAGGGGTGAGATACCTAGGGAATAGAACCGTAAGCGGTGTCTTTATCATCCACATTAATCAAATTTCACAATATCAATATAACTTCAAAATTAGATTTATCATGTCAATAACAACTTACCAATCACACTGAAACCACACTAATGATAGTAAGGGAATAAATACTTCCTCTAAATTTTTCTTCTTATTAGTGGTCTAAATCTACTAAATTCAATGCTTTATATCCCTTGTTATAAACCAAATTCAATATGAAATCATTGATTCTCTTAGTTAAGACTTGTAAACCTCTTTTTATGTTAGAATAATCCCTTTTTTATGTATTTCTAGATTCAACAAGTTACTTTACTTCAATATGAAACTTCTAGATCAAGTTTTGAAGAAAAAAGTGGTTTCTTAACACCACTTGCTGATTCATGATCATCCATGACACGTTTTGATCATATTTTATATCAAATGAGACTTGAAATGATTATTACATCACTTATTTCATGCATTTTTGGATTTAATCAGTTCTTCCTTTAGTTTAATAATATGTACTTTATTAGAACATCCACTCCATGGATAATATCTCTCCATAAATATTGGGCCACTTCAAAAAATAACAAAAATGTTCAATGCCCACACCGAAGTCTGAATCTGACTCTTATTTCAACTCCATGGTCAGATCCTCGATCGTCCCATTTAACCATAATTCTCCACTCATGTGCACTAACACATATATGATCCAAATCACCCTCAAGTCACACAACCAATATTTTCTATGTGAATACACCAAAGATAGGTCTAGGAATTCAATCCACACAAGGTTCGTAGAACCTCAAAACCTAATCTCCCAAGTTATTTCATCACGCATTTCCATGAACACCACAACTTATCATGCCTCAAGACTACCATCCCTCACATGGTTCTTGTCACTCCAAATTAACAATGTGTTGAGTTTTGTAAGAATCATAAGGTTTTCCCTAAACATTATTTATAATAGATTTATTCGATATTAGAGTTTTATATGAAGACTCTATAGAGAACTTAGGTTGGGGTTATTCAAAATTAACAATGTGCTTTGGTTTTCATGGTAAAGTAGCTACCACGTTGTTATAACACTGTTTCTCTTTACCAAAGAAACTTCCCCTATCCCAAACACTAAAGGGTTCATATCTAACTCAGGGTATCATCTTTATTATATTATGTTTCTGTAATCTTATACTATCATATATATGAATCTATTTCTCTATTTAGTAGTAACTATGTGTTTTAATTTTTTTTATTGTTTAGGAACATTGTGATATACATGGATAAAAGATGGATCACATTACCGAGGAATACACCTCAGTATGTTAATGGATTGAATGAGTTTTTAGATTTTTCAATTTATAATCGATCCGTTGAAGGGAGAATAAAATGTCCATGTCCTAAATGTAAATTTAGAACATGGTTGAAGAGAGATGAAGTTTATGAACATTTAATACTGAAGCAATTCCCTGGTCAATATTTGTGTTGGATTTGGCATGGAGAATCAAATGTTACAGAAAGATTGAGCACTGATGTTAATCCACAAAATGAGGTCCCAAGTTCGTCAACAATGGAAAATGAAATGCAAAACCTCATAAATGATGCATTCGGCGCTGTAAGACACCACTATCAGCATCAAAACATACCAGAACAACCAGAAGAGGGTGCTACAAATTGCAACGTGACAAGTGATGTTTTTTAGACTATAACATAGGCAGATCAAGATTGTAACATATCATTGGATCCTCATCTTGATTCTGTGGAGCCAAATGTAAGATAAAACTTCACTGAGGAAAATGCGTTTCATGATTTAGTTGACAATGGAAATCAAGAGTTGTACAGTGGGTGTTTGAAATATTCAAATCTTTCATTTCTGCTGAAGTTGTACCATATCAAATGTCTATGTGGAATTACAAATAAGGAAATTTCCATGATATTAGAATTGATTCATGATGCATTTCCTGAAGCAAAAATCCCAGAATTTTTTTTATGATATGAAAAAAGTTGTTAATAAGATTGGTCTGAATTACAGAAAAATACATGCGTGTCCCAATTATTGTATGATTTATTGGGGAGAGGATTCAAGTAGACAGAATTGCAAGAAATGTTCTTCTTATAGATGGTAGGAAAAGGGTGATGTTGGAAGTCTGAATGAACATAATTTCATGGAGAAGAAGAAAAGGAACACACCTGCAAAGGTTTTTCATTACTTTCCTTTGAATCCTCGATTGAAAAGATTATTCATGTCATCGAAAACCTCTGAATACATGAAGTGGAATTCTTTAGATAATAAAAATGATGGGTTAATGAGACATCCATGAGATTCCCAATCATGGAAGACATTTGATTCATTACATCTAGATTTCTCAGCTGATCCTAGGAATGTTTGATTAGGATTGACTGCCAATAGATTCAACCCATTTGGGACTTTGAGTACCAGTTATAGCATTTGTCCAGTTGTTTTGATCCCTTATAATCTGCCTCTGTGGATGTGTATAAAACAAACATCTTTTATCCTTTCTATGGTTATCCCTGGAAAAAAAATGCTTGGAAATGATATTGATGTATACTTGCAGCCTTTGATTGATGAATTGCAGGAGTTATGAAGAAACAGTGTTGAGACATTTGATGCTTCTTCTAAAACAATGTTCAAAATGCATGCTGCTTTAATGTGGACCATTAGTGACTTCCCTGGGCTTGGGAATTTATCTGGTTGGAACACTTACACGGGTTTGGATTGTCCTGTTTGTAACTTTGATTTTGAGCCCAAATGGCTACCTCATAGTAGAAAATGGTTCTTCTTGTGTCATCGAATATTTCTCGATGCATCTCATAGATTTCGGTTGAACAGATCAAAATTTAATGGTTCCATTGATCTTAGACCACCTCCAAAGTTGTTAACTGGTTCTGAAATATTGACACAAATTGAAAATGTTGAAACAAAATTTTGAAAGGTTCATTATTTTAATGATAGTGGAAAATGGGTCCAAAGTGCATCGTCAAGAGAAATCAGAACGCAACAATGAAAGAAAAAAAGTATATTCTTTAAACTTCTGTATTGGGAATTTAATTTGTTGTGGAATAATCTTGATGTGATGCATATTTAGAATAATGTCTATGAAAATTTGATTTTCACATTGCTTAATGAGCATGGAAAGTCGAAGGATCATCTCAATGCTTGTAAAGACTTACAAGCAATGAACATAAAATGCGATCTCTGGCCAGATGAGAATGAAAAGTATGCTCTGACAATTTTTGCAATAAAAAATAGGGATAAAGATACATTCTTTCAAATTTTAAAGAATGTTAAGGTATCTGATGGGTATTAAAGTAACATCTTGAGGTGTGTTGACTTGAAGAATCATAAGTTATATGGATTGAAAAGTCACGATTCACATATTTTGTTACAACAGTTACTACCATTGGCATTGCGTACATTATTACATGAAAAAATTACTGCTATTGTACTCCAATTCTGCACATTTTTCAGACAACTATGTGAGAAATATCTACATCCATTTCAGCTTGACAACCTCCAGGAGAGGTTTTTATTGACCCTTTTTTCAATGGAAATGATCTTTCCTCCATCATTTTTTACTGTAATGATGCATTTAACTGTGCATTTGGTTGAGGAATCTAAATTAGGAGGCCCCGTTCATTATTGATGGATGTATCCAATTGAGAGGTACTTTATTTATATGGTTTTTAGTTAAGTAAACAATTTTTGGTACTTAATTAAATGCATAATTATGTTTATTTTATTTCACAGATATCTTGGGCATTTGAAATCATATGTGATAAATAAAGCTCAACCAGAAGGCTCTATTGCTGAAGGCTATTTGGATGAGGAGTGTCTTACCTTTTGTTCTCGATACTTGGATGATATTGAGACAAGATTTAATCGAGTTAAACTTGTTGACGACACATCGAATCAATCTCAAATACATTATAAATCCAAAATATTTCCTGTTATTGGCCGATCAGTTGGGAGGGCCTCAAATGTGACACTGACTGAATTGGAATTATTACAGGCACATAGATATGTGATGCTGAATAGTGAAATTGCAGATCCATTTATTGAAATGTTTAGGATACAAACAAAGAGATGAATGAGGGGCTAAACAAAAAATGAGAAAGATATAACAAAAGCTATTAATAAAGAGCTTGCAGAATGGTTTGCACGACGTGTAAGTTCATAAATATTGCAATAAGTACGAATATTAGTTTGATACATACATTTTGTAAATCTAATAAAGTATATATCTTTTTTCAGATCATGAATACTGATACTCGAGTAGAGGTGTCATAAGATTTGAAGTTTCTTTCTATAGGTCCTCTAAAACAAGTTAGAAAGTTTGACGCTTATAATGTGAATGGCTTTAGATTTTGTACAGTCGATCGAGAAGTGGGTTTGAAAACATAGAATAGTGGTATATTTACATTTTCTGAAGTGGAATACTATGGAAAGATATATGATATTATTGAATTAAACTACCACAAAAATTTTTCTGTTGTTTTATTCAAATGAAAATGGGTCGATATTATCAGAGGTGTTAAAAGAGATTTCCTGCAATTTACTTATGTGAACTTCTCTCGCTTAATGGATGTTGGTGATCGTGAACTGCATGATCCATATATCTTAGAATCACAAGAAAAAATGGTATATTATGTGAATGATGTTGTCAATGAAGGGTGGAGTGTAGTTTCTCACGTAATACAAAGAAATTTGTATGATATGGGTGATGAAGTGGAAAATTTGACCTCTGAAATTGAATTTAATCAACAACAGGAAGCAGAATTATTTGTCCATCATGATATTGAAAATATTAGTATAGCAAGGATGAATGAAGTGGATGAAGCAATGGAGTAGGAAACTGACATGATTGAAGGGGAAAATGATTGTATGTATAATTATTTATTTATTCAGCAACCACTTGTTTCATTTCTGCAGTTATTCATTATCATTGTTATATATATTTTGTCTGTTAGTACTGGGCATATATTATCATTTTTAATTTTTTTCTGCATAATTTTTTTGAAATATATATTATGAACTTAATTTTATTTGATTAAATGACAGGAATGCCAAGGAGGAAGCAGTACACTATTTTATCTAGTTCTACGATAGATGACGATCCATCTGGCTCCCTCCCCACGACATATGAGGCACCAGCTGCCTACACCCTTGCACCATCTCTCACACCATCTTTGGATGTCCCATTATAGGCTGAGTCCTTGACTCCCCCTTCAGGAGCCTCAGCAGTGGGGCAATGACACACCCCTTCTAGTTCATCATGGGCATATTGGAGTGTCACTATCATAGGTACAAATTTTAATTAAATAAATTTGTTGCATTTTGTTTATAATAATTGTTTGCTCATTAAAGATGAAAAAAATGCAACCATGTATAAAAAAATAAAAAGTGCAGATGTTTGGAATATGACTGGTGAAAAGATAGTCGTTCCATTTGATTCTTATGGGGTCCCTACGGATGACGCCGTGGGGTTACTTGGCCAGATTCTAGGCCAGCTGGCAACAAAGACCATTTCCCTTCCTATTTCATATGATAATTGGAGACATATGCCTCCAAGCTGGAAAAATGAAGTTTTTGATCCTCAAATAAAGGAAAATTTATTACATTATGGTTTAATTTAATGTCATGTTACTAATATGTTCAAAATGAATTTCTGTATACAGATGTTCTTCCACTTTATAGTTGCTGATGTGATAGCACAGAAGTGGACGTTGAAAAATCTAGGTAAGAAATAAAAAGATTTCAAATGGATATTGTGGTGTGATGTCAACGATACTTCGTTGACTGTGCAACAAATATATGAGAAGCTACCCAGTGGGGTACCGAAAGAACAGTGGAAAGTTTTTGTTGACAGAAATCGTGATGAGAAGCGGATGGTATTGAAATACATATTATTATATTATCCTCATTTTACATTTATACATGTATTTGAAGAGGAAACGACATTGAATACATTACTATTAAATTGCATTTTATTTATTTCAGGATCTCTCAAGACAGAATGCATCAAACCGGGCTAAGCAAGTCATCCATCACACCGCGGGCTCAAAAATATTTTCTAGAAGCCGAAAGACATTGGTAATCTTTTAATTAGTTTAAATATTTATAAGACAATATTATCTGTTTAATATATTGAATTGTTGATTTATCTTTTCTTAACGTAGTCACAAATTTTAGGGCACGAAGCATCCCGAACTAAACTGTGGTTGTATGTTCACAAGAAATCAGATGGAAGTTTTGTTAATGAGCCTGCTAAAGAAGTTGGGGTATGAGGTCAATTTTTTTATTATAATAACTTATTATCCATTTTTACTGTGTTAATATATATTGATATTTGATTTATAGCTAAAAATTAAAGAACTATGGGATGCCAATCCTGTGCAGTCCTACTCAGTCTCCCAGGATGACCCAGTTGCTAAAGTCCTTGGGAAGGAGCATCCTGGTAGAGTGAGCGGGATGGGTTTGGGACCTGTACCATATGATGTTTTTAGTAGGACATCGAGGATGTAAGCTGCATCTACTCTTGGATTTAGTTAGCCCATACCCCGAGATGCTCAGAAAGAGATTATTTCTCTACGAAACACAGTTCACCAGCAGGGGGATCAGATGTCTACTTTGTAGAAAGAGTTAATTGAAATATGTCAGCATATGAACAGATATGCCCCCAGTGGTAGTGCATCGATGGGTGGTATGTAGGTAAATCACAAAAAATCAAAATTATTTAGTTTTCTAACTTTCATTGGTTTTAAGTTTTAATATAAATATGAAATCATATTTAATTTTCAATATAATGTTCTTACAGGTGATAGCAGAAAGTGGAGATGAAGGTGGAAAGGGTGATGATGCATCATCGGACCATGAGTAGTTTTATTTTTGATGTGTTGAACAAATATGGGAACAATTGGTTTGTATATGTAACATTTGTGGCACATAGATTCCACCAAATATTTTCATTTCCTAAAATTTCCTTGATTTCTCATGTTTCCTTTTATGCGTTTTATTGATTTCTGATGTTTCTTTTTATGTCTTGATTTCTCGAGTGTGGTATACATCATTCCATTTAGTCTTGTGTTTGAATTGGTAGTTGGGATTTTGGATTACTAGGAGTTAAACCCATTTTTGATGTGTTGAACAAATTGGGTCATTTCATAGTGATCAAGGGGATAGTGTTGTGGACACTTTGGTGAGGCCCTTGTAATTTGTCTTACTGGGAGGCCCTTGTGAGTGGTAATTGACCACTGCTAAACAACATTTCTCTTGTAGTGAATCCTGTATTTGTTCTAGGGAACCAAACATTGCGACACATTGGGATTAAAAACACCTAATATACTTATATAGATTTTCCATTATATCGAATATCAATAAGATGGAGGTTCCAAATATGGGTGGTATAGGATTTGAATCCACACACTCAAGATATGAATTCCAATAAGGTTGTACCCATTCACATAAAAAGTCAATGGAATCCATATGAGAAGTGAAGGAATCCACCGACTCCAAAGATACTACATCCTAAAATACCATTGGGATAATTTACTTCTATTGATTGAGATATATACCCCATGAAGGTAACTATAGATAAAACATTAATGTTGTGGTAATTTTCATCAATTTATTTGATCCTAATCAAGTTGGAAATCATAATATTGACCTTTATTGATTGATTAATCTACTATTATTATATAATATTAGATACTTGAGGTATGATAACATCAACCAAATCACCATACATAATGGGTTTTTTCCCTATAGAAATTTAATATTGATTTTCACATGTTATACTATTTTGAATTTGAACTAAGTAATATTCTCTTATGTTGAGATGGTTTTACTATTTTTTAGTGGTGAGGGGGTAGTGGATTCATCCACACCTGTTTAATACTCAATAGAATCATGTTTCCCAACATCAATTGGGTTAACATTGAAGAAATATACTAATGTGTTACCACCAATAGGAAACACATATTTACATTGTAAGAGGGATATCATTAATTTGGGTGTGATCCCATAGGATGAATGATACTGGAGATGAACATGTGGAAAAAATGATAAAAAATTCCCCCACCCATGTGGGTTATGTTTTACATTGTAATTTTATAGTCACAAAGGCCACTTAGGATAGATTCTGATGATTTTAGATATTAGAGCATTGTAACCATCCCTAGTATATTATCTAGATATTCTAATGGGCCTCAAGGGTGTTTAAACTGGTAGGGGTATAAATATACTCTTGAGTGTAAGTGGTTGGATATCCCCAGTGGGATCAACTTTTAGATGCTTGAGTATAGACAATAGGGAAAACACCCTATATATATTCTTGAGTACTCAAGGTCACATGTTAATAAAAATGGCTATAGTGAACATGATACTCATAATGAAGTTCTAAGGTGATTTCTAATTTATGGTGGAAATATTTATCCAAATCAATATGATAAGATAATAATGTGTTCTCATGATCTATTGAAAGGATACAAAAAGTTTGGATGTGAAATTATGGACCAATGGTTTTTCCATAGAATATTTTTAGTTGGACAACCTGTGGGGCATTATTCCCTATAGATTACCATGAGTGTCATATAATGTCAGGATAGATCCATTTAGATTGTATTCCTAAATAAGGTGTGAACCATCATGAACTCATTTTACAAGGGTAGAAGACAATGTATGTCAGGGTATGGGGAACATATATTCATAGAAATTGAGTCCTATGTATGACATAACAATTGTTTTCATGCATCACCATTGTGTTCCTTATGGGTACTATCAGCTTGTTTTTGGTTTGAACATAATTGGTGCATTTGGTGATTCAATTTTAATTGAAGGATGTGATGAAGGTATTGAAAAGGAAACACAATGAACAAACCCATCAATACATCATCAAATATAAGAGTTCATAGTTTATCAATCCAATTCCATGTTAATGGATTCACATTAGGTTATCTATTTTTTGATGAGAACCTCCAATGGGCTTCCATGTATATGAATATTTGTTTTTTTGATGAGAACCTCCAATGGGCTTCCATGTATATGAATATTTGGTATGGATGTCCTTTTAGAACTAAATTACAATGAAAGGTGTTCACTAGTGATTCATACTGTAGATTCTTCAAAATAGGTATTGGTAAAAGGTGTGAGATTTTGGGATCATCAAATATTCTTTGGGTGTAATCATTTGAATTATTGGATTCCCTTATAGATTTATGATTTTCTAATGAATAATATCAAAATACTAGTGTTTAACGAGTTACCCCTATTCCTATGATCTCTTTGAATCTGTGTAGATATGAAAATATATGATTTTTAGGTTAATCATACATATAATACATGTTTATGATTCATTTGTTTAAGGCCACATAGTTAGGAAATTATTCATTTTTCACCATACAAAGAGGTCGTAGGTGTTTACATTATTGGGATCAGGCCCATACGATGAGCATCATATGAATCTCTATAAATAGAATCATAACACACATAGTTTATTAATGATTAGTGGGATATGTCATACCATTTACGTTCAATTTAAATAGAAATATTTCAAGAATATTAACTTTTTGTGAAGGGGAACACTTTGTGAAAGGTACCTAGAAATAGATAGTGTTTGAATTTATCATGAGTTTCCATTTTAGTTTCATCTTGGTCTTCAATGACTAATTTGAAGAAGGTATGGTTGTGGATTACACCTATTAGAGGGCTCATATGTTGTTTTCAATATAATATATGTTGGTATGATGATAATGGATTAATTCTTAAGAGGTTGGGGCATACAACTTGAAGGTGGATATGATATTGTGATACTAGGAGGAGTATCTAAAATTAAAGACTATATAAAGAATCTAATACTAGAGTCTTTAACTATGGTATTTTTTAAAAGTGATTCATATTATTCTTATCGCATAAGAATAATAGCATGTTTTTTGATGTTGGGATTGAACCTCAGAGGGGAATATATTGATGTTTCTTGTTGTCTGTTGGTATGTACAATATGGTATTTCTGGTTTGATTTGTCTTTTAGGGCAGTGTTGTAGTGGAAGAATTTTTTTTCTAGTCAGCTTTTAGCGGCGGTTAAAACCGCCACAAAATTTACATTGGCGGTGGTTTAAACCAATGCTAAACGTTGAAAACCACCGCTAAACGTAAAAAAAATTACGTTTCACGGTGGTTTTAACCGCCGCTACATAGTCGCAATGTAGATGCCTCATTCTGCGGCAGTTCTTGTGACTTCAGTGGCAGTTTTACGGCCACCGGATTTGAGTTTATTCGCGTCAGTTATAACCGCCGCGAATAAACTGATATCAAGGGCTCGTAAAAAACCACCGCTCAACTAAGTAAAACCGTCGTGAAATGAGGCAGCTACGATGCTTTCCTTAAACCGCCGTGAAACAAAAATAACTACCGCTAATAGATTGGCGACGCCGTATTAGGTGGCGGTTTATAGAAACCGCCACCAAACCATGTAGCGACGGTTTAAACCGCCGCTACATGCAAAAATAACCACCGCTAAATGGCGTTTCTCTTGTAGTGTACAAGTGGGGGATGATTTACCATTTAATAAATAAAACCATTAACCTAGAAAAACATAACCAAACAACTCATTAGATGATGCATGAATAAATGAAAGACAACACAACCACTACATTTATTTCTAAACCACACCAAGTGTACCAAAGTGGAAGACAAACTGATATCAAAGAAAAAATATAAAGGACACAAATAACTCCAATAATAAAAAAATACTCCATGATCTACAAGCGCCATGCTTCAATATCACCAAACATCCCAAGTATTATGAGGTGGTGCTAAATACGTGTGATACTTTACCTTTTCAAATGTATCGGAAGATAACATATGCAAAAGCACCAAAGTTCCAAAGAAGGGGTGAGTATAAAACTCATTATATTTTCTCCAATGAATTTTGTACCCATGACACCAGAATATAAAAGTTATAAATAGTTATATAAAATAGTTTATATAAAACAATTCCCCAAAATAGTTTATAACTGAATATAAACAAGTCTCAAAACCATTTAAAACTAAATGTAAACAAGTGCTATTTTCAACCAATTTTACAACAAGTCACATTTCCATAAAAATGATTAAAAAAGGCTTTAAAACCATTTCTCATTAACATTTTGGCATAACTATTCCATTCCCCATAACCACACACCCAACCATGCATGAAACCTGAAACTCCCTATACTCGCAAGCGGTGAGTTATCCTTCCACTAAGCCTTGACTTAGTGGACCATTTTGATGGGGGAACTTCATGACCATATAAATCCCATCCTTTTTATGGGGTTCCTTCATACCCTTATCCATCCCAATGCATATGAACACACACCACAACCCATGCCCAATCCAAGTGTGTTTAACAAATTTCATCCCTTTCAATAAAACTACTATTTTATTGAAAACCATTAAGAAATACAATTCAAAAAAACCAATTCATTTCAATAAAACATTCCTTTTATTGAAAAAATATTAATAAAATCCATGTGCCACTATTCCAGAAAATCCTCATTTTAAAATCCCTATTTTAAAACCAAGATCAAATCACTTTATTCAAAACACCCAATTTTCCCAATTTCCACAATTTACGAAACCATCAAAAAAGAGGGTTTCCAAAAAATTTTCAACATCAAAATAATAATAAATTCAAAAAAAGATATTCAATTTTAAATTATGTCAATTAGTTCTACTATGTAGAGTCTAGAGTGAAGCCACCTACCTCAACCGTTTTGACGTAAACTGAAAATGGATGAAGAACACTCAAGAAAACTGAGTAGATTATTCACAGGGATAACCTAGATCTATTCTCAAAGAAATATAAAAACCAAATATTAAATTATTTTTCATCCACACTCATAGATCTACCCATAAAAGGCATAGATTTGGGAAACCAAGAAGATAGGATAAGTAGATCTAAGTAGATCTAAGATAACATGTCAAGAACGACGAAGAACATCACTTACCATAGGAACCAGGCTTGAAAATGAAAAAGAAGGGATTTATATTGAATACAAAATGTTTGGGAGAGGTTATCATGCTTTAAATGGATAGGAATTTTGAATTAGGGGTTCATAGGAGAAAAAATGAAGGAGTTATATAAAAAACAAGTGAGATCCTATTTTTAAGGATCTAGATTTGACTCTACACACTGTTAGAATGCACAGTTAGACAAACTGTGTTCTAACCATGAGTTAGAAACTAACTTAAGAAAACCCTTGCATAACCTCCTCACATGGTCTCCCTAATCATGTACAAAACATTCTGAAGCTACTATCTATAATCTGCAACTTTGCACGGTTTCTACTAGGCTTTCCGTACGATTTGGACAAACCGTGCGCAACCCGTTCTCCTCTCCTTTGGCCCCAAAAACAAATTGAAAGTTCACCCAACTATCCCATCCTTCATCCTTACACTTTATAAACATAAAAAGTACAAATTAAGGGTTACATACAAGAAATTAGGGGTACTATAGATGAGTCTATACAAAATAGGAAATAGTGTTGAAAAAGACATTTCATACAACATTGTATATATGTATCAAAGTAAAAATGTTACTCATGTTTTGGATGTTAACGAATGAACTATAAAGTTTAGGTGTGTAATGTAGAGGGTTAAATGCAATATGTTACTAGCATATGTTATTAGCAACATTGTTCCATATAAACATAAAATCCAATGTAAATAAATTTATTGACCAAATGAGCCAAGATTGGCATAATAATATGAAAAAAATATGAGAACATGAAACTAGGTAAAGTAAATATTTAAAAAGAAGGTATTATGCCAACAAATAATAGGTAATGATCAGTGAAAAATATGGATAATGATTAAAAAATAGTAATATATAATTTTTTATATATAATTCTTAAATTAGTTTGCAACACAATGGAATATATAATTAAAAATATGATTATAAGAAGTTTATGATTGAGTGGAATATAGAATTAATATTATAAGTAGTTAAAAAAATAATATTAAAAAACTATTTTTATACCAAAGTGATTAAAAAAAAGAAATATCTAATGGATTTCATATTTTTTGAGATGATTTGTTTTAATTACTTGTAAGAGAACATGAAATTGTCAAATCTATACTGGTTTTTACAACATCTATTTATAAAAGAGTATGTTTATATATGTGATTGAATACTAAATAGTTTTAGATTCTTCAATTTAAAATCTAACATATTTTAAATGGAATATAAAAAATGATAAAAAATGATAAAAAATGAGTAAATTAATGTGAAGTTTTCAATAATGTAATGGTTTTCATGATATGAAATTCGAAAAACTTCAAATCCACGATCAAAACCATACAGGTATCCTCAAATCTCACTAGTTTGGGCATGAAATACTGAGAAAAATAAAAAAAAACTACATGAAATTTGGATGAACTGACATTTGGATGGTTTTCATGATATGAAATTTTAAAAACATTAAAACCACAATCAAAACCATTCAAATATCTATAAATCTCACTGGTGTGGTCATCAAAGAGTGAGAATAATTTCAAAAGTAAACTTCATAAAGTCTGGATAACCTATTGCATCATTGGCCACATAACCACACATTGATTGATCAACAAATATCACACTATATTTTTTTTTGAAAAAACAATTTAAAATTCAAAATGTATACAATTGGATATCAAAATGTTAAAAAATGTGAACATAAACTTGTAGCTTTGAAAAATGCATTGGTCTTTAGGATATCATTTTTGAAAAATACATGTTTATATCAGAAAATAAATGTACAGTTGAATATGCAATTTTAGTTTTTAAAATGGAAAGAACTGCAAGGAGTGACTTAAACACCATGAAGTGATGTACAAGAGGTACTCACATGAACACTAGTTATAAAGACACCGAACCTAGTTTCCTAGTGTCAGTGGTTACTTTATTACATTGGCATAAGATACAAGAAATCACATCCCATTGGAATGAATATTTTATCAGTCTTAGTAAACTAGATACATACTTGAAATTCACACTACAATTTAAAATATAAAATACATAAAGTGTTTTATTTGAGGACACCACATTTACCCTTATCATATCCCTAAATTTAAATCACAAAACACTTCTTGGTATCCTAGGGAAAATAAAACATAAGAAATAGGTGAGTTTATATTCTCAGTAAGGGTAAATGTACAATGAAAGCTATCCTGAATAAATAATAATAATTAATATGGAAAGATAAATAACAAAAACACATGCCAATTAAAAAATAACTTGAGTATAATATGATAGAAATAAATGATGATCAAATAAATCTATATATATAACTACATCATATTGAAACTTATACATGGATATTCTAAATAATTGAATAATCACATGGACATCAATAACTGATCTTATAAAGAGGGAATGCATAATTATAGACATTTAAAACATATTTTTAAGTCATTTCAAAATATAGTTTAAATATGTGGGTTGAAACCCATCTAATTTTTTGAACTAATTTGTCTCATGATACTTATTGATGCATCATGGGGCTATCTATAACTAGACTCCACCCATCACTTACTAAGTCTGTAATGACATATTTTTTTAAATTTTATTTGTTTCTAGAATAAATGCATGTTACATATTATATAATATTACACATGTACAAAATATATAGAAACCAACAAAATTTTATCTCATTAATAATGATCATTACATTAGTCAGCTATAAAACCAATTAAATTGCCAAACATTAAAACTGAACAAAAAATATAAAATAAAATAGCTAAAATAGGAAAATATGGATCGATCCAATATGATAGAATCATTTCCCCCACAACCAACACTAAAACAATGAAATAAAATATTAGTAAACCAATAAAAATCTTAATAAATGAAAATATAACCTTAGGAGGAATTGTAGTGAATATTGAGTGAAGGAATAAATTGGTATTTATAGGGTAAAAAGGGAAATGTAACCGTTGAGATTTGACTGTTATATAACCATTGGTCAAATATGATCGTTGGTCAATATGATCATTGGAAACTATAACCATGGGTGATAATTTTACTATTATAATTATTATTTATAAGTATTAATGACAAAGGATAATTTATGTAGAAAAGAGAAATGATGACCTCAACCAGTAAAGTCATGAAGTTTGAAGCCCAATTATCATAACTTGGGTGGGAGGTAGCGTCACTAGGGTTTTATATTGACCAAGACCAATTCGAGCTTCAAAAAGTGAAGCTTGAATAAAATCAACTACAAGAGAAGTTCAAGCTATTAGAGATTACCACTCGGTCAATGTTAGCCAAACCACCCCATGAAACTACCACCATCACACACCTTACCCTTAGGGTGTATGCAGGTGTAATAATGAGTTATGTTTCTAGAACTTAGTTTCTTGAAGTGTTATTTTCTTTGTATAAATAAAATTTTTATTCCATCAATTCCATTTTAAGAAAATTTTTTCTTAATAAAATACATGTTTAATTGAGATAAATTTGATAAATTGGTTTTTGGACGCAAATAAAACATAACTGTATTTTTCTAGAAAATATATAAAATTTTATAATAAACTCATGTATTTATAATAGTATTTGTTTTAATTAAATATTATTTTAAAACACTCTTTTTTAATATAAAATAAAAAATAATTTCATAATAGCCTAGGAAATGTTTTATAAGTGTCAGAAATTTGGGTGTGCCTTAAAAAATACTTTTTTTAAATAAATAAGGTTTTTTATATTTAAAATATAAAATTATCATATTTGGAGAATTATTATGATAAAATAAAAATTATATTTTAAACAATCATGTCAAAATTATGTTATATTGAATTTATGATAATTTTATAAAATACTTCATTTTTTTTGTGAATAGTAAAGATACAGTTTGAGGTTTCAGTATGTTTGATGACTTCATAGTTATATCATAATGATGTAATAATTAATTAAACACAATCCCAAAACTAAAATATTTTATTTTATTAATATTATATACTTTAATATATTTTAATCAATTTCCAAAACTATAAGTGACTTTCCAATGTCTAAAATGGAAAATTTTATTTTAAAAAACATTACTTTATAGAAAATTTAATTTTCCATTCCAAAAAAAGTATTAAAAAATGGTGTTTAGTTTTTATGGATTAAAATATCATAAAATGTGACTCAAATGTCCAAAACCATGATTAAAAACTATGGGTAATCAAATGGTTTTTCATTTTCCATAACCAAGATTTCCAAGACCTATGTTTGGAAATTATTCAACAATTTTCCCACTTTCTCTATAAATACCTAACCATTTCACCATTAACCTTCACTACCAATCCATAATACATGAGTTTATGGTGATTTATTCTCCCAAGGAGTCCCCCAAGTGTGTCCTCAATCCCCTAAGGCTATATCTTGATGTTTGAGGAACAAATCTTCAAGGTAAGGAAAATCTATACTTATCTTTTCCATTCAAGTTACCTTTTTTAGTATGTATTCTATTTGATAAAATAATTCTTTTTTTACACTTTCTATTATACCATTACTATAAGAATAACATTTTATGAATGTGATACCATTTTCCCCTCTCATTTTCCCCTCTTCTAAAACCATGTTTTATATTCGTCATGCTGCCGAATTTACTTCTTAAATTTCTCTCTTTTACTTGACGATTTATCATTTATTTTCTTTTTGTGAATACCTAAAACTCTTCATTTTACAAGGGTATTCACCTATATATAAAAAGTTTTTTTTGTGATTTAAATATATTAAATCCAAATTTCCTTTTTCACGAGTTAATAATAATGTAACGATCATTTCATTAAGCACCTTCATATGCCATGATTTTGAAAAGAAAACCGTTTTTTATTCTCCTTGGGTTATTAGTGAAATGATTTATCATGATCTATATGTGTAAGAATCCGGATCTTCATTTCAGGTACGTCTTTCCTTTTCTGGAGTTTTGAGATTTTTTGGAGTTTCTGGAAAATTTCAAAGTACATGCCATGTAATTTCTGAGTACACGCCGTGTACTTTTCTCCGGCTCGAAGCTGTGTGCTGGCCGTGCCCGGGCCACACACACGGTGTGTAGGGGTGACTTGGACGCCGATTTTAGTGGAGTATAGAAAAACCTACTGCACTCCGTGTACTTTAAAAATACATTCCGTGTAATTTTTTTTTCACTAAACGGACCAGGGTCACACCTCATCGCATTATTTGTCTTCTTCTAGGCCTAATGCGTTCGAGAGTGACCTGTACGGCCGAATCTTCCTCGAGCTCCCGCCTCTTCATCCGATCTCCGATTCGAGGACGGTCGATTGCGTTGGAAGCGCAGCGGTGACTTATTCCTTCTGCTTGAACCTTGTTTTCCAATTATTCCTCCTTCTCATGTTATCTAAGGTTGAACGTTTTGTGCGTTTTCTCAGATCTACGACGTTATAGGGAGAATCAGCCATCGTGATTCAAGTATATCGATCTCCTCGGATCAAGGTAGGTGGTTTCTGCCTTACCGTTAAAAGTCTTTGAGTTTATGTGTAAATTTCCACCATTACTTGTGAACGGGGTATCACGTGTTTACCTTTTTTCCCTTGTCGTTTTCCTGCCTTGCCTTTATGCTTGTGTAGAGGTAATTTGACCATGTTATGGGATAATTTGCTGTGCTTGGATGTGTTTTCCCTTGCTTTGTTCTATTTAAGACCTTTGGGTCTCATTTTCCTTTGGATGCTACACCTGTTTTCATGCCTTGAGATTATAGGTTGAAGTGGAATTCATGACATGATTGTTGCCTAGTAGACTGTTTATCTAAGTAGCTCTATAGGTGTACTTTGGTTAGCCAAGTAGCTTTATAGGTGTACTTTGGCCTTATAGAATTATTATGCACTGACTGGAACGGGTCTGAGAGGACCTGGTGCTATAGACTATAAGGGATAGAACGAGTGAGCTTTATAGAGAGTCTTAGACATTACAGACTACAGAGGGGATGGACCGAGTGAGCTCCCAGAGAGTCTTGGATTTTATAGACTACAGGAGGGTAGATTGAGTGCGCTTCCTCAGAGAGTCTTACATTGTTTGAATCTCTTTAATAACCTTCCCAGGATAGAGGGGGAATTGACCGAGTGAGCTTCCTCAGAGAGTCTATGGTATACCTGAGGCTATAGGAGGAATTGACTGAGGTAGCTTCCTAAGAGAGTCTCTAGACCTTGGGGATAAGAGGGTTAGACCGTGTGATCTTGCTCAAGAGAGTCCTTGAATACCCTAGACTATAAGGGGAATTGACCGAGTGAGCTTCCCCAGAGAGTCTCATAAATGCGTATGACCAAGCCAGAGGGGTTAGGCTGAGTGCACTGCCCAGAGGGTTGTGGTACTTATTGGTTAGGACCAGAGGGGATGGATGTGAGTACTCCCCATAGGGTTTTCTATTTGTTAGCTTTGTGCTTCACTACTATTTTTGGTTGTGGTTTGATTGCTGTGGTATCATCCTGCCTTACTGCTTACTGTTACTGCCAATTGCTTTCTGTTGCTGTTTACTGCTTATTGTACTTTTACCTGCCATATACTCACTAAATATTAGACACAGATCTTCGGGTGAATGCCTACTGGGATTTTATCTCACACCCTATTTGGGCCATGATTTTGGGCCCGAGAAGATTATGTTGCTGCAGGTATAGACAAGGGAAAGCGCCCTTCGACTTCTGGAACTTGATTGCTTGGAGAAGTAGAGCATGGGACGAAGCTTTGGCTTGCGATGCCGAGGAGCTTATTACTTTTATTTTGTACTTGTTTTGGTACTGTAGTGTTTTCCAGCATTGTGAATTGTTTGGATTCTTTCTCAGTTATGTATTATGCATCATCTCATATATATACATATGTGCTCTAGTTTGATGATTTAGTCTCCCATTGTTTATATTGTTGGTTATTACTGCTTCCTCTATTGCATGTTTATTTATTTCCGCTGTGTACTCTTCCAATGAGGGTATAGTTTCCCCACTATCACACCCAAGGCCCTCGCTACTAGTCTACAGCCTCTGGCGTTTGGGGAAATGCGCTTGAGGCCATGTGACCAACCGAGTATGGGGTGCCTCTGGGTGACTTCCGGAACCGGGATGTTACAAAGTGGTATCTGAGGGATTCTTTTCTCTTGCTTTACTGTTTGGAGACATTAGCCAGGGATAGGACGGATTTGGTACTTGGTAATAAGCTATGCCCGAGAGTAGCTAACCCGTGTACAGGGAAAAGCCATACTACCTCGTTATTGTAGTTTTCTGGTTTTGAGATTTTACGGTTGATACGATTTCACCTAGAGTAATTCACATGCTTTGTACTGTTATTGTTTTTATATTACGGTTCTATTTTTGTCTCAACCCAATGAGATGAGGGTATTCCATCACATGCATCATATAGTCACTTTTAGAAATCACATGCCATGCATTCTTGCCATGCCATCTAGGGTGCATTAGCGATTGCATGCTGTTGTGATAGACTTTGTGTCGATTATGCATGCTGTTGTGATAGATTCTTGATATAATCTCTACTACTTTGTTATAGAATTGTTTTTATTTCAATTTTCTCAAATGAACAGCAAATTTTGATTCTTGAGGTGTTATGGGCCCACTTGGATCGGAATTTGGTGGATCATGATCCTGTTTACCCTTATACAAGACTGTTGGAGATGCCAAGCTTTGATTCGCGGGGAGTATGGGCCCTCACGGATCAGAATTTGGAACCTCTTTGTTTGGTTTTCTGTGTTTCTGGGTATTTTGTGTGGTTTCTAAGCTACTGCCCAGAAAAACCCAGAATACACGGCGTGTACTTTCTGGTTACATGCCGTGTAGTTTTCTGGATGTGTTGCTGACTGTGTGTGAAGGAACACAGTGTTGTAGAAATAACTTCAGGAACATGCCATGTATGGAAGGTACATGCTGTGTAGTTATATTCGTGTACCTGGCTGTGTCACCAAAAACACGGGCCCGGGAAGCTTGAGTAGACACGCCGTGTTGCTTTCAGAACACGCCGTGTAGTCTTGCCCAGGTACCCGACCGTGTCACGAACAACACAGGATGGTGTCGCCTTCACCTATACATGCCGTGTTTGTTCAGAACACGTCATGTAAATGCCAACCATGTAGAAGACTGTGTAACTAACAACACGGGCCACTGAGTCAGTGTCTAGTACACGCCGTGTCCCTAGGGAACACGCCGTGTAGTCTGAGGTTTGTTTGACTATGTGAGTAAGCCGTGTAAAGGGACTCGAGCAGGGGAATAGTCTTCAAGTACACGCCTTGTGTTGGGTCAACACGCTGTGTAGTTGGGGTCTTATAAGACCTGTCGGGCAGGGGTACACGCCCATGTCAGTGGCTTAAATAGACACGCCATGTAGTTTTTATACACGCCGTGTACTTGTGTTTTGTAAACTTGTGTGTTTTTCTTCCCCTGTTCCTGTTTTGTACTCTTGTGTTCTCTGTCCTTGTTTTCTGATCTATGGTGTACTTTTGATCTTTCAGAGCTATGCCTCCGAGACGTCCTCCGGTTGTACGTATGTCATCAGGCAGTGATCAGACGCCAGATATGGCTGATCAGGGGCTTCCTGCCTATCCTCCAGTCGAGCCAGCCTTGGCCCCGATTGTCATACCTGTTGTAGGCACCGATATGCAGTTCAGGGAGGAATTCCTGAGGATGATGCAGACCTTCTAGGGAGCACCGCCTCCTACCCCGTCGATGGCTGAGTTGACGCAGGTTTTCCAGCAGCAGTATCCTCCTACTTTTTCAGGGGATGGAGGACCTTAGGCTGCAAAGTCTTAGATAGAGGCCACACTGACTATCTTTGAGCACCTAGAGATCCCTTCGGAGAAAAGGGTAAATCTGGATACTTATATGCTCCGGGACACCGCCAGGAGGTGGTGGGAGGTGATCTCAAAGTCAGGACATCAGCAGGATATGTCTTTGGATGAGTTTCGCCGCACCTTCTATGACTAATTCTATCCAGAGACCCTGAGGACCGATCGGGCCCGAGAGTTTATGAGTATGGAGCAGGGTACTCTCTCTGTTATGGAGTACTCATCTCGTTTCACTAAGCTGCAGTGTTTCACACCGATCCCAGCAGGTGATGAGTTGTTCCTTGCTAGGAAGTTCGAGGACGGTCTCAGGCAGGAGATCCGTTCCTAGGTGAATATCTTCTAGTTGACTTCGATATCCTCCATCATCAACTAGGCACTGATCACTGAGCGCAATCTGAGGGATTCTGGAGCAGTGATCCAGGGCGGTTCGATATCCAGAGCTGGTGTTCCTCCTACAGACAGTAGGAAGCATCGTAGAGAGTCTTCTCGAGGAGATCGAGGTTTGCGGGATGCATCTTCTGGCAGCCAGGTTGTATGCTACCAGTGTGATAGAAGTGGGAATACTAGGCCTCAGTGCCAGAGGGATTCGATGGAGTGCCAGTCTTGTGGAAAGATGGGCCATCTTCAGTATTTCTGTCGCATATTCTCACCTTCAGCTGGTGGTAGGGGTTCCTCTATGACCCCGCGTTCTGAAGATGCTTCACTATTTTCCCACTAGTCAGGGAACTGGAGTTCTTTCGGCCGTTCAGGCTGAGGTGGAGGTCACGAATGTGGTGGTCAGTCACCAGGTCATCAGCGACAGTAGAGTGGATCAGCTCAGAGCGGTTATCCAGGGGCGCAGGGCCACGATGCAGGCTAGTCTTTCTCCATGGAGCAGACCTATTAGGAGCAAGATCCCGACCCTTATATAGTTCAAGGTACGATCTTAGTAGCCCCATGTTTATCTTCAGCTCTTTTCGATACTTGTGCTTCCCATAACTTTATCTCTGTTGCGGTTGTGGAGAGCCTTGAGCTCTCTATCTTTTCGTCTACCGATTTGTTGACTCTTGACACACTATTGGGAATGAGGACATCTAGAGTACGACAGTGCAGAGAGTTCCCTATTGAGGTTTCAGGGTGTCATTTCTTATGGGACCTCTATGTCCTGGAGATGACGGGCTATGACGTCATTCTCGGGATGGACTGGTTGGTTCCCTTCTAGGCAGTCGTTGATTGCTATCACCGTAGGGTGAGTTTCACATCACCAGAGGGCGAATATTTCCCTCATAGAGGTGAGTGGGATGTCCATACGGGTAGAGCTGGACCAGAGCATCATGGGCTAGGGAAAGTTACAGACCAGATTGCCAGTTTTTATCTAGATGACCAGGGGACTTCACAGTTAGACTTTCCTCCAGTGGTGGATCGTTTCAGGGATGTATTTCCAGAAGAATTTTCAGGTTTAACTCCGGAGCATGAGGTAGACTTCTCGATTGAGCTCGTTCCAGGAGCGGCACCAATGTCCATTCCTCCTTATAGGATGGCTAAAACTGAGTTGCAGGAGCTCAAGAAGCAGTTGGAGGAGTTGTAGGCAAAGGGTTTCATCCGACCCAGTACTTCTCCTTGGGGTTCGCCTGTCCTGTTTTCAAAGAAGGAAGATGGTACCCTTCGGCTTTGTATGGATTATCGGAAGCTGAACTAGTTGACGGTCAAGAACCGATATCCCTTGCCGAGGATCGATGACCTCTTTGATCAGCTTCAAGGAGCCCAGGTGTTCTCAAAGATCGACTTGAGGTCCGGTTATCATCAGTTGCGCGTTAGACCATCAGATATACCTCTAACAGCTTTCAGGAGCAGGTATGGTCTTTACGAATATACAGTCATGCCGTTCGGTCTTACGAATATGCCTGCAGTCTTCATGGAACTGATGAACCGAGTGTTCCATCCGTACTTGGACTCCTTTGTCGTGGTCTTCATGGATGATATCTTAGTGTACTCTCACACTCGACATGACCATGCCACACATATTAAGATCGTTTTGAGTACACTGAGAGAGCATCGGCCGTATACTAAACTCTCTAAGTGCCACTTTTGGATGGATCAGATCCACTTATTGGGCCATGTAATCTCAGAGGTTGGAGTATCTATGGACCTAGAGAAAGTGAGAGCCGTAGTTTCCTGGGAGCATCCAAATAACGTATTTGAGGTACGGAGTTTTCTAGGGCTAGCCAGGTACTACAGACGCTTTATTCAGGAATTTTCGCACCTAGTAGCACCGTTGACAGGTCTGACCAAGAACGGGGAGAAGTTTTTATGGTTAGATTCTTGTGAGTCAGCCTTTCAGGAGCTGAAGGGGAGGTTGACGTCAGCACCGATACTAGTCTTTCCAGAGCCGGACAAGACCTACACTGTTTAATGTGATGCTTCGGGTATTGGGCTAGGAACTGTGCTTATGCAGGGGGATGGAGTCGTTGCTTACGGGTCTCGGCAGTTGAGGCCACACGAGAGGAACTACCCGACGCGCGATCTGGAGTTGGCATTAGTTGTTCATGCCTTACGCTTTTGGAGACACTATCTTCTAGGAGATCACTTTGTGATTTTCATTGACCACAAGAGTCTAAAGTATATCTTCACTCAGCATGATCTGAATATGAGACAGTGCAGCTGGGTCGAGTATATTCAGTCCTTTGACTTCGAGCTTGCCTATACGCAGGGAAAGGGAAATGCAGTGGCAGATGAATTGAGCAGACAAACTCAGATTTAGGCAGTTCAAGAGGACAGCAGTGAGTGGCAGTTTATGGCTCTGTTTTCTGAGATGCATCTAGAGGTGTGTGACTGGTAGGGATAGACTTTCCTTTCATCTGTGGCTGTTACCTCTACACTTCTTGATCAGGTACGAATGAGGAAAATATCAGACTCAGAGGCCTTGGTCCTGCGGAAGTGTGTGTCAGGAGGGGACCCTCTTCCTGGATGGACAATGGATGAGGATGAGATCTTGCATTTTCAGAGATACGTATGGGTGCCAGCAGACATACACGAGGAGTTGATGTTGGATTTTCATTCCTCTGTTTGGGAAGTTCATCCTGGCTTCACCAAGATGTATTGGGATCTTCATCGCCAGTACTGGTGGCCAGGTATGAAGAGAGATGTTGCTGGTTTTTTCATGAGATGTTCTACTTGTCAGCAGGTGAAAGCAGAGCATCAGCGACCAGCATGGCTTTTATAGTAGTTATCCATTCCAGAGTGGAAGTAGAACGATGTTGTGATGGACTTCGTGACCGGGTTTCTGAGGTCACCACGGGGAAGTGATGCTGTTTGGGTCATCTTCGACAGGCTTATGAAGGTTGCACACTTCTTGCCGATCAAGGAAACCTTCAGTGTTGATGATCTGGGATGAATGTACATCTAATATATTGTACGTCTACATGGAGTTCCGCACTCCATTGTTTCAGACAGGGATGCGCGCTTTACCTCTCGGTTCTGGAAAGGACTTCAGAAGGCTTTGGGTACACAAGTACTTTTGAGTATAACATACCATCCCCAGACTGATGGCCAATCCGAGCACACGATCCAGGTGCTTGAGGATATGATCCGAGCTTGAATTCTAGACTTCGTCGGTTCTTGGGAGAAGCATATACCTCTTGTGGAGTTTGCCTACAACAACAGTTTTCGGGTGAACATTCAAATGGAACCATATGGGGCTTTGTACGGTAGGCCATGTCGATCACCCTTATGCTGGCTGGAGGCAGGAGAGGTAGCTTTGCTGGGACCTCGTCTTGTTTAGGAGACTTCGGAGCAGATAGAGTTGATTCAGAAGAGGATGGATACAGCACAGTCTCGACAAAAGTATTATGCTGATCAGTGGAGACGACCTTTGGAGTTTGAGGTCAGAGATCAGGTTTTCTTGCGTGTTGCACCGAGGTTGGGACATAAGAGGATTCAGAGACAGGGTAAGCTTTCACCGTGGTACGTCGAGCCGTTTGAGGTATTGGAGAGAGTTGGGACGGTTTCCTATTGGTTTCAACTACCTCAGAGGTACCAGGCTATGCACGACGTCTTCCACGTCTCTCAGCTCCGAAGTTACTTCTCAGAACCATCTGATGTCTTCCAACTCGAGGAGGTTGAGCTGGAAGCGGATGCATCGTTTGAGGAGCATCCTATCCAGATTTTCGATCACAACATGAAGGTTCTCTGAGGCCGGTCTGTTCCTCTGGTATGGGTGCTATGGTAGTACGAGTGAGTATAGGACGAGACTTGGGAGAGGGAGGCCGAGGTTCGATCACAGTGGCTGGAGCTGTTCGAGGATCCTTCTTCTACGCCCATCTAGGGAAATTCAGGGATGAATTTCTTTAAGGGTGGAAGTTTGTAAGAACTCCAATCTTTATTTCAGGTATGTATTTCCTTTTCTGGAGTTTTGATAATTTTTGGAGTTTCTGGAAAATTTCAAAGTACACGCCGTGTACTTTCTGAGTACATGCCATGTACTCTTCTCCGGCTCAAAGCCGTGTGCTGGCCGTGCCCGGGCCACACACACGGTGTGTAGGGGTGACGTGAAGGCCGATTTTGGCGGAGTACAAAAAAACCCACTACACGCCGTGTACTTTAAAAATACACGTCGTGTACTTTTATTTTTTTTTCACTAAACGGACCGGGGTCGTGCCTCATCGTGTTATTTGTCTTCTTCTAGGCCTGATGCGTTCAAGAGAGACCCGTAAGACCGAATATTTCCCGAGCTCCCGCCTCTCCGTCTGATCTCCGATTCGAGCACGGTCAATTGCGTTGGAAGTGCAGCGGTGAGTTCTTCCTTCTGCTTAAAACTTGTTTTCCATTTCTTCCTCCTTCTCATGTTATCTAAGGTTGAATGTTTTTTGCGTTTTCTCAGATCTATGATGTTCTAGGGAGAATCAGACATCGTGGTTCAATTATATCGATCTCCTAGGATCGAGGTAGGTGTTTTTTTCCTTATCATTCAAATTCTTTGAGTTTATGTGCGAATTTCCACCATTACCCGTGAACGGGGTATCACGTGTTTACCTTTTTGCACTTTTTGTTTTCTTGCCTTGCCTGTATGCTTGTGTAGAGGTAATTTGACCATGTTAGGGTATAATTTGATGTTATTGGATGTGTTTTCCCTTGCTTTGTTCTGTTTACGACCTTTGGGTCTCGTTTGCCTTTGGCTGCTACACCTGTTTTCATGCCTTGCGATTATAGGTTGAAGTGGAATTCATTACATGATTGTTACCTAGTAGACTGTTTAGATAAGTAGCTCTATAGGTTTACTTTGGTTATCCAAGTATCTCTATAGGTGTACTTTGGCCTTATAGCATTATTATGCACTAACTGGCATGTGGCTGAGAGGACCTGGTGCTATAGACTATAAGGGATAGACCGAGTGAGCTTCCTAGAGAGTCTTAGACATTACAGACTATAGAGGGGATGGACCGAGTGAGCTCCCAGAGAGTCTTGTATTTTATAGACTACATGAGGGTAAACCGAGTATGATTCCTCAGAGAGTCTTACCTTGTTTGAATCTCATTAAGAACCTTCCCAGGCTATAGGGGGAATTGACCGAGTTAGCTTCCTCAGAGAGTCTGTGGTATACCTGAGGCTATAGGAGGAATTGACTGAGGTAGCTTCCTCAGAGAGTCTCTAGACCTTGGGGATAAGAGGGTTAGACCATGTGATCTTCCTTAAGAGAGTCCATGACTACCCTAGACTATAGGGGTAATTGACTGAGTGAGATTCCCCAGAGAGTCTCATAAATGCGTATGACCAAGAAAGAGGGGTTAGGCTGAGTGCACTTCCCAGAGGGTTGTGGTACTTCTTGGTTAGGACTAGAGGGGATGGCTGCGAGTACTCCCCATAGGGTTTTCTGTTTGTTAGCTTTGTGCTTCACTGATTTTGTTGGTTGTGGTTTGATTGCTCTTGTATCATCCTGCCTTACTGCTTACTATTACTGCCTATCGCTTGCTGTTGCTGTTTACTACTTATTGTACTTTTACCTGCCATATACTCACTGACTGTTAGGCATAGATCTTCGGGTAAATTCCTATTGAGATTTCATCTCACACCCTTTTTTGGTCATGATTTTGGGCCCAAGAAGATTATGTCGTTGCAGGTATAGACAAGGGCAAGCATCCTTCGTCTTCTGGAACTTGATTTCTTGGAGCGGGAGAGCATGGGATGGAGCTTTGGCTTGCGATGTTGAGGAGCTGATTACTTTTCTTTTGTACTTGTTTTGGTACTGTAGTGTTTTCCATCATTGTGACTTGTTCGGATGCTTTCACAGTTATGTATTATGGATCATATCATATATATACATATGTGCTCCAGTTTGATGAATTAGTCTCCCGTTTTTTATATTGTTGGTTATTACTGCTTTCGCTATTGCATGTTTATTTATTTCTGCTGTGTACTCTGCCAATAAGGGAATAGTTTCCCCACTATCACACCCAAGGCCCTCACTCCTAGTTGGCATCCTCTGGAATTTGGGGAAATGCACTTGAGGCCATGTGACCAACCGGGTATGAGGCGCCTCTGGGTGACTTCCGGAATCGGGATGTTACAATATGGATCACATGAATTAATAAATATGAAGGCTATTTACTGATAGCACTTCAATGCATTGGGTAAACAATTTAATCTCTAGAGATGACATGTTTTATGATACCTTAGTGAATAAACTTGGTAATTGTTTGCCCATAGATGCTTTTGGACACTATCTCTAACTATAAAGGTTTTAGTTATCACAAATCATGTCATATATTAACATATACCTTATTTTATGTTATATCCTATATTATGACAAAAAATTATCTTGAATATCAGATCATTTCATTCATATAACTATTTATGTGTGTTTAAGTCTAAACAAGCTTTTAATTGATTATATATGTTTAATTATGAGGATTACTAGTTTATAACTTTGTTGAATTACAAGATATACATAACATCAAAAATTGTCTAAGTATGATTCATTGACACTGACAGGTAGATGAATCACTATCAGACATATGTCTTACTAACAGAAAAATCAAACAGGCATATTTTCTAAGTATGTGAAGATATCACTATTTTAAAAACTCACCATTGGACATGATACTGATAGAAAAGACTCACCATTGCACATGATACCGACAAAGATGACCTACCGCTATTTCAAGTGACCTACCATTGCATGATGATACAGATGCAAGGACTCACCGTCAGTTAAAACAAGTCACTGTTGGCTCAACTGTCTCACTGATAGAAGGAAGGAATCACCATTAGTATGAGTCATCATCAGTTCATCTATCTAACCAATGAAAGGATACACTGAAACCCAGAGTCACTGATGCCGACTGACCAATGATGACAGACCGATGCCAATGAGACACCGATACTTATGACTCACCGATAGTCATAAAAACTGTTTTTAATTTATTAATTCAAATTTATATCTAACGGTCATATTTAGACAAATTAATGTTTCTAAATTTATTTAATGTTGTTTATAAGACTTTTGGAAGACAGTACAAGTTATGATGAGCCGATGCATGTGGAACGTACATGCTATCTGTCATCCCTTGAAAATAAGAATGATTTTAAAAAGAAAGAAGATATATAGAACACAGATATATGAGTGTGGTCGTGCATTCTTGCAAGGGAAAAATACTAAATAAAATCAACTATCATACAACTACTGTGATCTTAAGAATAAAAGAACATGAGGAAATATTAATCAAGATGAACAACAAATTTAAAACTCACTTTATCATTTCAAGAATAAGAAGAATATACCTGTACACCAATACCTATAGCTCGAAGACAGACTACGATACTCTATTTTGGAGCTGACTTTTAGAAGAGGACTCAAACTTAATTTTCACTAAATCAAACGAGTCCATAGATTCACTACATAACACACAAAGACTTCTAAACCTTATTCTACATATTTAGCACCGTTTTGTTCTTTTGTTTACATTTTTGAGTAGTGTGTGTATCTATCTGTTACACACACACTGACTCCTGTGCATAACTGGAGGATACTTGATATCCTCAAACTCACTCTCTATTTTACTCTTTGTATCCCACATAGAATAGTGGAAGAGGTCAAGTGTGATATGTTTGTTGTTTTTCCCATGAATAACTATGGTAGAGGTCAAGTGTGACATGGAAAACCTTATGTGATGTTGTGAACCCCGATCCAAGGTGTGGATCAAACTGTTTATTAATTTAAACTGCTTGGTAGCAGGTGATCACCAAGTGGAGAGGAATAAGTCTCATCTTGATACCGAACCTCTTGTTTATTTCTTCTGTGTTTTACTCTTTAGTTTTATTCTATTTTATCACAATTTCCTAAAACTAAATTGATCTTTGATAATTAGTTTATCATGTGTTTATAATTGTTTTGAACTAGTAGGTTAGTTTTAAAAATTGTATTAATCTTTTGATTAATATAGCTGGGAACTAATCAATCTTTTGAGGAATTAACTGAAAATTCAGGACTCTTATAAATTCACTAAAAACTAACTTAGAATATATTTTTAATTGGTGAATTTTCAAGGAACCAATTTTTAACATAAATTTTTATAGATACTCAATTTACCCCCCCTCTTGAGTAATCTACTCTGACCAACATTTGGTATCAAAGGAGTTTATTCTTGTTAAGGATTTGTTTTAAATTTTTTTCTTTCAACTGTGATTTTAGTTTTACTTTAAAGAACTGTAAATTTATGTTAGTTCTAAATTGATATCTCTTTAATAGTATTCCTTTATTATATAAAATAGACTGAAATGTGCTACTACTAACAAACCTCTATTCTTTAATGGAACAAATTATTCCCAATGAAAAATTAAAATGAAAATGCATTTAGAAAGTATGAGTTTTGAAATTTGGTCTTCAATTGTCGATGAGTATAAGATTGCTGCTACTACTAGAACTACTTATAGATAGATCCAAAGACACCTTGACCATAGGAACTAAGTGGGTGTTTAGAAATAAAGTTGATAAATATGGTAATATTGTTAGAAACAAAGCTAGATTAGTTGCACAAGGTTATAGTCAATAGGAAGGCATTGACTATAATGAAACCTTTTCACCTATTGCTAGACTTGAATCCATGAAAATCCTACTTGATTATGATGCCCATATCATTTTCAAACTGTATCAAATGGATGTTAAAATTGAATTCCTAAATGGATATATAGTTGAGGATGTTTTTTTGAAAAACCCCATGGTTTTACAAACCCTCATTTTCAAAATAATGTTTTCAAATTGACAAAAGCTTTATATGGTTTAAAACAAGCTCCAAGATATTGGTATGATAGATTAAGTAATTTTATTATTTCAAAAGATTTTGCAAAAGGAATTGCTGATCCTACTCTTTTTATAAAGAGAATGTCTAAATATGTTTTAGTAGTCCAAATCTATGCTGATGATATTATTTTTTGATCTTTAAGAAATTATTTATGTATTGAATTTTCTGAAATGATGGAAAATGAATTTGAAATGAGTTTAATGGGTGAACTCAAATTATTTCTTGGATTTCAAAATTTTAAAAATAAAGAAGGTATCACTTTAAATAAAAGTAATTATACAAAAGATCTTTTAAAAATATGTGGATTTGATAGCATTAAAAGGAGTGACACTCCCATGAGTTCTACTTGTAAGTTGGATCTTGACGAAGATGGTAAATCTATTGATCAAACCACTTACAGAGGAATGATTGGAAGCATTCTCTACTTGACTACTAGTAGGCCAAATATAATGTTTAGTGTGTGTATGTGTTCCCATTTTCAAGTTAATCCCAAATAATCTCACTTGAATTCTGTTAAAAGAATTTTTAAATACCTCAAACATACTATCAATTTAGGATTTTTTTACCTCAAAGGACAATCATTTGATATAGTGAGTTATTATAAGGATGATTTTGGTGGATGGAAGTTAGATATAAAGATAAACTATGGGAAATGTCACTTTTTGGGAAAATATTTGGTTTTATGGTGTAGTAATAAACAAAATTTTGTTGCATTATCTACTGACAAAGCTGAATACATAGCTTCTGATAGTTGTTGCGCACAAATTTTGTGGATAAAACACACTCTTCTAGACTATGGATATCAATTTAGACATGTACCTATAAAATGTGACAACACAAGTGCAATTAACATTTCTAAGAACCTATTTTCTCACTCTAGAACAACACATATTGATGTAATACATCACTTTTTGAGATATCATTATCAAAAGGGTGATATTAATTTAGAATTTATTGGCACTAAATATCATCTTATTGATATATTCACTAATCCATTGAAATATGAAAGAATAAATTACATCAGACGTGAGTTAGGAATGATCAAATAGATAGACCCTGTGTTTGCCTTTCATTTAATCTTTTTTCTGTGAAGTTGTCATGCTGACACCGTTGTCATGCCGACACCGTTGTCATGCTGATACCGTTGTCATGTCGACACCGTTTTCATGCTGACACCATTATCATGTTGACACCATTGTCATTCCAACACCGTTGTCATGTCAACAACATTAGTTTTTTACAAAGTTTGTCATGCCGTCACCGATGACTCATCACTTTTATATATTTTATGTTTCTATCAAAATGACATTGTTTCATTAATTCCAGTGAACCTAGTTCACGATTTTGCGATTTTAAAATATTAAAATCCCTAAATGATATAAATTTGAATCGATCCACTCTACTCCCATTACTTCTAATCTATCTCTGCTACCTTTCTCTTTCTCTACTCTCGACCTTTCACCTTATAACCTCTAGACTTAATTTATTGTAATGGTGTGAGTAAAGCGAGCTATGGAAGAGGGTAAGTCTCATGCACCCAAGAAACAAAATGGGGAATCAAGTAAATTTTCATTTCCTACGAATCCTAGTATGGTAAACCGTGTCGTAACTTTGGAGAAGGAATTTTTGGGGGAACGGATCTTGGAGATAAAATCTTTGTTTTTGAAAGTGATGAAAGATCAAGGATGGATTGAATGGTTCACAAATAATGATATAGTCTTTTATCCAAATCTAGTCTATGATTTTTATATGATTATGGAACTTTTGTTGGAAGGAAGTGATGTTTCATGGATAAAGTCTATTGTGAAAGGGAAGAGAATATCATTCTCTTCAAGGAATTGGGTTGAATGTCTTAAGGTACCTCATGAAGGAAGGTTTGATGATTACCAAGGTACTTATCCTCCTAAAAGTGAATTCTTATACTATGATACTACTCTGAAAGTGCTAACTATAAATAAAGAGCATAGGAGACCCATAACCTCATAATTGAATGGTGAATACATAATTATTTTCATGTTTATTCAGCATTGGATTTGTCCCAGGAAATGGGACTTTTCTTCTCTAAAGTATCAAGATGTATACTTGGTTTATTTTCTTTAGAAAGGTGTTAAATGTAATCTATGTAGATATCTGATGGTTCACATCAATGAGATGATAAAACATGGGTGTAAGTCAAATTTTCTATTCTATTCAATAATGATTTCATCTATGATGAAGTAGAATGGATGTGTAAATGAAGATGATGATGTGGTAGTTAGTGAATGCAGTGGAATCTGCTTAAGATCTGACATATGTAAAAGAATGAAATTAAATTGGAACCCTTGGAAGAAAGAATGGGTTGGTGATGAAGACATATTGTATGAGAGGTTCAATCCCATAGACTATCCAGTTAGAACAAGGGATCTAGTGGATCCTAGTCTTAGTCCAGATGAACAAGTAACCTATTCTTCATATGATTAAGAGGATCCTGATACACCTATTAGATATGTGGGATCACTAGTTGATGATCAAAGTGACCCAGACACTACTGGACCATCAAAAAGAGTCTCTATTGGACCTGATAGTCCACCTCTATATTTACCCTTTCATGAACCTATTCTCAAATCTTCTAGTAGTGAAGAAATCTAATTTGAAGGTAGTGTAGAGTATGTCCGTGAATCTAATGAATAAGAAAATGAAGAAGAAGATGGAGAAGAATATGAAGAGGAATAAAATGGTATTAGTGAAAATGGTTCAGAATCAGTAAGGGAAGAAGAATATGAGAAAGTCAAAGATGAGAAAAATGAAGATGGTAATAATGAAGAAAGTAGTGAAAGTGAAAGTGACAGTGACTCTGGTCACCCTAATGAAAATCCGGATGCTGTGAGTATGGAAGTTTCTGAATCTAATATTGATGTCTCTGTTGAGGATGCTATTCAAGAAGAAAATTTTGCTCCAGATGAACCTATTTCCCAATCTATTATACTAGGAAAATAACTCTACTTAAGGAAAAGCAACCTATCCATGAAACCTTGACTAAGGGGGAGAAATCTGCCAAAAGATCTGACACTGAGGGAGAGCCTCAAGGACTATTTTCTAAATATGATGAAGAGAATAAAATAGGAAGAGTAAGGATTGATACTATTTATCATTTGGATTATGATATTATTTCTGAATGGATAAAGAATATGAGTTATGTAGCCTTGGGATTGGATTATGAAGATTATGATGATGAAATTGTTTCCTTTGATGAAAATGAACCAGTGGATGAGACCACTTCTAGTGACTACATCACTAAATCCAATTTTGAACAGTTCAAGGAAGAGATATGTGCCTCCATAAGACACCCAGTTCAATATCAAATGAGGTATGAGATTTATGATTCTAGGAGACAAAATACTGAGCTGACTAATAATTTTAAAGCAATCAGATCTGTGGTTGATGGTCTAAAGCACACTGGTGCTTCTAGTTATTCTCATACCTCAACTAGTATATCTCAAGCTGATGCTACTTCTATTTAAAAGATGGTGATAAAATAGATTCATCCAAATCTAATCACAACTATAGAGATAATTGTGATAAGAAATACCAAGATTAGAAATGATATGAAGAAGTTGAAAACTGGGATCAATGCCTTGACCATAGAGTATAAGAATACAATGGAAACTGTCAAGAAAGGTCTTGAGAACATTGTTTATAATTTTAAATCTCTTGAGTTTTCCAAGCTGAGAAAAGAAGTTTAGGATCTCACCTCCTATGCTCTAGCTTCAAGTTTTTCTCCACCTTCTCAGTCCTCAAAATCTATAGATATTTCTACTATTAGTTCAGTATTGAAAGAGGAGCTACAAGTTTTGACTGTAAGTATCACCAAAGTTGAGGATACTTCAGATAAAGTTCATGATCATGGGAAGTATTATACAAGGAGAGATTCATAGACTTAGGAAGATTTGACCAAGAGGATTACTGAGTTCTTCTCCAAACTCATCACAAAGAACCAAATGAATAGTCTGTTTAAGTATTTGGCCACAACTCTTACACTTCATCCAGTGAAATAGGCCTTTAAAGATCTGATTCAGAAACTCATAGAATTTACTCCTTTGTTGGATAAGTTTATAGAAAACAAGGATGTTTTTGAGAAAGATATGAAATATGGTGTAGAGATCATTGAAGAATTCATCAAGCTGTTAAAACCGTATCTTCATGTCCAAAGTGAAGGCATTTTGGTACCTCCTGATACAACACTTGGACCTGCTGGTTCTATGCATGATCAACCTCAAATGTTATTTTCTTAGGCCTTATCCCACATCATAACAATAATCATAGAAACTATTCAATCTTGGGTTCTTTCTTAACACAAATATACCCTTGCTTCTATAGTTCCTAAAGGAGTGCCTCTGCCTCCTCTCAAAATTAGTTCAGACCCTCCTACTCCTCATCCTAACTCTCCTGATAAACCTTCTATTGATCTTTATGATAAGGGGAAGTATCCCCTTGATCCTCCCACTTGATCATATCCTATAGTGTGTACTGATTTAAATTTGATAGGGATGATTCATTGTATGTCTTATTTTTCAGTGTAATTAGTTTATGAATTCTATTTCATTGTTTTTACTTTACTATTTTCCTGTTCTTTTCTCCTATCACTTTTTTCTAATATCAAAAGGGGGAGAAATTTTATTAAGAATTATTAACAGTGAGTGACCTTCATGTGATTAAATAATTCCATGATTTTTGATTATCAAAAATGGGGATATTATTGGCCCATAGATGCTGTTGTACACTATCTCTAACTATAAAGGTTTTAATTATCACAAATCATGTCATATATTAACATATATCTTATTTTATGTTAGATCATATATTATGAAAAACATTATCTTGAATATCATATCATTTAATTAATATAACTATTTATGCATACTTAAGTCTAAACAAGATTTTAATTGATTATCTATGTGTAATTATGAGGATTACCATTTTCTAACTTTGTTGAATTACAAGATAGACAAAACATTTAAAATTGTCTAAGTATGAGTCACCGACACCGACATAAAGGTGACTCACCATCAAAAATATGTATTAATGATAGACAAGACAAATAGGCATATTTTCTAAGTATGTAAAGATGACACTGTTATAAAAGACTCATCATTGGACATGACACCAATAGAAAAAAGACTCACCATTGCACATGCTATCGATGTAGAAGAACAACCGCTAGTTAAAGTGACCTATCGTTAAATGATGCTACCGATGCAAGGAATCACTGTTAGTTAAAATGAGTCACCGTTGGATCAAATATCTCACCAATAGAAGGAAGGACTCACCATTGATATGAGTCACTGTTAGTTCATCTATCTCACCGATTAAAGGAGACACTGACACCCAAATTCACCGATGCTGATTGACTGATGATGACAAACCGATGACAATGAGACACCAATAATTATGACTCACTGATAGTTATAAAAATAGTTTTTAATTTATTAATTCAAATTTATATCTAACGGTTATATTTATACAAATTAATGTTTCTAACATTATTTAATGTTTTCTGTAGGACTTTTGGTAGAAACTACAAGGTACGATGAGCCGATGCACATGGAATGTACATGATATCTGTCGACCCTTGAAAATAAGAATGATTTTAAAAATAAAAAAGATAGATAGAACACATAGAGCTAAGTGTGGTCGTGAATGCTTGCAAGGAATACATACTTAAGAACATAAACTTTCATACAACTACTGTGATCTAAAGAATAGAAGAACACAAGGAAATATCAATCTAGCTGAACACCAAATTGACAACTCACTCCATCATCTCAAGAAGAAGAAGAACATAACTGTACACCCATACCTGTAGCTCGAAGCCAGACTATGATACTCTATTTTGGAGATGAATTTTAGAATAGGACGCAAACTTCATTTTCACTACATCAAACGAGTCTATAGCTTCACTATATAATACACAATAGGACGCAAACTTCATTTTCACTACATCAAACGAGTCTAGAGCTTCACTGCATAATACACAGAGACTTCTAAACCTTATTCTACATCTTTAGCTCTATTGTGTTCTTTTGTTTACATTTTTAAGCAGTGTGTGTATTTGTATTTTACACACACTGGCTCTCATGCATAATTGGAGGATAATTTATATACTCAAACTCACTCTCTATTTTACTCTTTGTATCCCACGTAGAACAATGTAAGAGGTCAAGTGTGAACTATTTGTTGTTTTTACCACGAATAACTGTGATAGATGTCAAGTGTGAACCAGATAGCCTTGTGTGCTGTTGTGAACCCCGATCCAGGGTGTGGATCAAACTGTTTATTAATTTAAAATTCTTGGTGTCAGGTGATCACCAAGTGGGGAGGACGAAGTATCAGCTTGAGATTGAACCCATTATTTATTTCCGATGTGTTTTAATCTTCATTTTACTATTTTTTATCACAATTTCATAAAACTAAATTGAAATTTGATATTTAGTTTAGAAAGTGTTTATTACTGTTTGAACTAGTAGGTTAGTTTCAAAAGTTGTATTAATATTTTGATTAATATAACTAAGAACTAATCAATATTTTGAGGAATTAAATGAACAATCAGGGCTCATATAAATTCACTACAAACTGACCTAGACAATATTTTTAATAGAGGAATTCTCAAAGAACCAATTTTTAATAGAAATTTTTATAGATACTCAATTCACCCCCTCTTGAGTAATCTACTCTGACCAACAATAATTTTCATTAATGACACCTTGGTGATAAACCTTAGTGATATGCTTATGAATGTCTCATTTAATTGTTGTAGCCACATTTCCATGTTACGATTCATGTTATTATTTTTATGATATGAATATTGTTCATTATTTATTGTTATTCCTCATGTTCTTAATGATATATCCCATGATCACATGCTATATGTGTCTATTTATTATTTCTTTACAAGTATTCATGCTCACCCCTTTCCTCGGATGTATGTCCCTAAGATATGAGAAGCAGTAAAAGGAACCTAGGGTGGACCCATGAAGATATATTTCAATTGGATTAGAAGAATGATTTATATTTTCATGTATTATGCATCTAATTTCCAAGAAACTAAACTTTAAAATATCTTGTCTTTTGTTCCATCTAATGAAAAGTTTATGACATACAAATCCTAGATTCCATAGTTGGTATCAGATAATGGTTTAGTTATTTATGGAAATTAAGAATTGAAATATTTAGTAAGAACCCTAGGGACAAGTATAAATATAGGAAAACATCATGGTGTTTTTGTGAGTATTAAGAAAGTTGTTTCCAAGAAAATATAACCATTTATGGATAATAAAAGTGGATGTGGCTTTAACATAGATGTACCTAGGGGTAACACCTAAAAAACTACATTGATCTAGACTCGATTGAGAACTGGTGCATGACAACCGGCCTTGATGCACACCTAGTTTGACACTCCCGGGGGATATTCTTGGTTAATCCTAAGATTTTTATGAACCATTATGAATAATATATATAGATATTTTAATTATCATAAAATATTTTGGAATGATGTTTTAATATTTAAACTCCCATTATAATTATAAGATCATTAAAAGTAACACATTTCTCACCAAGGTTTTATTCTTTTAGAAAAATATTAGGAAATAGGAGGAACCCTATAAATGATTAGTGAAATGGAAGATGAACTAAGGAAATTATAATGGAAATTGGAATGGAAAACATCATGAGGATGATGAATCAACTATCTTGATTTTTGAATAACAACTTCAATCATGTTTTATGATTAGATTCACCTTTAAGGGAAAATCTTTCCATTGATTCCTCCATGTGTCAATGACCACCTTCATTTATTGGATCTACCAACCCATTAATTTATAAATAATGGATTACCTCTATAGAAAAGATATTTTCTGTATTCTATTGTTTAGATCTATAGAAAGTCACCCTATAAGTATACCACTTAGAATGAGAATCTGATCAGTGTTTAACACTAATTAAAAACATGAATCCAATAAGGGATATTGATGTACTGAAGTAGGAAAAGTTTATTGTAATATTTTCAAAAAATATTTTCCTCGTTTGATGTAAAAAATAGAGAAGTAATTCTTAGAGATGAAGCATAAGAAAAATAATTAGTGGGAAGCTATGGGATGATCTTTACAAGACTTTCTCAATACACCTCTATCTTTTTTATGGATCCTAAGGGAAAAGTTGATAGATTATTTAGTGTATTAAGACCCCATCTATAGAGGTATTTAGAAAATCGAGACCATTAAAGCTATAAGAAGATAGTATGTAGTGATATGAAGGTTGAATTGGAGTTTGGAGAGATACTGTGGTCACATAGATTAAATGAAAATAAGAGAGAAATAGATCCAAACTTAGTAAAGAATTTCGATCCCGAAAGAGGAGGAAAGAAGGTAAAAATTCCCACATGAAACAAATGTGGGAAGAATAATTCATGGAACTTCTTTCTTGGGAGTGAAAGTGCTAAAAATGTAGAAGATATGGGCATATATCTCATAAATGTTATGGTGAGTTGAATCCTAAACTTCTCAATACTAACAAAAAGGGAATATGGTGCGGGCTTGCCAAAAGTTCAATGCTTCAAGTAGGGAAAACTTGGGCACTTTTCCAATCAATGTACAAATCAGAAGATAATGGAGTGAAACCACTATTAACCTCAGAATATGATAAGGGATAAAGGTCAACCATTTTCTATCACGTCAGCTGAAGTAGAGGCTCTAAATGATGTGGTGTAAGGTACACTCATTGTACTCTCAAAGATAGAAAGTACTTTGTTTGATTCTAGTTTCACGTATTCCTTTATTTCATTAAATTTTGTAAAGAATATAGAATCAATCCCTGATCTAATAGAAGTATATTTATCAATAAATACTCATAGAGGGATTATCCTAGCATCAATAATGTGTACAAACTCTAGTATTAATTTTGGAGAGTACGTTCTCATCGAAAATCTAGTAGTCATTCCCATGGTGAAATTTGACACTATACAAGGGATGGACTGGCTCTCAAAGTATAATTCTAAGATCAATTATATAATCAATGAAATTTTAGTAGTATGGAATAGAAAACCTATAGTTATTTTCAAAGGAGAGATATCCGAACTTGATATTTTTCTAGAATCACCTCACATAGCCTTCTTTATAGAGATGATCAATGAAGCAAGATGAGGAAATGAAAGTATAAAGATAGATAATTTCCCTATCATTTAAGAATATATTAAAATATTTTATGAATATTTACCTAGAACTCCCCTAGAATGTGAGTTAGAGTTATTCATTGAACTCATACTTGGCTCCAATCTAATATTAAAAACCCCATATAGAATAGAAAATGTGGAGTTAGTATAATTAATGAAACAACTTCAAGATCTTCTGGAGAATGGATTTATCTGACCAAGTGTGTCTCCTTGGGGAACACATATTCTCTTTGTGAAGAATAAGGATGGATCAATGTAGCTATGCATTGTTTATAGAGAACTTAACAGATCATAGTGAAGAAAAAGTACCCTCTCCCAAAGATTAATGATTTATCTAACCGGATTCATGGGGATCAATTATTCTACAAGATTGACCTCTGATGTGGGTATCATCAATTAAGGATAAATTAAGAATATATTCTAAATACTTCCTTCAAAAAAATATATGGGAATTATGATTTTGTTATTATACCCTTAAGATTTACTAATGCACCTTCTATATTTATGGATTTAATGAATATAGTTTTTAAGGAATACCTTGATAAATTCATGGTAGTTTTTTATGATGATACATTGATACATTTTAAAAGTCATGAGGATCATGAGGATCATCTAGGGGTTATATTGAAAACTCTGAGAAAGGATAATATATTCAAAAAATTCAGCAAATGTGAATTCTGGTTACAATAAGTTTCATTCTTGGGGAATATTGTATCCAATAAGGGAATATTAGTTGAACCTACCAAGACAAAGAATACAGAGGAGTGAACCCATCCTATAATGAAAACTAAGATTCTTAGTTTCCTTGGTTTAGTAAAATATTATAGAAGGTTTTTTAAAAATAGTTCTTGGATTTATAATCCACTAACCAAGTTAACTCGAAAAGAAGATAAGTTCATCTAGAAAAAGGAGTGTGAAAAAAGTTTCCAAGAACTGAATAAGAGATTGGTTACCTCACCTTCATTAACTACACCCTATGTCAATGAAGGATTCATTATTTATATTGATTCATCTCTAAAAGGGTTTGGGTGATTACTCATGAAAAATGACATGGTGATCTCTTATGCATCTCAATAGTTAAAGGATCATGAGTAGAATTATCCTACACATGACCTGAAGTTAGCTACAATTATTTTTTCTCTGAAGATATAAAGGAACTATATTTATGGGGAGAAATATGATATATACACAGACCACCCAAGTTTGAATTATATATTCATGAAAAAGGAATTTAACATGATAAAAGGGGTGGTTGGATCTTCTTAAATACTATGAAAGTTCAATTCATCATCACCTCGGAATAGAAAACAATGTCACTGATGCATTAAGTAGTAAATACTCTATTGTGCTAGAAATGATGAGAATTTAAGGATATTTATTGATAAAGGACCTCGTAAGGTTGTACATGATAATAAAATGGGAAGGGACATCATCAATCTTATCCCAAATTATTTCTCAACCATAATTAATTGAGAATATCAAGAGAGATCAAAGAGAATATCATTTGATACAAAAGAAGATAGAGGATATGAAGAATGATAAGTTTACTAAGTTTAATATTGGTCAAGATGGCATACTGAAATTTTGTACAGGGATATGTGTCCCATCTATCTCTAAGATTAAGAAGTAGCTGATGAATGAATATCATATCTCTACATTGTCTATACATCTTGGAATCACTAAAATGTATAGGGACATTCAGGATCATTATTGGTGGGATAATATGAAAAGGGAGATTGCCGAATACACTGCAAGGTGCTTGGTGTGTTAGTAAGGGAAGGAAGAGCAACAACTTCCTAAAGAGGTATTACAACCACTACCCATACCAATATGGATGTATATAAATATCACTATGGGATTAATCCTTGGTCTCCCAATAAAATACAAAGGAAACAATGTGATATGGGTTATAATGGATTGACTCAACAAGAATTCCCTTTTCATTTCTATTCAGGATGGTTTTTCTCTTGAATAACTTTACAATATATACACAAAGTAAGTGGTGAGGATGCATGGGGAACCACTTTATATCATTTTTTATCATGATTCATGGTTCAACACTAACTTCTGGAGAAGTCTTCAACATGCTATGAATACTGAATTGAATTTCAGTACGTCCTATCATCCCCAAACTGATGGCCAATCTTAAAGGACTATTCAAACACCTAAGGACATTCTGAGAACATTCTCAATGGAATTTAAATGTGTATGGGATAAAAAAATCCAATTAGTTGAATTATCATACAACAAAATCTTCCACTCAAGTATTCAAATGGAACCCTATAAAGCCCTATATGGAAAGTGATTTATAAATCCTACTTATTAGGATGAAGTTGGTGATATAAAGCTACTTGGGCCTGATCTTGTGAAGAAGATGACAAAAAAGGTTCATTCCACCCAACAACACATAAAGACCGATCCAAGTAGGTAGAATATCTATGTTGAAGACCATAAAAAGGACTTGGAGTTTGATGTTGGAGATTTTTTTTCCTTCATACATCACCATGGAAGTGAATCATGCAGTTTGGGAAGAAAGGGAAGCTTATCCATAGGTATATTACCCCTTTAAAATCCTTGATTTCATAAGAGCATTGGACTATCAACTAGAAATTACACCAAATTTGGCTCAAGTTCATGATGTATTCCATGCATCTATCTTTAGGAAGTATATACCTAATCCATCTCATGTACTGAATCTGGAGATGGTACAATCAGAACATGACCTCTATTATGAAGAGCATCTGGTGATGATCTTAGACAGTAGAGACAAAAAATCTATGCAGCAAGACTACCAATCTTGTAAAAGTGGTGTGAAGGAACCATAAATATGAATAAGTGACGTGGGAACCCCATGAGATAATGAGATAGAAGTACCCTCACATTTTCATAATCAAGAGAATAAGTTGAAATTTTAGGGATGAAATTTATTAATGGGGGAAGAATGTAATGACCTAGTTTTTTAAATGATACTTGTTTCTTGAATAAATATGTGTTACATATTATATAATATTATAAATGTACAAAATATAGAGAAACCAATGAAATTTTATATCATTAATAATGATAATTAAATTATTCATCTATGAAACCAATGAAAATGTTGAACATTACAACTAGACAAAAAATATAGAATAGAATAGATAAAATGGGAAAATATGGATCACCAAAATCTACTAGAATCATTGACCCAAAACCAATACTATATAAATGAATTAAAATATTATTATACCAATAAAAATATTAAGAAATTAAAATATAAGTTTAAATAGGAATTTTAGTGAATATTGAGTGAAGGTAGAAGTGGTATATATAGGGTATATTGGGAAATATGACCATTGAGACCCAACCGTTATATGGGTGTTGGCCAAATATGACCATTGATCTATATGAACATTAGTCTATACGACCTTTGGTCAATATGACCATTGAAAACCATATCCATGGGTGATAATTTTACCATTATAATTATTGTTTATAAGTAGTAATGTCAAAGGATAATTGATGTAGAAAGGAGAAACGATGACCTCAACCAGTAAAGTGATGCCGTTTGAAGCCCATTTATCAGAACATGGGAGGAAGGTAGAATCACTAGGGTTATCCCTTGAACAATACCAATCCAAAATTCAACAAGTGAATATTGAATGAAACTGACTATGGGATAAGTTAAATTTAGTGGATATTACCACTCATTCAATTTTAGTCAATCCACCCCATGAAACTAACACCATCAGACACCTTACCCTTAGGGCGTATGCGGTTTTAATAAGGGGTTACATGTCTAAGCCTTAGTTTCTTAACACGTAATTTAATTTGTATAAATAGAATTTTTATTCCATCAATTCCATTTTAATAATATTTTTTTAATAAAATATATGTTTAATTGAGATGAATTTGATAAATTGAGTTTTGGACGCAAATAAAACATAATTGTATTTTTCTAGAAAATATATAAACATTTATAATAAACTAAAGTATTCGGAATAATATTTATTTCAATTAAATATTATTTTAAAACACTATTATTTAAATATAAATGATAAAATAATTTTATAATAGCCTAGGAAATATTTTATAAGTGTCAAAAAATTTGACTGTGCCTTAAAAACTTCTATTTTTAAATAAATAAGGATTTTTATATTTAAAAGTTAAAATTCTCATATTTAGAAAATTATTCTGATAAAATAAACATTATATTTCAAATCATCAAATAAAAATTTGTCCAGGGAGAATTTATGATAATTAAATAAAATAATTCATTTTTTATGAATAGTAAAAATACAGTTTTGGGTTTTCAGAATGTTTTATGACTTCATATTTATGTCATCATGAGGTGATAATTAAATAACCACAATACATGACATAAAATATTTTATTTTATTAATATTATCTACTTTGATATCTTTTAATCAATTTCAAAAACTAGAAGTGACTTTCTAAATTCTAAAATGAGAAATTTGATTTTTAAAAACATTACTTTGTAAAGGATTTAATTTTACTTTGCAAAATAAGTATTAAAAAAAGGTTTTAATTTTTATGGATTAAAATATCATAAAATGTGACCCAAATTTCTAAAACTATGATAAAAAACCATGGGTAAGCCAATGGTTTTTCATTTTACAAAACCTAGATTCCCAATACCTTTATTTGGAAATTATTAAACAATTCCTCCACTTTTTCAATAAATACCCACCAATTTCATCATTTCTATACACTTAAAATACATACTCCATGAATTTATTGTGATTTTTCTTCCTAATGATTCCCCCAAATGTTTCATCAATCCACTATGGTTCCATAATCAAGTTTTAGGAACAACTCTTCAAGGTAGGGGAAATCTCCACTTCTCTTTTCCATTCAAGTTCCCTTTTTTGTGGTATGTCTTTTATTTTCCAAAATAATTCATTTTTACCACTTTATATTATCCAATTTCTGTAAGAATATTATTTAATTAATGGTAGAACATTTTTACCTCTCATTTACCCCTTTTCAAAAACCATGTTTTATACCCATCATGCTGCCGAATTTACTTCTCAAATTTCTCTCTTTTACTTAAGAAATTCTCATTTATTTTATTTTTTGAATACCCAAACCTATTACTTTTCCATGGTTATTCACCTAGATATAAAATGATTTATTTTTTTGGGGTTTATATAAATGAAACCCATCTTCCATTTTTCATGGGTTAAGAATTATGTAATGATCATGTCATTAAGCACTGTTATATTTCATGATTTTGATAAGAAACCTGCTTTTTTATTCTCCTCAGTTTATCAATTAAATTATTATTAAGATATATGTGGACTTAATTTATTAATACAAATGAAGGTTACACTATGATATCACTCCAATTCATTGGGAAAAGAATTTAATCTCTATATATGACCTCTATTATGATACCTTGGTGAATAACCTTGGTAATTTTCATTTATGAAACCACGGTGATGAACCTTAGTGATATGCCTATGAATTTCTTATTTAAATATTGTAGCCAAATTTATATGTTATGATTCATGTTCTTATTATTATGATATGACTCTTGTTCACTCCTTATTATTATGCCTCGTGTTCTTATTGATATGTCCCATGATCACATGCTATATGTCTCTCTTACTTAGTTCTTTACTGGGATTCATGATCACCCCTTTCCTTTGATGTATGTATCTAGGATATGATATGTAGTAAAAGTAACATAGAGATAAACCATAAATATATCTTTCAAGTTTATTATAATAATTTTTTATGTTTTTAACTATTATGTACCTAATTTTCAAGAAACTAAACTTTGAAAGATCATGCGTTTTGTTCCATGTAATGAAAAGTTATGTAATAAAAAGGTGGTATTCAATAAAGTCCAATTCATTCCTCATATTAAAGGGGTGAAACATAATAAACATAAAAAATATTATTAAAAAACTAACACACAAAATGTTAATACTTACCCCAATAAAATAAACGTAATTATAAACCATCTAGAGTACTATGGTGAATTGTAATAAAATTGTACATACTCATTCAAATAGGTCATAAACCATCCAGATAAATAATAAGTATGATATCAATACAACATATCCCTATTGGATCATAATTACAATAAAGGGTTGATGTTTTTGATGAATATAAATCCCATAAGAATGTCATTAAAACATTTTTGAGGAAATTAACCATTTCATGATGAAAATATTTTTTTTAAAAATCCCAAAAAATATTTTGAAAATACTTTTATTTGAAAAAACCTTTTAAAACTTGTAAAATAATCTTTAAAACATAGAGTGATCATGATGGAGGAAAACTATGTTCATACCGTACATGTTAAAACACAACTTCCTTTCATATTTTTTTTGTAAAATCCAAACGATCCATGTATTGAAAATGACATGAATATTCATGTAATTTTTTTTAAAAAAGTAAAAATGGGTAAAAATTTATTTAATAAATAATTTATAAAAATTAAAAAAATGATTTTTTAGAAAACATGGATTTTGATGAAAAATGATTTTTGACCGAAGAGAGAAATAATGTTGGATTTTATTAAAAACTTTTCTCAATAATTTTAAGTACCAAAGAGTGAGAAAATGGTACTATTACTTGAAAAATTCCATTAATAACAATATTATAATAAAATATATTAATTTTAAGATATAAATATCAAATAATTCCCCTAAGGTAGACTTAAACAAAAATATCCCGAATAAGGATGAGATTATGAAATAAAACCTAACAACTTTGGTAACTTCTGAATCATAAGAACTATAAAAAATAATCATTTAATGAAACTTTAAATACCATAAATATAAATATATTCATGATATAACATATAAAATTATAGTATATACAACACAAAAAGGAATAAGTGGTGAATATGACATATGTCTTACAGAAGTAAAAGTGAGATGAGAAACTCTTACCCCAGGTTTGACTTCCTTCGTATGTGTATGAACCTTATATATATTAAATATATATTTATTATACATCTATTATAGAACCATAACCATATATATCATACCATATATGATAATATTATATCATTTTACCACATTTTTATTAATAATATTTCGTTATTTTTATCATTTTGGGTGTTAATTACCTTGTTTTCTCATGCGTGTCTTTTCATGAAAGTTACTATTCTTGTACATTGGATATAGTTCCATAATAAAAATAATTATATTAATTTTTTATATATTATTTTTGTAGATTAGATACATCCTTATAACCATTCTTGAAATTAATTCATAGAAAATGAATCCCATCACTTCGTAGAGATGGTAGGTTGTACGTACGCACGAGTGACAATATCATTCCATTAAAGGGTGAAGTGGTAAATAATTTTATGATATATTAATTTTATATAATTTATAAAATTAAATATATATCATATATATTCACTAAATTTATCCATATTACTTTTTTATGTAAAGAGTAACTGAAAAATGAATCATATCACTTCATGAGGCGGTAGTCCGCTGTACACACAGACGACACTATTATATTTTAAACAGAATGGAATGTAAGTAGGTATATGTGATATTATAACTCTAGGATTATAATTATATAATAAATAGTATATATACATTAAATTTATAATTATATCCAACCATGAGAAGTGTTGATGGAAAATGAGTTAGATCAGTTCATGAGGCAGTAGTCCACCATACATACGATTGATGATTTTATTTCCCTTTAATCATGTACCAGGAGGTTTCTTTCCACAATTATCATATGGAGAAATCCTTCTTTCCCTTACTCCCTTTATCCATATTTTTCTATGTTTTTCTCTTCTTCTCTTTCTTCCCTTTAAAGCCATAAAACTTGGAGAATTATTTCTTATCTTGATATCACATGATAAAATGTCTTTGTATGGTGATAATTATTGGGAGACTAGAGTATTGGATTAATCCCATTAAAGAAACAATCATTCTTACTCTTTGGATTATGTGCATTGATACAATTCTTATTCCTTCTTCTAGTAACTATTTAAAAATAATAGAATGCACTAGATTATATCATAAAATTATGAAACATAATATATAATCCTAAAAATAGTGAAACAATTATCATAAATTGAAAAACTTATGAATAAAAAATCTCATAATCATAAAAATGGTTTCCTTAGTAAAGTTTTGAAATCATAAATATATTTTAAAATCCTTCAAAATAGTTTGTAAAGAAAATGTGAATTAACCAAAAAATATCCCTCAATAGCATAAAACCAAGTGTATAATAAGGTTTTTTGTCATATACTAGGTAATGCTTAAGTCAAGCCCAACACGCCTTATTACCCCAAGGTACATCTATGCCAAAACCATATCCACTTGTAGTATCAAAAAATGGATGTATTTCCAGGAAAACCATATAATATTTACCTTACAAAAAACTTCAGGATGTTATTATATACTTATCCTAAATTTCTATCATAAGGTTATGTTCCCTAATATATGTTTTCTTAAATATTGTTCAAAAGTTTTCTACTAAACTTCCTATGATTCCAATTGTAATTCCATTGACCCTAGTAGCCCATAAGAAGTGTTTAATTTATTTCATTGGTTCCTGATACAAGGGATCACATCAATAAGGACCAAATACTTTAGTAGTCTTAGTAAACTAGATACATACTTGAAATTAATATTATAATTGAAAACATAAAATACACATAGTGTTTTCTTTAAGGATACCATATTTCCCCTTATCATATCCCTACATATCAATCACAATACACTTCCTGGTATCTTAGGAAAACTAAAACATAAGAAATGGGTGAGCTCAGATGCTTATTAAGGGTAAGAGTACAACATAAGTTATCATGAATAAATAAGAACAATCAATATAGTAAGGTAAATAATTAAAAAACATTCTATTTAAATAATAACTTGAGTATAATATGGAAGGAATAAATGAAAATTAGATAAAACCGTATACATAATCATATATGCTTGAAACTTATATATGGATATTCTAACTAATTTAATAATCACATGGACATCAATAAATTATCTCATAATGAAGGAATACATAATTTTATACATCTAAAACACAATTTCAATACCTTTCACAGGAAAACTTAAATTTGTGGGTATAAATCCATCTAATTTGGCCAATTTATTCATCTTATGAGACCCATTGATGTATCATGGGTCTATCTATAATTAGGCCCCACCCATAACTTAATATGTCCAATTAATTCCTCATATGAAAGGGGTAAAACATAATCAACATAAACATTCATATTTAAAAACTAATATAATTTTTTTAATACTTACCCTGATCAAATAATCATAATCATAAACCATCCAAAGTAATATGGTGAATGGTAATAAAATTTTACATCTATAGTCTAACATATCATAAACCATCCAAATAAATAATAATGGTGATTTCAATACAACATATACCCAAAGGATTATAAGTAAAATAAAGGGTTGATGTCATTTATGAATAGAAATACTATAATAATATCATTGAAAACATTTTTGGGTAAAATAACCTTTTCACTTTGAAAATATTTTTTAAAATATAAAGTTCACAAAAATATTTTTAATATAATTTTCTTTGAAAATAAAATTTGATTTTTTCAAAATATTCTTTAAAACATTGCGTGGTCATGATGGTAGAAAACCTCTATCATGCTGTACACATTAAAACATGGATTCCATTTACATTTTTGGTAAAATCCAAACGGGCCTTATTTTGAAAATAAATAAATATTACTTTAAAAAAATTTATTAAAAATTAAAAATGGGTAAAAATTTATTTAATAAATTATTTTTAAGAGGTTACAAATATTATTGAAAACATTTTTGGAAAACATGGATTTTGATGAAAAAGGTTTTTCGACCGAAGAGAGAAATAAGGTCAAATTTTATTAAAAACATTTTATAAATCATTTTACGTACCAAAGTGTGTAAAATGGTTTTATTAGTTGAAAATATAATTAATAACCGGAGTATAAGTAAATATATTGATTTTACAATAGAAATATAAAATAATTCCCTCAAAGGAGACTTAAAAAAACAATCTCAAATAATGACGAGATTGTGAAATAAACTCTTACCACTTTAGAAACTTTTGAATCATAATCCCCATAAAATAAATAATAATAAAATTAAACTTTAAAAACCATTAAGATAAATATATTCATGATATCACTTATAAAATGGGAAATATATACACCATACAATGGAATAAGTGGTAAATATGGTGTATGTCTCATGGAAGAAAAATTTGGATGAGAAACCCTTACCTTGGGTTTGTATTCCTTCGTATGTTCCAAAAACTTCTATATAATAGATATAGTTTGATTATAAATATATTATATAACCATAATAATATATATATCATACCATATATGATCCTCTTATAACAATTTACCACCTCTTTGTTAATAATATTTTATTATTTTCATTATTTTTGGGTGTAAATTGCCTTTTTTTTCTCATGCGTGTTTTGTCATGAAATTTATGGTTCTTGTACATTTGATATAGTTACATAATAAAAATAATGATATTAATTTTATAAATATTTTCTTTCATTAGATACATCCTTATAACCATTCTTGAAAATTGTACATAAAAAATGAATTACATCGCTTTGTGGAGATGGTAGGTCATACGCAAGCACGAACGACGATATCATTCTCTTAAAAGGAGAATGGATAAAGAAGTGTATGATATGATAAATTTATATAATTTATATTATTTCATATATATAACATATATTTATTAAATTTATCCATATTACTTTCTATGTAAAGCATAACTGAAAAATGAATCACATCGCTTCGTGAGGTGGTAGTTCACCGTGCACCCTCGTGACGTTAATCTATTTTAAAAAGAATATAAATTAAGAATTTATATGTGATATTATAACCCCAGGAGTATAATTCTATCATAAATATTATATATATACATTAAATCAATCATTAAGTCCAATTGTAAGAAGTGTTCCTAGAAAACGAGTTACATCATTTCGTGAGGCGGTTGTTCGCCATACACACGATTGGCGATTTCATTTCTCATTTGATTAAAGTGGATGTGTAAAAATATTATGAAACCAACATAATAAAATATTATTATATGGGATATAATGGTTTTATCATATTTTAAGTGTTAATACATAATTTAAGTCAGTAAAAGAAGAAATAAAATGAATGAGCTCAGTGAAGACAATTACCTTATCTTAGAGAAACCTCCTGTAGATATCTTCTTAAGGACCCTATGGTTGGTATTTTGGGAAAACCATAAGATCTATAATATGTATAAGTATTTAGGGGAGGTATTTTGGCTGTGTTGTTTCAGTCCAAATGGCTTGATAGGTGTACAAAAGTGAGAGGAGCGAGTTCCCTTTTATAGTTGAGGAGGAGTGACATTTTTGTAAATACCCAAAACTATTCAATAATTAGAAGTCACTCTCAACAAAATTGGATAAAAAATTTGATAATTAATTTTTATGGATTATCTAGTCTATACACACCTCTAACACATAGTAAAACCCTTTTTTAAAACATGTTATTCCTTAACTTCTAAGTTTCCTTACCTTTTCTATTTTAGTTTTACACTACAGTAACTAGTTTTTAAACCATGGTGATTTATTATTTAAGAATAAAATATAATTAGCCTTATTAGAAAAATTTTAACCAATTATTATAAATAAAAAATCTATTTTATGAAATAAAAATCCTTTGTGTGTTGAAAATTAATTTTAACATAAGTACATGTAGCGTGCAAAAACAACACTTTAACATTAACCACAAAAATAACATTTTTACTCTTAAGGTGTAAACATAGTCACTATAAAAGAAAAAATTTTCCATTTATGGACCATAGTTGATATATTTAGAAATTTAAATATCACTTTTTAGAAGATCATATTTTTAGTAATTTTAAATCATTTAATAAAATATCATTTATTATAAAATAACATTCATATCAATTTTGACATAATTAACTTAATTTGAATTAAAAAATATCAAGACAATGATGGAATTAAAATATATTATTTTTTATCCTATATAAAATGATATATTTATCTAAAAAATTATGGGAAATTAATAATTCATTTGATTTATTTTTATTTTATTATTTTTTGTATCATTAATTTAATTTTTCAATTAACTAAATAATTACTACATTGGCGTTGATTAAGAATTTAAAGTAATTATATGATTTATAAAAATTAAAAATAAATTACCCATATGAAATTAATTTCATTATTATAAAAATTACTATTAATATTAATTCACATCTTGATTTTTTCCCAATGTAAACACAAAATTAAAATTTATAAGCAAGAGGGTGACATTTTTCTTTTTCCATTACTTAAATTATTATATAGGTCAATTTCATGGAAATGTGTTAAAAAAACACCTAAAATTATGCCTAAGGTTATGAGGGTTGAAAAATGTCCATTAAATAATAATTGAATAAGTTTTTGGGTAATTTTAATAATTATATTTTTAGTTTAATTCCGTGATAAACTCATTTTAACCTTAACTGTGGTAATTAGTTTTTCCTTTTTTTACTATTAATTAAAAGAAAAAAAATAATTTAAACTTATTATAAAATATTAATTATGATTATTATAAATTTTAAATCCATTTTATCATATTAAAATCACTAAAGTGACAAAATTTAATTTAAAATTAAACCCACAGACGTGACAAAAAATAGATTTTCTAGAGAAAGTTCTCATAAATTTAAAAAGCTTTAATATCAACATTGAATATGAAATTGATTCCACTAACCCAATTTATATCAATTATAATATAATTGAACTAATTTTAATTTCAAAGTAACTTTAAATAAAAATGTAACCTTTAAATGATTTAAATGAAAATGCAGTTTTCAATAAAAACCAGTATATTTTACTATTCATCGAAAAGTGAAACTTTTCAGAAAAACCAAAAAAAATCACCCTAAGATAATTTTGATATTATTATTTAATTTTTTTTTTCATTTTATCAAATAAATTTTATAAAATTGTTAAAAATTAATTTTAAAATACATGTGCAAGGCGCGAGAAAACCATCTTTTAGAAAAATACTATTTTTCATATTAGATTTCTTTTTATTTTAAATGATTTTTATTTTATTTATAATAAATATATAGCCATTGAATTTATTTTATATATGTTTGAACTATATAATTTTCATAATTTATTTAGTTCTATTTTTACCCACCAATTTAATGTCTAGGTTATAATATTCATGTTTAAATAATAATATTTTAATTGAGTATCACGTTTTATTTAAACCTGGGGTTACGTTCATTGAAAGATATTGAAGTGATTGAATTTATTTAAAAAATATATATTTTAAATTCTTTTGTTGTTACATTCTCTTCTAAAATTAGTTTTTTATTTCATATACCATATTAAATATAATGCCCTTATTTTAAAATTTTGGGGTGTTATAAAAGTTGTGGACATAGGAAAAAACTTCTATAGGTCAATAGGTATAGGATTTCATCACCTAAAATTAATAAAAATCACCTATTTATAATCAAGATTATTTATAGGTTAGTCACAATGTTATTGAACATTTATGATTTCATATCTCATCTTTACATAAAGTATGCACAACACTCATATATCCATGAAGAAAAAAATGATACAAGAAGGGTGCCTATCAATGACAATATTTTCGATAGATGTCAATAGTACCTAGTATTAAAAAAACATGTGCATAATTATAGTCACTTCCTCAAAAATTTCAATGGGAAACTTATAAATAAACCTCTCATTACTCAAATGTTAAAAGGCATGGTATCTTATAGGATGATTAAAAATAAATTCAATGGAACATGGGATGATATAATTTCTCCATAAATTATTTTTTGATGAAAAATATAAAATATGTTTGAATAAAGAGAATTATGTCCATCAGAAACAAAAAGTTTTGTGTCTATACATTCACATCTATAAAATTATCTCATAAATATTTTATACTCAATTAGAGAAGTTATCTCTCACTAAAAAACAAGATACATCAAGAAATGATTAATGTGTGTGTGTGTGGATTAATACCTTACATTCCATCAAGCTCACTTATCATTTGATCTTGTACTGGGAAAAATTGTACTAACATCTAGTAATTTTTGTATAGGTGAAATTTGTTTTTTTTAACAAAAAAACCTACACTTAAAGTTGATAAAAATAAATAAATAGAGTAAACATTATTTCTAATAAAAATTACACAAACATTTAAAAAAAATTCTGTTATCTCCTTACAAAACTTTATTGAAAACTAATTATCCCTGGTATCATCTATGATAAGAAGTTTGAGAAAAAATATGATGGTGTTTTGTTTTTGAAAAGAAAATTATTCTAAATATCTTAACTGGTAGCATGAAAACAAAGTGCATTGACAGAGGGGTCTATAGAAATTGATGGAGGAAGAGGAAAATAAATTTACTGTGTATGTATGTGCATGTGTATCTAATATATTTTGTTCTATGATGGGTAAAAATATAGTTTTAGAATTATAAATAAAAGGGAAATATAAAAATTACCTTTTATAATGTTACAACCTAGGTTTTATGTGTTAAACGTTAAACACTTTTTCCCGCAGGGGCTGGGTGAGTTGGTTCAAGGCAGTGGTGTCCCGTCGTCGAGGTTCTGGGTTCGTGTCCTCGCAAAGGTAACGTGCACCATTTTCCAGTGATCCTCTCATCCCCTTGACTCTGTGGGAACTGGCCCAAGCCCAAGGGTTTTCCACCTTGGGCCTAACTGGGGAGGTGTGGCGCATGAGTGGTGTAAGGACGCACCTATACACGGGTTAACCGTTAAACACTTTTGCCCATGGGGGCTGGGTGAGTTGGTTCAAGGTGGTGGCATCCCGTCGTTTAGGTTCCGGGTTCGAGTCCTCACAAAGGCAATGTGCACCATTTGATAGCGATCCTCTCGTCCCCTCGACTCCATGGGAACTGGCCCAAGCCCAAGGGTTGGCCACCTTGGGCCTAGCTAGGGAGGTGTGGTGCACGGGTGGTGTAAGGCCGCACCTATACAATTTTTAACCGTTAAACACTTTTAATAGGGGGAACGCCTCTGAGCGACATCTCTCCCTCGCTTCCCCGTCGCTAGGGTTCCTCAGTGGCTTTGCGGTGGGGGAGGCTGGCACACCGTTCTTTGGTCTTGCCTCCCCCCTCCTTCTTCACCTTTCTTCCTCGGACCCTGCCTCCTTTGGGGCTTTCTTCTTGTTGGTGGATTTTTTCTGTTTTTTGTTTCAGGTGGGGATTTTTCTCGGCGATGGCTTCACCGGAAGGGGTAAGCGGTCCAGTCGAGGTTGTGCTTCTCCTGTGGTTTCCTGGCTAGATTTAACTGCTACTCTGGCCTTCGAACCCTGCGCGGCTCTCCTAGTTGGTTAGCAGCAATGGTTTATCAGAGGCTTTGGGAAGTGCGGTTGGTCTGGTCATTTGAGCTCTAGGAGGTTGGTGTTTCTGTTGGTTTCCTCTTAGTTGAAGCCTTGCCCGAACCCTTCACTACCCTGGCTTCATGCTCTATTCACCGCTCTCCCAGTCGGACATCTGCGCAAGTGCAAGTAAGCTTTGGGAGGTGTGTTCATTTGGTCAGGGTGTCCCAGAAGGCGCCCTCAGTTCGCCCTCGATGTGGTTGTTTTTAGTGGGAGATAATTGTTTTAGTTGGTTTTGGATGAAGGGTGGTGTTTTTGGCTGTTGTTTTTTGCTACATGATGGTCGAATGGATGTGATGTTGGCGAAGGTGAAGCGATGGAACTGTTTCGTGGCCTCTTTGGCATTTCATCCTGCCTCTACCTTCTTGTTTCTCTGCTCTGGTTCCAGGTTCCCTCCGATCTCTCTTAGGCGGAGCAGTGTGGTGGTCTCCACACTCCTTTGATGAGTTCAAGCGGCTGGATTCAGGGTGATTGTCGTTGGTGTTTGGTTCAGAGTGGCCGGCAGCGACGAGGCACGAAGGTTGATGTCTTTGGTGGTGGTGTTCTGATGCGCATACGGTGACGGAGCCTGGCTGGTGATGTGGGGATGGCGCTTCCGGTAGCTGACGGTGTTGCCGGTAAAGGATACTCCGATGATGAAAGTAGTGTCGATGAATGTAGTAGTTCTGAGGATCTATGATGTTGAAGGTGACTGGAGGATTTCCGTCGGCTCTAATCGAGGAAGTTGAGCGTTTTGCGCCTTGAGGTGGCTCTTGTTTCAACCCAAAATGATGCGGTTGGAATGTGGTCTGAAAGCAGTTTTTATGACTTTGTAATTTGAATTTAAAGTTTGTGGCCCGACGCTTTGGAGTACGACGTGATGGTTTTTCTCTTGATTTGGTAATGTGGTGCGTCTTTGTATTATGATGGAGTATTTTTATTTGTGATGTACGGTTACCACTTACCCTTAAAGTGGCTTTAGAAAATATCAAAAAAATGGATTTGTAGGAATAAAGGGAAAAAATGAAAGATGTAAGGTATAAAATAACAATATATATATATATATATATATATATGTGAAAAAGAATAATGATATGGATGATAACATGAAAATGTTTGATATATAGGGAAATGAAATGAAAAAACATGTTAGAAAACTTATTCACTATCAGATATTGTATCAAAAAAATAATAAAAAGAAAGAAAAAGAATAATTTCATGTAATATATGTACAAAGAAAAACATGGATAATTTACCACATACCAGTGTATGTAATTTCAAACAATGTATGCATACTATATGAAATTTATTAATCTATAAGTGGAAGGTCTAGAATACTAAACTCCATATAGAATATATGCATACTATAAATTCATAAAGTATACAATGTATGTATACTATTGACAAATTGGTAATTGCAGGTCCATTCATTATAAATGTTTTTTGGTGTTATTTATAGAAGGGAAAAACATAGGCTCGATATAGTTCAAATTTTTCAAAAAATAATAAGAAGCATTGAAAGTGCTCATAAGAATTCCCTATAAGAGTTTTGGTTACTTGCATGTACTATATAGGTCACTTGGAAGTTTTCAATGACAATTTTATAATAGCTGATAATATGTTGCGATATAATTTAAATCATTACAACCCTTTGAGTGAATAAAATATAAGGATGATAATTAATTATCTAATTCCTACTGGGAATCATATATAAAAATGTGGTCCTTGGAAAACATAATGCATGGAACACATGGAAAAATCACATAGGAAAAAAATGATAGAAAAACAAGATATATGAAATCTGACTGATTAGATGGTCAAGCATAGGCTACTAAAATTAGGCACATATTTATAATACAAAATCATGTATAGTTTATGGATGGTAGTTTGGCCTTATTTCTTTCCCTGTTTATTAAACTTATCATATTTTACAAACACATGTTAATCAATAAATATTTCACTATGATCATCTAAATAAGAAATATTTAGAGCATCAACTCAGAACTTATAATGCAGTATAAATACTAATAAACAATTCAGTACAAAAACATTTTCATATATTAAAAACTCTATAATAGTAATATTTAACGTACATTTTCACTTAAATCAATACAGAAAATTAAGGTATAACACAACAAAAACAAATTTTCATAAAATAAAAAGATTTATGAATAAATATAGTATAAACACATTTGAATTAATTATTCTCATTTCCCATCTAGAAAATCTTATGTGATTTTTTACTATCATCATCTTTACATGAAAATAGAATTAGGCACTCAAATCCCTATTTTCACATCTATGTAATATCTCAGAAATTAAAATTTTTAATCATAAATATCAATATTTTTTTCAAAATTGATGAGCTAAAATGGGCATAAAATCAATTTGATAAATAAACTGAATACCAGAGATTAATTCTTATATAGAAAAATTGAACAAAAATTGAAAATACTTAAGAATAAAAAATCTTTTATAAATTTATTATATTTTAATCTAAAAATTAACTAATGTTGTTCTAGAAAATTAAAATAGCATCCTCTTAATTAGTGACATTTTTTTTTGATTAATGAACATATATTTGTAGGTTTTGGTTCCCATATACTATTATTAAGAAATTTTTTTATTCGATAAATAAAAAGAAATTATCATGTGTGTGTGGAAGTGTGCTAGAGGTTATAGTCAAATTGAATAGACTATCTTATAAAATGGCTTAATTTTTTCTTAGAAATCCTCCATTATTTCCCTCAATTAACTACAAGGAACATAAAATCTTTGTAAATTATTTCATTTAAACTTATTATGACACTATGAATGTCTTTAAAATCAATAAAAAATTAAGGGAAAATATGAATTTAAAGGAATATATATAAATGTATGATATAATGAAAATTCATACCTTTAAAGTAAAATAAAATAGTTTGTATGTTTAAAATTTTATGATAAGTAAAACTACATATTCATAGTAATGTATAGTTTGAAAAATGAAAATAATTAATTCATATTTGAGACTTTAAATGAAGTAGAAACTGCATACATCCATGATCCAGTCCCTAGGTTTTTGATCTGGAGACATGCTCATAACCAAAAACTAATTAAACTACTATTTTTTTTGTTTTAAAAAACAAATATGATAGATTAAGATAGCTGAAACCATTTAATTTATTCTTATAACACATAATTATAAAAAATTTGGAAGCAACTGTCATGTTTTTATAGAAAAAAACTACTGAAAAAACTATACATTCATGACAGCTTATACACACGTACAATATTCTACGTGTGAATACAATATACTAATTGTTAATGGAAACACATATAATTCCAACATTTAAAATGAATACTATAAATGAATCATACTAACATAGAGCGGACACAAATATACAAAAACCTAAAATATAATACAACATACTAGGTTACCATATACTTTAAATCATTGCCACCCTTTGATTGAATAGAATTTAAGGATGATCCTGAAGCACCAGATTCCTATTGGGAATCATATATAAAAATACGGTCCTTGGAAAACATAATATATGGAACACATGATAAAAAAATCCATAGAAAATAAATTATTTAAAAACAAAATATAAAAAATTTTACTCATTAGATGGTTAAGAATAGGTTACTAAAATCAGGAATGCCTATATAATACTTAAAAAATAATTTTGAGTATATGGATGTTAGTTAAAACCTATATTTTCCCCATTGAGTGATATTTTCATGTTTTACAAACACCATTTAATAAAAAAATGTTTCAGTTTAATAATCTAAATAAGAAACTTTTAGAACATCAATGTATAACTTTAAGATAAAATGTAGTACAATCACAAATGAAAAAATTTAGTAAAATCAAATTTTCATATAGTAGAAACACGAGTACATTAAGATTTAATGCACCATTTAACTTAAATATATGCAGAATTGTAAGGTATAACACATTAAAAACACCTTTCATGTAGTAAAAATACATACGAACCAATGAAGTACAAACACATGTGAATTAATGTTTATCATTACCCATCTAGAAAATATTCTATGATTATTTAATTATCATCATCTTGACTTATATATATAATCAAGAACCCAAATACCATATTTCCACTTCTAATTAATATCATCGAAATTACAATTTTCAATCATAAATATCAATAATTTTTCTAAATAGATGAGCTAAAAAGAGAAAAAAAATCATTTTGATAAAAATAATAGACACCAGATATTAATTATTCTTTTTATAAATTTCATATATTTTAAGCTAACCATCAAATAATTTTTTTTTCAAAAAAATTAAAATAAAATCCTCTTAATTATATAAATTTCTGTTTGATTAATATAAGGAAACCAGTAAGTTTTTTTTCCAGTAAACTTGTATTAGGAAACATTATCATTTTATAAATAAAAAGAAATAAAAAATTACGTGTGCATGTGCACTATGAATGACAGTCAAATAATTAGACATGGATTATAGTCAAACATTCAAACCTGTAAATTTCATAAAAAAATAATTTCAAAAATAAACAGATATGAACAAATAATTATAATATCAATATATATATTTGAGTTAAGAAATATGAAAAAAATATGAACAATGAATTATAATATGAATCTATTTTAGAAAAAATATTAATAATTATGAACTAGTATATATAAGAAATAAATATTGTTTTTTATGTTCATAACATAACAATGAATGAAATAAAGAAAAATAAATATTGATGAACCAATTGCAGTTTCATAACCTCAAGTATGGTACCTATTATGAAACATGAGAGAGAAGAACTATCCAAATTAGGTCGTCCTTGAAAATATTGGGATAAAAAAATAAAAAATTAAAACTTCTAACCAAGATGGATAACAAAAATTTTATGATTTTTAAGGGTATATTACAGAAACATATGAATGATAAAGTAAACACACCCAAGTATCCCAGTTTTTGAGTTTCATAGTGGGAGAGGAAGATCGATGTTTGGTGATGTGACCAATAATTGGACATGCTGAGGTGTCCGATGATGAATTTCAGAGTACTAATGGATTATAGAATATGGAACATGTAATTATGATGTCTAATATATGGTTAGTGTTGGAGTATGTAGTAGATGGTGAGGATATGATAACCATCTAGGGATCTGATAGCTGATGAAAGGGAGATGATGGAAATCAGGGTAATCATCAGTTACCCTATTCACAAGCATTGAGTAAAAGTGGTGGTGGTGGTGGGGGGGGGGGGGTGATGGGAAGGAGGATGATGTGTTGAGGTGGAGGATAAGATAGAGAGGATGAGTTGAGTAAGGGAGATGATGAAAGTTAGGGTAATCATCAGTATTGCTATGCATGGGGATTGGATCAAAGTGGGGTGGAAAAGTGGAGGTGGGGATGGGGATGAGGAGGAGGTGGTGAGGTAGAGGAGAAGATTACATATGGAAATAGTTGTGGGGATATAGGGAAGTGGAGGATAGGAGATAGAAGTATATTATAATGTATTATTATGTTAGGTTTCATGAGGTTGACATTTCTTGGAGTGAGAAGGGTGAAAGTAAAGGAAATGAAATTAAAAGTTGACGAAGAAATTATTCCCTAGAGGAGGGGGTGAAACATCACTAGAGGAAGCCTATTAAGGAGACACATGTCTATAGAGACACACATTTTAGTATAGATAATATAATTATCTAGTTGTTTCATTCACAAAACCTTCCCATATATATGGAGGATCCTCTAAATGGAGTGTCATTTTTGATTGTCTATAACATAGTTGACCTCAACTATTTACCTCGATAAATACTTATAAATTATCTTTTCCATAGAATTAATTCTAGAGAGTTCACTAATATTATAGACCATCCTTGATGTCATTGGAATATTTGAACTTTTGATGACCCAATTATTGTTGAAAAGAATAATTTCTACTGTCTACACACCAAGACCATCCACCAACCACATATCGAATTTATGATCAATCTAAATTTGATGCTCAAATTTATGATACTTTAACTTTTAATTCCCATAACTAGGATTCACATCCCAAAAATATCCCACTTGAAGACTTATTTCAAGGAAAACCTTGAAATCCCTCCTCAACAATTTTCCTTTCTTCTTCTATATTAGTATTTTTCCTATACATTTTCTTCTTCCATTCAACCAAGACCTATTTAGGAATAATGTCACCTCATACTTTCTTGAGATAAAGTCTTGGGGAAATTGTTCATTGAATTTTGGCTACCAGTGATATTATAAATCTAATTGTTTATCCTATAGTATATTTATAATGAAGTGGTACTTTGTTTCTATGGGGTTTTTTCTTTTAAGGAAAACCATATTTATAGCTAAGTGGACCGTACTTTGTCTGTTACAGAAAAAACACATCCTTCCTGAATTCTTCCTATTTTCTTCAGAAACTACTTCAATAAAACCATCACCTTCCCAGCTTCCATTTTAAACACATACTATGATTTAGTTATACTTAGTGTAAAAATATTCTATAGCTACGATATCCAACTAATCTTTGTCCCTCTATAAGTAAAAAATTAACCCTGTTGTGCTCTTCTAACTATCTGAGTCTCCAGAAAAGTCAGCATCAACAAAACCTAATAACAGATATTCCTCCCCAAAACAGAGCCTAATCTTATGATTTATTCAAATATTGAAGTATCCACTTGAAGGATTCGCAATGTTACTTTTAAAGGATGTACATAAATTTTCTAATAAGTTTCTCTAAAAATGAAATATCTAGTCTAGTAAAAATCATTTCATACATTATAATTCAGACAGATAAAGCATAAGTCACTTTCTCTATGTACTGATGTTCATCTTCCATTGCAGGTCCTTATGGCTTGGATAATTTGAAGTGTCCAACAAGTGGGGTAGAAACTAGTTTGCATTCATACATTCCAAACCTTTAAATTATTTTCCATATATCATCCTTTTGAGATAGAACCAAAGTCTCAATCTTCTTATATATTTCTATCCTTATCCCCAGTATCTTCTTTTCATACATAAGATCTTTCATTTCAAAACTTATGAACAAATCACTTTTTAATATATGAGTCTTTTTTACATTTGGTCTGACCAACAACATGTCATTTATATAAAACAACAAAATGATGAAATTATCAACATCCCATTACTTCTGGTAACAAAAAATTATTAACTTTACACCTACCAAATCCTTATTCTACTATAAATATCATCTTCTAACCCTCCATGAAGAAAATTTGTCTTGACATCCATCTTCTCTAGATATAGATTTTTCTATGCCACCATTATAATCACTATTATGATGGTAGAATGTTTAACTACCAATGACAATATTTTCAAGAAATCCAATCCTTCCTTTAATTGATAACCCTTCACTATCAGTCATGTTTTATATCTTTTCATTCCATTAGCTTCTTCCTTAACCCGTTAAACCCACTTTTTTTCAAGTGATTTTTTACCCTCCATAATTTAATCCATTTCCCCTGTTTGGTTTAAATTTAATGAACTCATTTCATAATTCATGGATGACTTCCACTACTTGGAGTCACTAAGAAAATCTTCCTCCTATATATTTTTAGTTTCTTATGCATTCATTAGGAGTATAAAGTTTAAATCATTAACCAACCATGGAACTGATCTCTTGATTATGGTTGATCTCCAAAACTAAATTGTATGAACATAACTTATTATATCTTCTTATTATGTTGGTACCTGAACATCCGATACTCATACTTCCAAGGCATTTAAATATGGTGCTCCCACTTGAGCTTCAGCTACTCTTAAACATTCTGGTACTTCCAATGGTATTAATTTTGGAGTTCCATTAACTTGAGAACTTATATTCAAGTTATTTTTTTAGATCTATTAGTACTCTGATCAACCTAAACATTAATAATTGATTTTCCCTAACTTAATACACTAAGTTTGGATCTTTTGACAAAATTTTATCATTAAGGAAAATATAACTGTTTTTAATGATCTATTTCCAATCAACTTTCCACCAAAGATATCCAAAATTTTCATATATATATATCTAAGGGAAAAACATATTTTGAATTTAGATTCATGTTTACTATGTTTCTTATAATTTACAAGAATATATGATAAAGTACAAAAAACATTAATATGTTGAGCTTAGAGTCTTTTATCATACCACAACTCCTTCGAAATTTCCCACCCAACTATTAATGTTGGGCTTCAGTTAATGAGATATCCTACCATGTTGAGTCCCCTTACCTAAATCGCCTTAGGTATTCCTGAGTGAAATCTCATACTTTGATCTCTCTTTTTCAAATTACGATTCATTCTTCTAGATACTCCATTTTTTTTGGAGTTTTGGGAACCATATTACCATACCTTATTCCTTCCTTTGTTTAGAAATTCCGTAAGTTGTGTTTGGTGTACTCACCACTGTTTTCATCTTGTATTCACTTTAACATCCAGTAAAATTCCCTTTATACTGTCACTTTACAGTAATTAAACAATTAAAATATATCAAAATTTTGTTTCAATAAGTAAATCCATACTTTCTTAGTAGCATTATCAATGAATTTGATAAAGTAGAGGTAACCATTATAGGATTAAAAAGTGGTAGGTCCCCAAACATCTGAGTGTAAAGGCTCCAACATCCAATTCCTGTGATCACTCTTTTATGGTTTCCCAACACATGAATTTAAAAATTTTAAATTTCCTTGTGATAAATATTCATCTTGCCCTTTTCCTTTAAAAATTTAAATTTCTTTTCACTAAGGATACTGGACCAACAATTCTATACTTCTAGATCATCTGGAGTTGTAATTTTGGAAACCATCATCCCATTTGAATTTTTGATCATGTAAAGGGTCTCATCATTTAATCCTCATGTAAATATCATTAATTATAAGGCAAAATTTTATACCCCATTAGTAAATCTAGTCCTGTAGCTTTCATTATCAATTTTTCCAATGAAAATTATATTTCTTTTAAGGATAGGGATACTATGAACCTATATTAACTTCAAGAATACTCTATTCTTCATTCAAATATTGACCTCTCCCTTTATAACAACATCCATAGCTTCACCATCTTCCAGATTGAATTTTCCAAACTTTTCAAATACATAATTGACTATACATATTTGATTTCTAGTTGAATGATAAGATGATCCAGATTCAATCACCCAAGATTCTAGCAGTGCATTTAAGCTTCATAGATGGAATTTTATTTCTTATATTGAGTTGAAAGAATATGAACTAATAAATTTTGATGCCTTCTTGGTGTTCTTATTTTGACTCTTATAGTCCCTTTTGATATTTCCTTTCTTCGCACATTTCCAATATATTGGACCATGACTAGCTGGCATACTTCAAATTCCTTCACAAGAATTTTAATCCATTGGGTTCTTTTTGTATTTTCAATGGGGTGAACTCCACCTTACATAAGTATTAAAGGCACTATTAGTTGGTACCTAAACATCACCCTTTCATAAATATTCATTCAAAACTATGTTTCCGATATCATCAAATACCAAATTAGTTATTCTGCTAGAGTTACTAACTGTAGTAATCATCACATATCATCTCTCTAAAAGTGGATATAAAATAATGAATGCCCATATATCCTCAGAAAAATTTACCTTTACCAATTGGAGCCACCCAAAAATCATGCTGAAGTCATTCACATGATATTTCATCAGTCTTCCTTCTAAAAAAATTAATCTAAAAAACCATTTCAACATGAAAACTTTTTTTAGGTTAATTGTTTTCCATACATGTTTTCCAATTCCTTTAGAACTTTCACTATTGTAATCTTCTCTCAATTTTTAAAACAAAATTTATTATCAAATACATTCTAATCATCACTAAAAATTTATAATATAAGTGTTACCATTAATATTTCTCCATAAGAATTATATTTAAAAGTTAATGGGAAATCCAAGTACTTCTAAATTAGTTGGTTTTCAATATATATTTTCTAGAAGACAAAATCCATTCCATAGAATTTCTTAATCTGAATCATTACTTCAGATAATTCCATGACTGATAATACTACCAGTGTGAAAAATATTATCTCAGAACCAATCTCTTTGATACCACTTATTGGAGAAAGTAGCAGTCACCTGAAAAACTGATCACTTGTATTATTGATAAATCCACTAGAAGTATGACCAATAGATCAACATAAGTTCCTATGAATATAGCACAATATAAATAAAACCATTATAACATATCTTCCTCTTCAACAAAGTGTACCAGAAGAAGTAAGGCACATCAAGCTACCCATCGCAATAAGTCAAACTCACACACACCTTATTAGAAAATACAAATATAATGGAATACAATCAATGATAATGATACAATATAATTACATAAAATAGTACATGAATATGGGATATTTAATGTAATGCCCCGACCCCAGTTACCCAGATTCGGTGCATTATTACATAACATTGGCATGATCACAAGAAAGATCAAGTCTCAAAAGACCGATTAGTTTAGTAGCCTTGGAATAACTAGATACATTCATAAAGTTTACATTACATCATAAAATGAAAAACTACAACAATATAGTCTCCATATTCCACACTCTTATCCCCTCATACTATCTTTACAGGCCATTCATAAAATACTTCTTCACATCCTGGGAAAAATAAAACATAGAAATGGGTGAGCTCAAATGCCCAGTAAGGATAACAATATAGCGGAAACTTTCATAAATAAGCATAAACATTGAAGGCAATGTATAACTAAATCAAAAGCCTTTTAAAACTTGAACTTCAGCATAATATGGCAGAAATAAAATGAAATAATTCCATATAATTATTCACATGGATATTCTACTAGTCAAATAATCACATGCAATATCAATAACCACTTTCATAATGATGGAATGCATAATTCCAGACTATCATAACCACATAGCCAAGGCCTCATGCCAAGACTACAAATAAGATTTTGTCAAGGCCTTGTTCCAAGACACTAGTTTGTCTCATGAGACCTACCGATGCATCATGGAGCTATAGTGGGCACCACCCGTCACTTATTAAGTCCAATGCATTCCTCATATGAACAAGTTTAAATATAACATAAACATTCGTATTAAAACTAGCATAAGAAATATCAACACTTTCTTCATAAACCATGAATGGTATAAAAATAACACATCCTAAGTCAAAAATATCACAAAACCATCAATACAATATGGAAGTTTTGTATCATAATAAATTAACTCCAAATAAACATAAAATCCATCAAAGGATGTTGACATAGTTGAAATCAAAACTCTTTTAGAGAAATATCTATTTCTATTTTGAAATCATTTAAGAGTCACATATTTATAAAATAAAACATTTTATTTGAAAATATTCTTATAATCTTGTAATGGAAGCTTAGACTATTTTATAACGGCGGAAAATAGACGCACCCACCGTATAAGTTAAAAAAACATTCTTACCTTACTTCTTTTGAAAATGTTAAAAAGGACCTTGTTTGGAAAACGACAGAAAGATTCCCTAATAAACTTCTTATAAAAATTCAACAAGGGTGTAAATGAATTTATCCCATAGTCTTTAAAATAGTAAGAATGATTTGTAATACATTTTTAAGAAACATGGATGTGGATGATAAAGAGGTCCTAGTAGATAATTACGTATAAACAACCTTGGATAATGAAGAGATTTTGAAATAAACCCTTACCTTGTACTTTTCCTTCATTGGGTGTAGGTTAAACTCCTGTATAATGGTGAAATAATTTTTATTAAATTATACAAGAATAATATACATTAATATGATATCATATATGATCTTTTAACATTGCTTTGTTAATAATATCTTAGTATTATCGTCGTTTTGGGTGTTAACTTACTCGTATATTTTTTGTTACATAAGCCATGTTTGTTATGAAATGGTTGTATATTATTCATATCCAGAATGATATAAAGTCCTCAAACATTATTTTTAATCATAAAATGATAATTATACTTGAATGGATACGATGGAGAATAAATCTCATCGCGTTCGTGGAGACGGTAGTCCGTACATATGCACGAGCGACAATATCATTCTTTTGATATTAAAATAATATATAATTGGATGGTATATCATATATACAGAATAATTATCATGTTATATTTATTATTTACATGAATTACACATCATTATTATACCCATCCAAATAATAATTTATTGAATAACAATTACACCACGACGTGGAGACGGTAAGCGGTACGTACGCACATATGGTGACATGTCATTCAAAGGATGGATAGAATACTGAATATGGTTGTACCATATTTATAATAACATCACAGTATATATAAGATAATGAAGTTATTATTTTATAATGGGAATAACAAATAAAGAAGAAGTTGAAGAAGAAAGGAACTTGAAAGAGGGTGGTGAAAACATTACCTCTTCTTCGGGTTCTTCCTTTTGATTTGATAAAAAGGTCTCCTTAGGTTGGATTTATGATCAAAATAAGGCCTCTAGGTTGAAGTGAGGGAAGTTGAGAGATTATTTGGGCAGGTTTTGGACGATCCAAAAGGCTTTTAATGTGTGAATTAGTGAGAAGGGGGAGTGCCCTTTTATAAGAGGGGTGAGGGGATCCTTTGGAAAAGTTAAAAATATTATTTTATAATAAATTTATATTCGATTTATAATGGCTAAAAGGTGGATTATTTAAAGTTTAAGGTGGTTATGGGTCTAAAACCACTCAACCAATATAATTTAGACAGGTTTGGGTCATTATATTAACCTTATCTTTTAGTTTTAACTCTTAGTTAATTAGTTTGACACTTACCATGTCACTTTGTATTTTTATATTATATAGTTAATAAACTTACTATATACCACCAAGAGACCCCCAAGTGGTCCATTAATGATACAACTATCATTATATAAGTCTCTTTTCCGAACCTTATATTTTTAGAAATTTAATATAAATTAATAATATAATATTTGTTTTAAAAACTCTTTTATGTCAATTTTGACACTATTGGGTATTTTGTTTATGATAAATTCATAACAGCATAATTAATTCAAAAACAATTTATATAATCAATACTAATATGTCATATTAACCTATAAAAGTAGTGTAATTCATAAAAAGTATCAAATTACATTTATTTTGATATTTATAATATCAATTATTTTAATATTTCATTAATTAGGTAATTACTGCATCACCATTGTGTCATAAATAAATTAAATTATTTAATGTATAAAAATTATAAATAAAATACCATTATTTATGAAATCGTTTTAGCTTTATAATGAATATTTATAATCTAATTTATATTATGTATAACCCTATATTAAAAATGTTTTAGTAAATAAACTTTGATTTTAACTCTTTTAACTCTTCTTTGAATTAAATAATAATAAATGTCCTAATCTAATCCAAGTGGGACTGAATGATAATATTTTATTCCTAAGGTTATTTTTGGTCGAGATACACTTGTAAAATAGAATTAAGAAATGTGTTAGGGTAATATTAATATCATTTTTACCCTTAATTACCCTATTTACTTTTAACCGTGGAAAATAAAAGTAAAAAGTTACTATTCACCAAAAATTATTTTCATCTCATTGAACCACATTTTACTCCTTGATATTAACAGTGTCTCTTGGATTTTTTAAATTCACTCACAGAAGCGGTAAAATTAATTTTTATCTGAATTTCCAAATTCTCCTAGGAGATGGGTAAAAGACGGTGAAAAGTTCAATAAAATTTTTATATATCTACAATTATTCTAAACTAACTCCAATGAATTACATTGAACTTATATAGGTATTATGTATCTATTTTGACCTTAATTAAATTTAAATTAAATAAATAATTATTTAAATAAATAATTTGGTTTTAAATTATAACTCACTGTTTTTTCACTATTCATAAAAAATTGAATGTTTTCAGAAAAAAACCAAAATTTCACCCTAGGATAATTTCGATATTCCGAATCCAAAAATGAAGTCTATTTTGAAAGATAAAATTTATAAAATTTCAAAAATTGGGTATTACTATTCATAACGGCTAGTTTGATTGGTTGTGGTGTGTGTGTTAGAACTCGAAGTTACATACAACACACGCTACTGTACTATTCAAAGGAAAGCGTACCGTGGAAGCTTGGGGTGTTACATTCTACCCTCCTTCAAATAATTTCACCTTCAAAATTTCTAGAATACTACCGTATGAAAAGACTTGGGTGGTTCTTCATCATAAGTTCCTCAGGTTCCCACGTTTCCTCTTCTATCTTATGGTTTCTCTACAAAACTTTTACCAGACGAGTCATCCGGTTTCTTAGTACTTGTTCTCTCGTATCAAGAATCATGACGGGATCTTCGCAATAAGACATATCGGGTTCCAGTTCTAATTCCTCATAGGTGAGTACATGCATTGGGTCAGACATGTATTTCCTCAACAGTGATACGTTGAACACATCGTGAACTTTGGAGAGACTTGGCGGCATTTCCAAATGGTAAGATACAACCCCAATTCGTTCTAGAATTTTGAAAGGTCCGATGTACCTAGGACTCAATTTACCCTTCTTACCAAAATGTATAACTCCCTTCCATGGATATACCATTAAGAAAACATGATCTCCTACCTGAAATTCCAAATCCTTTCTTCAGTTATCAACATAGCTCTTCTGCCTACTTTGAGATGCTTTGATGTGGTTTTGGATTAACTTTACCTTTTCCATTGTTTCCTCCACCAGTTATGGGACTACAAGTTTTCGTTCACCAACGTCATCCCAAAAGGTTGGTGTGCGACATCTCTTTCCGTATAACGCTTCATATGGTGCCATATGAATACTCTAATGGAAGCTATTATTATAGGAAAATTCTACCATAGGTAAATATTGATCCCACATACCCTGAAAGTCAAGCGAGAAAGATCTCAACATGTTTTCTAAGGTTTGAATAGTCTGTTCTGATTGTCTATCTGTTTGAGGGTGGTAGGCAGTGCTCAATTGAAGTTCAGTATCCAGGGATTTCTGAAGACACTTCCAGAATCTTGAAGTAAAACGGGGATCATGATTAGAAACAATCAATAGGGCTACTCCATGAAGTCTCACCACTTCATTAATATATAGTCTTGTTAGACATTCCAGTAGTAGATCTTCTCTTATAGCAAGAAAATGTGCTGACTTGGTAAGACGATCAACAATAACCCATAATGCATCGTTCCTTCTAGGAGTCTTTTGTAGCCCCATGAAAAAGTCCATCGTAATATTATCCCATTTCTACTCCGGTATGGGAAGATGTTGCATGACTCCTCCAGGCTGTTGCCTTCCAGCTTTCACTTTTTGACAAACCATACATCTTGACACAAAATCAGCAATCTCCCTCTTCATGTTGTCCTACCAAAAATGTTCCTTAATGTATCTATACATTTTGGTGCTCCTAGGGTGTATAGAGAAATTGGAACTATGAGCATAATCCAACAATTCCCTTTTTAGATCAGGTATATTGGGAACATAAAGTCTCTTCCCAAATTTCAAAATTTCATATTCATACCCAAAGTCATTCAATCTCCCATCATTCACAGCTTTAATCTTCTTTTTAAATTCTTCATCATCGGTCTGAGAACTCTTAATACTTTCTAGTAAAGATGGTTTAGAAACCATTTGAAAAAGAACTGATGTTTCACCTTCCATGGTTATTCCCATGTCCATCTTCACTAGATCCATTTTTTTAAGAGGTGGAGCCTCAGTCAAAGATGAAGGCACTATTTATTGCTCAAAAAAAGGAGTTACAAAAGTCTGAAAGATGGAATCTTATTACAATCCTTATCATAAAAGGGGAGTGAAACATCTGGCAGCTCATCAAGCCAGGTAACATCCTGATTGACCCCTTTGTTGGAAATACTATCAGCAACCATGTTTGATTCATGGAGCACATGTGTGGAAATGTAATCTAGGTCCATGAGCGAAGCAAGGAATTTCATCCATTGAGAGGTAAGCGGCCATGCAAGGTGCACCACCCCCTTCAAATTAGCTTGAACAGCAGTGGTTGAATCACATTCAATCTATATCTTGTGCCAAACCTTTTGTTTGGCAAAGTCCATCACATGAATGACACCCATCATTTCTGCTTCCAAAGCTGAGGTCGTGCCACATCCACCGAAGAAGCATCCAAGGCATCTGCCAAGGGAGTCTGTAAAAATGGCACCACAACCTGCCGGACCTGGGCTTCCTCTAGAGGCGCCGTCGACATTCACTTTGATCCATCCTGGAAGTGGAGCTTGCCAGAAGACCTCAAGGGTATGTCGAGGTTGTCTATAAGATCCCGCAATCTGAAGATGACGAAGAATCTCAAAATATCCAACAGAGTTGTCACAATGATCTTTCTGAATAGAATTAACATCCTTTATGGCGATGAGAATACGCATTTTACCTGCATTGAGACTGAAAGAGAAATTATTATGAATGAAGTTATTTATGTCACACCAGATCACATGCAGGAGTTCTTCCACTACAGTCAGAAAAAGATTCTTGATTTGCTTCGAAGATTCCCAATTAACACAGAGATGCAATTGGGAGTTGATAGTAGCGGGAATACACCATCTGCAACCAAAAATGTCAAAAGTGAAATTCCAAAGAGCTGCAGCTGTAGCACAAGACAAGAATAAATGGTTAGCATCCTCACGATGTTGATTGCACATATGACATCTAGAGTAAAGAGGAATCCCAAAGGATTGAAGGCACACATCGGTGGGGACCCTATTATAGGAAACACACCAAATACGAGTAAGTCTTGAGGGCTTGATCCAAGGTTTACTAAAGGATTTCAACCAAACAAAATTAGAAACAGAATTGTTGAAATTGTTTTTGTAGAAACTTTTGGAGTCAAGGAATCCATTAAAAGCAGGTTCCCAAATGAGGAAATCATCCGTGTTAGAAAAAGGATAGTTGTCAATGATGTGACTGATGTGATTTGGAAGGGAGATGTTTTGGGAGTTAATAACATCCCTGATAGTGGAGTTTGTGTTTCCAGGAGAAGTGGTGGACGTCAACATCGAGATTAAGGGGACACCAGTCCAGTTGTCCATCCAGAAATTCAAAGAGGAATTAGCACTAACCGTCCATATAGAGTTATCCATGATATTAAGAAAATAATTTCTAATTGAGGGCCATATGGAAGAGGTGATGTGACCAAATTTTCCATTTTGAAGCTTGGTAAAAAATCTTTTCTTGAGGAAGTCCAGAGAATTAGAGTTTTTATGAATCAGATTCCAAGTCATCTTCACTTGAAGAGATTCATTGAAAAGATTAAGGTTCTTAATACCAAGACCACCCTTGTACAAAGGTTTGCAACAAGTGACCCAAAGAATGGTGACAAGTTTTCTTTCAATAGTACTACCATACCAAACAAAATTTTTAATATAGGAATTGATTTTCTTGAGAAGGATGGTAGGCCAATTGTAAACCATCATCGAATAAACCATCTTGGAGACCACCTTATATTTAACAAGACAAATTCTGCCAGCCATAGAAAGAGATTTACCCTTCCAATCTGAAAGTTGATTGGTAATTTGATCAACAATGTTGTGAAAATAGCTGGATTTTGGTCTTCCCCAAAATATGGGGACACCCAGTTATGTGAAAGAAAAAAAATCCTTCTTTGATTCCTAAATAATTAATGATGTGACTTTTTCTAGTGGGGGAAAAGTTTTTCCTAAAGAAAACAAAGGATTTGTTCCAACTTATTGCTTAACCCAAAATGTCTTCATAATGAGCCAGGGCACTTTTGAGGTTTTGGATGTTCCTTTTATCACCCTTTAAAAATAAAATAATATCATCAACATATAAAAGATGGGTAGGAACATTTAAATTTCTATAAGCCTGAATGGGATTAATCTTGTTTTGATTCACAAGGCTCGTAAGAAGTTACTTAGATAGTCTTCAACAATAGAAAAAATGATGGCAGAAAGAGGATCACCTTGCCTAACTACCTTGGTGCATTTAAAGAAGCCTTTCAGGGTCCCATTGACAAGAACAGAAATTTAATTCAAATTAAGTAAGGTGCGGATCATGGAAGTAAAAGTATCATTGAAAACAAAGCCTTCGAGCACCTTTAAAATAAAACCCCAATCCATGGAGTCAAAAGCTTTCCTAATGTATAATTTGATTTCCAAACTGCCTCCTCTAGTAACCTTATTCAGCAGATTCGTGCATTCCGAGGAAAGGAAAATACAATCTTGAATTTTTCTTCATTTGATAAAGCCAAATTGGTTCCAAGACACAATTTTATTAGCAATAGAGGTGAGTCTGTTAGCAAGGAGTTTAGTGATAATTTTATAGAGGGTTTTGATGAGAGAAATAGGCCAAAAAAGGTGGATTTCAGTGGCATTTTCTACTTTAGGAATAAGAATAAGAAATTGATCATTTATCCCATGAGGGAGTAAACCATTGGAGAAGAAATATTTAACCAATTTACAAACATCCACCTGAATGAGATCCCAATAATGTTGGAAGAAGATGTTTTTGAAACCATCAGGTTTGAGACTAAACACAGTGTCCTTAATTTCTTGATCCATAGGTATGCTTAAAAGGTGATCATTGTCCTTAGCAGTGACCATATTAGGGATGATGTCAGGGAGAAGATTCTTGCTAGCCTCTGGACCATTGAACAAATTATAAAAGTAATCCACCACATGGCTAGCAATGGAATCCTCGGTGTTAAGAAGAATATCATCAACTTGAAGAAAATCCAAAGGCCTACTGGTTTTCCTGATTCTTTAGAGGGAGTTGTAAAATTTAGTGTTTCGATCACTGTCCAAGAGCCATTTGGTTTTAAAGATTTGTTTTCGCATGTTGTCTTTGAGCTTCAAAAAAGAGTTAAGCTTCAAAGAAGTAATGATTTCAGGTTGAGGATCAAGAGAGAAATTAGAGCAAGTATTGGATCTTTGAATGCAAATGAGGCCATTATCCAAAGAGGAGATGTCTCCATCAAGTTGTTTAGTTTTAGAAAAGAACCAACCCTTGAGATGCTGTTTCAGAAGTTTTAATTTATCAATGCAAGCAAAAGAATCATTTTGTCGATGCATGCCATCCCAAAAATTCTTTATTGTGGTAGAACATTCTGCGTCCGTAGTCCAAGCATTGTTAAATTTAAAAGGGAGAGGATATTTTATTCTTGTGGCGATGAGGTTGAAAAGAATGGGGTGATGGTCAGAGTTGATCCTGGGTAAGGTGATACTAGAAATGGAGTTCCATTTATCAAGGGCAGAAACATTAGTAAAAGCTCTGTCGAGTTTACTAGCCACTACCCTATTGAGGCATTTTCTATACCAAGTATACTTAGCACCAGTGAGATTGATTTCGATAAGGTCACAGTCCTTAATGGAGGCCTTAAATTCTCTAGTTGAGATAGGAGAGTGTGCCGGTCCAATCTTTTCACTCGAAAGAAGAATGACATTGAAATCACCAAGCACAAGCCAGGAATCCTGAATAGATCTAGATAGGGTAAAGAGGTCATTCCAAAGGGATCTTTGCTCTTGGTATCTATTCTTAGCATATATCATCATTCAGAAAGTGTGAATACCATTAGAGGAAAATTCACAAGTAAACATTTGGTCAGAAGTTTTAACAATATTAACAAACTGTAAAGAAGAGTGATAGAAAATCCAGAGAGTTTCAGTAGACGATCCTTCCTTGCACGCGCCAAAGAAGTTGTAACCAAAAGAGCACAAGTGTAAACATTTCGAAGAAAAATTAGTTTTTAGCTCAGCAATAGAAAATAATTTTGGTTTATAGGTCAAGATAATTCTCTTAAGCACAATAAAAGTGTCAGATTTTTCTATACCCTGACAATTCCAAAATAAACAATTCATTTGAACCTACGTTTGGAGTTAAAACTCACTTTTTTTGATCCATCTGAGCCCTTTTTCCTTGTTGACCTTCTGGGTCCCTGAGAGGATATTGGGCTGGATTGTTTTACCTATTTATTCTTGGAAGAAGCAGCAGAGATATTAGATTCATTTTTAATAACATCATCCTGATTTTTCTCCAAAGAGATTGTGGAACCATGCAGGGTCATTGGGAAATCTTTTGGAGATGATTCAGGTATGAGAATATCAGAGGTACTGGTGGAGACAGTCACAGTGCCCATAGGGCCCACTTCCATTGTCTGATCATTTAAGCATGGCACCTTGGAGGTGGTATGCATTTCATTGGAAGACAACACCTGCTCTGGGGAGTATTTAGTGATTTTGGTAGAGTTAGTATCCAAGTTCTGAATCAAATGGGTATCTTTTGAGAGAGACTCAGGCTGATCAGGTCGGCCATGTTGCCCATGTGAGCATAAAACATCCTTAGCAGTGGGTTGTAAACTCACTGCAGTAAGAATATCTTTATTATCATAGCATGTGAAAGATGAGGAGTTACCTGCAATCGCCAGTATCTGCTTACCTACATCCACAGCTGATTCCACTTGAATACAAGTCTCTTCCTGTTGTCCATCACACAAATATACAGGGTGGCTCAAGTCCAGGGGATTAGGTTCCATGTTCGACTGGTCGAGGATGGCCAACACCATGGTTTCAATCTCATCCCTTAAAGTGATATCAATATCTTTGGATTCCTCCCCCTCCACCATATTCGACCACTTTAAACCAGAGGTCTCTCTTGATTGGGTTGATTTTTTCACCCATTTCACATTGTTTTTCTGGGGGAAATCAGTCTTATCAGAGGAGGTAACCAGAGGTTTCTTCTTTCTGCGGACCAGAGTCCAGTCATCAGCCTTCGGCGGCTTCTCCTGGTTTTTCACATGGCTCTTCATGACGCGACAATTCATAAGAGAATTCCCCACGATTTTTCATAGATCACAGAAAGGTGGCTTGCATTCATATTCCAATCATACCTCAGTTTTATATTCATTGGCGTTGAAGGTCATGGCATCTGGAATCATATGCTCCAAATTGACCTTGACCAACACCCGCACGTATAGTCCGAGTTCTGTATTCAGTGTTCGATGGTCAATCTTCAGCGGGGTTCCGATGCAGGAGGCAATATCGCTTAAGATTTTAGGGTGCCAAAAGAAGAAGTTCAACCCGTGGAATCTAACCCAGATCTGTGCTGTCGTATTTCTGTGGGTATGCGGGTTGAATGCGAAATCCCATTCGGATAAATGAATGACCCTGGCTTCAAATGGATCTTTCCAAGCTTCCAGACACGATCCACCTCATCTTGTGAGCTAAGGAGGATGTGAAAATATCCACACCTGATAGAGAAAAGCTTCCAGTCGCTAAAACCCCAGATATACGAGATCCATGACTTGAGATCCATGGCAGGTCATGGATTATCGACTTTCAAATACGAGATGTAGACCATAATAGAGAACTTACAGAAATGTGAACATTGTTGTAAGGCCTTGGGGTATGCTTCAATCGCAAATCGGCCATCCTCCATTTTTCTGTAGAGCGAGGATTTTTTCGAGATGTTTGTGCACAGATCTGTAGATTTAAGAGCATCGAGGAAGGAGATCGATTTAGGTTTATCATTCGGTACATATTCATCCTTCCTCACCAATTTGGCACCACCCCCGCATGCTTTCTCCCAGTCCCAATCTGGAATGAAACCTGACATCTGAATAGAGGATTAAAATTCAACTATGCACCATGCGTGATTGAAGAGGATGAACCCTTGCCTCCGCGAGGTAGCTGCTGAGAGCTCTCTCAAGGCCATATTTTTCTAGTATCTTCATCAGAAGCTTCACTAGATCCATGAAAATTGGATCCCTTTCAATTCTCATATTGTTCAAAACTCCAAGTTCTTTTCTACTCAAAGCATCTGCCACCTTGTTTTCCTTCCCCGAGTGGTAGTGTATCGTACAATCATAATCCTTGAGTAATTCAAGCCATCTCCTTTGCCTCATGTTGAGTTATTTATGTGAGAAAATATACTTCAAACTCTTGTGATCAGTATAAATCTCACATTTTCACTATAGAGGTAGTGCCTCCATATATTTAAAGAAAAGACCACAGCTGCTAACTCGAGATCATGAGTAGTATAGTTTTTCTCATGAATTTTCAACTGTCGTGATGCATAGGCAATAAACCTATCATTCTGCATAAGGACATAACCAAGTCCTTTATTCGATGCATCAATATAAATAAGGAACCCATCATTCCCTGATGGTAGAGTCAATATAGGAGCATTGACTAATATTCTATTCAGTTCTTCAAAACATTCTTCACACTCTTTTGTCCAAACAAATTTAACCCCCTTATGTGTGAGCTTTGTTAAAGGGTTAGCCAATCGGGCAAAATTCTGGACGAAACGTTGATAATAACTGGCTAAACCAATAAAACTGCATACCTCAGTTATACTCGTAGGTGCTAGACATTCTTGGATTTCCATGGTCTTAGAAGGATCAACAGAGATTCCATGGTTATTCCCATGTCCATCTTCACTAGATCCATGAAAATTGGATCCCTTTCAATTATCATATTGTTCAAAAATCCATGATATTTTCTGCTCAAAGCATATGCCACATTATTTGCCTTCCCTGGGTGGTAGTGTATCATACAATCATAATGCTTGAGTAATTCAAGCCATCTCCTTTGCCTCATGTTGAGTTCTTTTTGTGAGAAAATATAATTCAAACTCTTGTGATCAGTATAAATCTCAAAATTTTCACCATAGAGGTAGTGCCTCCATATTTTCAAAGCAATGAACACAACTTCTAACTTGAGATCATGAGTAGGATAGTTTTTCTCATGAATTTTCAACTGCCGTGATGCATAGGCAATAACCCTATCATTCTGCATAAAGACACAACCAAGTCCTTTTTTCGATGCATCACTATAAATAACAAACCCATCATTCCCCGATGGTAGAGTCAATATAGGAGCATTGACTAATATTCTATTAAATTATTCAAAACATTCTTCACAATCTTTTGTTTAAACAAATTTAACCCCCTTACATGTGAGCTTTTTTAATGGGTTATCCAATCGGGCAAAATTCTGGACGAAATGTCGATAATAACCTGCTAAACCAATAAAACTGCATACCTTAGTTATACTCGTAGGTGCTGGACATTATTGGATTGCCTTGGTCTTATAAGGATCAACATAGATTCCATCTTTAGAGACAATATGACCAAGAAAAGAAATCTCCTGAAGCCAGAATTCACACTTGCTAAACTTCCTATATAATTCATGTCTTTTTAGAGTCTTCGGGATAATGTGAAAGTGATTTTCATGATCTTCATAGCTTTTGGAGTATTCCAAGATATCATCAATAAATACCACCAAAAAATCATCGAGATATTTCTTGAAAACTCTATTCATTAGATCTATGAATAAAGAGGGTGCATTAGTAAGCCCAAAAGGCATTACCGTAAACTCGTAATTCTCGTACCTTGTTCGAAATGCTGTCTTCAGAATGTATTCCTTCTTCACACACAACTGATGGTATCCAGATCGAAGGTCAATCTTTGAAAAGTATTGAGCTCCATGCAGCTGGTCAAATAAATCATCAATGCGAGGTAGGGGATACTTGTTCTTTATTGTTATATCATTGATCTCCCTGTAGTCGATACATAACCTCATATATCCATCTTTCTTTTTAACAAAAAGAACAGGGGCTCCCCATGGAGAAATACTAGGGTGAATAAATTCCTTATTACTCAATTCCTCTAGTTGTTTCTTTAGTTTGACTAATTCCATAGTGTCCATTCTATAAGGGGTCTTCTATATAGGCCTTGATCCAGGAATTAAATCAATAGAAAACTCAACTTCTCATTCTGGACGATGTCCAGGTAAATCTTCCGGAAACACATCTACATATTCTTTCACAATAGGTACATCCTCTATTTGAACATTCCTTTCCTCACCCACAATCATTTCATTCTCTTCCTCCCCAATAATTGAATTTAGTTGAGCTACTGGGGGTGGATCTAGATTAGAATTAAGTGGTGATGATTTTTCTCTAAAGATAAGGTGTTCCTTATCATCATCATCAAAAATCGTAACCTCCTTCTTCTTACAATAAATCTTCTCATCATGGTCCGAAAGACAATCCATACCGAGGATTATATCAAACTCAATCATAGGTATGGCGATGATATCAGCGGATAAAGAACATTTATGTGCTCTAATGGGGACTGATTCACAAAACCTTATTTCAATGATACTTCCCTTAGGAGTTTTAACTAATAACTCCCTTGTTAAATGAAATTGGAAATATCTAATTTTCTTAGAAAACTGGGAAGATATGAAACAATGCGATGATACAGAATCAAATAATACATTTTCTAAACTTGAGGAAACCATTAAATTACCTTCCACCACGTCTTTCAGAGCTTCTACCTTAGCAGTAGTGATAACATAATCTTGGCCTTGATCCCTTGGCCTTTTCTGAGGTAATTTCCCCTGATTCTTAGGACATTCATTTGCATAATGTCCCATCTCCCTTCAATTGTAGCATTGGACATTGGTAGCTTCCTTCTCCCCCTTGCAATCACGAGCTTGGTGGCCTTTTTCACCACACTCGTAACAGACTCCCATTCCTTTTAAGAAAGTACCAGGGTGTTTTTTCTCACATTTAATACAGGATGGATATTAAAATTTTTCCTTCTTCCCCTTATTTCCATTCCCAGACTGATCAGTAGATCTCTTCTTCTCTTTCTTTGATTTAAAGTCATAAGACTTAGAGAATTCTTTTTCTGTCTTGATAGCACATGATACAATATCTTCATATGACGAGAAAGATTATGACAATAATTCTCGAAGAAGAGATGGCTTTAACCCATCAAAGAAATGATCAATCTTACTTCTTGGGTTATGTATATAATATTCAGCATACCTTGATAACCTTGTAAAGTTAGCCTCATACTTTTCGACATTCTCATCCTCCTTTTGTCTCAGACATAGAAATTACCTTTCCATATCTGCTCGATGGTCACGAGGAAAGTGTTTTTCTAAAAATAGATCTTTGAAATCCCTCCATTCCATATTTGATACTTCATCATATTTCTTTGTGTTTTGAATCAATGACCACCATTGATCAGTATCTTCAGTGAGGCGTTAAACTGCCATGATATCTTTTTCCCTTTCACTAATCCCTAAAGCCTGAAATATTTTCTCTAGGAAACTTATCCATTGCTCAGCTACCAATGGATTTGTACTCCCATTGAATGTTTGTGGTTGTTGCCTCATGAAGTGATCTAACATTGATCCTCTACACTGTGGATCAGGGTGCTCCATACAGGTAAGGTTATTATTCATAACCTGAGTGAGTTGTCCCAGTATGGTGATAAGGTGATCATCACCAATTGTATCACCAGCTCCACTATAATTATCTTGAACAGGTGGGAAATCCCTACATGTAGTGCGTGCATTGATACGGTTTCCATTTCTTCCACTAGACGCCATTTCTAAACAATGGAATAAACTAAATCAGTTTATGAATCACAATACATAATTCCATACTTATAAAAAACATAACATAAATTGAACTGTTTATGGATATAATTCATAATCATAAAAATGTTTTCTTTGAGTAAGTATATACTCATAAACCCTTCATAAAGGTTTGTAAAGAAAATGAGAGTTATCCTAAGCATATCCCCTAGGAGTGTCGTAACCAAGAGTGCAGAAAGGCCCGTTGTCGTGCACCAGTTCCCGTTTGAGTCTAGCTTAAAGCAGTGTTTTCAGGTTTTACCCCTAAGTACATCTGTGCCAGAGTAGCCTCTATCTTCTCGTATCCATACAGGGATGTATTTCTCGGAAAACTCACAAAATCTCTACAATACTAAAATTCTAGGAAGTTCTTCTATACTAATCCTCAAAGTCCATCTTCGGTCTATGTGCTCTAATCAAAGTTTATCTAAATCTAGCTTCCAAAATTTGTACTAAATTTCCTCCGATACCAACTTTAATGCCCTAACCCCAGTTACCCAGAGTCAGTGCATTATTACATAACATTGGCATGATCACAAGAAAGATAAGTCTTGAAATACCGATTAGTTTAGTAGCCTTGGAATAACTAGATACATTCATAAATTTTACATTACATCATAAAATGAAAAACTACAACAATATAGTCTCCATAGTCCACACTCTTATCCCCTCATACTATCCCTGCAGGTCATTCATAATATACTTCTTCACATCCTGGAAAAAATAAAACATAGAAAGGGGTGAGCTCAAATGCCCAGTAAGGATAACAATATAGCAGAAACTTTCATAAATAAGCATAAACATTTAAGGAAATGTATAACTAAAAAAAATCCTTTTAAAACTTGAACTTCAGCATAATATGGCATAAATAAAATGAAATAATGCCATATACTTATTCACATGGATATTATACTAGTCGAATAATCACATGCAATATGAATAACCACTTTTATAATGATAGAATGCATAATTCCGGACTATCATAACCACATAGCCAAGGCCTCATTCCAAGACTACAAATAATATTTTGTAAAGGACTTGTTCCAAGACACTAGTTTTTCTAATGAGACCTACCGATTCATCGAGGAGCTATAGCGGGCTCCACCTGTCACTTATTAAGTCCAATGCATTCCTCATATGAACATGTTTAAACATAACATAAACATTCATATTAAAAATAGCATACAAAATGTCAATACTTTATTCATAAACCATGAATGGTATAAAAATAACACATCCACAGTCAAACATATCACAAAACTATCAATACAATATAGAAGTTTTGTATCATAATAAATCAACTCCAAATAAACTTAAAATCCATCAAAGGATGTTGACATAGATGAAATCAAAACTCTTTTTAGAGAAATATATCTTTCTATTTTGAAATCATTTAAGAGTCATATATTTATAAAATAAAACATTTTATTTGAAAATATTCTTATAATCTTGTAAGGGAAGCTTCGACGATTTTATAACGGCGGAAAATATCCACACCCGCCGTATAAGTTAAAAAAATATTCTTACCTTAATTCTGTCGAAAAGGTTAAAAAGGACCTTGTTTGGAAAATGACAGAAATATTCCTTAATAATATTCTTATAAAAAGTCAAGAAGGGTATAAATGAATTTATCCCATAGTATTTAAAATAGTAAGAATGATTTTTAATACATTTTAAAGAAACATGTATGTGGATGATAAAGAGGTCCCAGTAGATAATTACGTATAAACAACCTTGGATAAGGAAGAGGTTGTGAAATAAACCCTTAACTTGTACTTTTAATTGGTTGGGGGTAGGTTAACCTCCTGTATAATGGTTAAATAATTTTTATTAAATTATAAAATAATCATATACATTAATATGATATCATATATGATCTTTTAACATTGATTTGTTAATAATATCTTAGTATTATCGTTGATTCGGGTGTTAACTTACTCATATATGTTTTCTTACATAATCCATGTTTGTTATGGATAGGTTGTATCTTATTCATATCCAAAATGATATCATATCCTTAAACATTATTTTTAATCATCAAATGACAATTATACTTGAATGGATACGATGGAGAATGAATCTCATCGCATTCGTGGAGTCTGTAGTCCGTACGTACGCACGAGCGACAATATCATTCTTTTGATATTAAAATAATATATAATTGGATGGTATATCATATATAGAGAATCATTATCATGTTATATTTACTATTTTCATGAATTACACATCATTATTATACCCATCCAAATAATAATTTATTGAATAACAATTACACCACATCGTGGAGACGGTAAGCCATACGTACGCACGTATGGTGACATGTCATTAAAATGATGGATAGAATAATGAATATAGTTGTACCATATTTATAATAACATCAAATTATATATAAGATTCTGTATTTATTATTTTATAATGGGAATAACAAAGAAAGAAGAAGTTGAAGAAGAAAGGAACTTGAAAGAGGGTGGTGAAAACATTACCCCTTCTTCGGGTTCTTCCTTTTGATTTGATCAAAAGGGCTCCTTAGGTTGGCTTTATGATCAAAATAAGGCCTCTAGGTTGAATTGTGGGAAGTTTATAGAGTATTGGGTCTGGGTTTGGCCGATCCAAAAGGCTTTGAATGTGTGAATTAGTGAGAAGGGGGAGTGCCCTTTTATAAGAGGGGTGAGGTGCACCTTTGGAAAAGCTAGAAATATTATTTTATAATAAATTAATATTCTATTTATAATGGCTCCAAAGTGGATTATTTAAAGGTTAAGGTGGGTATGGGTCAAAAAACCACTCAACCAATAGAATTTATACATGTTTGGGTCATTATATTAACCTTATCTTTTAGTTTTAACTCTTAGTTAATTAGTTTGACACTTACCATGTCACTTTGTATTTTTATATTATATAGTTAATAAACTTACTATATACCTCCAAGAGACCCCCAAGTGGTCAATTAATGATAAAACTATCATGATATAAGTCTCTTGGCCGAATTTTATATTTTTAGGAATTGAATATAAATTAATAATATAATATTTGTTTTAAAAACTCTTTTATGTCAATTTTGACACTATTGGGTATTTTGTTTTTGATAAATTCATAACAGAATTATTAATTCGAAAAAAAGTTATATAATAAATAATAATTTTCCATATTAACCTATAAAATTAGTGGAATTCATAAAAAGTCTCAAATTACATTTATTTTTAAATTTATAATATCAATTATTTTAATATTTCATTAATTAGGTAATTACTGAATCACCATTGTGTCATAAATAAATTAAATTATTTATTGTCTAAAAATTATAAATAAGATAACATTATGTAGGAAATCTTTTTAGATTTCTAATGAATATTTACAATTGAATTTATCTTATGTATAACCCTATATTAATTTTTTTACTAAATAGACTATGATTTTAACTCTTTTAACTCTTCTTTGAATTAAATAATAATAAATGTCCTAATCTAATCCAAGTGGGCCTAAATGATAATTTTTTATTCCTAAGGTTATTTTTGGTCGAGATACACTTGTCCAATAGAATTAGGACATGTGTTAGGGTAATATTAATATCATTTTCACCCTTAATTACCCTATTTACTTTTAACCGTGGAAAATAAAAGTAAAAAGTTACTATTCACCAATTTTTTTTTCATCTCATTGAACCAAATTTTACTCCTTAATATTAACCACATCTCTCATATTTTTGAAATTCCACTCACAGAAGAGCTAAAATTATGTTTTAGGTGAATTTCCAAATTCTTCTAAGAGGGGGGTAAAAGACGATGAAAAGTTAAATAAAATTTTTATATATCTAAAATTATTCTAAACTAACTCCAATGAATTACATTGAACTTATATAGGTATTATGTATCTATTTTGACCTTAATTAAATTTAAATAAAATAAAAAATTTGGTTTTAAACTATAACTCAGTGTTTTTTCACTATTCATCAAAAATTGAATGTTTTCAGAAAAAAACCAAAATTTCACCCTAGGCTAATTTCGATATTCAAAATCTAAAAATGAAGTCCATTTTGAAAGATAAAATTTATAAAATTTAAAAAAGAGGGTATTACTATTCATAACGGCTAGTTTGATTGGTTGTGGTCTGTGTGTTAGAAATCAAAGTTGTGTACAACACACGCTACTGTATTATTCAAAGGAAAGCGTACCGTGGAAGCTTGGGGTGTTACATTCTCCCCTCCTTCAAATAATTTCATCCTCAAAATTTCTATAATACTACCGCATGAAAAGAATCGGGTGGTTCTTCATCATAAGTTCCTTAGGTTCCCACGTTGCCTCTTCCATCTTATGGTTTCTCCACAAAACTTTTACCAGACGAGTCGTCTAGTTTCTCAGTACTTGTTCTCTCGTATCAAGAATCCTGACGGGCTCTTCCCAATAAGAAAGATCGGGTTCCAGTTCTAATTCCTCATTGGTGAGTACATGCATTGGGTCAGGCATGTATTTTCTCAACAGTGATACGCGGAACACATCGTGAACTTTGGAGAGACTTGGCGGCATTTCCAAATGGTAAGCTACAACCCCAATTTGTTCTAGAATTTAGAAAGGTCCAATGTACCTAGGACTCAATTTACCCTTCTTACCGAAATGTATAACTCCCTTCCATGGAGATACCTTCAAGAAAACATGATCTCCTACCTGAAATTCCAAATCCTTCCTTCTGTTATCGGCATAGCTCTTCTACCTACTTTGAGCTCCTTTGATGTGGTTTTGGATTACCTTTACCTTTTCTATTCTTTCCTCCACCAGTTATGGGACTACAAGTTTTCGTTCACCAACTTCATCCCAACAGGTTGGTGTGTGACATCTCTTTCCGTATAACGCTTCATATAGTGCCATATGAATACTCTAATGGAAGCTATTGTTATAGGAAAATTCTACTAGAGGTAAATATTGATCCCACATACCCTGAAAGTCAAGCGAGCAGGATCTCAACATGTCTTCGAAGGTTTGAATAGTCTGTTCTGATTGTCCATCTGTTTGAGGGTGGTAGGCAATGCTCAATTGAAGTTCAGTATCCAGGGATTTCTGAAGACTCTTCCAGAATATTGAATTAAAATGGGGATCATGATCAGAAACAATCGATAGGGGTAATCCATGAAGTCTCACCACTTCATTAATATATAGTCTTGCTAGACGTTACAGTGGTAGATCTTCTCTTATAGCAAGAAAATGTGCTGACTTGGTAAAACGATCAACAATAACCCATATTGCATCATTACTTCTAGGAGTCTTTGGTAGCCCCATGACATAGTCTATCATAATATTATCCCATTTCCACTCTGGTATGGGAAGAGGTTGCATGACTCCTCTAGGATGTTGCCTTCTAGCTTTCACTTGTTGACAAACCATACATCTTGACACAAAATCAGCAATCTCCCTCTTCATGTTGTCCCACCAAAAATGTTCCTTCAAGTCTCTATACATTTTGGTGCTCCCAGGGTGTATAGAGAAATTGGAACTATGAGCATCGTCCATCAATTCCCTTTTTATATCAGGTATATTGGGAACACAAAGTCTCTTCCCAAATTTCAAAATTCTATCTTCATACCCAAATTCATTCAATCTCCCATCATTCACAGCTTTAATCTTCTTTTGAAATTCTTTATCATTGGTCTGAGAACTCTTAATCCTTTATAGTAAAGATGGTTTGGAAACCATTTGAAAAAGCACTAATGTTTCACCTTCCATGGTTATTCCCATGTCCATCTTCACTAGATCCATGAAAATTGGATCCCTTTCAATTATCATATTGTTCAAAAATCCATGATATTTTCTGCTCAAAGCATATGCCACATTATTTTCCTTCCCTGGGTGGTAGTGTATCATACAATCATAATGCTTGAGTAATTCAAGCCATCTCCTTTGCCTCATGTTGAGTTCTTTTTGTGAGAAAATATAATTCAAACTCTTGTGATCAGTATAAATCTCAAAATTTTCACCATAGAGGTAGTGCCTCCATATTTTCAAAGCAATGAACACAACTTCTAACTTGAGATCATGAGTAGGATAGTTTTTCTCATGAATTTTCAACTGCCGTGATGCATAGGCAATAACCCTATCATTCTGCATAAAGACACAACCAAGTCCTTTTTTCGATGCATCACTATAAATAACGAACCCATCATTCCCCGATGGTAGAGTCAATATAGGAGCATTGACTAATATTCTATTAAATTATTCAAAACATTCTTCACAATCTTTTGTTTAAACAAATTTAACCCCCTTACATGTGAGCTTTTTTAATGGGTTAGCCAATCGGGCAAAATTCTGGACGAAATGTCGATAATAACCTGCTAAACCAATAAAACTGCATACCTTAGTTATACTCGTAGGTGCTGGACATTATTGGATTGCCTTGGTCTTATAAGGATCAACATAGATTCCATCTTTAGAGACAATATGACCAAGAAAAGAAATCTCCTGAAGCCAGAATTCACACTTGCTAAACTTCCTATATAATTCATGTCTTTTTAGAGTCTTCGGGATAATGTGAAAGTGATTTTCATGATCTTCATAGCTTTTGGAGTATTCCAAGATATCATCAATAAATACCACCAAAAAATCATCGAGATATTTCTTGAAAACTCTATTCATTAGATCCATGAATACAGAGGGTGCATTAGTAAGCCCAAAAGGCATTACCGTAAACTCGTAATGCCCGTACCTTGTTCGAAATGCTGTCTTCGGAATGTCTTCCTTATTCACACACAACTGATGGTATCCAGATCGAAGGTCAATATTTGAAAAGTATTGAGCTCCATGCAGTTGGTTAAATAAATCATCAATGCGAGGTAGGGGATACTTGTTCTTTATTGTTATAGCATTGATCTCCCTGTAGTCGATACATAACCTCATAGATCCATCTTTCTTTTTAACAAAAAGAATAGGGGATCCCCATGGAGAAATACTAGGGTAAATAAATCCCTTATTACTCAATTCCTATAGTTGTTTCTTTAGTTCGACTAATTCCACAGTAGCCATTCTATAAGGGGTCTTCGATATAGGCCTTGATCTAGGAATTAAATCAATAGAAAACTCAACTTCTCGTTCTGGAGGATGTCCAGGTAAATCTTCCCGAAATACATCTACATATTATTTCACAATAGGTACATCCTCTATTTGAACATTCCTTTACTCACCCACAATCACTTCATTCTCTTCCTCCCCAATAATTGAATTTAGTTGAGCTACTGGGGGTGGATCTAGATAAGAATTAGGTGGTGATGATTCTGCTATAAAGATAAGGTGTTCCTTATCGTCATCATAAAAAATCGTAACCTCCTTCTTCTTACAATAAATCTTTTCATCATGGTCCAAAAGCCAATCCATACCGAGGATTATATCAAACTCAATCATAGGTATGACGATGAGATCAGTGGATAAATAACATTTATGTGCTCTAATGGGGACTGATTCACAAAAATTTGTTGCAATGATACTTCCCTTAGGAGTTTTAACTGACAACTCCTTTGTTAGATGAAATTGGAAATATCTAATTTTTCTTAGAAAACTGGGAAGATATGAAACAATGCGATGATCCAGAATCAAATAATGCATTTGATAAACTTGAGGAAACCATTAAATTACCTGCCACCACGTATTTTGGAGCTTCTACCTCAACAGTAGTGATATCATAAGCTTGGCCTTGATCCCTTGACCTTTTATGAGGTAAGTTCCCCTGACACTTAGGAAATTCATTTGTATAATGTCCCATTTCCCTGCAATTGTATCATTGGACATCGGTAGCTGCCTTCTTCTCCTTGCAATCACGAGCTTGGTGGCCTTTTTCACCACACTTTTAACAGACTCCCATTCCTTTTAAGCAAGTACCAGGGTGTTTCTTCCCACATTTACTATAGGATGGATATTCAACTTTTCCCTTCTTCCCCTTATTTCCATTCCCAGATTGATCAGAAGATCTATTATTCTCTTTCTTTTCTTTAAAGTCATAAGACTTAAAGAATTCTTTTTCTTTCTTGATAGCACATGATACAATATCTTCGTATGACGAGAAGGATTGTGACACTAATTCACGATGAAGAAATGGTTTTAAACCATCAAATAAATGATAAATCTTACTTCTTGGGTTACATATATAATCTCTAGCATACCTTTCTAACCTTGTAATGTTAGCCTCATACTTTGCGACATTCTCATCCTCCTTTTGTCTCAGACTCAGAAATTTCCTTTCCATATCTGCTCGAAGGTCACAAGGAAAATATTTTTCTAAAAACAGATCTTTGAACTCCCTCCATTACATATTTGATACTTCATCATCTTCCTTCGTGTTTTGAATCAATGACCACCATTTATCAACATCTTCAGTGAGGCGGTAAACTACCATGATAACTTTTTCCCTTTCATTAATCCCCAAAACCTGAAATATTTTCTCTAGGAAACTTATCCATTGCTCAACTACCAATGGATTTTTACTCCCATTTATTTTTGGTGGTTGTTGCCTCATGAAGCGATCTAACATTGATCCTCCACGCTGTGGATCAGGGTGCTCCATATAGGTAACATTATTATTCATAACCTGAGTGAGTTGTCCCAGTATGGTGATAAGCTGATCAGCACCAGTTGTATCACCAGCTCCACTATAATTATCTTGAGCAGGCGGGAAATCCCTACATGGAGTGCATGCATTGATACAGTTTCCATTTCTTCCACTAGGCTCCATTTCTAAACAATGGCATAAACTAGATCAGTTTATGAATCAAAATACATAATTCCATACTTATAAAACACTTAACATAAATTGAACTATTTATGGATATAATCCATAATCATAAAAATGTTTTCTTTGAGGAAGTATATACTCATAAACCCTTCATAATGGTTTATATAGAAAATGATAGTTATCCTAATAATATCCCCCGGGAGTGTCGTAACCAAGAGTGAAGCAAGGCCCGTTGTTGTGCACTAGTTCCCGTTCGATTCTAGCTCAAAGCGGTGTTTTCAGGTTTTTCCCCTAGGTACATCTGTGCGAGAGCTGCCTCTACCTGCTCGTATCCAGACATGGGTGTATTGCTCGGAAAACTCACAAAATCTCTACAATACCAAAATTCTAGGAAGTTCTTATATACAAATCCTTGAAGTCGATCTTAGATCTATGTGATCTAATCCAAGTTTATCTAAATATAGCTTCCAAGGTTTGTACTAAACTTTCTCTGATACCAACTGCAATGCCCGAACCCTAGTTACATAGAGTCAGTGCATTATAACATAACATTGGCATGATCACAAGAAAGATCAAGTCTCAAAATACTGATTAGTTTAGTAGCCTTAGAATAGCTAGATAAATTCATAAAGTTTACATTACATCATAAAATGAAAAACTATAACAATATAGTCTCTATAGTCCACACTCTTATCCCCTCATACTATCCCTAGAGGTCATTCATAAAATACTTCTTCACATCCTGGAAAAAATAAAACATATAAAGGGGTGAGCTCAAATGCCCAGTAAGGATAACAATACAGCGGAAACTTTCATAAATAAGCATAAACATTTAAGGAAATGTATAACTAAAACAAAAGCCTTTTAAAACTTGAACTTTATCATACTATGGAATAAATAAAATGAAATAATTCCATATACTTATTCACATGGATATTCTACGAGTCAAATAATCAAATGCAATATCAATAACCACTTTCATAATGATGAAATGCATAATGCCAGACTATCATAACCCCATAGCCAAGGCCTCGTGCCAAGAATACAAATAATATTTTTTCAAGGCCTTATGCCAAGAGACTAGTTTGTCTCATTAGACCTACCGATTCATCGAGGAGCTATATCGGGCTCCACCCGTCACTTATTAAGTCCAATGCATTCCTCATATGAACAGGTTTAAACATAACATTAACATTCGTATTAAAACTAGCATACTAAATGTCAATACTTTCTTCATAAAATATGAATGGTATAAAAATAACACATCCAAAGTCAAACATATCACAAAACCATCAATACAATATGGAAGTTTTGTATCATAATAAATCGACTCCAAATAAACTTAAAATCCATCAAAGGATGTTGACATAGATGAAATCAAAACTCTTTTTAAGGAAATATCTATTTCTATTTTGAAATCATTTAAGAGTCATATATTTATAAAATAAAACATTTTATTTTAAAATATTCTTATAAGATTGTAAGGGAAGCTTCGACGATTTTATAACGATGGAAAATAGCCACACCCACCGTATAAGTTAAAAAAAAACATTCTTACCTTAATTCTCTCGAAAAGGTTAAAAAGGACCTTCTTTGGAAAATGACAAAAAGATTCCTTAATAAACTTCTTATAAAAAGTAAACAAGGGTATAAATGACTTTCTCCCATAGTCTTTAAAATAGTAATAATGATTTGTAATACATTTTTAAGAAACATGGATGTGGATGATAAAGAGGTCCCAATAGATAATTACGTATAAACATCTCTGATAATGAAGAGATTATGAAATAAACCCTGACCTTGTACTTTTCCTTGGTTGGGGGTAGGTTAACCTCCTATATAATGGTGAAATAATTGTTATTAAATTATATAAGAATTATATACATTAATATGATATCATATATGATCTTTTAACATTGCTTTGTTAATAATATCTTAGTATTATCGTCGTTTTGGGTGTTAACTTAATCGTATATGTTTTGTTACATAAGCCATGTTTGTTATGGATAGGTTGTATATTATTCATATCCAGAATGATATCAAATCCTTAAAAATTATTTTTAATCATCAAATGATAATTATACTTTAATGGATACGATGGAGAATGAATCTCATCACGTTCGTGGAGACGGTAGTCCGTACGTACGCACGAGCGACAATATCATTCTTTTGATATTAAAATAATATATTATTGGATGGTATATCATATATAAAGAATCATTATCAGGTTATATTTATTATTTAAATTAATTACATATCATTATTATACCCATACAAATAATAATTTATTGAATAACAATTACACCACGACGTGGAGACGGTAAGCCGTACGTACGCACGTATGGTGACATGTCATTCAAAGGATGGATAGAATTATGAATATGGTTATACCATATTTATAATAACATCACAGTATATATAAGATACCAGAGTTATTATTTTATAATGGGAATAACAAAGAAATAAGAAGTTGACGAAGAAAAGAACTTGAAAGAGGGTGGTGAATACATTACCTCTTCTTCGGGTTCCTCATTTTGATTTGATCAAAATGGATCCTTAGGTTGGCTTTATGATCAAAATAAGGCCTATAGGTTTAAGTGAGGGAAGTTGAGAGAGTATTTGGGCAGGGGTTGGTTGATCCAAAAGGCTTTCAATGTGTGAATTAGTGAGAAGGGGGGAGTGCCCTTTTATAAGAGGGGTGAGGGGCACCTTTGGAAAAGATAGAATTATTATTTTATAGTAAACTCATATTCAGTTTATAATGGCTAAAAAGTAGATTATTTAAATTTTAAGGTAGGTATGGGTCGAAAACCACTCAACCAATAGAATTTAGACAGGTTTGAGTCATTATATTAACCTTATCTTTTAGTTTTAACTCTTAGTTAATTAGTTTGACACTTACCATGTCACATTGTATTTTTATATTATATAGTTAATAAACTTAATATATACCTCCAAGAGACCCCAAAGTGGTCCATTAATGATACAACTATCATGATATAAGTCTCTTGGCCTAACCTTATATTTTTAGGAATTTAATATAAATTAATAATATAATATTTGTTTTAAAAACTCTTTTATGTCAATTTTGACACTATTGGGTATTTTGTTTTTGATAAATTCATAACAGCATTATTAATTAAAAAAAATCTATATAATCAATAATAATATGTCATATTAACCTATAAAATTATTGGAATTCATAAAAAGTCTCAAATTACATTTATTTTGATATTTATAATATCAATTATTTTAATATTTCATTAATTAGGTAATTACTACATCACCATTGTGTCATAAATAAATTAAATTATTTAACATCTAAAAATTATAAATAAAATACCATTATGTAGTAAATGTTTTTAGATTTCTAATGAATATTTACAATCGAATTTATCTGATGTATAACCCTATATTAAAAATGTTTTAGTAAATAAACTTTGATTTTAACTCTTTTAACTCTACTTTGAATTAAATAATAATAAATGTCCTAATCTAATTCAAGTGGGCCTAAATGATAATATTTTATTCCTAAGGTTTTTTTTGGTCGAGATACACTTGTCCAATAGAATTAGGACATGTGTTAGGGTAATATTAATATAATTTTTACCCTTAATCACCCTATTTACTTTTAACCGTGGTAAATAAAATTAAAAAGTTACTATTTACCGAAAATTATTTTCATCTCATTGAACCACATTTTACACCTTGATATTAACCGTTTCTCTCAGATTTTCTAAATTCCACTCACAAAAGCGGTAAAATTAAGTTTTATGTGAATTTCCAAATTCTCCTAGGAGGTGGGTAAAAGACGGTGAAAAGTTCAATAAAATTTTTATATATCTAAAATTATTCTAAACTAACTATAATGAATTACATTGAACTTATATTGGAATTATGTATCTATTTTGACCTTAATTCAATTTAAATAAAATAAATAATTATTTAAATAAAAAATTTGGTTTTAAACTATAACTTTGTGTTTTTTCACTATTCATAAAAAATTGAATGTTTTCAGAAAAAAACCAAAATTTCACCCTAGGCTAATTTAGATATTTTGAATCAAAAAATGAAGTCCATTTTGAAAGATAAAATTTATAAAATTTTAAAAAGTGGGTATTACTATTCATAATGGCTAGTTTGATTGGTTGTGGTGTGTGTGTTAGAACTCGAAGTTGCGTACAACACACGCTACTGTAGTATTCAAAGGAAAGCATACCATGGAAGCTTGAGGTGTTACATTCTCCCCTCCTTCAAATAATTTCGTCCTCAAAATTTATAGAATACTACCGCATGAAAAGACTCATGTGGTTCTTCATCATAAGTTCCTCAGGTTCCCACATTGCCTCTTCCATCTTATGGTTTCTCCACAAAACTTTTACAGACGAGTTGTCCGGTTTCTCAGTACTTGTTCTCTCGTATCAAGAATCCTGACGGGATCTTCGCAATAAGAAAGATCGGGTTCCAGTTCTAATTCCTCATAGGTGAGTACATGCATTGGGTCAGACATGTATTTTCTCAACAGTGATACGTGGAACACATCATGAACTTTGGAGAGACTTGGCGGCATTTCCAAATGGTAAGATACAACCCCAATTCGTTCTAGAATTTTGAAAGGTCCGATGTACCTAGGAATCAATTTACCCTTATTACCGAAACGTATAACTCCCTTCCATGGACATACCTTCAAGAAAACATGATCTCCTTCCTGAAATTCCAAATCCTTCCTTCGGTTATCGGCATAGCTCTTCGACCTACTTTGAGCTGCTTTGATGTGGTTTTGGATTACCTTTACCTTTCCATTGTTTCCTCCACCAGTTCTGGGCCCACAAGTTTTCATTCACCAATATCATCCCAATAGGTTGGTGTACGACATCTCTTTCCATATAACGCTTCATATGGTGCCATCTGAATACTCGAATGGAAGCTATTATTATAGGAAAATTCTACCAGAGGTAAATATTGATCCCACATACCATAAAAGTCAAGCGATCAGGATCTCAACATGTCTTCTAAGGTTTGAATAGTCTATTCTGATTGTCCATCTATTTGAGGGTGGTAGGCAGTGCTCAATTGAAGTTCAGTATCCAGGGATTTCTGAAGACTCTTCCAGAATCATGAAGTAAAATGGGGATCACGATCAGAAACAATCGATAGGGGTACTCATGAAGTCTCACCACTTCATTAATATATAGTATTGCTAGACGTTCCAGTGTTATATCTTCTCTTATAGCAAGAAAATGTGCTGACTTGGTAAGACGATCAACAATAACCCATATTGCATCATTCCTTCTAGGAGTCTTTGGTAGCCCCATGATAAAGTCCATTGTAATATTGTCCCATATCCACTCCAGTATGGGAAGAGGTTGCATGACTCCTCCAGGCTGTTGCCTTCCAGCTTTCACTTGTTGAAAAACCATACATCTTGACACAAAATCAGCAATCTCCCTCTTCATGTTGTCCCACCAAAAATGTTCCTTCATGTCTCTATACATTTTGGTGCTCCCAGGGTGTATAGAGAAATTGGAACTATGAGCATCATCCAACAATTTCCTTTTTAGATCCGGTATATTGGGAACACAAAGTCTCTTCCCAAATTTCAAAATTCCATCTTCATACCCAAAGTCATTCAATCTCCAATCATTCACAGCTTTAATATTCTTTTGAAATTGTTCATCATTGGTCTGAGAACTCTTAATACTTTCTAGTAAATATGGTTTGGCAACCATTTGAAAAAGCACTGATGTTTCACCTTCCATGGTTATTCCCATGTCCATCTTCACTAGATCCATGAAAATTAGACCCCTTTCAATTCTCATATTGTTCAAAACTCCATGATCTTTTCTGAACAAAGCATCTTCCACCTTATTTGCCTTCCCCAGTTGGTAGTGTATCGTAAAATCATAATCCTTGAGTAATTCAATCCATCTCCTTTGCCTCATGTAGAGTTCTTTTTGTGAGAAAATATACTTCAAACTCTTGTGATCAGTATAAATCTCACATTTTTCACCATAGAGGTAGTGCCTCTATATATTCAAGGAAAAGATCATAGCTGCTAACTCGAGATCATGAGTAGGATAGTTTTGCTCATGAATTTTCAACTGTCGTGATGCATAGGCAATAACCCTATCATTATGTATAAGGACACAACCAAGTCCTTTCTTCGATGCATCACTATAAATAACGAACCCATCATCCCCAATGGTAGAGTCAATATAGGAGAATTGACTAATATTCTCTTCAGTTCTTCAAAACATTCTTCACACTCTTTTGTCCAAACAAATTTAACCCCCTTACATGTGAGCTTTGTTAATGGGTTAGCCAATCGGGAAAAATTCTGGAAAAAATGTCGATAATAACATGCTAAAATAATAAAACTACGTAACTCAGTTATACTCATAGGTGTTGGCCATTCTTGGATTTCCTTGGTCTTAGAAGGATCAATAGATATTCCATCTTTAAAGACAATATAGCTAAGAAAAGAAATCTTCTGAAGCCAGAATTCACACCTGCTAAACTTCTCATATAATTCATGTCTTCTCAGAGTCTTTAGGATAATGCGCAAGTGATTTTCATGATCTTCGTAGATTTTGGAGTATACCAAGATATCATCAATAAATACCACCACAAAATAATCGATATATTTCTTGAAAACTCTATCCATTAGATCCATGAATACAGAGGGTGCATTAGTCAGACCAAAATACATTACCGTAAACTCTTAATGTCCGTACCTTGTTCGAAATTCTGTCTTCGGAATTTCTTCCTTCTTCACACACAACTGATGGTATCCAGATCGAAGGTCAATCTTTGAAAAGTATTGAGCTCCATGCAGTTGGTCAAATAAATCATCATTGCAAGGTAGGGGATGATTTTTCTTTATTGTTATAGCATTGATCTCCCTGTAGTCGATACATAACCTCATAGATCCATCTTTCTTTTTAACAAAAAGAACAGGGGCTCCCCATGGAGAAATACTAGGGTGAATAAATCCTTTATTACTCAATTCATCTAGTTGTTTCTTTAGTTCGACTAATTCCACAGTGACTATTCTATAAGGGGTCTTCGATATATGTAACACCCAAGACTTTTATGAGAAATATTTTGTTTTTATGTTATATAAATCATCAAAGGAATATTTCACTACACACAACACTAGTTTGGCTTGCTTTACATGCAACCGCGGCCTTCCTCGATAGCTTGCGTCGTATGCAATACTGAGTTTCACTAAACAACAATATGCTATTAAAATATTATTAAAACTAGCCGTTATGAATAGTAATAACCAATTTTTGAAATTTTATAAATATTATTTTTCAAAATGGACTTCATTTTTGGATTCGGAATATCGAAATTAGCCTAGGGTGAAATTTTGGTATTTTTCTGAAAACTTTCAATTTCAGATGAATAGTGAAACCACTAAGTGGTAGTTAAAAAAACTGAATTTTCCATAAAACTTGATTTTACCGCTTCTGTGAGTGGAATCTCAAAAATCCGAGAGACACAGTTGATGTGAGGATGTAAAATGTGGTTCAATGAGATGAAAATAATTTTTGGTGAATAATAACTTTTTACTTTTATTTACCACGGTTAAAAGTAAATAGGGTAATTAAGGGTAAAAATGATATTATTATTACCCTAACACATGTAATAATTCTATTGGGTAAGTTTAATTCGACTAAAAACAACCTTAGGAATAAAATATGACCATTTAGGCCCACTTGGATTAGATTAGGACATTTATTATTAATTTATTTAAAGAAGGGTTAAAATAGTTAAAATCAATGTTTAATAAGAAAATTATTTTTAATATAGGGTTATACATAAGATAAATTCAACTATAAATATTCATTATAAAGATAAAAATATTTCCTATATAATGAAATTTTATTTGTAATTTTTAGACTTTAAATAGGTAAATTTATTTATGACACAAAGATGATGAAATAATTATCTGATTAATGAAATATTGACATAATTGATGTTATAAATACCCAAATAAATGTAATTTGAGAAATTTTATGAATTAATATAATTTTCTAGGTTAATATGAAATGTTAGTATTGATTTAATTAACTTTTTTAGAACTATTCATTCTGTTATGATTTTCACAAAAATCAATTACTAAATAGTGTCAAAATTGACATAAAATTGTTTTTAAAACAAATATTATATTAGTAATTGTTATTTTATTCCTAAAAATCTAAGGTTAGGCCAAATGACTTAGATAAGGTTATATATATTAATAATAGACAACTTGGGGTTCGTTTGGCTTGTTATAGTAAGATTATTAACCTTATAGTATAAGAACACAAGAAGACACGGTAAAAGTAAAATTATTTTACTTAATGTTAAATCTAAATGACAAGGTTAAAATAGGAACCTAAACTTGTCTAAATTATATTGTATGAGATTATTTCGACCCATGACCACCTTAGCTTCTAAATAAATCAATTTGGAGCTATTTAAAACTGAACTTGACTTTATAATAAAATAATATTTTTAGTTTTTCCAAAGTAGCCCCTCTCCTCCCTTATAAAAGGGCACCTCCTCCCCCTCTTCCTCGCACCACTTTGAGCCTTAAAGATCGTCCAAAACCTGCCAATTTATCCTATACACTTCCCTAGGAACATCCTAGAGGTCCTGGTCTTCTTCAAATACCAATTTTAGTGCCCTAAAAGGAGGTCTCAGAGAAGCGCTTTAAAGAAGAGGTAATGTCCGTTACCGATTCTTTAAACTTTATTTCTTCTTCCACTTCTTCTTATTTAGTTGTTTCATTATGAAGTAATAACATCAGTATCACTAATATACTGATATGTTATTATAAGTATGAAACAACCCTATTTAACCATCTATCCATCCTACGGAAAACGAAATCACCGCGTGTGCGTACGTACGGAATACCGTCTCCACGCCGTGGTGTAATCTATTTTCCACCACCACCTTACTTGGATGGGTATAATGGTGTAAATAATGACTATATATGACTATTTTAAAGTTATATTGATTCTAAAATAGTATACATACACTCCAATACAATTCCACGATCATGGGAACGATATGATCGCTCGTGCGTACGTACGGAATACCGTCTCCACGATGTGATGCGACTCGTTCTACATGATCTTCAGTGCATAATGATTATATAAATGAATTGAATGAATAAATATGATATATATTACACTAATACCATTCTAGAAATTAGGTATCTATAACCTAAAAATAAGTATAATAATTTATTCGACAAAACACGCATAAGAACAAAAAGTGATAAACACCCGAATAAACAAGTAGTAATGAAATATTACTAATAAGAAGCTAAGAATATGACCATATATGATATCATAAAAATAAGTATGACTCTGGAATATGTCAATAACATTATTTAAATCATTATACAGGAGGTTTGGACACTTACGAAGCAAATCAGACCTAAGGTATGGGAAAATATCACAATCTCATTTTTATCTGAGATTGTTTATACTTTGGTATTTACTGGGGTGTATTTTATCATCCACATCCATATTTCCTCAATATATTTCCTTATACAATATTTTATATCCAATTTTACCCTTTGGTGAGTTTTTAGTAAAAGATATGAAAGGAATCTTTTGTCGTTTTTTGTACGAGGTACTTTTTGACTTTTCCGACAAAAGTACGAGAAAAATGTTTTTTTTAACTTATACGACATGAATGGATATTTAAAAAATTATTTCCAAGAATCTTCCTTTACAAGTTTTCAAGTTTATTTTTAATCAACTTCTTTTAGTTTAGAATTGTATGACATGTTAAGAAAGGAAAAGTGTTTTTAAAGTAGAAAGGATATTTTCCTCAAGAATGGAGTTCAAGTGTTTTATCAAAATTATTTTCCATCTAAGATAATAAAGGATTCTGTTTATATCCCTATTATTAAATTGTTTTTATTATGTTGTGATGGAAATATTTTTATGAATTCTTTTATCTTATATGAATTGTTTTATGATGTCACAATGTTTAAGATTCCCATTTTTATTACATGGGTTATGCTATGATGTATGGTTTATGATTTTGTGGCACAAATAAGAATGGTATCATTATGAGATGGGTGGGACCTATATCTCCCTCCAATGAATTGGGTAAAGATTTTATATCTCATGAGATAGACATGGCTGGAACGGCAGGTTAAACCGGTTCAGTGAAACAGGACTGAAACCAGGAGTGAACTCGGTTCAGAAATGGACTTTGTCCACTAAGATAGTCTTGGAAATGAGCCTTGACTAATAAGAAATGATTATATATGATTATGTGTGTATTCCAAAATGTTTCATGTTTTAAGTTATGATTATTGGGATTACATTTCACTACTATGATTTATCCCATGTTATGATATTATGACCTCTTTTGCAGGTTAAGATTTCCAAAATGTTATGTTCTTATGAATATGATGTGATTGATATTTCTTTTGTTTACCCTTACTGAGAATTTGAGCTCACCATTTTGTATGTTTTCTTTCCCCAGGTCAGGAAGAAGGTTATTAAGTAAGATATGCAAAAAGGGACTATAGATATGATGAAATAAATGGGAGACATTGTAGACGCTTTATGAACCAGTTGTTTATGTTTCCTAGCTTCTAAAGACACTATACCTATATGGTCTTTTCCGGGTTTTGTTATATGTTTTAATAAGTGTACTTCAATTTTGAAGTAATAACAATGTATGTAATGTATTGGTTGTTATAGGTGGTATCAGAGGAAAGGTATAGTCAACCTTTGGAAACTAGGATGTGAAAGCGTTAGTAAGAACCCTAAGGATAAGTCTAAGCATAGAACACAATCTTAGTGTTTTAGAAATGGCCATGAATAACCTAGGATAAGACCTCAATGTGAAATTTTATTCTTGATTGTGTGGTTTTCCTATTATAATTAGTGTTGCTCACACTATTATTCTTGGTTTTAGTCAATGGCTGGAACCCGAAGGAACTGTGTTAATGCGGAATGTGACGGACAATGCAATGATTGTCCCCCTGAGCAACCAAACGTTATGGGAGTTGGAATGAAAAATCTTGTAGCCATGCTCACACAACTTTCTCAAGCTATGAATCGTGCAAGACTTCCAAACGAGCAAAGGAAGGAGCAACATTCTGTTGAATCCTTCATGAGGCAGCGTCCACCTTCATTCAGTGGGTCTACTGATCCATTAGTTGCTGAACAATGGATTAGTACTACTGAAAAGATATTTTCAGTTCTTCAATGTTCTGAACATGATAAAGTCATCTTAGCAGTGTATCGTTTGGAAGGTGATGCTGATCAATGGTGGGATCTTATCAAGAATACGAGGCAAAGAGATGAAATTGAGTACATGGAATGGGACGAGTTCAAGAACTTATTTTTCAATAAGTACTTCCCTCGTATTCTCCGAACAAAGATGGAGAAGGAGTTTCTTGAACTAAAGCAAAAGGATGATGAATCTGTTGGTACCTATGAAGCAAATTTTACAAGACTTGCAAGGTACGCTTATGGTATTATTATCCAACCTGAGAGTAAGATCGATCGATTCTTTAGTGGCTTAAAACCAAGTCTTCGAAGGGAGTTATCCATAAGGGACTTCAATAGATACGAGGAAAGCGTTCGATGTACTCTCAAAGTCGAGATGGAGATTGGAGTAACCCATCAGTCATATGGGTTTGATAAGAAGAGAAAAATGGAATTCAAAGGAAAATATAAAGAGCACACTGAAAAGAAGATGAGCTTTCTCTTATGCACAAAGTGTGGAAAGAAACATGGAGGGAGTTGTCTTAAAGGGACAAGTAAATGTTTCAAATGTGGAAAGGAAGGTCATCGAGCATTTGAATGCCGCAATGATGGGAAGAAGATGTCTAATGATGCAAACAAAGGAAGGGATACATAGAATGAACCTAATACAATTCAATGTTTCAAGTTCAAGGAGATGGGGAATTATTCCAATCAATGCCCAAATCCAAGGGTTGATGATGATGGTCGACGTCAAAAAACTCTTAAGGCTAAAGACAAAGGAAAGTCACATGCAATTTCTATCAGCGATGTGGAGTACAATAACGATGTGGTGAAAGGTACACTTACTATCCACTCTAAAGTAGAAAATGTTTTATTTGATTTTGGATCCACCCACTCTTTTATTTTTGAAGAATTTTCTAAGGATATCACTGTATTACCTCAACAATTAGATGTTGAGTTAGCTGTGACAACCCCTAATGGCACAACAGTCGCATCAAAAGTTTATAATTCTTCTCCGATTGAAGTTTGTGGGAAAGTGCTTCCTGCAAATCTTGTGATCCTTCTTATAGTGGAATTTGATGTGATTCTTGGCATGGATTGTCTTTCTTTATATGAAGCTCATATCAATTGCCAAAGAAGGGAAGTCACATTTCATATTCCAGATCAATATATGATCATCTATAGATGTAAGGATGAACATAACCTTCCAGTGGAAATTTCTTCCATCTTATGGGTCTTGATTCCACTAAATGAAGGTTATTTATCTAAAATGGTTGGTGAGAAACTCACGATTAAGAATATGCCCATTGTATGGGAGTTTGACGATGTCTTTCCGGAGGAATTACCGGATCTTCCACCAAATCGTGAAGTTGAGTTTTCAATAGAACTCGTACCGGGTGCTTTGCCTATTTCAAATACACCTTATAGAATGACCCCAATTGAGTTGCAGGAATTGAAGAAGCAACTCCAAGAGAATCTTGATAAGGGGTTCATACGCCCTAGTACGTCACCTTGGGGAGCACCTCTTCTGTTTGTTAAGAAGAAAGATGGATGAATGAGACTCTGCATTGATTATCGAGAACTTAACAAGATCACTATCAAGAACAAATATCCTCTCCCACACATTGATGACTTATTTGACCAACTACGTGGAGCTCAATACTTTTCCAAGATTGATCATCGTTTAGGGTATCATCAATTAAGGGTAAAAAGGGAGGATATACCAAAGACGGCTTTCCGTACAAGGTATGGACACTATGAATTTATAGTGATTCCATTTGGTCTTACTAATGCCCCTGCTATCTTCATGGATCTGATGAATAGAGTCTTTAGAGACTATCTTGATCAGTTTGTGGTAGTATTTATAGATGATATTTTGGTATATTCAAAGAGAAAGGAAGAACATCAAGATCACTTAAGAATTATATTGAAGACCCTGAGAAAGGATAAGATTTATGTCAAATTTACCAAGTGTGAATTTTGGCTTCAAAAAGTTTCATTTTTGGGTCACATAATCTCAAAAGAGGGGATATCTGTGGATCCAGCAAAAACAGAGGTTATCAAAAGATGGTCGAGACCAACAATAGTGACTGAGATCCAAATTTTTCTTGGTTTGGCTGGATATTATCGACGTTTTGTGAAAGATTTTTCACGATTATCTAATACACTCACCAAGTTGACTCAGAAAGGAGTTAAGTTTGTCTGGATGGAGGAATGTGAAGAGAATTTCAAGGAGTTGAAAAGAAGGTTATCCAGTGCACCTGTGCTCACACTGCCTTGTAGTGGAGAAAGGTTTGTGATCTACAGTGATGCATCCAAGAAGGGATTGGGGTGTGTTCTTATGCAAAATAATATGGTGATAGCTTATGCCTCACGAAAATTGAAAATATATGAGCAAAATTACCCAACTCATGATTTGGAGTTAGCTGCGGTAATCTTTGCATTAAAGATTTGGAGGCATTATCTTTATGGAGAAAGGTGTGACATTTATACAGATCATAAAAGTTTAAAGTATATTTTCACACAAAAGGAGCTGAATATGCGCCAAAGAAGATGGTTGGATCTGATTAAGGATTACAACTGCTCTATCCATTACCATCCTGGGAAAGCAAACAAGGTGGCAGATGCATTAAGTTGATAAGACCATGCCAGTTTATCCATGATGAGGATCACAAAAGATCCAATATTTATGGATTTACAAAGGATGGATGTTGGATTTATAATGGAAGGGAAAAAATCTTATCTATCTAAAATGAATGTTCAACCATCTATACATTTGAAGATTAAAGAGTCACAGAAATAAGATGTCAAGTTACAAAAGAAGGTGAGAAATGTTCCTGAATTCAACCTGGATTGTGATGGGATAATAAAGTTCAGGAATCGGGTTTGTGTTCCCCCCATCCCCGAATTAAAGAAGGAGCTGCTGGATGAGGCTCATATTTCTTCATTATCTATTCATCCTGGAAGCACGAAGATGTATAGGGACCTGAAAGAGTACTTCTGGTGGGATGGCATGAAAAGATATGTTGCTGAATATGTCTCTCGATGCTTGGTTTGTCAGCAAGTTAAAGCTGAGAGACAGAAGTCTAAGGGAATTTTGCAACCATTACCCATACCCGAATGGAAATGGGAAAACATCACTATGGACTTTGTCACCGGACTTCCTAAAACATCCAAAGGAAATAATGCTATCTGGGTCATAGTTGATCGTCTTACAAAGTCTGCACACTTCATCGCTATTGGAGAGGATTTCTCTCTGGATCAACTTGCCAGGATATATGTGAAGGAAGTGGTAAGATTGCATGGAGTACCAATTTCTATTATATCTGATCGGGATCCGAGGTTTACCTCAAAGTTCTGGAGAAGTCTTCAGCATACTCTGGATACATAGTTGAGTTTCAGCACTGCTTATCATCCTCAGACAGATGGTCAGTATGAGAGAACAATTAAAACTCTAGAAGATATGTTGAGAGATTGCTCTATGAATTTCAAAGGTGGTTGGGATCAACACCTACCTTTGGTGGAATTTTCTTATAATAATAGCTTTCACTCCAGTATTCAGATGGCTCCTTATGAAGCTCTCTATGGAAAGAAATACAGGACTCCAACTTGCTAGGATGAAGTTTGGGAAAGAAAGCTATTAGGACCTGATCTTGTTGATGAGATGGCAGAAAAGGTCCGATATATTCAACAACACATAAGAGCAGCTCAGAGTCGACAGAAAAGTTATGATGACAACCGAAGAAAAGACTTAGTATTTGAAGTGGGTGATAAAGTGTTCTTACGAATATCTCCTTGGAAGAGAGTAATGAGATTTGGAAAGAAGGGAAAGTTGAGCCCTAGGTATATCAGTCCTTTCAAAATACGGGATCGTGTTGGGAAGGTAGCTTACCGATTGGCACTTCCACCGAATCTCTCTCAAGTTCACGATGTGTTCCATGTATCTCTCCTGAGAAAGTACATACCTGATCCTTCACATGTACTCAGCTCAGAAGTTGTACCGCTAGATCAGATCTTTCTTATGAAGAACAACCGATAGAGATTCTGGATCGTAGCGAAAAAGTCCTACGAAACAAGACCACTCGATTGGTGAAAGTTTTATGGAGGAACCACCAATTAGAAGAAGCTACATGGGAGCTTGAGGATATGATGAGGGAGAGGTATCCTCATCTGTTTGTTACAAAGTGACGAATTTCGAGGGCGAAATTCATTTTAAGGGGGGGTAAAATCTAACACCCGAGACTTTTATGAGAAATATTTTGTTTTTATGTTATATAAATCATAAAAGGAATCTTTCACTACACACAAAACTAGTTTTCCTTTCTTTACATGCAACCACGGCCTTCCTCGATAGCTTGCGTCATATGCAATACCGAGTTTCACTAAACAACAATATGCTATTAAAATATTATTAAAACTAGCCATTATGAATAGTAATAACCACTTTTTGAAATTTTATAAATTTTACTTTTCAAAATGGACTTCATTTTTGGATTCAGAATATTGAAATTAGCCTAGGGTGAAATTTTGGTATTTTTCTGAAAACTTTCAATTTCTGATGAATAGTGAAACCACTAAGTGGTAGTTAAAAAAACTAAATTTTTCATAAAACTTAATTTTACTGCTTCTGTGACTGGAATCTCAAAAATCTTAGAGACGCAGTTGATGTCATTATGTAAAATGTGGTTCAATGAGATGAAAATAATTTTTGGTGAATAGTAACTTTTTACTTTTATTTACCACGGTTAAAAGTAAATAGGGTAATTAAGGGTAAAAATGATATTATTATTACCCTAAAACATGTCCTAATTCTATTGGATAAGTGTAATTAGACCAAAAACAACCTTAGGAATACAATATGACCATTTAGGCCCACTTGGATTAGATTAGGACATTTATTATTAATTTATGTAAAGAAGGGTTAAAATAGTTAAAATCAGTGTTTAATAAGAAAATTATTTTTAATATAGGGTTATACATAAGATAAATTCGACTATAAATATTCATTAGAAATATAAAAAGATTTCCTACATAATGATATTTTATTTGTAATTTTTAGACTTTAAATAAGTTAATTTATTTATGACACAAAGATGACGCAATAATTATCTTATTATTGAAATATTGACATAATTGATGTTATAAATACTCAAATAAAAGTAATTTGAGACTTTTTATGAATTACACTAATTTTATAGGTTAATATGACATGTTATTATTGATTTAATTAACTTTTTTCGAACTAATCATTCTGTTATGATTTTCACAAAAATCAATTACTAAATAGTGTCAAAATTGACATAAAATAGTTTTTAAAAAAAATATTATATTAGTAACTCTTATTTTATTCCTAAAAATCTAAGGTTTGGAAAAATGACTAAAATAAGGTTATATATATTAATAATAGAAAACTTGGGGTTCTTTTGGCTTGTTATAGTAAGCTTTTTAACCTTATAGTATAAGAACACAAGAAGACACGGTAAAAGTAAAATTAATTTACTTAATGTTAAATCTAAATGATAAGGTTAAAATAGGAACCTAAACTTGTCTAAATTCTATTGGATGAGAGGATTTCGACCCATACCCACCTTATCTTCTAAATAAATCAATTTTGAGCTATTTAAAACCGAACTTGAATTTATAATAAAATAATATTTTTAGTTTTTCCAAAGTAGCCCCTCTCCTCCCTTATAAAAGGGCACCTCCTACCCCTCTTCCTCACACAACTTTGAGCATTAAAACTTGGGAAAACCCTACAAATTTCTCCTCTCCACTTCCCTAGAGACATCCTAGAGGTCCTGGTATTCTTCAAAGACCAATTTTAGTGCCCTAAAAGAAGGTCTCAAAGAAGCGCTTTAAAGAAGAGGTAATGTCCGTTACCGATTCTTTCAACTTTATTTCTTCTTCCGCTTCTTCTTCTTTAGTTGTTTCATTATGAAGTAATAACATAAGTATCAATCATATACTGATATGTTATTATAAGTATTAAAAAAACCCTATTTAACCATCTATCCATCCTACGGAAAACGAAATCACCGCGCGTGCTTACGTACGGAATACCGTCTCCACGCCGTGGTGTAATCTATTTTCCACCACCACCTTACTTGGATGGGTATAATGGTGTAAATAATGACTATATATGACTATTGTAAAGTTATATTGATTCTAAAATAGTATAAATACACTCCAATACAATTACATGATCATGGGAACGATATCATCGCTCGTGCGTACGTACGGAATACCGTCTCCACGATGTGATGCGACTCGTTCTACATGATCTTCACTGCATAATGATTATATAAATGAATTGAGTGAATAAATATGATATATATTACACTAAAACCATTCTGGAAATGAGGTATCTATAACCTAAAATGAAGTATAAGAATTTATTCGACAAAACACGCATAAGAACAAAAACTAATAAACACCCGAATAAAAAAGTTGTAATGAAATATTACTAATAAGAAGCTAAAAATATGACCATATATGATATCATAAAAATAATTATGATTCTGGAATAAGTCAATAACATTATTTAAATCATTATACAGGAGGTTCGGACACTTACGAAGCAAATCGGACCTAAGGTAAGGGAAAATATCACAATCTCATTTTTATCCGAGATTGTTTATACTTTGGTATTTACTGGGGTGTATTTTATCATCCACATCCATGTTTCCTCAATATATTTCTTTCTACAATATTTTATATCCAATTTTACCATTTGGTGGGTTTTTAGTAAAATATATGAAAGGAATCTTTTGTCGTTTTTCGTACGAGGTACTTTTTGACTTTTCCGACAAAAGTACGAGAAGAATGTTTTTTTAACTTATACGACATGAATGGATTTTTAAAACATTATTTCCAAGAAGCTTCCTTTACAAGTTTTCAAGTTTATTTTTAATCAACTTCTTTTAGTTTAGAATTGTATGACATGTTAAGAACGGAAAAGTGTTTTTGAAGTAGAAAGAATATTTTCCTCAAGAATGGAGTTCAAGTGTTTTATCAAAATTATTTTCCATCTAAGATAATAAAGGGTTATGTTTCTATACCTATTATTAAATGTATTTGATTATGTTGTGATGGAAATATTTTTATGAATTCTTTTATCTTATATGAATTGTTTTATGATGTCACGATGTTTAAGATTCCCATTTTTATTACATGGGTTATGCTATGATGTATGGTTTAGGATTTTGTGGCACACATAAGAATGGTATCATTATGAGATGGGTGGGACATATATCTACCTCAAATGCATTGGGTAAAGATTTTATATCTCATGAGATAGACATGGCTGGAACGGCAGGTTAAACTGGTTCAGTGAAACAGGACTGAAACGAGGAGTGAACTCGGTTCAAAAATGGACTTTGTCCACTAAGATAGTCTTGGAAATGAGCCTTGACTAATAAGAAATGATTCTCTATGATTATGTGTGTATGCCACAGGGTTTCATGTTTTAGGTTATGATTATTGGGATTAAATTTCACTACAATGATTTATCCCATGTTATGATATTATGATCTCTTTTGCAGGTTAAGATTTCCAAAATGTTATGTTCTTATGAATATGATGTGATTGGTATTTCTTTTGTTTACCCTTACTGAGCATTTGAGCTCACCCTTTTGTATGTTTTCTTTCCCCAGGTCAGGAAGAAGGTTATTAAGTAAGATATGCAAAAAGGGACTATAGATATGATGAAATAAATGGGAGACAGTGTAGACGCTTTATGGACCAGTTGTTTATGTTTCCCAGTTTCTAAAGACACTATACCTATAAGAAACTTTCCGGGTTTTATTATATGTTGTAACAAGTGTACTTCAATTTTGAAGTAATAACAATGTATGTAAAGTATGGGTCGTTATAATATAGGCCTTGATCCAGGAATTAAATCAATAGAAAACTCAACATCTCGTTCTTGAGGATGTCTCAGTTTATCTTTCGGAAACACATCTACATATTCTTTCACAATAGGTACATCCTCTATTTGAACATTCCTTTCCCCACCCACAGTCATTTAATTCTCTTCCTACCCAATAATTGAATTTAGTGAGCTACTGAGTGTGGATCTAGATAAGAATTACGTGGTGATGATTCTGCTCTAAAGATAAGGTGTTCCTTATCATCATCATCAAAAATTGTAACCTCCTTCTTCTTACAATAAATATTCGCTTCATGGTCCAAAATACAATCCATACTGAGGATTATATCAAACTCAATCATAGGTATGATGATGAGATCAGCTGATAAAGAACATTTATCTGCTCTAATGGGGACTGATTCACAAAACTTTGTTGCAATGATACTTCCCTTAGGAGTTTTAACTGAAAACTCCCTTGTTAAATCAAATTGGAAATATCTAATTTTCTTAGAAAACTGGGAAGATATGAAACAATGCGATGATCCAGAATCAAATAATGCATTTGCTAAACTTGAGGAAACCATTAAATTACCTGCCACCACGTCTTTTGGAGCTTCTACCTCAGCATCAGTGATAGCATAAGCATGGCCTTGATCCATTGGGCCTATTCTGAGGTAAGTTCCCCTGATGCTTTGGAAATTCATTTGCATAATGTCCTATCTCCCTGCAATTATATCATTGGAAATCGGTATCTTACTTCTTCCCCTTGCAATCACGAGCTTGGTGGCCTTTCTCACGACACTTGTAACAGAATCCCATTCCTTTTAAGCAAGTACCAGGGTGTTTCTTCCCACATTTACTACAGGATGGATATTCAACTTTTCCCTTCTTCCCCTTATTTCCATTCCCAGATTGATCAGCATATTGCTTCTTCTCTTACTTTACTTTAAAGTCATAAGACTTAGAGAATTCTTTTTCTGTCTTGATAGCACATGATACAATATCTTCGTATGAAGAGAAGGATTGTGACATTAATGCTCGACGAAGAAATGGTTTTAACCCATCAAAGAAATGATCAATCTTACTTCTTGGGTTACGTATATAATCTCCATCATACCTTTCTAGCCTTGTAAAGTTAGCCTCATACTTTGTGACATTCTCATCCTCCTTTTGTCTCAGACTCAGAAATTGCCTTTCCATATCTGCTCGATGGTCACAAGGAAAGTATTTTTCTAAAAATAGATCTTTGAACTCCCTCCATTCCATATTTGATAGTTCATCATCTTCATTCGTGTTTTGAATCAATGACCACCATTGATCAGCATCTCCAGTGAGGCTGTAAACTTCCATGATAACTTTTTCCCTTTCACTAATCCCCAAAGCCTGAAATATTTTCTCTAGGGAACTTATCCATTGCTCAGCTACCAATGGATTTGTACTCCCATTGAATGTTGGTGGTTTTTTCCTCATAAAGAGATCTAACATTGATCCTCCACACTGTGGATCAGGGTGCTCCATACAGGTAAGGTTATTATTCATAACCTGAGTGAGTTGTCCCAGTATGGTGATAAGATGATAAGCACCAGTTTTGTCACCATCTCCACTATAATTATCTTGAGTAGGCGGGAAATCCCTATATGGAGTGCATGCATTGACACAGTTTCCATTTCTTCCACTAGGCACAATTTCTAAACAATATAATAAACTAGATCCGTTTATGAATCAAAATACATAATTCTATACTTATAAAACACTTAACATAAATTGAACTATTTATGGATATAATCCATAATCATAAAAATGTTTTCTTTGAGGAATTATATTCTCATAAACCCTTCATAATGGTTTGTTAAGAAAATGAGAGTTATCCTAAGAATATCCTCCGAGAGTGTCGTAACCAAGAGTGCAACAAGGCCCATTGTCGTGCACCAGTTCCCGTTTGAGTCTAGATTAAAGCGGTGTTTTCGGGTTTTACCCCTAGGTACATCTGTGCTAGAGCCACCTCAACCTGCTCGTATCTAGGCTGGGATGTATTTCTCGGAAAACTCACAAAATCTCCACAATACTAAAATTCTAGGAAGTTCTTATATACTAATCATCAATGTTCATCTTAGGTCTATGTGTTCTAATCAAAGTTTATCTAAATATAGCTTCTAAGTTTTGTACTAAATTTCCTCTGATACCAAATGTAATTCCCTAACCCCAGTTACCTAGAGTCAGTTCATTATTACATAACATTGGAATGATCATAAAAAAGATCAAGTCTTGAGAGACCGATTAGTTTAGTATCCTTGGAATAACTAGATACATTCATAAAGTTTACATTACATCATAAAATTAAAAACTACAACAATATAGTATCCATAGTCCACACTATTATCCCCTCATACTATCCCTGCAGGTCATTCATAAAATACTTCTTCACATCTTGGGAAAAATAAAACATAGAAAGGGGTGAGCTCAAATGCCCAGTAAGGATAACAATATAGCGGAAACTTTCATAAATAAGCATAAACATTTAAGGCAATGTATAACTAAAACAAATGCCTTTTAAAACTTGAACTTTATCATAATATGGTAGAAATAAAATGAAATAATTCCATATACTTATTCACATGCATATTCTACGAGTCGAATAATCAAATGCAATATCAATAACCACTTTCATAATGATGGAATGCACAATGCCAGGCTATTATAACCCCATAGCCAAGGCCTCGTGCCAAGAATACAAATAAGATTTTTTGAAGGCCTTATTCCAAGACACTAGTTTGTCTCATTAGACCTACCGATTCATTGAGGAGCTATAGCGGGCTCCACCCATCACTTATTAAGTCCAATGCATTCCTCATATGAACAGGTTTAAACATAACATTAACATTCGTTTTAAAACTAGCATAAGAAATGTCAATAGTTTATTCATAAAATATGAATGGTATAAAAATAACACATCCACAGTCAAACATATGAAAAAACAATCAATAAAATATGGATGTTTTGTATCATAATAAATCAACTCCAAATAAACTTAAAATCCATCAAATGATGTTAACATAGATGAAATCAAAAATCTTTTTAGAGAAATATCTCTTTCTATATTGAAATAATTTAAGAGTAATATATTTATAAAATAAAACATTTTCTTTGAAAATATTCTTATAATCTTGTAAGGGAAGCTTTGATGATTTTATAATAGAGGAAAATAGCCGCACCCGCCGTATAAGTTAAAAAAACATTCTTACCTTAATTCTGTAGAAAAGGTTTAAAAGGACCTTGTTTGGAAAACAATAGAAAGATTCCTTAATAAACTTCTTATAAAAAGTCAAAAAGGGTATAAATGACTTTATCCCATAGTCTTTAAAATAGTAAGAATGATTTGTAATACATTTTTATGAAACATGGATGCGGATGATAAAGAGGTCCCAGTAGATAATTACATATAAACAACCTCGGATAATGAAGAGATTGTGAAATAAACCCTTAACTTGTACTTTTCCTTGGTTGGGGGTAGTTTAAACTCTTTTATAATGGTGAAATAATTTTTATTAAATTATACAAGAATCATATACATTAATATGATATCAAATATGATCTTTTAACATTGCTTTGTTAATAATATCTTAGTATTATCGTCGTTTCGGGTGTTAGCTTACTCGTATATGTTTTGTTACATATGCCGTATTTTTTATGGATAGGATGTATCTTATTCATATCCAAAATGATATCATGTACTTAAAAATTATTTTTAACCATCAAATGATAATTATACTTGAATGGATACGATGGAGAATGAATCTCATCGCATTCATGGAGACGGTAGTCCGTACGTACGCACGAGCGAAAATATCATTCTTTTGATATTAAAATAATATATAATTGGATGGTATATCATATATAAAGAATAATTATCATGTTATATTTATTATTTAAATGAATTACACATCATTATTATACCCATCCAAATAATAATTTATTGAATAACAATTACCCCACCACGTAGAGATGGTAAGTCGTACGTACGCACGTATGGTGACATGTATTTCAAAGGATGGATAGAATACTGAATATGGTTGTACCATATTTATAATAACATCACAATATATATAAGATACTGGAGTTATTATTTTAGAATGATAATAACAAATAAAGAAGAATTTGAAGAAGAAAGGAACTTGAAAGAGGGTGGTGAAAACATTACCTCTTCTTCGGGTTCTTCCTTTTGATTTGATCAAAAGGGCTCCATAGGTTGGCTTTATGATCAAACTAAGGTCTCTAGGTTGAATTGAGGGAATTTTAGAGAGTATTTGTGAATGGGTTGGCTGAGCCAAAATGCTTTTAATGTGTGAATTAGTGAGAAGGGGGAGTTCCCTTTTATAAGAGGGGTGAGGGGCACCTTTGGAAAAGCTAGAAATATTATTTTATAATAAATTCATATTCGGTTTCAAATGGCTCCAAAGTGGATTATTTAAAGTTTAAGGTGGGGATGGGTCGAAAACCACTCAAACAATAGAATTTAGACAGGTTTGGGTCATTATATTAACCTTATCTTTTAGTTTTAACTCTTAGTTAATTAGTTTGACACTTACCATGTCACTTTGTATTTTTATATTATATAGTTAATAAACTTACTATATACCTCCAAGTGACCCCCACGTGGTCCATTAATGATACAACTATCATGATATAAGTCTCTTGGCCGAACCTTAGATTTTTAGGAATTGAATATAAATTAATAATATAATATTTGTTTTAAAAACTCTTTTATGTCAATTTTGACACTATTGGGTATTTTGTTTTTTGATAAATTCATAACAACATTATTAATTCGAAAAAATTTATATAATCAATACAAATATGTCATATTAACCTATAAAATTATTGTAATTCATAAAAAGTCTCAAATTACATTTATTTGGATATTTATAATATCAATTATTTTAATATTTTATTAATTAGGTAATTAATGCATCACCATTGTGTCATAAATAAATTAAATTATTTAGTGTCTAAAAATTATAAATAAAATACCATTATGTAGGAAATACTTTTAGCTTTATAATTAATATTTACAATAGAATTTATCTTATGTATAACCCTATATTAAAAATGTTTTAGTAAATAAACTTTTATTTTATCTCTTTTAACTCTTCTTTGAATTAAATAATAATAAATGTCCTAATCTAATCCAAGTGGGCCTGAATGTTAATATTTTATTCCTAAGCTTGTTTTTGGTCTATATAAACTTTTCCAATAGAATTATGACATGTGTTAGGGTAATATTAATATCATATTTACCCTTAATTACCCTATTTACTTTTAACCGTGGTAATTAAAAGTAAAAAGTTACTATTCAGCAAAAATTATTTTCATCTCATTGAACCAAATTTTACTCCTTAATATTAACCGTGTCTCTCAGATTTTCGAAATTCCACTCACAGATGCGGTAAAATTAAGTTTTATGCGAATTTCCAAATTCTCCTAGGAGGTGGGTAAAAGACGGTGAAAAGTTCAATTTTTTTATATATCTAAAATTATTCTAAAGTAACTCTAATGAATTACATTGAACTTAAATAGGTATTATGTATATATTTTGACCTTAATTAAATTTAAATAAAATAAATAATTATTTATATAAAAAATTTGGTTTTAAACTATAACTCAATGTTTTTTCACTATTCATCAAAAATTGAATGTTTTCAGAAAAAAACCAAAATTTCACCCTAGGATAATTTTGATATTATGAATCCAAAAATAAAGTCCATTTTGAAAGATAAAATTTATAAAATTTCAAAAAGTGGGTATTACTATTCATAACGGCTAGTTTGATTGGTTGTGGTGTGTGTGTTAGAACTCGATGTTGCATACAACACACGCTACTGTATTATTCAAAGGAAAGCGTACCGTGGAAGCTTGGGGTGTTACATTTAATGTGCTTTGGAGTTATTTCCTACATGAATAGGAGGAACCATTGTGAGTGATTTATATTTCCATAAGTGAAAAATATTATTATAAACTAACAGACCCTATTAGTAATATTTCATTATAGAATGATTAACACTTGGTAAAATCCTGATGTATTGTTCATGCACCTGATTCATTTATCCACACACATGGATCACAAATTTAGGGTTGGTATGCACATCCTTTTATAGGAAACTTATTCAGTTGTGTTGGACACACCACCTTCCAATATAAATAGAGGTTCCTCCAAATGTAAAGACACTTTTGATTTCCTATATCACTATTTAACTCAACTTATTACATTGATAAACACTTCTAGATTCTTATTTCTAGAAAATTACTTCTAGATAGTTCACTAAAATTCTGGATTTCCCTTTATGTCATCGGAATATGCAAACTTTTGATGACCCAACTACCAATTAAGAGAAAAATTGTCACTACTTACACATTGAACCCAACCACCTACCATATATGGAATTTAAAATGAACATAAATCTAATACTTGAACTTCCGATGCTTTGAACATTTGATGCTTTGAACTAGGCTTCAAATCACAAGAGTTAAATGGGTAGATAAAAATATAATAGGATAATTTAGTGTATTGAATTTAAAAAAATTGTAGGATAGGTTTAGGGTTATAGTTTTATAAAAATAAATTGGTTAGGGTTTGGGTATCCTAAATTTCATGGGTACCTGACCCGTTTACATACCTAGTAATAAATATCATGCATTCAACATTTAATATTTGTAATTTATTATTATTATAAGTTTTTTTTACAAAATACTTTCTATTTAATTTAAAATACCTTTTGAATTAGATTTGATTATTTGAACCTATATTAAATATAGATCTAAATGAGTTTGATAGTTTTAATCCTGGTTCATGTGTATTTTGGATCATTTTTAGAATATTCGTCCAATTAAACAACTTTTAATAAATGTAATTTTTTTAAAAATAACCATTCTATAATTCCCCAAAAAATTGGCCATTAAAAATTTCTTTAATAATAGATATGATAAATATTATAGTTAAAATCATATATTATTTTGTTAAAATATTATGAATTATTGATGAAATCAAGAAATAATAGGAGTTGAAGAACTCAATAGATGAATATGAGTTTTCTCTATTTCTCTCCAAAGTTAAAATAAACAACACATGATCATGTGTTTAATTAATAAAAAATGATAAAGTGAAATAACCTAAATTATTTATTGAAGTTTAAAAAAAAGTTGACTTCTAAAAATATTTTGGCATTCATAACATATCGTTATTATCATAAAACAATTTTGATGTACAAAATTAATTTTACAAGTTAATTAATGATAACATTGACAAGATTATGGAAAAAATTATTAAATTGATTCAAATTCTACAACATTAGAAAATTTTATGTCTTTGACACAATTTATATAATGAATTTATGATTTGGTATTCTTATGTTGAGTTTTGTGGGCATATCATATACCCCAAACATAATGGAAGAAAACAACAAAACCTAGCAAGGATTACTTGGAGCACTACCAAAAAATTCTAAAAAATGAGCTATGATATTTATCAATGCTCACAAAATGATTTAATAGAGGGTGACCTTTATCCATGATATTTTTATCATTGATAAAGATTATTTCATATATACAAGTGCTCTTAAATATGATTTGTATAACAATAAATAAATATTTTTATATAAAATTCACACACATGCACACAATTATTTATAGTTATATATATAATTATAACTACATATGCATATTAAAATTTATAAAAATATGAAATATATCAAAATAAATATATTAATACATTATATGTACTTCATATTTGAAATTTTTATATTTATTTTCATATTATATAATTTTTATTATGCATATATAATTATAGTTACATATGTGTGTCTTTTTATATATATATATAATTATAATTTTATATCTATATTATAAAGAAAATAAATATGAAGTGTGGATATATATATTCATATAAAATATGTATTTAAATATATGAATCATATTAGAATAAAAATTTGTTATCAATTTTATTTTCATATTTTATGTGAAAATTATTATTAAATTCATATTATGTAATAAATATGTTTTGTGAAAAAATACAACTTGAATCACTTTGTCCTATATGGAGTTCCACATGACATCATGCCCATCTAGCATGAGTGCAATATCAAAATCAATCCCTATGTCAGGAGGGAGAATAGATAGTTATACAGAAAGAAATCATTATAAAGATCCACCATTATTAGAAGTGAGGATAAAACTATTGTCTGATCTACTATAATAACCAAATTCACTATCTGCACTATAATAGTTATAACTTGGATAAGGTATGGTCCCACCATTCCGACTCCTAAATTCCATTCTTTGGTCATGAAATAATTTTTTCCATTAAGAGTGGTAATTGTTACCCATCTTTGGTAAAAATTGATATGAGCTCGATAACTATTAAACCAGTATATACTGAAAAATCACATTGAAGTTGGTCATTTATAATATCATGAAATCCCATAGATATCTATAGTTGAAAAATACTATGGAACACTCTATACACCTATGGATATGATCTATATTCTTTCCAAAGGGTGTATCAATGTATAACAATTCATTGGATAACTTAACTAGAAAGTTTAACCTAACAACAAATTGAGAAGAAATATAAGAATGAGAAGATCCTGTATAAAAAAAAGTTGTATAGAGAATAAATGTAATCATAACCATACCTAAAACAGTCAAATGTACCTTTAAACCATCATCTATTACCTAATTTGTAGCATTGAATCTGTCTACATTAGATCTACAACCCTGCTCCTAAGACAGATGACTCATCCGGGTCGTAAATTCCTATGGAGTTTGCATTTTTTGTTGATATCCTCTGTCCGCTCCATATCCAGATCACCGTAATCCCACGTGACACCCATAAAATTTATAAGGCTCATTATTTAAAGTTTAAACATACTTAAAATGTGCTTTGGGGGTGGATAGAGGTTGTTGGGGGTCAGGTTTCAGAACCAAGGAATCTGGAGTCCTAAACCTGTAACTTGGAGTTATTGGTGTGCCACCAGCTAGATAATACAGATCCACTATCTATACAATGGTAGTGGTAGAGGTCCTATGACTTTTTAGGCCCCATAAACCAACCGTTGTCCAAGGAAGATGAATTTCAACTTTGATAGTACACTGGTTCACCATAAGTCCAACACCGACCAACTAGCCCAGCACCGACAAGCCGGTAGAGCCACTAGAGCTCCAGTGAGTCCCACTGGCTCTCCAATGGTTCCCAAGTGGTATGGTAAGTAATGGAACCTTCAAAATTTACCTCCAACATAATTTTTTTATAATTCCCTCACTTATCTCAAAAATAATTCGTATAGAATAAACCAGGGGGTTCTCTCTTAGCATTGTGGGACCTCTCCTCCTCCTATTTTTTGTGATTCGACTTGGGATCAATCCATTGTCTCCAAATTATTAAATTTCACATGATATAATCCTAAATACTCTTATTCTTTGGAAATTAAATAAATATCTATTCTATGATGGTTAAATCTATGAATTTTTTATTGATCTCATGAAGCATTCTTTGTCTATTGTTAGATCGACATAATAATGGAAGTGTTAGAGGAATTCCTCTTGAGTGAATCTAGATCTAACATTTACAACATATCTCTTTGGGTAATTAAATGTGGTTATACCATCTTGGAATGATTCCTTTCTTGTACCTTGTTCTAGAACCCTTTTATAATTTATTGGGATCAATTCTAGAAAATCCTTAGTGTGTGGATCATTCTGATTAGTGTGAGGACATGGTTAGGGTGAAAAAATATTTAATAAAACTTGGAAATTGAAATAAATGCACTTGAGGTAGAAATATCCTTACAATATAGGGACTTGTATCTGGTTTTTTTCATGATATGGCCATGTGTGATCAGTTCTTAACTCATGATTGATTTATGTTGTGTTTCTTATGGTGAGTGTGTGGCCTTATGCGAACCATGCTTGATATGAATAGTAATACTTAATATTATATGGATTGATTTTGAGTGATAAATATTCTAGGGAACCTTAATTTAGGTATCAAGATAATTGGGTTACTCAGAAATGGCTAAACGACCCCTTAGAGGGAAAGTGTGGGATATGTAATAAGGTTTAGGGGCTGGTAATTTCTTGATTCTTTTGTCAAATGTCACTAACATACATATATGGAATGGGAGTAAGACCATGTAGGGGTGAAGTGTATCTATTATTTAAGATTTACAACATGGGAAAAATATCATGTAGGGATTATTTTAATCTATTTTTTTGGGAATGTCAGGAGGTTGTACCATCACGTGAGAAAAAATGACCACCTTAGGGTGGGGTGTGAGGTGCTGTATAAAAGTGGAGTATAGACATATGACTGGTGGTTTTAAGGTACCAACTAGGGTGTATATCTTATATCATATTTCTAAACATGTGGTTACTAACATTGAAAACTTTACCGACATAATATCAAAGTAGGTGGGATTGGTGTTCCTGGAAGTTTTCTTAGTGCACGATGACCTGATACTTGAGTGGTTGATTTTTTTACTTTCACATTTATTTTATGTCATGGAATACACCCTATAAATTTATAATTATATTAAGGAAACATTTTTTGTGTCCTATTGGGTTTATACTCACACATTTCACATGTATATTGATGCACATGGGGAATTCATGGTCAAGGATCTAGGGAAAGGCTAGGGCCTAATGACAAGGAACTGAGGAGATGGTGCTTGGGGATGGAGGAAGTATTGAGATAGACTTCAAAAATATAATTCAGTGTATTTACTATCAAGTTTTATATTTTTTTCTTATAAACTGGTTGACCTAACACATTGGGGGTCCTTGGTTTATTTTCTTGGTTACATTGTGAGAGATGACATTCCATCTGATATATAATTTATTATTAATTATTTCTATTGTGTTATTCTAGGTTTCTTATCTATAATTATATATGATTGTGGTTTATAAATAATCATAATAAGGTTATATTATCTCCACTACATTATTATACCCCCACTACTATTCAAAAAAATATTTTATATGCGGAGGCGTGCATGACGTCATGTGTATTCTGGCTTGGACTCAGTGATTTGAGCCAGGGTGTTATGAAATGGTATCAAAGAATTTTTTTATTAGATATTCTAGGACATGGAATAAAGGATATAGGCTATGTGGAACTTGGGTATGTGAGTTTCTATGTGGCTTCCAACTCAAGTGTAATGGACCTTCGATTTACCATGATTGGATCACTGTTACAATTGTTGCTTTATAGTTTGATACTGATCTTTAGTAGGTTGTGTTGTTACAATTCATGGGATTTGGGAGCATTCATGCCTCATGAATAAGAATATAGGACCACATATCATATATAACTATTTTTCATATTCATAGTAGTTCAATTAATGAAATGTCATGATCTGTTCTCTGTGCTTTTGTGATATACCTATGTTGGCATTAATATTTATTAAACTTGGATGTGCTTGGATGTTATAAATATAAATGTGATTAATGTGTAGGTACTGAGGAATAGGATGAGTCTTCAAAATTTATTTAGAAGTATAGGCCTTATCATTGTGAATAGACTCATAGGACTCATGTTTTACCTTAAGAGATTTGTTATAGGCATTATAAGTGTTCATTTGGAATTTCAGTTGATTCCAACTTAAAGAAATTTGAGGGGACCGCCTAGAGAAGCTAACCATAATTCTCCCACAATGGATAAATCAAATGTTCCACTATAAATTATGTATGAGGATGCACTTGATCATGGTCCTACACTCTCTCCAGTGGTTCAGGTATTGGAACCGATATTTCCCAGAGTCTTCCAGTTAGTGCTAGTTCAATGTAGGGGGCATAGAAGAATATGGTTGATTATGAATAGTACTTCCATTTTTATCACCCAAAATCATTAGAAGGTATTTGGGGACCAAATGATACTAGGTATTATATTTAAATCATTGAGGAAATATTCAACATGGCTGAGACACCCCACGTTCAATAGGTGAAACTGAACGTTTTTATGTTTTATGGACCCACTAGAAGATAGTGGGGTGTTATGATCCAAGATAGTAGGCATGAGGGTATCAATTGGGTGACCTTCAAGGACCTATTATTCAAGGAGTTATTTCTATACACACTGAAGTTATACCACACTCAGAAGTTTATAGATCTACAGTAAGTAATGATGCTAGTAAATTCATATTCTGTTTCTTTCATGTAGTTACTCTGTTTTTCTTTGAACTTGGATGGAAATGAGGAATAGAAGGCACACAATTTTTAGATAATAATTTCACCAGAACTTAGGTTTCAGGTTAGGGGATTTGACCTAATTATGTACTCATGAGTACTTCTTAAGTTTCTAACATTTGAGAAGGGTCTAGATGAGGATAGAACAAATATTATTTCCCATATTTTCAATGGATCTGTTAGTGGGATTCCTAGTAATGATATGGGTGTATCTTTTGGTATTAGGAATGGGAAGGATGAGGAGTCATTCTAGGGTGGAGGTAGGTATACAGAGTAGAGTAGGTTTTCTTCATCCCCCTCTATGTAAAGTGATTCCATCATGTGCCTCAATTATAGGAAGAGAGGTCACATCAATAAGACTAATAGGAAACTATCTATGGAGTGTCAGTGATGCGGTAAGGTGAGAAATATCAAGATTTTTTAGGAATTTTTAGATGAATTATCGTATTTTAGGCTAGAATAAGGTTATAGAACCTTAACGGAAGATATAAACTCCATAGAATTTGATGAATTAGGTGAGACCGAGACATCAAGGGAAAGACGAGGGATGAATGGTGATAGGATGTATGCAATGGAATAAACTCTCATAGATGGAAGAGAGGAAACATATACTATTTGAGAAATGAACTTGATTACATCTATGATTTCTACTAATCTATTTGATACAAAAGCTTCCAATTCTTTTATATCTACTGAAGTTATTGTGGGACTTGATTTACTGGATAAGTTGTCTTCTAAGTTACTTTATCTTAACACACATTTGGGGAAAAAAGTGGGTCATTTATAGATATTTCCACAATGTATTGTTGTAGTTTCTAGATATGGGCATCAATGGAGATTTATGATCTTATAGATAAATAGATTCGATGTGATATTTGACATGGATAGGATGATGAGTTATCAAGAACAAATTAACTACTATTATAGATGAGTATCTTTTACCACACCCAAGTGGTAATTTTTTTTGATGATTAGGGAATGGGATGCTAGAAAGGTAGAGTAGGACCATACTTGAGCCAAATCAGAGATATTATTTCATAGGTAGCATGATTGGATCTTTCAGTAAAATCAACAGTAATTACCTATTCTCTTCCTCCAGTAATGGATCTCTATGAGGATATTTTCCTTATGATTTTTTAGGTTTTCCTCCTAATAGAGGAATTGAATTTGATATTTAAATTAAGTCAGGGGAACAACCCATATCGATTTACCCATATTTTATGGAGCTAACTGAGTTAAGTGAACTCAACATACAACTTGAGGATTTATAAGTGAAGGGATTTATCAGACTGAGAAATTCTCCTAAGGGTGCTCCATTATTGTGCTCAAAGATGGTGGATAATATTATTTGACTATGTATAGATAACTAACAACATAATCATATCACAGTGAAGAATATGTATCCTTTTCTAAGGATCAATGACTTTTTTGATCATTTATGAGGATCCCAGTGGTTCTGTAAAATTGATCTACTATCAAGTAACCACCATCTTCTGGTTAGAGAGGGGGATATTAAAAAGATGGTGTTAATGAGTAGATATGGAATTTATAAATACCCAGTGATTCCTTTTATATTGAAAAATGAACCAGTGGAATTCATGGATCATATCAGCAATACCTAGAATCATTCATCATAGTGTTTGTGGATGATATCCAGGTATATTTGAGGATAAAATAGTCGCATGATATACATCAAGATATCATGTTGAGCATGATTAATGCACGTAATTTTTATTCTAAGACCAATAAGGTTTGATTTTAGATCCAAGAGGTGCATTTACTTGGGCATTTTATTTATAAGTATGACATTTTCATTGATCTAGAGAAGGTATAGGTAGTGATATCTTGGGAACACACTTAAAATGTATTTGATATTAGGAGTTTTCTTAGGTAAGAAGGGTACTAAAAGAGGTTCATTCAAGACATATACTATCTAGTAATGGCTATTACCAGGATTACCATGAAGGGGTGAATTTTTAGTTGATAAATTAGTGAATAGATGTGCTCCTAGACCTAAAGAGAAGATTTACATCAACTCCAATTCTAAATTTTCCCGATCATGGGATTAGTTATATGATTTACTATGATGCCTTAGGTGTTGGGTTAGGGGAAATGATAATGTAGAGGGAACATATAGTATCATATGAGACACATCAGTTGTAACCCCATAAGATGAACTACCCAACACATGATTTAGAGTTAGCAATTTTGGTCTATGCCCTAAAGTGTTGGAAATATTATCACTTTGGTGATAGGTTTATTATTTACATGGGCCAGAAGAGATTAAAATACATCTTATCTGAGTAGGAATTGAATCTCCAATAGAGACATTGGGTTGAGTATCAATGAAATATTGATTTTGAGATGGATTATTCTCTTTGTAAGGGGAATGCAATCACGAGTTCTCTTATTAAGAAAATATAGGAGATGAGAGAGTGATCTTTAGAGGAGGAATGGTGTTTGATGAGTCTAATGGATGAGTGGTTGGAGGATTCATATGAGGACCATGTAGTGATAAAATATTCACCCTTAGTTATCATATCTATATTAGTGGACTAGGTGAACACCAGATAGGTGTTGGATCCTGAGTGCATAGTGATATGTGAATTTTTGGTTGTGGAGTAACCCAATTCTAGGTTGGTTCCTAGACAATGATAACATGATATATGTCCATAGGATAGTTTTATTTACTACTTCCATGAGGGAACAACTAATGAGTGACTCTCATTACCCACAATGGGTAGTGAATTTGGGATCTATGGAGATATATAATGATATCAAATGAAAATTTTGGTGGCCAAGAATAAAGAAAGATGTCACATGTTTTGTATTTCATGCTTTACCTTTCATAGAGTCATGTCCAAGCATAATTTTCTTATAAGATTACTACAAAAACTTACAATGCCTATATGGAAGTGATATTTTTTTATTATGTATTTTTCAATGGGGTTACCTAGGATCCTAAGGAGTTGGGATGCTGTGTGGGTAGTAGTTGATCAGCCGAAAAATGTGGTGAATTTCATGCTGATCTAAGTGAATAACTCTATAGATGAGTTGTTAAAACATCATATATGAGATATTGTATGACTTAATAGAGTTTCCAAAATAATTTTATTATATAAATACATGTGTTTCACATTTCTATTTTGTAAAGGCTTACAGAAGGCTTTGGGTACTTAGTTGAAACTGAGTACAACATACCATCTACAAACTAATGGTAAGTGAGAGAGGATGATTTTGATTATAGATGATACAATCTGGGAGTGTATTCTTGATTTTGGTGGAGAAATGTATTATCAAATATACTTTATAGAGTTTTAATAAAATAAAAGTTTATAAGATTTTATTTATAGGGAACTATTCTAGGATCTTTATGGTTGGCAGTGTTAATCACTACTATGTTGACACTGGGCATGTGAAATAGCTATTGTGGGGCTGATCACGGTGAAAGAGACCTCTAAGAGGGTGAAAATGATCAGAAAGTAGTTGGTGAACACTCATAGTAGAAAAAATCATATTCCAACTAAAGGATACCATATTTTTAGTTCAATGTGGGTGATTGAGTTTTCTTAAAAGTGATTCCTCAATTAGGGAATTAATGGATACAGAAGCAAGGAACGATATCATTGATATTTTTTGGTCTGTTTGAGGTTATTGAGCATAAAAGGATAGTAAACTTCCATTTGGACCTTCCTCTACAATATTAAGGTATAAATGATCCATTCCATGTGTCTCAACTTTGTACATAGATGCCCAAACCTATACATGAAATTGACTGTGAGGACATTGAGATGGAGCCTGATGCATCATTTGTGGAGTGCTCGATGTAGGTCATTGACCAGAGTGACAAAAAATTGTGAGGAAATATGGTTTCAAAAACCAACCTAGATACATTAGTATCCTGATACCCAAGAAGAATTTGATATATCCCAAAGGGTGCTTCATATCCCCACGGGTTAGAGACAATTTCCTGATATCATTCCAGAAACACCGGGGAATAATTTTCCACAGAATAGTGAAAAAATATATAAGTTAGTATGCCCAACACTCCAAAGGGATAAAGTAATAGAATCAAGTAGGTAAAACAATACCCAAATATTATATCATCAAAATACACAATATCTTCCAAGGTAAAAACTTATATATCCAATGAAAAAGGTGGATAAAATTTCCACTGGTCACCTCCATCACTATGGGTCCCAGGGATCATGAACACCCACCACCTATAAGTGGTTCTTTCCCTTTTCTTGGACTTGGAATAAGATAATATACAAATTCCCAAATTCAAAGGTAGAGTGTGAGATAAAAAACCTAGTAGGGTATCACCAAGTGTTCCATTATCAATTCCATAACAATTAAACCAATAATGATATCAATTTAAATAAAAAAATTCATGTAATTTCATTTAAATATTTTAAAAAAATGTGATTTCAATTCAAAAAGATGAAAAATATATCCAAATAGTCTTAAATATAAATTTTATATAATAAATTTATATAAAGAAGTTGGCATGAATAAAACAGTTCTATAAATCAATTTCATGTAATCATTAAGTCATGTATATCATAGAACCATGTATCAATCCCTACAGTATGTTAGTTTCTAATAATAGGCTCCCCAAACTACTCATCAATTATCTGAGTGCAATGTGTGAATACCTCCCCTGCCTCAAGTCGTTGGGACTCAACTCCCCATCAGGGTGCTTTAATCCATTTTAGGGGGTTATATCTTAGTATTGTTGTTCTAATTACCCACTAAATACCGAGGATAACATGTGCTTCATTCAACCAATCAATAAATCATGGGGAAATCAATCATTTAAAATTAGTTCAAAATAAAATTTCCCACATTTAGTTTTCAACATTCCTTTCTCATTTAAAAACCAAAACATAGATTTTTATCAATTCATTCCTTTTCAAATCATATTTCAATTTATGCCATTTATCTCAAAAACCAAATTTCAAATCAATCCATCATTTTTTTCTCAAATTATCCCAAGAATCTCAATTACATTAAAATTTGGGGTTCTTATCAATCTCCATGTCATTTTAAAAATCAATCATAAATCATCCCAAATCCATATTTCTAAACCATTTAAAAACTCATTTAAAATCATTAAATTTGAGTTTTTAATTATGGGAAAAAATCACATGGAACCACATAACTTTAATCATAGATCAAATAAACACCCACAATAGAAAATTCCAATGAAGAATTAAGGTGAAGGATACCAATAAGGAGATCCTAGATCAGAAACACTAAGATCAAATTATAATTCCATCGATAAACATGAGATCATATCACTACCAAAAAGGGATAGCAGAGAGGGGGAGAAAACCAAATAGATAGAACCCATTGGAGATAAAAACCCAAAACTCGACATTTGGAAAGTAATAAATCATTCCATAATATCTTGGAGTCACCCTAGGGTTAGAGAGAATAGGTTTCATTAAAAATGATTTTTTTAGATTTTATCATACAAAAACTATTGGCCTCAATAATTTCATGATGCAAATCCTAAATTCTCAATGTGAATATCCCAGGTGGAATATATGCTGAAAAATGTGTATCCTCAGCTTAAAAATCATGTTTATAACCATTTCATATCGTTAACTCTATTCAAGACTTGTATATTTTTATTTTATTGAATAATTTCATGGATTCTTCCAAGTGATGGATTCACATAGTGAAATAAATTCATGTCGTGAATCTGTCCTATAAAAATTACACAATTATAACTTGCTAAATAAACTTATAAAATCATCCAAATCAACCTAAACCCAAAAATAATCCTCTAAATACTTTGAAACATTTATAATTGGACTTCATTAATTCAAAAAATCATACATCCCCAAACTTTAGGTCATTTTCCCAGAAAATTTTTATCCATCATAAAAAGGCTTGAAACGAACTCAAACAAGAAGGGAATAAAAGGAATAGCCAAGAAGTACCAAAAATAAGGTAACAAGATGTTACAACCTCCCCACCATAAACACTTTCTATCCCTAGAAATCATGTTAAGAAGAATCCATATCAAATAGATAAGTCCACTTCTCTTTCATCAGTGCCTCATGCTCCTATGTCTCATGAAAATCAGAACTATGATTCCATATCACACATACCAATGATATCATCTTCCCACGAAGAACATTTGTCTCAGAATCAACAATCCTGACTCGATGCTCAATTAGGGATAAATCAGGCTCAACATAAAGACCTCCTAGTTAAGAACATGAGAAGGGTCAAAAATATACTTGAAAAGTTGTGATACATGAAACACATTATGGATTTAATTCAAATTTGGTGGAATTTCAAAATGGTAGTCCACTTTCCCCACTCTCTCAACAATCATAAAAGGACTCATAAACCTTAACATAAGATTCCCCTATTTTCTAACATGTTAGTGACCCAAATGATGTGAAACTCTCAAAAAAATCTAGTCACCAACATAAAACTCCAATGGTCATCATCAACAATCAAAATAATATTTATATCGACTCTATTCTATCAAAATACTTTAAAGAATCAACTAAATACTCACCATATCTCTTGGACCAAACTCAAACCCACTAGAATTTGTTTTCCAATTTTTGACCATCATAATGGATATATAAAAATATGACCATACAAGGAATCAAAAGGATCCATTCTGATAGAGGACTATTAACTGTTGTTATAGAAAAACTTAACCAGTTACAAATGGTTATACCAAGCTCCACCAAATTAAATAATGAATGAATGAAGCATTTAATCAAGAATATGTATAGTTCACTCTATCTAGACATCCATCTAGGGATGATATTACATGATCAACCATACCTTGGACCCCATAACACCTTGGAGGCCTCTCAAAAAGTGATAAGTGAAATGGGGATTCCTATTCGATATTATATCATTTGGAACTCCATGAAATATGATAATATCCTACACATAGAGACGTTCCAAGTCCTTAACATTAGTTTCACATCAAATGGGTATAAAGTGATCGTTTTTTGTCAGCCTATCAATCAAAACCCATATCACATTATTTTATATAGGGGTAACCATAAATTCTATATAATTATCATCCCACTTCCAAGTTGGCTCTAAAACTAACTGAAAAAAACCTAAATGTATCTAGTGATCAAATTTAACATGTAGGCAGGTATAACAATGAGAGAAAAAGTAGGCAATGTCTCATCTCATACCTATCAACTAGAATCATCACCACATATTATAAAATATCTTCTTGGTACCTCAGTGAACCACCTACTGGGAACTATGTAAGTCCCCCATCACAAAATTTCTAATAGGAAAAGGTACAAAAAACCAGTTTTAGAAATATTGGATGCCATTTGAGGAGAATAAACACTCACAAATGGTCTCACCACTATAAAGAGAGTTCCTAATTCCAAAAAAATTATCATCAAATTGCCACTCCCATAGAATCTTCTCAATAAGAGAGGAGGCCAACATAATGCTCACTAAAACAACATCAGACTCATTCTCTTGGAATCCCAAATGAAATTGTGAAAAGAGATCCATCAGATTGAACTCTTCTAATGATTATTTCATGACCTGGTTTAGATGTTTCCTTCTCAAAGAATTTACAACAACAGTCCCCTTACCAAGGGTGTAAGAAATATAAAAATAAAATGACTACTGGTACACCAACCAATGTCTCTATTGAAAATTCAATTTTTTAAATATAAGTTATAAGTAAATCTTTTATAGTAATAATAAATAGTAAACCTCTCATATAAAAGTTATTTTTTCCAACTCTTAAGAGCATGTATCACAACTGTGAGTTCAAGATCATGGGTTGGATAATTATTCTAATGTGGACTAAGATGTGTGGAGCCATAGGCTACCATGTGATCACCCTCTATAAGGACACAACCCAAACCCAAACTTGATGTGTCATAAAAGACTACATAGCCATACATAACCTCAGGATGAGTCAACACTATCATAGAAGTCAAAATAATTTTCAACTCAACAAAATAATATTAAAATTTCTCATCCCACATGAACTTGAATGCTTTCCTAACAAGAGAGATAATCATAGAATCCAATTACAAGAAATATCTAATGAATCTATGGTAATATCCTTAAAAACCTAAGAAGATCCGAATCTCAAAACTATTATATGGGTTTTACCATGTCATAATACCTTTCACCTTCTCATGATAAACTAAAATACAATGTTATGTGACCACATGTCCCAATAAATTTACTTCTCATATCCATAAATTACATTTCAAAAGCTTCATATAGAGTCGGTGATTTATCAATATTTCCAAAACTAATCTAAAATGATATATATTATCCTCCTCAAACATAGAGTAAACTAGAATTTCATAAGAAAATACCACCATGAAAAATTCAAGGTACTCATGAAATATACTATTCATCAAATCCATAAAACTGTAGGATAATCGGTTAGAAAAAATGGAATAACAAGGTACTCATAATGTCCATACATTCACTTGAATTCTATCTTCTAAATGTTAGATTCTTTTATTCTCAACTAGTGATAACCAGATCAAAGATCAATATTGGAAAACCAATTCTCCTCTTTCAACTGGTCAAATAGATCATCAATCTATGGTAATGGATACTTGTTCTTCATTGTAACTAGATTGAGTTTTTGGTAATTAATAAAAAAAGAAAAGTGTCCCATTAGTTTTATTTGAAAAGAGAACAAGTTTCGTACAAGGTGAAACACTCAAGTATATTAAAAATTTATCTAACATACCATCTAACTGAGTATTAAAATATTTTAACTCCATTAATGACATATATTAAGTGGGAATAAACACTGGATGAGTACTAGGTACTAAATTAATATAAAACTCCACCTCTCTTACTAGATGAAATCTAGATAAATCAGAAGGAAAAACATCAGGAAACTTGGAAACATCTGGATGGTGATCATCACTCAAATATTCTTACTATGTGTTTAAATAAAAAACCAATATTACCCTACCTAAGTCTATAAAAAAATTCCATAACTACTCAATATCAAGTCCTATTATCCATGAAATACAGAACACACCCCATCAGGCATAGTAAAAGAGACCCACCAAAGAAAATAATCAATTTGGGCCATATGAAGAACCAACCAACCCATCCTGAAAATGATTCCAAGTGGTTTCATGTTGAGAACAAAAAAAAATCAAGTAAGATCAATCTCTAATAAAGAGAAAACACAATTAGTACACCGAAGAACCTTATCTCTCTTCATTTTGATGGGTGTAGTAATATCCATCACATAAGAAAAAATCACCATAGGAATATTTAGTAGGTTTATAACATGAACCGATATAAATGAGTGAAATGAACTAGTATCAAGTAAATTAGTCATTAAATAGGAAGTTGTAGTGATGGTACCTCTCATAGTCATTAGATCCACATTAGTTTCCTCTGAAGATTATTCCTCTATATAAAGAAAATTTGTTCCAAAATACTATGGCCAGGACCCCTTAGTTCTTATAGAATCTGATTGTACCGTAGTAATTTTTGTTGTTGATGTCCCATGACACTGTACGGAGCACAAAATAAATTGAAAAACTTTTTTAGGTGGCATAAGAGAGCACATGAACTATAAATCTTGGGTGCCTTAGGGAAAACCTGTTTGAAAATCCCAACCATTATATACTGGAAGCAATTAAAAGGGCCACTTCTAGGCACTTCAAGAGTTCATGATGATTCATTCTTTCTATAACCACCATGAGACTCATCAAACTTTTTATTTTCTTTAAATGAGCTCATAGAACTTCCACTAAGAGAAAATGAAACTCCCATCAAACCTAACATACCAACCATGTGAAGCTCAACCATCAATGCTATATCCATCACATCAGCATAAGATGAGAGATTCAATAAGAAAACATATGGACATATATCAGTAAAAATTCTTATATTAAACTATAGAGCCCCACTCTTCTCATTAGATAGAAACCTAGGTGAAAAATGAACAAGATTAGAAAAATTGTTCTTATAGTGTGTCACGGTCCTATCACCCTACTTGTAACATCCCAGGTAGATAAATAAATAATAAATTTTTTATTTTGATTAATATTTTTGAATTAAATATTAATTTTACTTTAAAGGGGTTGTTATGTTTTATGGCGTACTCGATACACAACAATAGGTTTCTTTGAAATCTTACATTGCACAACAATAACATAATATTATTATTTAAAATGGTAGATAACGCCTAGATGTTGTATTGGAAGGAATGAAAAGAACTAAATAAAATGTGATTATACATGTTTGTTAAATGTTTTCACATTTATCCAATAAAATTTGGAGGCATAAAATGTGAATGAATCTAATTTTAAGCATAATTTGCATTAAAAGGTTGATTTACCGTCTTTTGATGGGAAACCCTATTTCAATTTAGTTTTTGACACTTTTATAGGTTCTATTTGACCAAATAAAATTATTATTTATAATCGGGATATCAAAATTCACTTTGGGTAAAATTTTGGTGTTTTTCTAATAAAATTCAATTTTTGATGAATAATGGAAAATACTGTATTTTAATTCAAAACTGCCTTTTAATCTAATTTATTTATATGGTTAAATTATCTTTTTAATAGGTTTTAAAGTGTAATTAGATTATATTTTTACCATTTAATACAATTTTGGTCATTGTAATTAATTTCACTTTGAAATTGGACATAAACAAGTGTCAATATTTTGATAGTTAATATTTATTAAAAAACATGTTTTTTTGTTTTGACAACGGGAATTAATTTTAAATTAATTAATCCAACATCTTTCTTTTTAATTTGGTAAAATAGTCATCATTTTTGAATTCAGAATATCAAATATAGCTTAGGATGAATTTTTGGTATTTTTCTGAAAAACTTCAATTTTTGATGAATAGTGAAACCACTAAGTAGTAGTTAAAAACTAACCTTTTCATTTAAATAAAAATTTACCGCTTCTGTGAATTGAATTTCAAAAATCTGACATACATGGTTGTTATTAGTAAGTAAAATGTGGTTCAATAAGATGAAAATAATTTTTGGTGAATAGTAATTTTTGACTTTTATTTATCACGGTTAAAGGTAAATAGGGTAATTAAAGGTAAAAAGAATATTATAATAATATAAAATTACCTTAAAACTTATCCCAAACTTATTGGATGAGTCATGGCAGACCATGGGAATCCTTGGGTCTATTTTGGGACCTCATGGAGCCACTTAAGAGTGATAATGACACTTTATTTTAATTAACATAAAGTAAATGCAAAAATCACATAAACAAATATCTTTTAGTAAATTAATTTTTATATATGTTTATATAATTTATATTTTCAACTATAAATATTATTTGGAAAGATAAAAAGATTTCCCACATCATTGTATTTTTTTTTAATAATTTTTAGATATCAAATAAATTAAATTATTTATGACACAATAATGATGGAGTGTTTACCTCATTAATAAATGATTTAAATAAATAAGATTATAAAGATTACAATAATATACAAAACCTATCCAATTCTTATTGTATGATTTTATTATGACCATTAGTCATCTTATCTTTATCTTTAATTAGTTTTGGACCTTTAGAAAACGAAAATCATTATATAATAAAATAATATTTTCACACTTTCCTACAGAGCCCCTCCCTCTTTATAAAAATACCTCACCTCTAACCAAATCCTCACACTTATAAAGCTCCTTGTCTCATCCAACCCCTGCTAAAATAAGATCTCAAGATCCCTCTCTTCCACCTAGAATCATTAACTTAGGCAGAAGGCACTTCAAGAAGTCCTTTTGGTTCAAACCAAAGGGAAGTTACCCGATTTAAAGGTAACAGTTTCTCTTAAATTCTATTCTTTTATTTTACTTCTCCAACCCATAAAATCTTTTTATTATTTTATTTTATAAAAAAAACAGTATCTTGAATATAATATGATGTTTTTATGAGAAGTATTCGAACTACACTTACACACACCTCCATCTAATGGATAAAGAACATATTGTTTCTGTGGATGGAAAACTAACGCCTCACGAAAAAATGATTATTCAATCTTCTCCTACCACCTATTATGGTGGAAATTATAATGGAAATGTATTTATATATGATATATATTATGTTTAGGTTTTCTTTATGCTTCTGTATTTTCCATTTATATCATACCTTTAGGGTTTCCATTATGGGTAAATGAGATAATTTTATTTGAGGAAGTGCGGACTACCGCCCCCTCAAAGTGACATGACTCATTCATACCATAAATGGAATGTATAAAGGATGGAGTTACTTAGGTTATATATATGATATTATACTGTAATTATAATATACTTATGTATCATTATGTTTTCATTCCATTAAAATACAAAATAGAAATGAAAGTAGCGTTTATGCGTACATACGACTTACCGTCTCCATAAATGGTGAATTTCATTTATTATCTCCAAATGTTATGTACTATTAAAAATACATATATATACTAGATATATATGATATATATGATATATAAATCATGAATATAATTCTAGTGATAATGTAATTTCGACCACATGAACAAGTTATAAATATAACAAATTCATTTTAACTCAAATTCAGAACATCGACAAAATGTCCGATATGAACTCAAATAATAAACTAATTGTTATAGAAAGGTAATAAGTGATATAAAAGGAATAATAGACTTGAAAAAGGTTCTTAGGAAAATATAAATTAACATAATTTTATTATTCAGGAAATTAAAGAACGAAGGGGTCAAGTCGAACATGAGGTAATAGAACTTCTTAACCCAATTTCCGTTCTTTGGGCTGATCTTATCTTTCTTGTTTATGCCTTTCTTTGATTTTGTGAGAAATGAATTTTTTTATATTATCATTTATTTATACTTTATTTATGTATGCTTATATTGAGTACACATAATTGATCTATTTTATTTACAAAATGATCTTTGTAAGGGACTTCGTCTCAATCTCCTTTCATTGAGGCATATTTTGTTTTAATACCTGACTCTATTTTATACACTGTATAAACACCTATGATTTCATTTCATTCAAAGGGAATCTTTTTCTACGATGTGTTTTACTAAATGCAAAAATGAATGTTTTTTAACGTAAGTGGTGACAACGACGTTTTCTACCGCTGTGAGTATTATTTGATCTTTGGATTCCTTAAGAAGCCATAACGTTTTTAAAAGGAAAATAAATACCATATACTCTTTTACATATTTTGGTATTGAAAATGGGTTTGATAATGGATTTGTTTTGTCAATATATTTAGATGATATATTGTGATTGAAATGTGGAAATGTTATCTTTCCTTTATGTTTGTTTTATGTGTTATTATTATGTTATGGTTCTTGGGTATTGTTTACATATACAGGTGGTTCCATGATAAACCTAGGGTGGGTGAGCCTGAGATAGCTCTCCAATGAATTGGGTAATGTGACAGAGGTAAATGTTAATGTTTCTCTTAAGATATTTAGGGAATATACTATGATGGGTATTCCAAATGTAACTCCCTACGTAGCTGTGATAGCTACAATGTAAGTATGACAAGGATGCCACAAGTTACCTTTATGATTTATGTTTTCTATGTGTTATTAATAAATCTTATGATTTCATGAGGTATGTTAAAGAGATTATGTTATGTATGTAATGATGAACTAATGTTTTCTTTCTTTGTTTTATAACCCTTACTGAGATTTTTATGCTCATCCCAAGTTTTGAAATTTTTTTCACTGGACTTAAAGATGAATAGGGTAAAGGATGGGGTCAAGGAAAAGTCATGCTGTCTAAAACATGGAACAAGACATGACTCTTTTTTTTCAAGAGTTTTTATTTTGTGAAAAAATGTAAACTGAGTAGAGGTATCAACTTTGTAATTATTGAGATGTAATGTAATAGTTATGGCATAATTCTCTAAAAATCTAAACCTGAACAGATCCTCAATGTGAATTATTCATTTAATTCAAGATTATGCAATGTTTTAAGACAGGGTCCTTATATTTGGTATCAGAGGTCAGTTTAGACAAATTTAAGAGTGAGGGAATTGTTAAATTAATATCCATAAATTAATTTATGTTAATATTGAAATAATATAGCATTTACAGATTACCATGTTGCTTTGTCTATGATATTTCTGTGTTCAGAATGGTTTTCCACAGAGGAAACAATGCAGCTATGTTGGGACAACATCAGGAGGAAGACAACCATCCAAATCAGCAACCTGAGAGGGTCAGAATCAGAATTGAATAGTTTTTTGAAGTGATGACACAATTGACTCAGGCTATAAATGGTGATGATATCCATAAACATGATCAACCAGATCAACCATAGAGGAACATGTTAGTAGTGGATAATTTCATGAGACAACATCCCCCATCATTCAGAGGATCATCTAACCCTATGCTAGAATAAAGGTGGATTGAAGCACTAGAGAATATTTTCAATGTTATGGGGTGTTCAAAACATCAAAAGGTTAGTCTCATTGTTTACTATTTTGAAGGTGAAGCTGATCAGTGGTGGTTGATGGTGAAAAATATCATGGATAGTGAGGAGATTGATGCTCTTGATTGGGATGATTTCAAAGGTATATTTCTTGATAAATATTTTCCTAAGGTGGTTCATATAAGGATGGAAAACAAATTCCTAGAATTGAGGCAGGAGGATGACTTAGTGGATGCTTATGAAGCAAAATTCACTTTACTGGAAAGGTATTCTCCAAATTTCATACGAGATCTTGATAGTAAAATCAACCATTTTTACACAGGATTAAAGCTAGAGTATCGAAGGGCTTTAGATTATCATGAGTTCAAAAGTTATGAAAAACTTATTTTATGTGCAGAAAAGGTGGAAATGGAATTTTCCGATGATCAGATGTTCTTTGAAAAAAAAAACAGAATAAGAGGTCCAGGTGGTAGGCTAAAGTGAATAACTCTTAAAAAAGGTTTGATGGTAAGAAACTTAAGTTTACAGTTTGTAAAAATTGTGGTAAAAAGAATACCGGGGAAAGTCTTTTGAATTATAGTAAGTGATACTGATGTGGTAAAATGAGACATAAGGCTCGTAATTGCACTAAAAACGATCAGGGTAATGGTAAGAAAAAAATATGATTGACAATCAGTAATTTGTTTTACGTATAATGAAATGGGTCAGTTGGAAGATAATATCTCTTATGAGGAACAACCAGTTCAGATTCTTGACCATATATAGAAAGTGTAGCGGAATAAGGTAATTCACCAGGTAAAGGTTTTTTTGGAAAAACCATATGGTTTAAGAGGCAATGTGGGAATTTAAAAATGCTATGAGGTATAAATACCCCCATTTATTTGATAAGTGAATAAAATTGCGAGGATAAAATTTCCAAAAGGGATAAATATGTAACATCCCAGATAAATAAAGAAATAATACATTTTCATTTTAATTAATATTTTTTGGATTAAATATTAATTTTACTTTAAAGGGATTGCTATGTTCGATGGTGTACCTGATACACAACAAAAGGTTTCTTTTAAATCTTACGTTGCACAATAATAATATAATATTATTTTTTTAAATGGTAGATAACTCCTAGATTTTTTATTGGCAGGAATGAACAGAACTAACTACAATATTATTATACATGTTTGTTAAATGTTTTTACATTTATCCAATAAAATTTAGAGACTTAAAATGTGAATGAATTGAATTTTAAGCATAATTTACTTTAAAAGGTTGATTTATCACCTTTTTATGGAGAAAAATCTTGAAATATAGTTTTGGTAACTTTTATATATTATATTTGACCAAATAAATTTTTTAGAATCGGGACATCACAATTCACTTTGGGTAAGTTTTTTGTATTTTTCTGATAAAATTCAATTTTTGATGAATAGTGGAAAATACTGTATTTTAATTTAAAGCTAACTTTTAATATAATTTATTTATATGGTTAGATTATATTTTTAATGGGTTTTAAATTATAATTATATTATATTTTTACCATTTAATCAAATTTTGGTCATTGGAATTAATTTCACTTAGAAATTGGACATAAACAAGTGTCAATCTTTTGATAGTTAATATTTCTTAAAAAACACACTTGTTTGTTTTGAAAAAGGTAATTAATTTTAAATTATTTAATTCAAGATCTATGTTTTGAATTTGGTAAAATATATATCATTTTTGAATTTTGAATATCAAATATATCTTAGGCTGAATGTTTGGTATTTTTTTTGAAAAACTTCAATTTTTGACTGACTTTTTCATTTAAATGAAATTTTATCGCTTCTGTGAATTGAATTTCAAAAATCCTACATACATGGTTGTTATTAGTAAGTAAAATATAGTTTAATAAGATGAAAATAATTTTTTGGTGAATAGTAACTTTTGACTTTTATTTACCGCGATTAAAGGTAAATAGGGTAATTCAAGGGAAAAAGAATATCATAATAATATAAAATTTCTTTAACACTTGTCCTAGTATTATTGGATTAGTCATGGACTACCATTGGAATCCTTGGGTCTATTTTGAGGTTCCATGGAGCTACTTAAGAGTGATAATGATACTTTATTTTAATTAACTTAAAGTAATGGAAAAAATGACAAAAACAAATATCTTTTAGTAAATTAATTTTTACATAGGGTTATATAAGTTATCTTTTTGACTATAAGTATTATTTGTAAATATAAAACTATTTACTACATCATGGTATTTTTTATTATAATTTTTACACATCAAATAAATTAAATTATTTATGACACAATAATGATGCAGTGTTTACCTAATTAATAAATGATTTAAATAATTAAAATTATAAAGATTAAAATAATATCCAAAACCTGTACAATTCTTATTTAATGATTTTATTTATACCATGAGACATATTATCTTATATTTTAATTAGTTTTGGACCTTTAGAAACCTAAAATCATTATATAATAAAATAATATTTTCACACTTTCCTAAAGAGCCCCTCCTCCACTTTATAAAAAGACCTCACCTCTAACCCATTCCTCACAATTATCAAGCCCCTTGTCTCATCCAAAATCTAACCAAATAAGCTCTAAAAATCCCTCTCTTCTACCTAGATGTCCTCACTTAGGCATGAGGTACTTCAAGAAGTCCTTTTGTTTCAAACCAAAGGGAAGTTACCCGAATTAAAGGTAAGAGATTCTCTTAAATTCTATTCTTTTATTTTAATTATCCAACCCCTAAACTTTTATTATTATTTTATTTTATAAAAAAAAATATACTCAATATACTAGGATGTTGTTATGAGAAGTATTCGAACTACACTTACACACACCTCTATCTAATGGGTAAAGAACATACTGTTTCTGTGGACGGCAAACTAACACCTCACGAAACAATGATTGTTCAATCTTCTCCTACCACCTCTTATAGTGGACATTATGATGACACTGTATTTATATATGATATATATTATGTTTATGTTTTCTTTTATAATTCTGTATTTTCCATTTATATCATACCTTTATCGTTTCCATTATGGGTAAACCAGATAATTTCATTTGAGGAAGTGCGGACTACCGCCCCCTCAAAGTGGTATGACTCGTTCATGCCATATGTGGAACGCATAAAGGATGGAGTTACTGAGATTATATATATGATATTATACTGTAATTATAATATAACTATGTATCATTATGTTTTTATTCCATTAAAATACAAAATATAAATGAAAGTAGCGTTCATGCGTACATACGACTTATCGTCTCCATGAACAGTGCATTTCATTTCTTATCTATAAATGTTATCTACTATTATAAATACATATATATACTAGATATATATGATATATATGATATCTAAATCATGAATATCATTATGGAGATAATGTAATTTCAATCACATGAACAATTTATAATTATAAAAAATTCATTTTAACTCAAATTCCGAACATCGACAAAATGTCCGATATGAACTCCAATAATTAACTAATTGTTATAGAAAGTTAATAAGTGATATAAGAGGAATAATAAACTTAAAAAAGGTTTTATTCTAGTATAAATTAACATAAGTTTATTATTAATAAAATTAAAGAATGAAGGGGTCAAGTCGGACATGAGGTAAGGGAACTTGTTATAATTTGACTTTAAATGTAACATGAAAATAATGGAATTAAAAAAAACCTTTAACACATCTCTCGTATTTTATATTTATCTATAAATTTTTTATAACAATTCAATTCATCCAAATTTTATTACTTTTAATATTTTTAAAATCATTTATTTCATTCTTTAATTAATTGAATAAATACTTTGTTGGCGTTGTGTAAGAATTTAGGTAATTATTCCATAACTAAAAATTATAAATAAATTACCATGATAAATAAAATTAATTTAACTTTAAAATCAACATTTATAACCAAACATAACCTCTTTTTACCCATAAGATAAAATATTAGAGATATTAAAGTCAAGAGTGTGACATTTTTGACTTTATCTTTTACTTAAATTAATATAAAGGTCATAATCAAATAGATATGGCATTAAGTAAACACATATTTTATAATTTGATATAAATGGATTAAATACACCCATAAAATAGTATAAAGTGAAATTTTAATTAAATTTTAAAGCCTTATATTAAAGTTTTAATAATATTTTACCCGTTTTACCCTTACCAAGTTGACATGAAATTAATATGGTTACTAATCATATTGAACAAAAAATAAAAGAAAAATATTTAAAAAATTAGGAACTACTAATTAAAAATAATTAATCCATTTTCAAGATTTGATATATAAAAGTGGAGGAAATTAATTTAAGATAAAAATGTAAAAAGCAACAAAAATATTTTTTCTAAAAAATGAGCTTTTAAGTATACAAATATTTTTATATCAAATTTAACCAATAAATTGATTCAAATAAAGTTAATTGTATTTTTAATAAAATAATAAAATTAATTTTACTTTGAAACTATATTAAAATAAAATTTAACTTTTTAAATCCATGAAACAAAAATATAGTTTTCAATAAAAATCAGTATTATTTTACTATTCATTGAAAAAACATTCTTTGAAAAGAATCTTAAAAATACACTATTATTTAATTTTAAAATTTTTATTAAAAAAATTAGTTTAATTTTATCAAATACATTTTCTAAAATTTTAAAAAATTAGATGTAATATTTTCTCAAAAAAATAAATAAAAAACATGTTTGAAGGAAACAAATTTTTTAAGAAAAAATGACTTTAATATAAAATGAACACTTATTTACTAAAAATAAATCAACACATTTGTATTTATTAGGATATTCATGTATATTTAATAATGTTGTTATTTCTATTCACACCCACCAATTAAATGGATAGGTTATAATATTTATATTTAAATAATATTTCTTTGTTTTTTGAAGATCGGTGTTGCGTATTGTATATGCTATAAAACATATTATTCTACTTTTAAAATATTGGGGTGTTACATTTTAACCCATTTAATAAATTTCATATCCATAATTTGAACTTGTGCTAGATAATCAAGAGTTTTACATTTGAAAATTCCATTTTGGAAAATCCACATCATAAAAAGGTTTAATAAAACTTCCTTTTAAAAAGAGAGAATGGAAATACGAAGGTCATATGGAATAAGACAAAACTAGGTTTCCAAATAATAGAACATTAGTTTGAAGTGAAAATATATACATGGAGGAGAAAAATAAAACCTAAGGAAAATAGAGAGTGATATATAACATGGCCAAGAGAAAGTTAGCCCCCCAAAAACCATAATCTATGATGAGTAAAAATACCATCAATTCACTGGAAATGTTGGTAAAAGTATAACATTTTATTTCAATATCATTTTAATAACATTTTGGGATCATTTTACTATCAAGATATAGAACATGAGAAAATGTAATTACTTAATTTATTTAAATTTAATAATCATAATTTTATCCTTTTGTTGGGCTTCAATGAATTCCCATATCATCTATTACTCTAAGAAATGAATATTCAAGATGAATTTATCATACCCCAAGCAAAAAAATTAATTTTCAACCGATCATTAGATCTATAGAATAAATAAAAGTAATTATTTTTATCTCTAAACATTTACCAAAAAAAGGTTAGAATAAGTTATCAAAAATAATAAATTATTTTTTAAAACATCAATAATAACACCAAAAGTTTAACTTAATCTATTACATAAATAGTTAACCTTAATTCCACACCAAAATATGTATGAAAAAATTCAAAACCCAAAAATATGAAATATTTTACCACATATTTACTTTATTCCAAGATGAAAATTAACATTTATCCCTTGAAAATTTTATGTAGTCGATAATGTCACATACCGAACATGTGAATACTTTGATCATATATTCTCTTTAAATATGCTAATAAACGAAATCACCATAAAACCTGAATGATAACATAAATGATTTCAAAAATTCACTTTATACAAACTAACCAATTTAATTCATTATATCTTTAGACCAACTAAACACTATTTTTTCAACATTAGGCACATATTAAGGTTTATCTATCCCTCAATCACATGTCTTCCAAAAGATATCACCTTTCCACTAAATCAAATTTCTAGGTTATCAATTACATTCAATATATTCTTAAAAATCCTTAAATCAAAACTACTTTATAACAATACTTAAATGTTTAATAATTATTATAACCATATTTCCATTAATAAAAATACTTCTATAACACAATTCTTGAATCCCAATAAATAATCACTTCTATCATTCCAATTCCTTCTTAAACAATTAAATAGGCTTCATTAACTTATTCCTTAGTACCTCCTTCCTTTTCTATTATATTTGTTGTCTCCTTATCATCAAACATAAAACCTTTACTCATAAAAAATTATTGATCATATTCTTAATCTTTAACCTTAGGCCATTGATTTTCATAATGCCTATACCTTAAATATTTTAAATATTCAACCATTAATGTTACCTTAGGTAAATAATTATTATAATCCATTTCATTAACCAAAATTTTTATTTTTACCTGAAAATTACTTTCTCTATGTATTTATTTTCTACACCCAAAACATCTTCTCATTCCTTTAAGACATTTCATCGCGTGCATATTCTCACATTCTCAACACATAGAAAGTTGAATCTTCTTTCTTACATGGTCTTTATGAAACATAATTTTTCTCTTATTAGGTGTGTCAGGAAACTCACCCAAGTTGTGGTTTTTAATCATATAATGGGATAAATGATTAGGAATAATCGCAATGTTTTTTATTTCATCCTGTATTTCATTTGTTTTATTATAAGGACAGTCATTCCATTTTTTTATGAAATTTAGCATTAACAAAAATCCTCATGGTTCTATCCATTTAGTAAAACAAAAAATTATAGAATGGGAAACAATATTCAAAGTGAGGAATCATATAATCCTGAAAAATAATTCATAGGATATCTAAATCATGAAACATTATTTTCAATCTATGTCACCGTAGGTTTAACAAAGTGCATCCTTGGTTTCCATTTTATTCAAATCCTTTATAATGGTTTATACGGAAAATGTGACCTAAGAATATACCCAAGGAGTGTCAAACTAGGTGTGTAGTAATGGAACACTCACCATGCACTAGAATTGGTGGTCGAGATATACTCAACCAAATATTTTTATGGTTATTACACCTATATGTATCTGTACCACATCCACTTATATTATCTAGACAAGGTTTTATTTCTAGGAAAAGCACATAATCTCTATCATAAAAAAACTTTAGGCTATTGTCCTATTCTTAGGCATATCCCTAGGGTTTTCACTAAAGTTATCTATTCTTAATATCCAAATATTAACTAAACATATCCTATTATACCAACTATAGTGACCCCATATTTTCATACATATATATTACATATTAATAGATAAATAACCAAATATTTTACAAATACATGAATGAGGACCATAAAGGTATATTTTTTGGAGACTAGATACATAATCTTCTAATTTCTTGTAATATACTCAACATCTCCCAAAATGATATTCTCACATAGTACTCTTCTTTGAATTACCTTACATAAAACCTTTCTTCATAAAATAGGGAAAAGAAACATTAGAAAGGGTGATCTCAGATGTCTATTAAGTATAATAAAAGAAGATATCAATGATCACTTAATCATAACATGAGTATAAGGGTATGCAAACATGAAATTAAAATTTGAAAACCATAACCTGCATATCATAGATCATAATCCCGATTCATTGAATAAATATTTGAAGTTCATAAGACATAAATCATAAAGGAATCAAATATCATGATCTATTAGAGCATAAAAAAGATATAGGAATGTGAAAAACACATGCTTATAACATTATGAACATGTATAATTAGAAAAAGGTCCACTCATTATGTTAAAGACATGAAATTATACCCTTGAATGAACTTATGGACATGAAACTCGGTCTAAAAATTATATTATGGACATAAAGGTTGGGTCTATGCATAAACCTAGAGACATGAAATTCAGGTCCATTTATAGACTTTTGGACTTTAAATCTAGGTCCACGTACAATATTTTGGAAATGAAAAAAAGGTCTATACATAATATTGTGGACATGAAAACTAGGTCCATGCATAAAATTGTGAACATGAAATCAGTTTCATACATAACATATTTATCTCATGAGTCATCCATATTTAACCAATGCATTTGAGGGCTGTATAATTATGGTCCCACCCATCACATAATCATAATCCATTTATACGTGTACCACAAGATCAAAAATCATTCACCATATATCATAACTTATGGAAAGAAAACTTATTTCATAAAAATATCATCATCGTATTGATAAAAAATACACAGAAAGAATAAGTATGGTATCATTGGATTGTATCCCTAGTAAAACATATGTAATATCAAAGTATTCTATCCTTATATGAAAATTCCTGTAAAATATCTCAGGAATACTTCTCGAGTAAAATATTATTTATCATTTTTAAATCACTTATTTAAAATATAAAAATTTCCAAAAAATTAAGGAAAAATTTTATTTGAAAATAACCGGAGAAAATTATAAATTAATCTTCGAATAATTAAACAATAATAATGGTGGGAAATTATATTCATACCATGTATGTAAAAATAAATATTCCTTTCACATTTTTGGTAGAAATTAAAAAAATACCGCATTCAAAAAATGAAAAGGATATTCCTTTTAAACCATTTTTTAAAATTTCAATCATTGGTAAAAATTAATTTATACAATAACAATATAAAAATAAAAACATTATATAAAATATTTTTTTATAAAAAATGGATATGAAGGAAAAAAGTTTTTTCGATCTAAGAGAGAAATAAAGTCAATTTTTTTAAAAAAAACTTATTTTGGTATATTGAATTCTTAAAGAGTGTAAAATTAATATAAAACATGTAATTTATATAAATAACTAGAGGATAATATAATTCATGAGTTTCTTGAGTGGTATATCATAATATTTTATCATCGAAACTTAATCGTTAACAATCCTGATAAACAAAGAGATTTTAACATAAATCCCTTACCGCTTTGGTAAATTTTAAATAAAAACCATATGAAAGAGGGAAAATGAAATGTATATTTATATACCATAATTTTAGAGATAATAATCATTAAATACATCCACATGTAGTATATACACCATATAAAAGATACAAGTGGTGAATATGGCATGTGTCTCATAAAAATAAAGGTGAGACGAAAATGCCTTACGTCAAGTTCAATATAATTGAAAGGCACACTAAACTATTGTATAATAAATTAAAATTTATTATAATTATATTTTAGAATCATTTACATACTTATAATTTTTTATATTATCCACTAATAACATTTTAACACCCATTAATTAATAACTCTTTAATAAAATCATCATTTCTTGGTGTTAACTGTTTCGTTTTTCATGAGAATTTAGCTCAGTTAGTTATGATATTTATAATTTTATCACGGTTCCATAATATAAGAATACTAATCATGATATAAATATCATATATATTCATTAAATATATATTTATAGTCATCCATAAAATATAGAGATAGAGAAATGAATTACAATGTCCATGGAGACGGTAAGTCGTACGTACGCATGAATGCTGTTATCAATTTTCAGATGATGGAATGAAAGATAGGTAAATAAAAATTAATCTTTAAAAAATAATTATTATATCATATATATCATATATATCATATATATCATATATATGTCTTATGAACATCCACATAAATCATAATTTTAAAACAAATCATATCACTTTATGAAGATGATATTCCATACATACGCATGGGTGACATTATCATTTTCCAGAATATTTGAAGGTAAGTAGGTAGATATGATATTATAATTGAAAAAGTAAAATTATGTCATAAATATAATATATAAGTAATTTATCCATCATAATAATAATCCATGAAATATGGTGATGGAAAATGAATTGTATCTCTACGTGGAGACGATAAGCCGTACATATAGATGAGCATTACCTTGAATTACCATTTGATGTAAAAAAGTGTGAAAAAAGGTGGTTTCATAATAATAATATTTAAATATATTGAGAGTATTTAATTTATTATTTTACAAATAATATCATAGATTTATAGGGTACATAAGAAGAAACAAATTGAAAGAGGTTTGGTAAACGATTACCTTTTATTTGGAAAGCCTCCTGTAGATACCTTATTAAGGACCTTTGGAATGGTCTTTTAAGAATAAAAGAACCTAAAAGACATGGATATGTATGTTTATAAGATAATTTGTTAGGGTTTTTCCATGATATATGACTCAAAGTGGTGTAAATAATGGAAAATAGGGGTGCCCTTTTATAAGTGAAGAGAGGGGAACTATTGGAATTTCATGAAATATTAAAATATAATAAATTAATTATCAAGAAAAATGATTCCAAAAGGAAAAATATTAGTAAAAAAGGTATTATGTGGTTGTAATTCCATTTTAAAATAAAATTTTGTCTGATTTAAGTGGTGTTTTAAACCCTATCTTTTGGTTTAATCCCTTAGTTAACCTATTTGAACCTTAACCGCAATAACATCATTTTCACTCTTAAAGGGTTATAATTTTACTTATAACATCAAAATTAGCTAATAAATGGATAATGGATGATAATTTAGACAATTTATAGCCCATATTTTTATATTTTATTTTATTTTTAAATTATTTACTAAAATATTATTTTTCATAAAGTATTATTAATGTCATTTTTGACACAATTCATATAATTTGACTTTGAACACAACGTGAGAGAAATTAAATTTGAATAAAAACCATTCAAACATATTTAATATGTTACATTTATCCAAAAAATTAATGTAATAAATTAATTCATCTATATTGTATTACATCAAATATTTTTAAAATCATTTATTTTATTTTTCTATTAATTGAATAAATACTTTGTTGGTGTTGTGTAAGCATTTAAGGTAATTATTCAATCACAAAAAATATAAAAAATTACTATAATTACTAAAATTAATTTATATTTAAAATAAACATTTATAACTGAACATAACCTGCTTTTATCCTTATGATAAAATATTAGAGATATTAAAGTCGAGAGTGTGACATTTTTTTACTTTATATTTTACTTAAATTATTTTAAAGACCATAATTAAAGAAATATGAAATTAAGTGGACATATATATGATAATTGGATGTAAATTTATGAAATCCTCGAATAAAACAGGATAAAGTGAAGTGTTAGATAAATTTTAAAGCCTTATCTCAAAGTTTTAACGCTATTTTGCCCGTTTTACCCTTACTAAGGTGAAATTTTTAACTACGATTACTATTCATATTGATAAAAAATAAAAATAAACTATATAATTTTTTTTGTAACTCTTGATTATAAATGTTGAATTAATTTACAAGATTAAATATCTTGAAGTGGCCTAAATTATTTTAAGATAAAAATGTAGAACACAACAAAAATTGTTTTTCATAAAAATTACATTTTAAATTTAAATATATTTTTATACCAAATTCAACAATAAAATTGATTCAAATAAACTTAATTGTATTATTAATAATAAAATAGAAATAATTTTACTTCGAAACCATTTTATAACAACATGAAACTTTTTAAATTCTTGAAATAAGAATCAAGTTTTTAATAAAAATTAGTATTTTTACTATTCATTGAAAAATCAATATTTTCATAAAGTTATTAAATATTCACTATAAGATAATTTTGGAATTTTTATTTATAAAATGAATTTAATTTTATCAAATACATTTTATAAAAGTGTCAAAAATTAAATATAAATTTATCTCCTAGAAAGAAATAAAAATCATTTTTCATGGAAATGTATTTTTGAACCATAATATGTCTTTACTAAAACATTTGAATACTTATTAAATAATGGAAAATAAACACATTTTTATTGAGTAGGAAATCTATATATATTTTATATTTTGGTTATTTATATTCATACCATATTATTCAATGGATAAGTTATTACAGTAATATTTAAATAATATTTCAGGGTTTGTTTAATCTTAGAGTTGTGTGTCATATACACTATCAAACATAATGTTATTATTTTAAAATATTAAGGTGTTACACCCTTCATTTGTATATTGATGTGCGTACAGACTTCATGATCATGGATTTAGGAAAAGTCAAGGGTCGGTGATAGGGAATTGGGGAGTTGGTGCTTGGTGATGGAGGGAGTACTGGTATAGAATCTGGAAAACCGCTACAGTGTTTTTATTATTAATTTTCTTATTAATTTCTTATAAATTAATTTAACTGCCATATTGGGATTCCTAGGTTTATTTTATTTGTAAATTTGTGATGCTTGACATTCTATCTAATATATCATTTATTATTTTTTATTTTTACTATGTTATTATATGATGTTTATTTTTACTTGACTACGATTGTAGTTCCTGACTAATGATACTAAGTGTATAGTCTCCCAAATACATCATTTGAACCCTCACTACTAGTAGATAAAATCTTTCATATGGGCAGGCACACATGGGGCCCTTTTCATTCTATCTTGGACCCAGTTATTCAGGTTAGGGTGTTACAACCCAACTATGATAACTTTGCACAAAATTGACAGATATGACCCATCTTTCCATATCAATGAAAATATCAAAGAGGATTGGGATAGAATTTAATATTATGTACTTTACTTTTACACACATAGTATAACCTCATTCTATATAGGGAGATAAATAACATATACTTTTCTCTGGATATTTGTTGCCACCCTAGTGCATCTCCTCCAATTTTCTATTCCTATTACTAGAAGAGACACCCATGGATTTTCTGGGAATACCATTCATCGTCCCAATAATAATAGGAAGAAAACCAAATACTTTATCCTCCTCCAGTCCCTTCTCAATAGTAAAAAATTCTAAAGATCTTCTGGATATGTCTTTATATCCAAGTTCTTGACATGGAATCTCAATTATAGTCAAAAGAAATTATCATTATTTTGCGCCTTTTCACCTTATTTCCATCCAAAATAAGTGTAAAGTGTAAAAATTAAATAAGAAAATTCTCATTGGTAGCCACTAAAATTATCCACTATTGAAACTCCATAAACTCCTAGGAAGGATCAAGCTTTAGATCATCAAGGAAAAACTCCACAAAGAATAGATATTTGAAGGTATTATATGTAATGCCCTCATGCCACCCAACCTAGTTCATGACACTCCACCATCTCCTAGATAGTCCCTGGATTATATACACAACCAATTTAACCCACCATTCATTCAGAGTCTCCACCAAGTTTAATATTCCATTAAAGATGTCATTCCAATCCTCATCATCATGGGGGACTCTAGTTCTCTCAAAGGACGGGGGATAATAAATATGAAAATTTTGAGATAATTGACCATTTTTGGTCTATCCTTATGATCTCCTTTACCCTAAACTAGATACAACAAAAATACTCCTAGCTAGAGAATATATACTACCTGAACCACCAAAGTGGCTTCATAAGCATGCTCGGATGCATCCTCCAACACATCTAATAATAGAACAGGAGAATCCTACCTTATAGCAACATATTTACCCACTTCCCTATATGTTTCAAAAAGTTGTTTTCAACTCAAAATTATCCTAAATTCCATAATGAACACTTATAAAATTCAATAACAACTTACTAGGATAACTACTCCATAATTTTAGAGGAGCATTAAAAATATCATCATGGGAATAGTTGTCTTATGAGGGCACTCAAATCTACAAGGTATAACCCCTTATCAATACCCACAGAATAAGATACATATTTTTCACCTGCACATTAGTCTTAGTTATATATATATATTAAGATATCATACTTAGTTTCAAATAATTTAAATATTAGTACAGATATATCATAGAAGAAAAAACTATAGATTACTAATGAAATTTAATTAATTGAACTAATATGTATGCAATACAAATAGGCATATTACATGTGAACCTATGTACATACTCATGATACCTAAACACACCCAAATCCCATAAAATGTAACAATATAATAATAATACTCACAATAATTGTGAAACTATAAAATCACAATTGATAATAATAATCCCATAATGGGAAATAGTAAATTACTTATGTAGGCTTGATCTAGGTGTAAATTATTTGGGTAAGAAATCAATACTAATGAGAGTAGAAGTATACCATTTAGAGGATTTGAAGTAAATTTTATTGTATGTTATGTATATAGGTGCGTGTGTGTCCCATTAGACCCTTTCTTGATAGATTATTAATGTGATTGTCTGTCTAGCCCATGAGACCCTTGTGTGACATGATTTTCATGTGGGTATGTGTGTGGCCATGGGAACTTTCTTGATATAGCATGCTTATTAATATCTATATTATTAACTGTGTCTAGATGCATGTATGGTTTCATTACATCTGGTTTCAGGGTAATGGGTTTCTCTAGCTAAACTAATTGGTCCATTAGAGTGGGAGTGTCTCCTTTGTGATTGGAAGGTTGTGATTTCACCATCAACAATGACTTATGATAATGTGGATTACCCTAGATCTGGATATTAGGTCAATATATGTGAACATGGCTTTCCCAAAATACGAATATTGGGTCAACATGTAGTAGTGAAACTTTCTATAGTTCCATGAATTGGTTCAACTTGTAGACACCATAACTTTTCTTTAAAAGTGAGCATGTAATTGATCCTTAAATATAGAACATGGATTCATGGAACAATTAATTTTGACATTCCTTGTAGCTTGGTGCTAAAGAAGGTAGATCCAGGATTTGTGGTAGCTTGGTTAAAACATGATGAATCAACACAAGATTGGTTATTTATGCAATTATATTATTATCACAACATACACTTTTATATATTGTTTCACTTATGTTAAGGATACATTGGTGTTTTCCTTCTGGGTTTATACTCACTCCCTTCCAAGTAATCTCAATGCACATGAATATTTTATTGTCCAAGACCGAGAGGTCAAGGGCCCTACATTTAGAAACTAAGAAGGTGGCACATGGAGGATTGGGGTGATGTTGGGACAGACTCCATACTATATTGTAGTGCCTTTATTTTTTTTCTCGTCTCTTCATACATTGGTTGACCAAACCTTTTGGGGGACATTTTGTTTATCTTGTGTTACTTTTATTCCATTTTTACTATATTAAATTATTGTTTTAGTTTCCACTATGTAGTTATGTGGTTATTTATTTTTGTTTTACTATGTTTTTGATGTATGGCTATTGATATCGAGGTCATATTATCCTCACAACACCATTCAGACACTCACTACTAGATGGAAACCTATTTCATATGGGGAGGAACATATGAGGTCATGTGGAACTCTATATGGGACTTAGATATCCTGATTGGGGTATTAAAAAGTGACATCCAAGGTGTATTTCAATCCAGGGACCTGTAGACCCATAACCCATAGGTTCTAGGATCAAAACCCACCTTTGATACAACTTTGTATTACTCTGACCGGAATCATTAGATCTTGGATAGAGAGACACATGATCTCATGTGTACCTCCCTATACACAAGATGTTTTCAACTAGTAGTGAGAGACTAAATGGTTCCATGGTGAGAAAATGACCCTGGAATCAATAACCATACATCAAAAACATTAGATAACACAAATAAAAAAACCATATGACTACACAAAATAAAGTAAAAAAATAATTTCATACATTAACACATGGAATAAAATTCACCATAGATATACCAAAGGATCACCAATGTGGTAGGTAAACCAATGTATACTGACAAAAGAAAATAAACCAAAGAAACTACAACATTGACCAAAGTCTATCTCAGAATCACCCCATCCTCCAAGATCCACCAGTTCAACTTCCCAACATAGATACATTTCCCTTATCTAGATCTATAACAATAAAATCTATACATATATTGTGATATATATTCAATATGTGAGTATAAACCCATTATCTCACCACTAATTTTCCCTTAACATATGTGAAACAATATATAAAAATGTACCATGAAAATAAAGAAAATGTGTAAATAACCAATCTTGTGTTAAGTCATCATGCTCTAAAGAAGATACCACAAATCATGTATCTACCTACTTCGACACCAATCATGAAGGAAAGTCAAAAGTAATTGCTACATGTATCCACATTCCACCTTTATGGAATAATTCCATGACTGAATTTAAGGGAAAGTCCCAGTGTCTACATGTCAACCCAATTCATGACTCTGTGGAATACCACACTACTATATGTCAACCCAATATCTAGCTCTAGGGAAATTTATGTTAATACATGTTAACCTAATATCTGGATATTGGGAAATCTACATTATCACATGTCATCTCTAAAGGTGAAATCACAAAGTTGCAATCACAATGGAAGCACTCCCCCTTTAAGAGGACAACTAGTCATGCTAGACCAACGTGGTACCTTAAAACTACACGCAGACAAACCATATATGCATATAGATACAATCCATAATACAAAAATTTATAAGAAATTTAAATCAATTAAGGACCCTTGACCACACATGCACCCACGTAAAAATCATATTAAGAAAGAGTCTCATCGGGTATACACAAACCCACTTGCATAACCTATCAATCTAGGGTATAATAGGACACACTTTCACCCACATACATAACATGACATAACATTTTATACAAATTACATAAATATTAAGGACTTACAAACTCACAAGTATCGATGCCCAACACAAAGAATCACCACCTAGATTAATCCCACACAAGGAATTCCCTATAACCAATCCTAATTCATCTCATGAGGGATTTTAGAATCACGATCCAAGGAGAAGAACATGAAAATTGATATAAATATATATGAATTACCCAAGGAGAACTACCACTAGTGATAAATATAGACCTGTTCAATAGAGAGAGAGGGAGATGCCAATTATCTAGATTCCTCCACCTATCCATAAAAAATTTGAGAAATCCCTATTAAATCACATAAAAAACCATATATATATCCATGAAAGTTGAGATCTATGATTCACCCTAAGTGAAATATGGGATTTAGGTTAGAATGCCTCAATCTTACCAAATGAGGGTCGAAATATTGATCAAATATTTAAGTGTTGAGGATATAGGTAAAAGAGATCCAAAACCACCTTATAGGATACCTTTGGTTTGTTTTGGTCAAATAAAGGTTGAGAAAGTAGAATGGGACTTCAAATAGAATCTTTAGAGTGAAATTATGGAGTCTCCCTTGATAAAAAATTTTATCCGGAGCCTATAAACTATCTATTGGATCTAGTTAGATCCTGGGCCCACCACCTTTTCTACCAGTTTCTCAGTGGGCCCTGTAGAAGTGTAGAGCCTCTGCACATGACACCGACTGGCTCGTGGTGCTGGAACAACTATCCAACGAACCTCGATTATCTTTTATAATGTTGGTCCAACCTTATTCTTCACGTAATTCCAATACTTGGCCTCCAACACCTTTAATAAGTCTATAAAGAAGGAAAAACTGTTCAAGATATGCCAACACTAGAATAATTCATACCTTGAAATTCAAGGGCATTACATTTTTTAATGTATGTAATACATTAAAAAATGTATATAAATATTAAAATAGAAATATATTTAAATATATAAATAAACATATATGAATTTAAGTATATTTATATTAATATATATGAATACATACATGAATGAATGTATACATACATAAATACATACATACACATATATAAATACATTATAAAAGTCCACACACACACATATATATAAATATATTTAAAGATATATGATGTTTATATATATATATAAATAACCACATATATTTATATATGTAATTATATTTGTATTTATATATATGAATATATATGTGTGTTAAATATATATATATATATATATATATATCATTATTCAACAAATAAAAACCATTTAGACCTGTGGTAAGGATGCTTCATCATAAATTATAGGGCCAATGTTTAAATCCCACCCCACTCAAATTAATTTATAATTAATGTAGTGTGGAAAATATCTCTTAGATTGATAAACTTGGTGGACTGTGCCAGCATTAGGGGCATTCTACATCCCTATAAATGTTTATAAATATTTTCATAGTTTTTATTAATGTTAGAAATTAGTACTGATAAGGCTTTCCCTTTTTAACACTAATTTAAAACACTTATAAAAATCCATTACCTTTATCAACATTAGAAAAATAAAATCTATTAAATAATTGATAAAGGCCATTTTTATGGGTGATAAATACTAATTTTGTAGTAGTGAAGAGGAGTTCGGTAAATAAAAAATAAAACAAAAGTTGAAACTCTTCCAGTGTGTCTTTATTGATATTCTTATTTATTTCTAATGAAGAACCATAAACACCAATTTACTTGATTACGACTCCTAGTATATATATGACCAACTTTAATCTTGAATCTAATCTCAAGTATTTCCCAAACCCAATTTTTTTCTAGAAATTCTTTCAATGAAGGTGGGTCGGAGAGATAATGCTTCAGCTTAAAAAGTTATCAAATAATTATTGTGTCTAAGAAATGAAGCTCCACACTTTTTTAAAATATTTCCTCAATTAATATTACATACTAGTAAATATTTATAACATTTTATAATAATTTTAAAATATATGACTTGAATATTAGACATTGTAACATACTCATATCCTATAACAGCCCGTGAATCACACATTTGAATTTGGTACTAAAAACCCAAACATTACATTTATGGATATGATACTGATAAATGTGACCTTTTTTTCCAGGAAAAAATTCAATTAAAAAAGGAAATATTGGATCAATTACATACCCAAGGACCTTTTAGGTTTATAGATTTAGATAATTTAGACAAACACTTACATATCATAGAAAAAAAATAAACAACTGGCCTATAAAAATTTGTATTATATCTAAAAAATTCTCCATGACTTGCACCATTTTTAGAAATATCCTAATCAAAACCTTTATTCATAACCTAGGGAAAAGAAACATATGGAAGGGTGAGCTCAGATGACCATTACGGGTAAACAAGGGAGATAACAATGATTTCATAAGAATAATATGAGCCTAAGGGTATAAGAATATGAACAAAACATTGGGAAATTATAACCTTTATACCAATGATCATAATATTTAATTATGGAATAAATCTTGATAGTATATAGGAAATTAATAATAATAAATTAAATAACATAATCGATGAGATCATAATTTTAAAATAAGACATGGAATTTGTGGCATACACATAAGTAAAGAAAATAATTTAATTATTAGTAAAGGCTCACTACCATGGCCATCATAGTGAACAAAGTCCTGTACTAAATCGGGTTTACACCCCATTCTAGACCTTTCTTACTATACTGGGTTCACTTACCATTCCATCCATATCTTACTAAACCAGGTTCAATTCCCATTCCAACTCTATCCTACCGAATTGGGTTCACTCCATGTTCCAAACCTATATTTCTCATGAGATATAAATATTTATCCAATGCATTGGAGGGAGATATAAGTCCCACCCATAACATAATTAAAACCATACATATGTGTTTTAAAGTAACATAAACAATTCATCATATCAGAATACATGAAAAGAAATGTTTTACACAAACATTTCATCATTGCATAACCCATGGAAAAGTAACAGGATTCATAAATATCATGTCATCAAAAACATAGAACATATAGAGAAATAATAAGGATTTTATCCTTGGATAATATCCCCAATAAATAATAAGTAACATCAAATAATCTTATCTTATATTGAAAATAATTTTGAAAGATCACATGAAATAATTCTTGAGGAAAATATCATTTCCATTAAAAATTCATTTTTTTAAAAGTCGCACAATTATAAAGGAAAACAATTTATTTTAAAAGAACCTTTTAAACTTGTAAATGAATCTGAAAATAATTAAGGTTTCATGAAAGTGGGAAAATCTTATCATTCCATATAAGTTAAAAAAACATTCCTTCTGTATGTTTTTTCTTAAAGTAACAAAGTACCTTGTTTGGAAAATGAAAATAATATTTCTTTCCAAGTAGTTTTTAAAAAGAAAAACACGGGTAAAAATTATTTTAAAAAATAGTAAAAACACGTTTTAAACTAATTCTAGAAAACATGGACATGGAAGATAAATATTCCCCAGTGGATACTCAAACGTAAACAATCCTGAATAATGATGAGATTGTGAAACAAACCCTTACCTCAAGTCTTACATTTCTTCATTCACATTCAAACCTCCTATATAATAAATATGGATATATTATATATTTATTCCATAACATTAATTCTATCATACCATTTATTATTTATTTATAACATCTTATCACTCTTTTATTAACAATTTGTTATTAAAAATACTGTCCTGGGTGGTAATGCTTTGTTTTCCAAGCAAGTTTCGGTTTAGTAGTCTTAGTCCTTATAATTTGATATTGGTATCATAATTTAAATAATTTAAATAATGTCATAAAAATTATATATATAAATTATATACATATTTATAATTATTCATATAAAATATAGATAAAAACTTAATTACACTGTTCATGGAGACGGTTGGCCGTACGTAGGTATGAACACTATTTTCATTTTTTGATTGATGAAATGAAATAAAGGTAAATAATAACTCATATTTACAAAATAATTATTATATCATATATATAATATTTATTTATTAAACCCATTATAATACCCATCCATAAAATATATTGATGAAAAATAAATTGTATTGCAATGTGGAGATGGTAAGTCGTACATATGCACACATGATACTTTCACTTCATGTTTGATAAGAAAGAGGGTATATAATGGTGTTTTCATAATCATAATAAAATTTAAGCATATTTACAATACTTAATTTATTATTTTATTATAAAAATAATATATTTATATTTGGTAAGTAAGAGTAGAAAAAGAAAGTGATCAGTTATAGTGATTACCTCTTCTTCGAAATGTCTCTTTTAGATCTCCTCTAAAGGGTTCTAGGGTTGGTAATTAGAAAATAAAGACACATCTAGAATGTGTATAGGGAAGTTTATATGAGAAATATTCTTGGTATGGTTGATATAGAAAGCTTAAAGTGGTGTAAAGATGTGAGGGAGTAGGTTCTCTTTTATAATTGAGGTGAGGGGCACTTTTGGAATTTCAAAAAATATTAAATTATAATAAATTAATTTTCTATTAAAATACCAAAAAATGGACATGGATTCTAAGATAATTTAATATAAGGTTTTAATATCATCAACCAATATATTTCAGACAATTTTTGGTGCTATTTTAAACCTTATCATTTTAATTAACCACTAGTTAACCTATTTTAATTTTAACTTTGATAACAACTTTTTTAATGTTAAAAGATTTTAATTTTTACTTATATTGTATAAATTGAACATTAAATAGGAAATTTATGACATTTTAGTCAAATTATTATTTTTTAAATATTTTTATGATTTTTAAATAATTTAATAAAATATTAATTTCATAAAATATCATTATTGTCAATTTTGATACTATTCACTATATTGACTTTTAAAAATACCAAGAAAACATGTAAAAATTGAAAAAAATATTTTATTAAATCTCAAAAATGTCAGTATCGTCTATATAATTCTAGTATCACCTTAAACATCTCAAATCACATTATTTTTAATACTTTTAATATCATTTATTTTATCTTTCTACTAATTGAATAACTACTGCATTAGCGTTGTGTAAGCATTTAGGGTAAATATTTAATTCCTAAAAATTATAAATAAATTACAATGATGAATATAATTATTTTATATTTAAATATAATTTTTATAGTCAAAGATATCCTCTCGATAATCCCATATTAAAAATGTTATAGTTATTAAAAACATAAATGTGACATCTTAGTCTTTTATTTAAATAAAATATTATAAAGGTTATAATCTAATCCAAGTGGACCAAAAAAGTCATAAATAAATTTTTTATCATCACAATAAGTTTATGAAGTTAAAAATGGACACTTAGATTCATTAAATACCTACTTTTTCCCTATGTGGACAAATAAAAGGTATTTAGGACAATGAAAGTGACATTTTGCGACTTTCATTGATTTAAATAATTTATAAGTCATTTTCATGGAAAAGAGTCAATTAAAAAACACAATTTCAAATATTAGGTTTTAAAGGTAAAATTAAAATTATCCAATAATAAATACGATGAAAAATTATGGCCTTATCACTTATTTTTAATCTATATTCACATGTTTTATCGTTTAGCAAGGCAATAAAATTTTCTAAGGATACTATTCATATTGACCAAAAATTAAAGTGACATATTTACTAAATTTTTTCCCACCGATTCAAAATATGGAATCAATTTTTCAAAATTCAATACATATTAGTTGAATAATTTAATTTAAAATAAAATTGGAAAAAGTCAACAAAAAATAGTTTTTTCATAAAAATTATGTTTCTAAATCTAAAATGTTTTTATAGTAAATTCAAGTATAAAATTAAATTATAAAAAAATAATTGGATTATTTTATATTAAAATTAACTAATTAAAATTTAAAACAAGTCTAAAAAATAATTTCACCTTGTAAAAATTTTATAAGAAAATACAGTTTTCAATGAAAATCAATATTTTTATCTATTCCTTTAAAAATAATTGTTTTCATGAAATTATTTAAAAATAATTTTAAGATAATTTTGAAAATTTGAATTAATTTTTTTTTTCAATTTTTCAATTTTTTTTAGAACTTATAGAAATTAACAATCACTATTAAAAGGAATAAAAACTCATTTATGAAGGAAACATATTTTTGAAGAACAAAATGACTTTACTAAAAATTATGTGATTATTTTATAAGAACTTAACAATAAAGTAATATTGATTTGGATATTTATTTCATAAATGATTCATTCCTATTAATTCCTTCTAATTTAATATTTAGGTTATAATAAACATAATAACATTTTGTTGTTTGTTTAAACTTGGTGTTGTGTATCATGTACATTATTGAACATTGTATTTCCTACTAAAATATTAGGATATTAAATTATCCTCCCTTTAATAAATTGTTCCTCCTAAATTTTTATTTCTTCTTGATAACCAAGGTTTCACTTATAATAATACCTTTGTTGAAATCCCACATCGTAAAAAGGGTCAATAAAACTTCCACTTTAAGCTAAATAATTGAAAGTACGAAGGTCATCTGGAGTAACACATAATAGGTTTCCATGTTAGAAAACATGGTCATGGATGATAAAACTAAATCCCAAGAATAGATAGAGAGTGATATAGAATATGATCATGATAAATATAAATATAAAAAACCATAAATCTGTGATGGCTTAAAAGGATATTTATTTCTTCGTAAGAAATGTAAATGGATAATGTTTTTGTTTCAAAATAATTTTCTTAAAGTTTAGGAATTAATTTACTACCTATATTATAAATATAAGGAAATATACATACTTGAAAAGTATAGTTTTATCCTTTAATAAATTCCTACCATAAACTCATATTTTTTCTCCAAATTATGAGTATGAATTTTTCATGCATCAAGAACTAGAATCAACTATCACAGATCATGAATTTCTCAAAAGGATAAAAATATATTCATCCTATATTAAAAAATTAACTACAACCAAAATGTTTATCACAAGATAAGACAATTCCAAAAAATGATAAAACTTCATATGAGGAAAAATACTTTAATATATAAAATTTAATAGTAATACCCAAAATTCAACTTACATGATTCAATAAATAACTATACTTAAAATTCCTCATAATTTTCCAGAATAAGATTGAAACCCAAAAATCCCATAGTCTTCCGAGATAAATCTAATATTTATCACTATATAACATCAATTACTCTTAATGTATCATACCAAAAATGTAATTTCCCTAATGACATAAAATCCAAGTTATACTAATCATTTCCACAAATAATTTTAATCCCAATAAATCAATAAATCAATAATACATTCATATGTTTTTCTAAAAGATAATTCAAACTTAATATCTCAAATAACATTCCATAATATCATATAAGTTTCCAAAAATAGTGAGCTTATTCAGAAATAAAACTAATCACTTAACCACCAAATCAATATCTAAACTCTTGGCTATCTATGTGATAAAAATATGTTCCCTAAAATCAACTTAGTTTTCATCCATAAAATCATTTAAGAAAATTTAATACTAACCGGGAATTCATGTAGGCCATTGGTGAGTGATGTACCCTTGTCTCCCTTCAGTTATGGCTTAAAAACCTTGTGGCCTTACTAGATACAACAGGTTGTCACACGACCTATGAGTTGTCCTTTTTAAAAAATTATATTAATAGAATCCTTATAATATTACAAAAAATATGAGAAACATTCTAAAAAATAACCTTAATATTTTAAACATTAAAGAAATGTTTTAACCTAAAATATTATCTCATACCTTTAATTTTTCATTCCAAAAAGTTATAATGCATTATTTCTTCAAAAATATATGTCTCCAAAAATATCATTAGTAACCTTAAAATTAAATCACCTTAAAATTCAAAAGGGGGTGTCTAAGACCCTAAAATCATGATCAACCACAAACCAATATACCCATAATGATATCTATAACTCTTAATATAACCTCACATGAAAACATCATAATCTCCAAAGTTATCTAAAACTTACTCTGATACTAACTGTAACAGCCGAAGGCATGCACATTTGGATTTAGTGCTAAAAACATAAACATTACATTTCTATATTTGATACTGATAATTGTGACCCAATGTTTTCCATCAAAACATACAATTTCAAAAGGAAATATTGGATCACTTATATACCCAAGTGACTTTTAGTTTTAGAGTTATAGAGAATTCAGAAAAACACTTACATATATTAGAAAAAAATAAACAATCGGCCCATAAGAATCTATATCATCTCCAAAAATTTATTCATGACTAACACCATTCTTAGAAATATCATACTTTAAAACATTCTTCATTACCTAGGGAAAATAGACATAATAAATGATAAGATAATATGATTAGCAAGGGAAAATAAGGGAGATAAAAATGATTTTATAAGCATAATATGAGAATACGGGTATAAGAACATGAAAAAATAATTTGGAAACGTACCCTACATATAAAAGATCATAATATTGAATGATAGAATAAATATTGATATTTCATAAGACATAAATCATATATAAATCAAATAATATGATCCATGGGTGTATAATATTGGTATAAGACATTGAATTTTTGGAATTCACATAATAATAGAAAATAATTTCCTTATTATTCAAGGATCACTACCAAGACCTTCATAGAATACAAAGTCCTATACTAAACTGGTTTCACTCTCCATTCTAGCCCTGCCTTACTAAACTGGTTTCACTTCCTATTCCATCCCTGTCTTACTAAACTGGGTTCACTTGTTGTTCTAGCCCTGTCTTAATGAACCGAGTTCACTTCTCATTCTATACCTATATATCTCATGAAATATAAATCTTTAACCAATGAATTGGAGGTTTATATATATCACACTAGTCACATAATGAAAACCATATATACATGTTCTCCAATAAAATAAATCATTTATCATATCAGATCCCATGAAAATAAATCTATTTCATAAACATTTTATCATTAAATAACCCATGTAAAAGTAATGAGATTCATAAACATCATGCCATCATAAACATGAACTATAAATTGAAAGAATAAGAATGGTATCCTAGGATAATATCCCCAGTAAAGAATAATTAACATCAAATAATATTTTCTTAGATGGAAAATGATTTTGAAAGATAACATAAAATAATTCCTTAGTAAAATATCCTTTATATTGTAAAAATAATTTCTTTTAAAATTCATTCAATTATAAAGTAAAAAAATTTCATTGAAAAGAACATTTTAATCTTGTAAAGTAAGCTTCAAATAATTAAAGCATCAAGAAATCAGGAAAATAATCTCATTCTATTTAAGTTAGAAAAACATTTCTTCAGTATTTTTATCAGAAAAGTCATAAAGTACCTTGTTTGGAAAATGATAAAAATATTTGTTTCAAAAAAATTTATACAAATTAAAACATAGTTAAAAATGAATTTAAAATATAGTAAAAAACTTTTATATTTTTTTTTGAAAAAATGGGAATGGAAGAGAAATAGTCCCCAATGGATACTTAAATAGAAAAGATCTTGAATAATGATAATATTGTGAAATAAAACCTTACCTCAAGTCCTTAATTTCATTATTCACGTTAAAAAATAATTTATAATAAATATGGATTTATTATACATTTATTACATAAAATTAATTATATCACACCATTTATTTTTTATTTATATCATCTTATCAATTATTTATTAATAATTTTTTATTAGAAGCATTGTTCTAGGTGGCAACTGCTTTGTCTTCCAAGCATGTTTCGGTTCAACATTCTTAGTCCTTATAATTTGATATTTTTATCATAATTTAAAGAATTTAAAGAATTTTATATAAATAATACATAAAAATTTTATACATATTTATAATCATTCATAGAAATTATAGATAGAGAAATAAATTACACATTTTATAAAAACTGTAGGTCATATGTATGCATAAACCCTCTTTTCATTTTTCAATTGATAGAATGAAAGAAAGGTAAATAATAATTTATATATCCAAAATACTTATCTTATAATATATATCATATATATATTCATTAAACCCATTATAATACCCATCCATAAAATATGGTTATGAAAAATGAACTGTATCACTACGTGGACCTTAAATATACAATTTATGATATTTTAAACCACTTTGTATATTTTTAAATATTTTTACTATTTTTAAATACTTTAATAAAATATTAATCTCATAAACTATCATTATTTTCAATTTTGATACATATCAATACTTTTAATTCTAAAAAAAATCAAGAAAAGATATAAATTTATAAAAAAATATTTTATTGTATACATAACATGTCAAGTTCATTGAGTGAATTTTTGTATCACCTTAAATATCTGAAATTAAATTAATTTTAATATTTATAGTATTATTTATTTGATTTTTCTGTTAATTTAATAATTACTACATCAGTGTTGTGTATTCATTTAGGGTAAATATTTAATTCCTAAAAATTATGAATAAATTACCATGACTAAGATAATTCTTTTATATTTCATATAATATTTATAGTCAAACATATCCTCTATATAACACCATATTAAACATTCTATTGTTATTAAAACATTAATGTGACATCTTAGACTTTTATTTAAATAAAATATTATAAAGGTTATAATCTCATATAAGTGGCCCCAAAAGGAAAGAAATAAATTTATATCATGAAAATAAGTTTATTAAGTTCAAAATGGACACTTATATTCGTTGATAACCTTATTTTTTCCTTATGTGGACACATAAGAGGCATTTAAGACAAAGAAAGTGATATTTTGTGACATTATTTGATTTAAATAATATATAAGTCATTTTCATGGAAACGTTTACAATAAAATAATTTACAACTTTAGGTCTTAAGGGTCAAATTAATTTCATACAATTATAAATAGAATGAAATATTAAGGCCTTATCACTTTTTTTTAGTCCATATTAACCCATTTTACCCTTTACCGTGGCAAATTTTTTTACTAAGGTTACTATTCATATTGACTAAAAATAAAAGTGAAATATTTTCTAAATTTGGACCCACTAATTAAAAATATTTAATCCATTTTTAAGAATTAAAAACATAGAAGTTTCAGAATTTAATTTAAAATAAAACTAGAAAAAGTCAATAAACAACATTTTTTTTGAAAAAATGCCTTTTTTAAATATAAAATGTTTATATACTAAAATAAATTATAAAATAAACTAAAAACACTATAACTAGATTATTTTATATAAAAATTAACTAATTAAAATTTAAAACAAGTCAAAAAATTATTTTTCTATGAAAAAAATTTAAAAGGAAATACATTTTTCAATAAAAATTAGTATTTTTCACTATTCTTTGAAAAATAAATGTTTTGAGAAAATTCATAAAAATCATTTTAAGATATTCTGGAAATGATTAATTAAAAAACTAAATTCCTTTTTTCAAATAAAATTTTTCTGACTTCTAGAAAATAATATTCACTCTTAAAAAGAATAAAATTTCACTTTTGAAGGAACCATATTTTTAATAAATAAAATGACTTTAATAAAAATTGTGTGATTATATTCTAAACACAAAAAATAAATTCATATTTATTAAGATATTTATTTAATAAATCAGTTATTCATATTCATTCCCTAAAATTTAAGAGATAGGTTATAATGGAAATAATATTATTTCATTGTTTATTTAAACTCAGTGTTTCATATCCTGTACACTATCAAACATAGTATTCACTTCTAAAATATTAGAACATTACACATCCAACTCTCAAGATTCACATTAAAATTGAACATTTTAACATTTAATTATCCATATATGCAACATATTTTCTGCATTATATGATGATATATAATCCAAGTATGATGTCTTAAACTAGAGATATTGAATTATTCATAAGAAACATCACAAACCACTAATTTATATATCAATCAAACAATACACTTGAATATCAAACATATTTTATGACTCTAATTAAAACCATATAAATCCATATATATTTTATATTATAACTCTATTAATCACTCATTATCACTAAAATATCATAGATTTTGTGATTATATTTCACATTACATATAATAAATTGTTAAAAAAATTCCAAACTTATTTTTACATAAATATGTCACATAAGGATATTCAAATTTTGGGGAATTTGTTTTCACCATTATAAATCCTTATTCATATAACCTTATGTGTAACCATGTGATACTCTAGAGTTTTTATAATGATTGTGAATTCTCAATCCATAATAATAAGCAAGGAATGATATATATCAACACATCAATTCTACTTAAGGTACATATGGTTTTTGGAGTCTTAATTTTATGATATATTTTTTGAAGATGACGATGGACTAGTAGGATTCCCTCCTTTGAGGATAAGTAGAAATAATTTTTTCATGTTTGGATATAAAAAAGCATATTTTTCCTTAAAATTTTTATGGATTTTTTTCAAATACTAATGTAATATATTCATAAATTCTCATTTATATAATAAATATTATGTACTACATATTTAATATTTATAATTTATACTTAGTATCACTTTTAAAAATATATTTTAGATTTAATTATAAATAATTGGAGAATTTGATTTGAATTTTTCAACCTCTATCAATTATAGATCTAAATGAGTTTGAAATTTTTGATCCCAATTCATATAGATTTTTGATATGTTTGATCCAATTTTTCCATTAAAGGATCTCTAAATATGAAAACTTTTTTGAAAAAATCACTAATATATCATTTCCTAAATAATGGACATGAAAATTATCATCAATAATGTATGCGGGTAATTTTACATAAAAAATCATATATTATTATGTTCAAATACTATAAATTATTAAATAACATAGAAATGAGAACAGACGAGGAAGATAAAATACAAAACACATAATTATATTTTTAATCGATCATAGATGATAAAGTAAACAAAACTAAGTTGAATTCTAAAACAATTTTGGTATTTATAACATATCATTAAATATATTAAAATAATTATAATGTCTAAATGTAAGTTTAAAAATTTATAAATGATACTATTGAAATTATTATTGTAAAAATATTAAATTGATTCAAATTTTATAACCTTTATGGATTTTTGGATTTAAGATAATTTTTAGAATAAAGATAACATTTTATATTCCTATATGAAGTTCTTTAGGAATATTATGTACCCTAAACACAATGAAGTTATATAGAAAAACCACCTAGGGAATATAGGGAGAACTACTTCAAATTAATTATAAAAAAAGATATGCTTTTATCCCTGCTTATAGAAAGCACTAATAAAGGATGAATTTTATCAATGTTTTTAATAGTGATAAAAATTTTATATTCATGTGTGTGTGTGTAAGGGATCAATATTTTAGATCCATAACTTTTTGTTTTACTAGGTCTTGGAGGTGTCAAGAGAGAGTTTAGAGGCATTCTAGAGGAGAGTTGTGTTTTTTCAATCTTGAGGGACACCATGCTATGGTGGTAGGAAAGGTGCTGGCCATGGTGATCTATTTTGGAATTTAGATATGGGGTATGCTATTTTGGTGTTGGTTCTTTTAGTGATGAGTGTTTTGAGTTAGCCATTTGGTGATGTGGTGCAATACAAGGAGTGAAAGACCCAGGGAGGTGTGGTGGAAGGAGTTTTTCCGTAAGAGTTTTCCTATTGAAAATAGAGAAGATATCTACAGGTATTATAGAGGGTGTAGTGTCATGAGGTACTCAGTGAGTCTCCCTATGTGAAATGGTGAGACCGACACACTATTTTGGTGGGAGTGGTGTTTCTTGGCCGAGGTACACGTGGGATATGGATGTGGGAAAGGGAAACAATGAGATGGGTCTCACCACACAAAATTCTTAGGAATGGTGAGTTGAAATAGTGATTTAATTTACCTTGTATCACAGTATTAATCATAGTGGACGTTTGGAGGTATGAAATGAAATTCTCTATCCAATAGTGCATGACATGGGTCTAATAAAGTTTTTTAAATGTGTTTTTCAAAACACATGAGATTTATGGGGATTTTTCCATTTAAAATTATGAGAAACCAAATCTATTTTTATGGAGGGGAACCACGATTATAGTGATGGTCACCACACTATGATATAGGCCATTTGATCTTTCTCTATAAATAAATGGACTCACCTTACTTTATTTGATTCTTAATCTCTTCCTTTAAACCTTTTTTTATTCTTGTTCTAATAGTTACTCTCCAACCCCTTCCCTTGAGGGTCTAAACCTCTTGTTTCATTAGGATCAAACCTTGGATTAAGGTTCCCTCTTTTTCTCTTATCCATGTTTTCCTTAATCTCTTTTTTTAAAGGTTTATGTGGTGTTGTTTCTTTATTTTTGGGATTAGTCTCAAGAATAAATGGGTGTTAGTTTGTTTTGATTAGGTTTTAGAGTGGATTCCATTGATATTAGTGATTTTTATCCTTGTTATTCCACTATTTATTGGATAACATTGAAATTTTCATCTCAAGGTAGGGGATTCATGAATTATCCTTTTAATGTGTAAGTGTAGGATTATCATGATTTCGTTTCTTTGGGTAATATTGGAATTAACCTTAAAAAATATAATATTTGGAATTTAGAATGAATCAGAAGGGTCCTGTGATTTCATGTGTTGATGCTTGTTAATTATTCCTATTGTTATTTTCTAGATAGCATGATATCTATTATTCCATGATTTTTTATAAAATGATTAATATGATTGAAATAAAATAAATAATGTAAAGATGGTAATTATTATGTGATTAATTGAAAAGTTATTAAAATTCAATTATCATTCTTCCTTGAAATTTTTTGAATGTTAAATTATTATTGAAGCATGTATATGGTTATTACCTAGATTTTTAGCTATTGATTATGAATAATTAATCAGATAATTCAGAATGGTAATAAAAATGTATTTTATGAAGATAATTGGTTAGGGTCAAGCAATCCCATTCTTGTTTGTTAAATTATTGTATGACTTAGTGATATGGCCTTATTTCCCCTTGAATTTGTGTGTTGAAATTAGTTTTGTTTCAATAAATATGTTCTCTATGATTATGGATCATTTTCTATGTATTTTTAACAAGGGGTGGATCAAATGAGTTGTGATAAGGGCTTGATTTTTCCCTTATATTTAGATGAGGTTGATGGGAGTAGATTAATTAGGTTGAGAGTAAATATTTCCTATTATCTTGGTTGTTTTATGAAGCTTTATGATGGGTTTTTTGTGTGTGGATTGAGAGCTGGGCTTGACCGTCATTCTTGATGTTTGGTTTTTATGGCTAGTTACTGGACATTTGTTTGTCGTGGTATCTTAATTAGAGTCCCAAAATACCTAGTTTATGGAATGGTAAATGAATTATTGATGAACTCATGAGATGGGTATTGATGTTGGTTATGTTGAATAACAAAAACCATGGGATTTTTGGGATGAACGATCAGAGGATCATGGGATGGAAATCTAAAAATTTTAATGTGAATTATGGAATCAGGTTTTATTATAATGAAATGATGATTCAACTAATATTTTTAATGGGGTTAATATTTATGGAATATAAATTTATAAATTACTAAATGAATATGGTTAACAATATTGAATCTTGATGCATTTATTAATGTAGAAAATCTAGTTTCCTAGGCCTTAGTGGTATTAGCTGGGTGTCATGTGGGAAGATATATGCGGTCGATTATAAGGATAGGTAGTTTACCATAGTGTGGTTGTGTTCTATATCTATTCTTATATTTTGTGATTTCATATGCTCCACCATTTGAGTTGAGGGGGAAGCTAATGCCTAAATGTTTTGGATATGGGTCTTTCCCCAATATCCAAGTCGATTAGGGAACATATGGATGACTTATCCCTCTTCCCCACTCACCCTTCAACATTGTATGATGTGTGGGAATATTTGATCTATATTGGATTATGGTATAGGGTATACATCTACACAATATGTGATGGATATAAGTTCTATAATACATGTGTGTGTAGGCTATAATAGCTATAGTTTATAACACATACATGTATTTCAATTATAATTACTATAATTTCCTAAATGTGTACTTACATGGGCCATGATGACTTAAGGTATGATTCATGATATAATGGTTATAGTGGTTTTTATAAATAATTTTTGGTTTTGGATGAGGTTGCGATGATCTACAAGAGATTTAAGATGATATAATGTTATGGATGTGGTATGTATACAGGGGTGTAGGATAACTTATAGATAGGATTAGAGTACATGACATTTAGTGTTAGGGTGTGAGAATGAAAAACCAGTGGGGAAGTGGATGCATGGTACCTTTCTTATATATATGTTTGATATAGAATGACTTGTTTCTATGTTTCACTTTTCTATAATTTCTAAATGAGGATAAGATGTGGATTTACCTATTTGGGTAATGAGTTGGTTTCATTTGTTTATTCAATGGGATTTAGTATGCTTCTTCAACACATGTATGAGAGTTTTTGAGAAGGATCCTACTGACTATACTATTATACTCACCCTATGTATATATGAACTATTTTTCAAGTCTATAGGATAAGGTTGGTGATCAAGTTGAGTATTACTAATTTTTTTGATTTTTTAGAAGCTATTAGAGTTTCATGGTTTCTTCCTAATATTTTTTTATACTTCTAGTTGTCTACCATTTTGTGTGACATTACATTAATGTATGGGATGGTTTATTTATCTATATGATATTGTTGGTCGGTGGATCTTAGCTTATCTCTTGTCCTTAATTTTTTATAATGACGGAAAGAACTACCATTTATATATATTTTATATCCTTGGTTTTAGTCACCAACCCAAGACCCATTATAGGTTGGATTCAAGGTTCATCCCTATCTTTTCCACTATCTCAAGAGGGGTACAAGTGAAGTGAGGGTCATCACAGAGTGGTATTAAAGCTGATGGTTGAGAGATCAAATGGATATTGGGGTTAATCATTGGTGATTATTTAATGGTTTGGTTTGAAAAAAATTATATGGGATTAGATTATGATTTAAACAATTGAAATTTTCTAGGGAATTTGTATCTAGGCCCCCCTGTGATCTGACATAAGGACCTTTAAGTTTTCTAAAAATGTTAAGATAAGTGATGCTTCTTCTATGGAAATGACCTTGGAAAGGATCCTGTATCATGATTTTATTCACATATGTCTGAATTGGGTTTACATTAAGAACTATTTTGAAATTGAATTAAGTAATTAATGATAAATATTCCACATTCCAAGTTTAGGATCCCCTAACATTTTTTCTTCTTTAGGAATGGGTCCATATTGAAATCCCCATTAATTCTATGATGATAATGTTCAGTAGGATTTACCATCATATTTCCACAAAGTTGAGGTTGATGATAAGAAAAAGTGGCGTAGGAAACTATAATCATTTAAATAATAGGTTATATAGAAGTACAAGGTCTTCATTTTGGATTAAAAGATCGAGGTATGGTTTTAGGAAGTGGATATTTCCATCAGTTTAACCCGTTCTTCGAAGGAGAATCAATTTGTTTTTGGTTATGATGATTCTATTTAGTTAATATCAGTAGTCGTGTTTCTTATTCCTTGTGGATCATGAGGAGTCAACTATTTCATGGGATAATTTTCATGATTAGTTTCATGCCAAGTTTCTTTCTTTGACCATGAATCTAAGTTTTCAGTAGGATAATCTTACTCTTATCTAGGGGAGTTACAGTATACAAGAGTTCAATACTTGATATAACAATCTATTGTATTATAATACAAACCTTCTACTAGATGGGGAGGTGAAGTTGAAGCATTTTGAGGATTCTTTTTAACTTGAGATATAGAACCAGGTCACCTCATTAATGTTTCTAACATATCTTGAGGTGATAATAAGAGAATACGTTATCAAGAGAGTTCTAGATAAGAACAAATCATTATGTGAGGGGAGTAATCAATAATCTCCAGGGATCATAGTTGTGGAAAAAATTTCATAGTTTCTTGAACAATGAAATAATTTAAATAGCAGGGAGTCAGTTCTAGCCTTCTTTATCTTATTTCAATGGGGATGGTAGTTATCAGATCCCTGCTAGAATACCATGCATGGTTTGTTATTCATTTGGAGTCCATCGCTATCAAAATCCTGATTACCTAACCTTCCTCAACAATCAATGTGGAGCTAGAATCCCTCTTCAGAATTATCTATTATTCCAGGATCCATGGATGTAGTAGAAATAACCATAGGGAGTTCCAGTTTTTGATCAATAGAGTAGGGATGAGGAAAGCATAATACAACCCTATGATTCCCCTTATCCATAGGGATAATAATCATAGCACAATCATATAGGTGGTCACTGTTAAGGAAAAAGTGCTCATGGATTAGTACGTGGTAAAATTTATTCCTTAGAGTTTCCAGATTTAGATGATCCATATGTTGTGTGAGGTATTATCTTCTTTTTTTATACTTGGGTGCATGTGTTTTTTGATTTAGGATCCACATGATATTTTATTTCACCCACCCTAATTAATGTTTTAAGACTGGAGTTGTAGAATCTTCCAGTATCTATGGTGTTCACTATTCTATTTGGAGGTCAAGATATCTTGTATGATGTGTAAAAATATTGTGATTTGATGAAAAGGATGCATCTCTATTAGGTATATTTTTTTTATTTTTATGGATTCATCCATACAAAATAATTAATTTCATGGACTGTCTATATTCAGTGCATATAATGTTTTATTTATTTAGGAGGCACATTATATTATATGATGCTGATAGAGAGTGGGATGTGTTTTATGGTGAGAAAGACCCTTAGACGGGCCATAGGTGTGTCGTGTTCTTGTATTCTTTTATGATCGATCAGATGTTGAGTTCAATAGAGGATCGACTATTGGTTTTTCCTAGGTTTATATAAGAGTACTCAAACATCATTCTAGAATATGATGTGGTGATATCCCCTTAGTGCAAGATCATGTTTGGAATAAATTTATATCTTGGTGTTTCACTAATACTGATTTCCCCATATAGGATGGAATCTTTTGAGTTACAGGACTATAGATTCATATTTATGATCTTTGGAAGTGAGGTTTTAAATGACTTATCATGTCACCTTTGGGTTCTTTGGTTATATTTTCTAATAAGGTTGATGGAATTTGGAACTTTTGGGTCAATTTACACCACTTGAATAAGGTGACAATGAAGAGACACCATCCCCTTCCACATATTAATGATTTATTCAATCAGTTGAATAGAGATAGTTAGTTCTGAATGTTTGGTTTGTGGTCTAGATGTTATCAAATGTGCATAAAGGATGTGTATATTCCTAATACTGATTTCATATTTCAATATAAGAATTATGAGTTCATTATAATTTCATTCAGAGTCATAAATTCACTATCCATTCTCATATGAGTAATGAATACAATGTTTCGTGAGTTATTGGATTGATTTTTTTGGTGTTTATAGATGAAATACTTATACTTTTTTGAATTTTTGTAGGAGCATATAGAGAACCTGTGAGATATTTTGAGATTTCATAGGTTTATTCAAATGTTTTTAAATCTTTCATAGTGTATGTTTTGGTCCCATTAGGTCCATTTATTATGAAATGTCATGTATCAGTGTGGGGTTTCTATAGAAACATTGAAGGTTAAGGTTGTTGTTTCTTGGGTATCCCCTAAAACATTGAGGAGGTGCAGAGCTTCCTTGGTATTTATAGTTATTGAAAGAGGTTATCACCCAAATTATCTCAGATTACTACTCCTCTAATAGATTTCACAATAAGGTATTAGGCATTCATGTTGGTTGTTCAATTCCAGGCTACTCTCAATCATTTGAATGAGAAAAAAGTCAGTTCTCATGCTCTTCATCTTCTAGTAGAGGGTGTTGTGTTATGGGTTTATTTTTATACTTTTAATATTGTCTTGGGTTGTATTCTGATAAAAAAAATAGTAGTTATCTCTTATGGTTATTAGTATTTATGACTAAATGAATGTAAATAGTCCACCAATGACCTTGAGCTTGCTAAAATTGTGTTTTCTTTGATGTTGTGTAAGTATTACCTCATTGGTGAGTGATTTGTGGTCTTTATTGATCACATGAATTTTAAGTATATTTTCTCTCAGTGTAATCTAATTTTTTGGTGGAAAAAATTAATATAACTCTTGAAGTACTAGAAATTTTAGATTTCCTATACACGAAGGAAAATGAATATGTTGGCTGATTCCTTGAGTAGGAATTTGTATAACCATGATGATTGAGAGTTTGGTGATGTTTGGAGGTTTATGGATTAGATCTATATGATACACATTGATATGGGGGAAGTTGATGGTAGAGGGTTTATTTATAAGATGACAGTGTAGTCATACTTTGTACAAGAGGTGGAGGAGTCCTATTTAGGGGATTCTAAGATGGTGGTCTAGAGAGATCGAGTTTTTTTCATTATTATCTTAATATATTGTTTGAGGATGATTAAAATAAGGTGTTTTTTAGGAGAGTATATTTATTCCTTTGATGATGCATGATGTGGTTCTACATGAGTTCCATAGTTTGAATTTATCAGTACATCCTGGTGTGGATAATATTTATTGTTCCTTATAATTAGTTTTTTAGGGGGTTGTATTAAATAATTTTATTGTAGAGTTTATCTCTCAATATTTGGTGTACCATAGGGTGGATTCTGATCACCGTGTTCCTCATGGGTTTCTTTAGCTACTAGATATTTAAAAGTGGATTTGGGTGGAAATATTGATTGACTTCATCACTGGTTTTCCTCAATCTCATGGAATCTATGATGCTATATGGGTGATCTTGAGCTACTTGAAAAATTCATCTCACTTCTTAGAGATTAAATATTTAAGTTCATTGAATATTCTATCGAGGAAGTAGTTGGAGAAGGTAGGATTAATGGGGTTTGGATGATGATTAACTCTAACCACAATCCCCATTTCACCTATATGTTTTGAAGAGGTATCAAATGTGATTTTGGCTCTCAGTTATTCCTTAACACTGTTTTTTATCTACAGATTGATAAATAGATAGAGAAAACTCTCTAGGATATAAATAATATTTTGAGCACGTGCATCCTTGATTTTTGAGGTTTTTGGGTGAGGAACTTTCCCTTGGAGATGATTTTCTATAATTATAGTTATAAATCTACCATTGGTATGACCCAATTTGAAGTGTTATAAAGTCATACTTACAAATATTCATTTTATTGAATCATGGTCAAAGAGTCAAATGTTATTGGACTAGAATTGTTGTAGATCATGACAGAGAAGGTACGTGAAATTTGTTAGCAGATGAAGGTAGTTAATGATTTCTATAAATTAAATGTTGGTCATAAGAGGATGCCTCTAGAGTTCTATGTTAAAGATCTTGTGTTATTAAAGATATATCCTGATCGTGGACAGTGGAGGTTCTATCATGGGAGTATGATCTCTCCCTAATTTTTTAGACCTTTGAAGGTTCTGGTGAATGTTGGAGCTATTTCATATTAGTTAGAACTTCTCCCATATATTAACAAGATCCATGACATATTTCATGCATTGTATCCTCAAAGGTACCTACATTTTAACTTTTATATCATTTTCTAGGGTGAGTTGGAAATAGAATATGATGTTACCTTCAAGAAGATTCCTTTTGATATCTATGATGATACAGAAATGCTTCTATATGGGAATTATATTCCCTCTATTTTTGTATTGTGGTAGCGTAGTGTCTTGAGAGAGTATACATGGAAGCGGGAGTCATAGATGCACACTCAATATCCTGAGTTATTCGATGTTTTATCTTTATTGAGATTATATGTTTGACCTTTATTTGTTTTATGATATGGATGCTGATATTGTGTGTTTATGAACTCTTTATTTGAGGTGGTTTAGTGGTGTTATGTTCTAGGGAGCGCTTCTATAGGTATCTTATGGGGTGAAAATTTCAATCCCTACTCATTTTCCTTCATAGGTTTTAGATTAATTATCAAGGGTGAGAATTTATTGATAGGTATCTAATTTATGGGGTTTCTTCATGATCCCACCCTTTATGTCTTCCCAAAGCTTGGAGGTGTCAAGAGAGAGTTTGGAGGAATCCTAGGGGTGAGATTTTAGTTTTTTCCATTCATATGGATACCATGCCATACTAGTAGGAATGGTATTGTACGTGGTGAGTCCTTTTCAATTTTGACCATTGGAAAATCCATTTTGGTGTTGGCTATTTTGGAGTTGGTATTTTTGAATTGGTTGTTTAGTGCTATAGTACACCATGGGAATTAAAACACATAGGGATGCAGTGGTCAGAGAAATTTTTAATGGGAGTTTCCCAGTGGGAAATGGAGAAGAGATCTATGCCTATAACGGAGGGAATAAGTTCATGTGGTGGTCAATGAGTCTCCCTATATGAAATGGAGATACCACCATGATATATTTGTGGAATGTGTGGTTCTTAGTTGAGACTTTCATATGATGTACCTGGGGGAAATGGAAACAATAATTTGTGTCTCTCCACACCAATATCTTGTGCGTTGTGGGATGAAATGACAAAGGATTTTTCCCTATATCATGAAATTGACCATGGTGAACTTATATAGGGCTGAAAAAAAATTATCAATGTCATGGTTCCAGTCAAGGTGTTTAAATTCAGTTTTCAAAGTATATTAGGTTCATTGTTATTTGGCCATATTAAATTTTGAGAAACTAGTTCTCATTTGACCAAGGGGAACCATGAATGTAGTGAAGGTCCCCACACCGTGGTGGAGTCCATTTGGGAATTCTCTATAAATAAAGGTTCTGAATTTCCTTGGTTTGATTTATAATATATTCTTTCAAACCCTAGTTGACTTCTGGTCTTATCCTTACTCTCCAGTTTCTTCCATTGTGGTTCTAAATCTCTTGGTTTGTTGGGATTAAAACCTCTTAGATCAAGGTACCATATTTTCAAATTCTATATATTTTACATGTTATTATTATTTCTAAAGGTTTGTGTTATGATGTTTCTCTTGTTTTGGGTTGATTTTTGAGCATAAACCAGTAGTGGTTTACTGTGGTTAGGTTCTAAAGTTTTTTCCTTTAAATTTAGTTGTGGTTTATTCTTTTTCCAATGTTCTTTCTCGAAGAGCATTAAAAGTTTCATCTCAAGGTAGGGGATTTGTGACTTCTTGTTTTCATATTCATGTGTGGGATTATCATGATTTATTTTATTTCAGTAATGGTGGAATTAGAATTATATAAGATAATAGTAGTAACTAAGAATGAATCATAAGGGTATTGTGATTTCATTTATTGATGATTATTGATGATTCATCTTGTTATTTTATAGATATCATGATAACTATTTTTCCATGATTGTCTTTTTTAACATGATTATTCTTCTTAAAATAAAATAAACAATTTAAACCTAGTAATTATGGTATAATTAATTAAAAATGAATTTTAATTCAATTACCATTCTTTTTTAAAATTTATTGAATGATAAAATATTCTTAAATAATGTCTATGGATATTCCTAAACTTTGTTATCTTATGATTATATTTTTCTTATTGTTGAAACCTATTTATAATTAATTTTTTAATTCAATATTATAATCAAAATGTTGTTTTCTAAAGATAATTTTTCTGGGATGAGAGAGACCCTTTTTGTTTTTAAGGTATTATATGCTTCATTGATATGAATCAGGTTTCCCCACAAATTTTTGTGATGAAAATACTATTATTTATTTGTATGTATACTCCAACATGGTAGAGACTTTGAAATTTTTATTTAAAAGGGGTGTATGGAACAAGTTGAGAGCATGTATTTCTTATTGCTTTTTATCGAGATGATGTTGATGGGAATTGGATGATTAGGTTGAGAGAAAATCTTTCCTATATTTTGGGTTGTTGTTTGAGGCTTCTTAATGGGTTTCTTGGGTATGGGTTGAGGATTGTAATTTATTATTTTTCTTGATGTTTTCTTTTAATGGGTTGTTTCCAAATAGTAACATGTTATGGTTTCCAAATTTCTAATGTAGTTGGATTATATACCAGAAGTGTATTTCTCACTTATAGTATCTTAGGTCTAGTCTAAGAATAACTTGTTTAAGGAATAGAAAATGAATTAATGATGATATATTGATATGGGTGTTGATGTTGGCAATGTTGAATAACAGAAACCATAGGATGGTTAGGTTTAATTATACGAGAATCATTGTATGGAAATATGGAAATTTTATTGTGAATTATGGAAGTATATTGAATTGTAACGAAATTATTATATAAACAAAAATTTTAAAGGGTTTAATAATGAATGGTTAATGATTTAGAAATTACTAAATAAATTTGGCCAACAATGTTGAATCTTGATGCTTGTATTCATGAAAGAAATCTGGTTTCCTAGGCCTTAGTGGTGGAATCCGGGTGTCATAGGGGATGATAAATACATTTGATTACAAGGAAATGATTTTCCCCTAGTATGGTAGTATTATATATCTATTATTATATTTATTGATTTTATATTCTCCACCAACTGATTTAGGATGGAATTTTATTCCCAAATGTTTTGGGTATGATTGTTTTCTCCAATATCTAGTTTGATGTGGGAATGAATAGATGACTTATCCCTCTTCCCTACACTCTCTTTGGTATATTATGATGTATAGTAATATCTATGATGTAACAGTTTAAGGTATAGGATATATTCCTTCATGAGCTGTGATGGTTCTAAATTCTAGAATACATGTTCATGTGGACTGTAGCAATTAGAGTTTATAACACATACTTGTATTTTTTTTTGTAGTGATTACAGTTTCCTATAGGTGTACTTATATGGGCTATGACGGATTGAGGTATAATGAATTATATACATATTTTAGTGGATTTTAGAACTACTACCTAGTTATAAATGAGTTTGTGATGAGATGTATGGGATGTATGATGTGATGATGTAATGGGTGTGTTATCTATGTATGGGGTGTAGAATGGATTATAGAGGGGATGAGAGCACAAAAAAGTTGGTGATCGAGAATGAGAGATAAAACTAATGTTTATGTGGATGTAGGTTACCTTTCTTATATATATTCAATATATAAAATTAATTACTTTTATGCATTACTAGGTGAGAGATCCTTCATAAGGATGGGATGTAGATTTACTTTATTAGGTAATGGGTTGTTTTAATTTATTTATTCACTGGGATTTAATATGCTTCTTCCACATTTTCCTGATATTTTTTAGGGAGGATATTTCCAAGTATACTAGTATTATGAACCTAAGTATATATGTACTAATTTTGAGGCTTATAGGAGCAAGATGTTGATCAAGTTGGGAGTTACTAGCTCATGGAGTTGTTCAGGAGTAATTAGAGTTCTGTGGTCATTTCCAAGTATTATTTTGTCTCTTCTAGTTGTTTAACTTTTTGTGTGACATTAAATTCATAAATGGGATTGTTTATTTATCTATGTTATTGTTTTGGTTGGTGGATCTCATCTTATCACTTAAGATTAATTTTTTATAAATAGGGAAATTTCTCCCATATGTATGAATTTTATACCCTCAGTGTTAGTCTCCAACCCATGGCCTATTGGAGGTGGGAATCAAGTGTCATCCTTATCTTTTCTGATGTCCCATGAGGGGTACTGGTGGGGGGGGGGGGGTCTTGAAAGTATATATTCTTAAATATTAGTTATATAAAGATATATATAATATCTATATACTTATTTATAATTACATATATAATAATAAATAACACGTGACAGTATGTCCAAGTGGAAATCATGTGTCCTTTCACTAGTTCAAGGTTGGAGTCCTCTTGATATAAATATTAGAATATGTGATCAAAATGTATCCTTTTTTTACCTTAGAGTGTCAGTGTTTAATTAGTGAGTGTTAGATGTACTCATTCTTTCCCTTAGGGGAGGACTAGTGGTTAGAGACTGTGTTTTAGTCAACATGGTTGGGGGTTCAATTCACACTAGTTGTAGATTTCCATCATAATTTCATGACTCCTCATTTAAAAACATGAAAACCAATGTCATGGTGGGATGAAAATTTTTACCCCATTCTTAAGATGCATCTGAGACCCAGGGTTCAGTCAACATCTCGGTGGGGGAACAAACTACTCTTGGAAGGGCATGGATTGTATGTGGGTCGAGTGGTGGTTTCTATGTGTGTGTGTGTGTAATTATATATGTATGTTAGAAATTATATAAATATAAAATATACAAATACATTAAATGTACTTCAAATTTAAAATTATATATTTATTTTCATATTATGTGATTTATAATGTACATATATAATTATAATTACAAATGTGTGTGTGTTTATATATATATATATAATTATATATGTAAATTATGAACTATATAAATATGATTCATAGATAAATAAATATATAAATAATATCAGAATAAATTTTTTCATCGATTTTATTCACATAATTAATGTAAAAATTATTACTAAATTTATATCAGTCAATATATATATATATATATTATAATGTATTAAAACACATTAAAAATGTATAAATAAATATAATATATTATAAATACATTATAATATGAATACATTATACACACACCCATATATATATATATACATTATAAAAATGTATATAAATATAAATATACGAATATATTTAAAAATATATAATTTTTACATTAAAAAAAAATATAAATATTGTTGAATAATGTTCACTAAATTTGACCATTACATGGTGAAATTCACAATATTGTGGTTAGTGTCTTCATGTGGAATTTTATACCATGACATGTTTCTCTTGTTAACCTCTATGTGATATAATTTGGTTGAATTTACCAAGGTGACCAACATATTTCTTTATTTTTTTTATGATTCATACGATGACGTGTAGACAACTTATTAATTATTAAAGGAGTTTAACAATTAGATTTACCAATAAGGTGGAAGATAAATAATTTATATGTTCCATAATGTATGAAAATTAAAACTTCAAGAGGATCTTTAATTCAATGAATAGATCTATAAAATGGAGATTCATGGACCTCATTTAACACACTATAGATCATTATCTGATGGCTAAAACTAACTATGATTCTTTTGTCTTTATTTTCCATCGAAGAGGAGGTGAGAACACATCTTTGTGGAGAATAGGTCCCACTGAACCATTCATTGATTCCAATAGTTGGTGGATAATATATGAGGTAAGAAATTATTTTTTAAGGGAACATGATTATACTCACTACTAATGATGTTTGAAATCATACACAGTGAGGTACACTTGTTTTATGGTTTTTATATATCATCATTTTGATTCCACTCTTAGTCAATCTTGGCATGGGGTTTGGGTATTCTTATGCTATATATGAAAATAAATATGTCCCATGAAACCCATGAGAGGTATCAAATAATAGGTTATTGAGGAATAAATAGTATTAAAATTGAATTTTTGAAATTGGTTTTGGTATTTTTACAAAACCACGATCATGGAACCATGTTGTGTTTTAAAATGTTTTTCTTCTAAATGACATGTTAAAATGATTTCTAGGTAATATTATGCCACTAGTCACAAGTAATATGGAATGTTCTAAGGGAAATCACTATTCTTGTTCTAAGAATAAAATTGGGAATCATTTTTTATATCACCACAACATGGTTAGCTGGTCACTATGACATGGTAATAGCCAACACGAGGAACAATACCATTGGTTTAATTTACATTGTTCATGGATAGAGCCACCATGAAGACCAATTATACCGTGGTAAATATTTACTCATTAGGTTTCTTAGTGAGACCAAATAACCAAAGTAACATGTTGTTATATCTTATTCCCTATTCCAAAATAGTTTAGATAAAACATCTATTATGTGGTGGAAATCCATGGTCTTCAAAAATATAAAGTAATTATATCTCATGTTAAATATATATATTTTTAATTATTACTATTTAAATATTTATGTATATAAATCATTTATATGATAATAATATTTTGTATTCTTTAATTTATATGATGAATTTCTTCATATATAATTTCCTTACCATGCATCACATGCTATGTACGACAACATAAGCTTTAATTTTTCATCTACCTTGACTTAAATTTGTTATAAATTTATGATATATAATTTCAAGGTTATTTATAGTTAACACATATTATATGTTATAAATATTATGGAATTGAAATCATTATTGAGTAATAGACCATATGTATAAGTACTTTGGGTTAAAATTTTCATTGGCCTAGAGGTTTATGCATTGTCAAGAAAAGTGAGGGTTTGATACCTCTCGCTCATGATTAATCTTGTGAGAATTATTGCTTTAAAATTATTCTAAGAAATTACATGAAATAGTATCATGTACCTTTTAAATATTATGAATTTTGATATGTGTAAATATATTTATCTTCTATTTAGGGTAAGTAACAAAAACTATGAATTACGTAATGTAACAGCTCGAAGACAACCACCCCAAAATTACATGTTTTACATAAATATTTCATCACCTAGATTTACAAGATAATAAATCTTAAAGTTTTATAGGATTAATTATCTCATTACATTAAACAATCCACAATCCCACCTAGTGACCATTTTTTCGTAAAAGAAATTTCTTAAAACGATACACTTACTCTATTCAAGATATATCTCAATAATTGAAACTTTCACTTTGTTATTATCCCTACTCAACCTTAACCCTATAAAATAATCTAAAAACACAAAATGATAATGTAAATATCTATAATGGGTATAAAAAATATAATCCATTAATCCATTTAAATACGTGAAACCCATTAAAAAGTTTCTCCATTAAATAGTAAACTTTGAGTTCATATAAACCCATATTCACTCATGAAATAAACTTAATTGATAAAATAATTTCATAAAACAACCCCATAAGTAATCATAAAGGAAGTATAATTATCATGAAGGTTTCTTGGAAAATTATATCCATATCACCCATAATAAATCATAATGACATAATTTCACTAGTTAATTGTAATAACCCATAATGGAATAACATCACTAGTTAATTAAAATATAAATTTATAAAAGAATAAAAAATTCCCCAATGCATTAGTGGGTATATATCAGACTCATCCATTATAATTTTTGATTTTAAAGTATTATATCATGAATAAAATGCATATAATCTTTCATTTCACCATATAAAAACTTCTATTTCAACCCATAAACATAGATGTTTAATTTAACCCATAAAAAGAAAGGAATTTAAAAGAATGGGTTAAAAATTAACCATTTAAAGGAAAATTAATTTTAAGCAAAGAATATTGATAAATATTAATAATATTAAGAAAAATAAAATTCTTAGAAAACATTAGGGAGAGAGGTATGGGAAAAACCTAAATTTTTTTAAAATTAAAGTTTAGAGAAAAACCCATTACCTTGAGTTATGAATAAATTTATATATCCTATAAATTATTGAATAATAAAATTAAATTAATTATTTACTTGATTAATAACATTTTTCATTTTCATTATTTATATTTATTCATTTATTATCATGTATTATTTATTGGATTATTTTTTCTTGCAACGGTTGTTTTTTGGTTGTTTGATCCATAATTGAAAAATAGATTTGGTATAATTGTAATGGTCAAAGATCCTTTTATAATAGTTATATAATCTATATAAATGTAAATTTATATTTTTTATGTCATTACATAAGAAAATGAGTTCAATATATTGGTATATTTTTACAATTTTAGAAAATATTCTTTGTTAAGATTGTTATTTTTTTTGATTTGTTACCTTTAATATCATTATTATCAAGACTATATTATAATTACAGAATCAAAAAATATTTATTTAATTATTAATAATATATTCAATCTTTAAATCCATTTTTATGAATATCCATGAAATAATGAGAGATACCTTGAAATACCATTTGATGTAAAAAAGTGCGAATAAAGGTGGTTTCATAATAATAATATTTAAAAATATTAAGAGTATTTAATTTATTATTTTAGAAATAATATCATAGATTTATAGGGTGCATAAGAAGAAAAAAATTGATAGAGGTTTGGTAAACGATTACCTTTTATTTGGTAGGAATCCCTTAGATACCTTATTAATGACCTTTGGAATGGTCTTTTAAGAATAAAAGAACCTAAAAGTCATGGATAGGTAAGTTTATAAGATAATTTGGTAGGGTTTTTCTATGATATATGACTCAAAGTGGTGTAAATAATGGAAAATAGGGGTTCCCTTTTATAAGTTAAGAGAGGGGAACTATTGGAATTTCATGAAATATTAAAATATAATAAAGTAATTATCAAGAAAAATGATTCCAAATGAAAAAATATTAGAAAAAAAAGTATTATTTGGTTGTAATTCCATTATAAAATAATTTTTTTTCTGATTTAAGTGGTGTTTTAAACCATATCTTTTGGTTTAATCCCTTAGTTAACCTATTTGAACCTTAACCACAATAACATATTTTTCACTCTTAAAGGGTTATAATTTTACTTATAACATAATAAATTAGCTAATAAATGGATAAGGGATGATAATTTAGAAAATTTATAGCCCTTCTTTTTATATTTTATTTTATTTATAAATTATTTACTAAAATATTATTTTTCATAAAATATTAATAATTTTATTTTTGACACAATTCACTTAATTTGACTTTGAACACAACATGAGAGAAATTAAATTTGAATAAAAACAATTCAAACATATTTAATATGATACACTTATCCAAAAAAATTCATGTAATAAATTAATTCATCTATATAGTATTACTTATAATATTTTTAAAACCATTTTTTTCTATTTTTCTATTAATTGAATAAATACTTTTTTGGTGTTGCGTAAGCATTTAAGGCAATTATTCATTCACTAAAAAATATAAAAAATTACTATAATAAATAAAATTAATTTATATTTAAAATAAACATTTATAACTAAACATAACCTCATTTTACCCTTATGATAAAATATTAGAGATATTAAAGTCAAGAGTGTGAAATTTTCTACTTTATATTTTACTTAAATTATTTTAAACGAAATAATCAAAGAAATATGAAATTAAGTGGACATATATATGATAATTGGATTTAAATTTATGAAATCCTCCAATAAAATAGTATAAAGTGAAGTGTTAGATAAATTTTAAAGCCTTATCTCAATGTTTTAACTCTATTTTTCCCATTTTACCCTTACCGAGGAGAATTTTTTTACTATGATTACTATTCATATTTATAAAAAATAAAAAGAAACTATATAAAAAATTTGTAACTCTTGATTTTAAATATGGAATTAATTTTCAAGATTAAATATCTTGAAGTGGCCTAAATTAATTTAAGATAAAAATGTAGAACACAACAAAAATAGTTTTTTTAGAAAAATTACATTTTAAATTTAAATATATTTTTATACCAAATTCAACCATAAAATTGATTCAAATGAACTTAATTGGATTTTTCATAATAAAATAGAAATAATTTTACCTTGAAACCATTTTATAACAACATGAAACGTTTTAAATTTTTGAAATAAGAATCAAGTTTTTAATAAAAATTAGTATTTTTTTACTATTCATTGAAAAATCAATATTTTCATAAAGTTATTAAATATTCACTATAAGATAATTTTAAAATTTTTATTTATAAAATGAATTTAATTTTATCAAATACATTTTATAAAAGTGTCAAAAATTACTTATAAATTTTTCTCATAGAAAGAAATAAAAATCATGTTTGATTGAAATGTATTTTTGAACCATAATATGTCTTTACTAAAACATTTGAATGCTTATTAAGTAAAGGAAAATAAACACATTTTTATTGAGTAGGAACTTTATATATATTTTATAATTTGGTTATTTAGATTCATACCATATAATTCAACAGATAAGTTATTACATTTATATTTAAATAATATTTCATGGTTCGTTTAATCTTTGAGTTTTGTGTCGTATACACTATCAAACATAATGTTATTATTTTAAAATATTAAGGTGTTACACCATTCATTTATATCTTTATGTGCATAAAAAATTCATGATCATGTATTTAGGAATAGTCTAGGGCCGGTGATAGGGAATTGGGGAGTTGGTGCTTGGTGATGGAGGGAGTACTAGTATAAAATCTGGAAAACTACTGTAGTGTTTTTATTATTCATTTTCTTATTACTTTATTATAAATTAATTTAACTTCCACATTGGAGTTCAAAGGTTTATTTTATTTGTGCATTTGAGAGGCTTTAAATTCTATCTAATATATCATTTATTATTTTTTATTTCTAATATGTTATTCTATGATGTTTATTTGTATTTGTCTACGATTGTAGTGCATAACTAATGATACTGAGGGTATAGTCTCCCCAATACATTATTCGAACCCTCACTGATAGTAGATAAACTCTTTCATATGGGGAGGCACACGTGAGGCCATTTTCATTCTATCTTGGACCCAATAATTCGGGTTAGGGTGTTACAACCCAACTATGATAACTTTGCACAAAATTGATAGATGTGACCAATATTTCCATATCAATGAAAATATCTATGAGGATTGGGATAGAATTTAATATTATTTACTTACCATCTACACACATAATATAACCTCATTCCATATAGGGATCTAAATAACATATACTTTTCTCTGGATATCTATTGCCACCCTAGTTCATCTCCTCTGATTTCCTTTTCCTATTACTAGAAGAGGCACCCATGGATTTTCTAGGAATACCACTCATCGTCCCAATAATAATAGGAAGAAAACCAAATTCTTTATCCTCCTCCAGTACCTTCTCAATAGTAAAAAATTCTAAAGAACTTATGGATATGTCTTTATATCGAAGTTCTTGACATGGCGTCTCAATTATGGTCAAAAGAAATTATCAGTATTTTGGGAATTTTCACCTTATTTCCATCCAAAAGTGGTGTAAAGTGTAAAAATTATATATGAAAATTCTCATAGGTAGCCACTAAAATTATCCTCTATTGAAACTCTATAAACTCCTAGGAAGGATCAAGCTTTAGAGCATCAAGGAAAAACTCCACAAAGAATAGATATTTTAAGGTATTACATGTAATGCCCTCATGCCACCCAACCTAGTTCATGACACTCCACCATCTCCTAGATAGTCCCTGGATTATATACACAACCAATTTAACCCACCATTAATTCATAGTCTCCACCAAGTTGAATATTTCATTAAAGGTGTCAATCTTATCCTCATCATCATGGGGGAATCTAGTTCTCTCGAAGGATGGGGGATAATAAAGATGAAAATTCTGAGATAATTGACCATTTTTAGTTTAGCCATATGATCTCCTTTACCCTGAACTAGATGCAACAGAAATACTCCTAGCTAGAGAATATCTACTGCCTGAACCACCAAAGTGGCTGAATGAGCATGCTCAGAGGCATCCTCCAACACATCTAATAATAGAATAATAGAATCCTACCTTATAGTATCATATTTACCCACTTCCCTATGTGTTTCAAAAAATTGTTTTCAACTCAACACTATCCTAAATTCCATAATGAACACTTATAAAATTCAATAACAACCTACTAGGATAACTACTCAATAATTTTATAGGAGCATTAAAAATATCATCATGGGAAGACTTGTCTTACGAGGATACCCACATCTGCAAGGTATAACCCCTTATCAATACCCACAGAATAAGATAAGTATTTTGCACCTACACATTAGTCTTAGTTATATATATATATATATATAAACATATCATACTTAGCTTCAAATAATTTAAATATTAGCACAGATATATCATAGTAGAAAAAAGTATATATTACTGATGAAATTTAATTAATTGAACTAATATGTATGCAATACAAATAGGAATATTACATGTGAACCTATTCACATACTCATGATACCTAAACACACCCAAATCCCATAAAATGTAACAATATAATAATAATACTCACAATAATTGTGAAACTATAAAATTAAAATTGATAATAATAATCCCATCATAGGTAATAGTAAATTACTTATGTAGGCTTAATCTAGGTGTAAATTCTTGGGGTAAGGAATCGATACTCATAAGGGTGGAAGTATTTACCATTTAGAGGATTTGTATGAAATTTTATTTCATGTTATGTATATGGGTGCGTGTGTGTCCCATTAGACCCTTGATTGATAGATTATTAATGTGAATATCTGTGTAGCCCATGAGACCCTTGTGTGATATGATTTTAATGTGGGTATGTGTGTGGCCATGGGACCTTTCTTGATATAACATGATTATTACTGTCTATATTATGAATTGTGTCTATATGCATGTATGGTTTCATTATGTGTGGTTTCCGGGTAACATGTTTCTCTAGCTCAACTAATTGTTCCCTTAGAGTGGGAGTGTATCCGTTGTGATTGGAAGGTTGTGATTTCACCATCAATGATGACTTATGATAATGTGGCTTACCCTAGAGCTGGATATTAGGTCAATATATAAGAACATGGATTTCCCAAGATACGGATATTGGGTCGACATGTAGTAGTGCGACTTTCTATAGTTACATGAATTGGTTCAACTTGTAGACACCATAACTTTTCCTTAAAAGTGATCATGTAATTGTTCCTTAAATATGGAACATGGATTCATGGAATAATTAATTTTGAATTTCCTTGTAGCTTGGTGCTAAAGAAGGTAGATCCAGGATTTGTGGTAGCTTTGTTAAAACATGATGACTCAACACAATATTGGTTATTTATGAAATTATATTATTATCACAACATACACTTTTATATATTGTTTCACTTATGTTAAGGATACATTGGTGTTTTCCTACTAGGTTTATACTCACGCCCTTCATAGGAATCTCAATGCACATGAATATTTTATAGTCTGAGACCTAGATAAGGTCAAGGTCCCTACATTAGGAAACTAAGAAGGTGGAGCATGGAGTATTGGGGTGATGCTGCGACATACTCCATACTATATTGTAGTGCCTTTATTTTTTTTCTCGTCTCTTCATACATTGGTTGACCAACCATATTGGGGGACCTTTGGTTTATCTTGTGTTACTTTTATTACATTTTTTATATATTAAAATATTGTTTTAATTTCCACTATGTAGTTATGTGGTTATTTATTTTTGTTTTACTATGTTTTTGATGTATGACTATTGATATCGAGGGAATATTATCCCCACAACACCATTCAGACACTCACCACTAGTTGGGAACCTATTGCATATGGGGAGGAACATATGAGGTCATGTGGCACTCTATATGGGACTTGGATATCCCAATTGCGGTATTAAAAAGTGACATCCGAGGTGAATTTCAATCCTGGGACCTGTAGACCCATAACCCATAGGTTCTAGGATCAAAACCCACCTTTGATAAAACTTTGTAATACCCTGACCCTAATCATTAGATCTTGGCTAGAGAGCCACATGATCTCATGTGTACCTCCCCACACACAAGAGGTTTTCAACTAGTAGTGAGAGAATGAATGGTTCCATGGTGAGAAAATGACCTTGGAATCAATAACCATACATCAAAAACATAAGAAAACACAAATAAGAAAACCATATAACTACACAAAATAAAGTAAAAAAATAATTTCATACATTAACACTTGGAATACAATTCACCCAAGATATACCAAAGGATAACCAATGTGGTAGGTAAACCAATGTATGATGACAAAAGAAAATAAACCAAAGACACTACAACACAGAATAAATTCTATCTCAGAATCACCCCATCCTCCAAGCTCCACCTACTCAACTCTCCAACATAAGGACCTTTCACTTAGCTAGATCTATAACTATAAAATCTATACATGTATCGAGATATCTATTCAAGATGTGAGTATAAACCCATTAGTACACCCCCAATTTTCCCTTAACATATGTGAAACAATATATAAAAGTGTACCATGAAAATAAGGAAAATGTGTAAATAACCAATCTTGTGTTAAGTCATCATGCTCTAAAAAAGATACCAAAAAACATGTCTCTACCTTCTTGGACACCAATTAAGAAGGAAAGTCAAAAGTAATTTCTCCATGTATCCATATTCCACCTTTATGGAATAATTCCATGACTGACTTTAAGGGAAAGTCACAGTGTCTACATTTCAACCCAATTCAAGACTCTGTGGAATACCACACTACTATATTTCGACCCAATATCTAGCTCTAGGGAAATATATGTTCACACATGTTAACCTAATATCTGGATATAGGGAAATCTACATTATCACATGTCATCTCTAAAGGTGAAATCACAACTTTGCAAACACAATGGAAACACTCCCCCTTTAAGGGGTCAACTAGTCAAGCTAGACCAACTTGGAACCTTAAAAATAGACATAGACAAACCATATATGCATATAGATACAATCCATAATACAAAAATTTATAAGAAATTCAAATCAGTTAAGGCCCCATGACCACACATGCACCCACGTAAAAATCATATTAAGAAAGAGTCCCATGGGGTACACACATACCCACTTGCATAACCTATCAAGCTAGGGTATCATAGGACACAATTTCACCCACATACATAACATGACATAAAATTTTATACAAATTCTATAAATATTAAGGACTTACAAACTCACAAGTATCGATTCCCAACACAAAGAATCACCACATAGATCAATCCCACACAAGGAATTCCCTATAACCAATCCTAATTCATCTCATGAGGGATTTTAGAATCACGATACAAGGAGAAGAACATGAAAATGGATATAAATATATATGAATTACCTAAGGAGAACTATCACTAGTGATAAATATAGATCTGTTCAATAGAGAGAGAGGGAGATGCCAATTATCTAGATTCCTCCACCTATCAATCAAAAATTTGTGAAATCCCAATTAGATCACATCAAAAACCATATATATATATATATATATATCCATGAGAGCTGAGATATATGATTCACCCTAAGATAAATAGAGGATTTTGGTTAGAATTCCTCAAGCTTTCCAAATGAGGGTCGAAATATTGATCAAATATTTATGTGTTGAGTATATAGGTAAAAGAGATCCAAAACCACCTTATAGGATCCCTTTGGTTCGTTTTTGTCAAATAAAGGCTGAGAAAGTAGAAGGGGACTTCAAATAGAATCTTTAGAGGGAAATTATGGGGTCTCCCTTGATAAAAAAATTTATCCAGAGCCTATCAACTGTCTAGTGGATCTAGTTATATCCTAGGCCCACCAACTTTTCCACTGGTTTCCCAGTGGGCCCTGTAGAAGTGTAGAGCCTTTGGACGTGACACTGACTGGCTGGTGGTGCTGGAACAACTATCCAATGGCCCTCCATTAGCTTTTATAATGTTGGTCCATCCTTATTCTTCATGGAATTCCAATACTTGGTCTCTAACACCTCTAATAAGTCTCTAAATAAGGAAAAAACTGTTCAAGATATGCCAACACTAGAATAATACATACACTGAAATTCAAGGGCATTACATTTTTTAATGTATGTAATACATTAAAAAATGTAAATAAATATTCAAATATAAATATATTTAAATATATAAATAAACATATACGAATTTAATGATATTTATATTAATATATATGAATACATACATGAATGAATGTATACATACATAAATACATACATACACATATATAAATACATTATAAAAATGCACACACAAATATATATACAAATATATTTAAATATATATGATGTTTATATATATATATAAACATATATATAAATAACCACACACACACATATATATAAGTAAGTATATTTGTATTTATATATATGAATATATATGTGTGTTAAATATATATATATATGTATATATATATCATTATTAAACAAATAAAAACCATTCAGACCAGTGGTAAGGATGCTTCATCATAAATTATAGGGCCAATGTTAAATCCCACCCCATTAAAATTAATTTATAATTAATGTAGTGTGGAAAATATCTCTTAGATTGATAACTTGGTGGCCCATGCAACCATTAGGGACATTCTATATCCCTATAAATGTTTATAAATATTTTCATAGTTTTTATTAATGTTAGAAATTAGTGTTGATAAGGCTTTCCCTTTTTAACACTAATTTAAAACACTTATAAAAATCCATTACCTTTATCAACATTTGAAAAATAAACTCTATTAAATCATCGATAAAGGCCATTTTTATGGGTGATAAATACTAATTATGTAGTAGTGAAGAGGAGTCTAGTAAATAAAAAATAAAACAAAAGTTGAAACTCTTTTAGTGTGTCTTTATTGAAATTCTTCTTTGTTTCTAATGAAGAACCATAAACACCAATTTACTTGATTACGAATCATAGAATAATTTATGAAAATCTTGAATCTTGAATCTAATCTTAAATATTTCCCAAACCCTATTTTTTTCTAGAAATTCTTTCAATGAAGGTGGGTCGGAGAGACAATGCTTCAGCTTAAAAAATTTATCAAAAAATTATTGTGTCTAATACATGAATCTCCACACGTTTTTAAAATATTTACTCAATTAATATGACATACTACTAAGTATTTATAACATTTTATAATAATTTTAAAATATATGACTTGAACATTACACATTATAACATACTCATATCCTATAATAGCCCGTGACCCACACTTTTGAATTCGGTGCTAAAAACACAAACATTACATTTATGGATTTGATAATGATAAATGTGACCTTTTTTCCATTAAAACATACAATGAAAAAAGGAAATATTGGATCAATTACATACCCAAGGACCTTTTAGGTTTATAGATTTAGAGAATTTGGACAAACACTTACATATCATAGAAAAAAAAACAACTGGCCTATAAAAATTTGTATTATATCTAAAAAGTTCTCCATGACTTGCACCATTCATAGAAATATCCGAATTAAAACCTTTATTCATAACCCTGGGAAAAGAAACACATGGAAGGGTGAGCTCATATGACCAGTATGGGTAAACAAGGGAGATAATAATGATTTCATAATTATAATACGAGCCTAAGGGTATAATAATATGAACCAAACATTGGGAAATTATAACCTTTATACGAAAGATCATAATATTTAATGATGGAATAAATCCTGATAGTATATAGAATATTAATAATAATAAATCAAATAACATAATTGATGAGATCATAATATTAAAACAAGACATTGAATTTTTGGCATACAAATAAGCATAGAAAATCATTTCCTTATTAGTAAAGGCTTACTACCATGGCCATCATAGTGAACAAAGTCTTGTACTGAATCAGGGTTGTTGGGTACCGGGACAGAGCAGCGAAAGCTGGTGGGCTGGGAAATTGAAATTTTTCTGCATCGCCAGAGTGACATAACCATTTCAAATCTGATGATCTTGTCCCGGTTCAGTCTGAGGATCACACAATATTTAAGCATAACACAAAAATAAATTAAACATGTACCTTGTTCGAAATTAGCGTGTGCAAGTCCGCCATAGGACGTCGACGATCGTTGCTCGAAGACTCCAATTTCGAATCCCTCTAGATCTTCCACACACGCCTCTCGAATCTACTCGCGCACCGTTCGTAAAGATCTAGGTGGTAGCGCGGATCTTCAACGATCACTTCAGCGCAATGACGATCATTGAAAAGGAAGAAACTTCAATCCAAGAAGGATGAACTTGAAGATATTCCTTTGCTTGAGAAACTCTATCTCTAAATTCCAAGAGGAGAGAGATGCTATCAATATTGACACATGAATAGTGATCATGGGAGAGACTCTCTCTCACTTATATAGGGGGTGTTTAAAACACACGATATTGATTCCCAACCCCCATGTAATAGACGTCCGCTATATAAGTGATATAAATAATTATTTATGACAAATAAAAGTATGCCATAAATAATATTTATAATTTATCACTTACTTATAATATATAAATATATTACATGATAAATTTGTGTCTTCAAATCGACTCATTCCTCCTGCTAATATTAATCGAACCTAGGATATTAAAATCCATTCGAATAATATTAATACTTGTATTTACTATATAACTTGTAAATACCTGTTATAAATAAATCCAACGAATTATTCTAAACTCGAATAATTAATGAATTTATTTATTATTTGGTGATCCATAGAACATGGATAGTGGTCGGACCATATGGTGGGGCCCACCAATTTCTATATTCCTATTCCCAGAATAGGGTAGATTCTGAAGGCTCTATGATGTGTGACCCTCTAGGACCTTACCTAAATAGCAGCAGATAATATCCACCGACCAAGTGCAGGGTCTAGCAACACATTGAGTCCCCTATAGAGATAAGGCAAACTCATAGCAACGACTGCCTCCCTACGAACATGGTCTATGTAATATAATCTATTCACCATCGATATCTCAATAAAGTAGAATGCACACTAGTGTCATCATTATTTATTTTGATTTATTTTATTTGTTGATTTTTCCGGACGATATTACCTTCTACTACCATGGCCATGGATTTATTGATGGTGCAACCCTCCTAATCAACCAGGACTGAGATATCTCTTACTAAAATCATAAGCGACAAATCCTTTCTCGATCATTCAATCAATGCCATGCCATTAATGACGCACCTGATACAAACTACCTCACCACGACTTTGTCACCATGATTTTTGCCTTATATCAAATGTACGTAATTAAATGACATTCATTGATAATGATCTCAAGTCAGGAGACCATTACACATGTGTGTAGATAGGAACGACCAATGACGCCTGAAACATGTGGTGTTATTATTAAGCGGGTCTGTCCTCATGATCTCAAATACTAGAGATCATCAAGTGCGAACTTCATGGGAAGAAATCTCAATGATTATGAGCCCCCAACACATGATGGTCACACATCATCTTTTTCTATTCATAATGATGTAACTGGACTATAGGACGTTATTTTAAGATTACTTTCATGGAATCTCAGGGTTCTCATTATAGCCCGGGACCTGCTATAACCCTTTGATGCGATAGGTAATCGAAGGAAATTTGCATAAACAATGTATATGCAGAAGTATCTACACTATCATGCTAATTTAAACACATGTATCAAAACAAACCGAATACATGTAACAGTAATCAAAGTACAATACAAGTTGGGTCTAGGGCACCCACTTTCAACACTGCTACTTAGACTAGATCCAACTGCTAACAGGTTTCAATCCGCTAGCTCTCACATGTGAATCATGCTTCTGCTGAGTAATGGATTTAGTCAGGAGGTCTGCCACGTTGTCCTCTGTGGCTACTCTGATAACTGTCACTTCACCTCTTTGAGTAAAATCTCTCAAGAGATGAAACTTACTAATAATATTCTTTATCCTTTGGTGAGACCTGGGCTCCTTGGCAAGAAACACTGCAACAGTATTATCACAATATACTGGAACAGGGTCTGCACTGCTAGGTATAACACCAATGTCTGAGATAAAGCTACACATCCAGACTGCTTCCTTTGCTGCATCAGAAGCTGCAATATATTTAGAATCTGCTATAGAATTAGCAACCACAGCTTTCTTTGAGCTTCTCCAGGTCACTGCACCACCATTCAGGCAAAAGATGTATCCTGACTGTGATTTTATATCATCATGATCTGTCTGGAAACTAGCATTAGTGTATCCCCTCACAACTAGTTCCTCATCTCCTCTATACACCAGGAACATATCCTTAGCACGCCTTAAGTACTTTAGGATAGTTTTAACAGATGTACAATGTAACTCTCATGGATTGGATTGATATCTACCCACCATGCTTAAAGCAAAGGCAACATAAAACCTAGTACATATCATGGAATACATGATAGAACCCACTGCCGAAGCATAAGGGAATCTACTCATTCTTTCAATCTCATCCTATGTTTGTGGACACATTTTCTTGGAGAGATTTACACCATGTGACATAGGTAACAATCATATCTTGGATTGATCCATATTTTACCTTTTGAGTACCTTATCAATATATGTACATTGACTTAGTCCAAGCAGCCTTTGAGATCTATCTCGATAGATCTTGATCTCTAGAATGTAGGATGCTTCACCTAATTCTTTCATGGAGAAGCATTCATTTAACCAAGTCTTAACTGACTGTAAGACTTGCAACTTGTTTCCCATGATTAATATGTCATCAACATATAAAACTAGGAAAACGATAGCATTCCCTTCAACATTTTTATAGACACAAGGCTTTCTTTCATTTTTGACAAAACAAAAAACTCTTATGGCCTCATCAAAGCAAACATTCCATGATCTCGATTCCTGCTTCAATCCATAAATGGATCTCTGCAAATTTCATACTTTATTGGCATTATTTGACTTAACAAACCCTTCAGGTTGAGTCATATAGACGTCTTCAACCAACTTCCCATTTAGAAAAGCAGTTTTGACATCCATTTTCCAAATTTAATAATCATGAGAGGCTGATATTTCAAGAAATATTCTAATGGATTTAATCATTGCTACTAGTGAGAAGGTTTCATCATAGTCAGTGAATTGACGTTGTCTAAAACCCTTTGCAACCAGTCTTTCTTTAAAGGTATTAACCTCACCATCCATGTACAACTTCTTCTTGAATACCCATTTTCATCCAATGGGCTTTACATCAGCTAGAGGGTATACCAAAATCCAAACTTGATTTTGATACATGGACTCCATATCAGAATTCATGGATTATTTCCATTTAGCAGCTTCTTTACCTTCTACTGCTTCCATGTAGGTTAGAGGTTCATCATCATCAAGGACTATTGTTTCACCTGACTCGATGACAAGAAAACCATAACGCTCTGGTTCTCTAACCTCTCACATAGACCTATGCAGTATCTGTGTCTCAAGAACAATTTCTTCTTCCACTTTCTCTTGTGGAGATTGTTCCTCTACCAACTCTTGTGAATTTGGAGAATTAACTTCATAGAATTCAATCTTGATCCCACTATTTCCAATAGAAATGTGACCCCTTTCTAGAAATGTGGTGTATCTTACCACAATGACTTTTCTATCTAAAGGTTTATATAGGCAGTATCCTCTAGTTTCCTTAGGATAACCTATAAATATGTACTTAGTGCTTCTGGATGCTAATTTTTTTCTTGGTAAGGTCTTGAAAAATTCCTTGCACCCCCACACACGCATGTGTGTCCGATTGGAGTTCTTTCCATACCATAACTGATATGGAATCCCATCTGTAGCTTTAGTTGGTACTCGATTAAGGGTATATGCTGCTGTCTGCAAGGCGTATCCCCAAAAGGATAATGGAAAAGTTGTATGACTCATCATTGATCTGACCACGTCAAGCAAGGTCCTATTCCTCCTTTCACTAACACCATTCCATTGTGGTGTATAAGGAGGAGTGAGTTGGAATACTATCCCAGACTCCTTCATGTGATCAATGAAAAATTGGTTATGATATTCTCCACCTCTGTCTGAGCGAAGTGATTTTATCTTATTACCAAGTTGGTTTTCTACTTCATTTTGGTTTTCCTTAAAGAAATGAAAGGAATCAAACTTATACTGCATTAAGTAGATATATCCATACCTACTATAATCATCAGTAAAAGTAATGAAGTATAGAAAACCACCCCTTGCCTCTGCTGGAAATAGACCACATACATCAGTATGTATTAATTACAGCACTGCATTAGCTCTTTCTCCCTTTCCGTAGAAGGGTGCTTTGGTTATATTTTCTTATAAACAAGCTTGACATACATCTAAGGGTTCTAACTTTACCGAGTCTAGATACCCTTCTTGATGTAATCTTCATAATTGCTTCTCATTTACATGACCAAGCCTGAAGTACCATAAGTGGGTGTTTTTTGAGTCATGTTGGTTGTTTTTGTCATTGATTGCTATTACCGAGTTTTCTAGTTCTAGAATATATAAACCATTGTTAAGATGTGCCATACCATAACATATGTTATCCCTATAAAATAGACAAATTTTATTTCTAAACTTGAAATAAAAACCCATAGTGTCTAAACTTGACACAGAGATAATGTTCCTAGTAATAGACGGTACATAATAGCAATTGTTTAAAATAAGAACCAAACCGGTTGGTAAAGTCAAGTGATAGTCTCCCACTACCAAGGCCTCCAGACTTCCACCATTTGAAGCTCGGAGATCCACTAGACCTTTTACAATCTTCTTGAACCTACTTGGTTCCTGTATATGAATACAAATGTGTGAACCAGATGCCGTATCCAATACCCAAATTGTAGATAAAGATAGATTGCATTCAATGACAAAAATACCTGAAGTAGAAGCATTAGCTTGGTTCTTCTTCCCAACTCTGCAGTTCTTCTTCCAGTGGCCTTTCTTGCCACATCCAAAGCAGACAGCTTCCTACTCATTACATTTCCTCTCAATCTTTGGCTTCTTTATAGGATGATGCATTGGTGTCTTTGGCCTTGACTTGGGCTTAGACCCCTTTTCCTTTCCCTTGATTTTCTTATTCACCACAAGGACAGTTGAATTGGTGTTTTTCATGTCCTTATCAGCTTGGAGAACTAAATCCAAGAGATCTGGGAGTGACTTTGTCATATCATTCATATTATAATTGACAATGAAATTCGAGAATCTTGATGATAAAGAGGCAAGAATGAGATACAATTCTAGTTCTTGGTTCAGTTTGAACCCAATTGCTTCAATACTCTCAATATACCCAATCATCTTGAGTACGCGAGGACCGACTTGGTGCCCTTCTTCTAGCCTGCACTTATAAAGCACACTTGAGATCTCATACCTTTCTTGCTTGGCCCTCTCCTCATATAGTTCTTGGAGATGTGAAAGCATCTTGTAGGCGTCCTTTTCCTCATGAATTTTTTTAATTGGATGGAAATGTATGCCAACATGATGCATTGTACATCAAGCACATTCTCTACATGCTTTCTCCATTTATCTTTTTCCGACATGCTTTCTCCCTGAGGAGGCTCAATAGGAATTGGGGATTCCAGCACATATAACTTCCTTTCTTGGCGTAGTACTATGAGCAAGCACCTGTACCACTTCTGCAAGTTATTGTCGGTCAGGATATTTTCTTTATCCAAGATCGATCGCAGTGATAAAGTACTTGTGGTGTTGGTGATTTCCATTTTAAATCTACATCAGATAAACATTTAGCAGTTAGTACTTTGTCTTGATTACCTTTTGAAATTTTATGATTAATAAATTAATATATCATTTAATATCTCCCACTATTTTAACGAACCTTAATATCCCTCACTATTAGATTTGGAATACTCTATCGCTTGAGCATTCTAGTGGCAAGGATCCTAAAAACCTCCCTCATAGTCTACAATCTAGGGCTACGCCACTACATGGAGGGTTTCAAGGTAGGCGTTATGCTAGCCAACCACTTGTTCTTGTGGTTCCTTGTGTTGTTGAGTAAAGTCCCAGCTTTTGGAATCTGAACTTGATTCCCTCAACCTCTTTCCTCTAAAGTGATAGAAAGTTAGCTAAGGCTAATCATTGACTACTCACTTTAGTTGAGTCGACCCATTTCTCTCATGAAAATGCCCTGATAGTAAGAGGCACTCTCAAATAAGGCTGACGAGCACCCAAACAACCAGTTTTGTTTAGATGTGAGAAATGCAAGGCATTTAGACTTAATATATCTTTGAGGGATTTTTAATATTTATTGAAGAATATAATCCTTTTATATTTATTATGTTCAAACTGGGTTGTCACACACACAATTGAACATTCAATAGAATATTATTCGTCATAACTTTATTCATTTTATCTTGTTTACTATTCTACGTGATCACAAAATAATCATGTAGACGCATAAAATAATAAACTCTGCATAAAGTAAAACATGCATTTCGACTGGTCTTGAGCATTCTAAAATGATCGACCGATAACTGATCAGTCATCACCTAGAGGCATCCATACCTGAGTCGATATATGACTCGTGTTGCTGCTTGCCCCAGTGCAAAGCACCCAACTCTTGTCTGGACTACCGCCTCATCATGGCGGGGTATGCCTCTCACATTGTCACCGTATAATTAAAAATATAATCACACGCATGCGAGGGGGTCTGGGGTACAAAATACAACTAGTGCAATGGACGCGCATGCCCTTATACATATTTGAATTAAAATACGATTTTCAGACCATCATTTATCTAATTAAATATTACAATCATCGCACACATTGAATAAATTAATAAATAAATAGATAAATTATAGACATACATAGTTCGGTCACTTTTCAAGACCAGTCGGGGTAAAAGTGAAATAAAATTAAATTGCAATAAATTTAAATAATGCGAGGGTGTTCTAATAAATTAAATGAATTTGATTAAATTCAAATAATTTATTTTATCAGTTCATTTGTTTAATTTAATTTTAATTCTTAAATTAAATCAAATCATTAATTTAATTTTAGTCACAAATTAAATTAATATTTCAGATTAAAATAAAATTTAAACCCCTAAATTAATTTCAATTAATTTAATTTAAAAAACTAAATTAATTAAAATTAATTTAATGCAGGGTTACCTCTAGACGGAGAGGATTCTGGCAGGACTGCGTACCGCCGCGTGATGTCGTCCTAGAATAGGGTACCACGGCTTGACCACATCTTCACCGTGGCTTGACCATGGTGTGACCGCGGTGTGACCGCGGCATGACCGCGGCGTGACCGCGATGTCCAATGACTCCCATGGTGGGTTCATCTTCTGGCGTGGTCTGAGGGAAGTGGGAGGAGGCCAGGAAATTAATCGGCCAGCCACATGGCCAACAGGAGGCGGTCCGACGCGACAATCTGGCAAACTCGGTGCGGCTGGTATGACTCGGGGAGGCGGTTCGGCGTGGGCTCGACCGGCGAACTCGGGGCGGCCGACAAGAGGCATTCCGGCGTGAGGGGTCCGGCACGGGCTCGAGGGGACCGACTGGAGGCGGTCCGGTGCAGAAGGGAGTCTGATGCGGCTTGCGTTGGCCGGCTGGAGGCGGTCCAACGCAAGGTTTATGGCACGGAAGGGAGGCCAGTGGGGGATCATGGCGGCCAACTGGAGGGGGTCCGGCATAGAAGGGAGGCCAGCGTGGGCTGGAGGAAACCGAGTGGAGGCGGTCCTGCAGGAGGGGAGGCTGGCTTGGCTTGCGATAGCCGGCCAGAGGCGATCCGACGGGAGGGGAGGCCGACTTGGGTTTGGCCTCCGCTGTGCACCGCGTGAGAGGGTATCCCAAAGGGGGTCATCTCCCTTCCCCCCTTTTTTTATTTTTTTATTTTTTTTTTCCAAAGGGAGTCCACTTTTTTTTTTAATTTCTTAAAAAATAAAAGAGGAAGATCCCTAAATTGGGGTCTTGGTACTCTATTTTTTTAATATTTATAAATTAAAACACGACTTGAATTCAAGTCTTGAAAATAATATTTTATAATAAAATAAAATATTATAATTTATAATAATAAAAATAACATTTAATTTTATCTCAATAAAATTGAGATTAACATCAAACGAATGAGAAAAAAAGAGAAAACATGCGACGTCAATCCGTTTAAAATTCTTAAATGATCGTAACTCGATCATTCGAAAACAAAACGACACGCGGTCGAATTCGAATGAACCGTTTTAACACCCAGTAATTAAATTTAATGTATTTTAATTTTTTTGACTCAGAAAAACCTTGCGCTCCCTTTGATACCACTGTTGGGTACCGGGACAGAGCAGCGGAAGCTGGTGGGTCAGGAAATTAAAATTTTTCTGCAATGTCGAAGTGAAATAACCATGTCAACTAAGATGATATTGTCCCGGTTCAGTCCGAGGATCACACAAGATTTAAGTAGAGAAAAAAAATAAATTAAACATGTACCTTGTTCGGAATTAGCATGTGCAAGTCCGCCGCAGGACGCTGGCGATCGTTTCTCGAAGACTCCGATGTCGAAGCCCTCTAGATCATCCACACATGCCTCTTGAATTTACTCGTTCACCATTCATCAAGATCCAGGTGCTAGCGTAGATCTTTGACGATCACTTCAGTGCAAAAATGATCATCGCAAAGGAATAAGCTTCAATCCGAGAAGGATGAACTTGAAGATCTTCCTTTTCTTGAGAGACTCACTCTCTAAATTCTAGGAGGAGAGAGATGCTATCAATATTGACACATGAATAGTGATCATGGGAGAGCCTCTCTCTCACTTATATAGGGAGTGTTTAAAACACACGGTATTGATTCCCGCCCCCCATGTAATAAACGTCCGCTATATAAGTGATATAAATAATTATTTATGAAAAATAAAATTATGCCATAAATAATATTTATAATTTATCACTTATAATATATTAATATATTACATGATAAATTTGAGTCTTCAACTCAACTCATTCCTCCTGCTAATATTAATTAAACTTAGGATATTTAAATTCATTCGAATAATATTAATACTTGTATTTACTATATAACTTGTAAATACATGTTATAAATAAATCCAACAAATTATTCTAAACTCTAATAATTAATGAATTTATTTAATCTTTGGTGATCCATAGAACTTGGATAGTGCTCAGAACCTTCGGAGGGGCCCACCAAGTTCTATATTCCTATTCCCAAAATAGGGTAGATTCTCAAGGTGCTATGATGTGTGACCCTCTAGGCCCTTACCTCAATAGCAACGGATAATATCCACTGACCAAGAGCGGGGTCTAGCAACCCATCGAGGCCCCTATAGAGATAAGGAAAAGTCATAGCAATGACTGACTCCCTACGAACATGGTCTGTGTAATATAATCTCTTCATCATCGATATCTCAATAAAGCAGAATGCACACTATTGTCATTATTATTTATTTTGATTTATTTTATTTTTTTATTTGTTCGGACGGTCTTACATTCGACTACCATGGCCTTGGATTTATTGAAGGTGCAACCATCCTAATCAACCAGGCCCGAGATATCTCTTCCTAAACTCGGAAGCGACAAATAATTTCTCGATCATTCAATCAATGCCATACCATTAATGACGTACCTGATAAAAACTACCTCACCAAGACTTTGTCTCCATGGTTTTCACCTTATATCAAATGTACATAATTAAATGACCTTCATTGATAATGATCTCAAGTCAGGAGACCATTACACATGTTTGTAGATAGGAACGACCAATGACACCTGAAACATGTGGTGTTCCTATTAAGCGGGTCTGTCCTCATGATCTCAATTACTAGATATCATTAAGTGAGAACTTCATGAGAAGAAGTCTCAATGCTTATGAGCCCCCAGCACCGGATGGTCACACATCATCTGTGTCCTTTCAGAATGATGTAACTGGACCATAAGACATTACTTTAAGATTACTATCATGGCATCTCAGGGTTCTCATTATAGCCTGGGACCTACTATAACCCTTTGATGCGACAGGTAATCTAAGGACATTTCCATAAACAAAGTGGATGCAAAAGTATCTACACTATCATGGCAAGTTAAACACATGTATCAAAACAAACTGAATACATGTAACAGTAATCAAAGTACAATACAAGTTGGGTCTAGGGAACCCACTTTCAATAAGGTTTACACCCAATTCTAGACCATTCTTACTATACTGGGTTCACTTACCATTCCATCCCTATCTTACTAAACCAGGTTCAATTCCCATTCCAACTCTGTTTTACTGAATTGGGTTCACTCCACGTTCCAACCCTATATTTCTCATGAGATAAATATTTACCCAATGAATTGGAGGGAGATATAAGTCCCACCAATAACATAATTAAAACCATACATATGTGTTCTAAAATAACATAAACCAGCCATCATATCAGAATACATGAAAAGAAATGTTTTGCAAAAACATTTCATCATTGCATAACCCATAGAAAAGTAACGAGATTCATAAATATCATGCCAACACAAACATAGACCATTTAGAGAAAGAATAAGGATTTTATCCTTGGATAATATCCCCAATAAATAATAAGTAACATCAAATAATCTTATCTTATATAGAAAATAATTTTGAAAGATCACATGAAATAATTCTTGAGGAAAATATCCTTTCCATTAAAAATTAATTTTTTTAAAAGCCACACAATTATAAAGGAAAAAAATTTATTTGAAAATAAAATTTTAAACTTATAAATGAATATGAAAATAATTAAAGTTTCATAAAAGGGGGAAAATATTATCATTCCATATAAGTTAAAAAACATTCGTTATATATGTTTGTTCTAAAAGTAAGAAAGTACCTTTTTTGGAAAATAAAAATAATATTTCTTTCCAAACAGTTTTTAAAAAGAAAAACATGGGTAAAAATGATTTAAAAAATTGTAAAAACCTTTTTTAAACTATTTCTAGAAAACATGGACATGGAAGATAAATACTCACCAGTGTATACACAAACATAAACAATCCTGAATAATGATGAGATTGTGAAATAAACACTTACCTCAAGTCTTACCTTTCTTTATTCTCATTAAAACCTACTATATAATAAATATGGATATATTATATATTTATTCCATAACCTTAATTATATTGTACCATTTATTATTTATTTATAACATCTTATCACTCTTTTAATAAAAATTTGTTATTAAAATTACTGTCCTGGGTGGTAATGCTTTGTTTTCCAAGCATGTTTCGGTTTAGCAGTTTTAGTCCTTATAATTTGATAATGGTATCATAATTTATATTATTTTAATAATGTAATAAAAATTATATATAAAAATTATATACATATTTATAATCATTCATATAAAATTTAGATAAAAAATTAATTACACAGTTCATGGAGACGGTTGGCCGTACGTAGGTATGAACACTATTTTCATTTTTTGATTGATGAAATGAAATAGAGGTAAATAATAAATCATATTTAAAAAATCATTATTATATCATATATATAATATTTATTCATTAAACCCATTATAATACCCATACATAAAATATGGTGATGAAAGATGAATTGTATTGCTATGTGGAGATGGTAAGTCGTACATATGCACACACAATACTTTCACTTCATGTTTGATAAGAAAGAGGGTGTATAATGGTGTTTTCATAATCATAATAAAATTTAAGAATATTTATAATAATTAATTTATTATTTTATTATAAAAATAATATATTTATATAAGGTAAGTAAGAGTAGAAAAAGAAAGTGATCGGTTAGAGTGATTACCTCTTCTTCAAAATGTCTCCTTTAGATCTCCTCTAAAGGGTTCTGGGGTTGGTAATTAGAAAATAAAGACACCTCTATAATGTGTATAGGGATGTTTATATGAGAAATAGTTTTGGTATGATTGATCTAGAAAGCTGAAAGTGGTGTAAAGAAGTGAGGGAGGAGGTTCTCTTTTATAATTGAGGTGAGGGGAACTTTTTGAATTTCAAAAAATATTAAATTATAATAAATTAATTTTCTATTAAAATACCAAAAAATGGACATGGATTCTAAGATAATTTAATATAAGTTTCAATATCATCAACCCATATATTTCAGACAATTTTTGGGCTATTTTAAACCTTATCATTTTAATTAACCCCTAGTTAACCTATTTTAATTTTAACTATGATTACAATTTTTTTAATGTTAAAATGTTTTAATTTTTATTTATATGGTGTAAATTGGACATTAAATGGAAAATTAATGACATTTTATTCAAATTATTATTTTTTAAATATTATTATGATTTTTAAATAATTTAATAAAATATTAATCTCATAAAATATCGTCATTGTCAAGTTTGATACTATTCACTATATTGACATTTAAAAATATGAAGACAACATGTAAAATTTGAAAAAAATATTTTATTAAATCCCAAAAATTTCAGTATCATATATAGAATTCGCGTATCACCTTAAATATCTCAAATTACAATATTTTTAATACTTTTAATATCATTTATTTTATCTTTTTACTAATTGAATAATTAATGCATTAGCATTATGTAAGCATTTAGGGTAAATATTTAATTCCTAAAAATTATAAATAAATTACCATGATGAATATAATTATTTTATATTTAAATATAATTTTTGTAGTCAAAGATATCCTCTCGATAACCCCATATTAAAAATGTTATAGTTATTAAAAACATGAATGTGACAACTTAGACTTTTCTTTAAATAAAATATTATAAAGGTTATAATCTCATCCAAGTGGCCCAAATAAGTCATAAATAAATTTTTTATCATCACAACAAGTTTATGAAGTTCCAAATGGACACTTAGATTCATTAAAGACCTACTTTTTTCCCTATGTGGACAAGTAAGAGGTATTTAAGACAATGTAAGTGACATTTTGCGACTTTCATTGATTTAAATAATATATAAGTCCTTTTCATGGAAAAGTGTCTATTAAAACACACAATTTCAAATATTAGGTTTTAAAGGTAAAATTAAAATTATTCAATAATATATATAATGAAAAATTATGGCCCTATCACTTATTTTTAATCCATATTAACATGTTTTACCCTTTACCAAGACAACGAAATTTACTAAGGATACTATTCATATTGACAAGAAATTAAAGTGACATATTTACTAAATTTTGACCCACCGATTCAAAATATGGAATCCAATTTTCAAAATTCAATACATATTAGTTGAATAATTTAATTTAAAATAAAACTGTAAAAAGTTAACAAAAAATAGTTTTTTCGTAAAAATTCTGTTCATAAATCTAAAATGTTTTCATAGTAAATTCAAGTAGAAAATTAAATTATAAAAAAATAATTGGAATATTTTATAATAAAATTAACTAATTAAAATTTAAAACAAGTCTAACAAATAATTTCATATTGTAAAAACTTTAAAAGAAAATATATTTTTCTATAAAAATCAATATTTTTAACTATTCCTTTAAAAATAACTATTTTCAAGAAATTATTTAAAAATAATTTTAAGACAATTTTTAAATTTTGATTTTTTTTTTGAATTTTTCAATTTTTTAGAACTTATAGAAATTAATATTCACTATTAAAAGGAATAAAAATTCATTTATGATGGAAACATATTTTTGAAGAATAAAATGACTTTACTAAAAAAGGTGTGATTATTTTATAAGAACTTAACAATAAAGTAATATTGATATGGATATTTACTTCATAAATTATTCATTCCTATTAATTCCTTCAAATTTAATATCCAGGTTATAATGAACATAATAACATTTTTTTGTTTTTATAAACTTGGTGTTGTGTATCTTGTACATTATTGAACATAGTATTTCCTACTAAAATATCAGGATATTAAATTATACTCCCTTTAATAAATTGTCACTCCTCAATTTTGACTTCTTCCTGATACCCAAGGTTTGACTTATAATAATACATTTTTTTAAATCCCACATCGATAAAAGGGTCAATAAAACTTCCACTTTAAAATAAATAAATGAAAGTACGAAGGTCATCTGGAGTAACACATAATAGGTTTCCATGTTAGAAAACATGTTCATCGAAGATAAAAATAAATACCAATAATATATAGAGAGTGATATAGAATATGATCATGATAAATATAACTATAAAAAACCATAAATCTGTGATGGCTTAAAAGGATATTGATTTCATGGTATGAAATATAAATAGATAATGTTTTTGTTTCAAAATAATTTTCTTAAAGTTTAAGAATTAATTTACTACCTATATTATAAATATAAGGAAATATTATTACTTGAAAAGTATAGTTTTATCCTTTAATAAATTCCAACCGTAAACTAATCTTTTTCTCCAAATTATGAGTATGAATCTTTCATGCATCAAGCACTAGAATCAACTGCCACGGATCATGAATTTATCAAAAGGATAAAAATCTATTCATCCTATATTAAAAAATTAACTACAACCAAAATGTTTATCATACCTTTCATTTTTCATTCCAAAATGTTATAACGCATTATTTCCTCAAAAATAATTTTCTCCAAAAATATCATTAGTAACCTTAAAATTACATCACCTTAAACTTCAAAAGGGGGTGTCTAAGACCCTAAAATAATGATCAACCACAAACCAATATACCCATGATGATATCTATAACTCTTAATATAACCTGACATGAGAACATCCTAATCGCCAAAGTTATCTAAACCTTTCTATGATACTAAATGTAACAGCCCAAGGCCTGCACATCTAGATTTAGTGCTAAAAACATATACATTACATTTATATATTTGATATTGATAAATGTGACCCAATTTTTCCCATCAAAACATAAAATGTCAAAAGAAAATATTGGATCACTTATATACACATGTGCCTTTTAGTTTTAGAGTTACAGAGAATTCAGAAAAACACATACATATATTATAAAAAAATAAACAATCGACCTGTAATGCCCCGACCCCAGCTACCCAGAGTCGGTGCATTACTTCGTAACATTGGTATGATCACAAAAGATCAAGTCTCAAAAGGCCGATTAGTTTAGTAGCCTTGGAAACACTAGATACATTCATAAATGTTACATTACATCATAAAGTGAAAATGTACAAATACAAAGTCTCCATAGTTCACACTCATATCCTCTTTTGACTATCCCTGCAGGTCATTCATAAAATACTTCTTCACATCCTGGAAAGTATTAAAACATTGAAAGGGGTGAGATCAGATGCTCAGTAAGGATAACAATATTGCGGAAGCTTTCATAAATAAACATAAACATTTAAGGCAATGTATAACTAAAACAAAAGCCTTTTAAACTTGAACTTAAACATAATATGGAAAAAGTAAAATGAGATAATTCCATTTACTTATTCACATGGATATTATACTGGTCGAATAATCACATGCAATATCAATAACCACTTTCATAATGATGTAATTCATAATGACATACTATCATAACCACGTAGCCAAGGCCTCGTGCCAAGACCAAAAATAAGATTTTGTCAAGGCCTCGTGCCAAGACACTAGTTTGTCTCATGAGACCTGCCGATGCATCGAGGGGCTATAGCAGGCTTCACCTATCACTTATTAAGTCCAATGCATTCCTCATATGAACAGGTTTAAACATATCATAAACCATAACATAATCGTATCACATAAAACATGCATAAAGGAAACATAACATTTCCACATTTCAATCACAAGATATCAATACAACACATTGATATAATAAAAATGCTTTCAAATCCATTTTCAATACCAAAATAGAAGAAAGTTAAAACATGGAATTTATTTTTCATTTAAAAAAAAAGTTATGGCTTGTAGAGGAAGCCGAAACCCAAATAATGGCCATGGTGGCGGAGAAGTCATTGTCGCTGCATAGGTACGACAAGAAAAACATTCCTTTTTTCATTTAGTAAAACACTTCGTATAAAAAGATCCATTTTGAATAAACGTAAAAGTCAAAGGGGTTTATACACTATATAAAGGAAAGTTGTGTATAAAACCAAATATGCCTTAATGAAAGGAGATTGAGACGAAGTCCTTAAAAAGATCATTTTTAAAATAAAATAGATCTATTATGTGTATTCACTATAAGTACACATAAATAAAATAAAAATACAAGATAGGAGATAATAATATCATGACATAATTTGAAAGTAGGTGATTAACCCAAAGAATGGTAATTGGGTTAAGAAGTTCCCTTACCTCGTGTCCGAATTCACTCAACCGTTCTTTGATCTCATGAATAATAAACTAGGGTTAATCTCTACCTTATTAAGAACATTTTTCAAGTTCATTATTCCTTTTATATCACTTATTACCATGTCCTGAACATTATGTAATTATTTAAGTTAATAATGGTCATTTTGTCGATCTTTGGTACTTGAGTCAAAAATAAACTTATTATAATTAAAAGTTGTTCATGTGGTGAAATATCCATTATATCCATAATTATATTCATGATTTATATATCATATACATCATGTATATCCAGTATATACATTCAGTTATAATATTACATAACATTTAGAGGTAAGAAATGAAATGCACCGTTCATGGAGACGGTAAGCCGTACGTACGCATGAACGATACTTTCATTTCTATTTCATATTTAATGAAATAATAATGATATAAAGGTATATTATAATTTCAGTATAATATCATATATAATATCATTTACTGCATCCTTTATACATCCCACATATGGCATTAACGATTGAAATCACTTTGAGGGGGCGGTAGTCCACACTTCCTAAAATGAAATTATCGCGTTTACCCATAATGGAAATCATAAAGTATGTCACAAATGAAAAATAAAGAACCTTAAGTAAAACATAAACATATTATATATCGTATATAAATAGAGTTACATCTTAATGGCCACCTTTGAAGGTGTTTTATGAGTGTTGAACAATCATCGTTTCGTGAGGCAGAAATTCGCCATCCACATAAACCGTATGTTCTTTAACCATTAGATTTAGGTGTGTGTAAGTGTAGCTCGAATAATAATTATAACAACATCCTAGTATATTGAGGATACTGGTGTTGTTACAAAATAAATTAATAAAAAGAGTTTAAGGGGTTGGAGAAGCAAAATAAAACAAAACAACATAAGAGAAGACATTACCTTAAAATTGGGTAACTCTTTTGATTTGAGCCAAAGGCTTTCTTGGGAAGACTTCTGCCCAAATTGAGGCTTCTAGGAGTAATGGAGGGAAGTTGGGAGAGTATTTGGGCAGATGTTGGCCGATCCAAAAGGCTTTTAAATGTGAGTAAGGTGGTGGTGGTGGAGGCCTTTTATAAGTGGAGAGGAGGGACACTCTTGGAAAGTAATGAAATATTACTTTATTATACACTGATTTTCGGATTCTAAATGTCCCAAACATCTATAATTCGAGGATAAGGTGATAAGGGTTTGAAAGATACCCACTCAATAGGCTTTGGACAAGTGTAAGCCTTGGAGTTTACATTATCTTTTCATTTTATTTAAATCGTTAATTAATGAGGTAATCGCTGCATCATCATGGTGTCATAAATAATTTAATTTATTTAATGTCTAAAAATTATAAAAAAATTATGATGATGTAGGAAATCGTTTTATATTTCTAATGAATATTTATAGTCAAAAATATGACTTGTATAACCCCATTTAAAAATTATTTTAGTAAAACAACTCTTGTTTGTGACCTTCTTATTTTAACATTAAATAAAAAGTTATTTATGTCCTTTTCCTACCAAAGTGGCTCCATGGGGTCCCCAAGTTGACCCATGGATTGTATTGGTCGGCCATGACACATCAAATAGTGGTTGGACAAGTGTAAAGGTCATTCTATATTTTTATAATACTATTTTTACCATAAATTTCACTAATTACCTTTAATCGCGATTAATTAAACTTAAAAGTTACTATTCACCAAAAAATTATTTTAATCCCATTGAACCACATTTTAATTCCTAATGACAACCATGTATGTCGGATTTTTGAAAATCAAATCACAGAAGTGGTAATGTTTCATTTAAACGAAAAATCAGTTTTTTAACTACCACTTAGTGGTTTCACTATTCATCAAAAATTGACGTTTTTTAGAACAATGCCAAAATTTCACCCTATGCTATAATTGATATTAAAAATCCAAAAATGATGTCTATTTTACAAAATTCCAAACATATAAGTTGCATTAATTAATTTTATAATTAATTCCCGATGTCACAACAAATAACGTGTTTTTAAGAAACAATATATATCAATAGATTGACAATTGGTTATGTCCAATTTCAAAGTGAAATTAATTTTAATGACCACCATTGGATAAAATAGTAAAAATATATTCACTATTCATAAAAAAATGGAAGTTCACAGAAAATTACAAAACATTCAACTTAGGATAATTTCGATATTACGAATACAAAAATGAAGTCCATATTGAAATATAAGATTTACATAATTTTAAAAAGTGGGTATTACTATTCATAACGGCTACATTGATTAGTCGCGGTGTGTTAGAACTCGAACTTGCGTAAAATGCAAGCTATTGCATTATTGAAAGAGAAGCGTATCGTGGAAGCTCGGGGTGTTACATTCTCCCCTCCTTCAATAAATTGTGTCCTCGCAATTTGAAATTTTTCTTTGAAAATAAAAGGTTGAAAATAGAAAATACCTTTGTGGAAAACCCACATCGGAAATAGGGTTAATAAGAATATAACATTAAAAGAAAGAAAGAGAAGTACAAAGGTCAACTGAGATACCCATACTAGGATTCTATGAAAATATGGATTTGAAGGAGAAACAAACCATCAAGGTCTGATGGAGAGTTGTAGAAAACAGTATTAGGAGAAAGTTAACCATAAGAAAATCACAAACTTGTGATTGGTTAAACGGTCATTGAATCCCCAGTTGGAAAAGTTAACCGACAACATTTTTGTTTTAAGTTACCTTTCATAAAGTTGAGGAATTTATTTAATAGATTTACTAAGAACATAAGGAAATATACTTACTTGTCATGTAGGCTTTCATTCTTTAATAATTTTTTACCACGAACCCATCTTTCACTCCAAAAGGTAATAGATTTTAAAAAATATTATATTTATCCTAATCGTACAAATTTCAAAATATTAACACAGAACATTTAAATTAGGAAAACTATTTTGTAATAACCAGGGACTTCTTGTAGGCTAGTGGTAGGTAATAAAGGCCTGTCGCACTATGGTTGTGGGTTCGATTCCTGCAGCTTTGTACGACACGATGGGTTATGCCCCACCCTGCAGGTTGTCCTTTTCCTAAAACTATAGTATTATAATATTCCAAAAATAATATTCAGAAATGTTTTAACCTTAAAAAATACTATTCAAAGTTCAACTTAATCCATCCCAACTTTTATAGTTATCCAAAATACCTCTGTCTAGACTTTCTCTAAAAGGTCTCTAAATTCCAAAATCAATTGTAACATCAGATTCCCCAAACAATGTATAGTTTCTCTTATTGTCACATACTAAAAATATGATTACCTTCATCATATTAAAACCTTAATGAAAAAAAAACAAGTACTGCAGTACAATCCTTATATATATATCACATTATTATTATAACCAGAATATAATCCTTGAGTCCAAAAGCACCAATACATTAATTATTCCACTTCAACTGTAGTAACAGCATAAGATTGTACTTGATCCCTTTGCCTTTTCTGAGGTAAGTTTCCCTGATTCTTAAGACATTCATTTGCATAATTCCCCATTTCCCTACAATTGTAGCATTCAACATTAATAGCCTCTTTCTTTCCCTTGCAATCACGTGCCTGGTGACCTTTTTCCCCACATTTACAACAAACTCCCATTCCTTTTAGGCAAGTACCAGGGTGATTCTTCCCACAATTATCGCATAATGTAAAATCATTCTTTCCCTTTTTCCCTTTATCTATCTCTTGTTCCATCGTTCTCTTCTTCTCTTGATTTACTTTATTGTCATAAGATTTGGAGAATTCCTTTTCTGTCTTGATATCACATGAGACAATATCTTCGTATGAGGAGAAGGATTGTGAGACTAAGGCTCGACGGAGAAACGGTTTTAACCCATCAAAGAAACGATCAATCTTACTTCTTGGGTTACGTATATAATCTGATGCATGACTTGCTAACCGTGTAAAGTTAGACTCATACTTTGCGACATTCTCATCCTCCTTCTGCCTCAGAATCAAAAATTGCCTTTCCATATATGCTCTATGGTCACGGGGAAAGTACTTTTCTAAGAAAATCTCTTTGAACTCTCTCCATTCCATACTTGATACCTCTTCATATTCCTTTGTATTTTGAATCAATGACCACCATTGATCGACATCTCCAGTGAGGCGGTAAACTGCCATGATAACCTTCTCCCTTTCGCTACTCCCCAAGGCATTGAATATTTTCTCTAAGGAGTTTATCCATTGCTTAGCTACCAATGGATTTGTACCCCCATTAAATGTTGGCAGTTGTTGCCTCATGAAGCGGTCTAACATTGATCCTCCACATTGCAGATCAGGGTGCTCCATATGAGTAAGGTTATTATTCATAACCTGAGTGAGTTGTCCCGGTATGGTAATAAGTTGATCAGCACCAGTTGTATCTACAGATCCACAATAATTATCTTGATCGGGAGGGAAATCCCTACACGGAGTGCGTGCATTGATACGGTTTCCATTCCTTCTACTAGGCGCCATTTCTAAACAATGGAATAAACTAGATTAGTTTATGAATCAAAATACATAATTCCATACTTGTAAAATACTTAACATAAATTGAACTATTTATGGATATAATCTATAATAATAAAAATGTTTTCTTTGAGGAAGTATATACTCATAACCCTTCATAGTGGTTTGTAAAGAAAATGAGAATTATCCTAAGCATATCCCCCGGGAGTGTCGTAACCAAGAGTGCAGCAAGGCCCGTTGTCGTGAACCAGTTCCCATTTGAGTTTAGCTCAAAGCGGTGTTTTCGAGTTTTACCCCTAGGTACATCTGTTCTAGAGCCGGCTCTACCTGCTCGTATCCAGACATGGATGTATTGCTTGGAAAACTCACAAAATCTCTACAACAACGAAATTCTAGGGAGTTCTTCTATACTAATCCTCAAAGTCTATCTTTGGGATATGTTCTCTAATCAGAGTTTATCCAAATCTAGATTCCAAGGTTAGTACTAAACTGCCTCTCATACCAACTGTAACACCCCGACCCTAGCTACCCAGAGTCGATGCATTACTTCGTAACATTGGCATGATCACAAAAGATCATGTCTCGAAAGACCGATTAGTTTAGTAGCCTTGGAAACACTAGATACATTCATAAATGTTACATTACATCATAAAGTGAAAATCTACAAATACAAAGTCTCCGTAGTCCACACTCATATCCTCTTTTGACTATCCCTGCAGGTCATTCATAAAATACTTCTTCACATCCTGGAAAATATTAAAACATTGAAAGGGGTGAGCTCAGATGCTCAGTAAGGATAACAATATTGCAGAAGCTTTCATAAATAAACATAAACATTTAAGGCAATGTATAACTAAAAGAAAAGCCTTTTAAACTTGAACTTAAGCATAATATGGCAAAAGTAAAATGAGACAATTCCATTTACTTATTCACATGGATATTCTACTGGTCGAATAATCACATGCAATATCAATAACCACTTTCATAATGATGGAATGCATAATGCTAGACTATCATAACCACGTAGCCAAGGCCTCGCGCCAAGACCAAAAATAAGATTTTGTCAAGGCCTCGTGCCAAGACACTAGTTTGTCTCATGAGACCTTCCGATGCATCGAGGAGCTATAGCGGGCTCCACCCGTCACTTATTAAGTCCAATGCATTCCTAATATGAACAGGTTTAAACATATCATAAACCATAACATAATCGTATCACATAAAACATGCATAAAGGAAACATAACATTTCCACATTTCAATCACAAGATATCAATACAACACATTGATATAATAAAAACACTTTCAAGACCATTTTCAATACCAAAATAGAAGAAAGTTAAAACATGGAATTTATTTTTCATTTTAAAAAAAAGTTATGGCTTGTAGAGGAAGCCGAAACCCAAATAATGGCCATGGCTGCGGAGAAGTCGTTGTCGCCACATATGTATGACAAGAAAAACATTCCTTTTTGTTGTTTAGTAAAACACTTCATATAAAAATATTCCTTTTTAATAAACGTAAAAGTCAAAGGGGTTTATACACCGTATAAAGGAAAGTTGTGTATAAAACCAAATATTCCTTAATGAAAGGAGATTGAGACGAAGTCCTTACAAAGATCATTTTTAAAATAAAATAGATCTATTATGTGTATTCACTATAAGTACACATAAAGAAAGTACAAATACAAGATAGGACATAATAATATCATGACATAATTTGAAAGTAGGAGATTAACCCAAAGAATGGTAATTGGGTTAAGAAGTTCCCTTACCTCGTGTTCGAATTCACTCGACCGTTCTTTGATCTCTTGAATAATAAACTAGAGTTAATATCTACCTTCTTAAGAACCTTTTTCAAGTTCATTATTCCTTTTATATCACTTATTACCATGTCATGAACATTATGTAATTATTTAAGTTAATAACGGTCATTTTGTCGATCTTTGGTACTTGAGTCAAAAATAAACTTATTATAATTACAAGTTGTTCATGTGGTGAAATATCCATTATATCTATAATTATATTCATGATTTATATATCATATAAATCATATATATCCATTATATACATTCAGTTATAATATTACATAACATTTAGAGGTAAGAAATGAAATACACCGTTCATGGAGACGGTAAGCCGTACGTACGCATGAACGCTACTTTCATTTCTATTCCGTATTTAATGAAATCATAATTATATAAAGGTATATTATAATTCCAGTATAATATCATATATAATATCATTTACTCCATCCTTTATACATCCCACATATGGCATTAATGATTCAAATCACTTTGAGGGGGCGGTAGTCTGCACTTCCTAAAATGAAATTATCGCGTTTACCCATAATGGAAATCATAAAGTATGCCACAAATGAAAAATAAAGAACCTTAAGTAAAACATAAACATATTATATATCATATATAAATATATTGACATCTTAATGGCCACCTTTGAAGGTGTTTTATGAGTGTTGAACAATCATCGTTTCGTGAGGCAGAAATTCGCCATCCATAGAAACCGTATGTTCTTTAACCATTAGATGTAGGTGTGTGTAAGTTTAGCTAGAATACTAATTATAAAAACATCCTAGTATATTTATGATACTATTTTTGTTACAAAATAAAGTAATAAAAAGAGTTTAAGGGGTTGGAGATGCAAAATAAAACAAAACAACATAAGAGAAGACATTACCTTAAAATTGGGTAACTCTTTTGATTTGAGACAAAGGCTTTCTTGGGAAGAATTATGCCCAAAGTGAGGCTTCTAGGAGTAAGGGAGGGAAGTTGGGAGAGTATTTGGGCAGAGTTTGGACGATCCAAAAGGCTTTTAAAGTGTGAGTAAGGTGGTAGTGGTGGGGCCTTTTATAAGTGGAGAGGAGGGGCACTCTTGGAAAGTAATGAAATATTACTTTATTATACAATTATTTTCGGATTATAAAGGTCCCAAAATTATATAATTATAGTATAAGGTGATAAGGGATCTAAATATACCCATCCAATAGGCTTTGGATAAGTTTAAGCCTTGGATTTTATATTATCTTTTCATTTTATTTAAATCGTTAATTAATGAGGTAATCGCTGCATCATCATGGTGTCATAAATATTTATTTTATTTAATGTCTAAAAATTATACAAAAATTATTATGATGTAGGAAATATTTTTAGCTTTCTAATTAATATTTATAGTCAAAATATGACTTGTATAACCAAATTTAAAAATTGTTTTAGTAAAGCAACTCTTGTTTGTGACCTTTTTATTTTAACATTAAATAAAAAGTTATTTATGTCCTTTTCCTACCAAATTGGATCCATGGGGTCCCAAAGTTGACCCATGGATTTTCTTGGTCGTCCATGACACATAAAATAGTGGTTGAACAAGTGTAAAGGTCATTCCATATTTTTATAATACTATTTTTACCATAAATTTCACTAATTACCTTTAATCACGATTAATTAAACTTAAAAGTTACTATTCACCAAAAAATTATTTTAATCCCATTGAACCACATTTTAATTCCTAATGACAACCATGTATGTTGGATTTTTGAAAATCAAATCACAGAAGTGGTAATGTTTCATTTAAACGAAAAATCAGTTTTTTAACTACCACTTAGTGGTTTCACTATTCATCAAAAATTGAAGTTTTTTAGAACAATGCCAAAATTTCACCCTAAGCTATAATTGATATTCCAAATCCAAAAATGATGTCTATTTTACAAAATTTCAAACATATAAGTTTCATTAATTAATTTTATAATTAATTCCCGCTGTCACAACAAATAGCGTGTTTTTAAGAAACAATATATATCAAAAGATTGACAATTGTTTATGTCCAATTTCAAAGTGAAATTAATTATAATGACCACCATTGGATAAAATAGTAAAAATATATTCTAATTATACTTTAAAACCACTCAATAGTATAATTTATCACTATAAAATACTTTGATTAAAAAAGTTGTTTTATGTATTTTTCACTATTCATAAAAAAATGGAAGTTCACAGAAAATTACAAAAAATTCAACTTAGGATAATTTCGATATTACGAATACAAAAATGAAGTCCATATTGAAATATAATATTTCCATAATTTTAAAAAGTGGGTATTACTATTCATAATGGCTACTTTGATTAGTCCCGGTGTGTTAGAACTCGAACTTGCGTACAATGTAAGCTATTGCATTATTGAAAGAGAAGCGTATCGTGGAAGGTCGGGGTGTTACACGGCCCATAAGAATCTATATCATCTCCAAAAATTTATTCATGTTTAGAACCCTTCTTAGAAATATCCTACTTAAAAACATTCTTCATTACCTATGGAAAATGGACATAATAAAGGATGCGATAATATGCTCAATAAGGGTAAATAAGGGAGATAAAAATGATTTTATAAGCATAATATGAGAATACAGGTATAATAACATGAAAAAATAATTTGGAAACATACCCTACATATAAAAGATCATAATAATGAATGATAGAATAAATATTGATATTTCATAAGACTTGAATCATATGGAAATCAAATAATATGATCCATGGGAGTATAATATTGGCATAAGGCATTGAATTTGTGGAATTCACATAACAATGGAAAATAATTTCCATACTATTCAAGGATCACTACCAAGAATATAATAGAATAAAAATTCCTATACTAAACTGGTTTCACTCTCTATTCTAGACCTGCCTTACTAAACTGGTTTCACTTCCTATTCCATCCCTGTCTTACTGAACTGGGTTCACTTGTTGTTCCAGCCCTATCTTACTGAACCGATTTCACTTTTCATTCTATCCCTATATATCTCATGAAATATAAATCTTTACCCAATGAATTGGAGGTAGATATATATCCCACTAGTCCCAAAATGAAAACCATACATACATGTTCTCCAATAACATAAATGATTTATCATATCAGAACCCATGAAAATTAATCTATTTCATAAACATTTTATCATTACATAACCCATGAAAAAGTAATGGGATTCATAAACATCATTCCATCATAAACATGAACTATCAATTGAAATAATAATAATGGTATCCTAGGATAATATCCCCAGTAAAGAATAATTACCATCAAATAATCTTTTCTTAGATGGAAAATGATTTTGAAGGATAACATAAAATAATTCTTGAGGAAAATATCCTTTACATTTTAAAAATAATTTATTTTAAAATTAATTCAATTATAAAGTAAAAAAATTTCATTGAAAATAACCTTTTAATCTTATAAAGTAAGCTTCAAATAATTAAAGTATCAATAAATAAGGAAAATATTATCATTCTATATAATTTAGAAAAACATTTCTTTTGTGTTTTTATCGAAAAAGTCACAAATTACCTTGTTTGGAAAATGATAAAAATATTTATTTCAAACCATTTTCTAAAAATTAAAACATAGTTAAAAATTAATATAAAATATAGTAAACACATTTAGATTTTTTTTTTGAAAAAATGGAAATGGAAGAGAAATATTCCCCAGTGGATACTTAAACGGAAAAAATATTGAATAATGATAAGATTGTGAAATAAACCCTTACCTCAAGTATTTCATTTCTTTATTCATGTTAGAAAATATTTTATAATAATATGAATTTATTATAAATTTATTCCATTAAATTAATTATATCACAACATTTATTATTTATTTATATCATCTTATCAATTGTTTAATAATAATTTTTTATTATAAGCACTGTTCTAGGTGGTAACTGCTTCGTTTTCCAAGAATGTTTCAATTCAACATTCTTAGTCCATATAATTTGATATTTTTATCATAATTTATATAATTTTATTAATTTTATATAAATAATACATAAAAATTTTATACATATGTATAATCATTCATAGAAATTATAGATAGATAAATAAATTACACCTTTTATGGAAATTGTAGGTCACATGTATGCATGAACCCTCTTTTAATTTTTCAATTGATAAAATGAAATAAAGGTAAATAATAATTTATATATCCAAAATACTTATCTTATAATATATATCATATATATATTTATTAAACCCATCATAGTACCCATTTATAAAATATGGTTATGAAAAATGAACTATATCGCTACGTGGAGACGATATACTGTACGTACACATGAGCGATAATCTCAATTATTTTTTTGATAGGAAAGAGGGTTTATAATAGTTTTTTTCATAATCATAATAAAATTTTATAATATTTAGGATAGTGAAGTTATTAGTTTTTGATAAACATCATATATTTAGAGGAGGTATGAAAGAGTAAAAAAATAAAGTGATTGGTTCGAGCGATTACCTATTCTTAAAAACAAATCCTTTAAATATCTACTAAATGGATATAGGGATGGTATTTTGGGAAGAAGAGAACCTATATAATGTGTATATGTAATTTTATATAATAAATTTTATGGTTATGGTCGAGATAGAAGTCTCAAATTGGTGTAAATATTAAATTATAGTAAATTCATTTTCTATCCAAATAACACCAAATAAAAATGTATTTGATTATAATATATTGTTTTAATCTCATAAAATAATATATTTTATACAATTTTTGGTGTTATTTTAAACCTTATCATTTTGATTAACCCTTAGTTAACTTATTTTAATTTTAGCTACAGTATATTTTTTTAATATTAAAAGGTAGTAATTTTTACTTAAATAGTCTCTATTGGAGCTTAAATATAAAATTTATGATACTTTAAAGCACTTTGTATATTTTTAAATATTTTTAATATTTTTAAATACTTTAAAAAATATTAATCTCATAAAATATCATTATTTTCAATTTTGATACACATCACTGCTTTTAATTTTAAAAATATCAAGAAAAGATATAAAATTCTAAAAAACTATTTTATTGTATACATAACTTGTCAAGTTCATTGAGTGAATTTGTTTATCACCTTAAATATATGTAATTAAATTAAATTTAATATTTATAGTATTATTTATTTGAATTTTATGTTAATTGAATACTTACTACATTAGTGTCGTGTATTTATTTAAGGTAAATATTTAATTCCTAAAAATTATTAATAAATTACCATGACTAAAAAAATTATTCTATATTTCATATAATATTTATATTCAATCATATCCTCTATATAACCCCATATTAAACATTCTATTGTTTTCAAAACACGAATGCGACATCTTAGACTTTTCTTTAAATAAAATATTATAAAGGTTATAATCTCACCCAAGTGGCCCCAAAAAGAAAGAAATAAATTTATATCATGAAAATAAGTTTATTAAGTTCAAAATGGAGACTTATATTCGTTCAACCTAATTTTTTCCTTATGTGGACACAAAAGAGGCATTTAAGATAAAGAAAGTTATATTTTGTGACTTTATTTGATTTAAATAATATATAAGTCATTTTCATGGAAAATTTTCCATTAAAATTATTTATAACTTTAGGTGTTAAGGGTAAAATTAATTTCATCCAATTAGAAATAGAATGAAAAATTATGGCCTAATCACTTTTTTTTAATCCATATTAACCCATTTTACCCTTTACCATGGAAACAAAATTTACTAAGGTTACAATTATTATTGACTAAAAATAAAAGTGGAATATTTTCTAAATTTAGACCCACTAATTAAAAATATTTAATCCATTTTTAATTATTAAAAACATAGAAGTTTCAGAATTTAATTTAAAATAAAACTGGAAAAAGTCAATTAAAAACAGTTTTTTTCAAAAAATGCATTTTTTAAATATAAAATGTTTATATACTAAAATAAAGTATAAAATAAACTAAAAACACTATAACTGAATTATTTTATATAAAAATTAACTAATTAAAATTTAAAACAAGTCAAAAAAATATATGCTTTTATCACTTCTTATAGAAAGCACTAATAAAGGATGAATTTTATCAATGTTTTTTATAGTGATAAGGAATTTTATATTAATAAGTGTGTGTGCAAGGGTTAAATTTTTTTAAATCCATGATTTTCTGTATTACTCGGTCTTGGAGGTGTCAACAGATAGTTTAGAGGCATTCTGGAGGAGAGAGTTGTGTTTTTTCAATCTAGAGGGACACCACACTATGGTGGTAGGAAAGGTGCTAGCCGTGGTGATCTATTTTGGAATTTGGATATGGGGTAGGCTATTTTGGTGTTGGTTGTTTTGGTGATGAGCCTTTTGAGTTGGCCATTTGGTGATGGGGTGCAATATGAGGAGTGAAAGGCCCAGGGAGGTGTGATGGAAGGAGTTTTTCCATAAGAGTTTCTCTACTGTAAATAAAGAAGATATTTACATGTACTATAGAGGGTGTAGTGTCATCAGGTACTCAGCGAGTCTCCCTATGTGAAATGGTGATACCAAAACACTATTTTGGTGGGAGTGGTGTTTCTTGGCCAAGGTGCACGTGAGCTATGGATGTGGGAAAGGGAGACAATGAGATGGGTCTCACCACATTAAATTATTAGGAATGGAAAGTTGAAATAGTGATTTAATTTACCCTGTATCATAGTATTAACCACGATGGACGTTTGGAGGTATGAAATGAAATTCTCTAGCCAATAGTGTATTACATGGAGCTAGTTAAGTTTTTTAAATGTTTTTTTCAAAACAAATGATATTTATTGGTATTTTTCCATTTAAAATTAGGAGAAACCAAATCTATTTTTATGGAGGGGAACCACGATTATAGTGAAGGTCACCACACTATGATATAGGCCATTTGATCTTTCTTTATAAATAAATGGTCTCACCTTCCTTGTTTTGATTCCTAATATCTTCATTCAAACCCTTTTTTACTCTTGTTCCTATAGTTTCTCTCCAACCCCTTCCCTTGAGGGTCTAAACCTCTTGGTTCATTAGGATCAAACGTTGGATTAAGGTTCCCTCTTTTTCTATTATCCATGTTTTCCTTACTCTCTTTTATTAAAGGTTTATGTGGTTATGTTTCTTTAGTTTTGGGATGAGTCTCAAGCATAACTGGGTGTTAGTTTTTTTATTATGTTTTAGAGTGGATTCCATTGATCTTAGTTATTTTTATCCTTGTAATTCCACTATTTATTGGATAAAATTGAAATTTTCATCTCAAGGTAGGGGATTCATGAATTATCCTTTTTATGTGTAAGCGTAGGATTATCATGATTTAGTTTCTTTGGGTAATATTGGAATTAACCTTAAAAAAATATAATATTTGGAATTTAGAATGAATTAGAAGGGTCCTATGATTTCATGTGTCCATGCTTGTTAATGATGCCTATTGTTATTTTCTAGATAGCATGATATCTATTATTCCATGATTTTTTATAGAATGATGAATAAGATTGAAATAAAATAAACAATGTAAATATGGTAATGTTGATGTGATTAATTGAAAAGTTATTAAATTTCAATTATCATTCTTCCTTGAAATTTTTTGAATGTTAAATTATTATTGAAGCATGTATATGGTTATTACCTAGTTTTTTAGCTATTGATTATAAATAATTAATCAGATAATTTAGGATGGCAATAAAAATGTATTTTATGAAGATAAATGGTTAAGGTTGAGTGATCCCATTATTTTTTGTTAAAGGATTGTATGACTTAGAGTTATGGACTGGTTTCCCCTTGTATTTGTGTTTTGAAATTAGTTTTTTTCCATGTATATATTCTCTATGATTATGGATCATTTTCTATGTATTTTTAACAAAGTTCGGATGAAATGATTTGTGATAAGGGCTTGATTTTTTCCTTTTATTTAGATAATGTTGATGGGAATAGATGTATTAGGTTGATATTAAGTATTTCCTATTATCTTGGTTGTTTTATGAGGCTTGATGATCGGTTTTTTGTGTGTGGGTTGAGAGATGTGCTTGACCATTATTCTTGATGTTTGGTTTTTATGGTTGGTTACTAAATGGTTCTTTGTTATGGTATCTTAATTAGAGTCCCAAAAAACATTGTTTATGGAATGGTAAATGAATTAGTGATGAAATCATGGGATGGGTATTGATGTTGGCTCTGTTGAATAACAAAAACCATGTAATTTTTGGGATGAATGATCAGAGGATCATGGGATGGAAATATAAAATTTTTAATGTGAATTATGGAATTAGGTTGTATTATAATTAAATAATGATTCAACTAATATTTTTAATGGGTTTAATATTTAATAAATATAAATTTATAAATTACTAAATGAATATAGTTAACAATATTGAATCTTGATGCTTTTATTCATGTAGAAAATCTAGTTTCCTAGGCCTTAGTGGTAGTAGTTGGGTGTCATGTGGGAATATATATTTGGTTGATTCTAAGGATAGGTAGTTTACTATAGTGTGGTTGTGTTCTATATCTATTATTATATTTTGTGATTTCATATACTCCACCACCTCAGTTGAGTGGGAAGATAATGCCTAAATGTTTTGTATATGGGTCTTTCCCCAATATCCAAGTCGATTAGGGAACATATGGATAACTTATCCCTCTTCCCCACTCACCCTTCAACATTGTATGATGTGTGGGAATATTTGAGATATATTGTATTATGGTACAGGGTATATGTATACACAAGATGTGATGGATCTAAGTTATACAGTACATGTGTGTGAGGGATATAATAGCTTTAGGTTATAACACATACATGTATTTCAATTTTAGTTACTATAATTGTCTATATGTGTACTTACAAGGGCCATGATGGCTTAAGGCATGATGCATGATATAATGGTTATAGTGGTTTTCATACGCACTTCTTGGTTACGGATGAGCCTGCGATGAGCTACATGGGATTTAAGATGCGATGATGCTATGGATGTGGTATGTATATAGGGGTGTAGGATAAATTATAGATAGGATTAGAGCACATGACATTTAGTGTTAGGGTGTGAGAATGAAAAACCATTGGGGAAGTGGATGCATGGTACCTTTCTTATATATATGTCTGATAAGAATGACTTGCTTTTATGTTTCAATTTTTTTATAATTTCTTAATGAGTATAGGATGTGTATTTACCTATTTGGGTAATGGGTTGGTTTCATTTGTTTATTTACTTGGATTTAGTATGCTTCTTCAAAAACTTTTATGAGAGTTTTTGAGAAGGATCCTACTGAGTATACTAGTATACTCACCCTATGTATATATGAACTATTTTTCAAGTCCATTGGATAAGGTTGGTGATCAATCTGAGTATTACTAAATTTTGTGATTTTTTAGAAGCTATTAGAGTTTCATAGTTTCTACTTAATATATTTTTTGTGCTTCCTGTTGTCTACCATTTTGTGTGAAATTACATTAATGTATGGGATAGTTTATTTATCTATATGATATTGTTGGCTGGTGGATCTCAGCTTATCTCTTGTCCTTAATTTTTTATAATGAGGGAAATAACTCCCATTTTTATATATTTTATATCCTTGGTTCTAGTCACCAACCCAAGACTCATTGGAGGTTGGATTCAAGGATCATCCCTATCTTTACCACTAGCTCAAGAGGGGTACAAGTGGACTGAGGGTCATCACAGAGTGGTATTAAATATGATGGTTGAGAGATCAAATGGATATTGGGGTTAATCACTGGTGAGTATTTAATGGTTTGGTTTGAAAAAAGTTATACAGGCTTAGATTTTGATTTAAACAATTGAAATTTTATAGGGAATTCGTATTTAGGCCCCCCTTGTGATATGACATAAGGGTCTTCAAGTTTACTGAAAATGTTAAGAGAAGTGATGTTTATTCTATGGAAATGGCCTTGGTAAGGATCCTGCATCATGATTTTATTCACATATGTCTGAATTGGGTTTAAATTAAGAAATATGTTGAAATTAAATTATTTAATTAATGATAAATTTTCAACATTCCAAGTTTAGGATCCCCTAACATTTTTTCTTTTTTAGGAATGGATCCATATTGAAATCCCCATTAAGTCTATGATGATAATGTTCAGTAGGATGTGCCATCATATTTCCACAAAGTTGAGGTTGATGATAAGAAAAAGTGGGGGAATAAACTCTAAGAATTTAAATAATTGGTTATATAGAAGTATAAGGTCTTCATTTTGGATTAGGAGATCGAGGAATGGTTTTAGGAAGTGGATATTTCCATCAGTTTAATCCGTATATAGAAGCAGAATCAAGTTTTCTGGTTAAACTATGGTTATAACACTTTGACAAAGACCCTATAGCCACAGTTTTACCCAAACCATGGCTATAACCTTCGGAAAAAGACCCTATAGCCACGGTTTCACCCAAACCGTGGCTATAGATTTCGAAAAAAATCATATAGCCACGGTTTCACTAAACCGTGGCTATAGCCTTTGAAATTAATCTCTATAGCCACAATTTTGTTGAAAACTATGGCTATAGCCTCGTTTTCTAGTAGTGTCTTATCCAGGGGAGTTATAGTATACAAGAGTTCAATACCTGATATGACAACCTCTTGTATTATAATACAAACCTTCTACTAGATGGGGAGGTGAAGTTGAAGCATTTTGAGGATTCTTTTCATCAAGAGATATAGAACCAGGTCACCTAATTCATGTTTCTAACATATCTCAAGGTGATAATAAGAGAATAAGTTATCAAGAGAGTTCTATATAAGACCAAATCATTATATTAGGGGAGTAATAAAGACTCTACATGGATCATAGTTGTGGAAAAAAGTTCTTAGTTTCTTGAACAATGAAATAATTTAAATAACAGGGAGTTGGTTCTAGCCTTATTTATCTTATTTCAATGGGGATGGTAGTTCTCAAATCCCTATTAGAAGACCATGCATGGTTTGTTATTCATTTGGAGTCCATGGCTATCAAAATTATGATTACCTAACCTTCCTCAATAATCAATGTGGAGCTGGAATCCCTCTTCAGGATTATCTATTATTCTAGGATCCATGGATGTAGTGGAAACAACCATAGGGAGTTTCAGTTTTTGATCAATAGAGTTGGGATGAGGAAATCATAAGACAACCCTGCGATTCCCCTCATCCTTAGGGATAATAAGAATAACACAATCATAGAGGTGGTCACTATTAAGGAAAAAGCGCTCATGGATTAGTACATGGTCAAATTTATTCTTTAGAGTTTCCATATTTAGATGATCCATATGTTGTGTGAGGTATTATCTTCTTTTGTTCTACTTGATTGCATGATTTTTTTGATTTAGGATCCACATGATCCTTTATTTCAGCCACCCTAATTCATTTTTTAAGACTTGAGTTAGAGAGTCTTCTAGAACCTATGGTGTTCACTATTCTATTTGGAGGTCAAGATATCTTGTATGATGTGTAAAAATATTGTGATTTTATGCAAATGATGCATCTCTCTCAGGTATATTTTTTATTTTTATAGATTCATCCATACAACACAATTATTTTCATGAACTTTCTATATTCAATGAATATAATTTTTTATTTATTTAAAAGGCACATTATATTATATGATGCTGATAGAGAGTTGTATGTGTTTTATGGTGAGAAATACCCTTAAATGGTTCATAGGTGTGTCGTTCTCTTGTATTCTTTTATGATCGATCAGATGTTGAGTTCAATAGAGGATCAAATATTGGTTTCTCCTAGGTTTATATAAGAGTACCCAAGCATCATTCTGGAATATGATGTGGCGATACCCCCTTAGTGAAATATCAGGTTTGGAATAAAGTTATATCTTGGTGTTTCACTAATACCGATTTCCCCATATAGGATGGAACCTTTTGAGTTACAGGACTGTAGATTCATATTTATGATCTTTGGAAGTGAGGTTTTAAATGACTTATAATGTCACCTTAGGGTTATTTGGTTATATTTTCTAATAATGTAGATGGAATTTGGAACTTTTGGGTCAATTTACACCACTTGAATATGGTGAGAATGAAGAGACACCATCCCCTTCCACATATTAATGATTTATTCAATCAGTTGAATGAAGATAATTAGTTCTGAAAGTTTTCTTTGTGGTCTAGAAGTTATCAGATGGGCATAAAGGATTTTGATATTCCTAATACTGATTTCATATTTCAATATAAGAATTATGAGTTCATTATAATTTCATTCAGAGTCATAAATTCTCTATCCATGCTCATAGGACTAATGAATACAATGTTTCGTGATTTACAAGATTGATTTGTTTTGGTGTTTATAGATGAAATACTTATATTTTTTTGAGTTGATGGAGGATGATATAGAGCATTTTTGAGATATTTTGATATTTCATAGGTGTATTAAAATGTTTTTAAATCTTTCAAAGTGTATGTTTTGGTCCCACGAGGTCCATTTATTATGAAATATCATGTATCAGTGTGGGGTTTCCATAGAAACATTGAAGGTTGAGGTATTTGTTTCTTAGGTAGCCCCTAAAACATTTAGGAGGTGCAGAGCTTCCTTGGTATTTATAGTTATTGAAAGAGGTTATCACCCAAATTATCTCATATTACTACTCCTCTAAAAGATTTAACTATAAGGTATTATGAATTCATGTTAGTTGTTAAATTATAGACTACTCTCAATCATTTGAATCAGAAAAAAGTTAGTTCTCATGATCTTCATCTTCTAATAGAGGGTGTTGTGTTATGGGTTTATTTTTATCCATTATATATTGGCTTGGGTTGTATTCTGATAAAACAAATAGTAGTTATCTCTTATGGTTATCAGTATTTATGACTACATGAATGTAACTAATCCACCCATGACCTTAAGCTTGCTAAAATTGTGTTTTCTTTTATGTTGTGTAAGTATTACCTCATTGGTGAGTGATTTGTGGTCTTTATTGATTACATGAGTTTTAGGTATATTTTCTCTCAGTGTAATCTAATTTTTTGGTGCAAAAAAATAATTTAATTCATAAAGTACTAGAAATTTTTCATTTCCTATAGACGGAGGAAAATGAATATGTGGGATGATTCCTTGAGTAGGAATTTGTATAATTATGATGATTGAGAGTTGGGTTATGTTTGGAGGTTTATGGATTAGATCTACATGATACTCCTTGATATAGGGGAATTTGATGGTAGAGGGTTTCTTTATAAGATGACAGTGTAGTCATACTTTGTATAAGAGGTGGAGGAGTCCTAGTTAGGGGATTCTAAGATGGTGGTCTATAGAGATCGAGTTTTTTCATTATTATCTTAATTTATGGTTTGAGGATGATTAAAATTGGGCATTTTTTAGGAGAGTATATTTATTCCTTTGATGATGCATTATGTGGCTCAACTTGAGTTCCATAGTTTTAATTTATTAGTACATCCTGGTGTGGATAATATTTATTGTTCCTTACAAGTACTTTTTAGCAGGTTGTATTAAATAATTTCATTGTAGAATTTTTCTCTCAATGTTTGGTGTACCATAGGGTGAATTCTGATCATCGTGTTCCTCATGGGTTTCTTTAGCTACTAGATCATTACTATTGGATTTGGGTGGACATATTGATTGACTTCATCACTGGTTTTCCTCAAGATCATGGAATCTATGATGCTATATGGGTGATCTTGGGCTAATTGAAAATTTCATCTCACTTCTTAGAGATTAAATATTTAAGTTTATTGAATATTCTATTGAGGAAGTAGTTGGAGAAGGTAGGATTTATGGGGTTCAGATGATGATTAACTCTAACCGAAATCCCTGTTTCACCTATATGTTTTGAATAGGTATCCAATGTTATTTTGGATCTCAGTTATTACTTAACACTAATTTTCATCTACATATTTATAATTAGATATATAAAACTCTCTAGGATATAAATAATATGTTGAGAATGTGAATCCTTGATTTTGGAGCTTTGTGGGTGAGGCACTTTCCCTTGGTGGGTATTTCCTATAATTATAGTTATAAATCTACCATTGGTATGACCCAATTTGAAGTGTTATAAAGTCATACTTACAAATATTCATTTTATTGAATCATGGTCCGAGAGTCAAATGTTATTGGACTAGAATTGGTGTAGATCATGACAGAGAAGGTACATGTGATTTGTGAGCAGATGAAGGTAGTTAAGGATTTCTATAAATTATATGTTGGTCATGAGAGGAGGCCTCTAGAGTTCTCTCTTAAAGATCTTGTGTTATTGAATATATATCCTCATCATGGACAATGGAGGTTCTATCATGGGAGTATGATCTCTCCCTAATGTTTTAGACCTTTCAAGGTGCTGTTGAATATTAGAGCTATTTCATATCAGTTATAAATTCCTCCATAGATTAACAGGATCCATGAAATATTTCACGCATCATAGCTTCAAAGGTACCTACATTTTAACTTTTATAAAATTTTCTAGGGTGATTTCGAAATAGAATATTATGTTACCTTCAAGGAGATTCCTTTTGATATCTACGACAATATAGAAATCGTTCTATATGGGAATTATATTCCCTTTATTCTTGTCTTGTGGTAGCGTAGTGTCTTGAGAGAGTATACTTGGAAGCAGGAGTCATAGATGCACACTCAATATTCTGAGTTATTTGATGTTTTATCATTATTGAGATTCTATGTTTTACCTTTTTTTGTTTTATGATATGGATTCTGATATTGTGTGTTTATGAACTCTTTATTTGAGATGTTTTAGTGGTGTTATGTTTTAGTGAGCTCCTCTATAGGTAACTTATGGGGTGCTTATTTCAATCCCTGTTCATTTTCTTTCATAGGTTTTGGTTTATTTATCTAGGGTAAGAATTTATTGAGAGGTATCTGATTTATGGGTTTTTTTTCATGATCCCACCTTTTATGTCTTCCCAAATCTTGGATCTGTCAAGAGATAGTTTGGAGGAATTCTAGGGGTGAGATTTTAGTTTTTCGATTCATAGGGATACCATGCTATACTAGTAGGCATGGTGTTGTCCGCGGTGAGTATTTTTTTATTTTGAACATTGGAAAATCCATTCTGGTGTTGGCCATTTTAAAGTTGGTATATTTGAATTGTCCATTTAGTGTTATAGTGAACCATGGGAATTGAAACACATAGGGATGCAGTGGTGAGAGACATTTTTTATTGGGAGTTTCCTAGTGAGAAATGGGGAAGAGATCTATGACCATAACAGAGGGCATAATGTCATGAGGTGCTCCATGAGTCTCCCTATATGAAATGGAGATACCAACATGATATATTAGTGGGATGTGTGGCTCTTAGTTGAGACATGCACATGATGTACTTGGGGGAAATGGAAACAATGATCTGGGTCTCTCCACACCAATATCTTGTGAATTGTGGGATCAAATGACAAAGGATTTTTCCCTATATCATGAAATTTATCATGGTGAACTTATATGGGGCTGACACAAAATAATCAATGTCATGGTTCCAGTCATGGTGTTAAAATTCAGTTTTCAAAGTACATTAGGTTCATGGTTATTTGGCAATATTAAATTTTGAGAAACTGGTTCTCATTTGACCAAGGGGAACCATGAATGTAGTGAAGGTCCCCATACCATGGTGGATTCCACTTGGGAATTCTCTATAAATAAAGTTTCTAACTTTCCTTGGTAAGATTTATAATATATTCTTTCAAACCCTAGTTGACTTCTGGTCTTATCCTTACTATCCACTTTCTTCCCTTGTAGTTCTAAATCTCTTGATTTGTTGGGATTAAAACCTCTTAGATCAAGGTACCATATTTTCAAATTCTATATATTTTACATGTTATCATTATTTTTGGAGGTTTGTGTTATGTTGTTTCTCAAGTATTGGGTTGATTTTTGAGCTTAAACTGGTAGTGGTTTACTGTGGTTAGGTTTTAAAGCGGTTTTCCTTCAAATTTAGTGGTGGTTTATGCTTATTCCTATGTTCTTTCTCAAAGAGCATTAAATGTTTCATCTCAAGTTATGGGATTTGTGACTTCTTGTTTTCATATTCATGTGTGGGATTATCAAGATTTATTTTCTTTCGGTAATGGTAGAACTAGAATTATATAATATAATAGTTGTAACTAAGAATGAATCATAGGGGTATTGTGATTACATTTATTGATGATTATTGATGATGCATCTTGTTATTTTCTAGATATCATGATAACTATTTTTCTATGATTGTATTTTTTAACATGATTAATCTTCTTAAAATATAATAAACAATGTAAACCTAGTAATTATGATTTAATTAATGAAAAATTAATTTTAATTCAATTACCATTCTTCCTTAAAATTTTTTGAATGGTAAAATATTCTTAAATAATGTCTATGGATATTCCTAATCTTTGTTATCTTATGATTATATTTTTCTTATTATTGAAACCTATTTATAATTAAATTTTTAATTAAATATTATAATCAAAATTTTGTTTTATAAAGATAATTTGTCTGGGATGAGAGATACCCTTCTTGTTTGTTAAAGTATTATATGCTTCATTGATATGACCCAGGTTTCCCCAGAAATTTATGTGATGAAAATACTATTATTTCCTTGTATGTATAATCCAACATGGTAGAGACTTTGAAATTTTTATTGAAAAGGGGTGTATGGAACAAGTTGAGAGCATGTATTTATTATTTCTTTTCATCGAGATGAGGTTGATGGGAATTGGAGGATTAGGTTAAGAGAAAATCTTTACTATCTTTTGGGTTGTTGTTTGAGGCTTCTTAATGGGTTTCTTGGGTATGGGTTGAGGATTGGAATTTATTATTTTTCTTGATGTTTCCTTTTAATAGGTTGTTTCTAAATATCAATATGTTATGGTTTCCAACTTCCTAATGTAGTTGGATTATGCACCAAAAGTGTATTTCTCACTTGTGGTATCTTAGGTCTAGTCTAAGAATAACCAGTTTAAGGAATAGAAAGTGAATTAATGATGATATATTGATATGGGTGTTGATGTTGGTAATGTTGAATAACAGAAACCATGTGATGGTTGGGTTTAATTATACGAGAATCATGGTATGGAAATATCGAAATTTTAATGTGAATTATAGCAGTATATTGAATTGTAACGAAATTATTGATTAAAACAAAAATTTTACAGGGTTTAATAATGAATGGTTAATAATTTAGAAATTACTAAATAAATATGGTCAACAATGTTGAATCTTGATGATTGTATTCATGTAAGAAATCTGGCTTCCTAGGCCTTAGTGGTGGAATCCGGGTGTCATAGGGGATGATAACTATAGTTGATTCTAAGAAAATTATTTTTCCCCTAGTATGGTAGTATTCTATATCTATTCTTATATTTATTGATTTTATATGCTCCACCAACTGATTCATGATTAAAGTTGATTCCCAAATGTTTTGGGTATGAGTGTTTTCTCCAATATCTAGTTTGATGTGGGAAAGAATATATGACTTATCCCTCTTCCCTACACTCTATTTGGAATAATATGATGAATAAGAATATCTATAATGTAACGGTTTAAGGTATAGGATATATTTCTTCATGTGCTGTGATAGTTCTAAATTCTACAATACATGTGCATGTGGACTGTAACAATTTGAGTTTATAACACATACTTGTATTTCAGTTGTAGTGATTACAGTTTCCTATAGGTGTACTTATATGGGCTGTGATGGATTCAGGTATAATGCATTATATACATATTTTAGTGTCTTTTAGAACTACTACCTAGTTATAAATGAGTTTGTGATGAGATGTATGGTATGTAGGATGTGATGTTGTAATGGGTGTGTTATCTATGTACGGGGTGTAGAATGGATTATAGAGGGGATGAGATCACAAAAAAGTTGGTGATCGAGAATGAGAGATAAAACTAATGGTTAAGTGGATTTAGGGTAACTTTCTTATATATATTCACGATATATAATTAATTACTTATATGCATTACTAGGTAAGAGATCCTTCATAAGGATGGGATGTAGATTTACTTGTTTAGGTAATGGGTTGTTTTAATTTGTTTATTCACTGGGATTTAGTATGCTTCTTCCACATTTTCCTAATAGGTTTTAGGGAGGATATTACCAAGTATACTATTATTCTGAACCTAACTATATATGAACTAATTTTCAGTTCCACAAGAGCAAGTTGTTGATCAAGTTGGGAGTTACTAGCTCATGGAGTTGTTCGGGAGTAATTAGAGTTCTATGGTCATTGCCAAGTCTTATTTTCGCTCTTCCAGTTTTTTACCTTTTTATGTGGCATTAAATTCATGTATGGGATGGTTTATTTATCTATGTGATGGTTTTGGTTGGTGGATCTCATCTTATCACTTAAGATTATTTTTTTTATTGTGAGGGAAATTCCTACCATATGTATGAATTTTATACCCTCAGTGTTAGTCTCCAACACATGGCCTATTAGAGGTGGGCATCGAGTGTCATCCTTATCTTTACTGATGGCCCATGAGGCGTACTGGTGGGGGGGGGGGGGGGTCTTGAAAGTATATATTCTTAAATATCAGTTATATAAAGATATATATAATATCTATATACTTATTTATAATTACATATATAATCATAAATAACACGTGACAGTATGTCCAAGTGGTAATCATGTGTCCTTGCAATTATTCTAGGTTTGATTCTTCTTGATATAAACATTAGTAATCGTGATCAAAATGTCTCCTTTTTGTACCTTAGAGTGTAAGTTTTTAATTAGTGAGTGTTAGATGTACTCATTTTTCCCTTGGGGGAGGCCTAATGGTTAGGGACTGTGTTTTAGTCCACATGGTTGGGGGTTCAATTCACACTGGTTGTATATTTCCATCATAATTTCAAGACTCCTCATTTAAAAACTTGAAAACCTATGGCATGGTGGGATGGAAATTTTTACCCCATTCGTAAGATGCATCTAGACCTAGGGTTCAGTCAACATCTCGGTGGGGAACGGGCTGTGCTTGGAAGGGAATGGATGGTACGTGGGTCGAGTGGTGGTTTCTATGTGTGTGTGTGTGTAATTATATATGTATTTTAGAAATTATATTAATATAAAATATTCAAATGCATTAAATGTACTTGAAATTTAAAATTATATATTTATTTTAATATTATATGATTTATAATGTACATATATAATTATAATTACATGTGTGTGTGTTTACATATATATATATATATATAATTATATATATATATAAAATTATATATGTATATTATGAAATATATAAATATGATTCATAGATAAATAAATTTATAAAGAATATCAGAATAATTTTTTTCATCAATTCTATTCACATAATTAATGTAAAAATTATTACTAAATTTATATCAGTCAATATATATATTTTATAATGTATTAAAATACATTAAAAATGTATAAATAAATATAATATATTATAAATACATTATAATATAAATAAATTATACATATATATATATACATTATAAAAATGTATATAAATATAAATATACAAATATATTTAAAAATATATAATTTTTACATAAAAAATATCTATATAAATATTGTTGAATAAAGTTCACTAAATTTGACCATAATATGGTGAAATTCACCATATCGTGGTTAGTGTCTTCATGTGGAATTTTGTACCATGACATGTTTCTCTTGTTAAATTATATGTGATATAATTTGGTTGAATTGACCAAGGTGACCAACATATTTATTTAGTTTTTTATGCTTCATACGATGACATGTAGACAACTTATTAATTATTAAAGGAGTTTAACAATTAGATTAACCAATAAGGTGGAAGATAAATAGTTTAGATGTTCCATTATATTTGAAAATTAAAACTTCAATAGGATCTTTAATTCAATGAATAGATCTATAAAATGGAGATTCATGGACCTCATTTAACATACTATAGATCATTATCTGATGGTTAAAACTAACTATGATTCTTTTCTCTTTATTTTACATCGAGGAGGAGGTGATAACACATCTTTGTGGAGAATAAGTCCCACTAAACCATTCAGTGATTCCAATGGTTGGTGGATAATATATGAGGTAAGAAATTATTTTTTAAGGGAACCTGATTATACTCAATACTAATGATGTTTGAAATCATACACAGTGAGGTACACCTGTTTTATGGTTTTTATATATCCTCATTTTGATTCCACTCTTAGTCAATCTTGGCATGGGGTTTGGGTATTCTTATGCTATATATGAAAATAAAGATGTCCCATGAAACCCATAAGTGGTATCAAATCATAGGTTAGTGATGAATAAATAGGATGACAATTGAATTTTGAAATTGGTTTTGGTATTTTTACAGAACCACGATCATGGCTATTTCACCATGTTGTGTTTTAAAATTTTTTTCTTCTAAATGACATGTTAAAATGATTTCTAGGTAATAGTATGCCACTAGTCCCAAGTAATATGGCATGTTCTAAGGAAAATCACTATTCTTGTTCTAAGAATAAAACTGGGAATCATTTTTGATATCACCACAACATGGTTAGCTGGTCCTATGACATGGTAGTAGCCGCCACGAGGACCAATCCCATTGGGTTAATTTACATTGTTCATGGATAGAGACACCATGAGGACCAATTATATCATGGTAAATATTTACTCATTAGGTTTCTTAGTGAGTCTAAAGAACCAAAGCAACATGTTGTTATATCTTATTCCCTAGTCCAAAAATAGTTTAGATAAAACATCTATTATGTGGTTGAAATCAATGGTCTTCAAAAATATAAAGTAGTTATATCTCATGTTAAATATATATATATTTTAATTATTACTATTTAAATATTCATGTATATAAATCCTTTATATGATAATAATATTTTGTATTCTTTAATTTATATGATAAATTTATTCATATATAATTTCCTTACCATGCATCACATGCTATGTACGACAACATAATCTTTAGTTTTTCATCTACCTTGACTTAAATTTTTTATAAATTTATGATCTTTAATTTCAAGGTTATTTATAGTTCACACATATTATATGTTATAAATATAATGGAATTGAAATCATTATTGGGTAATAGACCATATTTATAGGGACTTTGGGTTAAACTTTTCATTGGCCTAGAGGTTTATGCATTGTCAAGAAAAGTGAGGGTTTGATCACCACGGGAAAAGTGGTTTTTTGCGACGGGGCAATTGTGATGGGAATATATACCGTCGCAAAAGGTCCGATGAACTTCGTATTTGAGATGGGAAAAGACTCCCATCACAAATAGTAGGTTAATTGTGACGGGAATAGGCGACCTGTCGCAATAGGTTTGGCGCGGTTTGCACACCAAAACACGGAAAGGGTATTTGCGATGGGGACACATCTCCGTCGCAAAAGCCCGGAGGCGGTAAATACCATTTGCGACGGGTAAAGCCGCCTGTCAAAAATGGTATTTACCGCCGCAGGGCTTTTGCGACGGGTCCTGTCGCAAATACCCTTTTAACCGCCGACTGTAATTAATGCGGGCAAGGGTATTTGCGACGGGTCTCATCGCAAAATCCCGGCGGCGGTAAATACTATTTGTGACGGTCAAAGCCGCCTGTCACAAATAGTATGTCGGCAGGAGGTATTTGCAATGGGACCCATCGCAAATACCCTTTTAACCACCGACTGTAATTAATGCGGGCGATGGTATTTACGTTGGGGCCCGTCGCAAATACAACCATTTGCGACGGGTATCCCGTCACCACTAACCCTGTTGCAACTAATCTAACCTATATATACCCCCATCCGTTTTGTTTCCAAATCACTCAGATCTTCCTATCCCTTTCTCTTGATTCTCCAGTTTTAAGGAAAAAATTTCTGTTAGTTAAAAGTTTTTATACGAGAGCAATTGGAAGGCACCAACAGCTTCAGAATATCAAAATTTAAGGTATTTATTTTTATTTTTTTATATTTATTTATTTATTTTATTAATTTTAATTGTTGTTTATTAGTTGTAATTAAATTAGATTTAAATCGATTTTTATTTATATTTATTTTTTGTAATAAATTGATATTGTTAGTGATAATTATAAATAATTAGTGTTAATTTGCAATAATTAGAGATTATTATAGATAATTAGCGGAATTTAGTCATAATTAGATATAATTAGGGGTAATTAGTAATAATTAGGTATAATTAGTAATAATTAGGTATAATTAGGAATACTTAGGTATAATTAGCAATAATTAGGTATAATTAGCAATAATTAGGTATAATTAGCAACAATTAGGTATAATTAGCAATAATTTGGTATAATTAGCAATAATTAGGTATAATTAGCAATAATTAGGTATAATTACCAAAAATTAGGTATAATTAGCAATAATTAGGAATAATTAGCAATAATTAGGTATAATTGGCAATAATTAGGTATAATTAGCAATAATTAGGAATAAATAGGAATAATTAGCAATAATTCGGAATAATTAGCAATAATTAGGAATAATTACTAATAATTAGGAATAATTACTTATAATTAGAAATAAATAGCAATAAATAGCAATAATTAGCAATAATTAGCAATAATTAGGAATAATTAGCAATAATTACTAATAATTAGTAATAATTAGGAATAATCACAAATAATTAGTAATAATTAGTAATAATTACTAATAAATACTAATAATTAGTAATAATTACTAATAATTAGTAATAATTACTAATAATTAGTAATAATTAGTAATAATTACTAATAAATACTAATAATTAGGAATAATTAGGAATAATTAGGAATAATTTGTAATAATTAGGAATAAATTAGAATAATTAGCAATAATTAGGAACAAATAGAAATAATTACGAATAATTAGCAATAATTAGGAATAATTACTAATAATTAGTAATAATTACTAATAATTACTAATAATTAGTAATAATTACTAATAATTAGTAGTAATTTGTAATAATTACTAATAATTAGTAATAATTTGTAATAATAACTAATAATTAGTAATAAATACCAATAATTAGGAATAATTAGCAATAATTAGTAATAATTAGGAATAAATAGGAATAATTAGTAATAATTATTAATAAATACTAATAATTAGGAATAATTAGCAATAATTAGCAATAAATAGGAATAATTAGCAATAATTAGGAATAAATAGGAATAATTACGAATAATTAGCAATAATTAGGAATAATTACTAATAATTATGAATAATTACTAATAATTAGTAATAATTACAAATAAATACTAATAATTTTAAATAATTAGCAATAATTAGGAATAATTACTAATAATTAGTAATAATTAGTAATAATTACTAATAAATACTAATAATTATGAAAAATTTGCAATAATTAGCAATAATTAGGAATAAATAGGAATAATTAGCAATAATTATGAATAAATACTAATAACTACGAATAAGTAGCAATAATTAGGAATAATTACCAATAATTAGTAATAATTACTAATAATTAGTAATAATTACTAATAATTAGTAATAATTAATAATAATTACTAATAAATACTAATAATTAGGAATAATTAGCAATAATTATGAATAATTAGCAATAATTCTCAATAATTAGCAATAATTATCAATAATTAGAAATAATTAGCAATAAAAAACAACAATTAGCAATAAGTAACAATAATTAGCAATAATTAACAATAATTTGTAATAATTATGAATAATTTGAACTAATTAGCAATAATTAGGAATAAATAGCAGTAATTAGAAATATTTAGCAATAATTAGGAATAATTAGGAATAAATAGGAATAAATAGTAATAATTATTAATAAATTGTAATAATTAGTAATAAATTGTAATAATTAGTAATAATTAGGAATAATTAGTAATAATTAGCGATAATTACGAATAATTACGAATAATTACAAATAATTACGAATAATTATCATTAATTAGTAATAATTAAATATAATTAGTAATAATTACTAATAAATACTAGTAATTAGGAATAATTAGCAATAATTAGCAATAATTAGGAATAATTATCAATAATTAGCAATAAATAGAACTAAATTGTAACAATTTGAAATAATTAGGAATAATTATGAATAATTACAACTAATTAGAAATAATTTGAAATAAATAGCAGTAATTAGGAATAATTTAAAATAATTAGGAATAATTAGGAATAAATAGGAATAAATTGTAATAATTAGTAATAATTAGTAATAAATAGTAATAAATAGTAAATATAATTATATCTAATTATTACTAATAAAAAAATTATATTATCAATATTTATGAAAAAAATATTAATATTATTAAAATAATAAAAAATTTATAAAATATTAAAATTATCAGTATTCTCAACAGGCTTTGCTCTATTCTTAACATGTTCAAAACTCAAAGGGTCACCAATTGTCAGGTCATGCGTAATAAAAAGTTTGTGTCAACCATGTCTAATGTAAACTCTATAATTGTCCTTGTTTGGTTGATCACCTTGCATGTAGCGTTGCAATAGGACGACCCAAGTCATGCCCTTCTCATCTATAAGAATTATCTCACATAACCCTTTAAATATACCATTCTTCCTTGAAAATGAAATGCAAAGATACTGATGTCCCATCAAATTTTTAAGAATGAATGATCTATGTAAAGGGAGCGAGATGATTCTTAGAGACGAGAACAACATTACTTTGGTCGCCCTATTGTAACACTACTTGCGAGGTGATAAACCATGTAAAGAAATTATAGAGTTTACATCGGACATGGGTGACATAAACATCTTATTGTGAATGACCTAACAATTGGTGACCCTTTGAGATTTAAACATGTTAATAATAGAGCAATGCATGTTGCGAATATTGATAATTTTAATATTTTACAATTTTTCTATTATTTTAATAATATTAATTTTGTTTTTTCATAAATATTGATAATATTTTTTTTATTAGTATTAATTAGTAAACAAAAACTGCTTGTATAATGAAGGAAAAATTTGTAATCATCTCCACAATGATGATTACCAAATTTCCTTTCATTATTCAAGCAGTTTTCATTTTGCTATGTATTGCTAAGTATTGCTAAAATAGTAATAAATAGTAATGATTAGTAATAATTAGTAATAAATTGTAATAATTAGTAATAAATTGTAATAATTAGTAATAATTAGTAATAATTAGTAATAATTAGTAATAATTTGTAAGAATTAGTAATAATTAGAAATAATTAGCAATAATTAGAAATAATTAGTAATAATTTGTAATAATTAGTTAGGAATAGTTAGGAATAGTTAGGAAGAAATTTTAATAAATTTTAATAAATTTTAAGAACTTGGCACAATTCCAGTAGATTGACAACACTCCTTTTGCTCAATGACTTTTCTCCTTTCAACTCTCACTGACTCAAAACATTATGAAAAATGTGCTACTACATAGACATATTCAATATTGTATGCACGAGATTGGATATGAATTCCTAGGATCATATTTTTATAATGTTTTCAAGCGGTGACAATTGGGAGAAGACGAATCATCGATGAAAAGGGGGCTCTTTTGTCCAACGACTCATTTACTTTCATCTTTATCCACTAGAAATTTTGTCACCCTTAATTAAGGGCAATTATTAAGAATTAGTTGTAATTATTTATCTTATTTTTTCAGATAGTGTTTTTATAATTTCAAATTATTCAAAAATAGTGACGATTTTATATTTTATGTAGAAAAATATGGAACAAGGAAGTCGACATCAGTCATCATTAGATGATCGCGCTTGGATAAATCAGCGCAGAAATCCGAATGGTTCTAGTTTAAATCCTGTATATATTGAGGGTGATGAAGCTTTCTTAGCATTTGCATCATCAAAATCAGAAAATGTTTCAGAAGGCATAATTAAGTGTCCTATTAAAAAATGTCCTCTGAGAACGTTTGACATAGTTGACAATGTTTGGGGACATCTCTTGCGGTTTGGTTTTCAACCAGATTATGTTTTTTGGTATCAACATGGTGAACGCAGTTCCAGAAAAGATCCTAATAACTTGATACCGGATCCATCACGGTTTCAAAATTTAGTACATGATGTTGTAGGTCCATCTATGCAACAAAATAAAACTCACGATGATATTGATTTAACTCCTGAGTTGGCACCATCTGAATTTTTTGAGTTGTTGAGGTCTGATGAGGATGCATTATATCCTGGTTGCAAGATAAGAAAATTAAAAGTGGTTGAAAAATTTATGGATATTAAATCAGATAATGCAATGTAAAACAACTATTTTGATCAGATATTTTATTTGGTTAAAACACTGTTACCTGAAGGAAATGTGTTTCCTGCAAATTACTATGAGAGGAAAAGGTGGGTTCGTAATCTGGGACTTAGTTATCGGAAGATTCATGCATGTCCAAATGATTGTATCTTATATTCTGGAAAAAATGAGTCATTGGATAGTTTTCCCATATGTGGACAATCGAGGTATAAAGAATCTCAACCAGGGAATTCTAGATCGATTCCAGTAAAACAGTTGTGATATTTCCCCCTTACACCCAGGTTGCAACATTTATTTATGTCTCAGAATATAGCATCAATGATGTCATGGCACAAAACCAAGATTTCAACTGATATAAGCTTGAATAATCCATCTAATGGTGATTCATGGAAACATTTTGACCGTATGAATCCGTCTTTTTCTATAGAAGCCCGAAACGTGCGATTGGGTCTTTCTACTGACGGTTTCTGTCTGTTTGGTTCTTATGGTAGTTAGTATTCATGTTGGTCTGTCTTTATAACTTCATACAATTTTTCTCCATGGATGTTGATGAAGGACCCTTATATCTTTTTGACTCTATTAATCCCAGGACATCCGAAAAAGAATATTGATGTTTATTTGAAACCATTTATTGATGAGTTAAATGCATTGTGGAGTGAAGGTGTTAATACATATGATGTTGCTGTGTAACAAAATTTCATATTAAAAGATGCATTGATGTGGACGATTAGTGAATTTCTGACATATGGAATGTTATCTGGTTGGAATACACATGGTCCGAAATCATGTCCTTACTGTATGAAAGACAACAAAGCCTTTATGCTCGTCAATGGAAAAAACCTTGATATTTTGTTTGTCACCATAGATTTCTTCAAACTGATCATCCTTTTCGGAGGAACAAATATCATTTCAAAAAAGGTACAATTGAAAGGGATGAACCTCCAAAGATGATCTCAGGTACAGAGTTAAAATCAGTTGTATTTTCATTACCTCCCATCATATTTGGACAAATAGTAAACCAACATAAAATTCATGGCTTTGGGAAAGAACATAATTGAATAAAGCGGAACATTTTTTTGTATCTTTCGTATTGGTCTGATTTGTTGGTCTGCCACATGTTGGATGTTATTCATATTGATAAGAAATTTTTGGATAATTTATTTCATACAGTTTTGGATACACCAGGTAATACCAAAGATACTGTAAAAACACGATTAGATCTTGCCCAAATTTGAATGCGACCAGAACTTAAACTATTTGAAAATATCATATCACTGAGGTTAATGAAGCCAAAAGCATCTTATACACTGTCCAAAGAGATTCACTTATTATTTTGTCAGTGGATTGTATATTTGAGGATTCTAGATGGATATGCTTCCAATTTGGGAAAATGTGTTAAGAATGGTTATATTAATGGATTAAAAAGTCATGATTGTCATGTTATAATGGAAATACTAATGCTGATTGGATTCAGAGGTTTGTTGAATTATTTGATTTGGGATTCGATAATAGACATATCATATTTTTTTGAGACATTTGTGTAGCGATGATAGACTACAATGCGCTAAGCAAACTAGAAGAATATGTTTCTATAATTATATGTAATCTGGAAAAAATCTTTCCGCCGACTTTCTTTGACTCAATGGAACATCTGATATTACATTTTCCACATGAAGCTAAATGTGGAGGTCCAGTACAGTTTCAATGGATGTACCCATTCAAGATATGCATTCATAAATTGAAGAATAAAGTACGTAACAAAGCATCAGTTGAAGGCTCAATTGCTGAAGCTTATTTGTAAGAGGATTTTTTTATGCTCTCATTATTTTGAATCTAAATATCCCTCAAAACAAAATCACATGGGATGAAATGAAGGGAATGTTAATGACAAAATGGATAATAAATTAACAGATTTTAATCAGCCAAATCTTGGTTTCAGTGGAGTTCATGAACAATGGATTTCAGATTATGAACATCACAGAGCTCATACATATGTTCTGCTCAACTGTGAAGAAATGACATCATTTGTCCTGTGAGTGATTCTATCACTTATTCTATCATTTATGTTACAATATTTAAACTTATTTTATTTGTAGGTGATATGATAATCATATCAAGAAACAACTTCCACAAATTACAGCAGCTGCTCTTGAAGAATGTAGACAAAAAAAGTTTTCTCAATGGTTTCAAAAACTGGTAACATAATTTATTGATGGTTTAATATCAATTTCGTTTATTATTTATTATATTGATAATTGTTTTAAAAATTTTCAAGTGTCTCAATATTCTGATAAAATTGAAAACTGACTATGTATATTGAGTAACCCACCATCCAAAATGGTTAAATCTTATAATGCATACGTGGTGAATGGTTTTCGATTTCATACACATGCATACGAGGAATCAAAAAAACAATGAACAGTGGAGTTTTCTTGAGAGGATCACATCATAGAGAAACTGAAGTTGAATTTTATGGCATTTTGGATGAAATTATTGAGTTGTGTTATCTAGGTCATAATTACATAACAATGTTTAAATGTCGGTGGTTGGATACTAAGAGAGGCTTGTATGTTCATCCGACTCATGGAATCGTCGATATTAAATATAAAAGTCTTCTGGTAGTAAATGAACCAATTTTACTGGCTTAAATGGCACATCAAATTTATTATGCAAAGTACTGTTCTACTTAAATAGATTTGAGAGATTGGTGGAGCATAATAAAAATTAAATCTCAGGAAAATCAGTTCACTCAAACTAAATGTGGTTCCGCTGAAGTGGAAGGAATTGAAATTTCTCAAGAGACTACACAAAATCTATCTGTTTCACAAAGAGACATGAATATCGATGATGACACACCACAATTAAGGATCGATGGTGATGAAGATTTTAATGATATTACAAATGAATTTGAAATGACAAGATATGCTGAAACTGAAACTCATATGGATATTGATGATGCCAAGGAGGAAGATGAAGACATTGACATTGATAGCTATGGAGAAGAGGATGAAGATGAACATTGACACAGTTAAATGCTGGTTATAATCATAACTAATATATATGTATATTAAATAGTTATTTTCAACTATCTGCTAACAACAATCATTTTTTTGTTTCAGATGGACTCTGATATATTTCGTGAATTGCAGGAGGCTGACCTATCACTGGATGAGGGAGATTTTGGATCATCTGACCCTCAGCCTACTGGCAGTTCCGGGGGTACGCGGAGGGGGCGCGGTCTTGCACGACTGATGATTCCTGACCCAATCCCCAAGAGACGTTCACATCTTGGTTTCGATCCACACACACGAAGGTATGGTAACCTGTATATTTTAGTTAGATTTCATTAATTTATTTATATATATACTAATTGTTTGATTATTTATTCCTTTTTCACACTTTTGTGCATGTAGCTATTGGACAGGGGAGCGCTATCGTGCACAATTATTTTTCTCAGCCATGGATCACATGGGAATAGATTCCCAATGATGTGCGACATGACATGTTCCATAATTGGCTGGTACGTAAATAAATAATATTTATTTTGAAATTTATTTTATTAAAAACTTGATATTATAAATTATTTGTAGGGTTTATGGTATCCTATCGATGATAGCATGCGTGACGCTATCCATGCGGCATGAAAGGTTTCTATAGATGACCGTTTCCATCAGTTTTTGTACAATTTGAGAAGGACAACAATTAAGAAAACATGAGTGATGGAATTTGATGAGTTGTGTAGTGATCAACGACTAGAGTACAATTCATCTCACATTTGGGAAGGATTATGTTTACACTGGTTGGGTGGTGTATTTTAGAGGAGATCTTCAGTGGGACGACAGAACTAGGGGAGATAGGAGGTGACATATCTAGCTGGTAGTCGTACATTCAGTTCACATAGAGAGCACCTGAAAATTATATTTTTTAAATATAAACAGTTTATTTTATATTTCTGTAGGCATTTGAGTGTCCCTATATTACGGAGTTCGACATTTATCGGAGGATGTATAGTGATCCAGCCACTGGGGAGATTAGAGCTGATCGCCAGCGTCAGATTGTGGTTAGTATTATTTTTTCAGTTTGACAATTAACTGCATATAATATTTTCACAATTTTAATTTTAAATTGGAACTGAAGGAGTCATATGAGGCTGCGACCTCTCAGACACAGGCTGAGGGTTAGGACGAGATGACTGAGTAGACTGGTGCTCACCATTTCGATGAGGCGGCATGGATGCAGGCGAATCAGTATGGCTTTGAGAAGGGATGATTAGTTGGTATCTGCTCTCATTTGACTCCTGGTACTTATTATGGTACTGATGCAATGTTGGAATTCAGCTTGAGAGGAGCTTGTGGAGAGACATCATCTTCTGGCTCACAGTATCAGGAGCAGTTTCAAACTCAGACTAAGCGTATAGAGACTTTGTAGAAGTAGAATGAAGAGATTTGTCGGCGGCAGTAGCAGCAGGAGAAACATCACAAGGAGGAGCTGCATCAACTGGAGTAGTGGCGACAACAGGAGTATCACGAGCAGATAGAGTACATGCGCCGTCTGACTCATAGTTTAGGGATGAGGTTTCCTCCACCTCCTCCACACGACCCCCTAATGATTTGTTTTTAATGTTAAAATCATTTGAATTCAAGTTTTGTAATAATATAAACTATTTAAAGTTACTATATTTTATATTGGTGGAAATATTACATAATTTAATTTTTTTAATATTTTATTATTTATTATTAGTATTATATTTTTTAATATTTTTTTATTTTACTAATAATAATTATAATAATAATTTATGATTTTTTTATATTTTATTTTAAAATATTGAAACTTTTAATAAATTTTTATTATTTTATTATTTTGATTATATTAATATCAATTTTTTATTAATCATAATTTTATTAAATATATATTTTTTTAGTATTATATTTTTTAATGTTTGTTTATTTTACTAATAATAATAATATTTTATATTTTTTTTATTATTTTTATAATGATAATATAATTTTTTCATTAATCATAATATTATTATTAGTTTTTAATTAGTTTTAGTTTCTGTGACGGGGTCCCGTCGCAAATAAGTGAAATATATTTTTTTAAGATTAGTATTTGCGACGGGACAACGAGACCGTCACAATTAGTATTTGCGATGGGACCGTCGCAAAATATTTATGGGTAAATAATGTATATAATGGGAATGCTATTTGCAACGGGTAAGTTCCCCGTTGCAAAAACTAATTGCGATGGGCCCGTCAAAAAAGGTTTTTTGGGTATATAATGTATATAATCGGGAGGTTTTTTGCGACAAGTAAAAGTCCCGTCACAATAGATATATTTTTCGATGAGCCCGTCACAAAAAATATCTGTTGCGATGCTGTTTTCTGCAATGAGCTATTTGTGACGGGATCCCGTCGCAAATAGCCCGTTTCAAAAAACGAGAATTCTAGTAGTGGATACCTCTCACTCATGATTAATCTCGTGAGAATTATTAATTTCAAATGATTCTAAGATATTACATGAAATAGTATCATGTACCTTATAAATATTATGAATTTGGATATGTGTAAATATATTTAGATTCTATTTAGGGTAAGTAACAAAAACTATGAGTTATGTAATGTAACAACTCGAAAACAGCCACCCCAAAATTACATGTTTTACACAAATATTTCATCATAAAGATTTACAAGATAATAAATCTTAATGTTTTATAGGATTAATGAACTCATTACATTAAAAAATCCACTCTCCCACCTGGTGACCATTTTTTCATAAAATAATATCTTAAAAAGATACACTTACTCCATTAAAGATATATATCAATAATTGAATCTTTCACTTTTTTATTATCCCTATTCAACCTTAACCCTATAAAATAATTTGAAAACACAGAATGATAATTTAAATCTCTGTAATGGGTATAAAAAATATAACCCATTAATCCATTTAAATACGTGAAACCCTTGAAAAAGTTTCTCCATTAAATAATAAACTTTGAGTTCATATAAATGCACATGAGCCTCATCCCAGTTGGTGAAGACTCGCTAGGTGCATCCAAGAGACCCGAGATCAAATCCGGGTGGAGGAATATTTTCAGTTTACTATAGCAGTACTACAGTAGTACTGTAGTAAGGCACTATAGCAGACACTACTCGGTACTGTAGCAGCCAGAACTATTCATCCATCTGGGCCTTGGGGCCACTAGTTTGGTCCTAGGGTCCTGCAAGGCTTTCAGGCCACCCAAGGCCTTAGGGACAGTTTATTCTCAAGGCCTTTAGGCGACCTTAAGGCCTTAGGTCCACCACAAGGCCTTTGGGACACATGAATGTAATCCCCAGACACTACAAAAAAGGAGCATCCCAAGAAGAGGATTCAGAGCAGGTGCACTAACTAGAGCAGAGCCAAATGGATTGTCAGAATAAGAGGGTATGGATATTACATCGGTACCAGCCTGTGCTAGCATGGGAAGCCTAGCTAGATGGTCATGCAAAGGTGGAGAGCTACTATTAGGATGCAGATGCTGGGGAGGGGCAGTTCCTTGTAGATAGTCTGGTTGAATTCCCTAAGACCTCCAGGTCATGTAATCTCCTAAGTCTACGACCATATAATCTTTGAGCCTAAGGGCCTTGTAAGGGTTCCCCCTCATCCCTTGAAAGGGGGTTATCAAAAATCAATAAAAATGAAGGCCTTCAGGACATTCAGGAAGTTCATATAAACCCATATTCACTCATGAAATAAACTTAATTTCTAAAATAATTTCATAAAACAACCCCATATGTAATCATAAAGGTTGTATAATTATCATGAAGGTTTCTTGGAAAATTATATCCATATCACCCATAACAAATCATAATGTAATAATTTCACTAGTTAATTATAATAACCCATAAGGGAATAACATCACTAGTTAATTAAAATATAATTTTATAAAAGAATAAAAAATTCCCTAATGCATTAGGGGGTATATATAAGACTTATCCATTATCATTTTTGATTTTAAAGTATTATATCATGAATAAAATTCATATAAGATTTCATTTCACCATATGAAAACTTTTATTTCAACCCATAAACATAGATGTTTATGTTAACCCATAAAAAGAAATGAATTTACAAGAATGTGTTAAAAATTCACCATTTAAAGGAAAATTAATTTTAAGCATAGAATATTGATAAATATTAATAATATTAAGAAAAAGAAAATTCTTATAAAACATTAGGGAGAGAGGTATGGAAAAAACCTAAAAATATTTAAAATTAAAGTTTAGAGAAAAACCCATTTCCTTTAGGGTAAGTAACAAAAACTATGAGTTATGTAATGTAACAACTCGAAAACAACCACCCCAAAATTACATGTTTTACACAAATATTTCATCATGAAGATTTACAAGATAATAAATCTTAATGTTTTATAGGATTAATGAACTCATTACATTAAAAAATCCACTCTCCCACCTGGTGACCATTTTTTCATAAAATAAAGTTCTTAAAAAGATACACTTACTCCATTAAAGATATATATCAATAATTGAAACTTTCACTTTTTTATTATCCCTATTCAACCTTAACCCTATAAAATAATTTGAAAACACAGAATGATAATTTAAATCTCTGTAATGGGTATAAAAAATATAACCCATTAATCCATTTAAATATGTGAAACCCTTGAAAAAGTTTCTCCATTAAATAATAAACTTTGAGTTCATATAAATGCACATGAGCCTCATCCCAGTTGGTGAGGACTCGCTAGGTGCATCCAAGAGACCCGAAATCAAATCCGGGTGGAGGCATATTTTCGGTTTACTATAGCAGTACTGCAGTAGTACTGTAGTAAGGCACTATAGCAGGCACTACTCGGTACTGTAGCAGCCAGAACTATTCATCCATCAGGGCCTTGGGGCCACTAGTTTGGTCCTTGGGTCCTGCAAGGCTTTTGGGCCACCCAAGGCCTTCGGGACAATTGATTCTCAAGGCCTTTGGGCTACCTTAAGGCCTTAGGGCCACCACAAGGCCTTCGGGACACATGAATGTAATCCCCAGACACTACAAAAAAGGAGCAGCCCAAGAAGAGGATTCAGAGAAGGTGCACTGACTAGAGCAGAGCCAAATGGATTGTCAGAATAAGAGGGTATGGATATTACATCAGTACCAGCCTGTGCTTTCACGGGAATCCTAGCTAGATGGTCATGCAAAGGTGGAGAGCTACTATTAGGATGCAGATGCTGGGGAGGGGCAGTTCCTTGTAGATAGTCTGGTTAAATTCCCTAAGACCTCCAGGTCATGTAATCTCCTAAGTCTACGGGCCATATAATCTTTGAGCCTAAGGGCCTTGTAAGGGTTCCCCCTCATCCCTTGAAAGGGGGTTATCAAAAATCAATAAAAATGAAGGCCTTCAGGCCATTCAGGCAGTTCATATAAACCCATATTCACTCATGAAATAAACTTAATTTCTAAAATAATTTCATAAAACAACCCCATATGTAATCATAAAGGAAGTATAATTATCATGAAGGTTTCTTGGAAAATTATATCCATATCACCCATAATAAATCATAATGTAATAATTTCACTAGTTAATTATAATAACCCATAAGGGAATAACATCACTAGTTAATTAAAATATAATTTTATAAAAGAATAAAAAATTCCCTAATGCATTAGGGGGTATATATAAGACTTATCCATTATCATTTTTGATTTTAAAGTATAATATCATGAATAAAATTCATATAAGCTTTCATTTCACCATATAAAAACTTTTATTTCAACCCATAAACATAGATGTTTAAGTTAACCCATAAAAAGAAATGAATTTACAAGAATGGGTTAAAAATTCACCATTTAAAGGAAAATTAATTTTAATCATAGAATATTGATAAATATTAATAATATTAAGAAAAAGAAAATTCTTAGAAAACATTAGGGAGAGAGGTATGAAAAAAACCTAAAAATATTTAAAATTAAAGTTTAGAGAAAAACCCATTACCTTGAGTTATGAATAAATATATATATCCTATAAATTATTGAATAATAACATTAAATTAATTATGTACATTATTAATAACATTTTTCATTTTTATTATTTATATTTATTCATTTATTATCATGTATTATTAATTGGATTATTTTTTCTTGCAATGATCGTTTTTTGGTTATCTGATCCATAATTGCAAAATAGATTTGGTATAATGGTAATGGTCAGAGATCCTTTTATAATAGTTACATAATCTATATAAATGTAAATTTATATTTTTTATGTCATTACATAAGAAAATGAGTTCAATATATTAGTATACTTATACAATTTTAGAAAATATTCTTTGTTAAGCTTGTTATGTTTTTTTTAATTTGTTACCTTTATTGTCATTATTATCAAGACTATATTATAATTCCAAAATCAAAAAATATTTCTTTAATTATTAAAAATATATTCAATCTTTAAATCCATTTTTATGAATATCCATGAAATAATTAATTTTAAAACACCATTGTTGACTTTGATAGCGTAAAACCAGCATGGGTGGATGATGTTTTCTAAAAGATTTTAAAAGAAATGAATAAAAAATATTAGAGTTTCATAAAAACAATTGAGAATAATTTTAATACTATTTAAAAAATATTTTAAATGTTACTCATATTATGGAAAGGGTAATAGGAGAATAGTAAAGAAAAGATATGGATTTTGAAACTCATACTTCGACATAGAAATAGCTTATAAAAAAGGGTGAATAAAAAGGGAATGAATGACATATCATAAAGAATGGATAAAAAAAGTGTTTATAATATATATATAGAATCATTTAATAAAATAAAATAATTTAAAGTTATTTTTATGGTAAAATATTCTTAAATAAGAAAGGAATGACTGAGTTTGCAACATTTACCATGCTATTTGAATCGTCTTATTTAGATTAACTATTAAGACTTTGGAGAAAGGATGATTGGCTAGAATAGAGACTTATAAATGTAGAAGGGAATTTTATAGACTCATTTCGTTATAATATTAAGATAAAACTACTCTTTAGATATGTTTTGGAAATGGTGGAATTATTCCCCTTTTATAGAGAAGATTCGATGACATTTTCTGAAATATTCAATATTTAAGGGACTTGAATGCATTTTTCTATATGGAAAGTATCTAATAAATCGATAAGAGATGATATTTTTGACCATTACTCATCCTTAATTGAATAAATACAAGGATTTATATTTTTTTTATTAATTTGTAAGTCATTTTTTACAAAAAAATCCTTTTTATATAGATTTTTGATTTATATATATTTTTAAAATAACTAGAAAATTATAAAATTAAAGTTTTAATATTTATATAATTACTTAAATTTAATATTTATTAATAAAATCCATGAAACTCATTTATTAATCTAAACCTTATCACATTAAATATTTTAAAACCATAATGTTTGTCTTTTCACTTACTTGCAAAAGCGTTACGTCAACACCGCGTAAGTGTTTAATATAATTATCATATTATTTAATTTTAAAATTAATTATTAACATATATTTAATTTATTTTTCATAATTATTATGAAATATATATTTTAGGTACACCTTTTTCAACTTGTAAGTAGATTTTTTAGATTGTTTTCTAGTGTTTAGAGGCAGGCTTGAGGTGTTTGGGAGGCTGAAACTGAGCCGAGGCTAGGTTGGTGGATGTGTTGTAAATTTTCAAGTTACAATAGTTACACTAGCCATTTAGTGGGGTATATTGAGTAGAATTAATTCTATCTATAATCCACTACTTAGTTGGTGGTGCTCTTGGTCAGAATCAAATTTGCCCAGCAGCCATCGAGTTGCTGGTGGCGTTGCACAAAACCGAGCGGGGATGACAATTTTATCTATGATTTTATAAAAACACAACTTTATACCTTATTTTTAATTCTATATTTTCTTATTGGATCCCTAATAACCTAGGATCCCATATCTAGAGATTTTAGGCTCTCCTCTACCCTTCAAACTCTTATCCTTGATGTCCAAATGCAAGTTTGATCATGGACATCCAATTCGAAAAGTTCTTATTTGATAATGATCAATTCTATCATATTATCCTTGATCAAAATAAATTATATCTTAGATTTATTAGTCATATATATGGGTTTTTAATGATATAATGTGGGTTTTGATGATTTTTTATAGAATTAGCATCTGGAATCAAGGATTTGGATTCTGTGCAACGCTTGGACAAAGACTGTTGTTAGAAGAAAATATTCTTTGGTAAGTTGATCAGAACCTAACATTTTTTGGTGTGGTTCCTCCTCTACCTCACTAATACAGTTATAAATGTTTAAAAACTTGTTCTAGGATCTTGTGGTTCTTTTGGACTTGGACAATGAAAATTTTATTGATCATCATTGTTCCACCTGAGGTAGGAAGCCCCTGACTTTAGTGCATGTTTTATACAAGTTCATTGAATGTTTGTAGGCATGTGTGTATATCCCCTAGAGTCCTATATTTTATTTTCGATAACATTTTGTGTGATACCTATTCTTTTTTTATTACATGTGGACTATGCTGGTTATGATACTTGTCTATTTGATGTGATAATTGATATGTCATTTTATCATGTATCATATGGTGAAGTTATTCTATCATACAATTGAGCATACTAGTTGAGCCACAAGGACTATCCCCCAAGGTGGATGTGTCATATTCCTAGAAAATATTAGTTGGGTTATCACTTAAATATTCATATTAAAATCATGTTTTTGGACCATCATATCAAGGGGGATGTGTTATGTGGCTGATCACTATTCCTTATAGCATGGAACTGAAGCAGGTAGAGCCGGTCTTTTAGGACCCGACATTTGTGTTGTGTTTGTGTGATATATTTATGCTTAAGTGTACCCTATTTAATTTCATGGAATTTAAAAAAATGTATTATAAACTTATGTTAAGGGTTTTTGGTGGCTTCCTACAAATTCTTATACTCACACCCTACTCGGGCATTTCAGTGTGCTTGTAGATTTCATGCTTAGGGATCTGATGAAGGGAAGGAGCCCGATGATTAACGGTTGAGTAGGTTAGTAAGAGTAAATATATGTTCTAGATAGACTGGGATAAATATTGTTATTATTGTAATTAGTTCCTTATCTTATACTTGTTTTTTTGTTTAGTTTTGGTGTATGCATCTGACATTCCATACTACAACAACATGAGTTACATTTGTGGTCACCGTTACATTGATGATTATTTCTTATTCATTATTTATTGGTTTCTTATTATTACTTACACTATTATTACTTTTATGTTTACCTAGTACCAAGGGTATAGTATCCCCATGGGTTTTCTTTGGAAATTATTTCTAGTATATACCCTCTTGCGCATAAGGTGGAACAAATGAGGTTGTGTGTCACCCTGACCGAGACCCAGTGGTATGTGTCGTGGAATTAGAAAATGGTATCAAAGAAACCGGTCCAATAAATTTTTAGTTATATTTACCTTGATCTAGGATATGGTATATAAGAGATAGGATGTCTAGTACTCAGGTAGGGGAATTATGTTAGTGTCTAGCCAATGTTGTATAGTAGACCTTCGAGTTACAATGAAAGTGGGGTTTATGTTCTTTTTTGTTTAATGACATCATTGATTTAAATTCACCTTGGTTGATGAAAAAAATGTTAGTATACTAATTTATGTTATTTTTTTCATTCATACATAATGTTTTTTCACATAGGATCACATGACATATACCTTTTTTTTTCATTAGATAAAGCCTAAATAATTAAATACCTATTGGAATTATGATATAAGATTTTGGTGAATTGTTTCTTGCATCATTTATTTGATCCTGATTATTTTATTCTTGAGTGTATATATATGGATGTGAATAATGTGTAATAATATGAAATTATAACACATTATTACCTTTAGATAAGAAGGGTGTTAGATAACCTACTCCACATGCAACACAAAACTTAAATGAAATCATGAAATATTTAGATAAAATATAAATATTTAAGAAAAATTGTTAAAATATATCCATTTAATTAGTGGAAATTAATATGAGTAACCAATTTATGAAATCTATATGAAATATAATAAATACTACATTTAATATTAATGAAATTTAATTAGTTTTCCTAAAATGACTAATAAGATTATTTATTACTTAGAAAATTCTTTTTTCTAAAAAATTTCCTTTTATGCGATGAACATTTCAATTTCAATAAACATATGATTAATGAAAAAATAGGTTTTATATTAATAACTAGTTAAAAAAAATTGGTTGGTAAATGATTTGAAATAAAAATAATATAAGCTAATATTTTAAAATGTCATTTTCTGATAAAAATAGTTTATAATTATAATTTAATATTTTATTAAAAAACGAAATTTATAAGTTTTATAACTTTAAATCAATAAAAATGAAATTATTTTTTGAATTAATCATATCAAAATTTACTTAGCATAATTTTTTTAACATTTTCTAAAAAGGTTTATTTTTAGTAAAAATATGATATTTACAAAAATTATTATTTCCATGGTTTTATCATTATGTATTCATAAATTAGAAGATTTTAAAAAACTTTTAAGTAATAAAATATTAATTTTAGTGATAAAATTATTCTTTTTAAAATATTATTTGAACTTATAAAACATATAGAATTTTTTTTATAACTAATTAAAATGTTACTTTTATATAAAAACTATTTTGAAATTTTCTTTAAATCAAGTATTTTTAAGATGAGGTTTAGTTTTAACTTGACATGGAAGCCACATAACTTTTATTAAATTCATTATAAGTAAATTTATTTTATAAAATTTAGTATCCATGATAATTTTATATCATATATATATATATATTTATTTAAATCTTAAAAACTTTATTTTTCTAAAAACCTTTTGTACCTCATTGAGTGTGTTTATTTTAAAATTAACTTTTTAAACCTTTCAAAATTTATTTGATAAAATTATTTTAATATTTGAAATTATAATTATCATATTATATAAAAAAGTAAATCTTAATATTTTCTATTAAAATTAATTACTAAGGTTGGAAATTAATTACCAAGGTAAAAGTAAAAAGGGGAAAATTGATTTTAACCTTATATAAAAGGCCTAAATTATTTATAAAGTGTGAAAATAAATGAATGGTTCAGATTAATATTAAAAAAAATACATGTTTTCCCTAAATTTGTTTCTAATTTTGATGCATTAACCATTGAATAATTTCAAGGAATTAATAAAAAATGTAAAGGTGTTACCAAAACTAAAATTTACTTAACTTATAAATGGGTAACATATTCACCACTTCAAAAACAACTTACCTTTGAATTTATCCTTTGAAATATTTTATTTTACTCTCCATATAACCCTTTACCATCAACATAATTCTATAGTCATTCATAGTTATCCTAAGCCCTTAAAATTGAAGGAGACTTCCAAGGAACATTCAAGTCCCCGACGTGATTATTATCAACTACTTAGTTTTATTCTTAATTATATTATTTAAAATTTATTCTAGCATTATAATATAATGTTATTATGATAATTTTTATATTTTAATCTTATTATATTAAATTCATTTTCATTTTATTGTTCATATACCCCATCCATTAACAAAAAACTATTATTCATGCATTGTATGGACTACCGCCACCACGATGTAACACATTTCATTTTCCTTAATCACCTAATGAGGTTGGATATAATGATGATATTAAAAGAGAAATATTATTTTTATGATATCATTATGGTTATGGTATAAAAAATATAATAACCTATTAATGATATGAACAACAAACAAGCATAGTCAATTTAATCGTTCAAAATAAGCTTGCTTGGTGGATAATATTTTATATAAATTATTCTTAGACTTAAATATAATTATGATATATCAAATTAATAGGCACAAAATATTATTAGTATGATTATATTATAATTATATTACAACTAAAGCACTTCATAATCACTGATTAAATCAGGGCATGTTCATGTTTGGGTTGGTTTGACCATATAATCTAACAATACTCTGAATTTATGTTTTGTATAACTTTGAGAACTTATTTACTTGTGTAATATGATATTAATATGAAAATAATGTTTTTTTGGTTCTAACAAGGTTATATGAACATTTACCTCATTAATTATGAAAACACCTTTCATTCTTTGAAAACCACTAAAATATGATCATCATCGATTTCATCATCATAGTTCAAAACAAAAAATAACATAAAATTAAATTATAAATTTATAAACTATATTGGAAAATATATTCATGTATATTATATTATATATTAATGATTAACTTTTAAATAATAATATAAATGAACACCACTATTTTGAAACTAGTACAAATGATCAAAACTATAAACACTTGATGAGGAAAATTAGAAGAATTTATATATAGAATTACTATTTATTAATAGTGTAAATGAAAATGTATATGAGTAAGGTTATAAATTAATTTAATAAGATATATATATTTTTTTGGTATATATGTTAAAGTATATTCATGGAGTCATGATAATAGGTAAGAGTTTTCATCTCAATTTTTCTTTATTAAGACAAGTATTGTATTTATGAACATAATTTCATTTATGAGGTGTATATATTTCCTATTTAAGATATCATATTATGAATTATATTTTAAAAATGATATTTTAAGTTCAATTTAAAGACCTATATTTCAAGGGGTTTTTATTGGAATGTTTCTAAGTTGTAAGGATTTTCATGGTCTTTATTCTCATTGTTTGAGACATAATACATTTTATGAACCATGTTCCCTTGGTATGGTGTTTTATTTATTTACTACCCATGAATTTTATGTTACTTATATTTCATAGGATTTAATATACAATTAATGTTACATTATTCAAGTGTCTAGTGATTCAATTATTTCCATAGTAGTGATGATTTTAGGTAACCCAATTTTTGTTCATTGAATTATGATTGTTTTTTGAAATTATTTCATATATGTTGGTTAAATTTCACCATTTTAATATATTATGTGATAATATATCATTATTTTATAGGGATATAAATTCCAACCACATAATCCCTTTGAAAAACATTTCTCACTTATTGGGGTATATTCTATTAAAATAATCCACTTTCTCTCTATGAATGATTTATGATAATGTTATTCCAGTATTGTCTTAGTTGAATAAAAATTGAACTATACGGTGTGAACATCAAATTTTACAAAACTCATATTTTTTTTCAATAAGAATGATTGATATTATATTAAAACGAGGAAAAGTATTGAAATTATATGTGATGACCTCACTCACAGGGGCTCTCTTAGCTGGTGGAAGACTAGGCATCCATAACCCCAAGCCCAACTCCATAGGATATGAGCTGGTCATAAGCACTAAGAAGGCATAAATAATATGGGTGGAATTTTCCTATTTTACCTATATGCATGAACCCAACCATCTTCATACATAAGCGCAAATGAATAATAATAAAAGATAGTATCGTCTATAGTGAAAACCATTCACATAATATGTAGGGTCACAGATCCATGTGAATCAACCCTTTCTGCATCTCTGAAGACTGAGGTTCTTGGAGAAGGATTAGAGGAAGTCTAGAGGAGTTCGATTGATGGATGCTGGAAATAAATAGATTTCACAATGTGTAATAATTTTAAACAAAGTAAAAGTATGTTTTATGACATATAATTAATCAGGGTTAGAAAAATAATAAAATATAAAGGTGAGATGTTTTTCTACAGAAACTGAAACCTGAGGATGAAATGATGTGAAAGGGGATTACACATCATGTAATTACTCACTGAAGTGTTGTTTTAAACATTTCCAGCTACTTGGGTTATTCATTACACTCAGGATTTACTAGCTCTCCCTCTCATTCTAGGTGACCTAACAACCCCCTCTTTGACGTTTTGAGGATTCCTTTATTAAGGATCGATTCCTAGCTTCTATCTTCGATCTATGGTGACCTGGGTTGATCCAAGGTGTGATTTTTCTATGTTTTCCAACTATTTCTTTTAGTTTTATCTCATTTTCCTCTTGTTTTTCTTGAAATGTGATAGAGGTTGATCTACTATGTTTCTAATGGGGTATTTCTTGGTTGTTGGTTGGTGTGGTTGTATTAAAGCATCCTCGGGTGGATGAAGTTCTTGCGGGAGGGGCGATCAGAGTTCCGTTGCATGGTCCGTTCCCATGCGAAGAATTTTAAATACCTTTTGAGGTAGGGGATTATTTTCTTCTCTATTTATATACATGTAATCATAGATTTATCATGATTTATCCTCTTGGATCATAATGAAATTATCCTAATAATTACTTGAACTAGATTACAGAATTAGTATTGATCGCACGGAAAAGCTATTGTTTTGTACCATGATAATGGTTTGCCTATTGTTTTGATATATAATGTGATATATATTCCTTTATTGAGTTAATATGTTTTTCTTGATGGAAAATTGTTAAAGTGAGTAAAGTTTTAATTAATTGATAATTAATTGGATAAAAGATTAAAGAGGCATGTTTATTGAATCTAGTGGTTGTTGTTGTAATTTGATGATAATAAAATTGGTGAAAGTATGAATGTTTAATTAAATTGGTTAAGTAACCTGACATAAGATGATTCTTATTGATAAAATAATTAAAGGCATGTTAAATTAATTGTTTAATTAATTTGTGATTAGCTGTGATAGCTTTATACTTAGGTTTATCATAGTTAGAACCTATAAATAATGAATTGGTTAATTAAAGATGGAATAAAAATAGGTTGTGTGAGAAAATATAATGCCTTGTAGGATCTGATATTCCCTCTTTCTTATAAAGGACAAGTGCATTGTGATTTGGAGCTGTGATATCTTGCTGTGAGTAAAGGCTGAATGTCTTGTTTTAGGGACAAGAGCTTGGTTGGTTAGTCTGTTTCCTACTACTTGAGATTTGAGTCTGGGATGGATAAGCCTAGAGGGATGTTATGGTTTATGAGGTAAGGGGAGTTATGAATATGTTTTGGGTCTGGGATGGCTGAGCCTAGAGGGATGTTGGGGTTTATGAGGGTCGAGGAGGCCCATATGTGTTGTGAGCCTGGGATAGATGAACTTAGAGGATTGTTGTGGTATGAGGGGCATGGAGGCTTAGTTTTTGAAGTAACATTTGACACCAAGAGTGGAGAGATGAATTGGAATATTCATGGGAGGACACCAAATACAATGGAATGGGTTGAATCTGGGCTTACTGATTTATATGAAATATGGATGCATGTTTGAATATATTGTTTGGATGATGACTAGGTTGTTTGTTTATCCACTTTACTTTCCACACTACTTGGGGAAGATGGGTGTTCTTGGCTGTATACCTTGTTTTTTAGCTTATGATGTTTTCCAATAGTTCATAGTAATATATAAAGTAATAATGTTAATAAATGAATAAATATTTGACCCATGGGGTTAGAGATTACTGGGATGAAATACTGAGTTTATAATTCTTAGAAGTTTTGGACTTGGTTTGTTATGCCTGGAGGGCATGGAACTTTTTTGTGATGCTAATATAATGTAATGTGTAAATTAAAATGGTTAGATAATAGTTAATAATTAATTAACATAAAGTGAAACTAATGGTTAATAACTTAATGTATCTATTTAAATGGTGTGTGCTTATAGGATATCTGGTCTTAACAGTAGAATCCATGAGTCTAAGAGACGTTAGCTATAGTTGATTATGAGACTAGGTTGTTCCCATATTGTGGTTTTAAGCTATATTATATCATGTACATTTTGTTTTTTTATATGCCACTCCACCATGTCAGTTAGGGAAATTGACATCCTGGAGATTCTGAGCCCTAGGGGGGGGTGTGTTTTTCCCAACATCCTAGTGGGAGGATGGATGGATGACTACCCCTTTGAACCCTCACTCTTATATTGATAGTATCTATTTTTAGTATGCATGGTGGTTAGTTTTCCCTATATTTGTGTGTAGAGGTATGAAATGGATTGTGGTTATTTCACACACACATATTATGGATGTATTTTCCTAAGGACTACTATAGGTATAACATGTAGAGGATCTGATGGATTTAATATTCTTACTCAATGTATGGGCTGTGATAGTTTGAGGTATAATACAAAATGTGTGATATACATTATATAGGCTATGGTGGATACAAAAAACTACCTTGTTACTTTTTACTATGTGGATGTGGTGGTATTTTTCATGAGGTGCTTGTTGTGGTGCTTCACCCAAGTGTCTACGGGAAAGCCTTTTTGAAGAGAGATGCTTAGGAAGTGCGGCGTTGGGGAAGAGTGAAAAAATAGTTAGGAAGTAGTAGCAGGGTACTATTTATATTATTTATTATATTATATATTCTTTTATGTGATACTTGGTGAGAGTATCCATGGTGAGTCTGGGAACTCAGTATACCTATTTAGGTGACGAGTTAGTTTCACTTGTGGTTCATTGTGCTTTAGCATGATTTGTTTAAATTTTTCATGAGAGACTCTAGGGAATATCCTACTAAGTATACTGTTATACTCACCCTACATATATACAAACTATTTTCCTATTCAGTTGGAGAATGTTGGAGATCATGCTGGTTACTACTAGGTTGGGGTTTATTAGGAGCTGTTTGGGATTCTTAGCTGCTACCATCTTAAATTTTCTTTTGGTACTTGTAGTTTTCCTTTCATTTGTAGTAGTTCTTTTGTTTCAATACATATGGGCACATGAGATTTATTTTATATTGGATTTTGAGGGGTATTTGGTTGGTTTCTATCTTATATCTCCATTCTGCATGTGTTCGCTTAGAGGGTAGTGCCTCCCATTTGTGTGTTTACTATACTCTCAGTTCTAGTCACCAAACAAGGACTACTAGAGGTGAGAATCAGGTTTCAATATGTCTCTTCTACCATTTCCGGCCTAGGATGGGTACACCTTATAGGGATGGGGTCATGACATAGTGGTATCAGAGGTCTATTTTAGGTATAAGATCGAGTTTGGAGTTAATAACATGTGAGGTTGTGTGGGATGGTAGGGAAACCATGTCAATTAAGTTTAAAAAGTGATGTAAACACAAGATACCGACTTAGACATGGGTGTTTAGGGCCCCCCATGATCTGATGCACATAACTTTAAGCTTATAGTGGCTACCAAATGATGTGATACTATAATCAGGGTAGATACCACAGAAAGGATCATACATCATCCTTATTTGTGCTTGTGTATGAATAAGTATACCTTGGTATAGGTTAACATAAAATGAATAAAAGAAAACAATTAATTAATGTAAAATTATTCCATATTCTAGGTTTAATATCTCTAACTATTTGTTCTTTCTTAGGCATGGATTTAGGTTGATGTACTCATCAGGTTTACGTAGAAGTTTTTCAATAGGTTGCACTAGAAGATTGCTATAGAGTAGAGGCTAATGATGAAGACACTTGGAGGAGGACACTTTGTGAGTTTCAATTCCAGAGTTTTTAGAGGTATGAGGTCTTAGTTTGAGATAAAGTCACAAAATAATGGTTGGAGTATATATCCTTCAGTTCGATTCATGCTCAAAAGGAACACTGGTTATCATTGGATTTGACAATGTTATGAGGGACAACGAGGAGGTGGTGGTTCTTTTCCCTCGAAGATCGCAAGGAGTCGGCAATCTCATGGTAATAGTTCTGAGACCAGTTTAGAGATGAGTTACTTTTTTTGACAACGAAGGTGGCTAATCGCCAAGAGCTTCTTACCCTTCAGAAGGGGAGATCAAGTGTGCAAGAGTTATTGATCTGTTTTAGAAACCTTCTCCAGTATGCTTCAGACCTCTTTCCAGATGATAAGGCTATGGTGGGGCATTTCATGGAGTCTCTACATCTAGATATCTAGCACCGGGTCACCCCATTTATGATGAATACATATATAAAGGTATTGGTGAGAGAAGAGGTCACCAAGATGACATTATCCAGAATTGGATCATCAAGAGAGGTGAGTCATCAAGATTTCTCATGAAGTATAGTGGTCATTTGGGGTTCCCATTTATTGGGATAGAAGAGCTTCTGATCATTTTAGGGTACGTCCTAACCCTTGGTGTCTCATTTCTCAGGGGGAAATGACTCTAAATCCTATTCCAAGGGATCAGATTCATGTTTTTATTATGAAGGTTGATGTCATTCGAGGCTAAATTTACCGACCTTTATAAGCAATTAGTGTGAACTAGTTCTGCTTCATGTTCCTCCCCGGAGGTAGCTCCAACTGAAGAAACAACAGTTGGTTTCTCCAATTTGGGATCATAAGAGAGTGGATGTGGCATATAGAGGATAACCCCGAGATGCTCCCCATTCTCATAGATCAAATCAAATCCATATAGTTGGTCATTATAAGGGTTAGAGAGGCCATGGAAAAGGTCATGGATAGCTTCATTATTTTGTGTTTCCAGAGCTAGGAGAGCAAAAAATCATTCTAGGTACCCTTTTCTTATTTTCTAATTGGGTTCATGCTTTGTTTGATCTAGGAGTGATACAAATTTTCATACACTACTATAAATTTAAGCTATAGCCACAGACCTATAGCCATAGTTTTATAGGTCGGTGGCTATAGATTGTTTATAACCAAGATTTAATTTTTGATCTGTGGCTACACAATTCCATCTCCCTTCTTTTTTCAATTCCCGTCGGGCTCCACCTTCATCCCCGATATGTGTCCCCCTTTTTTTTTGATTACAGTCGGGCTCCTACTCCATCCCCGATACCAGAGATTCTCATCGTGGTGCCCTCCTCCCCCGATGACCTGTCCTCCTCCCCGATGACCTCTCTCACCGCACCCTCCTCTCTTCCCTTACATCTCTCCTCTCTCACCCTCACTACTGTCCTCTATCACTCATCCTCAACAGCTTTGGTTTCTCCATCCCTCATCGTGGTTCCTGCATTCATGGCGCAGATTCTCCAATCGTGGCTTGGATTCTCCATTCGGGGTTGCTTCATCACACGAGCCGTACTCCCTTCCTCCATACCATTTTTTGGGCGTTCCTCCTCCATTTGGTGTGTCAGTAAAAGGGTTCCTCCATACCCTTCTTCAGGCCTTCCTCGTCCATATGGTGTGTTGGCCCAACTAATTTACTTAATTTTGTTATGTGGCTGGTGTTTTCAATTTTGGTCTTAGTCTAATGAGTAAACGCAGTTTTCCTTATAAAATTTGAAATTTCCCTATGATACATGACTCATGGTTGAGATAAATTTAAAGATTCATTCAAATACTGGTTGATAAATTCTTAGCATTAATTTTGGTTTTCCAAGGATGTGGTAATTTTTAGAACCATTATTTGGTTAGAGAATTTATATTTGGAAATTCTGAATAAGATTTTCAGTTATGTGAATTGAGGCCTGGGGGTGATATAGGCTCTCGGGTGTGTGTTTTAACATAGATGAGTGGACATGTTACCATTTTAAGCTTTATGTTTTTCACCATGGAGTATAGCTACATGTGTTGGAGGAAAAATACCCAGGTGGAGTGACCTTTTCCCTATTTTTGGGATATTTGGTTTTAATTTTCTCCCTATAGTAAAATATTAGTTTACCATGGCCATGGTTTTGGTTGTTTCTTCTCTTATTGGGTGAGTTGGTCAGGTGTTTTGGAGGGACTGCCCCATGGGATTATCCCTATTAAAAAAATAAATAAATATACCATTTTTTATTGGTTTGGCATGGTGGAAAATTGTGATGGTTGAGATGTCTTGTTTTATTGCCCATTTATACTATGATTGGCTAAGTATGGTGCCCTATATTCACACCTATGGAAACATCGAGTCAAAATGCACTAGATGGGAAATTTAGGTGATAATAGTGCTTCTTGGGAAATACAACCATGATATAGAACCTTATAGTTGGAAATTTTTTAAAGAGTTATAGATGAGAGGTTTCATTAGTTCTCATTTGAAAAATGATTAGAAAGGGTTGAGGAATTTGTATGGTTCTTAGTGTGTATAAGGCTTGTGGGTTTCATTGGATAGGTCCATGACATCATAGAGGAATAGACCTGTGTTTTGTTTGTTTGGTACTTCTGAGGATTCCCCATAGGAAATGGAGAGCACCACCACAACAAAACAAATATTTTAATGTATTCTGAAATGATGAGGATGGAGGATCACTAAAATAAAGGTAAATATAAATTAATCCAGTTTTAGTTTTTAAACATCTCACCCCTCCTCTCTTCCTCCCACACATGTGAGAGAATCAGGGGAGGTTGAGGGAGATTCATCCTCTATTCACCTTCAATTTCACTATTAAATGTGGTTATTTTTAGGGGACTCCATGGTGATTCAATGTGTGATCTCATATTCCTTTCATTCTAGTTTCCCATTTCTCTTCTAACTAATTTAGTGAAAATGAGAATAGAGTTGGAGATGATTTCCACTAGATTATGGTGGAAATAATCCAATATCATGGGTTTTTTTGGAATCACTAGTGAGAGTATAAAGATGATAAAAGATTGTATTTCAATTTATTTTCATTTAGGATCATCATTGTATGCTTTTATTTATAGTTTTTTATTAAATTATATTTAAAAAGTATGTGAATCAATGTTTTTTTTATTATGGGTTGGCATTCAGAATGTATTGGAATATAATATGGATCTTCCATGAGTGGTTGGTCACCATAATATTTTGAATAGGTTATATGATGATATTATAGACAATTATGCCATTATTTGTCTTATGTGAGGAGTATAAGAGGATTAGTCCCCACTTGAATTTAAATCGTGACCAAACTTATGTGATGAGCATAAGGGGACTAGTCCCCACTAGACCTAAAATCATGACTAGAATTCTGTGATGAGCATAAGAGGACCCTACCTTTCCATATATGAAAAGTATAAGATTTATTATGTGATAAGAATAGGATGATTCACCTTTCTAAATGCATCATAATCCCATCCTTCCTCATGCGATGAGCATGGAATTCCTTAGGTGATGATATGATACCGTATATGAGTGTGGTATTCGTTGGCAAAAATGCGGAAACACAAGTGAAGAAAGAAGAGGGGAATGAAAATTAAAAGAAATGAAATAGGAATAAAAGGGGAAGGGGATGATCAATTAGGACCCCAAGGAGACTTGCCCCTTGAAACTCTAATTATAAAGCGCTACAAAGGTTGATCACTCCTTTGATGAGCCTAACTTTCATTCACCTAAGAACACAATAAACACAAGCATAATAATGCTAGAAACTCTCAAATTAGAAATTAACCTCAAGGGGTTACAAGAGGTGGCTATTTATAGCCAAATGAGAGGAATACATGTCAAACTACCTATCCCACAAAAGTCTAAAGCCTATCCCACGAATTTGACTTTGTTTACACATGTCAATGACTTTAGGGGACAAGATATCTCTAAAGAAGACTTTTAGGAACCACCCCAAAGACTTTGAAGATTCCCACCATGGATTTAGAGACAAGGGGCCCACCACTTTTGACATTGGAGATTTCCTTCATGCAAGTGGATTGAATTTCGTGGAAGCATATGGGTGGTCCTTTTAGGTTCACTTTTGGGCTTTAATAAGTGTGATTAAAGGCCCATTTGCTCCTCCCATGCATGCATGTTGGGCCTCCTCTTGTAATTTAAAAATGAGACCATGTAAAGCCTCTCTCATCCTCCTCATTCTTCCTCTTGTCATTGGGCCACCAATCCCATGAAATGGGACTTTTCCATTAATGATCCTTCCACGATCAATGCCATGATCACCCTCAACTCCTTGCTGCTTGTGTGCACCAGGATCCGCATCATCCCCTCCCTCTTCAAAAGGATTCATCCTCGAATCTGCATATTCAAAAGGAGAGAGATCAGAAATATTAAAGGTAGCACTCACGTTTCCATACCTGCTGGGCAAGTCAATCTTGTAGGCATTATCATTGATTCTTTCTAAAACTTCAAATGGACCATCTCCTCGTGACTGAAGTTTTGATTTTCTTTGCTCCGGGAACCTTTCCTTCCTCAAATGCACCCACACCCAATCTCCAGGTTCTAGTACAACCTTATGCCTACCCTTGTTTGCTTGCTTTGCATATTGTTCATTTCTTCTTTCAATGTTGGCTTTCACCTTGGCATGTAAATCCTGAACAAATTTGGCCTTCTCATCACCTGCGAGATCAACAACCTCATTAGTAGGCAATGAAAGAATATCTAATGGAGTCATTGGATTAAATCCATATACAATATCAAACGGTGAGAAGTTAGTAATGTAATGAACTACTCGGTTATATGCAAACTCTATGTGTGGAAAACATTTTTCCCAATTCTTTAGATTTTTTTAAATTATTGCACGTAAGAGGGTAGAAAGATTCCTATTCACCACTTCAGTTTTCCCATCAGTTTGAGGATGTGGAACAGTTGAGAACAATAATTTAGTTCCCAATTTATTCCACAATGTCCTCCAAAAGTGGCTAAGAAATTTCACATCCCTATCACTTACAATGGTTTTGGGCAGTCCATGTAATCTCACAATTTCTTTGAAAAACAAATCTGCTATATGTATAGCATCATTAGTTTTTGAGCATGCAATGAAATGGGCCATTTTGCTAAAGTGATCCACAACAACAAAAATGCTATCTCTTCCCGATTGGGATCGAGGCAATCCCAACACAAAATCCATAGAGATGTCGGTCCAAGGATGGGATGGAACGGGCAAGGGGGAATACAATCCATTTGGTTGAACCTTGGACTTTGCATGCTTACAAGTGACACACCTAGCACAAATTGCAATAACATCTTTTCTCATGCTTTGCCAATAAAAATGTTCATGCAAAGTAGCTAGTGTTTTATCAACCCCAAAATTCCCCATCAAACCACCTCCATGAGTTTCTTTTACAAGCAATTCCCGAGTTGAACAATTTGGAATGCACAATTTATCCCTTTTGAAAAGAAACCCGTCATTTTTGTAATAGTCATTAAAACCATGTTTTTCACAAGATGTCCAAATTTTAGAAAAATCTCCATCATTTTCATACATTCCCTTTAGTAACTCAAGTCCAAGTAATCTAGAATGAAGAGAATTAAGAAGTGAATACCTTCGTGAAAGAGCATCAGCAACCACATTTTCCTTACCTTTTTTGTGCTTGATCACGTAGGGGAAAGTCTCAATGAATTCCAGCCAAGATGCATGCCGCCGATTCAACTTACCTTGGGACTTCAAATACTTAAGGCTTTCATGGTCAGAATGAATAATGAACTCTTTAGGCCATAAGTAATGTTGCCATGTTTCCAGGGTTCGTTTCAAAGCATAAAGTTCTTTATCGTAAGTTGAATAATTTAATGTTGCCCCGTTCAATTTCTCACTAAAGTAAGCAATTGGACGTGACTCTTGAGTCAAAACAGCACCAATTCCAACTCCCGATGCATCACACTCAATTTCAAAGACTTTGGTGAAATCGGGTAGCCTTAAAAGGAGAGCATTGACCAATTTTTATTTGAGTGTGTTAAAAGATTTTTCTTGTTTTTCACCCCATTTAAAGTCCACATGTTTCTTTACAAGTTCATTAAGAGGTGCAGCGATGGATGAAAAATCCTTTACAAACCTCCTATAAAAGCTTTCCAATCCATGAAAACTTCTAACCTCGGTTGCACTCTTCGGTGTGGGCCACTCCTGAATTGCTTTGATCTTTTCATCATCCACACGAATCCCTTCCGCCCCTACAACAAAGCCAAGAAACACAACAGAATCCATGCAAAAGGAAATTTTTTGAAGATTGGCATAAAGTTGGTTTTGTTTAAGGGTCTCACACACCAAACGTAAGTGTTCAACATGGTTGTCTAGAGATTTTCTATACACTAAGATATCATCAAAATAGACAACCACAAATTTTCCAATGAATGAATGAAGGACATGGTTCATTAAGCTCATGAATGTACTTGGTGCATTAGTTAAACCAAATGGCATAACTAACCACTCATACAAACCAAACTTAGTTTTAAAAGCAGTTTTCCACTCATCTCCTTCTTTCATTAGAATTTGGTGGTATCCACTTTTAAGATCAATTTTTGAAAACAAAGAGGCCCCATGTAATTCATCAAGCATGTCATCAAGTCGAGGGATGGGATAACGGTACTTAACCGTTATTTTTTTTGATGGCGCGACAATCCACACACATCCTCCATGTTCCATCTTTCTTGGGTACTAGGATCACCGGAACGGCGCATGGAATCATGCTTTCCCTTACTAATCCTTTCTTCATGAGTTCTTCAACTTGACACAGGATCTCTCTAGTCTCTTCCGGATTAGCTCTATATGCTGGACTATTTGGAATTGCGGCACCGGGTATGAAGTCAATCCTATGCTCAATGCCTCTCAAAGGGGGTAGTCCATCGGGTGTTTCTTTAGGAAACAAATCACAAAATTCTTGTAGTAAAGACACAACACAAGAAGGCAAAGAATGGTGAAGTTCATTAGTTTCAAGGTAGGCATCCTTACTAATGAGTAAGAACACTTTCCCGCTCAATAAAGCACCTTTTATCTCACTTTTTCTAGAAAATAAACTCACCTTTCACTCATCATTCTTTTTTTCATCTCTTTGATTTCCCTCATTTCTTTTTATGTCACTCGACTCTCCTTTTTCACTCTTAATTTTTCCACTCTTTTCATTTTTTTCTCTCATTTCCTTTTTCATCAACTCATCACTCTCTTTTTTATCACTCAAATTTTTATTTTTCCCACTTTCTTTTTCACTCATTTCTTTTTTCTTTTGTATTCTTTCTCTATCCTCACTTGATCTTCATATGCTTGTATGGGACTTAGAGGAGTCAAAACAATCTTTCGACCGCTGAAATGAAAAGAGAAGCGGTTAGCATAGCCGTCATACATCACCCTCCTATCGAATTTCCATGGTCTCCCTAGTAGCAAATGCCCTACTTGCATCGGAGCAACATCACACAACACCTCATCATGATATTTTCCAATGGAAAAAGAAACTATGGCTTGTTTTGTGACCCTCACTTCCCCACTAACATTCAACCATTGCAATCTATAGGGTCTAGTATGCCTTAGAGTAGGCAAACTCAACTTTTCCACCAACAATGTACTCACCACATTGGTACAACTTCCACTATCAATGATCATACTACATACCTTCTCCTTGATGTGGCATCTCGTATGAAAAATATGTTCCCGTTGCACCTCATCATGATCATCTTTGGGTTGAATGTTTAAAGCTCCTCTTGCCACCAATGCATCTCCATGTACGGGTTCTTCAACATCTACATCGGAACCCTCCTCCAAAGATGAAATCTCATCATCGCTAGAGTGCTCACTAAGGATGTCTCCATTATCCAAAATAATCATGGCCCTTTTGTTTGGGCATTGAGATGCAATATGACCATGTCCTTGACACTTAAAACACTTTATATCACGAGATTTAGAAGGGAAATTTGTGTCCATTTTTCCTTTTGAATCAGTGGGGAAGAACTTATTTTTGGCCTCTTCTCTTTGTTTTGGAACAAATTTAGAATCCCTTGGTTTCGTTTCATTCCACTTAGAAATTGATTTTGTATCTTTCCGGTTATCCTTTCAAAAATTATGGGAACTTACTTGAATTCTCCGAGAATGTAGTTGTTTTTCGACCTTCACTGCCTTATGTAGCAAATCCTCCATGTCAATGTAGGTCTGTAGTTCCACCACATCTCTAATTTCCGGATTCAATCCATTGATGAACCTTGCCATGGTAGCTTCGCGATCCTCCTCCAAATTGGCTCGAATCATTAATATCTCCATTTCCTTGTAGTATTCCTCCACACACATGGAACATTGCACAAGTTTTTGTAACTTCAAATTTAAGTCTCGATAGTAATGACTAGAAATGTACCTTTTACGCATTACTATCTTCATTTCTTCCCAAGTTCGAATTGGACTTTCTCCATTTCGTCGTCGACTTACTTGTAATTGGTCCCACCAAATACTTGCATAGTCATTGAACTCAAGGGATTCCAATTTTACCTTCTTCTCCTCTGAGTAGTTGTGAAGTCCAAACACATGGTCAACCTTCCGCTCCCACTCCAAATAAAGTTCTGGGTCACTCTTCCCTTGAAAGGGTGGAAGTGTCACTTTGATGCTTCCCAAGTCATTGTCTCTCCAAGCAGCACGTTGCCCTCGCCTAGGAATTGATTCTTCGAAATCGGAGTACTCATCATCACCTTCATGAATTTCTTGCCTTCTTGGAGCCTTTGAAGATGAGGAACTTTGTATATCATCCAACCTAGCATTCAATCTTGTAAACTGGTCAGCGACTGCTTTCATGAATAATTTAATGTCGATCTCACTTCTTTCTCCCTCACTTGCCATTTTTTTAATTCCTCACACACTCTTTCTCTTTTTTTATCTCTCAAAATGTTCCTCACACTTTCTAGCACAACAACTTGGTTCCTACAAGTGTTCTTAAATAGAATCATGAAGACAACTAGTAGAAGCAATCAATTCATGGCAATCTTTAAAAATCAGAAATTTTAAAAGGGTTTGAATCAATGAGGTCCAAGAAACGTGGGGGGGTAAATGGGAGAAAAGGTCGGATATGGATTAAGGAAAGAAGATAATGGATAAGAAAATTGCAATCAAATTTATGACATATGAGCAAACGCAATGTTTCAAATGAGCAGCTTCCTTTTTTTTGTTTTTTTTGATTGATTTTTTTTTTGATTTTTTTTGATTTTTTTTTTGATTTTTTTTTGCTACTCAACAAACAAGAATTGCAAAGAGTGCGCTTTTCATGCTCAAAGTCCAACAAATGAAAAATGTACTAATCTGATTTCAATGATGTAAATGTTTGTGATAACTTGAACTTCAAACTCAAATGGAAATCCGCCTTGGAGATTGTTAGATTTCACAAGGGTGAAACTATAGCACGAATTGAGTCGGCTATATCTCCAAATATAGGTGTCGGATTTTAGTGTTTCAAAATTGAGAAGAAAGATGAGATTCTGAACTATTTAAATGACATATTATACGCCCAGAAACTCAAAGAAAAAGCAGACGAAAATATGGAAGAATGTTCCGTCCAGAATGGGTGATGGCAGAAAATGGAAGAAGGGGGGGAAAAAAAGATTGGAGAAATAGAAATGAAAGAACCTGGTTTCTGTTGCCTTCCTCTGATACCAAATGATATGATACCGTATATGAGTGTGGTATTCGTTGGCAAAAATGCGGAAACACAAGCGAAGAAAGAATAGGGGAATGAAAATTAAAAGAAATGCAATAGGAATAAAAGGGGAAGGGGATGATCAATTAGGACCCCAAGGAGACTTGCCCCTTGAAACTCTAATTATAAAGTGCCACAAAGGTTGATCACTCTTTTGATGAGCCTTACTTGCATTCACCTAAGAACACAAGAAACACAAGCATAATAATGCTAGAAACTCTCAAATTCGAAATTAACCTCAAGGGGTTATAAGAGGTGGCTATTTATAGCCAAATGAGAGGAATACATGTCAAACTACCTATCCCACAAAAGTCTAAAGCCTATCCCACGAATTTGACTTTGTTTACACATGTCAATGACTTTAGGGGACAATATATCTCTAAATAAGACTTTTAGGAACCACCCCAAAGACTTTGAAGATTCCCACCATGGATTTGGAGACAAGGGGCCCACCACTTTTGACATTGGAGATTTCCTTCATGCAAGTGGATTGAATTTCGTGGAAGCATATGGGTGGTCCTTTTAGGTTCACTTTTGGGCTTTAATAAGTGTGATTAAAGGCCCATTTTCTCCTCCCATGCATGCATGTTGGGCCTCCTCTTGTAATTTCAAAATGAGGCCATGTAAAGCCTCTCTCATCCTCCTCATTCTTCCTCTTGTCATTGGGCCACCAATCCCATGAAATGGGTCTTTTCCATTAATGATCCTTCCAAGATCAATGCCATGATCACCCTCAACTCCTTGCTTCTTGTGTGCACCATGATCCGCATCAGGTGATGAGCATGGAATTCCTTAGGTGATGAGCCTAGAGTTCATTAGGTGATGAGCCTAAAATACCACATGTGACAAGCCTATAATGACTTTGGTGGTGAAGCTAGGATTATATAGGTTATGAGAATATTATTCCTTAGATTATGATCCTAATATGTCTATATATCTTGAGAGAAGAAGATATAATAGCCTTCCTGCCCAGATCATGACTGAAGATCCATCCTTTACTTATATGTGGAAAGCATAAGATTCCCCCACTTCCAAAAATGAGAAATATATTTATGGGATTGTCTAAATATAAAATGTAATTGAAATTCTAGTCAACTTTGATCATTAGGTTGTCACCTAGATAAAGAAGCAAGTGACATTGTTAACTGATGTCCACATGGAGATGGAATCAAGAACAAGATTCATGGGCATGTGTTAATTATATAAGAGAAATATGGGCTGAGAGGGGGGACTGGTAGGGGGAGTCTAGGAGGGTCTTCAGGGGGGCTGGCAGGGGGAGGGGGGTGTCTATGAGGGTCTGTAGGGGGGGGGGGTGCTAGCAGGGGGACTGGCAGGGGGAGGGGGTGTCTTGGAGGGTCTGTAGTGGGGGGGGGGGCATGGGGGACTGGCAGGTGGGGGGGGGGGGACTGGAAGGGGGGTGTCTAGGGGGGATGGTAGGGGTGGGGGGGGGGGTGTCCAGGAGGGTATGGAGGGGGGGGGGGGTGTCTAGGAGGGTATGCAGGGGGTGTCCAGGAGGGTCTGCAGGGGGGTGGTAGGGGGGACTGGCAGGGGGAGGGGGTGGGGGTGGCAGGGGGAGGGGGTGGGGTGGGGTGTCAGGGGGTGGTGGGGACTAGTAGGGGGGAGGGGGTGTGTCTAGGAGGGTCTTGTTTATATCCATTTTGATTTATGATGAACTTCCAAAATCACATCCCATGATAAAGGTTCATATTTTTTACCTTCATTCATGACTATTAAATAATGACACACTATGGCTGTGTCCTCCCCAAGAGATTCATTTTATATGGACCACTCCTTATTGATGGGTTTTAACTCTTTCTTGGTGAAACCATTGCTCACCATACTGATTTCTACTTCCTATGAGATCATTACCAGAAAATGTCTGCCATTTCTTCTACACTTTCACTAGAAGTAGCTATAGCGGTTGACACATGTTTGATGTTGATGAGTTATGATAATGTAGATTCTTCTACCAGAGCTGGAGCCAGATCTAGAGCTGGATCTGTAGCCGGAGCCGGTCCCGGTGTCAGTACTGATGCTGATGTTGATGATGATGCTGGTGGTGTGAGAGGTGCTGATGGTGTTTCTATAAGAGGTGTGGATGAGGTTTATCATGAATCTGATGATACAGATATTGATACTCACCATTGATGTGAATTGTATTTTTGGATTGTTAATATTTGTAATTTTATTATGTAGTGAGGTTTGATTATTGTAATACTAAACTGTATTGCGGTGTTTCTAAAAGTTTCTATATATATTGAATTATGATATTATGAGATATGTTTTTTTATGTAGTAGTTAAGTTTTATTATTATTATATTGAATTGTATCCTCCTCCGATGCTACCATCATACCTCCTCGATGAAGATGCTCCGAGGTGGCCCCTCAATCTCCTCCAGCACACCTCTGATGGTATGTAGTCCAATTTTCCATTTTTTTCTTGAGATGACCACTCTATTAGTGTCACTGATCATATTGTGAGTTTTATGACTTGTATTGGTATGCAGGATAGCGATGCATGATATGCAGAGAACCAACAAGAAAACATAGCCGATGCAATTGATTTTCTCCCATGACTTGCAACTGGGATTGATGTGAATATAAAATTCAGGAGGTAATGGTTATTTTATACCATTTTTTTCTATACATTATTAACCATTTTTGTGTTTTTAATCAAATTGACTTGGTATACACCATGCTTGCAGAATTGATGATTTCGAGTTTACTATTGAGTTTGCAATATTCGATCTTCTGAACATTGGTCTGTATCATGGTTGGATAGTTGATCCCTGGGTATGCACTTTTGAATACTGTACCTTTATATTTTTGTTTATAACAAATGATACACTATATACATACCTTCATCATATTTATTTATTTGAAAAATATTAATATTTTTGAATGAAATAGGTTGAATATGAATTGAAAATGGATATAATCTAATTGTATAACAAAAGTGCGTGAGGATAATAAATGAATGTATCTAGAAAAGTGGTAGATAACATACAATTTATTAGATAATGAATCGAATAATAGTTAATTCCTCTTTTTTATTATCCTGACCCTTATTCATTATATAATCTAGGCCTTACTCGGTTTCACTCAATTTCCCGTAAGTCATCAATGAATTGGGAGTCTACATTATTTGATAAGGATCTCCAAACCCAGCTTGAACTAATTTCTCATATCAATTTTTTCATTAACTAAAAAATTAACATCATATATGTCTTGACAGGCAACATCTATGTAATTACATTGTAGTCTTCTTGTAAGAATGGATACAATAACTTCTTTTCACACAATTGAATATCTTGGTTGGATTAAATACAATAGAGTGCATTGAGGAAATCTTACTTTGACCCATATAGTATCTTTCCAGATACTTCTGATAATATTTCCACTTCCTAATACTGGAAGTGTCTCCCATTTTAATGATAGAAAACTCAGTCAAGGGTCTTATATAGAGTTGAATTAATCATTCTACCTATCCTCATATATACTCATCTTGATTATCAATTCCTTTCACAACAAATTTGGGTATGATGTAATATCAAATATCCTTATCTATATTTTGATATCTGAATGGTGGAATATCTAGAACAAACGAGCCTTTTGGGCCTTGATTGCAGCTAGAAATTGGGAAAATCATAGTAGGTCTATGAAAAAAGAAGATTACACAAAGACATTTCTAAGGCTCTTCTGCATCTCAATAAACACATGGTAATAGTCCAACTTCATCATGTTAGTAATTTATATTTCTTGGAAAACCTCCATGAATGTTTTTTATGAATGATCATCCCGTCTTCTATCTTGATTAATGGTATTCCACCATCAAATGGTTTATTTATGGAAAATGGAGGTCTCTAGCATCACTCTCTCATCCGCAGATGTCTAGATCTGAGAAAAAAATGCACTTGTTGTTGTCTATCCAATAATTTTCATCCTACATGCCTGTAATACATAGAAAGGGTGGTAGATGTGGGAGATAGAACACCTGATTATGTCTGGTCATGGAATTTAGAATGTTTCCTCCTTAAACGAGAACAATCTAATATAATCCTTAGTAAAATATCTCTGCAGCATGAGTCACCAGAGACTGTATAGGGTGGGGGGGGGAAGGGGTGGGGTGTGCAGGGGGGGTAGGGGGTGTGTGCAAGGGGGCAGGGGTGGGGTGTGTAGGGGGGGGGGGTGTGAAAGGGGGTAGGGGGAGGGAGAGGGGGTGATGTCTAGAGGTGGATCTTCTCAAATTTTCTTGAGCCAAATCTATATATTAATCACCACCACCAACATCTTAAAACCATCATTTCCATGTGAATGGATCTTCTAACATATGCTACGTGAGCACCTGCTTCAGCTCATCAAATGAGCTCCAATAGATTCTACACATCAGCTTCTAGTAACTTCCTCATTATTTTCCCTAACAAGTCACATCACCTATCATCTTTGCCATCATGTGAATCTAATGGCAACACTTCCTTATTTTGTTCATTTCTTTGTGACATAATCAATGGTGGCAGATACATCACTTCGAAGCTTTAGGATAATTCTTTAAGGCTCATATAATATTTGCATACTAACACCATTTCTTTGGAACTTCATATTCCTTCTCAACAAGCTTGGGAACTTCCAACTCCCTTCTAAGCTATCCAACTCCCAATTGTCTCATCAATATGCTTGGGTACTCCAACTAAATTTCAAGCTATTTATCATCTTCATATTGGCATAAAACAACTTTACTTCCTCATTGACAACAACTATGACACAAACACAATGTTGATTTAACAATCTTTCACTTTGTGTTTATTGTCAATCCCAATATAACAATTGGTATGTCAAGATGTTCTTTAATTTTCTTCTCTCCTATTTTTCTCATTGGATTATCTCATTTTATTTTCTCCCCTTATTGACAATAAATACAAATTTCATGAAAGAGGATGGTATCATTTCATTCTTAAACAATGTTCCATCATTAATTCTATTCAAAGTCTATGTGATCTATGTTTGGTGTAGAAAATATGAGGGTTTGATTTAGAAAACAAAGTTTTCCCATTAACAAACTAAACATGATACCAACTGATTCTAATTCCAATGACTCATTTAGGGGCTGTTCAGATGTCCTCAAGTTGAAACCAAATGATGCCAATTGATATCTTTATTCTTTTTGGAATTACAACCTGAGATCTTTCACTCATCTTAATACACATGTTGAAAACATTCAAGTTCACGTAGTAGGTTTTATAAATTAGCCTTGAGATCTCAAATATCCTCATCTTCTTATTATTGATTAATTCAATTTCTCCACCTTAATATCAGACTTTATTTGGTCATTAACAGGGATGAGAGAAATGCATACCTCTTTAGGTTTTTTTTAAATATGCCCTCATATTTATAATCGATTTCTTTCACAAAATCAAATCTTGATATTAGTTGCAAAAAATCAGATTTTGTATGATACCACTAATTGTTATTGGTATGGATTTGATACCTTTTTTTAAAAATACATGCTATTATGTCCAATTTTTTTTAATTATAGCTTATAAAGATAGATTTGGATCCTGTTAACTGTCCTCCTTTCCTTTAAACTTTCTAATTTCTCACATTCTAAACATTTATGTTGAGGAAACATGGTTTTATCTTCTTTCACATGTTTATTATTGTTTGAAAATTTCATATTCACTTGAGAAATTAGAGAGATCTCAATGTTTTTCATTTTTTTGGTTTATACTTTTATAACTCATCAGACTATATGATCAAACATTCTTTCTTATCATGCTCAACCTTCTTCATAGGTGTGGATCCATTTTTTGTTATGATATATTCTATTTGATTAGAAATTGTGTCCTCTAGTAAACTTTTATTATCGTGTGGGATAAAAACTTGTATAAAAAAAACCAAATTACGTTGAAACTTGAGCCAAACCAATTATATACCATTAATAGGAAGAATAATTGTTAATTAATAGAAATGTACTATTTGATATTATCATTTTGAAACATGGATCTATTTCCCCCTTTCTTGCAGGAACATTATTTGACCCATGGGGAATTGTGGTTCTTATATGTTGGGCTATGACGTGTATAGTCACAGGAGACAGGTATGTTTTAGTTTAGTTTATATTTTATTTTTGTTATCGTATTGGCCACTTATGTCTTTTACATCTTTCTGTGGATAAAGGGAAATTATATTCTGTGAAGGGGGGAAAATGGGATTCAGATTGATTCAGTCCACCGACTTTGATCTGAGGTAAGATTATATGGTTACAACTTGTCTCACACCTCCTATATTTGGGGATTTTAGTGTTTTTGAATCGATATTATGTTTTCAATAGGGTGTTGGATCATTTCATGTTGGTTCAGGTGGATTTGGTTCTCCCAATCGAGGTAAGGATTTAATGCCTTTGGTTGGTTTGTCACTGGTTATGTAACATCCTTTATGTGTTTTAATGTTCTTAATATCCTTTGTGTAGTGCGTTGATCCCTGCTCATTGGTTTTGAGTATCCAAGTTAATGGTGACTCTCCTGTGTGTGCATAGGTAAGAAAGTATATGTATGTGGGTTCCCCCGTTACATGTATAGTCAACCATGGAAATGATTATGCACGTATGGGGCTATGTGTGCCCATGTATATATATATAAATGTATATGCAGGCGAGTGGAGACTGGTATATGCATATAAGCATATGTGCAAGGATCCCTTTTCACATGAACATGGTCATGCAGGTGTGTGCATAGGGTCTAGGTGTCCTTACATGTGTGTGAAGGTGCGTATACCTAGTGGGGGAGTAGAAACTTTTAGTTAGAAAGCTCCAAGAGACGAAGTGGACAGTTTGGTTACACCTTGATGTAGGATTCCTCTTCTAGCCTCTTTAATTCAAGAATGCTTTAAATTGAATTTAGTTTCTTTCATAATTACGCTTAATTATATTGAATTACATATCTTGAATAAGTGTTCTTTAATATAATTGTTTCATTTGATAAATGAAGTCATTTTTTTATAATAAAACCCCTCCAATGGAGGTGCGCTGACTGTGAAAACTCATAGTGATAGTTATGTTGATCTAGTTGCTTAAATTATTTCATTTGATTTTCACTGAATGAGTTTTAGAATAAATGTTAAATATAATTAAATGAATTATGTGATAAAGCAATTCCATGATTTTACAATAAAACCCCTCCAAAAGAGGTGCCCTGTCTTCTCAACCAAAGAGTGGTGATATTTATTTGTATCATATTTAGATTTGGTCTGAGTCTTTCATATGCCTCTTGTTAGTGTTTTTTTTGTGGCTAGTTAGTTTTTTTCTTTGAATAATATAAATTGGCTTATCATAATCGTTTAACTCAAATGACATTTCCTGAGTAGGCATATGCCTTGACCATGACACTTTCCTTTTTACACATCGAATATTATAAATAAAATTTCCATTTTTAGGCAAAGAGAATGAATTTGTAAATAGTTGGTGTAGGGTGCATGATTCTTTTCTATCATTTTGTTACCCTTTTGGTGTTGCATCATTGTGCTGCTCGCAACAACCTTATCTGGCGATTCCTTGTTACAACATATTAAATAGTTGATTTGTTCTATCATCTCCTGGCGGGGAGACAGTCAGAATGTTGCCCCGCCACCTCCCAATCCCTTTTCTCCTGGCTGGAAGATGCTGCCCTGTGGATGTCACTGGACCAGACCAACATGCCACGGTCACGCCGTGGTCATGCCGCGGTCACGCCGCGGTCAGGCCACGGTCACTCCGCGGTCACGCTGCGGTCACGCCGCGGTCACGCCGCGGTCACGCCGCGGTCACGCCGCGGTCACGCCGCGGTCACGCCGCGGTCACGCCGCGATCACGCCGCGATCACGCCGCAGTCACGCCGCGGTCACGCCGTGGTCACGCCTCGGTCACGCCGCGGTCACGCCGCGGTCATGCCGTGGTCAAGCTATAGTCATGCTGCGGTAATGTCGTGATTTAGCCCTGCTCCTGGATGACACCCCGCGGCGGTTCATAGTGATAGTATTCCATGAGTCTTGTGATCAATGTTGAGATAGACTAATCACAATTTCTGCCAGTGGGGCGATGACCAGAATGTTGCCCCACCTCCTCCCACTCCTTTCGCTCCGGGCCAGAAGATACTGCCTTGCGAATGTCGCTAGACTGGGCCAACATGCCGCAGTCATGCCGCGGTCATGCTACGGTCACGCCGTGGTCACGCCATGATTTGGCCCTGTTTCAGGAAGACACCTTGTGGCAGTTCACAGTGATAGTATTCCACGAGTCTTGTAATCAATGTTGAGACTGACTAATCACAATTTCGGCCGGTGGGGCGACAACTGGAATGTTGCCCCGCCTACTCCTTCTCCCTTCGCTTCAGGATGGAAGATGCTGCCCCATAGATGTCGTTGGAATGGGCCAACATGCCGCAGTCACACCGTGGTCACAGCACTGTCACGCCATAGTAATACCGTGATTTGGCCCTGCTCCAGGATGAAACCCCGCTGCGGTTCATTGTGATAATATTCCATGAGTCTTGTGGTTAATGTTGAGACTGACTAATCACAATTTCTGGTGGCGGGGCAATGTCCAGAATGTTACCCCGCCTCCTCCCGCTCCCTTTGCTCCTGGCCGAAAGAAGTTTCCCTACGGATGTCGCTGGACCGGGCCAACACGCCGCGGTCACGCCACGGTAATGCCGTGATTTGGACTTGCTCCAGCCACACCCATCCCGCACTAGCCCCCTTCCACCTTCATTTCAGCCCACTTCCACCAGCATTCCAACCCACAACAGCCCCCTCTTCCACCTTCAAATCAGCCCGCACCATCCCCCCAGCACTAGAAACCAGCCCCCTTCCACTAGTATTCTAACCACCTTCCACCTGCATTCGAGCCTGCACTAGCCCCCAGCCACCTGCAATCCAGCCCGCACCAGCCACCACACCAACCACCTCCCCCTGCCTCCTGCAAAACACTCATTCCATCCCTCTTCCACCAGAAAAATAGCCTCATCCACCAGTTCCATCCCACAACAGCTCCCGACCTCCTATATCCCAGCCCACACAAGCCCCTACCACATGCCCAACAGCCCCCAACCACCGGAAATCCAGCCCACACCAGCCCCCTGCCACCTATTCTAGCCCGCACCAGCCCCTTCCATCCCCCTGCCAACTGCCTTCCCACCCGCACCATCCACTCCAGCCCGAACCAGCCACCGCACCATCCCCCAGCCTCCTGCATTCGAGGATGCGCGAGAAAAAATCCATGAAAATCACAAAAAGGAAAGGAGAAAGTGGATCACCTTTCCTGATCCCTCATTTCCTCGAAAAGTAGCCATGTAAACTATCATTAATGTTCACCAAGAACATTGGGTTTGAGATGCATCTTTTAACCCCAGACGAGAACCTAGACGGAAAGCCGAGAAGATCCAAAGAATCCCATAAGAAGTCCCACCTGACCGAATCAAAATCCTTGAATAAATTTATCTTGAAGGAACACCTAGGAACCCTAGAATCAAGATGGTAGCCCCACAATAATTCCTGGGTAACAAGATTCTTAGGATGAATTGGTTATGGTACTGAAGGTTGAGGATATTTTTATCCAATTTTATATTTATGAGTCTCTTAAGGTTATATTTTGTAATCATCCTACTAGAGGGTCCGATTTATAATTGGTGGAAGTCTATTATTCAGACTAAGCCAGACAAAGACAATTATTGTAAAAGTTTCAAGGCATTGTTCATTTAGCATTCTTTCATAATGAAGTGAAGGTACTGATGGATATAGAATCTTCTAAGAGGGGCTATCTAGGTGGGTGTCCAATGTCTATCCGGGGGGGGGGGGTGCCGAGGGGTTTGCAGGGTAGGGGGGAGGGTGCAGGTGGGGTTTCTAGGAGGGGCTGTCCAGGAGGGGTGTCTAAGGGCTATCTGGGGGAGGGGGGGGGGGTCTACAGGGTAGGGTGTAGGTGGGGTGTCCAAGGGCTGTCCAGGGGGGTGGAATCCGGGGGGTCTACAGGGCAGGGGGAGGGTGCAGGTGGGGTGTCTAGGAGGGAATGTCCAAGGGGGGTGTCCAAGGGCTGTCCGAGGGGGGGGGGGGGGTCTGTAGGGAAGGGGGCAGGGTGCAGGTGGGGTGACTAGGGGGCTGTCCAAGGGGGTGTCCAAGGTCTATCCGGGGGCTGATTTGAAGAGATAAACCCAAGAGAAATGGGACCTAACCTCATATAAATAATTTTTCTAATGATTTTTGGAAAGGTATTCCCAATAACAATAGGTCTGAAATCCTTTACATCCACAAAATTTTCCTTCATTGGGATCAGGGAAATAAAATTGGAGTTGATTCCATTAGGAATTGAGGCATGGTTAAAGAACTTCTTCATAGCGTTAAAGAGCTCATCACGAACTATGTCCCAGTAGAACATAAAGAATTAATTTTTGAACCCATCAAGACCGGACACACTCTCAAGATTTAGAGAAAAAAGGGCACTCTTAACCACTTTCTCATAAAGGTATGCAACAAGGAAGACTGTTAGATTGTTGTAGCCCGATCAGGTTGGGATGAATGCTTGTGGCCCACAACTATCGTGGGTTGAGCTCCGCGGTGAGCTCATCGGCCCCCCCGTCCAAATTTTCAGGAACTGTAGAAACTTTGACCACTATAGTAGTGCAGACTTTAGAGTCCACTTTACTGTTTCACTTTTGACTTCCAGACGGCAGCCACTAGAGTATTGGATATATATATGAAAGGCTTCATAAGATTGAAAAATTCTATAATAATATTTCCTCATCTCTCCATACTACTAAAGAAATATTATCCTCCATGAATAACTTGAGTAGATTTGTCATCACTTTCAAATGGTCAACCTATTCCTTGAAAACCCATTCTACAGAATCTTCCTCAATTAATAGTGATGAGATGAGTGCAAATCATCTATAAAAACATGGAGATACTATTTGACTATATACTATATCGAATCAACATTAACTAAATCTAAGGGAGGTGGAGCACTAGATATAGATGCAATAATAGGAGGTTCTTGATAACTCATAATTCCATAAAAATCTAAAATAAGTCTTTCTATGAAATATTATAAATATACCATGGATACAAAATCTGAAGGTGTTGGGGAAACAACTCTCTCAACACTAGGTAAAGCAGCCTCTATAGGTTATGATTTGGTAGGTAAATCTAAGGGAAAAGCCTAAAGCTCACCTGGTTGGTCAATTTTCTTAACTAAGGATCCCTTAGGATATGTGCAAGGGATGTGGGTGTGTGTGGGGGGGGGGATGCTGCTGTCTAGGGGGTCCAGCAGGGGGGCTTCTGTCCAGGGGGTTCAGTAGGGGGGGCTGCTGTCCAGGGGGTCCAACAAGGGGGGCTGCTATCCAGGGGAGTTTAGCAGGGGGGGGGGGGGCTGTCCAAGGGGGTCCAGTAGGAGAAGAGGTGTCCAGGGGGTCCAGTGTGTGGGGGGGGGGGGGATGATGTCCAGGGGGGCTAGGGCTGCTATCCAGGCGGGGTCCAGCAGTGGGGGTGGGGAGCTACTGTCTAGGGGGTCCAGCAGGGGGCAAGGGGTGTGAAAGGGGGTGCAAGGGGTGCACGGGGTGTGTGTGTGTGTGTGTGTGGGGGGGGGGGGGGGGTCTTTTCAGGGGGTCCAGTAGGGGGCTGCTGTCCAGGGGGTCCAGCGAGGGGGGTCCCGCGGGGGGGGGGGGGGGTGTCTAAGGGGCTAGGGCAGCTATCCAGGGGGTATAGTAGGGGGGTGGGGGATACTATCCAGGGGGTCCAGTAGGGGGGAAAGGGGTGTGACGGGGGGGGGGGGGGGGGTAAGGGGTGTGTGGAAGGGGGGAAAGGGATGTGTGTGTGTGGGGGGGGGGGGTGGCTGCTATCCAGGGGGTGCAGGGGGGGGTGTCTAGCAGGGGTGGTGCAAGGGGGGTCCAGTAGGGGGGGGGCTGCTGTCCAGGGGGTCCAACAGGGGGAAAGGGGTGTGTGAAAAAGGTTCAAGGGATGTGTGTGTGTGTGTGTGTGGGGGGGGGGTGGCTGCTATCCAGGGGGTGCAAGGGGGGGGGGGGGGTCCAGTAGGGGTGCAAGGGGGTGTCCAGTAGGGGTGGTGCAAGGGGGGTCCAGCAGGGGGACTGCTGTCCAGGGGGTTGAGCAGGGGGGATGCTTTCCAGGGGTGTCCGGCTGTGGGGGGGGGGGGCTTCTGTCCAGGGGGTCCAGCAGGGGGGCTGTTGTCCAGGGGGGTCTAGTAGGGGGCTGCTGCTTTCCAGGGGTTCCAGAAGTGGGCTGATGTGTTCTAGGGGGGTCCAGTAGGGGGGATGCTATCCAGGGTGGGGGTGGGGTGGGGTGGGGGTTGGGGGGGGGGTTCTTTCCAAGGGGGTCCAACAAGGGGGGGCAATGGGTGCGCAAGGGGGGTGCAAGGGGTGAAAGGGATGTGTGTGCGGGGGGGGGGGGGGTGGCTGCTGTCCGGGGGGGGGGGGGGGGGTGGGGTGCTGTCCAGGGGGTCTATGTAACATACCAGGTAAATGAAGAATAAGATATTTTCATATTTATTAATATTTGTGAATTAAATATTAATTTTAGCATAAAGGGGTTGCTATGTTTGATAGCGTACCCGGTACGCAACAACAAGTTTCTTTGGAATCTTACGTTGCACACTAATAATATAATATTTTTATTTTAAATGGTAGTTTACTCCTAGACATTGTATTGGAGGTAATGAAAAAAACTAACTATAATATTATTATACATGTATTTATATTTATCCAATAAAAGTTAGAGGCTTAATATATGAATGAATCTAATTTTAAGCATAATTTACATTAAAAGGCGGATTTACCACCATTTAATGGTGAATCCTTTTTAAATATAGTTTTGGTCACTTTAATACATTCTGTATAACCAAATAAAATTGTTCTTTATAATTAGGAAATTATAATTTAATTTGGGTATTGTTTTGGTATTTTTCTGATAAAGTTCATTTTTTAAGGAATAGTGAAAATATTGTATTTTAATTCAAAGCTATGTTTTAATATAATTTATTTATATGGTTATATTATCCTTTTAATTGTTTTTAAAGTGTAAATAGATTATTTTTTACCATTTAATATAATTTTTTTCATTAGAATCAATTTCACATTTAAATTGTATATAATCAACTGTCAATCTTTTGATAGTTAATATTTCTTAAAAACACGCCTTTTGTTTTGACAGTGGGAATTAATTTTAAATTAATTTCTGCCACTTCTGTGTTTTGAATTTGGAGAAATTGAATCCATATTTGGAATCATGAGGTTCAAATTTTGTAAATAGGTAACTTTTATTTTTAGGCATTTTAAATATTTACCTCAGTAAATATTTTATTTACCATGGATAAAGAGTAAATCAGGTAAATAAGGGTAAACAAAATAATATTTATTTAACCTAAAAGGTGTCCTAATCCTATTGGTTGAGTCATATCCGACCATGGTCATCCTTGGGTCGATTTGGAGACCCCATGGAGCCACTTAAAAGTGATTATGAAACTTTATTTTAATTAACTTAAAGTAAAGGCCAAAATGAAATAAACAAATATCTTTTAGTAAATTAATTTTTACATGGGTTTATACAAGTTATATTTTTGACTATAAATATTAATTGGAAATCTAAAAATATTTCTTAAATCATGGTTTTTTTATAATTTTTATACATCAAATAAATTAAATTATTTATGACACAATCATGATGCAGTATTTACCCCAATAATAAATGATTTAATTAAATAAGATTATAATGATTAAAATATTATCCAAAACATGTCCAATCCTGATTGGATGATTTTATTTCGATTATGAGTCATCTTATATTGGACCATAATTATTTTTGGACCATTAGAAACCGAATATCATTATATTATAAAATAATATTTTCACTCTTTCCTAAAGAGCCCCTTCTCTCCCTTTTAAAAAGAGACCACTTCTATGAACTTCCTCACACCTCTCAAGCAATTTTTCTCCTCCAAACTCTGCCCAATTAATCTACCTACATCTCTATACTCCTTTTAGAAGCCTTACCTTAGGAATAAGGCACTTCAAGAAGTCCTTTGGTTCAAACCAAAGTGAGTTACCCAAATTAAAGGTAACCGTTTCTCTTAAATTGTTTTCTTTTATTTTGCTTATCCACCCCCCTAAACTCTTTTTATTTCCTTTCTTTTGTAACGAAACCAGTGTCCTAAATATACTATGATGTTGTTATGATACGGATTCTAACTACACTTACACATAACTCAATCTAATGGATCCAGAACATAATGTTTCTATGGATGGAAAACTAACGCCTCATGAAACGATGATTGTTCAATTACATCTTACAACCTCTCATGGTGGAAATTATGATGGAACTATATTTATATATGATATATATTATTTTTATTATGTCTTTATGCTTTTGTACTTCCAAATTATATCAAACCTTTATGGTTTCGATGGGGGGTAAATACGATAATCTCATTTGAGGAAGTGTAGACTACCACCCCCTCAAAGCGATGTGACTCGTTAATGACCTATGTGGGATGTATAAAGGATAGAGTTAATGATATTATATATGATATTATACTGGAATTATAATATACCTATGTATCATTATGTTTTAATTCCATTAAAATAATAAATAGAAATGAAAGTAGCGTTCATGCGTTCGTACGACTTACCGTCTCCATGAACGGTGCATTTCATTTCATACCGCCAAATGCTATGTACTATTATAAATAAACATACAAGCTTGATATATATGATATATATGATACCCAAATCACAAATATCATTCTGGATATAATGATACTTTTACCACGTGAACAACATGTAATTATAAGAAGTCCATTTTTGACTCAAGTACCAAATATCGACAAAATGAATGTTATTAACTTAAATGATTACATAATGATTATAACATGGTAATAAGTGATATAAAATGATTAATAAACTTGAAAAAGGTTCTTAAGAAAGTATAAATTAACTTTAGTTTATTATTCAGGAGATTAAATAATGAACGGGTCAAGTCAGACATGAGGTAAGGGACTTCGTCTCAATCTCCTTTCATTGAGGCATTTTTAGTTTTATGCATGACTTTCTTTTATACAATGTATAAAAACCTTTGAAATTTACTTCTATTCATAAGGAATATTTTCTCTAATAAGAGTTTTAATAAACCACAAAATGGAATGTTTCTTTAACGTAAGCGGTGACAATGACCTTTCCACCACCACGAGTATTATTTGTTCTTTGGATTCTTTAACAAGTCGGAATGTTTTTAAAAGAAAAAAATAAATACCAAATATTACTTTTACGTATTTTGGTATTGAAAATGATTTTGAGAATGGATTTATTATTTTAATATCATGAAATGATATTTTATTATTGCAATGTGGAAATTTTATCTTTCCTTTATGCTTATGTTATGTGTTAAGATCATGTTATGGTTCTTGGGCATTATTTACGTATATGGGTGGTTCCGTGATAAACCTAGGGCAGGTGAGCCCGAGATAGCTCTCTAATGCATTGGGTAATGTGACGGAGGTAAACATGAATGTTTCTCCTAAGAGATTTAGGGAATATACTATGATGGTTATTCCAAAGTAACTCCCTATGTAGCTATGATAGCTACAATGTAAGTATGGTATGGATGCCGCAAGTTACCTTTATGATTTATGATTTCTATGTGTCTTTCATAAATCTTATTATTTCATGAGGTAAGTAAAAGAGTTCATGTTTTTTATGTATTTATGAACAAATGTTTTTATTCACTGTTTTATAACCCTTACTGAGCCTTTTATGCTCATCCCATGTTTTGAAATGTTTTTCACAGAACTTAAAGATGAATAGGGTCAAGGATGAGATCAAGGAAAATCCATGCTCTCTTTAACATGGAATTAGACTTGACTTTTTTTTCAAGAGTTTTTATTTTATGAAAAAAAGTGTATTTTGGGTAGAAGTGCCTACTTTGTAATATTTTGAGATGTAATAGTTATATCCTAATTCCCTAAAACTCTAAACCTGAAAAGATCCTCAATGTGAATTATTCACATAATTCAATATTATTTAATGTTTAAGGCCGAGTCTTTATAGTTTGTATCATAGGATGGTTTAGATAACTTTAGGAGTTAGGATATTGTTAAATTAGTATCCATAAAGTAATTTATGTTAATATTGAAATCATATAGCATTTCCAGATTACCATGTTGCTTCGGCTAAGATATTTCTTAGTTTAGAATGGTTTTCCGCAGAGGAAACATGGAAGCTATATTGGGACGACATCAGGAGGAAGACAACCTTCCAAATCAGCAACCTGAGATGGTCGGAATCAGAACTGAATAGTTTGTTGCAGTGATGACACAATTGACTCAGGAAATAAATGGTGGTAGTATCCATGTACGTGATCAGTCAGATCAGCCACAGAGGAACATTTCAATAGTGGAGCATTTCATGTGGCAAAATCCCCCATAATTTAGAGGATCATCTGATCTGGTGCCAGCTGAAGGGTGTATTAAAGCACTGGAAATGATTTTTGATGTCATGGGTTGTTCAGAACATCAAAAGGTTAGTCCCACGGTTTACCGTTTTGAAGGTGAAGCTGATTAGTGGTGGTCGATGGTGAAAAATATCAGGGATAGTAAAGAGATTTATGCTCTTGATTGGGATGAATTCAAAGGTATGTTTCTGGAGAAATATTTTGCTAAGGTGGTTCATCTTAGGATGGAAAAAAATTCATAGAATTGAGGTAGGAGGATGACTCAGTGACTGCTTATGAAGAAAAATTCACTCGACTGGCAAGGTATTCTCCAAACTTCATAGGAGATCTTGATAGAAAAATCAACCGTTTTTACTCAGAATTTAAACCAAAGTATCGAAGGGATTCAGCTTCTCGTGAGTTCAAAAGTTATAAAAAACTTTTTCGTTGGGCAGATAAGGTGGAAATGGAGTTTGCCGATGATCAAGTATTCTTTGACAAACAACAAAATAAGAGGTCGAGGTGGAAGGCGAAAGGAAAGAACTCTTCAAAAAAGTCTGATGGTAAGAAGCTTAAGTTTACAGTTTGTGAAAATTGTGGTAAAAAGCATGCCGGGGAATGTCTTTTGAATTCTGGTAAGTGCTACCGATGTGGTAAAATGGGACATAAGGCTCGTAACTACACTGAAAAAGATCAGGGTAATGGTAAGACAAAATTTGATTTACAGTCAGTAAAATGTTTTAAGTGAAATTAAATGGGTCATTATGCGAATGAGTGTCTAATAAGGAACTAAACTGAAGGAAAGCAGCCAGACTACAAGCAAAAAGGGGTGGAAAAATCATTTTCAAATACTTCAGTAGATGTTGGGCCATCAAATGAAGTTGTATCAGGTACATTGTTTGTTTGTTCAAATTATTCCAATTTGTTGTTTGATTCAGGGTCTACAAACTCTTTCATTTCTGAAAAGTTTTCTAGTAAATTGGGAATTCCATCTCATGATATGAATACTGAACTTACGGTAAAAACACCTAGAGGAAACTTTGAGACAAAAAGAAAACATAAGAACATTCCTGTCCTTGTGTGTGGAAAGAATCTACCTAAAAACCTTATTGTTTTTCCTCTAGTAGAGTTTGATGTTATATTGGGCATGGATTGGATTTCTGTTTATCATACTAAGATTGACTGCAGAGCTAAAGAGGTTTCTTTTCAGAATGATTTTTAGTTTTTGTACAAGAATGAACCCTTGCTTTTGATAACATATCAGGAAGTCGAAAAACTGGTAAAAGATGGAAATGAATGTTACCTTGCACATATTGTTGAAAACAAAGGAACTATTCAGATTAATGATGTGCCAGTGGTAAATGAGTACCTTGATGTTTTTCATGATGAGTTGCCTGGTATTATACCTAATCGGGAAGTTGAATTTACTGTTGACTTAGTTCTTGATGCTAAGCCAATTTCAAATCCCCCTTATCGAATGGCTCAAATTGAACTTTTAGTGTTAAAGAAGCAATTGCAGGAGTTATTAGATAAAGGCTTCATTCAACCTATCACATCACCCTGGGGTGCTCCTGTCTTGTTTGTTAAAAATAAAGATGGTTCAATGAGACTTTACATTGATTATAAAGCATTTAATAACATCACTCTTAAGAATAAGTATCCTTTGCCTCATATCGATGATTTGTTTGATCAGCTCCAGGGAGCTCAGTATTTTTTGAAGATTGACTTGAGGTCGGGGTACCATCAGTTGAAAGTAAAAGAAGCCGACATTCTGAAGATCGCTTTTCGTACTAGATATGGCCATTATTAATTTGTAGTTATGACTTTTGGTTTAACCCATGCACCTGCTGTATTCATGGATCTTAGGAATAGAATTTTCCATGAGTTCTGGGATAAGTTTGTGGTTGTGTTCATTGATGATATTTTGGTTTATTCAAAAAGTAAAGAGGAACATGAAAGTAATTTAAGGTTTTTCTTGAAAACCATAAAATAAAAGAAACTTTATGAAAAATTCAGCAAGTGTGAGTTTTGGTTACAACAAATTTATTTCCTTGGTCACATTGTTTAAAAAAATGGCATAACTGTTGATCCTGCAAAAATAAAAGTTGTTGAAGAATGGACAAGACCCACAAATATAACCGAGATTCATAGTTTTCTTGGTTTGGAAGGTTATTACCAGAGGTTTGTTGAAAACTGTGCATGGTTATCTAGTCCAATGACTAAGTTAACTCGAAAAGGTGTTAAGTTCATCTGGACAAAAGAATGTGATGATTGTTTTTAGGAATTGAAAAGGATATTGGTGAATGCTCTAGTTTTGGCACTACCTTCCAGAAATGGTGAGTTTGTTATCTACAGTGATGCTTCATTGAAAGGACTGGGTTGCATCCTATTTCAAAATGATCAGGTAATTTCTTATGCTTCACGTCATTTGAAACCACATGAGTTAAATTACCCTACACATGATTTGGAATTAGCTGCTGTTGTTTTTTATTTAAAAATTTGGAGACATCATTTGTATGGAGTGAAGTGTGAAATATATACTGATCACAAAAGTTTGAATTATATATTCACTAAGAAAGAATTGAACATGAGACATAGGAGATGGTGGGAATTAATCAAGGATTATTATTTCACAATCCATTACCATCCGAGAAAAGAAAATAAAGTGGACGATGCTTTGAGTCGGAAAAGTAATGTCTCATTAGTCATGTTACATTTGGAACAATATCCTTTGGTTTTTGATTTGATGAAATTTGGAATAGAAGTTGTTGGTGTAGGAAATTCTTCTGTTTTGTTTCAGGTGTCAGTGAGATCATCTCTATCAGACAGAATAAAGAAAGCGCAGAAGGAAGACAATGAGTTGCAGAAAAAGGTAGAGTTGGTTCAAAAGGGTAAGTTACCTAAATTTAACATTGATAATGATTGTGTTTTGAGGTTTGGAAAGAGATTATGTGTGCCTTGTGATTAATAGTTGAATAATGAGTTTTTATGTGAATCTCATAGTTCCATGTTTTCAGTTCATCCTGGCAGTACTAAGATGTACAGAGATCTTTAGGAGTATCACTGGTGGGATGGAATGAAAAGAGATATTACTGATTTTACTGTGAAGTGTTTTAATTGTCAGCAGGTTAAAGCAGAGTGACAGTTACTGAAAGGAATGATCCAGCCTCTATCGGTGCTAGAGTGGAAATGAGAAAATATATCCATGGACTTCGTTGTGGGATTGCCAAAGACATCTCGAGGTAATAATGCAATCTGGGTTATAGTTGACCGATTGACTAAATCTGCTCATTTCCTTCCTATTAGAGATAATTTGTCTCTAGATCAACTTGCTCAGTTGTATATTAAAGAGATAGTCAGGTTTCATGGAGTTCCCCTCTCCATTGTATCTGATCATGATCCTAGGTTCACTTCTAACTTTTTTAAAGGCCTTCAGAAGTCATTGGGTACTAAATTAAACTTTAGTACAGATTTTCATCCTCAATCAGAAGGGTAGTCAGAATGAACAATTCAGACCTTGGAGAATATGTTACGTGTTTGCTCGATGGAATACCAGGGAAGTTTAGACCAACATCATTCTTTGGTTGAATTTTCTTATAATAACAGTTTTCATTCCAGTATACAGATGGCTAAATTTGAGGCATTATATGGAAAACATTGTCGAACTCCAGCTTTTTGGGATGAATTAGGTGAAAGAAAGCTGATGGGACCTGAATTGGTAGAAGAGATGGCAGAGAAAGTTCAGTTGATTCATAAGCACATGAGAAAAACTCAGAGCAGACAGAAAAGTTATGCAGATAACCGGAAGAAGGATCTTTCTTTTGAGGTAGGTGATCATGTGTTTGTCAAAGTTTCTCCTTGGAAAAGTGTGATGCGTTTTGGTAGGAAGGAAAAGTTGAGTCCGAGGTTCATTGGACCTTATAAAATTCTGGAGAAAGTTGGATCAGTTGCGTACAAAGTAGCTTTACCTCCAAGTTTATCCCAGGTACACAATGTTTTTCATGTTTCGATGTTGAGAAAGTATATGCCAGATCCATATCATGTTTTGAGCCTAGAGGTAGTTCAGTTGGAAGATAATCTCTCTTATGAAGAACAACCAGTTCAGATTCTGGACCGTAGAGAGAAGGTGTTGCGGAATAAGGTAATTCACAAGGTAAAGGTTTTGTGGGAAAACCATATGGTTGAAGAGGCAATGTGGGAAACTGAAAATGCTATGAGGGATAAATACCCCCACTTATTTTGATAAGTGGATAAAAATTACGAGGACGCAATTTCCAAAAAGGGGGAAGGATGTAACATCCCAGGTAAATGAAGAATAATAGATTTTTATATTTATTAATATTTTTGAATTAAATATTAATTTTATCTTAAAGGGGTTGCTATGTTCGATAGCATACCCGATATGCAACAATAGGTTTCTTTGGAATCTTACGTTGCACACTAATAATATAATATTATTATTTTAAATGGTAGTTAACTCCCAGCCATTGTATTGGCGGGAATGAAAAAACTAACTATAATATGATTATACATGTATTTATATTTATCCAATAAAAGTTAGAGGATTAATATATGAATGAATCTAATTTTAAGTATAATTTACATTAAAAGGCCGATTTACCGCCTTTTAATGGCGAACTCTTTTTAAATCTAGTTTTAGCCAATTTAATACATTCTATATGACCAAATAAAATCCTTCTTTATAATTAGGACATCATAATTTACTTTGGGTAATTTTTTGGTATTTTTCTGATAAAGTTCATTTTTTAAAGGAATAGTGAAAATATTGTATTTTAATTAAAAACTATGTTTTAATCTAATTTATTTATATGGTTAGATTATCCTTTTAATTGGTTTTAACGTGTAAATAGATTATATTTTTACCATTTAATCTAATGTTGGTCATTAGAAGCAATTTCACATTTAAATTTTTTATAATCAACTATCAATCTTTTGATAATTAATATTTCTTAAAAACACGCCTTTTGTTTTGACAGTGGGAATTAATTTTAAATTATTTTCTGCCACTTCTGTGTTTTGAATTTGGAGAAATGGATTCCATATTTGGAATCAGGAGGTTCAAATTGTGTAAATAGGTAACTTTTATTTTTAGGCATTTTAAATATTTACCTCAGTAAATATTTTATTTACCATGGTTAAAGGGTAAATCAGGTAGATAAGGGTAAAAAATAATAATATTTATTTATCCTAACAGGTGTCCTAATCCTATTGGTTGAGTCATATCCGACCATGAGAATTCGTGGGTCTATTTTGGGACCCCATGGATCCACTTAAAAGTGATTATGACACTTTATTTTAATTAACTTAAAGTAAAGGCCAAAATGAAATAAACAAATATCTTTTAGTAAATTAATTTTTACATGGGGTTATACAAGTTATATTTTCGACTATAAATATTCATTGGAAATATAAAACGATTTATTACATCATGGTATTTTTTTATAATTTTTAGACATCAAATATATTAAATTATTTATGACACAATCACGATGAAGTATTTACCTCATTAATAGATGATTTAATTAAATAAGATTATAATGATTAAAATATTATCCAAAACTTGTCCAATTCTTATTGGATGATTTTATTTTGATTATGATTCATCTTATCTTCGACCATAATGATTTTGGATGATTAGAAACTGAATATCATTATATTATAAAATAATATTTTCACTCATTCCTAAAGAGCCCCTCATCTCCCTTATAAAAAGAGACCACTTCTATGCAATTTCTCACCCCTATATATCCATTTAGATCATCAGAAATAGGCCCAATTAACCTACCTACATCCCTATACTCATCCTAGAAGCCTTAATCTAGGAAGAGGTAACTTCAAGAAGTCATTCGGTTCAAACCAAAGTGAGTTACCCAGTTTAAAGGTAACAGTTTCTCTTAAATTGTTTTCTTTTATTTTGCTTCTCCAACCCCTAAAATATTTCTATATCCTTTCATTTGTAACAACAATAGTATCCTAAATATACTATAATTTTTTTATGATAAGAATTCTAACTACACTTACACACACCTCTATCTAATGGATGAAGAACATATTGTTTCTGTGGATGGAAAACTAACGCCTCACGAAACGATGATTGTTCAATTACATCTTACCGCCTCTCATGGTGGCCATTATGATGGAACTGTAGTTATATATTATATATATTATATTTATGATTTCTTTATGCTTCTGTATTTCCCAATTATATCAAACCTTTATGGTTTCCATGGTTGGTAAATACGATAATCTCATTTGAGGAAGTGCGGACTACCGCCCCCTCAAAGTGATGTGACTCGTTAATGCCCAATGTGGGATGTATAAAGGATAGAGCTAATGATATTATATTTGATATTATAGTGGAATTATAATATACCTATGTATCATTATGTTTTAATTCCATTAAAATAATAAATAGAAATGAAAGTAGCGTTCATGCGTACGTACGACTTACCGTCTCCATGAACGGTGCATTTCATTTCATACCTTCAAATGTTATGTACTATTATAAATACATGTACATGCTGGATATATATGATATATATGATACCCAAATCATGAATATCATTCTGGATATAATGAACCTTTTACCATGTGAACAACATGTAATTATAAGAAGTCCATTTTTGACTCAAGTACCAAATATCGACAAAAAGAACGTTATTAACTTAAATGATTACATAATGATTATAACATGGTAATAAGTGATATTAAAGTAATAATAAACTTGAAAAAGGTTATTAAGAAATTATAAATTAACTTTAGTTTATTATTCACGAGATTAAAGAACGAACGGGTCAAGTCGGACATGAGGTAAGTGACTTCGTCTCAATCTCCTTTCATTGAGGAATTTTTAGTTTTATGCATGACTTTCTTTTATACGATGTGTAAAACCCTTTGACTTTTACTTCTATTCAAAAGAAATATTTTCTCTAAGAAGCGTTTTACTAAACGAAAAAAAGGAATTTTTCTTTAACGTAAGCGGTGACAACGACCTTTCCGCCGCCGCGAGTATTATTTGATCTTTGGCTTCCTTAACAAGCCGGAATGTTTTTAAAAGAAAAAAATAAATACCAAATACTCTTTTTACGTATTTTGGTATTAAAAATGATTTTGAGAATGGATTTATTATTTCAATATCTTGAAATGATATTTTATTATTGCAATGTGGAAATGTTATCTTTCCTTTATGCTTATGTTATGTGTTAAGATCATGTTATGGTTCTTGGGAATTATATACGTATACGGGTGGTTCTGTGATAAACCTAGGGAGGGTGAGCCCGAGATAGCTCTCCAATGCATTGGGTAACATAACGGAGGTAAACGTGAATGTTTCTCCTAAAAGATTTAGGGAATGTACTGTGATGGGTATTCCAAAGTAACTCCCAATATAGTTGTGACAACTACAATGTAAGTGTGGTATGGATGATGCAAGTTACCTTTTTGATTTATGATTTCTATGTGTCTTTCATAAATCTTATGATTTCATGAGGTAAGTAAAAGAGTTCATGTTTTGAATGTACTTATGAACAAATGTTTTCATTCACTGTTTTATAACCCTTACTGAGCCTTTTATGCTCATACCAAGTTTTGAAATGTTTTTCACAGGACATAAAGATGAATAGGGTCATGGATGGGATCATGGAAAAGCCATGCTATCTTTAACATGGAATTAGATATGACTTTTCTTTTTCAAGAGTTTTTATTTTATGAAAAAAGTGCATTCTGGGTAGAAGTGCCTACTTTGTAATATTTTGATATTTAATAGTTATGTCCTAAATCCCTAAAACTCTAAACCTAAAAAGATACTCAATGTGAATTATTCATTTAATTCAATATTATGTAATGTTTAAGGCCGAGTCTTTATAGTCTAGCAGGGGGCTGCTGTCCAGGGGGTCCAGTAGTGGGGGGGGGCTTCTGTCCAGGGGGTCCAGTAGGGGGTGCTGTCCAGGGGGGTCCAGCAGGGGGCTGCTGCTGTCCAAGGGGGTCCAGTAGGGGGCTGCTGCTGTCTGGGGGGGGGGGGGGGGTCCAGTAGGGGTCTGCTGCTGTCCAGGGGGGTCTAACAGGGGGGTTTCTTTCCAGGGGGTGGGGGACTGCTTTCCAAGGGGGTCCAGCAGGGGTAAAGGGGTGTGCATGTAGGTTCAATAGGTGCAAGGGATGTGTGTGTGTGTGTGTGGGGGGGGGGGGTGGTTATTTTCCGGGGGGGGGATGGTTTTTTTAAGAAATGGGAAGGGTTTTAGCCCTGGTTTCAAACCGTGGCTATAACCTATAACCACAATTTGTGGGCGTATAGCCACGGTTCCAAACCGTGGCTATAGCCAAATTTTCTATTAATGATATAACCTTCAATTTTCCATGCTTTGGGACTTGAGGTAGAGATACTTCTAGTGCCCTTGGCTTTGACTACTCTAGTTAGAGGTTAAGATTGTTTGAAGTATGTATAAACTATGAGTTTGTGCCAAGGAATCACCTATCTTGGGTAGATTTCCTATGTTTATAGATACAACCATATGAAATAATCCCTGAAATGGATTGGTTGTTTTTGTTTCAGGATATCATGGATTTATTTAGGAGGCAGGTTGTGTTCATTGATGCTGATTGAGATCCAATAGTGTTTGTTGTAAAGAGAGATCGTCGGATGTGTCAGAGGCATGTTCTATCCTTGTCATTAATAATGGCTAAGTTGATGCTAAGTTCATATTAGGTTCAGAAATCAGTGTTTCTTAGGGTCGTAGAGGAGTATCCTAATGTCTTCCTAGAGGAAGTTGTAGTGTTACCCCCTCAGAAAGAGATCAAGTTTGGGATAAAACTACAGCCATACATGTCTCATATCTTGATGTCTTTGTATAGGATGGATCCTTTTGAGTTATTAGAGTTGTGTATACATATCTTTGGTCTGTTGAAGTGTGATTTTTTTGATAAGTGTTTCACTGTGAGGTGCATCAGTTTTGTTCATGAATAAGGATAATGGAAGTTTATGGTTGTGTATCGATTATCGTCTCTTGAACCAAGTGAGAATGAAGAACAACTATCCTCTTCCATAAATTAATGATTTATTTGATCAACTGAATAGAGAAAGTTGGTTATCAAATGTCGACTTGCGATTAGGATATCATCAGATGCATGTAAAGGATGATGATATCTTGAAGGATTCTTTCCAATTTCACCATGGGCATTATGAGTTTGTTGTGATATTTTTCGGTGTGATGAATATTCTATATGGGTTTATAGGGTTAATTAATGCTATGTTCTATGAGTTCCCATATACATTTTTAGTGGTTCTCATCGATGAAATACTTGCGTACTCCACATCTATGGAGGAGCATGAAGAGCATATGTGTGCCATTTTGGGAGTTCTTCATCATGATAATATTTTTGAGAAGTTACCAATGTGTGAGTTTTTGGATCAAGAATTCCATTTCTTAAGGCATGTTATATACCAGTAGAGAGTAGGTGTGGATCCATAGAAGATAGAAGTAGTTGTGTCATTATTATCCCCCAAGATATCGATAGAGGTGTGAATTTTCCTTGGTCTTGTAGGCTGTTATATGAGGTTTGTATCTGATTTATCTTGGGTTTTGACTCGTTTCAAATCATTGACCAAAAAGTATCAGACGTTCGTGTGGACTGAACAATCTCAGATATATTTTGAGTATCTAAAGGAGAAGTTTTTCACCGATCCAATTATTTTTGTACAAGAAGAATGATTTGAGTTAGAATTTTTCTATGATGCTTCATGTTTTGGGTTGGACTGTGTTCTGGTGTAGGAATGATTAGTCATTTCTTATGGGTCTTGACATTTATTCCACCATGGGTGTAAATATTCCACTCATGATCTTATGTTGGTAGCAGTGGGGTTTTCCATGATGTAGCATAGACATAACCTCATCAGCGGTCATTTTGCAATCTTCATCGATCAAAAGATCCTGAGGTATGTTTTCTCCCAATGTGACTTGAAATTTCACCATCTTTGGTGGATGTAGTTATAACATTATTATGACTTCTAGATTTTTTATACTCATGGAAAGGGGAATTTTGTGTCTAATTCACTGAGTAGGAAGTCACGCAGTGATGCAGAGTGGGAATCAAGTGATTCCTAGAGTGTGATAGAAGAAATTTCAATGTTTCATCTAGATATGGGAGAAGTCAGGGGTAGAGGTTTACTTTTTCAGATGAAGGTGTAATCGTCTCTAGTGAAAAAGGTGGAAGAGTCCTAGTTGTAGGATCTTGAGGTGGAGGTCCAGAGAGACCAGTTTATTTGTGATGAGGCCCTTGATGATTTTTCTGAAGATTAACAACACCAGTTGTTATCAAGGTAAATATTTTCATTCCTTTGGAGATGCATGACATGGTTCTCATATAGTTACAAAGTTGACCTTTTGCGGTACATACTAACATGAAAAAGATGTACCGATCTTCGATAGGTCAGGTTTTGTGGCCTGGGTTGAAGCATGCAGTTGCAGAGTTTGTGTCTCAATGTTTGGTCTACTTGAAGTTGAAGGCCGAAGATTGTGTTCCTGATGATTTTATTCATCCATTAGATATTCCTTAGTGGAAGTGTGAGGACATCTCAATGGAATTTTTTACCAGTTTACCTTGTGATCAAGATGTCTATGACACTATCTGGGTGATAGTGGATCCTTTTAAGAAATCATACCACTTTATAGTAATCAAGTAGTTGAGCTCAGTGGAGGTTTTTTCGAGGTAGTATCTAGAGGAGGTGGTGAGACTCCATGCGTTATCAAGGAAAATAATTTCTGATTGAGACCCTCATTTTACCTCTAGGGTATGGAGAGGTCACTGACATGCTTTTGGTTATCATCTATGCCTTATAATTTCTTTTTATCCACAAAAGGATAGTCAAATAGAGCAGACCATTCAGACTCTTGAAGACATGTTGCACTCTTATGTCCTGGATTTTGGAGTTTCATGGAAGAGGCAACTTCCCTTGGTAGAGTTATCTTACAAAAATAGTATTAAACACACTATCGGTATGGCACCATTTGAAACCTTATATGGCCAACCTTTACATTATACTTTATGCTGAATTGGGGTCATAGAGTCAACAATTCTCAGGCCAGAACTGGTATAAAACACAACAGAGATGGTTTAGGTGATTCACAAGAGGATGAAGGTAGCACATGATCATCCAAAATCTTATGTCGATCGTAGGAGGTGAACTCTATAGTTCGACGTTGGGGATCATGTGTTTCTGAAGGTGAATCCCTGCCATGGTTAGTGAGGGTTTGGTTGTGGGAGTAAGATTTCTTCCCAATTTGATGGTCCTTTCAAGCTGTTGGATCGTGTTGGAGCTGTGACACATCAGATAGCACTTCCCCCATAGTTGATATAGATACATGATGTTTTTCACATGTTATAGCTTGTTCACTATCTTCATGGTGACTCACATGTCATAGATTGGGGTGAGATAAATGTTGATGATGATGCGGCCTTCGAGGAGAGGCCTATAGAGATCTAAGAAAACCAGGATAAGGTGTTGCAGATGCATGCTATCCCCTTGGTTAATTTCTTGTGGTGGCACAGTGGTGTGGAGGAGAGTACCTGTGAACATGAGTCAAAGATACACACTCAGTACCCTAATATATTTGATATTGATATCTTCCATTGTAATGTTTTTTGTTTTAGGATATAGACATTTTATAGTTTGTGAGATGGATTTATATTATTTCTTTGTGTGTCTTACTCTCTTTCCATGGGAGGCGAATATGTGTAGGGCATGCCATGTGATTTATGTGTTTATCTTTATGTGGATAGATGAGTATACTCTAATGATATAGTTATATAAGTCTCAATGAGTAGTTCATCTACTCACTGTGTCAATCCCTTTGTGTTTGGGTGAGGTGGTTGAGCTCTCGTGGCGACGAGAGACTTGAGAGGTATCTCATAGGGTGGCTATTTGGATGACCCCTTTTTGTTTCCTCTCTATGTTGGTTTTAGATTCTTAAGGACAAGAAACTTTTGAGAGGTATCTAATTTAAGGGCCTGAATCTTCATGGATTGAACCTTTTCACCTTTTCGAAGACTAAGGTGCTTAGAGAAGGCTCAAAGGAAGTATAGAGGAGTTTGGTTTCTAGAAGCTGGAAGTAGGGAGATTTCATGATGTGTAATAACTTTACATGATGTGAAAGTAGGTTCCATGATGTGTAATGAATTGGGGTTATAAAAATAATAAAATAGGAAGGTGATGCGTTTTTTGGAGGAAACCAATCGCTGAGGATTACACGACATGAAAGGGGATTACATGTTGTGTAATTCCACACCACAATGCCGTTTTAATATTTTTTAGCCATTAGGGTAATTTATAACCCTATGGATTCAGTATCTCTACCTATCAATATACTAGACTTTATATCCCCCCTCTTTGATGTATTGGGGATTCCTTCATCAAAGATGGATTCCTAGCTTCCATCTTCGACTCATGGTGACCCAGATTGATCCAAGGTTTGTTTTCCCTCAATTTTCAAGTGGTTTATTCCACTTTTATCTACATTTTTTCTATAATTCTTCTCGACATGTGATGGTGGATGATATCCCTTGTTTCTAGTGGTGTTTTTATTGGTTTTTGGTTGGTGCAGTTGTGTTGTAGCTTCCTTGGGTGGATGTAGTTCTTGCGGGAGGGGTGAACAGAGATCCGTTGCATGGTCCATTCTTGTTCGAAGAACATTGATGAAATTTTGAGGTAGTATATTCATTGATTCTATATTTATTTACATTAAATAATAGATTTAGAATGATTTATCCCCTCAGATCATAATGAAATTATGCTAATAATTATTTAAATTGGATTAACGAAAAGGTTTTGATAACATGATGATGTTGTTTTTTTGTACTGTGATAATAGTTTACCTCTTGTTTTGATATATAGTGTGATATCTATTCCTTTATTGTATTATAATTTCTTTCTTGATTGAAATTCGATAAATAACATACATCCACAACTAATTGATAATTAATTGGATAAAATATTAAAGAGGCATGTTTAATGAATATAGTTTTTGTTGTTGTAATTTGATGATAATAAAATTGGTGTAAGTATACATGTTTAATTGAATTGGATAAGGAACATGAATCTTGTTGATGATTTTTGAGAAAATAATTAAAGGAATGTTGAATTTATTATTTAATTAATTTTTGATAAGTTTTGATAGCTTGCTGTATAGGTTTCCCATAGTTGGAACCTATAAATAATGAATTAGTTAATTCAAGATAGAATAATAATAAGTTTTATGATAAAATATAATTCTTTGTACGACCTGAGTTTCCTAATTTATAGTAAATTTCAAGTGTTATGTGCTTTAGAGTTGTGAGAGATTGTTGTGGGTAAAGGTTGGATGCCTTGTTTTAGGGACCAGAGCACGATTGATTTGTTTGTTTCCCATTGCTTATAATGTGATCTTGGGATGTATGATACTGGAAGGATGTTATGGTTTATGAGGGGTGGGAAGGCTCGAATGTGTTGTGAGCCTAGTATAGCTGATCCTGGAGTGCTGTTGTGGTTTATGAGGGTCTGGGAAGCCCAATTGTGTTGTGAGCCTAGGATGGCTAAGCCTAGAGGGCTATTATGGTATGCGGGGCATGGATTCCTAGTTGTTGAAGTAGTAGTTGACATATGGGGTGGAAAGATGCATCATTATATGCATGTGATGATGGGAAGAACATCAGAGATGATGGAATAGGTTGATGCTGGGCTTACCCTTTAATATGAAAACTGGATGTTTGTTTGAATCTATTTTTTAGCTAATGGCCAGGTTGTTTGTTTATCTTCTTTCCTATCACCACTACTTGATGTAGATGGATGTGATTGGTTTTATACCTTTTTTGGTAGACTAGAATGTTTTCCTAGATTTCTTAGTAATATGGAAAGTAATAATGTTAATAAATAAATAAATATTTAACCCATGGAGTTGGATCTTCCAGGGATGCAATGCTGAGGTTATAATTATAAGAAGCTGTGGACTTGTTTTATTATGCATGGAGGGCATGTAACTTTTTTGTATTGCTAATATAAAGTAACGTGGAAATGATAATGGTTAATTAATGGATATTAATTAATTAACGTAATGTGAAACTGATGAAAAAGGAATAAAATAACTTAATGTAGCTCTTTAAATGGTTGTGTGCTTATAGGATATCTGGTCTTAGTAGTGGTAGCTGAGAGTCCAAGATATGTTAGCTGTAGTTGAATATGAGACTATGTTTTTACCTTATTGTGGTTGTGATCTATATTATATAATGTATTTTTTTTGTTATACACGAATCCACCCTGTTGGTTAGGGAAACTAACACCATAGGGATTCTAATCCCTGGGGGGGGGGGTGTTTTCAGCAACATCCTAGTGGTATGATGGATGTATTACAACCCCTTTGACCCCACTCTCTTATCTTGGTACTTACTTGTGATTGTATGTACAATGGTTAGTTTTACCCATATATGTGTGTAGAGGGATATAATGGGTTGTGGTTATTACACACATATATATTCTAGATATTGTTTCCTAAGGACTAGTATAGGTATAATGTGTATAGGCTCTGATGGCTTAAGGATTCTTACCTAGTGTTTGGGTTGTGATGGACTGAGGTATAATACCTGATATATGACACACATTATACGAGCTATGGTTTCTCAAAGAAACCACCTAGTTACTTTTGGTTACATGGACATGGTGGTGTGTTGCATGAGGTTCATGCTACGATGATTCTTCTAGGTGTTTATGGGCTATCCTTTTTTGAAAGAGATGCTCAGGACACATGATGTTGAGGAAGAGAGGAAAACTAGTGAGGAAGTAGTTACAGGGTGCCCATGATATTATTTATTATATTATATACTCTTATATGTGATACCCAGTGAGAGTATCCATGGTGAGTCTCGAATCTTAGTATACCTATTTAGGTGAAGAGTTAGTTTCACTTGACGTTCACTGTGCTTTAGCATGTTTTCTTTACATTTTTCATAAGATGATCCAAGGATGATCCTACTAAGTATACTGTTATACTCACCCTACACACACACACACACACACACACATATATATATATATATTTCAGGTTAGTTGGACCAGATTAGAAATCAAGCTAGTTACTAGTAGCTTGGGATTTAGTAAGAGTAGTTTGGTCTTCATGGTCTCTGTATTCTTTACTTTTCTTTTTTTACTTTCAGTTTTCCTTTCAGTTGTAGTTGTTATTTCATGTCATTACATATGTGCACTTGGGTTTTCCTTTATATTGGAGTCTGATCAGGTTTTGGTTGGTTTCTATCTTATCTCTCTCTCTTTATTATGTTCTGTTATAGGGTAATACATCACATCTTTGTGTTTACTATAACCTTAGTTCTAGTTTCCTACCTAGGTCCTACTAGTGGTGGGACTCGGCTATCACTATCTCTCATCTCCCATTGTCATCCCAGGAGGGGTACACCTTATGGAGAGGGGGTCATGACATAATAACCTTTTATGAAAATGGGTATGATAGTGTAAACTAGACGGTAAAGGGGAAAAATACATGCCCAACCATAAAATACGACACATCATGAAAAAAAAATGAATTTACTAAACTTGAGAGAGCTTGAATCCTGATCACCAAGACCTACCACCATACACGATCTATGCACCTGCATATCCCTATACTTCTCTAAAATCACCACTAATCTGTCCATCATTTTTATAAGACACAACATGTGTGAGAAAATCCCATGTAGGGGTGAGTATATACATACCCAATAGGATACCATAAAAACTGAAGAGGTGGAAATAGAAGGCATGATATAAGTAGTCAAATCATCACAAAAAATGTATTTTAATTTATATATGAGACAAAAACTATAAAAAATACCCAAATAAGGTAAAACAGTATCCCAAATGAGAGAGAAAGGGGATCTCCATCTCCACAACCTAGCTAAGTACAATGATTCAACCTTCAAATCCCAAATTCTATCACTAATTCCTATCATCATGTGAAACCATATAAGAAACTGTGCAGATGGTCCAACACCTAGCCACTATGCCATATAGTTGAGGGGGGAAAAATCTCCATGTATAGGACCTAATCCCTACTACATCAAGTGGGTGCCACTAATAATGTGGAGGACCCTCAACCTATAGTGTCAAGGGGGTTCCACTCAAAAGTTAGAGGACCCATGCCCTAGTGTGTTAGGGGTGTTCCACTTAGAAGGTAGATGACTCACACCCTAGTGCATCTGGGGGGGGGGGGGAGGGTGCAATCAGAAGGTAGAGTACCCATGCCCTAGTGTATCAAGGGGTTTCACTAAGAAGGTATAAACCAATACCATGGTGCGTTAGTGGGGTTCCACTTAGAAGGTAGAGTATCCATGCCCTAGTGTGTCAGGGGGTGCTTCTAAAAAGGTAGAGGACCCATGCCCTAGTGAATCATGGGGTTCCACTCATATGTTAGAGGACTCACGCCTTAGTGAACCAGGGATTCCAATCACAAAGTAGAGGACCCATACCCTATAACACCAGGGCGTGCCACTCAAAAGGTATAGGACCCATTCCGTAGTTCGATTGGGGGTTACTGACCCCAACCCCTATATAATGATCCTTCCCAATCACTTTCATAATCAAGAATCTCCTAAAGTAGCATCACACTTGAAACATTACATGTCATATCTTAAAATCCACTATGAAGGCTACCAATGCATTCTACATAGAAAATTTCTCCAGATAGGCTACTTGTAGTAAAAAATATGAATCCATCCAAAAGTTGGATGAGCACCCGAGGCTTGTCATTAGTCTGTTAGGCTAAAATTCTGATCTACCGATATGTCATCTCAAACCCACATGAATGGACAAACAAACTATACAATTGTGATACTCACAAAAAACACTCAGGATGAGCTATTTACTTTACCAAATTAGACATCTAGTAAAAAACACATTTCATCATAACATGTATGTATATTTATTTGTGGGCCTAATACATGAGTCCAAAAAAGGTACCCAACATTGGTATTTAAATGACCATCACAATATGATGATGCCAATTTGGTATATTAATAAAAATACAATGTTTCATGAAGAAGTTCTGACCAAATCAAGGTTTCCTCAATAATAATAATAATAATTTATATTATTATTAATTTTTAAAACATTAATTCAAAAAGGAAGGTAAGTGGATCAATCCACACACAACCCCTTTTTTGATAATGTACAAAACCTCCCCCATTTGCTCAACCATTTTCATTTCCTTATATTTATTACAATTATTATAAAATTAATATAAATTATATGTTAGGAAAGGTGTCTACATGGGCTATTTACCCCTCCCTCATGCATATAGGAAAACTCTATCCCCTTCTAAATTGTTTCTAGGAACCATTCCCCACCCCTATATATTTTATAATAACCCTATTATATTATTATTTTTATTGTCATAATATATAATAATTATATTGGGGTATAGAAACCCTCCCATTTCCATGCGTGTGAAGGTGGTATGTCACTTATCTTCAATTCCACATCATTATTATTAAAAATAATAATAAATATCACAATGGTATTATTTTTAAAAATAATAACACACACCTCCATCCACATCCAACCATAAATTGGATTTTGGTAGTTCTTCATTGGAAAACCATCCACATCCATCTGCAATAACCGTGCATCCCAAGATGCGCCTTCCATGCTCCTTCCACTTGATCCTGCTCCCCCTTTGGATCCCAGATCCATGAACTATCACATGTATCCAACTCCATTCATCAATAAATTTATAAAACATTGATCTGTGTGTCATTAATGTTACTATAATGAATCTGGTTGTTCAATCGCACTTGAACCCGCCCTGAAAATGTTGAACCATGAACCTGTAGGCCAACAACAAAGAACTCGATTAGATAAGATAAAAAAATCATAATAAAAAATCAAAGCATCATTTTTCTAGGGTTCTTGACGAATAATTATATAAAAAGGAATATATCAAGAGAAATAAGGTGTTTAAGAGATCAAATAAACAATAAGGTAGAAGGGCTCCTTAGAAAGAGTAAATAAATCTTAGATCAAAAGCAGATAATTAATAAATTATTAATATTTTGATAAAAAGGGAAAAATAAAAAATTTATGAGATTTACCTAGGGATCAATATTTGGTGAATAAAGTGTTTTTTAATGATAAAGAAGACTCACTACATTCACTGCCTATCAATCCACTTTGATTTGACCGTCATTCATCATTTGATGTCAATCCTCCAATAAAGAACGCTCTCCTCCTCTTATTAGATATAGAAAGGGTTATTTGGATAACCCTTGAAAAAATATCATAAGATTTATTTATAAAGGATTTTAATTAGGAAATTAAATAAATAAAAAAAATAAACAAATTATTTATTTATTTTAATCTAACACACCCAATATTGGCTTCCATAACTGGATGTCTAGGGATTAACATATTTAGGTGTCATATTGGGTTAAAACTCACATTATGGACTCAACCATGGTCTCATATTTCCAATATGAGGTTCTATTTAGGATTTATTACAAATTCTCAGGAAAAAACACATGAGTGACTTTATTATATTTAATATTTTTATAATATCAATTCTGGGCTCACCATACCTCAGAATCTCACACCATCCCATCCCCTGGATTTGAAAATATTATTAAAAATATTCTAAAGTCTTAAATGACATAAAATGAGTCATTACATTATTCCCCCTTCAAGTATTTTCATCCTTAAAATGCACAAGCTAAACACAAAGGCGGGGTTACTAATCTTGTATCTGGATCCCCCACACCCAAGATGTCTCCGGCATGCTCACATGCTATTTTCAACATGCATCTAATGGGACCACATTACCATAATGAGTTTTTAAATCTATTTTACTACGTCCACTAGCTACCTCAAAATGAAACTCCACACCCAACTCCCAACTCATCTAAGTCAACATCGTGCAATGAGTCGTACACACATATCTTTAGCCTTAATAAGTGAAAAACACCAAGAACACGATCTAAATGAAATCATGGGGTTAATAGGTACACCACCTCACTAACCCGATGCAGTAACTGAAAAAAGGACCTATGATCCTTAGAGATAGTTTATCATCGTGGAAAAATTATCATGATCCTAAACATTAAGAGATATCTTGGAACATATGATCTCCTAATTGAACTCCAAAGTCCACCATCATCATTCCAAAAAGGACTCTTTATATTTTCATGGAAAAACTCATCTACCCATAGATAAACTTCACCCCTATCACATACATCACTAGCACTAACCATAGGCCAAAACGCATTGATTCCCAATGTCTCTAACTAGTGTGGTGGGGACCTGTAGGTCTCCCACACATGGACTCAAATGGAACTACACCAATATAAGAGTGATAATTGATATGATACATACTCTACCAATGGTAGGTGATACTCATAGATATGACCAAAAGCTAACATGAATTCCCAAATAAAGTTATCCAGAACTTGAATAGTCCTCTCTCCTTGGCCATCTTTCTGGGGTGGAACTACTATGTTCAAGCATTGTTGTGTACCAAAGTCCTCCTGGATCCTATCTATAATTGTGATGTGAAGTGATTATCACGTTCTGAACGATTTTCAGAAGAAATCCATGAAGCCATACTACCTTTTGCTTGCATAGGCCTCCCAAAACCTCCATTAATCACTTATTTTAGATGTGAAGGATGTGGGTAAACCTGGTGAGTCATTCAAAGATCACTCAAGAATCATCTTGACCTATCATAAATTGTGGAATCCCTATCATGTGAAATAAAAAACACTATATGATTTCCACTTCCAAACAACACCTTAATCTTCATTTATAGATAGGTGAGACATAAAGAGTTAAACATAGCATCAAGACATAATATAATTGGATTCTAAACCCAAATCCAATGGATATTGGTACAACCACCCTTATCTTGGGTGTATTACTAAGGCAAAGAAACATCATCTTAACTATTTTCCCAAAGCATGATCGATACCACCTACTATCCTTAAATAATTATGTCATGCTACCAAACTTTATTGAATCCATCAGGAATATATCCATTAGATGTATGTACATGCATGATTATCTAGTCAATATCCATAGGTTGTGCCTCATTGACTGGTTGAATAAGTGGAGAGGCAAAAACTATAAATTGGAGGTACGTTGCACCATCCTCACCCACAAAGGTCAACTACCCCATCACCTAACTTGAAAATAGTCGATGGTAAACCTCACATTGATCATTTTATACAATGACCACACCCTATGTGGCCCTCAAGATCATGTCACCTCAACCTCTATTGGGTCCACTACCACTCACATTTCGTTGAAGACATATTTTGATAAGTAGGAATTAAAATAAAACTGACTCCACGAGAGCTTCCATATGAATATAACTCTTAGAGAATTTAAAGAACCATCCTCTAGTGTCTTACATACTCCAACTCTGATGAAGAGTATAGGAGGGTACCATCATATAAGACTACCATGAACTGATCCAATAAAGGTTAAGGGTTCGACTCACAAGTCTTGTGAACTCTACAACGGATTAATACATGTCAAAAATGTATCACCACAAACTCAATAAAACCATAAAATATCTAGGAATCCACATTATGTATATCTACCTCTCAAACATGGAGTTGGTGATAACCTATATTGAGTTCAAGCTCTGAGATCTATTTTTCTTCAATTCACTGCACAAATAGTTCATCAATTTCCAGGGGTGGATACTCCTACCAGATAGTCACTTGGATCATGTAACACTAATCCACAACTGAAATTAATATCTCATATGCCTATAAGAGAAAAAAAAAGGTATACCTAAGAAATACACTAGGTCTTATGAACCCCCCACTTTATATACTTCTCCAACTAGACCTCCAACACTAAAGCTACACAGGGTTACCTGATATGCTAGAGCAGTTACTAGGCCATCCTTAGTACAAGTCCATAATGGAAAAAAACTATCGATGGGGAGGTAAAATTGGTACATATTCAAAATGGATTCCCCTATAATCCTCCACCATCCTAGGAAACTAGAAGCTTAAATAAAATACTACTCCAAGGGTAATATTAGATAACTAATAAAGAAGTGGCTGTAACCTCTATGAATGAGATCATCCTTCCCTATCTAGGGATTACTCCTTATCAAAGAAGTAAAAATTTATCCAAACAAATTGAAAGAACAAATACACTCACTGGTAGAAATAATTTGAGCATGGATGGAAAATTACCTAACCATATTGAAGAAAATATCAAAGGGAACCCTTCTACTACATAAATATTTCATAAGATAAAATCTCTCCTTACAGATTCAGGTCACACCTTCAATATAAACTTGTGATCAATGATCCTCTATACAGAATCCTCTAGCACAAGGGTTGAAAAAAGGCCCAATTGGTATCGCTAGGTCTTGAACCCATGATTCATTCATTAAAACTTTCTTGTTACCATGCACCAAAACTACAACAAAAGTAGAAAAGATGCAGGTTATACTTCAAAACACAACCATAGCCTTAGGGTAACAGGCCTCCACCACATGAAGCCATTTTTTACCCTTGAATTCTTGTTCTCCTAAAATAGGTTTGACTCTGACACCTCCCCATTATAATGACCTCAAACATACAATTCAGGGAACTCGTTTTCCACACCTCAACACTATCCTATTTGGGTAGCACTAAATTTACCTCATGGTTTTGAATCGCATCACAAGAATGTGTCTTAGTGGGGTAAGTGACACTATTTATTTTAAGTTCGAATCCAAATAGAACATTACCCACATAGGGATCAACTGATGCTTCATGTCATCTTAGAGAAGTCTCACATCCAGGACCAACATTAAGATGGGTCCTATCCAAGAGGGATATTCACACCTTATGATTTCTCCAATACTCAACCATGAAAGAAGGGGGAGTCTGTCTAACTAAAAAACCTAGAAGATCTCTATTTATGAAACCTATGATGTTTACTCACACATGTGAATCATCTATCAATACCTCCCAAGACGAAACCTTCTCTATGAAGAAGACTGATCACCAATGAAACTATATGATTAGTTGGGGTCTTCACAATCAAGAAAACCCATACCATTGCCTGGAGTCACACCTCTACTACCTGAGGGTATGTATTGTCACAGAACCTCATGAAACCAAAACATGGTTCCCATTAAAACCATACATGTAACAAATTCATTTAGCCTTTACAATCCATCAGTGCATTATTTCCCAATTCATTAGGGCCCATACTCCATATGGATTGAAAGATGACATCACAACTTTATATACTACACCTAACTAAAACAACAACAAGCATAGCTAGCACATCAATTATCACAACATTAGGAAATATCTAATGTATACTAGATGGCATGATATAATTCAAGACACATGACTCTAAAAAGTGTCTATATAATGCATGAGATGGCATACCCTCATCTCATCGAGTTTCAACTGAAATATAACCCAAAATTTCATCAATAGTAATACTATAAATTAAGTGCATCACCCAATGGTGAAATCAAATAAACTGTAATAGTCAAAATCTAGAAAATCAGAACTCAATTCGAGGCAATTTTTCTTTTCCCTATATGTGAGGTAGCTACTACTGGGCACAATTTATTACCAAATCCCATTTCCTTTCTATCCCTATCTAATGTTAATAGTAAGTCAAACCAGAAAAATCTGTTGATACCACTTGGTAATGTCCCAGACCTGGATACCACCCGAAACGGTGCCCCGAGCCCGGTTGGCCACATGGCCTCAAGCACATCTCCCCAAATTCCAAAAGATTCTGACTAGCAGTGAGAGACTAGGTGATTCAATGGGGAGACTATGCCCTCATTACCAGAGCATCATAAATAAAGTAAAATATACCCAATAGAAAAAGTGAAATAAATAGCAGAAAACTCAAAGTAAGACAATACATGAATACATATCATTAACCAGAAGTGTCTCATATACAAAAAATTATGCAGATGGTAGAAGTATCTATCCATTAGCCAGAATAGTAAAAGTCAATATAATAAAATACAAGTATCCGAAGAAGAAAAAAAATACCAAAAAGGTATCCCAGCATCAAAAGCATCATCTTGGTCCTATTCTCCCCTACTCTAATGCCACAATCAACAACTTGTACTAGGGAGCTTTCCCTTATCATCACTTACAACCATATAATCTATTTGGGTCCCCAAGGAGGCCCAAACATGGTGTGAGATAAACATTCCAGTAGGAAACCAACTATGTCTATATAGTTCTAACAGTAATTCTACAAAAGTAATATCAAGTTTAAAGAACTAGTAAAGTATGTGTGTATGACCATGGCATAAGTCTACTACAATGTAAAACTAAACATACCTCAAGGATACCTGCAAAAGAGAGTCATCTCCTAACAAGGTAGCTATAACAAGTAAACAAGAAAGTCACACGACCACACCGTATATCCATCTGTATTAAGAAACCCACAACCACACTGTATAAAGAAATCAAGAGTCCCACAACCATGATGTATAGTGAAAGTAGCATCCCACAACCACACCGTATAGTGAATGTAGCATCCCATGACCACGCTGTAAAGTGAAGTAGAAGAACTCAAGGTTCGAATCCAAGGTGTCACCAAACCAAGGAATCCAAATAATATATATCTAGATAAAGGAAGGACATATCCAAGGAGCTTGTCCAAGTAATCCCATCAATTCGCAAGGTCATATTTGATGTTAACTCAGTTAGAAACTAGTTGGGGTCCTAGGGGCAGGGAAATAACAAGTCACATGTGAGCCCAAGCTAGCCGGATCCAAGGGGTAGCAAGGAACGAGGCATCCCATGGAATCAAGACCCAAGAGGAATATTCAACCCAATGCATCCACTACTGCATTCCAAGACATTCATTCAAGCATTCAATTTAAACATTTAGATTAAACATTCATAATTATGTGAGTATAGCCACTCACATCAATAATCACAAACCATGAGTATACCCACTCTTTCAAACCATTTACCATTCAACATTTATATGGGCCTACCCTCCCATAATATCCATTTAACATTCTATTAACCAATTACATATATGTATACCCACCCATATTAAAACATTTCATTTAAGACAAGAAATAAAAATAGGTATGGTGTCACAAGATATCAATATGCAAGGAGGTAGTGCATCTCCTAATCAAGATATTAAAGATATAAAGGTATTAACAGGCTTCCTATAAATAGGAAAGTATAAACACACACCCCTTGGGTAGTTTAAACAAGAATAAACATATTAATACCAAAAGGCACACCCCATGGGTGACCTTGAAATGAGAAATGGGTGCCAATGAACCTAAACGGTACCTACGGTCAACCTCAATAGGTCCAAATGTAGCTACTAAAAGCTCATCGCTTAAAAAAGATACCTCACCAAAAATTCCGACAGATAACGTAATGGCCGAATGCCTAAAAAACACCAAGAAAATCTAAAAGAAAGTACAAAACACCAACCTCGACTTCGTAGTGGACTTCTCGTCCAATATCATGTCTTGGTTCATCCTGGTTTTGGAGAAATATGAAGAATGGATGAATAAAAAAATATTATGGCATATGAGCCTAAATCCAAATAGCATAGTCGTTGTTCTAAATAATCAGGAAGGACTAAAAAGGAATCGAGGACATACCATTGCGGATCTGATGAGACGATTAACAATCGAAACAGAGATCATATGGAAGAACTGGCTCAAATCCTAGTTTAGGCACCAGAGGGGAGAGCTATGGGAGGCCCTCTATTTGTGGGATAAGAAAACCCAATTTGGGTTTTAAAAAGAAAAATTTATTTTAATTTAAAATTAAACAAAAACACATAGTAGGGTCGCACGGTTTACCCGCACGGTTTCCCAAACCATGAGGAAACCATGCACACCTCTCTTCCTAGGAGGGGAACTTCACATAGTTACCCCACATTATTTTACTAACCGTGCGGTAACCGTTCAGAGCCGCGCTTCCCAAAAAGCTTCACTTTTCAGACCTCTTGCACGATTTAGACAAACCATGCGTAGGCCATGCACAAACCATGTGCCAAGTCATTTTCAGACCAAAAAGTGGTTCCAGCCTTTGAACATGCCCTGGATACCTCCAAAACACCTGTGATCAAGTTCATCATTCATATAAGTCCATAACAAGGCATTTAAGCAAAAAAAGGAACAATACCTCATACGAAAACCTAGGTTCTTACAGTAGGATCTCCACTTCACTGGATCATTGAGATAGATGGAATTAGATGATTTGGTTTAATAAGATTCTAACAAAATATAACTTCATTACATGGAGGATAAGGAATCATGTTGTACCACTAGATGAAAATATTTAGAAAGTGGGCATCGATTTGGATTCCAGTTTCCATTATTGTAAAAATAAACAGGAATTGAGCATGAACCATATTTTTTTAAAGGAGACTAGGATCAAGATGTGTAGAAGTTCTTTAGATACTTTAATTCTTTTACCTCTCATGACCTTCATGATACCCTGTTCTTTGAGTGATGGTTCCAGGGGGCGAATGATACGGGCCTGGAAAGGATGGACAGATCTATTATTCTTAGTGCTGGTTGTTGGTGCCTATGGAAAGCTCGTAATCTAGCTAGATATGAGGGGTATTCTTCTATAGGGATGTGATATCCCAAAAATATTTTATATGAAATAATAATATTTTTAATTATTTTAATTTTCTTAATTTTATTATTATAAAAAATAATTATTTCAAAACAAACACAAGAAATATTTTACTCAATTAAACACAAAAATTTTACATTTCAACAAGGCCAAAGGACTATAACTAATCTATAATGCATACTAGTAGAACAATAAAAATCAATGAGAGACCCCCAAACACACAAAAAAATACCAAGAAAATAATATAAATTCTTTAGATCTACCGTGATGAAAAATATAATGAAATAACAATTATTACCATGAAAAGAATTAAGGGTATGAAGAGAACCATCTTCACCAAGTTGTTTCTCCAGTTTTGAATACCTGAAACATCTTTTTTTATAAGGCATTTTGTGACTGTTGGTAGCCATTGCGTTCCTTATGTGACCGTTGGTTTTTCCAACGGCCATAAAATCCAATAACCATTGGGTTCTTTTTAAGAATTTTGATTATTCTAATTATCTTAGGAATTTTTGAATATTTTAAGTATTTTAAGTTTATAAGATTTTTTAAGGTTCTAAATATATTTTAAAATGATTTAAATTCATAACTTAAAACAATTTTTAATTAAACTTATCCTCATATTTTGAAAACATAATGTTTTAAAAATTAAAATGAATATGGAAATCAAGATCTTAATATTTTAATGAAAATATGAAGAGATGTACATATTTTTATTTCGATTAATGTGAAGAGTGTTTATATTGAAAAAAATACACATTTAAATTTTAAGCTATGTTTTAAATATTCTTGATAATTAAAAGTTATATATGGTATAATTTATATACTAGATTGTGTATATTAATATACCAAAGTTTAAAATAAATTTTGAATGATGTTTTATATTAATAAAATTTCTGACTTTATTGATTTTAATATATGTAAAATATTTCAAAATTCATTTTTATGGTTTTGGGTATGGTTTATTTTTGAAAGTTTTAATTTTTATTTTATTTTTTAAAGTTGGGTTTATAAAAAAATATAAACTCCATAGGGCCAGTCCTCAAGATGGCCCGAAGGAGGCATCTCACACTACTTCGAGAGTAGGCAGCTGACCCTGGACCCTTCAGCCACAGCATAGGCCAGCCTGTGGTTGTGGGTGCGCGCCTACATGCATGCATGGAGGAACCGAGTAGCACGCCACCGTGTGGGGAGGCACACAACAGAAGGGGTGGGTGCAGAAGCGCACCTATAGAGAACCGATATGGGGTGGTACTGGGGAGGGGGAGGGGGAATTCTGACTAAAGGCTAGGAGAACTAGGCTTATAATGCCGGCCCATAAACCATTTCATTTCAATGTGGGATGGGAATTTTAAAGAGGGATCTAATCTTGGCCATCCAATCTCACCGCGTGAGATCTAGACTGCCTGATCTAGTCTCGGGTTCAATCTCCTCCATTTCGGTATTAACATCTCATTTCTTTAGACCGTCCAATCACGGACGCAGTTAATCTTACCCCTTTATCCGTTATTAAAACCCACATCTCTCTTTAGTCGTCCGATCAGTCTGAGATTTAATCTCATCCCTCCATCCCTTTTGAAAACCACAGAAATGACCTTATCCATCCAATTAGATTCAGTTTGATCTGGACCGTCTGCTCCTTCTCTGTATATACTCCTTGTTTCTTCTTCTTCCTCATGCGAAACCAGTGGCTACCCAAGGTTTTCTTCCCATATTCTTCTTGTTTTTATTCTCCCTCGAGGTCGTACACCTCTCTTCAGACCAACCACTGATTTATACCCTTAAGTCTCTCTTGAACCTTCTTTATTTTATTTTATTTACTCCTCTTTCAAGTTTTCCATAAGATATATATATATATATATATATATATATATTAAAATCACCATTTTATTTTAGGATTATTATCAGTAGGATGCTACACTTAGTTTGTTTCAGTATATTTTTGTGAGTCTTTCTTTATAATTTATGTATGAATCATTATAATATATATATATATAAACAACCTATATAAACCCTAGTTTGAACTTGTTTTCTACCCGGTTTTCTTCGCCTCAACCCACAAACATCCCCTTCCTGATCCTGCCTCTCTCATGAATCCATGTAAGGAACTAATTTGACTCCTTTTTATCATCTTAATTATGCATTTTTGTTTTTATGAATATATATATATATATATGTGTGTGTGTGTGTGTAGATTCTTCTCCAAATCCTTACATATATTTTTTCTAAATGTTTCTTTGAGAATGTAAAACTCATGAAAGGGAGTTATTTTTGCCTCGAATTCAACATGAAAACGCCTTTTTCGTCTACTGTTTCAATTTAATGGATTATATATACATATATATAATTTTATATGGATTTCAATCCAAAATAATTTTTGGGTTTTATGATTTTAATTGATTATCATTTGCTTTTAAATAATGTTCTTAAAACATGTAATACATGAAAGAGTTTTATTTCATCTTATTTTATTATGAAAAATCCTTGTTTACAATTTATTTATATATGGTTATGTACAAATATATATATATATATATATATATAAGTTTGATTATGTAACAAATACTAATTGGTCTTTCCTAGAACCTATTCTTATTTATTAAATTATGTTTTTAAGGGTATAATAGTTACAAGAATTTATTAAACCTTATTTCAGGTTGTGCAAATCCCATGTATACACCTTGTGTATATGGGATTTTATATTTTTCAAAACCCACATATACACACATATGTATTTCAATTTTTATTTCTCATGTTTTAAATAATTCTAGCTATGTTAGTAAATTTTATAATTGTTTTCATGCTTATGCAAAAAATATATATGTATATTCATAATCACTTTTGATTAATTAATTTTTATTTTATACATGAAAACCTCACATGAAATAATGACTTTACATCCATACATTGTATTCACACTTGTCATGAGAAATGACTTTAATTATTTAAGTTTATGTTTAATCTATTTTGATATAATTAACATGGAATGGTTTAAAACAAGTATCTCAAATTCAAAACATGTAAACTATGGAATGACAAGGTTCACATGTAATAGTTATTATTTTAGGTGACTACCCATTCTTTTATGTGTACTAGTTCTTACCACATTTGCAAAAGTCTATCATTTTATTCCATGCATGTCACTAATGCAGCCATAACCTAAAAAGAATAAATATAGTCTTTTTTACATTTATTGTATAATTCATTTCAGTTATGAGTATGTATGAAAAATATTATGGATTAAGAATGTAAGTTCCATTTTAGTATGGGAAACTGTGGAAATAAGACCATACTATGAGAAATGAGGAATGTATTGGAATTAAATAATGTGATGGGTGTGCCTCGAATTATACAGTGCTCCAATGCATTGGGTAAAGTGATGAATCTCATGAGTTAAGTGAAATGACGCGTGAACACAATGTCAGCTTTGTTCACAACTATGTGTGGTAGTTGACCACAATTATGTTAGGTTTTTACCTGTATGGTCTTGGAGAAAGGCATGGACAAAGTCTATAATTATACATTCCCTCATCATGTACTATTATATGACCAATCAAGGGATTAATCAATTAGAATAATATCCCTTGGTTAGGGAACTATTATGATAATAGTAATGAATTCATATGGATTGATTAAGTATGAAAATGGAAAGCTATACAAGGAAGGGGTATCTAGAGTTAAGATTACATGAATTTCATATTAAGTACTAATCAATCATGACATGATTACTTATTTAATTCTATTTACAACCTTTCATGTCACATTAAAGTTGGTTTGATCAATTTATGAATTATGCATCTTCCATGCATTTTTGTACAGGTTTGCGCACTCTGATTTATGTTTTACCTACAGTTTTTAAATAAACACATATGAATCTTATGTAAGAGGTTCTTCAGAAAATATTATCAAGTAAACATTAAAAACTGATGATGATGTGCCTCAAGAAAATGTTTTGTGATTATTTCAAAGGTTGATGTTTAAAAAAAATTCTTCAAATTGTGTTAAAACCCCTTACTAGGCATTCTTATGATCACCCTAAGTTTTTAATTTATTTTATAGGGTATAGTTTATTATTTCAATCTTTGAGTACTCTTATGTGACGACCTCAATATAAAGCTTAACTTTGTCAAATTTTTGGAAGAAGTGTATCATCCACATATGGTTTTCTAGAACCTGAACTAAAAAGATACTCTGTATTTGAATAATATGTGTAATTTTTGTATGCATGTTTCTATGAAAAAAAACCACACACCATGTTTTAGGCACCAACTCTAGGTTTTTGGGGTCAGGATCACTATAGTTTGTATCAAAGGATTGGTTTAGACAACTATGATAAATTAGAACAATTTTTTTTATTATGTCTTACAAAGTAGAATTCTTTCTTCAAATTTTCATATGGTAGAAAAAAAAGTTTTTTTATCTTCCAACAAAAATACTAGAGACTATAGTTTCCAAGTCTTGTTTAGAAGGCTATGAGACATTTTAAAAGCTTTGTCTATCATGTAAACATATCTACTGTGTATTGAACTCTGCTAGTGTACTTCAACACCACCGAGGATCAGGCTTTGATAATTTCCTTTTGATGCATGCTAAATTTACATTCTATGCATGTAAGGGAAATTACTTTGATTGTTTTTTTAAATGATTTACCCAAGCCATGAATTTTACGTCCCTAGAGGACTTCGAAGAGGCCACACAAGAGGGTGACCTCTGAGCGGTATATCTTTTTCAACTCTTGACCTACAGTCTCCATGGTTGAGTTAGGGACTTTGAAATTCTTGGGAATGAGTCTTCCCATTTTTATAGACATCAAGTTCATTTTAATTTCACCTAGCTTCATACACTTCGTGATTTTATCTCTTAGACCTTTATATGTCCACATGTTGTTGATTCAAGTTTCCTGTGCTGCATCTAGACCAAAGAGATCAAAGAGTTCGAAACCACTTTAGGGATCCGTTTGACTAGGAATTGGGGAAATCTCTAACACCGGTGGTACCTGTGAAGAGACATCATAGTGGATGTTAGGAAGTTTGTGTATGTGAGTTGTTAGGGAACAAATGAATATGTAGCACCCCAAGTTTCATGAACCCTGTCTTAAATGAATGATGTTATATTTTTATGATTTGATACTTTATTAAGAATTTTCAAAATAACATCTCTGTTTTAATATGGTTATGATTTACTGAGTAGACCTTTTTTCATAAAATTTTTAGATGGAAGAAGAAAGGTCACCAATTAACCTTTTGTCTCTACCAACCATGATTTTGGAAATAATAATTCTAAATACGTGTTCAGATGAATTTTAACCTCTCAAAAACCTACGGTTATCATAAAAATATCTTTATCAGTTATCCAATAAATCTAATATAATCTGATTCTTTTGGGGATTGGGTTTCATTTATTTCCTCTTCGTGCATGCACAACTCACATTCTATGCATGAATAGGAAGTTATTTTGACTTCCAGCTTTAGAGAAATTTCAGGAATCCACTAATGTAGGTGACCTTCGCACAACTTACCTTTTTCAACTCCTTAACTTTAGTGGATATATGAGGCTTTATGATTTCAAAATTTTAGAAAACAAGGTGGTTTGGAAGGTTTATAGGAATCGAGTACTTTATGATGTATCTGAGATTTTCATATCCCGTTACTTTTATATGCCATCTGATCACTGCAGACATAAGTAGAACTCTGACTATTTGAAATGTGTCTGGACCAAAGAAACTAAAGAATTGAAATTTGCCATGGACACCATGGTATCAAAAAACTACCAACTTTTGTGGTACTGGTGAAGTGACATTTGGGAAAATGTCTAAAGGGTTGGAGTGTAATATAATTGAGATGGTTAAATCCTTTGAAGGATGGGATTATGTGATATCCCTAACATATTTTATGTGTAATAATAATATTTTAAATTGTTTTACATTGCTTAATTTTAGTATTATCCAAAACAATGGATGAAAAATAGACACAATACATATTTTATTCAATTAAACACTGAAATTTTTCATTTCAACAAGGACAAAGTACTATAAATAACCTATAATGCCTACTAGTATACCAATCAAAATCATCGGGAGACCCCCAAAAACCACAAACATACCAAGAAAATAATGGAAATCCTTTTGGATATGCCATGATGAAAAATAGAATGGAAAGAAAAATAGCTATTTTGCTATAAATTAAGGGTATGAAGAGAACCATCTTCACCAAGTTGTTTCTAATGTTTTAAATACCCTAAAAATATTTTTTATAAGGCCTTTTGTGATCGTTGGTAGCGATTGTGTTCTTTAAGTGACCATTGGTTTTTTCAACAGTCATAAAATCCTATAACTTTTGGGTTCTTTTTAAGAATTTATATTATTCTAATTATCTTAGATATTTTTGAATATTTTAACTATTTTAAGATTATAAGAATTTTTAAGGTTCTAATTATATTTTAAAATGCTTTAAATTCATAACATGGAACATGTTTTAATTAAACGTATCCTTATATTTTGAAAACATAATGTTTTAAAACATTAAATGAATATAGAAATCAAGATCTTAATGTTTTAATGAAAATATGAAGATAAGTACATATGTTTACTTCATTGAATGTGAAGAGTGTTTATATTAGAAAAAATATGCATTTAAATTTAATGTTATGTTTTAAATATTCTTGATAATTAAAATTTATACATGGTATAATTTATATATTGGATCATGTATATTAATAAACCAAAGTTTAAAATAAAGTTGAAATGATTTTTTAGATTAATAAAATTTATGAATTTATTGATTTTAATGTAAGTGAAATATTTCAAACTTCATTTCTATGGTTTTGGGTATGATTTATTTTTGAAAGTTTTATTTTTTATTTTATTTTTGAAATTTGGGATTATAAAAAAATATAAACCCCATAGGGACAACCCTCTAGTTGGGTCAAATGAGTCCGCTCACACTACATTGGGAGTAGGCAGCCCAGCTTGGACCCTTCAACCATAGAACATGCTAGCCTGTGGGTGTGTGTGAGCACCTATAGGCACACATGGAGGAACCGAGAAGCATCCCACCATGAGGGGTGGCACATAACGGTATGGGTGGGGGAAGAAGTGCGCCCACAAAGAATCGGTATGGGGTTGTACCGAGGAGGGAGAGAGGGAATTCTGAGTGAAGGCTGAGAGTGTTAGGCTTATAAAGCTGGCCCAGAAACCATTCCGTTTTGATGTTGGATGGGACTTTTAAAGAAGGATCTAATCTAGACCATCCAATCTCGCAAAATGAGATCTAGACCACCTGATCCAGTCTTGGGTTCGAAATCCTCCACCTCGGTATTAACACCATGTTTCTTTGGACCGTTTGATTGCAAACAGGATTAATCTAAGCCCTTCATCTATTATTAAAACCCATATATCGCCTTAGCCATCTGATCAAAGTGAGATTTAATCTTGTCCCTCCATCCCTTTTTAAAACCACAGAAATGTCCTTAGCCATCCGATCAGATCCCATTTTATTTGGACTGTCTTCTCCTTTTCCGTATCTACTCCTCGTTTCTTCTTCTTCCTCATTCCAAACTTGTGGTTGTCCTCCATTTTCTTCCCATCTTCTTCTTCTATTTATTCTCCCTTGAGGTCCTCCACCTCTCTTCAAACCATCCACCACTTTCTACCCTTAAGTATCGCTTGGACCTTCTTTTTATTATTTTCCTTACTCCTCTTTCATGTTTTCCATAGGCTTTATATTTTTATATATATATGTTAAAATCACCATTTTATTTCAGGATTATTTTATGTAATATGTTGTACTTCATTTGTTTCAGTCTTTTTTTTGGGTCTCTTTGTTTATAATTTGTGTATGAATCGTTATATATATATATATAGACAACCTATATAAAGACTATTTTTCACTTGTTTTCTACCCAGTTTTCTTCACCTCAACCTACAAACTTCCCCTTCCCAAACCTACCTCTTTATTGAAGCCATGTAAGGGACTAATTTGACTCGTTTTTATCATCTTAATCATTCCTTTGTGTTTTTATGAATATATATTTATATATAAAGTTTCTTCTCCAAATCCTAACATGTTTTTTTTCTAAATGCATCTTTTAGAATGTAAAACTCATGAAAGGGAGTTATTTTTTCCTTGACTTCAACATACAACCCCCCATTTAATCTACTATTTCAATTTGATGGATTATATATATTTGTATATAATTTTATATTGCTTTCAATCCAAACACATTTTTGGGTTTTATAATTTTAATTGATGATCATTTTTTTTAAATAATGTTATTAAATCATGTAATACATGAGAGGGTTTTATTTCATCTTATTTTAATATAAAAAATACATTTTTACAATTAATGTATATATGGTTATGTACAAACACACACAAATATATATATATATAAGTTTGATTATGTAACAAATCCGAATAGGAGTTTCATAAAACATATTGTTATTGATTAAATTATGTTTTTAAGGTTACAAAAGTTACAAGAATTTATTAAACCTTGTTTCATATTGTTAAAATCCAAAGTATACACCTTGTGTACATAGGGTTTTATATTTTTCAAAACCCACATATACACATATATGTTTTTCAGTTTTTATTTATCAGGTTTTAAATATTGATATCTACGATAGTAAATCGTATAATTGTTTTCATTCTTAAGAAAAAATATATATAAATATGCATAAGCGCATGTGATTAATTATTTTTTCTTTTATACATGAAAACCTCACATGAAATAATGATTTTACATCCATACATTGTGTTTCCACTTGTCATGAGAAATGAATTTAATTATTTAATTTTATGTTTAATCTATTTTGATATAATTAACATGGAATGGTTTAAAACAAGTATCTCAAAGTAAAAACATGTTAACCATGGCGTGAAGAGGTTCACATGCATGGGTTATTATTTTATGTGACTACCCATTATTTTATGTGTACTAGTTCTTACCACATGTGAAAAAGTCTGTCGTTTTAGTCCATGCATGTCACTAATGCAGCAATAACCTAAAACCAAGAATTCTAGTCCTTTTTAAATTCATTTTATAATTCATTTTAGTAATGAGAATGTATGCAAAATATTATGGATTAAAAATGTAAGTTCCATTATATTATGGGACACTATGGAAATAAGACCATATTAAGACATATAAGGAATGTATTGGACTTAAATGATATGATGGGTGCACCCAGAATTGTACATAACTCAAATGTATTGGGTAAAGTGATGAATCTCATAAGTTAAGTGAAATGATGCCTGAACATGATGCTAGAATTGTTTACCACTATGTGTTGTATTTGACCACAATTATGTTGGGTTTTTACACGTATGGTCTTGGCAAAAGGCCTTGACAAAGTCTGGTATTATACATTCCATCATCATGTACAAGTATATTACCAATAAATGGATTAATCAATTATAATAATATACCTTGGTTAGCGGACTATTCTGATAATGGTTATGTAATCTCTAAAGCCTACGTGCCATGTATCTCTGAGCCTACAGGCCTTGTTAGGGTTCCCCCTCATCCCTTTAAAGGGGGGTTATCAAAAATCAATAAAACTGAAGGCCTTTGGGCCATTCAGGCACATGTATTGATTAATTATGAAAATGGATAGTTATACAAGGAAGTGGTATCTAAAGTTAAGGTTACATGAATTTAATATTAATTACTAATGAATCATGACATTATTACTTATGTAATTATATTTACAACCTTGCATGTCACTTTTAGAGTTTTTTTGATCAATTTATGAATTATGCATCTTTAATGAATTTTTGTACATGTATGAGCACTCTTATTTATGATTTATCTAAATTTATTAATTAAACACATATTAATCTTATGTAAGAGGTTTTTATGAAATATTATGAAGTAACCTTTGAAAAATGATGATGATGTGCCTCCAGATTGTTTTTTGCGTTTATTTCAAAGGTTGATATATTAAAAAAGGAATTTCCTCAAATTGTTTTAAAAACCCATACTGAGATTTATTACGATCACCCTACATTTTCAATTTATTTTACGTGGTATATTATATTATTTCAAGCTTTTGGTACTCTGATGTGATGACATCAATATGAAGCTTACATTCGTCAAGTTTTTGAAATAAGTGTATCATCAACATCAGGTTTTCCAGAAGCTAAACTGAAACAATCATCTCTATTGGAATAAGATGTGTCATTTTTGTATGCATGTTTCTATGAAAAAATACACACCATGTTTTAGGCACCGAATCTGGGCTTCTGGGGTCGGGGCTGCTATAGTTGGAATCAAAGGATCAGTTTAGACATCTCTAGAAAATTAAAACAATTTTTTTTTAATTATGTCTTACTAAGTAGAATTCTTTCTTCAAATTTTCAAATAGAAGACAAAACAAGTATTTGGTCTCTTCCAACCAAAATAATAGAGAATATAGTTGCCAATTCCTATTTATAAGGCAATGAGACATTTGAAAACCTTCATCTATCATGTAAACATCTCTATTGTGTATCAAACATTCCTCATGTACTTCAACTCCACTGAGGACCAGACTTTGAATATTTTTTTATGACGCATGTTCAACTCCTATTCAGTGCATGTAAAGAAAATTACATTAATGGTTTGTTTAAATGATTTACCGTAGCTGATAATTTTACGTCCCTAGAGGACTTCCAAGAGGCTGAACAAGAGGGTGACATCCGAGTGGTATATCTTTATCAAATCTTTACCTACAATCTCTATGGTCAAGTTAGGGACTTAAAAATTATTGGGGATGTATCTTTCAATTTGTTTTATAGACATCAAGTTCTTTCTGATGTTTCCCAACTTCATATACTTCATGCTTTTCTCTCTTGTAACTTTAGATGTCCACATGCGACTGATCCAAGTTTCCTGTACTGCTTCTGGACCAAAGATATTTAAGGGTTTGGAACCTCTTTAGGGATCTGTTTGATTAGAAACTAGAGAAATCACCAACACCAGTGGTTCTTGTGAAGATACATCACTATGGATGATAGGAAGTTTGTGTCTATGAGTTGTGAGGGAACGAATGAATATGTAGCACCCCAAGTTTCATGAACCCTGTATTAAATGAATGATGTCATATTTTTATGATTTGATACTTTATTAAGAATTTTCAAAATAACATCTCTATTTTAACATGGTTATGCTTTACTAAGTAGACCTTTTTTCTTAAAATTTTCAGATGGAAGTTGAAAGTTCACCAACTAACCTTTTGTCTCTACCAACTATGATACTATAAAAATAATGTTAAAGACTTGTTCGGGCAAATTTGAACCTCTTGGAAACCTATAGTTATCATACAAATAACTTTATCAGTTATCCAATACTTCTAGAATGCTCTGATTCTTATGAGGATCAGGTTTCATTTATTTCCTCTTATTACATGCACAAATCACATTCTATGCATGATGAGGAAGTTATTTTGAATGGATCTTAAAAAATTTCACCATGTTTTAAAGATATCCAGCTTTAGATAAATTTCAAGAAGCCACAGATGTAAGTGAACATCGCGCAACTTACCTTTTTCAACTCCTTAACTTCAGTGGCTATAGGAGGCTTTATGATTTCAAAATTATAGAAAACAAGGTTGTTCGACTGGTTTATAGGAATCGAGTCTTTTATTATGTCTCTAATATTTTCATCTCCCATTACTTTTATATGACATCCGATCGCTTCAGACATAATTATAAATCTGACTATTTGAAATGTGTTTGGACCAAAGAAACTGACGAATTTAAAGCTTCCATGGATGCCCTGGAATTAGAAAACCCCCAACTTTTATGGTAACGGTGAAGGGAAATTGTTGAAAATGTAAAAAGGGTTGGAGTGTAATATAATTTTGAGGGTGTAATTATTTAAAGGAGGGGATACTGTGATATCCTGAACATATTTTATGTGTAATAATAATAGTTTTAATTGTTTTACTTTGCTTAATTGTAGTATTATTCAAAAAAATGGATACAAAATAAACATAAGAAATATTTTATTCAATTAAATACTGAAACAATACATTTCAACAAGGCCAAAGGACTATAAATAACCTAGAATTCCAACTAGCAGACCAATCAAAATCAGTGGGAGACCCCCAAACACCACAAACATACCAGAAAAATAATGGAAATCCTTTGGATCTGCCACGATGAAAATAGAATGGAAAGAACAACGACCACTATTCTAAGCATTAAGGGTATGAATAGAACCATCTTCTCCAAGTTTTTTCTAATGTTTTGAATACCCTAAGAATCTTTTTTATAACACCTTTTGTGACTGTTGGTATCCAGTTCAGTCCTCAAGTGACCGTTTGTTTTTTCAATGGTCATAAAATCATGTAACCGTTGGGTTCTCTTTAAGAATTTCGATTATTCTAATTATCTTAGTTATTTTTGAATATTTTAAGTATTTTAAGTTTATAAGAATTTTTAAGGTTCTATGTATATTTTAAAATTATTTAATGTCATAACTTGGAACATGTTTTAATTAATGTTATCCTTATATTTTGAAAACATAATGTTTTAAAATGTGAAATGAATATGGAAATCAAAATCATAATGTTTTAATGAAAATATGAATATAAGTACATATGTTTACTTCAATAAGTGAAGAGTGTTTATATTGGAAAAAAATAAGAATTTTAATTTTAATTTATGATTTAAATATTCTTGATAATTAAAAGTTATAAATGGTATAATGTATATATTGGATTGTGTATATTAATATAACAAATTTAAAATAAAGTTGATATTATTTTTTAGATTAATAAAATTTATGACATTATTGATTTTAATGTGAGTATAATATTTTTAAATTCATTTATGTAGTTTTGGGTATATTTATTTTTGAATGTTTTATTTTTTATTTTATTTTGGAAAGTTGGGTTTATAAAAAAATATAAACATCATAGGGACAGTCCTCTAGCTGAGCTGAAGGAGGAATCTTGCACTACTTTAGGAGTAGGTGGCCAAGCCTGGACCCTTTAGCCACAACACAGGCCAGCCAGTGGGTTTGTGTGCGCGCCTACAGGCAGAGATGGAGAAACCGAGCAGCAAACCACTATCTAGGGTGGCACATGGTGGCAAGGGTGGGCACAGAAGCACGCCTATAGAGAACCGGTATGGGGTGGTACTAGGGAGGGGGAGAGGGAATTCTGAGTGAAGGCCGGGAGTGCTAGGCTTATAAATCTGGCTGAGAAACCATTCCATATCAATGTGGGACAATCCTTTTAAAGAGGGATCTAATCTCATCCGTCTGATCTCTCTGCGTGATATCTGGACCGCCCGATCCAGTCTCAGGTTCAAACTCCTCCCGCATGGTTTTAATGCCTCTTTCATTTGAACCATTCGATCACAGGAACGGTTAGTCTCAACTGTTCATCCGTTATTAAAACCCGCATGTCGCCTCATCCGTCCGATCAAACCAAGATTTAATCTCGTACCTACATCCCTTTTGAAACCGTGAAAAAAATCCTTATCCATTCGAACATATCCCATTTGATTTGGAACATCCACTCCTTTTCCGCATTTACTCCTCATTTCTTCATCTTCCTCTCACCAAACTAGTGGCTGCCCATAATTTTCTTCCCATCCTCTTCTTCTTCTTCTTCTCCCTTGAGGTCCTCCACCTCTCTTCAGACTAGCCACCGATTTCTACCCATAATTCTCACTTGGACCTTCTTTTTATTATTTTCTTTACTCCTCATTCAAGTTTTCTGAAAGATTTATATTTATATATCTATATATATATATATTTTAAAATAACCATTTTATTTTGGGATTATTTTAAGTAAGATGTTGAACCTAGTTTGTTTCAGTATTTTTTCGTGAGTCTTTGTTTATCATTTTTGTATGAATCATTATATATAAAAAATATATATAAACCGCCGATATAAACCCTAGTTTGCACTTGTTTTCTACCTAGTTTTCTTTGCCTCAACCTATAAAATTCCCCTTCCCGACCCTGCCTCTCTCTTGAATCCATATAAGGGAATAATTTTACTCCTTTTTATCATCTTAATTATGCCTTTGAGTTTTTATGAATATATATATATATATATATATAGTTTCTTCTTCAAAATCTAACATGTTTTTTTTCTAAATGTGTCATTGAGAATGTAAAACTCATGAAAGGGAGTTATTTTTGCCTCTAATTCAACAAGCAAACCCCTTTTTCATCTACAGTTGTAATTTCATGGATTATATATATATGTATATAATTTTATATGGCTTTGAATCCAAACTAGTTTTTGGGTTTTATGATTTTAATTGATGATGATTTGTTTTTAAATAATGTTCTTAAAACATGTAATACATGAAAGGGTTTTATTTCATCATATTTTAATATGACTAATCCTTCTTTACAATTTATGTATATATGGGTACGTACAAACATATATATAAATATATATATAACATTGATTATGTAACAAATCTGAATTGGGTTTTCATAAAACCTATTCTTATTGATTAAATTATGTTTTTAAGGGTAGAACAATTAAAAGAATTTATTAAATTTTTTTTTGGGTTGTGAAAATCCCAAGTATACACCTTGTGTATATAGGGTTTTATTTTTTCATAACCCACGTATACACATATATGTATTTGAATTTTTATTTCTCAAGTTTTAAATAATTCTTGCTATGTTAGTAAATTGTATAATTGTTTTCATGCTTAAGAACAAAATATATACGTATATTCATAATCACATGTGATTAATTAATTTTTCTTTTATACATGAAAATCTCACAAGAAATAATGATTTTACATGCATACATTGTATTCCCACTTTTCCTGAGAAATGACTTTAATTATTTAAGTTTGTGTTTAATATATTTTGATATAATTAACATGGAATGGTTTAAAACAAGTATCTCAAAGTCAAAAATGTAAACCATGGAATGAAAAGGTTCACATGAAAGAGTTATTATTTTATGTGACTACCAATTATTCTATGTGTACCAGTTCTTAACACATGTGAAAAATTCTATCCTTTTAGTCCATGCAAGTCACTAATGCAGCCATAACCTAAAACCAACAAATATAGTTCTTTTTTTACATTTATTGTATAATTCATTTTAGTTATGAGTATGTATAAAAAAATTATGGATTAAGAATGTATGTTCTATTGTAGTATGGGACACTATGTAAATAAGACCACACTAAGACATATTATGAATGTATTGGACTTAAATGATGTGATAGGTGCACCCGGAATTATACAGTGCTCAATGCATTGGGTAAAGTGATGAATCTAACGAGTTAAGTGAAATGACGCGTGAACATGATGCTGGCATTTTTCACAACTATGTGTAGTATTTGACCATAATTATGTTGGGGTTTTACCCATATGGTCTTGGAGAAATTCCTTGAAAAAGTCTAGCATTATACATTCCCTAAACATGTACTAGTATATGACTAATCAATGGATTAATCAATTAGATAAATATCCCTTGGTAAGGGAACTATTATGATAATGGTAATGAATTCATATGGCTTGATTAAGTTTGAAAATGGTAAGGTATACAAGGATGGTTTATCTAAAGTTAAGGTTACATGAATTTCATATTAAGTACTAATGAATCATGACATAATTACTTATGTAATTATATTTATAACCTTTCATTTCACTTTTAGAGTCGGTTTGATCAATTTTTGAATAATGCATCTTTCATGCATTTTTTACGTGTATGCACACTCTGATTTATGTTTTACCAATAGTTTTTAAATAAACACATATTATTCTTATGTAAGAGGTTTTTCTAAAAATATTATCAAGTAACCTTTGAAAAATGATGATGGCGTGCCTCCAGAAAATGTTTGCTGATTATTTCAAAGGTTGGTGTTTAAAAAAAGGAATTTCTTCAAATTATTTTAAAACCCCTTTCTGAGAATTATTATGCTCACAATACGTTTTAAATTTATTTTAAAGGGTGTAATAGATCATTTCAAGCTTTGAGTACTCTTATGTTATGACATCAATATGAAGCTTAACTTTGTCAAGTTCTTGGAAGAAGTGTATCATCAACATCTGATTTTCCAGAAGCTGAACCGAAATGATCCTTTATATTGGAATAAGATGTGTAATTTTTATATGCATGTTTCTATGAAAAAATACACACCATGTTTCAGGAACCGACTCTGGGCTTCTGGGGTTGGGGTCGCTACGAGGGAGGTCTATCATTGTGTGAATAAGGAGTCTTCTAATTGAATTGGTCACTCTTTTCAGCAACTGGAAGGAAGCACCATCATAGTTATCACTACAAGTTTTCTCTTTACTGGTCCAACCTCCCATCTCCAGGCCATAGGGATAGGGGGTATGTTGGATTCATCCAGAAAATGGATTCAAGCTTAATACGGGTGGCTCATACATCTCGAGAGACTTGTGAGGATGAGGGGTAGTTCGTGACTCTTGGGGAAGTGTTTTTCTTGCTTTCACAACCCATTATGGTAGTGGAAATTCACTACAGGTGGTGGCTAATTCAATTGTCACCAAGATTAACCTATGAAACCCAGGGAAGGTCGACCTTTGTCAAGTGGAAATGGACTCCATGATCATTCATGAATCCTTTCAAGGAGAATACCCCATCCCTTGGTCAATATCATACATTATTAGGAAATGAAAATCTCTCCAGAACAACAATATACATGTAACACACACATGGAGTGAAGGGAAAAAGGTTTCAGATCATCTTTCTACTTTGGTAGATCATGTTTCCAATGTCATGTGACTTACCAACATCATTTACTTAAAAACTAGGGGGGGGGGGTGGCTTTGATTCGAGGGGATGCCCTCGGTCTCCACTACTTTAGGCCTCCCAAGGCCTAAATGTGTTTTTCTAATTTTCTTCTTTGTACCTATCTTCCTTAAATAAATATATGTTTATGTTGATGATGATGATGTACTATATATTCTTTAAGTTAGTTTTATGAGTTTAATATGCTTATAATTATTGAGTTTCCTATATACAATTATTCCATAAGATTGATTTGCGAATAAATGGAAGTTACTAAAGACGATTGATAGTGAGAAATATCAACATAGCATTTTAGTGTGGTTATATATACCATGCATTGAAGTTCTTAACAAAGTTGAGAGCATTGATTTTTTAAGAACCATTAGTTACAAACAAGTGATAACTATCCCAATCCTATATAAGGTTTAGATATTTGGTTCTTCGAAGGAGTTTTATAAGAATTGGATATTAAATTATCTGATTGTATAGTGAGATATATCAGAAGTTACGACTTTAAAATATTTATAAGGGCACTGGGATGACTGTCATGCTGTGATGTTTATTACATTCACTGGAAGTTTAATACATATATTCAAGGATCAAAATCATTCAGCTGATTCAGTGAAATCTAGACCTGATAGAAGAAATTTTTATGGACTTTAAAGGAAATAACCTTTGAAGAACTGGTGATATACTGTATAAATAAATCTGAGTTTATGGGGAGATAACTAACATTGGTGGGAGTTGGTATAATGAACTCTTCACTTATTTAATATTATAAAGATTTTTTATTTGGTATTAGACCCTTCCTAACCCACTTGTAATTAATAACAAGATTATATTGTGGAATCTATGCCTTAGACTTAACCCGGGTATAACAAGGATGTAGTCACCCACATTTGGGGTGAACCATGTAAAAATATCATGTGTTTTTCTTCATTTACTTTATTTCATGCATGTATTGTGAATGTGTTTTTCAAAAGAGAAGATATATTATTCCTAATAGTTGTAGAGGTTCTAATATAAAAATGGGTGAAAAGTAAAAGAAACAATTCAATAAAACTTGTGAACACTAATTCACCCCTGTGAGTGTACTTGTATGATCCACTAGGCATCTCAATTTTTATCCTATCACAAGGTTCCACTTATTATTAGATCTAATTAATTTCCTAGTTTTTTTATCAAACACATATAAAGGGAAGATTTTAATTTGAAGAAGAGTCAAAGTTGACATAGATAGATCATTTATTTCCCATTTACATCAATTACAAAATGGATGGTTTAACCATTATATTAGATAATAGACATATGAAAGATACCAAGAAATATATTTTGATCTTAAAGTTGAAGGTATACACATCAATAATGAAAGGTAGTCAAAGTTGTGTTATATTTGTTAATTTTTTTGATGACCTTTATAAATGATAATGTTCAAATTCAACATGTGAGAAATATGAAGAGTATGTGCATGATATATCAGTTATTTTTATTATTTTAAAGTAAAGTATTACTTTAAAAATACCCTGGTTGAGATTTTTACATATATATTTTTATCCATCAATGGGCTATAGGATAAAAAATTATAGTTGGAGTTGGAAGCTAATGCTACATAGGATGTGTTGGCCAATAGGTTATAAAAGTAGAACACTCTCAAAAAACTTATTGAATCCAAAGATCAATCTATATCACTTGTCATGGAAAGTTATTCACTAATTTAATATTAATTACAATTAAATATATGTGATAATGTTATCATTAATAATGTTTTATAAGAAATTATCCATGCATTGGAAGAAACTAATAAAATAAACATTGGTGTTATGAACTCTAAATTGTAAATAAATTCCTAAAGAGGGAATGAGATTGATAATATCTTACCATAAGTGAATACTAATATGGGGAATAGATTGTGAATATGGATAGTCACTAGGAAGATATATTAAAATGAGATAAAGATGATAATATTTCCCTCAACAAGGAGTGTCTTGAGTTGGAATTAAAATTAAGGAATCTAGAAGTGACACAAGTTGATACTTCCCAAGATACTGATAGAATAAGTGTTTCCATGAATACTATTGATAAGATTCTTACTTCAAAAAAGAACCATTATAGTGGAAATAAGATATTGAGGTTATCCAATGATTAATCTACTGCGAATTGATGGGGAAAGGTAATCATTGTTCTATATTTTTTTAATAATGATATTTAAGTTACTAGTAAAGATTCTAAATCAATTTATAGATAAATATGGGTGGAGAGAAATTTTTATGAATGTAATAGAATTAGTATTTACATGTGTATTATTCCATGATTTTAGTATTTATTTAAAAATGTTTGATTTATGATTTTTTGGGTGAAGTCTCAGATATCTTCTAGGTGGTTATGGATGGTTTTATAGGATTTAACGAATATCATAGTTTGAGCATAGTGAGGGGAAACTGTGTAGTTTCCTATAGTTAACTATGGGGCTTAATGTGGTGGTGTAGTGGGTGGAACATAAATAGGTATAACTATGCGATATTCCCCAGGTAACCATGTAACTCAAAGAAGATGAAAAATCATAGTTGGCATGCTTGTACGTGTGTGGCCTATGAGGATTTTCTTGATATGAAATTCTCATGCATGTGTATAGCTCAAAAAATTCATTATTGTTTTTGTTTATATATATATATATATGTATGTGTGTGTGTTTCGGTGTGTGTGAGGGTATGGCCTATGGACTTCTTTTATATAGTATCAAGTGGTAGGTGTACCATTCATGGTTTGGTTAATCCCTTAGAGTGGGAAGCATGTGTGACATGATGCATAATGATCATGGTGAGGCCTTGAATGACATATAGTAGTGCTTGATATCCTTAAGGCATAAATTGGGACTAAAAGCTGGGCATGATGGCCATGTGGCAAATTTTTTGATAATTAATGGGGTTTAATGGACTTGTGGCATAAACTGAGGCTTGATATCCTATTTTGAGACTTATGTTGTCCTTGTGTCCTGTTATGATATTCATTAAAGTTAAATAGAACTTATCCAATGATATGGAGTCAAAGAACGTAGTTTCGGGATTTATGACAGCCTGGTTAGCACATAATGACCCAACATATGAATTTTTATTGGTACATTTACTCTCCATACATTGTATAAAATTTTATATAAATGTTTCACTTATGTTAAGGGCACATTAGTGATATCCTAATGGGTTCATAATCATACCTTTTAAGGGAATATCAATGAATTAAACCTTTATAGACATATATCTAGTGATGGAAAAGGGCCCTATGTCCAAAAAATGACCTGGAGGAGCAAGGTATATGGGTGGATTTATAATGGATATAAGGTCTCTTGTTATGAAATATCTTGTTATCTTTTATCATATTTTTGTCAGTACTTGACTATAATTTGTTTGTTGTTTATTTATTGTATGAAATATTGATACAAAATGAATTAATTTCATTTTTTAATTTTATAGATCTCTTATTTTATTATTTCCTCCTCATGTATATGTGTGGGTTCGATATCTATACCACATGAATAGTCTCCCCATGTTTTGATTTAGTCCCTCACTGTTAGTCAGTTGCCTCATCTATATAACAAGCCTCGCATGAGGTCATGTGACACTTCAGACCAAACCTAGTGATTTGAGTCATAATGTTACAAAATGGTGTCAATGTCTTCCTTTTTTTTATTGGGTGTGATTTTAGAATTTAATAGAATATATATAGGATAATTGGAACTGGGGTAGGGAAGTTACACATATTCCTGGATAGCTCAGGTGTTATGTACCTTGAAGTTACTAGGAAAAGTGGGATTACTATTATTAATTGTGAAATTATAGTTTCATATTGATCTTAAGTATTGCTATAAATTTATAATTTATGGGATTAGGGTGTGTTCATGAATCAAGAGTAGGAACATAGGTTCACATGAAATAAACCTATTTTCTTGTAATTAATAGAGGTTTAATTAATTAAGTGAAAATTATAATCTGTGTTTTATACCTCTTAGATGAATTATTACTGACATTCAATTATTTGATCTTGAGCATGTTATATCTTATTATATGTACACGAATGTGACTAATGTGCTAGTACTGGAGACTTGAGCTTAGAACATGGGTAATGTATGTGGTTATGCGTTACAGTCATAGGTAACCTCTTACGATGAGGCTCCATAAATTTTTTATTATGTGTATGCTTTTTAAAAAGTTCATCAATATTTCTATTTATGATATTAAAATAATTTCTCTATATTCCCTATGTAATTTTAGATAATTATGTCTCAATGAAACCTTATAGGGGCACATATGGAAACCGATTAAGATACTCCCATCATGGGGAATGCTCATGAAACACCTCCATGCATGCATGAGTATTCCACTAATCATGTTCCCAGAATCTCTCTAATAGTCAATGAATTAGAAATGATTCAAGATTGTAACGTCCTGGCCCGACTTACCATCGAACCGGTGGCCAGACCAGTGGGTCACATGGCCTCAAGCGCATCTCCCCATGCGCCAGAGGCTACCGACTTACAGTGAGGGTCTCAGGAGGTGACAGTGGGGAGACTATACCCTCATATCAGAGTAACATAGCGGTATTATCAGAGTAAATAAAATTCAATAGTGGAAGCATCAAACAATTTAAAGGCAGAAGCAAAAGACAATTAATAACCATTTTACAAAAGGTGAAAAACGCCAGTTTACAATGCATGTGATGATGATACATTTGTAAAGAAGTAAACAAAACAACATGCCATAATACAAGACAAAGGTAAGAAAAGACATCAAAGCCTGACATGCGATCTCCTGAGCATCCCAAGATCCCGCTTGGTCCTTTGTTCCTAACTCCTCAGGTAAAAACAACACATCACACAACCTAGGTCCTGCAAGCAAGAAGGTCTACTCGGTTCCCCAGTGTAATGGAGGCCCGAGTAGGGTGTGAGATATAAATCTCAGTAGGCCGGAAACACCAGTGTCAAACCCAATCCAGAAAGTGTATAACAATCAAATAGTGACCAGGTATGGAGAAATAAGTAAACATAATTACATAAGTAAATAACACCTGTCCAGGTTCCGAGGGGACACCTGATGGTTATACCTACTTCGGCTCGTTGTTGGTAAATTAACCTGATCCTGTCACCATATATATATATAAATGCATTTATATCATAGGTGGCGTGGGGTAATAATGCCTCTCACACATTAGTCGAGGTTAATGGGTTGGAGGTAATAATGCCTCTCGTCCCTATAGGTCAACTGGCAAGGGGTAATAATGCCTCCCTTCCACACACGTATCAAGATTAGCAGGCATGAGGTAAGAATGCCTCTCGTCCCTAAATGAACTGGCAAGGGGTCAGAATTCCTCCCTTTTATACACATTCATAATACTAGCCTGGGGTAAAACTGCCTCCCATCCAAACAGGTAAACCATTACTAGAAGTCAACTGGAAAGGGGTAAGAATGCCTCCCTTACAGACATGTAATCATCAACTGAAATCAACTAGAAAGGGGTAAGAATGCCTCTCTTCTAGACATGTAATGTCACACTGGCATAGGGTATAACTACCTCCCATCCAACCATGTATTTATCACTAGGTGGCCTCAGCATGTGCTCACCTTTATTATACTTCATTATGTGGCATCAACATGTGAACCCTCACAATACAAACATGTTTTTAGTATACTGCTTCTGGCATTACCTCATAAGCATTCAAAGAATCATACCACGTACACATAAGAGAACAGATTCACATTCATACTTAAGGAAACCCATCTTAAGTATCTAAAACAAGATTTTCACATATTCATTTTACTAACATAATCCGTTCTCATTACGTTATCCCAATGCGTGGTCATACAACCCATGTCTATTCATTTCTAGTTTGAACATTTCATCTTAAAGGATATGTTTATCATTATTTAACCCTTTGACACATTCTAGAGGAAACATGCCACATAGTCTTAACTCATCCCACTAAGGTTACCATCTTACTCAATTTTCCAAACATGGAAAATTTATCCAAATACAAGTATCATCGCCATATCATTCTATTTACCTCAACAAGGCAAGTTCACAAACAAAGAATCAAAGAGGCACCACAACAATCCAACAGGCAAGAATAAAAAGTCTATCACTACTTTTTATCTTGAAGACGACGCACCTCTAAATGAGGGGTTTTATTATTAAATCGTGAGTTTAGTTACCAAGAAACCTATTTTATCTTATTCCTAAAATTCACACGATTTGCATAGAAGCATTTAATCGGAACTAAACTTGCATAATTAAAGTGCTATGGCAGTGCAATATTAAACTCACTATTACTCAACTTAAAATTATGGGAAAGGAGAGGGACTCTACCTCCAGGTGGATCCATACGTCTACTCCGGCTCTTGGAGATTTCTCACTAAGAGCCGCTGCTGCTCCCCCACTGAGCATATGCACCTTCCCACACATGCAAGGACACCTATCCTCTATGCACACACCCCGCATGGGCATGGGCATGCGCACGAGTATCCTTACATGCATGCTTATATGCATATGCCCATCTCCAGTCACATGCGTAGGCACTTTTATATGTATACATGGGCACACCTAGCCCCATACACATCCAACCCCTACCGAGGGTGATTAAACATGTAACAGGGGAACCCACGTATATATAAATACGTACCTATTCCCACGTGGGTGAGTCTCCTAGACTCTGGCGACTCGGAACCATGCCAATATATCCAACGCACTACATGATTAATCTAACGAACCTTAAGAGGCATAAAGACACTAATTTGGGATATGCGAAATCAACCAGAATAATAAACCCTTACTGCAAACCCAAGCTAGTGGACCGAAACATGGCGAATCGCTTCGCCTTCGGCGGTGATCTTCGGAATACACCCAAACACGACCCGAGAAGCCTTCCGCACGAACTTGGAACAAAGAGAAACCAAAAGTTGGATCACCCTAAACCCTAGGGCGTTCAGACGAATCTCACCGGATGAAGAATAGGCCTAAAAGAAGATGGGAAGAGAGAGGAGGAGGTGGATACGTGCTTATAGTAGAGATTTGACAAAGAAACGGCCAGGAATCAGAGGAAAGAGCTCGATCGAGGGGAGACCGTAGGAGGGGGTGTCGCGCGGGTCACAGAGGAGAGCAGGGCTAGTGCATGTGGGTCTGGCGAGAGAGTAAGTGAGGGAGTGTTTAGTTTAGGTTTTATTTATTTTATTTTTAATTTCATTTAAAATAACCCCAAAACCCAAATAGGAGGGCTGCGCATGGTTTATCCCGCATAATTTTCCAAACCGTGCGCAAACCGTGCAGCCTCTACTAGACACCCCAGCACCCTACATGGGCTAGTTGCATGGTTTGGGGAAACCGTGCATAGGCCGTGCATACTCCTCTGCCTCCCTATTTTAAGCTGCACGGTTTGGGCCACACGGTTTGGGAAACCGTGCGCCAACCGTGCACCTTCTGTTGTCGCTTAAAAACTAGCCGTCTTCATTTTCGAAGCCCGACCTTAGATTAGACACACTCATTAAATCGAAAAAGTTCAATTTCCCCCACTTTTAAACCCAGTTCAAAATACAGATCATTACAACCTTCCCACCTTAGAACTTCTCATCCCCGAGAAGCCTTTAGGAACATCGTACACATCACCCAACCTACTAGGCCCGTGAAGCTTCATTCAAACGATCACATTGCATTCACAAATGTCCAACACACCCTTAAGCATCCATTTAACCATAAAGAGCTTAAGACACCAAAAATCGAGCCAACAATCTTTCCCCAACAAAATACCAAGATAGCTCTTCACGAGACCATCTACCTAGAGACATGAAACTGTCGTCGTCTTGCCAAGCATCCAGCCACAGGTAATTCCCACCTTAGATTTTTAACATTAAGAAACAAACTCCAAACTAAGATTCGGACCACCATTGGAATTAACTTTCAAAGCACTCCCCAAGAATTCCCACGATGCTCCAAGCATGATTTGAAATAGATCAAACGGTCAATTCCCCATCGACCTCAAGGCCCAGGCTGATCTGGTTGTTCATATTAGGCACCGGCCGACACAAACTGCACTCACCTCTACCTGATGACGTGCTAGAGGACAGTATGTCACCGACCACAGACATTAAACAAGAACCCCGAGTCAAGCTATCTCCGGTTGACTATTTACAAGAACGATCGACCTAAACAACCGACATATTTCAAACAGAACCACAATTCCTTTCTCCAAGGAACCTTATGTTTAGCACAAACACGTTCACCGAAGCCTACACCTGAATTCCGATGACATTTCCAAAATCAAACCATACAAGAATCCACTTATCCTGCGTGCAATGCTGAAAGATAACCATCTGATCAAGCCCAATGGATTAAAAGAATTAGCGCGGATAAGACTGACGCTCCCTTAGTGCAAATTGGATGAGGAAAAGATAGGGGACATGTTCGTTGCTAAGAATAATACACTAAGATGTTTGTACAGATTCCAGTTAATCATACCAAACTACTGGAAGGATGAACAGTCGAACCTCAACTGGTCGACTTCAAGGAAGGAACTCAGCTTCACCTGCCGAAACCTCCACATGTTTTAAACTCGCATGCCTCAAGGCATTCAAGCACGACTAACCCATTTCCAAAGGCATTACAAGAAGCATCCATTCCACATGAAAGGACACATTTACCAGATTCGAGGTGACATGCTCCCAACCTTAGGGGTGTCCTAGTCACTGAAGGGAAAGGAGATAACCTAGTTGAGCACAAACGCGCTAGTACACAAACACCGCAAATGATCATGTGACGCTCTTTCGCCAAAATCATATCACCAAAAAAATGAAGAAGATCCACAACAAGGAAACCAAAATGTCCAAACACATGAGTCATTTGAAATCCATACAGGACATTGGGACGAAAAAATTCTTTTACACCGGGCCACACTACTAAGGAGATGACCCAAAGCCGCAACGAAAGTCAAAATCCAACGACCACCCATCCGAACAAGGGTGTCATTAGAAAAACAAGAGTCTAACAAGGGACAACAAAACCCGAACGAAACCTCAAGTTAGAAAGCCCATGGTACAATCAAGGAATTAATACACTAAGGGTGCTACCAACCATGGGCTAGCCTCTTATGAAGATAAAATATCGACCCTGATGCCGGGTCATGTGAAACAAAGTTGTTAGGCTCAAAATCCAATCATCGAAACACCGCTAAGGAAGAAACGCCCACGGGAAACACCTATGGTCTCGTTCCAAGGAAACTCAAAGAGAAACTCAAAACTACCCCTTACACTAGGGTCTCAACACACCACCACGGGTTCCATGACCAATTCCGTAACATTTTATCTCGTTTAAACTTTAACCATAAAAAGTTTCAACTACACAACAAAGTAAACAAGCATGTTTCCCAAACACTTCCTTTTAAAACATTCACGTTCATAGACATCCTGTCTTTATCAACCAGCTGAGCGAAACAAAAACATTAAAAAAAGGGCGAGCTACCAGGGTCCCATTCTATCCATCTTGGGTTCTTCCAAAAAGCAACCCCAAAGCAGTTACTCAAATCCTTTTAAAATTTCAAACACCCCAACTGGGTTCTCTCATATAACACTGCCCAACTGACCTACTCGGGTCAAGTTACACATTTACTAGTTAGACAAAAGTTTTCAATTCCGAAATCATAAAACCTTTTACATTTAATCATTTCACAAAACAAAAAGCCTTAACATTTAATACGGATTTCCATTTCCCAATTCATGAAGCGCCCATACACTTCATGGATTGAAAATTTACTCCCCTTTTTATCAAAACCAGATTACAACCCAGAATTTGACATGCTCACATACAACGTCCCAAGTATATGGGTGGCCATCTACCAACCTCTAAAGCACCCATAAACTTTATAAATTTTCATTTGGCTCCCCTTTTTTAATAAAAACCAAATTTACTTTAGAATTTTAAACTTAGCAGCCTTTTACAGTAGTTCGAATACCCTGGTTACTTTTTTCCCAGTTATACGGAGCCCATACACCTTAAAATTGAAAAATTTCTCCCATAATATTCGCAACCAACAGATTCAACTCATGCCATTAATTACAAATATAAAACAGAGCATGTCACTACAAGCAGATAACACCGAGGCATGTTATAACAAAGAAGCATGACACATAAGAAAGACAGGCAGCATGCCATATTATCATCGAAACATGCTATCTAAATAGGCGTACTAATAAATACAATTCATGGAACACAATCAAGGAACCCAATTCGAACCAACATGAAACCTAAAATGGAACTAAATGACATGGCACTATGCATGGCATGTTAATTTCCTATGTGCCTAATATGATGCATGGAATGCATCTCTCTTTACATATTAGGCCAAGGGTAAAATTCAAGGAATTTCATAAACCATAAGCAACGGATAATACAACAGTCACTCAAGGTGAAATCATCTCAATTGTAATAGAAAACAACATGATCCACAAATCCCAGCCCTGGCCACTTGGTCATTCCCCGCACGTGGGGTGATTAGTCCCAAGCACGACTATTAGCCAAGTGTTGACACTTTCATATTCTCTTGTCTACTAACCCAAAACAATAATGAAAAAGGAAACTCCTTTGATACTACTTTGTAACATCCAGACCCGGCTTACCATCGAACCGGTTGCCGGACCGGTGGGTTACATGACCTCAAGCGCATCCCCTCGTATTCCAGAGGCTGCTGACTAGTAGCGAGGGTCTCGAGAGATGATAGTGAGGAGACTATAACCTCATATCAGGGTAATACAATAGTATTATCAGAGTAAACAACATTCAATAGTAGAAGCAGTAAACAATTTAATGTCAAAATAAAAAGATAGATAATAACCATTTTACAAAAGGCGGCCAACACGAGTTTACAATGCATGTGATGATGATACATTTGTAAAGCAGGAAACAAAATAGCATGCTACAATATAGGAAAAAGGTAAGAAAAGATAACAATGCCTGACGGGCGACTTCCTAAGCATCTCAAGCTCCTTCTTGGTCCTTTGCTCCTAACTCCTCAGGTACAAACAACACAACACACAACCTAGGTACTGCAAGCAAGAAGGTCTACTCAGGTACCCCAATGAAATGGTGGCCCGAGTAGGGTGTGGGATATAAATCTCATTAGGCCAGCACCACTAGTGTCAAACCCAATCTAGACAGTGTATAACAATTAAACAGTGAGCATGTATGGAGAAATAAGTAAACAGAATTACATAAGTAAATAACACCCGTCCAGGTTCCCAGGGGACACCTAATGCTTATACCTGCTTCGGATCATTTCTGGTAAAGTAACATGATCCTGCACCATATATATATATAAAATAATTTAGATCATAGGTGGCATGGGGTAAGAATGCCTCCCACCCATTATTCGATGTTAGCGGGCACGGGGTAAGAATTCCTCTCGTCCTTATAGGTCAACTGGCAAAGGGTAAGAATGCCTCCTTTCCACACAGGTATTGAGATTAGCGGGCATGAGGTAAGAATGCCTCTCGTCCCTACATAAACTGGAAAGGGGTAAGAATTATCCCTTCCATACATGTTTATAATACTAGAATGGGGTATAACTGCCTCCCATACAAACACGTAAAACATCACTAGAAGTCAACTAGAAAGGGGTAAGAATTCCTCCCTTCCAAACATGTAATCATCAACTGAAATCAACTGGAAAGGGGTAAGAATGCCTCCCTTTTAGACTTGTAATGTCACACTCGCATGTGGTATAACTGCCTCCCATCCAACCACGTATTTATCACTAGGTGGACTCAACATGTGCTCACCTTTATTATACTTCATTATGTGGCATCAACAAGTGCACACTCACAATACAAACATGTCTATAGTATACTGCTTATGGAATTACCACATAAGCATTCAAAGAATCATACCACATACACATAAGCAAACAAATTCATCTTCATACTTAAGGCAACCCATCTTAAGTATCTAAAATAGGATATTCACATATTCATTTTACTAACATAATCCGTTCTCATTACTTTATCCCAAGGCATGGTCATACCACCCCAGTCCATTCATTTCTAGTTTAAAGATTTCATCTTAAAGGATATGTTTATCATTCTTTAACCCTTTGAAACCTTCTAGAGGAAACATTCCACATAGTCTTAAGTCATCCAACTAAGGTTACCATCTTACTAAATTTTCCTAACATGGAAAATTTATCCAAATACAAGTATCATCGCCATATCATTATATTTACCTCAACAAGGCAAGTTCACAAACAAATCATCAAAGAGGCACCACAACAATCCAGCAGGCAAGCATAAAAAGTCTATCACTACTTTTTATCTTGAAGACAACACACCCTTGAATGAGGGGTTTTATTATTAAATCATGAGTTTATTTACCAAGCATACTCTTTTATCTTATTCCTGCAATTCACATGATTTGCACAGAAGCATTTAATCATAACTAAACTTGCATAATTAAAATACTAAGGAAGTGCAGTATTGAACTCACTATTACTATACTTAAAATTAAAGGCAAGGAGAGGGACCCTACCTCCAGGTGGATCCATCCATCCACTCAGGCTCTTGGCACTTTCTAATTAAGAGCCGCTACTGCTCTCCCACTGAGCATATTCACCTTCACACACATGCAAGGACACCTAGCCTCTTTGAACACACCCCACATGGACATGGGCATGCGCAAGAGGATCCTTACATGCGTGATTATATGCATATGCCCGTCTCCACTCACCTGCGTAGGCACATTTATATATATATACATGGGCACACCTATCCTTATACACATCCAACCCCTGCCCTGGGTTATTAAACATGTAACAGGGGAAACCACATATATATAAATACATACCTAGGCCCACGTAGGCAAGTCTCCTAGACTCTGGAGACTTGGAACCACGCCAAAACATCCAATGCACTACAGGATTAATCCAGAAATCCTTAAGACGCATAAAGACACTAATTTGGGATATGCAAAACTGAACAGAATAATAAACCCTTACCGCAAACCCAAGGTAGCGGACTGAAACTTTGTGAATCGCTTAGCCTTCAGTGGAGATCTACAGAATACACACAAACACGACCCGAGAAGCCTTCCGCACAAAATTGGAACAAAGAGAAACCAAAAGTCGGATCACCCTAAACCCTAGGGCATTCAGACGAATCTCACCGGATGACGAATAGGCCGAAAAGAAGCTGGGAAGAGAGAGGAGGAGGTGGAGAGGTTCTTACCCTATAGATTCGATGAAAAAACAGCCATTAATTGGTGGAAGGATCTCAATCAAGAGGAGGCCATAGGAGGGGGTGTCACACAGCTCACAGGGGGGAGATGGGCTGGTGCGTGCGGGTCTGGCGAGAGAGGAAGTGAGGGAGTGTTTAATTGAGGTTTTATTTATTTTATTTTTAAGTTCATTTAAAATATCACAAAAATCCAAATAGGAGGACCACACATGGTTTATCCTGTATGGTTTTCCAAACCATGTGCAAACCGTGTGGCCTCTATTGGACACCCTAGCACCCCGCACGGGCTAGTCACATGGTTTGGGGAAACCGTGCGCATGCCGTGCAGACTCCTCTGCCTCTCTATTTTAAGCCGCACGGTTTGGGCCGCACAGTTTGGGAAACCGTGCGCCAACCATGCGGCTTCTTTTGTCGCTTAAAAACTAGTCATATTTGTTTCTAAAGCCCAGTCTTATATTTGAAACGCTCAATAAATTGAAAAAGTTCAATTTCCCCCACTTTTTAACCTGGTTCAAAACGTGGATCATTACAAAGATAGAGTCTTTTAGTTAGTACCTATTCAGAGTGGAGGAGCTCATAAGGGCATGCAAAATATGGTTGATTATACTGAAGAATTATAGTCACAGTATCCCTCAACATTCCCAAGTGTTGGAAACAGTAATTAAGGAAAAGTAATATAAAGAATATAGTAAATGTGAGTTCTATATAGAGCAAGTATCACTCTTTTGGAATTAACCACATGTAAATGGATATTTTTTGACCCTTCAAAGATTGAAGTGATTTTTTAATTTCCTTGACCATAAATTATTATAAAAATCCATATTTGTCCCATAATATCTGGTTATTATTGTTGATTTATGAAAAAAAATTTGATTGTCAAACCCACTAACCAAAATAACTCAAATAGGAGTAATGTATTTTTAGAGAAATGAATATAAAGAGATATTCCTGGCTTTGAAGAATAGGCTAAACACTTCACCTTTACTAACACTATCCAAAAACATGAAATGATTTTTAATTTATAGAGATTCTTGAAAAATGGATTATGCTATGTCACAAGTGGAATGATAATGTGATTTACGATGAATCAATATAGTTTAGGGTTCTTGAGAAATATTAATAAATTCATGATCTAGAATTTGATGTGGTGGTATTTATATAGATGAAATGGTGCAATTTCTCTATAGAGTGATGTGTCATATATATATGGTACATAAGGGTTGAACTAATATATGGACATAGAAGGATATCAATACCTGTGAGTGAAGATGATCATAAATGATGTTGTATTATGATTTGTCAATCGACTACCATCCTGTGAAGGTTAATAATATGATAGATCAAATTAGTAGAGAAGATATTTAAACCTTATATATGATTAAGATTAAGAAGGATCCAATATTATTGGACATGTGAAGGAATAAAATGATATTCATAAAAAAGAACATGATCCCACCTTTATAAACTGATTTCTCAACCATCCCATATAGAGATAATATGAAAATATCAATAGAGTGATGTGGAGATAAAGGAGAATGTTAATGCTATACGAAATGTAAAATAATCAATGTTCAACAATTATGATGAATGATTAATGATATTTGGGAATCAAAATTTTCAATCTATAAATATACGATGATAAATAATGAGATACTAAATGACGATCATATCTAGACATTCACTATCCTTATAGAAAAAATAAATATGTAAAGAGATATCCACTAAAACTCTTGGTTAGAAAATAAAAATGAATTTTACAAAACAAAATCGACGTGCTTGATATGTCAATTGGTGAAGGAAGTGAGGAAAACATCCAAATGAATTATACATACATTTCCTATACCAACATGGAAATTATAAAACATAACTATGGATTTTTTCATGAGTTTTATAAATACATCAAAAGGGAACTTTGTTTTATGGGTTTGGATGGACCATCATACAAATATTTCTCACTTTATTAACATTCAAGATAACTTCAATCATGATAACCATAAAATATATACATTATATATGTGTTAAAAAATAATTGAACCCCAATATCAATTTTATATTATTGATATATATGGTTTACCTCAAGGTTCTAGAAGATCCATTAGCCTGATCTAAACACATAATTGACTTTAGTATATCCTATCACCCAAAAATTGATATCTAATCTGAATAAACTATCCAAACACAATAGGATATGTGGATATCATTATCCTTGGACATCAAGGGAGGTTGGGGCTAACATATTCCATTGGACTAGTTCTAATATAAAAAAAATTTTACTAAAGCATTCAGTTGGACCCATATAAATCCCTATACTAGAATTCATGTAAAACACCTTCATGGTGGAATGATTTTGGTGAATAAAAGTTTATAGGACATAATATGGTTAAAGAAATTCTATAAAAGGTCAATACTATTCACAAAAATATCATATAGGATAAATTTTGATCGAAGAGTTATGGTAATAAAATTTGATGATACATTTATTTTAGTGTTAGTGAAATAATTTACATGGATATATCTTTGTGGAAGAGACTCAAGAGGTTTGAGATAAATGGGAAGCCATGTCCTTGATAAATTTTACATTATGAGATCCTGGACCATATAGGAATGGTTGAATATTAGTTAGTACTTCACCAAAATTATGTGAAGTATATGATTCATTACATGTTTACCACATGAGGAATTATAAACTAGATCCCTTAAATATACTAAATTTAATTGTGGTGCAGTTGTAGAACGATCTCTTTTATGGGGAGTAGCTGGTGAAAATCTTAGACTATAGAGAAAAAATAAGAAAAAAGGAAACAAACCTAGTAAAATTAATTTGGTGAAATAATAATTTTTAATAGGACTTATGTTAACCAAAATAGATATTGAAACAGAATTACCCACATTTGTGTTCCCACTATTGTATGGAATAAAATTTTGAGGGTTAAGTTTCTTAAGGCGAAGAATGTAATGAAATATAAATTAAATATAGAAATATTCAATATGAATATATATATATATATATATATATGTTTCATATAATGTAATATATATGAGAAGAAAAAACTTTACCTTTTTATTAATTTTATCCATGATATGTTTGTAGACACATTTAATTCTTTAAAATGTAGTTTTAAAAAAAATTAATTTATTTCATATTATAAAATTATATAAAAAACTATTTTCTATCTCTTATATAAGTTGAAAATATAAATATGAAATCAATTTATTTATTTATCATGTGAATTTTATTTTAGGATTAATTTTTCTAATTTTTTCTAAAATAATTAATTTTTATATGAATAGTGATTTTCCCCAAAATTATGAATTTTATCATGTTTTCTTCTTATAAGTGGGATAAATAATTTTATAAGATAATTTAATTTATCAATTAATATTATAGAAATAATTTAATTCTTGTTAAAGTATTTTTTTGATATTTTTAACACATATGGATAACCATTCAAAACAAATATAATACTTCAAATCTGATTAAAAAACTACTCTTTTCCATTTCATTTTACTAAACATTATTTTTGTAAGATAATGTTTTTGATTTATTTTAAATAAAAATAACAATTTTTTATTTTATAATACAAAAATTTATTTCTTTAAAATGTTAAACATTGATAATTATATCCCGCACTTACATTTTTATCTTAAAATAAACATTTTCTACAAAACAAAATTTTTAAACTATATGAACTAATAATAAAATTAACATCCATAACATTTAGAAATTTTATTTTATAAAATGATTTAATTATTTAAAATTTCAATTATAAAATAATTAAATAATTTAAATATTAACATTTTTCATGAATATCTATTACTAATGGTGAAAGTGGAGATACCGTGTGATTGGAAAATTACGGTAAAAGTTGTTTAAATAGTGAAAAAAATTAAAATATGGTGAAAATATGTTTGATAATTGATTATGTATTTAGTTAAAATCATATATATTTTACCATACCATTTTTGGATATTGTTTGAGCTTTTTTTACTATAATAAATAAATGTGATTATTGAAAAGTGAAGTTATTTTTTTAAAATGACACACTGTTTTCATATAAAACGAGATTACCTTTTCCAAACATCCCCACCCATTAAAATTATTTGAAAAAAAAACTCTACCAAACCATCTATTAATCATTAATATCTACCCTAATGAGGTAATTTTCTTCTAAAAATACGATCCCTCAAATTTGTAACCTCCTTAATAAAGGAGATAATACAAGAAGTGATTAATAAATTTATAACCAATCAATATCATTTCATTTTTTATGTGAAAATATTCTCTCTCAAATTCAATTAAACAAATATAAATGAGTATCCTTATATAATTATATGATATTATAATGATAATATAATCCTTAAACACCTTTTCTCTTTTCCATTAGGAAAATGAAAATATGAAATATGCGTATATGAAGACTACTATCTTCACAAGGTAATATGTTTATTTTCATCATTTTACTAACCATGAGGTTTCTAAAAATATATATAATATATAAAAATGATATTTATTACATTATTAGATTTTTAGAAATATAAAATTTGGAAATCTATAAGTAACAATAATAAATAATTATAGTAACTTTTCCCACCTTAAATGGAATTATCAAGGACTATTTCTTACTATTGGTAGATTTTTATATAGCCTTTGAAACTATATAAGTTTTGTTATAATAAATTATTAATGGAGAAATTATAAATATCATGAATTTAGTTTACAAAACCTTTGACAATTGTCATAAAATTGAAATTGTTACTATGAAATTAACCAAACAACCCTGAGTAACTAACGTATATGGAAACCATAATGAAAATAAATAACAAAAGATAATAAATATAACATATAAAATAAAATATATATGAATGAGGTTATTCGGAATAAATTTGAAGAACTTAATTTTATTATTTTTGAAGATAAGCACCAGTACATAGTGCATTCAGGCACAATGCAAGGGATCTTCTGTACCCCCTTTATTAGATTTTGGTTACATGTTCCCTTCAATTTTATACATTTTATTAATGATTATTATTTGAATATATATATATATATATTTACCTTATATATATAATTTAAAATATAATTATATTTTCTATGGTTATGCATGTTTATAGATCCCTTCATAATTCCCACATTAATTTAAACCTAATTTAAGGGAACTTTTATATTTATTGTCTCCTGCCAATCATAACCCAATAAAATGTTTTTAAATGTCTAAAAACTTCTAAAAGAGATCAATATTTTATAGAAAAACCAATTAGTTAAATTTTGGTTTTATAGAACAAATATGATCATTACTTCAATAATAATATCATTTAGTTATTTCATAATGTTTCACCCATGTGGTTTAATTGTATTATTTTTCCCTATATCCTTCTACTGAATTTTAAAAATAGAACTACATGTTCTAGACCTATATCCCTTCATCATTTTTAAAATTAAAATATATATATATATATATATTCATTCTTATCTTGGGAACTTTACGAATTATCCTATGGTTATGTCTTGAATCATAATCATGAAGCCCACTTCCTTTTCATGGGGTTGATCATGATTATAATTTTTGTATGGTATCCTTTCCTCATATAGAACAAATATGTATGATTTTAGTTATCTAATGGGTTGAAATGGAATTATATAGCCATATAATGCAATGATTAATGTTTATATCTCATGAGATACCTTGTACGGTTCACATGAGGTTATACTATGTACTCTATGTTATGTAATAGGTGGGATCAAAATTTTATAGATCTTAAATCCATTGGGTAAAGATTTATATATAATGAGATGTTATGTAAGGGATTATGGAGTAAACCTAATACACTATGGGTGTTTTTTAAAAATATCAATGGCAATGGGGAGTGAAATTGATCCACTAAGGGAATTTGTCCAATTTATTATAATGGACTTGGGAGTTACCCATGACTTATTTTTATGATGTCATGTATAATGTTATTCAACATAATATATTATTCCATGATTATATAATTTCATTTTATTATACCATGTTTCTATTTTTATGGTTATTCTATTTATGATACCTTGTTATTCCTCTAAACTATCATGTTATGATTTATTTCCATGTTTATTCCATTACATGGATTTCTAGATCACCATTTCCTTTTGTATTTTATCCAAGACACCATATGAAGATTTATTAGATCTATGTGAATTATTAAATTTATGTGGAGTTTCAAATACATACGATGATTTTAAATTTAAGATGATATATTTATGTGTCTAATCTTTAAAACACTCTAGACCTCTAGATCCTCCATTTTTCTTTTTTGGAAAAATTATGTTATAAATCATGAAATAATATGTTTTAAGGGATTGGGTTCCAATAATATATATATTGTGGGTCATAATATTAAAATGGAGACCAATTCCCACGTAACACTTTATCCTATCCATCATCATTGTATTTGGGCCTCTAGTCCTATGATGAGGGAACTCCAACACGCCTATGGATACAAGGCCATCCCATAAATAAAATAAATCCACTTTATTATAGAATTACCATAAATTTAGAGTCCTATATAAAATCAACTTACAATGATTTATTTTTTATCCTAAAAAGTTTCTTCTTCACACTCATGTTATACCAAAAAATGTTTATAATAAATGATGATATGTTAACCTCATAGTATCAAAAGTAAAAGTAGGTTTTCATTAGTATGAGATTAATCCTAGAACCATTATCAATTGTAACTAGATGAATTTCAATGTTTACCAACATGCTAGTTATATATATGTTCTTGATCTGCGATTGTATTATTGTTTTATCATAATTATTCACAATAGAAATTACCACATAAAATTTAATAGGGAGAGTGTTTACACTATATGTCACATCTAGAGTGACGTTAACTGATATGAGAATTTATTTAATATATTTTTTATTTTAGAATACATTAATTTTTGTAATTTTTTTTAAATCCTTGCATTTACACATAATATTTTGCTCAATTTTGGAAGGATACTCTAATTGTGGAAATTGAGAAAAAAAAGGAAAAGAGACCATGATTTCCACTTAAATATGTCGTTTGAAATTTTTTGATACATATGGAATGATTTATAGGGTGAAAAATGATGAAACATTTTGAAAAAGATATTAATATAATAGAAAATATAAATTTAGGGCCTACAACCAATTTATAGAATGCAACTATTTTAGTGCTGCTAAGTAGTTTATTTCTTGAAACCAGTTAAAGATGTGAAAATGATTTAGGATGTGAAACCATTATATGATATGAATATGGTTGAGGAAATGAATCTAGTTCACGATGAAATACTAGTTCATTGCATTAATCCAATTCAGAGTGTGAAACTTGTGGGATTTTACTAGTAAATGCAGATTTTGATGCGATTTGGGACAAAAAAGTCAATCAAATACAACCCAGGAGGGAATTTAATTCTCTGGAAGAATTTTGAAACCAAATGGACCATGTAAATAATGAAATTAGTCCAAATAAAGTATGATGGAATTATATAAATATAAATATAATATTATTCTTTTAGGTGATAGATTCTAAAGACCATAGTATGGGGTGATAAGATGCACTGTGCAGGGTCCTCATAATTATTATTCTCTAAAATATCTATCATGTTTTCTTTTTATTCCTTACCTACCCCTTACTCCTTAATCAATAGGATTAACAGGTAACTCCCTCCAGGTTCTAGGTTGATGTATCCAAACTGTGAAGGTTCCATTGGATTATTTTTCATTATTTTATTCATGTATTGTCGATCCACAAATTTCAATTAATAAATTCAACTATATTTATTCTTATAAAATCATAATCATTGAATGATTAATCTGGAATATAATTTTCAAATACAAAAATAATTACCCTAATCTAGGCACACAATTTTTATTATTATGGGTAATTAGGTTTAAAAATGGTATTGATACAAACCTGATTCACCAATTCCCTAAACTACTAACCATGGGATGAAGGGAATTATTTTATTGTTGAGGGGATACCATGATCATTGTAAGAACCAAATATTGAATCCAACACTACATATAGAATAATTAATTTAATTTATAAATAAATTTCTGCCCAAAATATAAAAGTTAAAAAACCCTAACATGCTTTCAAAACCTGATTTTTGAAACAACCAATCTGACTTCATCACTTTCTTTCTTAAAACTAATTTCAAAACCCAATATATTTTGTATCCCTCTTTTTAAAATAAATTCAATAAATTAATCATTCCTTAATGAACCAAATTAACTAAATTATCATATTATGGTATATACATCATCTCTTCACATATAATACTTTTAATAAAAAAAATTATTTTGATTTAGTTTTGATTTAGTTTTGATTTTTATTAGCCCCATAGAGAAATAAAACTACCCTACATGCCTATCAATACCGGATCCATTACTGAGGAAGGTTCCAAGTTAGTTTTAAGATTTTAATTTTTAATTTTTTTAAATTTACTAGTTTATCTATTTTAGAGAAGTTTTTATTATTATTTTTATCACACTATGAATTTTAGTGATGAGATTGGAGGGACACAGAGCATAAAGACTATCATGGATAGTTTCTCCTTTCTAATAGATGATGTGAACCAAAAACTATAGAAAATTATAATGATGAATAATCAATTCAATGATAGCATGTAACCATACCCAAGTGAGGAAACCACAATACCCTAAGTCCTAGTAGAAAAATTCAATGAGTCATGTCACGAGAAAATATTCATGGATAATGAAGCAGATGTAAGTACCACATTCAAAGATGAATTTGATCCTAACCATGATTTTCTTGACATTACAGGTTCATAAGATAAATGATACATTACTATAGAGCTTTAGTGGGCCATATTTTAATTCAATAAACCTCAAGAACAAGTCAAAATAGATGAAAGAGTTACCCTGACTTCTTAGATTCTACAAAAGTTTCAAGAAAAACTCATATTATAGCTGAAGGAAGAAAAATAAGAAGAAAAGGAATAAATAGCTTCCATATGAATCATGAATTATTTAAAAAATTTACTTGTACCACTAGAAGATAAATAAGAACAAGATACACCCTACATTGACTACATAGAAGACAAAAATAAGTAGCAATAACATAAGAAGTAAACAAGTTGTATGAAAAACCTAAAGAGATCATTGATGAAATTCAACACATGAAAGAAAATATTAAAAAAATGAAATTATTACCAATCATGGAAAGATTCCAAAATCATGTTTTTTATACTCATTTTATTTAATCTCTGATCACCCCCTTATAATTTTACATAGATTTCAATGAGCATAATATGTGCTGATTTGGGTGGACTTCAAAGCCAAGATTGGGTCAACATGAGATGATTAGCTCGATACCACACTCCAATCAACTAAACCAGGTTTGTCTGAATTATCAAACAATTAAAAAAAATAAAAACTTCCAGTAGGAAACCCATGTTTTTAGAGTTTTTATTTATTTATTTTTCTATTTTTAGAGGTTCGTATAGACTCTTCCCTAAATATTTGAAATTTTATTGACTATTTCATGTTCTTTCACCTATTTATTTGTAATATTTTGGACCATTAAGGACCTAAAAGGTAGAAAAAATCATTAATTAGAAGTGAAAGGACTATTATATGTGATTAACACCATTATAGTTCTGAATCCAAGGATATATACATCATGAAAACCATTCATGTTCTGAATCAATAGAAATAATAACCTGCATAGATGACTTCAAAGCATCATTGAAATGATAGTAATCATTTCAGTTTTGATTTTTTATATTTTTCTCTTCAAAATTAAATATTTTTTGACTTTAAACTACTAATTTCATTCCCTCACTTAATTCTTAGTTTAATCAAATAAACTAGGTTGCGCAAACTAGTTCGGTTACATTCCATGCCCTGATTTAAAAAATATTTTTGTCAATAAATTTTAATGGAAAAATGTGGAAAATAATTTTTAAGGGTAATCATGTGGATTATGATTTATAAAATCATGATTTATAAGGATCAATTGATTTTTTTAAATAATTTTTTTCTTATACTTGGTCTTATTTGAATTTATGATATTTTGATTAATGGAATTAATTATTCATTTTAATTACCCAGAGTAGTTACCCCAAACCTTAATTCTATTTCCCAAGGAATCCTATGATCCTAATATTTAAAATTCCTTCTTATCATATATTTCATGATAAACTCAGGAATATTATATTCTAGAAATTTCTTATCATCTTAACAAATCTATGAATGAATAGAAACTCTTTTAATATGATTGGGGTACATTTTGTGCACACATTTCTCCTTAGATACACCTTACACTAATAAATTTTATGCTTATAGAATCCATGTATATCCTTTTTAGTAAATGGGTCGAGTTTCAAATTTATTTTATAAATTCCTACATTCCACTAAAAATATTTTATGATATTTAAAAGAATAAGTGTGTGTGTGGGGGGGAGACTTTCCATGGTTGATAGTGATATATTTCATTGAGTAGACTATGTTAAGGTTTATCTTCTGATTGGGGCAGGGGGGATAATACTATTTACTATAATTTATCATTATTCACCAATATTTTTATAAAAATATTAAAAAAATTAAATTATATCTTTGGAGGAAAAAATCACAATTACTAGACCGAAAATCATTTAATCATATGATATTTGGTGGTGGATGTGATATTTGTCTTATTTTTTTTTGAGAAAAATAAAAATATAATAAAAAATAAAAATAAAGATACGATGATTCATTCATTATTCATTCTTTTATAATGAGCCCACATTGAGTTTTTCTAGGGGAAGAGAGAAACGACCTATGTAGAGGGTGATTTTCATTGTGCTTTCAATTTGACATCATGGATTATTATTTAGAGTCAAACCTCATTTTTATCTTTAATTTTTACATCATTTAACCACTTACCCTAAAGCCTCAAAAGAATTTGAACCCAACGATGATGCCCTAATGATTATTTTTGGTTTTTTATTTATACGGTAGAGATGTTAGATGCCTTGAATGCCTATGGTAAGTAATATTTTATTATGGTATTTTATAAAATCTATTTATAATAATACCTAGATAATTAAAGGAAAAATTAATGTGTTGTAAATGGTAATTGAAATTCTTATTAATAATAAACTAAAAAATAAAATGGATGAATCAAGAGGCATGATTATTTCAAAGAATAAAAGTAAACCACTTGATCGATTTGTTTCTTTGAAAAATGAAGTGTTGATTAATTTTCTTATATAATGATTGAATATTTTGTTTCACATTTAATTAATTGTTTTAACTGACATTGAGTTCAAATCATGATAATGTAAGAATCATTTATAGTATGTTGAGATTCCCTCTTTGATGAAAAGGATGAATTGAATTGTGGGGGACTTTATATGTACATTTATTATATATAAATTTTATATTAAAATTAATTTATTTATGTAATTTTATTGTTAATTCATCCATATACACATAACATATTGTTCATCATTTCTAGGATAATCTAATTTGTGGAAAATGATGAAAAATACTATTTCCTCTTAAAGATTACCTCCCATTATATTTGATACATATAGATTCTATATAAGGTAAAAAATGATGAAACAAGGTGGGACATATCATTAAGTGATAGAAACATGAAATTCAGGGCCTATAACAAATTCAATTCCAATAACCAGTTCGACACCAAAACAAATCTCTAGATGTAAATCCATTTAAGTATTTGAAACCAGTTCAATATGTAAAGGAAGTTCAAGATGTGAAATAGTTCATGAATTAAAACCAATTTAGGGTTTGAATCCAGTTTAGGATGTGAAAGTTAAAGGATTTTCCTAGTAAATGAAGATGTTGGTGGGGTTTTTGGTGGATAACTCAACCAAATAGTACTTGGGCAGCCATTTAGTTCCTAGAAATACTCAAGACACATAATGGGACACATTAATGAAGAAATTAATGCAAAAAAATATTGATGGTCCTTTATATTTAGAGATATGAGCTGTTTTTTCTAGGAGACAAATCTCATAGACTGGAGATTGGGGTGAGAAGTTGCTCTGTGAAGGGTTCTGCCAATTCTGATTCTCCATATTTTATTTCTTGTTCTCTTTCTATTAATTAATCCTCCCTTACTCCCTCATCACTAAGATGGTGTGTTTAATCCCCCTATGTTATATGGTGATGTAGTTGAAGGAGAAATGGTCGATGGGACTATTTTTTTTTATTTTATTCATTCATTAGTTTGATAAAATTTCAATTAATAAATTATATTATATTTATTCTTATGAAATCATGATGATTTATTGATGAATCTAGAATGTAATTTTAGTATCATAACTTATTAACCTAACTAAGATATGATCAATTTCGCACATAGGGTAACTGGGTTTAAAAATGGTATCAAGAAAAACTTAATTGTAAAGTTTACTAAACTACCCAAACTTGGGAAAAGGGGATTTACATGTTGTGAAGGGGATACCAAGATCATTGGAACCACCTAATCTTGGATCTTATTCCACAAATAAATTAATTAATTAAATTTATAAATCTAATTACACTCAAATCATAAAAGCTACAAAACCCTTGCATGCTTTGAAAACCTGATTTTTAAACTACCAATATTGCTTCATCACTTTATTTCATTAATCTTATTTAAAAGACAAATATATTTTCTTTCCCTCTATATAAAATAAATTCAATGAAATAAATGTTAAAAAAATTAAATACGAAAAATCACTATATCATGGTTTCAACCTGAACTTTACACATAGCTAAATTTAAAATAATTAGTTTTATTTTTTTGAGTTTTTATAAACTTTGTATTTTGATTAGCCCCATATGGAAATGATGATTCTTTATGATCCTATCATTAAACTAAAATAATTTAATGATTAAATTGGCCTTTATAAGGACTTATCGTGGTTTTATTTATAGATAAAACACATCCATAATTGAAATGTTGGGTAAAAAATGCAAAAACTCATAAAAATACATACATTTAGACTAGGGGATTATTATAACTATCATGAGATTGTTCTCAGTTTCGAGGCTTGGAGGATGAGGTTAATTATGAAACATATTTATCTTCTCAACAAAAATTTCGGTATATCCATCCATTACTATGGTTGGATTGATTTGGACCTCTCACTGACTGATGTTGTAAGAACCCAGATCTTATTTCAGGCATGATTTCCTTTTCTGGTCATTTTTGAGAAAAATGAGGATTTTCTGGAAATTTCCAAAGTACAAGCCGTGTACTTTATGAGTACATGCCATGTAATTGGTTACCACGGGTAGCCGTATGCTAGCCGTGTAGTGGCCATACACATGATCATGTGGGGGTGACCTTGAAGCTACCTAAAGTGAAGTATAGAAACAAAAAGTACACGCCATGTACTTTAAAAGTACACGCCGTGGATTTTCTTTTTTTTCATTAAATGGACCAGGGTTGCGTCTAATCAGTAGAACACCCTTCTTCTAGGTCTCATTCGTCCGAGAGAACCCGTACGACCGCGATCCTTCTCTAATTGCCCGAGCCTCCATCCAATCTCCTATTTAACCACCGTTGATTACATTGGGATCACCTCGGTAAGTTATTCCTTCTGCTTGAGCTTCGTTTCATGATTTTTATTCCTTCTCAAGTTATCCTCTGTTGAATTTTTTAGATGTTTTTGTAGATCTATAATGTTTTTGGGCGATTCAAGGCTTGAGGTATATGTATAGCGATCTCCCAACACTGAGGTAGGTGGTTTGTGCATTTCCTCTGAAATTATTTGAGTAATATGTGCAATTTTTCCCAATACCCCTAAACAAGGTATTATAGATTTACCATTTTACCATTGTTAATTGCCTTCCATGACTGTATTCTTGGGTAGAGGTTAATTGGATATGAATTGGGTTGATTGCTTTGTCTTGGATGTGTTTTACCATGCTTTGTTCTGTGTATGACCGTTAGTCCTATTTAGTCTTTTAGGCTTCCTTGCCATGCTTTCCCATCCCTAATTGTAGGATGATGCGATTATTGTTATCTGACATACTTGATATGCTATAGAATGTTTAGCCAATTAGTTCAGGAGGTATACTTTGGCCATATTGCACTACTATTCTTGTTTGACTTACACAGGGCCGTGAGAACCTGGTGTAGTAGACTATAAGGGGGATTGACCATGTGAGCTTCCTTAGAGAGTCTTTTATTACTTTAGAAAATAAGGGGAATTAACCGTGTGAGATTCCTTTGAGAGTATTTAAACCATTTTTATCTATAAGGGGAATTGATCATGTGAGATTTCTCAGAGATTCATTTATCACTTTCGACTATAAGGAGAATTTACCGTGTGAGCTTTCTCAGAGAGTCATTTATCACTTTAGACTATAAGGGGAATTGACTGTGAGTTCTTCCTCAGAGAGTCTTTATATATTATTATGACTGAACCAGAGGAGATAGGCTGCATGTACTTCCCATAGGGTTACCTTTCTTGATTAGCTTCTTATTTGATATGTTTAATTGTTTATTGCAGAGTACTTTCTTGTTACTGCATCTTTTATTTTTACCTGCCATATATATTCATTGACTGTTAGGAACATATCGTTGGATGGTTGCTTGCTAGTATTTTGTCTCACACCCTGTTTGGGTCATGCTTTTGGGCCCAAACAGATTATATTATTGCAGGTATAGATAAGGGAAAGCACCCTTCTACTTTAGGTTCTTGATTGATTGTGGAGATGGGGAGCATAAGACCATGCTGAGGCTTGCGATGCTGAGGAGTTGTTTATTTGTTTTTCTTTTGTACTTTGGTTTAGTACTATTTGTATTCTATCATTTTGATTTGTTTGGTTACTTTCCTAGACATATGTATCATGCATCATTATATATATGTTCCTGCTGTTTATTTCTTCTAGTTCCTCTATTGACTTTTGTATGGATTATTACTGTTTCCGCTATTGTTATTATTTTATTCTGTTGTGTTACTCTGCCAATGAGGGCATAGTTTCCCCACTATTACACCCTTTTCCCTCACTGATAATCGGTAGCTTCTGGAATTTGGGGAAATGCTCTTGAGGCCATGTGACCAACCGGGTATGGGGCACCTATGGGTGGCTTCTAGAACCAGGTTGTTACAAAGAGATATCAAAGTATTTCTTTTCTCTTGAATTTCTATTTAGAGCCTTTAGACAGGGATAGGAAGGAATAGGTACTTGGTAATAAGCTATGCCCAGGAGTATCTAACCTGTGTATAGGGAAAAGCCAATCTACCTCGTTTAATGCAATTTTTCTGGTTTTTCAACTTTACGGTTGGTTTGATTTTCACTATTTGGTGACTCACATGTTTTATACTATTTATTTTCATATTATTGAGGTTCTATTTCTATCAAAACTCGATGATATGAGGGTATGCCATCTTATTCATCATAAAGTCACTTGTTTTAAATCACATGTCATGCATTCTTGCCCTGCCATTTAGGGAGTATTAGAGATTGCATGTTGTTGTGATAGGTGTTGTGTAGAATATGCATACTATTGTGATAGACGCCATAATAGAATACCTGATTTTTGTTAGAGCATTGATTGTGTAAGGTTTTTCTTGAATGAATGCCAGACTTTAGTTCATGAGGTGTTATGGGCCCTCATGGACCATAATTTGGTGGATCATTTCACATTGGTTATAACATGTATAAGATTACAAGATTTGATTTGTGGGGAGTATGGGCCCTCATGGATAATAATTTTGAACTTAATGGACCGTTTCAGTGTTTTTTGGGCTACAGAGTATTTTCTGAGGCTTACTGTTTGGAAAATCCCAGAATACTTTCCGTGTAGTTTTAACTACATGCCATGTGTTCTTATGTTCGGGAAGAAAGTATTTTTCATAAGTACACACCGTGTACCGTATGTACGCACTGTGTAGTATCTAAATGTGTCATAGGCTATGTTGGAAAAGACACGGGATAGGGAAATTCTCATGGGCATGCACCATGTACCGAATGTCCACACCGTGTGTCTGGAACCCATGTTTATCTGTGTGACTAACAACGGAGAAGGATAAAATCATAGGTTTTACACACCGTGTTAGTATTGCACACACCGTGTAGTGTGATCCTAGAATCCATCCATGTAATTAACAACACGGGTTGGTGAAATCCTCTATGTACTTACTGTGTCCATCCGAAACACGCAGTATAGTGTGAGCCGTGTAACCGTCTATGTAGCTAACAACACGGGTTGATGATGTTTGTCTAGTACACACCGTGTCCGAAACAAACACACCGTGTAGTCTTGTTCTAGGAAAAATCGTGTGTTTTAACCATGTAAGGTAACTCGGGTAGGGAAAAAGGATTCATGTACATGCAGTGTAGTGGACATACAAGCCGTGTATCCGTGTTTTGTAAAACATTAAGGCTTTATTTCACCTGTTCCCTTCTTGTGATTCTAAATTTGAGTCCATGATAATATTTTTCTAAGGTGTGCGCTTGACCTTACAGATTCATTCCACCAAGACGTCCTCCAGTTGTATGTTAGTTGCCAGGCGGTGATCAGATATTGGACATGAATGATCAGGGACTTTGAGCAGATCCTCTAGCTGTGATAGCTTGGCACCGACCATTGTACCTGACATAGGTACTGATGGACAGTTCAAAGAGGGTTTCATGAGGATGATTCAGACATTTCAGGGAGATTCTTCTCCTGCCCTGTCTATGGTAGAATTTACGCGGGTCTTTCTGTAGAAACATCCTCCCACTTTCTCACGAGATGGAGGACCCCAGGCTGCAGAGTCATAGCTAGAAGTTATTCTGACGATCTTCGAGCATCTAGAGATTTATCCAGAGAGGAAGGTGAAGCTCACTACGCACATGCTTTGAGACTTAGGCAAGAGGTGGTGGGAAGTGGTCTCATAGGCGGGATGCCAGTAGAATATGGATTGAGATGAGTTTCAGCACATCTTCTATGATTACTTATATCTGGTGACCTTGAGGGATGATTGAGCTCTAGAGTTCATGAGTCTGGAGCATGGTACTCATTCTATTATGGAGCATTCCTCTCGCTTCACCGAGCTACAACACTTTACACCATTTCTAAGGGGATATGAGTTGTTCCTTTCAAAGAAGTTTGAGGACAGTCTCAGGCAGGAGGTCCGATCCCAGGTGAACATATTTATGTTGACTTTTATATCCTTTATCTTTAACCAGGTGCTGATTACAGAGAATAATTTGAGGGATTCTGGAACTGTGAGACAGGGCGGTTCAGAATCCAGAGTTATTATTCCTCTTACTAGTATCATGAAGCACTGCCAGGAGACTACACGTGGAGATCAGAGTAGGTGGGATGCATCTTCTGTATCCAAGTGGTGTGATACCATTGAGGAAAGAGTGGGCATATGAGGCCACATTTCTCGAGAGACCCAGCGAAATGCCGATCTTACAACAAGATGGGTCACCTTTAGTGTTTCTGTCTGACCTTCTCACCAGCAGCTCGTGACAGGGGTTCTTTGATGACTCCTCATTTAGGAGCAGCGCCACCAGTTTCTCAGCAGTCTCGGAACTGGAGTTCTTCAGGTTGTTCAGGCTAAGGTGGAGGTTGTGTCCATGGCAGTCAGTCACCGATCTTTCAGTGACAACATGGTGGATCAGCTCAGAGTGTCTAGGCAGGGTCACAGGTCCGCGGTACAGACCATACTTTTGCAGTGGAGTAGAACTAGCAGGAGCAGGATCCCAAACCATCTATAATTCAAGGCACGTTCTTAGTAGCCTCAGTTTTGGCTTCTTATTTTTTTGATGTAGGGGCTTCCCATAACATTATATTTTTTGCTGTTGTGAATAGTCTTGGTCTCGAAATCTTTTCTTCTACTAATATATTGACTCTAGACACTCTGTTTGGGACGAGAACAGCTAGTGTACAACTGCGTAGGGAGTTCCCTCTAGAGGATGGTGGATGTCACTCTTTATGGGACCTCTATGTCCTAGAGATGATAGACTATGATTTTATTCTTGGGATGGACTGGTCAATTCCCTTCTAGGAAGTCGTCGACTGCTATTGCTGTAGGGTGAGTTTCACATCACCAGAGGGTAGATCGTTTCTTCATTGGGGTGAGTGGGATTTCTAGGCGAAAAGAGAAGGACCCGAGCATCATGAGCTGGGAGGGGTTATATCCCAGATTGCTAGTCTATACCTGGATGACAAGGGGACTTCACAGTTATACCTTCCTCTAGTCATGGATCATTTTTGGTATGCCTTTCCAGAGGACTTTTCAGGTTTTCCTCCGAAGCGATAGGTATAATTTTCTTTTGAGCTAGTTCCTGGAGTGGCACCAGTATCCATTCCTCCTTATAGGATGGTAACACCAGAGTTGTAGGAGCTGAAGAAGTAGTTAGAGGAGTTGCAGGAAAATGGTTTCATCCAACCCAGTACTTCTCCTTAGGGTTTTCCTGTCCTATTTGCAAAGAAGGAATATGGTACCCTCATTCTTTGTGTGGAATATCGGAAGTTGAACCAGTTGATGGTCAAGAACCGATATCCCTTGCTTAGGATTGATGATCTATTTGATCAGCTTCAAGGAGCCCGGGTGTTCTCAAATATTGACCTGAGATCCAGTTACCATCAGTTTCACGTTAGACCATCTGATATACCTCTTATAGCCTTCCGGAGTAGGTATGGTCTATATGAGAATATATTTATGCCGTTCGGTCTTACGAACACACTAGAAATTTTCATGGCACTGATGAACCGAGTGTTCCATCCGTACTTGGATTCTTTTGTGGTGGGCTTTGTGGATGATCTCTTGGTGTACTCTCACACTTGACATGACCATGCTACCCATCTTGAGAACGTTTTGATTACACTGAGAGAGCATCAGTTATATTATAAGCTCTCAAAATTCCACTTCTAGATGGATCAGATTCACTTCCTATGCCATGTTATCTCAGAAACATAAGTATCAGTATACCCAGAGAATGTGAGAGCATTAATTTTCTAAGAGAAACCAAAAAATGTCTTTGAGGTACAGAGTTTTCTGGGGCTGGATGAATACTACAGACGTTTCATTCATGAATTTTCATACTTAGTAGCACCACTGATGAGTCTGACTAAGAAGGGTAAAAAGTTCTTGTGGTCAGATTCTTGTGATTCAGCCTTTCAGAAGATGAAAGGGAGGTTTATTTCAGCACCTATACTAGTATTTATGGAGCTGAGAAAGGGCTATACTGTTTATTATGATGCCTCAGTTATCGTTATAAGAGCTATTCTTATGTAGGGAGAAGGAGTTGTTGCATACGGGTCTCAGTAGTTGAGGCCACATGAGAGGAATTACCCAACACATGATCTCGAGTTGGTGGTAGTTGTTCATGACTTATGCTGTTGGAGATATTATCTTTTGGGAGAGAATTTTGGTGGTTTTCACTGACCATAAAAGTATCAAGTATATGTTCACTCAGCATGATATGAATTTTAGGCAACAAAGGTGGGTTGAGTACCTTCAGTCCTTTGACATTGAGCTTGCCTATATGACAGGGAAGGGAAATGCAATGGCTGATGCGTTGAGTAGGAGGACCTAGTTACAGGCAGTTCATGTGGCCAGCAGTGAGTGGAAGCGTATAGATTAGTTCTCTAAGATGCATTTGGAGGTGCACGACAGATAGAGTCAAACATTTATTTCTTCTATAGATATTTCCTTTACTCTTGTTGATCGAGTTCGAATGAGGCATATATCATATTTTGAAGGCCTAGTCCTACGAGAGAGCATGTCAAGAGAGGAACCTATTCCTGGATGGACCATAGGAAAGTATGAGATCTTTAATTTCATGGGGCGCGTATGGGTGCCAGTAGACATACGCAAGGGGAAGATTTGGGACATTCATTCCTCAGTTGGGTTAGTTCATCCTGGTGTCACCAAAATGTATCATGATCTACACCGTTGGTATTGGTGGCTAGGTATAAAGAGAGATGTTTCTAGTTTTGTCATGAAGTGTTCCACCTGTCAGCAAGTGAAGGCAGAGCATCAATGACCAGTAGGGATTTTTCAGCAGTTACCCATTCCCGTGTTGAAGTGGAATGATGTCACAATGGATTTTGTGCTAGGGTTTCCGAGGTCACCTCGAGGGAATGATGCAGTTTGGGTTGTCATTGAAAACTCACAATGGTTTCCCACTTCTTACCGATCAAAGAGACCTTTAGTGTTAATGAGATGGGATGGTTGTACATTCATGAGATTGTACATCTTCATGGAGTTCCACACTCCATTGTTTCAGATAGGGATGCCCATTTTACTTCTCGGGTCTAGCAGGGGCTTCAGAAGGGTTTGGGTATATAGGTACTTTTGAGTACAACTTACCACCCCTAGATAGATGACCAATACAAACAAACGATCCAGGTGCTTGAGGACATGCTCCAAGCCAACATCCTGGATTTTGGAGGTTTTTGGAATAAGCACATAATTCTTGTGGAGTTTTCCTACAATAATATGGAACCTTATGAGCCTTTGTATGGTAGGCCATGCTGATCACCCTTATGTTTCCTGGAGGCAGGAGAGGCAGCTTTGCTGGGACCTCGTCTTGTTCAAGAGACCAAAAAGTAGATAGAGATGATTAGGAAAAGGATGGCTACATCACAATCTCGACAAAAGTCTTATGCTGATCTGTGGAGACAACCTATGGTGTTCGAGGTCGGGGATTAGGTTTTTCTACATGTCACACCAAGGTTGGAGCACAGAAGGATCAAAAGATAGGGAAAGATTTAGTCGAGGTACGTCGGGCCATTTGAGGTGTTGGAGAGAGATGGGATGGTTGCCTATTAGTTGAACTTACTTTAGAGGTACTTGGATATGCACGACATCTTTCACATTTCTCAGCTTCAATGTTACTTTTCATACTCGTCTCATGTTTTCCAACCGGAGTAGGTTGAGTTGGAAGTGGGTGAATCTTTTGAGGAGAATTATATCAGGATTGTCGATCAGAGTACAAAGGTTTTCTGTGGCTGGTCTGTTCCTATGGTATGAGTGCTATGGAAGCACTGGCGAGTACAGGACGAGACTTGGGAGAGGGAGGCCAATGTACGAGAATAGTGGCCGGAGCTGTTCGGGGTTTCTTCTTCTACGCCGCGCTAGAAAATTCAAGGAAAATTTTATTTAAGGGGGAAGTTTGTAAGAACCCAGACCTTCTTTCAGGTATGTTTTCCTTTTCTGGTCTTTTTTGAGAAAAAGAGGAATTTCATGAAATTTCCAAAGTACATGACGTGTACTTTATGACTACATGCCTTGTACTCAGTTAACACAGGTAGCTGTGTGTTGGTCGTGTAGTGGCCACACACACGGCTGTGTGGGGGTGACTTGGAGGCCGGCTAAAGTAGAGTACAAAAACGAAAAGTACACGTCATGTACATCAAAATTACATGCTGTGTATTTTCTTTTCTTTTCCATTAAACAGACCGAGGTCACATCAAATCGACAGAACACCCTTCTTCTAGGTCTCATTTGTCTAGGAGAACCTGTACGACTACGATCCTTCTCTGAGCCCCCGAGCCTCTGTCTGATCTCCGATTCGACCACCGTAGATTGCGTTGGGATCACCTTGGTAAGATATTCCTTCTTCTTGAGCTTCGTTTCATGATTCCTCTTCTTTATGAAGTTATCCTATGTTGAATGTTTTAGACGTTTTTGTAGATCTATTGTGTTTTTGGGAGATTCAAGGCATGAGGTTCATGTATAACGATCTCCCTACACCGAGGTAGGTGGTTTGTGCCTTTCCGTTGAAATTATTTTATTAATATGTGCAACTTTTCCCAATACCCTTGAACGGGGTACTGCGGTTTTACCATTTTACCCTATTTAATTACCTTCCATGCTTTTATGCTTGCGTAGAGGTTAATTGGATATGAATAGGGTTGATTGCTTTGTCTTGATGTGTTTTCCCATGCTTTTTTCTATGTACAGCCATTGGTCCTGTTTAGCCTGTTAGGATTCCATTCCATGCTTTCCCAGGACTATTTGTTGGATGATGTGATTATTGTTTTCTAACATACTTGATATGATATAGAATTTTTAGCCAAGTAGTTCAGGAGGTTTACTTTGGCCGTATTGCACTACTATGCTTGTTTTTCTAACACAGGGTTGTGGGAACCTGGTGTAGTAGACTATAAGGGGGATTGACCATGTGAGATTCCTCATAGAGTCTTTGATTACTTTATACTATAAGGGGAATTGACTGTGGGAGCTTCCTCAGAGAGTCTTTAAACCATTTTTGGCTATAAGGGGAATTGACCGTGTGAGATTCCTCAGAGAGTCATTTATCACTTTAGACTATAAGGGGATTTGACCGTGTAAGCTTCCTTAGAGAGTATTTATATATTCTTATGGATGAACCAGATGGGATAGGCTGCGTGTACTTCCTAGAGGGTTACCTTACTTGATTAGCTGCTTATTTGATATGAGGAACTATTTATTACTGAGTACTTTCTTATTTCTGCATCTTTGATTATTACCTACCATATATATTCACTAACTGTTAGGCACAAATCTTTGGGTGGTTGCCTACTGGAATTTAGTCTCACACCCTATTTGGGTCATTATTTTGGGACCACACAAATTATATTATTGTATATATAGATAAGGGAAAGCGCCCTTCTACTTCAGGTTCTTGATTGACTGTGGAGCTGGAGAGCATGAGACCAAGATGAGGCTTGCGATGCTGAGGAGCTGATTATTTGTTTTTATTTTGTACTTTGATTTATTACTGTTTGTATTCAAGCATTGTAATTTTTTTGGATGCTTTCCTAGACATATGTATCATGAATCATTATATATATGTTCTAGCTGTTTATTTCTTCTAGTTCTGCTGTTCACTTTTGTATGGATTATTACTGTTTCTGCCATTGCAACTATTTTCTTCTACTATGTTACTCTGCCAATTAAGGCATAGTTTTCCCACTATTATAGCCAAGTCCCTCTCTGCTAGTCAATAGCCTTTGGAATTTGGGGAAATGTTATTGAGGCCATGTGACCAACCAGGTACGGGTCACCTTTGGGTGGCTTCTAGAATCGGGGCGTTATAGATGTTTTCTGATAAATTTCATGTTCAACAGTTAGTCCCTTAATATAATTTTATCCAAATAGGCCTTGAATAATTTGAGAATAGATTTATGGTCTTGTTTATCCCAATTATGTTCCTCTATTTAGGGTTTTAAAACATATATGGTATTATAAGATATAGTTCCCTACTTATGATATTCGTTTTGACATCGTCTTCATTGAAATTATCATCCTCTATAAAAACTACCTTAGTTAGGAAAGGGTAACACATTTTTATTTAAATTTTCATTATTAAGGATTATATTCTTCCTGTATATCAAATTGGAAGAAAAATATTACGATTCATACGTTGAATTATATTATTTTTAGTGGGTTGGTTCTTGTCCTCCCATTTATTGGTAAGGAATTATGAAATAGAATGGGCTAACCTAGGTTTTGGTGGTGGCTCATCATGTTACAAGATTTACCAATTCTAATTATTCCAACTCATGGAAGACCGAGATGATGGAGATAAGACCAAAGATATCATATTTTGGACTATATGATTTAGTGGGCCCTAAGTATGGTGTAATCCCTACCAACTGATTTCTAAGGCATCTACTCATCAAATTTCTATTCACATATGTTTGGTATTTCTTATTATTCACAATATTATTTTCATAGAACAATATAAATATAAATTAGTTGTGTCAATTATTTTAACACATTTAATTTAAAATAGACAACTTTATAGAGGACTTATTTGAAGAAAAATCACTAATATATGTTATGTATTATAATCCAATGGAAGGGGAAGTAATAGAGATGGATATTTATACCAATATCATTGGGTTACCAATAAATTTGGGTTTCCTAGGATACAACAATATGATAAGGTTATTTACCATACCAAAAATAATGTAAATAGGGATACGTTTTTTCTAAATGAATATAATTTATTCCTCTAATCATTTAATAGTGGATAATTTTACTACTTCTTCCACTATCATTAAGAATATTGTTTCTAACATTCATTTTGTTTGTGTGTGTGTGTGGGGGGTGGTACTGTGTGATATTTTATGGGAAGAACCTCTTAAAATATTATAGGTTTTTTCATGGGTTTGATATATTCTATCTATAATATGATTGCATTTTTTCCTATTCTAGTGATGCTTGATGATAAATATCCTTGTAAAATTATATAGAATCCTTTATCCATTGTGAAACTACTATAATCTCATATTTCATATGAAAAATGGTCATTTTTTCCCATTTTTGATATTTTTTACATGTATATATAAAATATGATTTTTAGGGTGTTGTTTATTTATTTATTAGGTCAATACATTCCACTATATTATGATATTTTGTTGACTCTCCTATTGAATATTTTAGTAAATTTAGAGGTGTTGGATGTTTGATTTCTATATCATCAAACTAAACTTGTAGAGGTATATTCTATATAGATATTCAAATTTTATAATAGACCTTAATGTTATATTTCTATAAAAAATATTTTTCATTTTTGGTCTTGAAAGGATCACCTATGATTCACTATATCATATTGTTAAATTTTCCCATAGTAAGGCCAAAATGAGACACACATGTGTTTACTTAAACTTTAGAACACCCCTTCCATTTGAAATTACAGTGATTAGATTGCCAAAATTATGAAAATGAGGAGAGTCATACAATCAATTAGGATAAGACTTCCTTTTTTTATTTCACTGGTACCTATCTCCCATCTATGAACTATATTTGAGTTGTAAGGGATTCAATAGTATTGAATACTTCTGGTGGAAATGATTTCTGAGTTGATACCATTTTGGAAATTATGAGAATCACATGATATTTTGGGATCACATATATTGGTAGTCGAAACCTGCTCTAAGCTAGCATAGGTTAGTGTTTTTTGGAAATGATGTTCGATTCCCTTATGTACGTATGAAAACCCAAAATTTTAACACATAAACTTATGATTTATTATATAAAGGTACACATAATACAATCCTAGAAGATCATGAGACCTAGTGTATTTTGAAAATTAGGTATATAATATAATAACATGAATGGGGATATGACATAATTTTTTTTAAAATCTATAATAATCCCATAGGTTACAATTATCTTTAAAAAATTCTTCGAATAACTTGGGAGAATACATAAGAAAGAGGTGACCTATAAATCCCAGTAAGGGAATGATAAAATAAAAACACACTAGAAGAAATAAATATCAGGAAATAGGTATATCAAGGTGAAATAAAAAGGGTGATAATTATAAACATGATCATAAAAGAATTATGTAAGAATATAACATCAAGGAAACATAAAAATGTAGAAATGACATAAAAAAAGAAATTAGAATTATAAGTCATGGATAACCATGAAGACATCATAACATAGTGTGATTTGGGTAACCTCATGTTCATGTTAGGTCAGAACAAGTAATGATAGATAGTCTAAAAGGGGGGGGGGGTGAATAGACCAAATTAAAATATTTAAACAAATAAATTGATTAGTTAAATTAATTATTAAAGTTAATTAGTAAGGTTATTTAGAAATAGAAAAATTAAATTACACCAGTATGTTTTTATAGTAGTTTAGTCTAATGTGGGCCTACTTCTACTCTTATATCTCTCTACTCAGTGAGAGATACATGTGCACTAAAAATTAATTTTATGGGGGAATCATAACCCAATTACAAAATCTTTTTATAGTGGAGGGATAACTACAACACTGATTTTTATATTGGGATTCACAACCCTTACAAATTGACTTTAGATAAAGTGAGTGACAACCCGAATAGTCCAGACTTTAGATATAGGTAGTCCTAACCCTTAGATTCTGACTTGAGAATCTGGGAGTCACAACCCAAAGAAACAAAATAAAAATTAATGATTTTTTGTGAAAAATTATAAATAGAAAGATATAGTGGGTGTGAGAGATAAGAAATAGTGTTACAAATTCAAAACTATACAAAAAAAGATAAACAATGAGAGCACTAATACTGGTTGTTGAGGTTTAGATTATACCATATCATAAAGGAAATTATAGTTGAAGAAGAAATAATTAAACCCTTTATAGATCATACATATGATGAAATAATCTTCCATAGAATGTTTTAGATTTCACAATAGGTTCAAAGTTCACAATAGGTTCAAAGTTCACAACACTTTCTCGTTGAAAAAACAGTGTATCCAAAATGGTAACGTGTGTCTTACAATTTTATATATTTAGTTTCTATGTGTGTATAATTTCATATAATATATAAATATATATATATATATATATTGAATAAATATCCATAAACTGCAGTATATTCTCTTCCTTCATAAATCTAAAATAAATTGAATCAAGAGCTATCATAAATGTCTTCATAAAAATCGCAACACCATTTCTTCTTTATTCATGTAAAATAAATCTTAAAAAGAATTTAAAATAATTTTAATAATTCTTCCAAAGATATATCAATAAATTTATTAGTATTGAATGATTTAAAACAATTATTTAAATATATTCAAACCAATTAAAATTTAGACAAATTAGTTCTTAAAAACTAGAAGCAAAATCCAAAAGGAAATTCAAAAATTTGAATTTACTCAATTTTGAAAACTCCAAGTTTATGGGAAAAAGGAATTGAAACATTATTAGTTTTCAATTTAAATATTCTAAAAAAGATATTAAAAACTCTTCAATTATTATCCTTATATTTAATGAGATTTTTTCTAGAAGAGAAACCATTAAAAATAATCCATATATATGCAGAAAATCAATTTAAAAAAAATGAAAAAAATGAACAGTAACTTTGGAATGAATAGTAACATATGGTTAATAAACCATAATTTTCACAATTCATGAAAAATAATGTAGGGTATGGACCATACTTTGCGTAATGAATTGTAATGTAGGGTATAAACCATACTCCATGGAATGAACAGTTACATAGGGTATGAACCATACTTTGTGTAATGAACAATAACGTAGGGTATGAACCATAATTTTTGAAATGAACAGTAATGTAGGGTATAAACCATACTTTAAATAAAGAATAGTAATGTAGGGTATGAACCATATATTGTGGAATTAACAGTAACATAGGGTTGATGAACCATACTTTTCACTATTCATGAACAATGCATAGCTTATGGATGAGGAACCATAAAGTAAGGTTGATTAATCATACCTTCAACTATTCATGAATGGAAATGTAGTGTATGGATGATGAACTGTTACATAGGGTTGATGAACCATAATTTTTACTATTAATGAAAAATTGGACAACATACTTTAACAAAAATTATTGAATTTTTAAGGGCTATAAACAATAGATTCAAACTTTGTTCAAATATAATTACTTTTATAAAAAGTTATTATCTTTCCAAGGAATCAATAATCAAATAAATATGACATTTAATATTCTCAATATCATCCCAAAATAGAAGAATAATATTCTAGAAAATAGCAGTTCTGAAAACTCAAAGCAGAACTTCAAAAAATGTAATCACCATTCAAAATACCTTTTTATACTTCAATTTAAACTAATTAAATCAAGATAAACAAGTTATATTTATATAAAATCAAGTTTCATGCAAGTAATATATCTTTAGAAGTTACAGTAAAATAAATACAAATTTTTTTTGAAACTATTTGCTATAAATTTTCTAAAACTGCAACATCAAATTAATTGAACATTTAGAGTAATAAAAATGCGTTTCTAAAAAACCCCATAAACTAAAAAAAAGTAGATAAATATATTATCTATCCAATGTGATAAGAATAAAAAAATACATACACATTAGTTTAGGAATATATCAAAATATAAAAAGGTTTTTAAATGAAAATGACATGTAATCAAACAAAATAAAACATGAACATGAAAAAACAATCTCCCAAAGTAATCAAACAAAATAATGCACATGAAAAAAAAATATAATCATTTTTTTTGATTAAAAAACCAAAACTTTTGAACAATTAAAACCAATTTAAAAAAATTTAAAACCAAGTTATTTCTCCCTATTTATTTCTCCCCATTTTATCCCAAAAATATATCTCCCAAAACCAATGTTTTAAAACAATTAAAACCAAGTTATTTCTCACTTTTTTTAAAGAAAAAAAAAGTTAAAACAAACCCCCTAAAAAAATGCATTAAAAATATTCCAATATTCCATGTTCAAATTTAATTTTTTCAAATATACCATTGTTCAAATGTTCTCTAATAGAATGAAATCTAAGATTAATATTATTTTTTCTAGAATATAGTAAGGGGTTTTTAGAAATAGAAATTTTAGAAGTAGTATCACAACAAATAGGAAATTTATCAATATAAACACCAAAATCAAATAATGTTTTCCTAATACATGAACTTTGAGCACAACTACTAGTAATAGAGATATACTCAGCTTATGTAGTAGATAAAGAAACAGATAGTTGTTTTGTAGAAGACCAAGAAATTATTCTTTTTCATATAAAATGACACATACTTGATGTTCTTTTTCTATCAATTCTACATCCTACAAAATCAGAAACAGAATAAGATGTTAAATCAAAATAGTTATATTTTTGATAAAATAAACTACAATCAAAAGTTCCATTAACATATATAATTATTCTTTTAAATAGTTTACTATGAAATTATTTAGGATATTCTTGAAATATATTACATAAGAAAACACTACAAATTATGTTGTGTCTATATTCAATTAAACATAAAAATCCTCCCAACAAGGATTATAAATTTTAAAAACAATATATTTTCAAGTTGTATCAATATCTAATTTACAATAAGTACCCATAGGTGTTTTCATAGATTTAGCATAATCAAGACCATCTCTTTTAACCAACTATTTAGAATACTTATATTGATTCTGAAAAAAATTCATATTTTATTTGAAAAATTTTATGTCCAAGAAAGAATTTTAATTCTCCCATTAAACTCATGTCAAATTCAGAATACATCAAAGAAGAAAAATTATTGCAAAGTATTTCACTTGATGATCCAAAAACTATATCATCAACATAAATTTGAAAAAAGAAAATATCATCAGAAGCTGTTTTAATAAAAATATCTGGATCAAAATCTCCTTTCTTGAAACCATTATATAATAAAAACAAATAAAGAATTTCATACCAAGCACGAGGTGCTTTTTTGAGACTGTATAAAGATTTAGATAATTTTGAAACATGGTTATGAAATTTTTCACTTTCAAAACTAGGGGGTTGATAAACATAAACATCTTCCATTATAAAGCCTTTTAAGAAAGAACTTTTTTACATTCATTTGATATAATTTAAAACCTTAAAAACAAGAAAAATCTAATAAAATTATAATTCCCCCTATCCTAGAAATAAGATAAAAAGAATATTCAAAGTCTATACCTTCTTCTTGAGAGTATCCTTGAGAAACAAGCCTTGATTTATTTTTGACAATATGTCTAGATTCATCCAGTTTGTTTCTAAATATCCACTTAGTTCCAATCACATATTTATCATTTGGTAATTCTAATAAAGTCCAAACATTATTTCTAATATATTTATTAAATTCATATTTCATAGAAACAATCAAGTTTGCATCTTTTAAAGAATAATTAACATTAAAAGAAACAAAATTACAAATAAAATTAGATTTGACACAAAAATTTAAAATATAATTTCTATTTTTAACACCAGAATCAAAATTTCTAATTACATTTTTAACAGGATAATATTTGTGAATCTTCCCTTATTCTGGATCTAGTTTAGAAAGAGTATGATTCCCCTAAATTGATTCATTCTTATCTTGAGGAATTCATTCACCAAAATTAAAACCTCTAAACTCATCATCAATAACATTAGAAACAAAATTTATTTTAATATTATTTTCATCAAACATAACATGAATAGATTCTTCAAAAATAATTGTCCTATTATTATAAACTATATATGCTTTACTATTATTAGAATAACCATGAATAATACATTTATCACTCTTAGAATCAAATTTATCTACATTATACTTTGAATTTAAAATAAAAACTTTATAGAAAAAAACTCTAAAGTAACCAAATTTAGGATTTTTATTTTTGAATAATTCATAAGGTGTTCTCTTTAACAATGGTATGATAATAAATCTATTTGAAATATAACCTGCTGGAAAAATAGCCTGAGCCCAAAAATATCTAGGAAAATTATATTCACATAACATAGTTTGAGCCATTTCAATAAGAGTTCAATGTTTCTATTCTACAACAACATTTTGATGTGGTGTTCTTAGAGTAGAAACATTATGAAAATAACCATTATTTTCAAAAAACATTTCAAAATCTAAATTATGAAATTCATCTTTTTATCACCACCAATACAAAAAATCATATAAAAATTTTCATTTTGATCTAATTTACAAATTTCATCAAATCTAGGAAATATATAATTTTTATAAGGAATAAAGTATATCCAAATAAATCTACTATATTCCTCAGCAATAACTAAGGTATATTTCTTTTTACTAAGGTTGGAAATTTGAGTGGGGCTAAATAAATAAAGATGTATTAACCATAAAGGCCTATTAGTACTTATCTGATTGATGGTTCTAAACAAAATTTTGTGTTTCTTCCCTCTCATCCAAGAGTCATATATACAAAGATATTATTTTTTCAAGGATTTAAGTTGTAACACATTATCATGTTTTGTGATCTTATTTAATAATATGAAATTAACCTGACGTAAAAGTTGATGCCTAATGATGCTATCATTCTGTACAACATTCAAACATTTTAGACGTTGAATAGTTAATTCAGAAAAATCAATTGTATAAATATTATCTTTTCAATTAGTATAAAATAATTAAGAATCATATTTAAAAACTAAACAATTATCATTTTGAAATTATTTCATCATCACATAATTGTGATATACTAATTAAATTATGTTTTAAACCTTCAATAAATTGAACTTTTGAAATAAAAGTAGAATTTGAAATTCCAACATTTCCAAAAACCTTTCCTTTGCCTTTGGAATTTTCTTTAAATATAACAGTGTCTCCATCACATGTGTTATAAGTGGTAAAATTTGATGGGTCTTCGGTCATATTCCTAGAGCATCCACTATCCGTATACCATTTTTTGTTCTTGATAAATCCATGAAATTTCCTCTATAAGAATAAATTACTTGAAAATTTCGGTACCGAAGCTACTTTGGGACCAATGGGATTAGATATATACTTTTTAGGTACCCGTACCGAATTTAAACTTTTATTATAGGGTACTCTAGATAATAAGGATTTATAAATATTATTTTTTTTAAATTCCAATGATTTTTTAAATCTAATAGAACAATTATTTTTCATAGTGACTTTTTATGCCACATTTAAAGCAACTAACAATAAAATTAAAACCATTTTTACTTTTAAAAAATTTGTTCTAAACATTTGAGGTAATATTCTATCATAACCAAAACCATCTTTATATTTATCACTTTTGGTCAAAGAAAAAAATCTAATAATATATTTCAATACCTTGAATAAAAGAAGATTAATTTTTTTAATACATTCAACTTAATTTTTCAAATTTTCATTCAAATATTGAGAAGATTTCAAATTTTCAATTTTTTTTTCATGAGAAGTAGATGAAATGTTACTTAGTTTATCATTCCGCTAAAAAAGTTTTTTACTTTTAGAAACAAGTTCTTCATTTTTTTCTTTAACATTATTATGTAAATATACAGATTTGAAATCACATTTTCATAATCTTTCAATTTATTTATTTAATTAAATAACATTGGGGATTTTAAAATCAAATTCAGAATCTGAATATTCAAAATAAAAACAAGAATTACTAACCTTGTCTAGTGATTCCATGAAGCATAAGTTGGGACTTTTTTTTAATTTATAGATTGTTCACTAGAATCAGATTCTTTTGTAAAGATCCATATAGTGTTTAGGACCTTTATTTACTTCTTTTTGTTTTTATCATTATTCTTTTTCTTGGGAAAATTGGTTTTGAAATTCCCTTTCTTCTTGCACGCATAACAAGTTATATATGAAGAATTATAATTCATATCACCTATCTTATCTCCCTTATGTTTTTCTTTTTGAGGGTTTCTTTTAAACTGCTTATTGAATCCTTTCTTTTTCATTAATATGTAAACTCCAGTAACAATCTAAACCATATATTATTTTTCAATATACTGTAGATTATAATTAGGAGATTCAGTATAAGAAACAATAAAAAATTTAAAAGCTACACATGTTCTTTTTGTTTTGTCCTCAACAACTATGTTATTTAGTTCATGTTTATATTGAAGGAGTGATCCAATAAATTCATCTAGGGTGTATTCTTTGAAATTATTTCTTTCATCAATGGAAAATTTCTTTGCATGCCATTTATTTGGAAAGGCTTGCAAGACTCTTTCAACAAGTACTAGGGTTTCTAGGTCTTCTCCAAGTTAATTCATTCCATTCACAATGCTTGTGAATTTGTGAAACATTTGGTTTACTATTTCATCTTTACCCATCTTGAAGTATTTACACTTAACACGAATCATTCCAAGTTGGTACGTATTAGTTTTTCAGAGCCAAGGTGAGTAACTTGTTGAATCTTCCATATTTCATGAGTTGTCTTACAAGAAGACACATGACTGAAAACACTTTTATTAATAGCACAATATAAAATATTAAATTTTTTTTAATTCAGAACATTTATAGTAGCATCATTTCTGGTAAGAGTATCTGGGTCACCTTTAGGCATTTTTTACTATTTTTCCATGATATACCAATGCTCAATTCTCTAATGTTTGAGGTAATACTCTATTCGGTATATCCAGTAGCCATAATCATTACCATCAAAGTGAGGTGGCTTTTTATGTCTCCAAGAATCATTTAGGTTTAATACTTCCATATTATAATATCATTTCCTTTTATTGTTATGTCTATGAATATGTTAGCACAAGTAAAATCAAAGCAGACTCCAGAGAGGGATTTGATAATTCCAAAAGGAATAATCTATTGATACAAATTGAAAAGTAACAAATTGATAATAATAAAGCTAATCAAATATAAAAAATATTTCCCTTTGATACCTATTGTTAGGTACCAAAAGGGGATAATGATAGGGATAAAAATATTATTAATAAGATTAACCTCTGATACCAATTTTTTGGTATTAGAAAAAGATCTATCGGGCTAAACAATTCCGAAATGAACCTCCCTCTGATACTAATTGTTAGGTACAAATTGTTAATGGAAGATGGTCTAGTGGGGGATGAATAGACAAGATTAATAAATTTAAAAAAATAAACTGATTAATTAAATTAATTATAAAATCAAATTATTAAGGTTAATTAGTAACAGAAAAAGAAAATAACACAAGGATGTTTTTTTATATTAGTTCATCACAAAGTGGGTCTAATTCTACTCTTATATCTCTCTACTCAGTTAGAGATACATACATACTAAAAATAAATTTTATGGGGGAATAATAAACCGATTAAAAAAATCCTTTTTAGTGGTGGGAAAACCGAGACACTTACTTTTTTATGGGGAGTCACAACCCTTACAACCTGACTTTAGATAAAAGGAGTCATAACCTGAATAGTCCTGACTTTATATACAGGGAGTCACAATACTTATATCCTGACTATAGAATATGGGAGTCACAACCCAAAGATACAGAATAAAAAATAATTATTTTGTTTTAAAAAGAATAAATAGAAAAATAGAGTCCTTGAGAGAGATAGGAAATAGTGTTACAGACTCAAAACCAAATGAAAGAAGATAAAAAATGAGAGCACAGGTAATGGTTGTTGAGGTTTAGATCATCTCTTCTCATCAATGCATTTATAGTCAAAGTACAAGTAATTCCACCCTTTATATATCATGTTGATGATAAAACTGAGTGTCGTAGGATGTTTCAGATTGAACATCAAGTTCAAAGTTCCCAACACTTTCTATTTAAAAAAACACAGTTTAAAAAATATTAATGTCTGTCTTGCGATTTTGTATCTTGCATATGTGTAAGTATAATTTACTGCAAGAGATAATGATACATTTAGAGAATAAATATCTAGCAGCTATAGTAGTTCCTATTCCTTTATAAATTTAAAATAAATTGAATAAAGATCTATTATAAATATCACTATAAAAATCCCAGCACCATTGCCTCTTTATTTCTCTAGAATAAATCTTAACAAAAATTTAAAATAATTTGAATAACTCTTTCAGAAATATATCCAGAAATATAGAATCATTAAATAATTTAAAATATTGATTTAAATCCTTTCAAACCAATTTATATTTTGACAAAATATTTACTAAAAACTAGCATCAGAGTCCGTATGTAAATTCAAAAAAATTTACTTTAAGAAATTTTCAAACCTCCATGTTTATAAGAAAAACATGTTGAAAACTTATTAATTTTCTCTTTTATTGTTCCATAAAAAAATTAAAAACTCTCCAATTATTATCCTTATATTTAATGAGAATTTTTTTAGGAGAAAACCCATTATAATTAATACATATATATACAGAAAATCAATTAAAAAAATGCATGGACTGAACAATAACTTTGGAATGAGCAGTATGTATGGTTGATGAACCATACATTTCACTATTCATCAATAGTAACATAGGGTATGAACCATACTCTGAAGAATGAATAGTAATATAGGGTGTGAACCATAATTTGCAAAATGGATTCTAACATAGGGTATGAACAATATTTTGTGAAATGAACAGTAATATATGGTATGAACCATACTTTATGGAATGAATAGTAATGTAGGGTGTGAACCATACTTTGTTGAATGAATAGTAATGTTGGGTTGATGAAACATACTTTCCATTATTCATAGGGTTGATGAATCATACTTTCCACTATTCCTGAATAGTAATGTAGCATATGGATGATGAACAGTAACATAGGGTTAATGAACCATACTTTGTACTATTCATGAAAAGTAGGACAACATAATTTAACCAATTTAATCGAATTCTTAAGGGATATAAATAGCAGATTTAGATTTCAGTCAAAATTAATTATTTTTAGAAACCAATATTAGCTATACAACAAATCAAGAATCAAATAAATCTGACATCTACTGTTTTAAATATCATAAAAAAATAGAAGCAATATATTATGGAAAACTGTAGTTCTGAAAACTAAAAGTAGAACTTCAAACAATTTAATCAACATTTAAAATACCTATTTAGACTTTGATGTAAACTAATTAAATCAAGATAAACATGTAGTATATCTATAAAATTAAGTTTCATACAAATATGATATATTTAGAAGTTTTAGTAAAATAAATACATAAAATTTTTAAATCTATTTGCCGTTGAGTTTCTGAAACTGCACCAGCAAAGTAATGGAATTTTAGAGTAATAAAAATGCATTTTCAGACAACTTCATAAACTATTGAAATGGATATAAATCTATTATCTATCTAAAATTATAATAATCACAAAAATCCATACACTTTAGTTTATTAAATCATAAAAATATTGAAAGGTTTTTAAATGAAAATCACATGTAATAAAAAAAGAGAATTACACATGAAAAAACAATCTCCCCAAGTAATCAAACAAAATAATGAACATGCACAAACAATCTCCCCCTTTTTGATTGATTTCAAAACCAAAAATTTTGAAAAATTAAAACCAATTTTAAAAACATTTAAAACCAAGTTATTTCTCCCTATTTATTGCTACCCATTTTCTTCCAAAATATCTCTTCCAAAACCAATGTTTTAAAACAATTATAACCAAGTTGTTTATCCACTATTTTTGTAAATACATTTTTTTAAACAAACTCCCCCTAAAAAATTCCGTAAAAAAAATTCCAACATACAAAGTTCAAATTTAATTTTTGCAAACTGAAAAGAGTCTAAAGGCTTCGTAAAAAAATCTTCTAGCTGGTTTTCAGAAGGTATAAATTTTAAAACAATATCACCTCTGTTCACATGATATCTAATAAAATGAAATCTATGATAAATATGATTTTTTATAGAATGTTCTAAGGGGTTTTTAGAAATAGAAATTGCAGTATTATTATCATAATAAAGAGGCAATTTATCAAGATAAACACCAAAATCACATAATGTTTTCTTAATCCATAAAATTTGAGCACAAATACTAGCAGTAGATATATACTTAGCTTATGAAATAGATAAAGGAACTGATAATTGTTTCATAGAAGATCATGAAATTAAAAATTTTCCCATAAAATGACACATACCTAATGTGCATTTTCTTTCAATTCTACATCCTCCAAAATCAAAATCATAATAAGATGTTAAATAAAAAAAGTTATATTTTGGATAAAATAAACTAGAATCAATAGTTCCTTTAAAATATCTAATTATTCTTTTGATAGATTTAATATGAATTTCTTTAGGATCTTCTTGAAATATTGCACATAAAAAACACTAAAATCAATTTCATGTCAAAATATAGTTAAATATAAAAATCTTCCTATCTTTCATTTATAAATTTTAAAATCAACAAATTTTATATATGCATCAATATCTAATTTAAAATTAGTACCCATATGATTTTTCATAGATTTAACAAACTCAAGTCCAAATATTTTAACTAACTCTTTAGAATAGTTTGATAGTTAAAGAAAAACTCAATCTTTTTTTTGAAAAATTTGAAGTCCAAGAAAGAATTTTAATTCTCCCATTAAACTCATGTCAAATTAATAAGACATCAAAGAAGAAAAATTATTGAAAATTATTTCACTTGATGATCTAAAAAACTATATTGTCAGAAAAAATTTGAATAAATAAAATATAATCAGAATTTCTTTTAATAAAAAGAGTTGGATCAACATTTCTTTTCTTGAAACAATTATTTTAAAAATAGAAAGTCTTTCATATCAAGCACAAGTTTCTTGTTTGAGATTGTATAAATCTTTATATAATTTAAAAACATGGTTAGGAAAATTTTTTCTTTCAAAACTAGGGGGTTAATAAACAGAAAATTCTTTAGTTATAAAACCATTTAATAAAGAACTTTTTACATCCATTTGATATTATTTAAAACCTTGAAAACAAGTAAAATCCAAAAAAATTATAATTTCCTCTAACATGAAAACAATTGAAAAGGAATCTTCAAAATCTATACCTTCTTCTCGAGAGTATCCTTAAGAAAAAATCCTTGCTTTATTTTTGAAAATCTATCCAGATTCATCTAACATGTTTCTAAATATCCACTTAGTTCCAATCACCTGTTTATCCTTAAGAAATTCTACTAAAGCCCAAGCATTATTTCTAGGAAACTGATTTAATTAATCTTGTATAGAAAAAATCTAGTTTTCATCTTTTAAAACATCGTTAACATTAATTGGAACAAAATCAGAATTAAAAGTAGAATCGACCCAAAAATATAAAATAAAATTTGTAGTTTTAACACCAGAATCAACATTTACAATTACATTTTTAACATTATGATCTTTGTGAATCTTCCATGATTTTAGATATGGTTGAAAAGGTGTATGATTCCCCTCAATTGATTCATTCTGATCTGGATACATTTCTTCACCAATGTTAAAATATCTAAACTCATCATCAATAACATTAGAAACAGAATTTATTTTGAAAATTTTTTCATCAAACATAACATGAAAAAATACTTAAAAAAATCATAGTACTTTTTTTATAAATTCTATATGATTTAATATTATGATAATAAACAAAAAACAATACCTTCATCACACATATAATAAAATTTATATAGATTATCCTTTGAAATTAAAATAAAAACATTATAGGAAAAAACTCTAAAGTAAACAACTTTAGGTTTTTTATTTTTGAATAATTCATAAGGATTTATCTTTAATAAAGTTTTAATGAGAATTATGTTTTAAATAAATCATGCAATAAAAATAGACTCAACCCAAAAATATCTAGGAAAATTATATTCACTTAACATAGTTCTAACCATTTAAATAAGAGTTCTATTTTTCTATTCTAAAAAACCATTTTTAGGAGGTTTCTAGAAGCATAAAAATTATGAAAATAACTATTCTTTTCACAAAAACTTCAAAATCTAAATTATGAAACTCACCTACTTTATCACTTTGAATAGAAATAATCATAAAAACTTTTTTATTTTGAAATAATTTACAAAAATAAGTAAATCTTGAAAATGTATCATTTTTATGTTCAAGAAAGTATACCCATTGAAATCTAATATAATCATCAAAAATAAATAAGGTATATTTCTTTCAAAAACGGCTGGAAATTAGAGTGGGGAAAAATAAATCAAGTTGTATTTACTATAAAGGACTATTAGTACTTATCTTATTGATGGGTCTAAACAAAATTTTGTATAGCTTCCCTTTCATACAAGTGTCACATATATAAAGATATTATTTTTTCTAGGATGGAAGTTGTAAAAAATTCTCATGTTTTGAGTCTTATGTAATAATATGAAATTAACATGACCTAAGAATCGATGGAAAAGGATACTACCATTCTATACAACATTCAAACATTTTACATGTTAAACAGTTAATTCAGAAAAAATAAATAGTATTAATATTATCTTTTCGATTAGCCTAAAATAAAAAATAATCATCATTAAAAACAAAAAAAATTCATTTTGAAATTTAAATTCAATTCCATCATCACATAATTATGATATAATAATTAAATTATATTATAAAAATTCAAAAAACAGAACTTTAGAAATAAAAGTAGACTTTGAAATACCAACTTTACCAAAACCTTCTACTTTGACTTTAGAATTATCTCCAAATGTAATAGTGCCTTCATCACATGTTTTGTATGTAGTAATCATTGATGGGTCTCTAGTCATATTCCAATAGGATCCACTGTCCTTGTTTAATATGTCATTATTGAGACATCAATGACATTTTTCCTAGAAAATTCAATTACTTGACAATTTTGGTACCCAAGCTACTTTGGGTCCAATCAGATTAGTTATACAATTTTTAAGTACCCATACTAAATATGAACATGTATTTTATGGTAATATAGATAATAAGGATTTAGAAATATTAATTTTTGTAAATCCCAAGTATTGTTTAAATCTAAGAGAGCAATTATTTTCATAGTGACCTTTCATTCCACAATTAAAACAAATTACAATATAAGTACAACCATTTTTACTTTTAACAAAATGAGTTTTAAAATTTTGAGGTAATATTATATGATAACCAAAAGAATCTTTATTTTTATCTCTTTTTGTCAAATATATCATGTCATTATATTTTTTACAACCTTGAATAAAAGCATATAATCTTTGTTTACGACTTTAAACTTTCTTTTTAAAAATTTCATTCAAATCTTGAGAAGATTTAAAATTTTCATAAACTTTTGATTGAGAAGTTGAAATAGTGATACTTAGTTTTTCATTCTACTAGAAAAGTATTTTATTTTTAGAAAAAAGTTTCTCATCGTTTTCTTTATGTTTATTATATAAATGAACAAATTTAAAAATATTTTTTTGTTAATCTTTCAATTTCTTTATTTAATTAAAAAAATTTGGTTTTGAGAATCACATTCAAAATATGAATATTTAGAATAAAAACAAGAATTACTAACCTCTTCTAGTGATGCCATGAATCTTAAGTTAGCACTTTCTTTTTCATTTACATACTATTTACTAGAATCATGTTCTTTTGTACAACTCTAGGTAGTGGTCAAATCCTTTATTTCCTTCTTTTTGTATTTATAATTATTCTTTAGATTGGGAAAATCAGGTTTGACATTCCCTTTCTTCCTGCACTCATAATAGGTTAAATTTTAATCATTATAATTCATATCCCATTTCTTATCTCCCTTATATTTATTTTGAGGGTTTATTTTAAACCAATTCTTGAATCCATTACTTTTAATTATTTTGTAAAGTACAGTCACAATCTGAGCCATATCTTCGTTTTCAATATCTTGTAAATGATAATCAGATGAGTTAGTAGAAGTAATATTAATATATTTAAAAGGTACATCTTTTCTTTTTATTGACTCCTTAGTAGCTATATTATTTAGTTCATGTTCATGTTGAAGGAGTGATCCAATCAATTCAACTAGGGTGTATTATTTGAAATTATTTCTTTCATTAATGGTCACCTTCTTTTCATGCCATTTCTTTGGTAAGTCTCTTTAGACTCTTTCAACATGTACTGGGTTTTCCAAGGCTTCTCCAAGTGAATTCATTCCATTCATAATTCTTGTGAATCTATGGAAAATTTGGTTTACTATTTCATCTTCAACCATATTGAAGTCTTGGAACATAGCACGAGGCATTACAAGTTTGGTACCGATTAGTTTGTCAGAGTGAAGGTGAGTAACTTGTAGAATCTTCCATGTTTCATGAGCTTTCTTATAATAAAACACATTACTAAAAAAATTCTGTTAATAGAAAAATATAAAATATTAAAAACTTTGTAATTTAAAACATATCTAGTAGTATCAATTTCAGTAAGAGTTTTTGGGTCAGCTTTAGGCAGTGTGTACTATTTTGAGTTGATATACAAGTTCTTAATGCTAAAATGTTTGAGGTAAGACTCCATTAGAGATATCTAGTAGCCCTAATAATTTCCATCAAAGTGATTTGGCTTTTGAGGTATCCAAGAATTATTTGGGTTCAATCCTACCATCTTATAAAATTACTTCCTTAGACTGTGAGGTCTAGGAATATGTTAGCACATGTAAAATCAAAGCAGACTCTAGAGAGGGATTTGATAATTCCAAATGGAATAATCTATTAATAAAAATTGAAAAGTATCAAATTGGGAATAACTGAGCTAATAAAATCTAAAATGGATTTCCCTTTTATACTTATTAATTGGTATCAAAGGGGGATAATGATAAGGTTTAATTATTATTAAATAGGTCAACCTCTTATACCAATTGTTTGGTATCTGAAAGTGAACTATAGAGCTAAATAATTCTAAAAATAACCTCTATAAGATACTAATTGTTAGGCCACAATGGGAAATAACAGATGGTCTAGAGGGGGTTAATAGAACAGATTAAAAAATTTAAACAAATAAAATGATTAAATAAATTAATTATAAATATAAATTATTAAGGTTAATTAGTAGCGAAAAAAGTAAATAACATAAGGGTGTTTTTTATTGTAGTTCATTCCAACGTGGGACTAATTCTACTCTTATATCTCTCTACTCGTTGAGAGATACATGTGCACTATAAATGATTCTTATGGGGGAATCATAGCCCAATTATAAAATCTTTTTCTAGTGGAGGGATAACCATGACACTGACTTTTGTACGGGGAGTTACAACCCTTAAAACCAACCTTTGGACAAAGAGAGTCACAACCACGATAGTACCGAATTCAGATAGAATAAGTAACAACCCTTAGATATTTACTTTAGAGTCTGGGAGTCACAACCCAAAGAAACAAAAAATAATAATGCTTTTGTGTGCAATAGAATAAACAGAAAAATAGAGTGCGCGTGAGAGATAGAAAATACAGTTACACACTCAAAACCTGCCGAAAGAAGATAAAAAATGACAAACCATTTATTATTTGTTGAGGTTTAGATCATATCATCTTGTCAATGTAATTGTAGTACTAGAAGAAGTATTTCATCCCTTGATAGATCATTAAGATGATGAAATAGAGTGCTATAGGACATTGTAGATTTCACAACAGATTCAACTATCACAACACTTTCTCTTTGGAAAAACAGAGTATCAAAAATGTTAATGTGTGTCTTGAAATTTTATATCTTGATATTCTAGGTGTGTATAGTTTCCTTAAAAATATAAGGATATATATATATATATATATAGAATACATATCCAGCTGCTATAGTAGCTCCTCTTTATTCAAAAAGTTAAAAAAAATTGAATCAAGAGTTCTCATAAATATCTTCTTAAAAATCGCAATACCATTACCTCTTTATTCATGTAGAATAATTATAAAAAAGAATTAAACATAATTTTAATAACACTTCCAAAAATATATCCAGTAATATAAAAGCATTTAATTATTTAAAACAACAATTTAAATCCATTCAATCAAATTTAAATTTAGAAAAAATAGTTCCTGAAAACTATAATCACAATCTATAAGTAAATTAAATTTTTTTAATTTAAACAAATTTTAAACCCCCAAGTTTAAGAGAAAAAGATATTGAAAAATTATTAATTTTACCTTTAAATATTCCACAAAAAAATATTAAAAACACTTTGATTATTATCCTTATATTTAATGTGAATTTTTTTTCAGAAGAAAAACCATTTATAACAATCCATATATATGTAAGAAATAAATTTAAATAAAATTTCACAAAATGAATAGTAACATTGGAATGAACAATAATGTATGGTTGATGAACCATAATTTTAACTATTCATAAACATTAACATAGGGTATGAACCATGCTATGCCAAGTGAACAGTAACGTAGTGTATGAACCATACTATGTGGAATGAAAAGTAACTTAGGGTATGAACCATACTTTTTGGAATGAACAATAATGTTGGGTATGTACTATACATTATGTAATTATTAGTAATATAGGGTATAGAAAATATTTTTCAGAATGATGTGTAATGTATGGTATAAACCATACTTTGTAGAATGAACAATAACGTAGGGTTGATGAACCATACTTTCAACTATTCATGAACAGTACACAACATATGGATAATGAATAGTAACATAGGGTTGATGAACCAAACTTTACACTATTCATGAATAGTATTGTAGTGTATGGATGATGAACAGTAACCTAGGGTTTATGAACTATACTTTTTACTATTCATGAAAAACTGTACAACATACTTTAACAAATTTCATCGAATTTTTAAGGGATATAAATAGTAGATTCAAACATTGGTCAATGTGACTTATTTTCAGAAACACTTATTAGCTTTCTAATGAATCAAGAATCAAATAAATTTGACATCTATTATTCTAAATATCATCAAAAAACAGAAGTGAAATATTCTAGAAAATAGCAGTTCTAAGAACTCAAAGAATAACTTCAAACAATTTAATCACAATTCCAAAGACATTTTTAGACTTCAATTTAAACTAATGAAATCAAGATAAAAATGTGGTATTTCTATAAAATTATGTTTCATGGAAATAAGATATCATTAGAAGTTATAGTAAATTTAATACATAGATTTTTTAATATTGTGTTCTATAGAGTTTCTAAAACTAGAGCAGAAAATTAATTGAATTTTTACAGTAACAAAAATGAATTTTGAGATATCCTCATAAACTAATAAAATTTAGATAAATATCTTATATATCTAATTAGATAATAATCCCAAAAATCAATACAAATTAGTTTAATAAATCATCAAAATATAGAATTTTTTTTAAACAAAAATCATATATAATAAAACAAAAGAAAACATCCACATGAAAAAAAATATCCCCAAGTAATCAAACAAAAAAATTCATATCCAAAAAAATCTCCCCCATTTTGTTTGACTACAAAACAAAAACTTGTGAAAAATTATTTTTTTTAAAACATTTAAAACAAAGTTATTTCTCCTTATTTATTACTCCCCATTTTCACCCAAAATATATCTCCCAAAACCAATGTTTTAAAACAATTATAACCAAGTTATTTCTCCCTATTTTTGTAAATAAGAAAAAGAAAAAACAAACCGCCCTAAACAAATTCAGTAAAAAAAATTAAAATTCTAATATTAAAAGTTCAAATTTAATATTTTCCAACTGAATTGAGTCTAAAGGATTTGTAAAAAAATCTAGTAACTAATTTTTAGAGGGTATATATTTTAAAACAATACCACCCTTGTTCAAATGATCACTAATAAAATGAAATATAAGATCAATATTATTTTTTCTAGAATACTATATGGATTTTCTATAAATAGAAATTACAAAAGTATTATAACAATAAATAGGAAATTTATCAATATAAAAACGAAAATCAAATAATGTTTTCTTAATCCATAAACTTTGTACACAACTACTAGAAGAGATATAATCAGCTTATGTAGTAGATAAAGAAAATTATATTTGTTACTCAGAAGACCAAGAAATTAAACTTTTCCCAGAAAATGACACATACCTGATGTGACCTTTCTATCAATTATACATCCTCCAAAATCAAAATTATAATATGATGTTATGTCAAAACGATTATATTTTGGATAAAATAAACCATAATCAAAAGTTCCTTTAACATATCTAATTATTATTTTGGAAGATTTAATATGATTTTATTTAGGATATTATTGAAATCTAGAACAAAGAAAAACACTAAAAATGATGTTAGGGCTAGAAATAGTTAAATATAGAAAGCTTTTTATTGCGCCTCTAATTTTTTTAAAATGAACAGATTTTATAGATGAATAAATATCTAAATTACAATTAGTACCCCTAATAGTTTCATATATTTAGCAGAATAAAGACCAAATCATTTAACTAATTATTTAGCATACATATATTGATTTAAATAATTCCATATTTTCTTTGAAAAATTTTAAGTCCAAGAAAGAATTATAATTCTACTATTAAACTCATATCAAATTCAGAAAACATCAAAGAAGAACAATTATTACAAAGTATTTCACTTTATGATCCAAAAACTAAATCATCAACATAAATTTGAACAACTAAACTATCATCAGAAGTTATTTAAAAAAAAGTTGGATCAAAATTTCATTTCTTGAAACTATTATTTAATAAAAAAATAAAGTCTTTCATACCAAGCATGAGGTGCTTGTTTGAAAATGTATAAATCTTTAGATAATTTAAAAACATGGTTAGGAAATTTTTTACTTTCAAAACCAGGGGGTTGGGAAACATAAACTTATTCAGTTATAAAAACATTTTTGAAAGCACTTTTTATATCCATTTAATATAATTTAAAACCTAAAAAACATGCAAAATCCAATAAAATTGTAATTTCCTATAACCTAGAAACTAGTAAAAAATAATCTTCAAAGTCTATACCTTTATCTTGAGAGTATCCTTAGGCAATAATCCTTGATTTATTTTTGAAAATATGTCTAGATTCATCCAAATTGTTTCTAAATTCAACTTAGTTCTAATCAACTGTTTATCCTCAGGAAATTCTAAAAAAGTCCAAATATTATTTCTAACAAGCTGATTCAATTCATGTCACATATAAATAATCATGTTTTCATATTTTAAATCATCGTCAAAATTAAGAGTAACAAAATCATGAATAAAAGTATAATTAACTCAAAAATTTAAAATATATATTCTTGTTTTAACACTAGAATCGACATTAAAAATTACATTTTTAACAGGATGATTTTTTTGAATCTTACATGATTTTGGATCTGGTTGAGACAGAGTATTCTTCCCCTAAATTGATTTATTCTTATATTGAGTAATTTCTTCACCAAAATTAAAATCTCAAAACTCATCATCAATAACATTAGAAATAAAATTTATTTTAATATTATTTTCATCAAATATAACATGAAATAATTCTTCAACAATCATAGTTATTTTATTATAAACTCAATATTATTTATTATTATTATTATAACCAAGTAAAATACATTCATCTCTCTTAGAATTTTTTTTATCTTAATTATCCTTTGAATTTTAAAAAAACTTTTCAACCAAAAACTCTAAAGTAACAAACTTTAAGCTTTTTATTTTTGAATAATTAATAAGGAGTTATCTTTAAAAAATGTCTAATAAGAATTCTATTTGAAATATAAAATTCATAAAGGAGATCCTCAACCCAAAATCATCTAGTCAAATTATATTCACTTAACATAGTTCGAGCCACTTCAATAAGAGTTCTATTTTTCCATTCTACAACACCATTTTTTGTGGTGTTCTAAGAGTAGAAAAATAATTAAAATAACCATTATTTTCATAAAAATTATCAAAATCCGAAATTTTGATATTCAAATCCTATATCACTATGAATATAAATAATCATACAACCTTTTTTCATTTTTAACTAATTCAAAAAAAGCAGGAAATCGAGAAAATGTATCATTTTTAGGAGCAAGAAAGTATACCCAAGAAAATATACTATAATCATCAACAATAAAAAAGGTATATTTCTTTCCACTAAGGCTATAAATTTGAGTGGGGCCAAATAAATAAAGATATATTAACTTTAAAGTCATATTAGTAATTCTATGATTGTTGGGTATTAATAAAATTTTATGTTACTTCCTTTTCATACAATAATCACATATATGAAGATATCCTTTCTTCAAGGATTGAAGTTGTAACACATTCTCATGTTTTGAGAGATTATTTAAAAATATAAAATTAACAGGACATAATTTGTGATGCTAAAGGATTCTATCATTATATACAACATTTAAAATTTTACATGTAGAATAGTTAATTCAGAAAAATCAATTGTATAAATAATATCTTTTTGATTAGCATAAAATAATAATTAATCATATTTAAAAAAAAATATTTATCATTTTGAAATTTGACTTCCATTATATGATCACATAATTGTGATATACTAATTAAATTATGTTTTAAACCTTTAAAAAATATAATATTATAAATAAAAGTAAAATTTAAAATACCAAGTTTACCAAAACCTTTTACCTTACCTTTGGAATTGTCTCCAAATATAAGTGGTAAAATTTTATGGGTATTTATTCATATTTATATAGTATTAAATATCAATGTACTACGCCATTCTTGAGTCATCCATGTCATTTTTCCTACAAAAATCAATTATTTGACATTTCTGGCACCCAAGCTACTTTGGGTCCAATGGGAACAGTTATAAAATTGTTAGGTACCCATTCAAATTTAAACATGTATTGTAAGATACTCTCTATAATAATTATTTAGAAATATTATTTTTTTTTGTAAATCCCAAACATTTTTTAAATCTAAGAGAAGGATTATTTACATAGTAACATTTTATGCCACATTTAAAACACGTAACAATAGTAGTACAATGATTTTTTATTTTAAAAAAATGAGTTTTAAACATTTGAGGTAATCTTCTTTCAGAACCAAAAACATATTTATTTTTATCAAGTTTTATTGAATACATAGTATCATGATATTTTTCATGACCTTCAATAAAAGTAGATAAACTTTTTTGAAGACATTCAACTTCCTTTTTAAAATTGCATTCAAATATTGTGAAAATTTCAATTTTTAATAAACTTTTTAATGATAAGTAAAAGTAGTGTTACTTAGTTTTTCATTATACTATAAAATTATTTTATTTTCAGAAAAAGTTTCTCATTGTTTTCTTTAATCTTATTATATAAATTAGCAGATTTGAAAATATCATTTATTAATCTTTCAATTTCATTATTTAATTCAAAAACATTGGGGGTTTCAGAATCACATCTAAAATATGAATATTCAGAATAAAAATAAGAATTACTAACCTTTTCCAGTGATTGCATGAAGCATAAGTTAGCACTTTCTTTTTCATTTCTATATTTTTCAATGGAATCATATTATTCTATATAACTCCACCTAGTGGTCGAAGCCTTTCTTTCCTTCTTTTTGTATTTATCTTTATTATTTAGTTGGGGAAAATTGGGTTTGATATTCCCTTTCTTCCCACTCTCATAATAGGTTACATCTAAAGAATTATAATTTGTATCAACTTTATTATATCTCTTATATTTTTCTTTTTGAGGGTTTATTTTAATCCAATTCTTGAATCCTTTATTTTTCATTCTTTTGTAAACTATAGTCACAATCTAAGTCATATAGTCTTTTTCAATATCCTGTAGATCAGAATCAGAAGAGTCAGTAGAAACAAAATTTACAGATTTAGAAACTACGACTTTTCTTTTTTTGTTTTCTACCCATCATATATATTATTTAGTTCAAGTTCATATTTAAGGAGTGATACAATCAATTCATCTTGGGTGCATTCTATGAAATTCTTGCTTTCATCAATGGAAACCTTCTTTTCATTCCATTTATTTGGTAAGACTTGTAGGACTCTTTCAACAAGTACTGGGTTTTCTAGGGATTCTAAAAGTGAATTCATTCCTTTCACAATGCTTTTTAATATGTGGAACATTTGGTTTACTATTTCACATTCACCCATCTTGATGTCTTGGCACTCAAAAAGAAGTATTCCAAGTCTGGTATGGATTAGTTTTTCAGATCCAAGGTGAGTAACTTGTAGAATATTTTAAATTTCATGAGATGTCTTACAATAAGAGACTTGACTAAAAAAACTTATGTTAGTAGAACAATATAAAATACTAACAACTTTGTAATTTAAAACATATCTAGTAGCATCATTTTCGGTAAGATTATCTGGGTCATCTTCAGGCAGTGTGTACTATTTTGATAGGATATACTAGTTCTCAATGCGCAATAGTTTGAGTTAAACCTCCATTCGGGATCTCTAGTAGCCGTAATCAATGCCATCAAAGTGTGGTGGTTTTTGAGGTATCCAATCATCATTCATGCTCAATCCTACCATCTTATAAGATATTTTCCTCATACTGTGAGGTCTTTGAATATGTTAGCACAAGTAAAATCAAAGCAGTCTCCAGAGAGGGATTTGATAATTCGAAAAGAAATAATCTTTTGATACAATTTAAAAAGTATCAAATAGATAATAAAAGACCTAATAAATTCTAATTTTTTTTTCCTTTGATAGCTATTGTTAGGTATATGAAGGGGATAATGATATGGAAGAACTATTGTTTATAAGGTAAAACTATTATACCAATTGTTTGGTATTAGAAGGAGAACTATAGAACTAAACAATTCCAAAAGGAACTTCCATCTAATAGCAATTATTAGGTCAAAATTGGTAATGATAGATGGTCTAGAGGGGGGGGGGTGAATAGACCAGATTAAAATATTTAAACAAATAAATCGATTAATTAAGTTAATTATCTAATTAAATTATTATGGTTAATTAAAAGTGGAAAAATTAAATAACATAAAGATGTTTTTTATAGTATTTTGGTCCAAAGTGGGCCTAATTATACTCTTATATATCTCTAATAGACAAGAGATACGTGTGCACTAAAAATTATTTTTATGGGGGAATCATAACCCAATTACAAAATCCTTTTCTAGTGGAGGTATAAACAAGACACAAAATTTTTTATGGGGAGTCACAACCCTTAAAATCTAACTTTAGATAAACGAAGTTACAAACCAAAAATTTCTGACTTTAGATATAGGGATTTACAACTCTTAGATCCTAAATTTAGAATCTAGGAGTCACAACCCAAAGAAACAAAATAACAAATAATGATTTTGTATGCAAAATCATAAACAGAAAAATAGAGTGCCTGTGAGGGATAAGAAACAGTGTTACAGACTCAAAACCCAATGAAAGAAGATAAAAAATGAGAGAACATGTAATGGTTATTGAGGATTAGATCAACTCGTACTGTCAAGGAAATTTTAGTTGAATAAGAAGTATTTTAACCCTTGAGAGATCATACAGATGATGAAATAGCATTTTGTAGGATGTTGCAGATTTCCCAACATGTTAAATGTTCAAAACACTTTCTCATTGAAAAAATAGAGTATAAAAAATGTTAACATGTGTCCTAAAATTTTGTATCCAGTTATTCTGTGTGCGTATAATTTCCTACAAGAGAGAATGATATATATATATATATAGAATAAATATGTAGTAGCTGTAGTAGCTTCACTTCCTTTTGAAATTAGAAATATATTCAATCAAGAGCTATCATAAATAACTCTATAAAAATTACTTCACCATTGTCTCTTTATTCCTATAGAATAGATATTAAATATAATTTAAAACAATTTTAATAACTCTTCCAAAAATATATCTAGAAATATAGCAGTGTTGAATGATTTAAAATAATGATTTACATCCATTTAAAACAATTTAAATTTAGAAAAATCAGTTCTTGAAATATAGCAACACAATCGGTAAGTAAATTTAAAAATTTAAATTTAAACCATTTTCAAACCTCCAAGTTTATGGGAAAAAGGTGTTGAAAAATTATTAATTTTTTCTTTTAAATATTCCACAAAAAATATTAATAACTATTCGATTATTATCCTTATATATGATGAAAATTTTTTAATAAGAAAAACCATTAAAAATAATCCATATATATCGAAAATCAATTTTAAAAAGATTCACAAAATGAAAAGTAACTTTTGAATAAATAGTAATGTATGGTTGATAAACCATACTTTTCACTATCCATGAACAATAACATAGGGTATAAACCATACTTTGCAGAATGAATAGTAATGTTGGGTTTGAACCATACTTTGAGGAATGGATACTAACGTAGGGTATAAACCATGCTTTGCAGAATAAACTATTACATTGGGTATGAACCATACTTTTCGAAATGAATAGTAATGTATTTTATGAACCATACTTTGTGGAATGAATAGTAATATAGGGCATGAACCATACTTTGAAGAATGAACAGTAGTATAGAGTTGATGAACCATACATTCCACTATTCATAAATAATAATGTAGTGTATGGATGGTGAACAATAATGTAGGGCTGATGAACCGTACTTTCCACAATTCATGAACAGTAACATAGAATATGGATAATGAATAATAACATAGGGCTGAAGAACTATACTTTGTAATATTCATGAAAAACTGGACAACATACTTTAACAGAATTCCTCAATATTTTAATTAATATAAATAAAAGATATAGAAATTGGTCAAATAGACATATTTTTTAGAAAAACTGATTATATTTTTAATGAATAATGAATAAAATAAATCTTACATCTACTGTTCTAAATATCATCAAAAAATATAAGCAAAATATTTTGGAAAATAAATGTTTTGAAAACTCAAAGAAAAAATTCAAAAAATTTAATCACCATTCAAAATAACCTTTTACACTTCGATGTAAACAAATAAATCATGATAAACATGTTGGATTTCTATAAAAACAAGTTTTATTCAAACCCTATATCTGTAGATGTTGTAGTAAAGAAAATACTTAAATTTTTTAAAACGGTTTGCTGTAGAGTTTATAAAATTACATCATCAAATTAAATGAAATTTTGAATAGAAAAATGAATTTTCGTGCACCCTCATAAAATAATGAAATTTAGATAAATCTATTATAAATATAACTTGATAATAATAAAAAAAATCCATACACTATTGTTGAATAAATCATTAAAATACTAAAAGGTTTTTAAATGAAAATCACATGTAATTAAACAGACGAAAACATGAATATGTAAAAACAATCTCCCCAAGTAATAGAAAAAAAGAATGAAAATGAAAAAATAGTTCACCATAAATGGAATCTCATAAGATAAATAAATTACACAATTCATTTAAGGGCTACCAAATTCCTATCCCACTCATCACATTCATATCATGTAAATTAAATTTTGTGCTTCATATATTATACAACATAATAAATTTTTTCTGAAATTTTAAGACCACGATTAATTATTGTGATTTATATACCTATATTTCCCCAATAAATAGAGGATATATAAATATAGTTTAATAAACTTGAGTGGAATTGGGTATGATTATTCACTACACAAATGTTTGGTATGGAAAAATAACAGGATAATTTCAGTAGCATTATGGGTGTAAATAGCGATTCAAAAAAAGAATTAATTTGAATGAAAGGGGTTTCTCATAACATGGAAACCATATGAAAATTTATAGGTATGTGTAAAAAAATACCCCATCATGAATAATTGTAAATAAAAATTCATAATATAAAGATGTTTCTTGAATAAAGAAGAGATGAAGAGGATCACTTACCTTGAAAGGGAACTTGTAAATGCTTGGGAGAATCTTACTAAGGGATTGGGAGAACCTTTGGGGGGATATAGAGGGGAAGGAAGAGTAATTTAAAGAAATAATATTTTTTAGTGATGTGTAATTGGTGTTTTGGTGGGTTTTTATATAAAAAATGTGGAATTATTTATTAATTTCTAAACATAATTTTTGGACACTGTATGATAAAATAATAAAAACCAAATAACTTCCCATGGTTTTTGACCACAATTTCTACCAAAGAAGTGTGGTTTTAAATATTTAATATGGATAATAACTTAAATCATTAAAATAATACCCTTGGGGATGTATAGGCAAGTCATGTCCAAAAATAATAAATTTCAAAACCATAAAATATAATATAGGTTTTAAAGAATTAATTATGGGTTTATAAAATTAATAAAATAACTTCCAAAAGACATTCTTTTAAAATGGAATCATAAATTTAATTTTGTATAATAATTATAGAACTTAATTCATCACTTTTTGGCCTTTACATTGTCATAATATATATCTTAGATTTATACCATATTTAATTTTAAACCAAAAAATCAACTCTATCAAAAAATTATGAAAAATTATCCATTAGGTAATTTATGTGTGATGATTTAAAAAATAATATTTATTTTAGGAAGATAATTATTCAAATTTGATAATATAATCTATTAAATTAAAATCCCTATATATTAAAAAATATAGGTTTGTACTATGCTAATAGTTTTTTAACTCATATAAAAATTACATTTCACCTCATAAAATTATATTATCCTTTATATTTATGTAAATATTATTTAATAATAATATCTTATTAAAATAAAATTTAATTATTTTTTATTTCATCAAAAATGATGTCATGATGGAATCTATATATTTTCCAAAAAAAATAAAATTTTAGTTTCATCATATCAAAATATATATTTTTTTTCAAACTCATTATTTAATCATTTTTAAGTAATAATAAACAATAGTAAATAAAATCATTATTTTTTTAAAAAATAATCATATAAATATTCATATTATTAGGGTCTAGATACATAACCCATCATTACACAAGCCTGTGCCCTAAGGGTAAGGTGTGTGATTGTGACAATTTCATAGGGTGGTTCTGTAAATGTGGATTGACCCGTGATATGGATAATCTTGAACTTATACTGTAAATGGTTTCACTCATGCTTTATATGTTGAATATTATAATGATATTGGTTAAGGAAAATCCCAATGATTCTATCTCCCTCAAAATATTCACTAAATGGGATTCATTTGGTATAATACTACTGGTTGTGGTCAATGCTTCTTTCATCTGTGTAAATTAGATTTAAGAAACACTCAATATTTTATAATCATAACAATAACTGTACACTGAAAATATTATCAATGGGTATGATTGTTAATAGTATTTTAAATATAAAAGGATATAAGTTATGATGGTCTAAAATTACCATAGTAGTGCATGTGTTTTATAAAACTATATTACTTAGTAATTAATTTATTCATTTATAAGGGAATTTAATTTATAACTGTTCGGGTCATTAAATTATTCCACCCTTTATAAATTTCACCTTAAAATTGAATTTTGTACCATAGAAAAGATTATGGTACTTCTATTTCATCACCTCTTCTAGTTCCCAAGTTTCATCCTCATAAAGTGGTCCCACCATAATATATTGACCATGTGAGTGGTCTTATTTAATAAAAATCTACCTCTATGATCAAATATATTCATTAGATTCTCCTTATATTAAATATCACTCTCTAATAGCAGCACCTATATATTTATTACATGAGAGTGTTATGGAATTTACATCCATAACTGTGATATATTTAACACATCATGTACTTGAGATTGGTTCAATGGGAGTGTTAGTTGATAGGGTATAGCTTTGATGCGTTCAAATATCTCAAAGGGGATGACATATCTAGGACCAAGAATTATTCTATTCCTAAACCAAATTAAATTATTCTATGGTGATATATAAAGTAAAACCTTGTCTTTTCCCTCAAACTCTAGATCACATAGATGATTGTCTATATTCTTTTTTTGTAAAATTGTTTCATATTTCATATAAAATTGAATGTTTTGAACCTTAAATGTCTTTACATGGAATAAATCAACTCCCATTATCTTTTTCTCTCATAATTCATCATATCATGTCATAGTATGAAACCTCATTGTATATAAATCCTCATAAATAGAAATATGAATTTCATAATGGAAGATACTATTATATGAGAGATCTACTAGGGGACAATACAGTCCCCAACATTATTGTAAATCCATCGATAAATTTCTCATAATATCATCAATAATTTAGTTGGTTTTATTATACTAAACATCCATAAGAGGGTTATAAATATTAATAAATCTTAGATCTGTATCTATTGGTTTATAAAGTATTCTATAGAAACTTGAGGCAATCCTTAAATCTGAATCAGATATAATAAAGTATGATATTCCATATAGTCTTACCACTTTTCTTATGTATATCTTGGAAGTTTTTTTTGAGAGAGAAATATTTCTTGATACAAATTAAAAGTGATGAATTTTTAAGGTGATCGACTACCACTTAGATGAAATTATGTTTTTTATCTATTCATGTTATCCCACTAGAAGTTTTTCTTTATATCACTATACATATTAGTGCTTATTGGATTAATAAAGATTTTTGAGTTATGCACATCATAAAATTTTTTATTTTCCATCAGTTGTGTTTATGGGACACATATCTAGGTTCCAAAACTTATAACTCCATAACAATAAAATTTTAGGTCCATAATATTCGTAATAATTTTCTATAGAAGATCATCATTTTTATGGGCCTATTTAATCTTTTTTATTATTACCATTTTCATACTCTACATTTCCAAGAATATTATATCCCTTGAAATCCTCATCATGGATAGGTCTACATGAACATTTATAATTAGATCATGTTCCACTAGGTTCAACTTACCAGGATTTTAATGGATTGATAAATCATAATCATGGATCAGATCTGAACACCTTTATTGGAATATATTGATCTTCTTTTTGTGAATTTATATACTTGAGGATTTTGGGGTCTGTATATATGTCACACTTCTCCCTATAGAGATAATGTCTCCAAATCATCAATAAAAATTTCACAACCACCATTTATAGATTATGTGTTGCATAGAACTTTTCATGGATCTTAATTTGGTAGGAGGCATAAGATACCACTTTTCCATATTCTATGAGTATAAATACTATAAAACATTTGTAGGAATCATTGTAGATCATAAATAATCCCACACTAGTGGGTAACTTGAGAATTAGTGTAGTGATTATACTTTTGTTTAAATATTTAAATCTCTATTCACATTCATCCGTCCTGAAAAAAGTGACTCCCATATGAGTTATATTGGTTAGTGGTCTTGAAAATCATGAGTAGTTTCTCATATTTTGATCGTAATACCAAACTAATCTAAATAAACTATAAAATTTGGTCAGAGATATTTGTATAGGTCCTCATTTAATTACCTTATTTATTAATGATCCAAATATAATCCTTTTCTAGTGATAATATTCCCTAGTAATGTCATATTCTCTATCCAAAACTCACCTTTACTATACAATGCATTCAATTTTTCTTTCCACTAGGTTTTCAGTATAGCATTCAAATTATCCCAATGTTCCTCTTAAAAACTACAATTTTTTTCTGATGAAATCACTAATGTTTATATTCCTCATTTCTATGAATATATAATGGTAATTAGAGATTCAAAATGAAAATACTATGAATACATAGTTCCAGTGCCTTGTACCAAAAGTATTTTTGGGGATGAACACTGTCATAAAATTTACATGATAATATCCCAATAAAAGCTCCATGTTATGGAGGTTTTGGGCTCTATATTTCTACTTGAACAAGTAATAAATTCATGATATAATATTTTCATTCTTTATTGAGAAATTTTTGATCCCATGATAATAAATGAAAATGTTTATTAACGCATCAATATTCTTAATGAAAAGGACCAATGCACCTCACGATGAACCACTTTGGCATATAAAACCTTTATCTAGAATCTCATGTAGATGATCATTTAGCTCCTCAGGTTCAGGATATGTAACTATATAAATAGTATTTGATTATAGATAATCACTAGGAGGATGGACAAACAATTATTCATGAAACACATTAGTGAATTCCAATACGATGGGAATGTCATTAAGGATGTTATTTTCCATAGTCTCCATCATTTGAGAGAAAATATTATTACTTATAGGGCCATAATATTAATTCATTAGTTGATGATACCAAATTATATTACTCCCCCTCCTTGCACCTGTATATAATTATAGGCCGATTTGGGATACATAGAGTCATTTTCTACTCTCATAAATTATGTTGTCTTTATATAATGAAATCCAATCCATGTCTATAATATCATCATATTTCTATAAATGGAGTATGAAATTTTTTATTAGAAATTCAACCCAAATTTTTGATAAGGGATGTATTATATACTTAGGATGCAATAGTTCACCCATTTTTCATCTTCTTAGATAAACCGTATTCATTTTTTTGTGTCAGTGATTTGAATAATTCTACTAAACATGCATGATATGGATGAATTCATATAACTAGAATCAACTATTACATTCAATATCCTTGAATGAATAACTAGAATACTTATCACCACTTAATTTTTGGAATCCACCTTAGAAGTTATGATGAAAGAAACTCTCCCTTTATCTCTAGGCCTTGGAGGTTGTTGTTTTGGTTATTGTTGACAACCCTTATCTTAGCAAATTGATTCACATAGTTTCCATATTCCATACTATTGAATCTTTGAAAAGTAGGATGAGGGATGAATGGAGTATTCCATTATTACATCACAATGCTGGGTTTCTACAATCATCAATCAAAAGCTAGGTATCCACCCTCCCCACACCTAATTAATTTCCTTATCCACTTTAAGAAATTTATAGGATGATTCTTTTAAAACTTTTTACAAGTGGTATATTGTAGTTTATTTCCCCCATGATATTTCTCAATCATACCACTTGACATAAAAACCATCCTCCACTTACTATCTCTAGGCCCATGATGACCTTGAGATTATCCAATATCCATTTTGACTTTGAGGGAACATAAAAAAATTTCTTCATAACTATCAATGTCTCAAATCAACCATTTTTCCTATACTCAGATTTATACCCAAAAAGAAGTTCTGAAAATTAAATTCGGGGCCATTGAAAATGTTAGAGGTGTATAATGAAATTATTGTGCTGTTTTCTATATATTACCTGATGGATTCATCATCTATTTTAATGAGGCCAAATAAATACATATCCATTTTAATACATATAATGTCAGGAAAGTATTTATAATTTTTTTTCAAAATAATTTCCAATTAATCACTTCAATCACATTATTGAGTTTCATATTTTTGATCTAAATCCATTATTTATCAGACTCTATGTCCATATGATAAATATCCAACATGATCCTTTATTTATTAGAGCATAAAAGGATTTAGAATTTCTATTCAATAGAGATGATCCATTATTCCATGATTAAGGGATCAAAATATCCGCTGAAAGTCAATATGTTTTTCATGTGGTGGAATCAATTACAACATTATCATTCATAGGAGGAATTTGGTATTCCCATTGATTTATGCTTCTATTCATAACTTTATTTAATTAACAATTTATCATCATGATGTTTTATAATTATGACTCTCATCATGTTGGGAACCTTATTTGGATAGTTATCATATTTCCTCTCACATTGATTGTTGACTTAGTTTCTTACACTTTCATACATTTACTATAATAAATGGAAAATTATGGATGTAATTTTAATACTATCAAACAATTAAAAGGGAAATAATGAATAATAAAGGGATAACTAAAAAATACCTTTATTCATCATCCTATGAATTCTAGGTTTTATTCTATGTTATCTTTGATCTATTTAAAAATATAAAATCATATATGAATTTTCACTTAATAATGGTTATTAAAGAGCTTCTAAATTTTACAAATCATATCCCAATAGAGTTTCAAAGTAGGTGTAAATTATTTCCCCATTATCTTTTAGTAAGTGATGATCGAGTCAATCTCAATGCTCCCTTTTCTTGGTTGTTACCCAAAGGTATAACTGTGATAGATCCACACACACTTGTAGTATCCATATAGTGATATATTTTCATGTAAAAAATTACTCTATACCTTACCCAAACATAGGGACGTTTTTCAATGTCTAGAATTAACACTGTGACTTTACTAGAGTGTTTCTAATCCCGATTCCAAAAAATAACTACACTTTCCTCTTATACCGTATTTTAAAAGAGATATTTTAATACACCTTAATTAATGATTTATTATATAATGGTACAAATAATACAATCCTATAATATTATGAGGCATAATTTCTTTGGTAATTTAGTTAAATAATATAATAACATGAACCGAGATACATCATCACAATTTAATATTCCATAAAATCCTCTTAGGTTCCATTGATCTTCTAAAAGTGCACATGATAATAAGGGCACACACATAATCAAGGGGAGGGATATAAAGCCTAGTAAGGGAAAAATAAATACATAACATGGTGAAATAAATACATTTGAGGAAAGAGGTGCATAATAATGAAAATAAAGTGTTGATGATCATAATCATGATCATCAAAACATGATATAAGATGATAACATCATGGTAATATACGAATGTGCAAACAACATAACACATGACATCATAAGAATAAATCAAGGATAATGACTATGATATCATAACATAGTGTGCTTAGAATAACATCCCATTCACCATAAATGGAACATAAAGAGACAAAAGTTTTAGTTAAATCTTATGGGGGTATAAAATTTTGGGCCCACCCATCACATTAATATCATGTTCATACATTAGTGTTCCACATAAACCATACAACCTAAAATTTTTTTTCATCAATTTTAACCCCAAAATTAATGATTTTTGGTTAAATAAATGTATGTAATCAATAAAATAATTATAAGAACATCTAGTTTAATACCCTTGACTGGAAATGGGGAAGGGTATTCACTATAAAAATGTTTGACATGAGAAAATAATAGGATAATTTTGGTAGCGTAATAGGTGTACATAAAGATTCATAGAAGGGTTTAATGAGAGTGAAATAGGTCTCTCTTCACTTGATTATCATATGGGAAATTATGTGGATGTATAAAATAATACCCTAACATGAATAATTGGAAATAAAAAGGTATAATATACATATGGTTATTGAATCAAGAAAAGAAGGAGAGGATCCCTTCACTTGAGAGGGAACTTCAAAATGCATGGGATAAGAATCATAAGGTATTAGAAACACCTTGGGAGGGTTTTAAAGATGGTAATAAAGAGTAAATTTATGATCCATTTCTTTGTGAATATGAATGGTATTATGGATTATTTTTTATGGAAAATGAGGGGAATTCCTTATTAATTACAATACTTAATTATTGGATTTTGTATGATAAAATAATCATAACCACAAAGATGTGAATTATTTTTTCCCATATAATATACTAAAGAGAATTGGTTTTAAATATTTTAATTGGATAATATATTAACTCATTAATATAATAAACATGGTGATGTAAAGGTTATTCATGTTCATAAAGAATTAATTTTATAATCAAATAATATAATATATGTTTTTAGGATTAATTAAGGGTTTATAAGATTGATTAAATAAGTTACAAAAAGAACTATTTTAATGTAGAACATAATTTTGGTCATGAATACTCTTTAATATATTTACTTCAACCCTTTTTGTTTTTATGATGTCATAATACATATTGTATATTTTAAATGTATTAAATTTTAATCCAAAAAATACAACTGTTTGAGGGAATTATGTAAAATTTACCATTGTAAAATTTAAACTTGATAATTTCAAAAATAATATTTATTTTATAATAATTATCTATTTTTGATAATTTAAAATATTAAATCAAAATCCTCATTTATTGAAAAAATATGAGTTTTTACGATAATAATAGTTTTCTAACCCTTATAATAATTAAAATTGATTTCATAATATACAACTATATTTTACATTTAAGTAAAGATTATTTAATTAAATTATTTTAGTAAAATAAAATTTATTTTAAAATTTTATAATTTCATCAAGAAGGGTTTCTTGATTTAAACAATATATTTTTGTAAAAAATATAATTTGAGTTTAATCGTATCAAAATCCAATTTTTCATTAATCTCAGTATTTAACAATTAATAATTTAATAATAAAAATTTACAAATAAAATAATTATTTTAGTAAAAATTAAAATAATCTAATTCATATTATTAGGTTTTAGATACAAAACCCCTTATTACGCAAGTGCATTCCCTAAGGGTAATGTGTGTGAGGGTGACACTTTCTATGGGTGGTCCAAAAAACAAGGTTTGGTATATGATCTCAATAATCTTGAAATTATTCCATAAATAGATTCACTAATAATTTTTTTATTGAGTCTCATCTTGTTCATGGTCAAGGGAAAAGCCTAATGATTCAACCTAACTCAGAGGCTCCAATAAATGGTATTTATGGGGTATAATCCTATTGGTCGGTGCCATTGATTCTGTCATCTGTGTCAATTGGAAATATCATCACACTTAACATATACTAATAATAACTATCACTATGAAATGTCTATATTATCAATGTTTATGGTGTTTAGTGGTATCTTAAATCTAAAATTTTATAATTTATAATGTTCCAAAATAAAAAAATAGGGTGCATTTTTTATAACTGTATTATTTTATAAGAAATTTAATCATTTAGAATAAAATTTCATTTATAAATGTTTATTTTATTATAGGAGGAAGGTCCCCATACTCATTAACCAAAAAATAAAGAAAAACTGATGATCTTATCCAAAACATAGTTAGGATATTAAACACTATTCTTACTAGTTTATTGGCTCCATCCTTTTGAATATACACTAGAGTAGAGAAATTGGCCTCCTTTGTAGAATTATACTCAGCATATGTATTTGAATTGTGTAGTTTGACATCGATCCACATAAATTATTTCATTTCATCTTCATGTCAAGAAAAATTTCTTCAAATTAAAGAAAATCAACATCCTCAGGTGTTGTGTGGGAGGTGTATGTTGCCATGCCCTTCCCTTATTCAATGGATGAAGCACATTGGTAGTTGGGAATTGAGTATTTTTCAGGGATCCATGAATTTTAGACTATCATTGGGACCATGTATGCACACATTCTTCTTCAGTGGAGAGTATATCTTCGCTCTATACTTATTCATATTGAACTTTTATGCTATTCTCATAATTCATAATATTTTTTATGCCATGGAAAATGAAATTAACAGAACTATATCCTATAGGTGGAATCATTTCCTAATCCTATAAATATCAAGAAGATTCAAAACCCTCAGAATATCTCTTGTGGTGTGGGTTATGATCCTTAACAAATTTTTTGTTTTATTTGGTTTGGTCTATCTTTTGAACCCTTTGAGGATTTCTATGGCATCCCCAATGCATAAGGAATCTGACAGATTCTCTGGTGACTTTCTCTAACCATTCCTCTAAGGAGGAAGAGGGATCGTTCAAAAGGAAGAACTATGAGACCGAATATTCCATATATTGATGAAGAGTAATTTACTATAAGGGTCATGAGGGAAAGATATAATTTCTCACATATCAATGATATATAGGGGATTTGGTTCCACCACCACAAAATCATTGAGTCATATTTTATTTTTTTACTTAATGGGTAGTGGTGGCGGTTAAAATTTTCTTTTCCATGTGGGATGGGTTTTCTCCTATAATGCAATAAGAGGAATAGAATATCACATAATTTCTTGATTTTCCATGATCTCAACTAATAATAATCTAAGTGAGGTGCCTATTATGTACAAGGTAATTTTTTACTATGGTTCATACTATGGTTTCATGATTTTCATTCATTAGATAGTCTACATGCTTAATATTCAAGAGTGTATGATTTCAAAGACCATCTATATCATTTTCACATTGACTATGTTTTTTCAAGGCCTTTAGAACTACAAGAACTATATTGTCAAAAAAGTGATGTATGCATAGATTAAGTTGAAAAAAATTCTTAATGTTAAAAAATTACATGCTTTAAACACTATTTTTTGGGGGTCCAACGAATGGGATGAAGTCTAGGGAACCATATTCTTGAAATACTCTAAAATAAAAATCTAATAGAGAAAATATTATTAGTTTACAAAGTTTGCTTATTTTATTGATACATTAATGTTGTTAAACATCATTTTTTGTTCATAATATTTTATTTGATGAAGATTATTGGGTTTCTATGTCTATCTTTCAGTAGATATGACATATTGGATTGATGTGGTATGCTTGCTACCTATAGGAAAATGAAATTTCCTTGAATTTGTGAATACTTTTATAAATATTCTATAAAAATTTATTATATTAAATCATATTTTAATATCATTGTGATGAAATAGAGGGAAGTAACTATACGATAAAATAATACCATTATATTAACCTTTTCCAATTCTTTCTGTAAATAACTATTATATGCTCATCATACGTAAAAAAGGATTTCATGATTTGTTTCGATGTTTTTTTTTCCAATCTTCATTTTCTAATTATCAGTGGTCATAAAGAAATTAATTAATTTCATAAATGGAGAAGTAATCCAATTATGGAAGAGTTAATGATCAATTCCTCAGACTATCCCTTAATTGGGGTGAAAGATGACCATTAAGTGATGATGCCTTTAGTGTGGGTTTCCTTAGAATTTTACTAACTATTATTCTGAGGGAATCCATGGAATGGTTTTGTATAGGGCTATACATACTTCTATAAGTGTAATATCACTAAAAGGATAAGCTTATAAGTTTATTCTCCAGAGAGTACCTCTATGTTAATCTTCACGTTCAAAAATATTTTAAATATTTCCACTATAGTAGGATTTGTATCTTTAGAGAGGACTTATGAAACATAGTCCGTATAGAGGACTGCTATGGAAGATAATCCCAAAACCACAATATACACACTCTTGGTTAGTTCTCTAAGGTAGAACACTATAAATTTTGATATCTATACTATGGGAGGACCTTCAGGTCTAGATCCACTATAATGTGTTTATGAGTAGTTGATAAATTATTTTTATTCTTTTGAGAGGCATTGCACTACTTCAAGGGTGTTAATATTTATTAGGGAAGGAATATCACCATACTCTTAACATGCATATTTACCATTACAAGACTATCTAGGCCATTGATGTTGAAAAAACAACGTGTTATCCTTGGTAATGGGAGTCACATGGTTTATGTAATAATCATAATATACTGGAACCCTCTAAGGGGAACTCCTGCAAGTCATCAGAATATAAATCTAGTGGTTTTGATAGATTTATAAAATATAAAGGCATGCCTTGACATAATTAAGAGGATCATGGATATGATCCATATAAAATTATTATGTTTTAAAAGGAATTACTATGTTTGACAACATATAAAATACTCAATATCAAGTGTGAACGAATTGAAAAATATTATTATTTTAATGTGACTTTTTTAACACAACCATTAAATTGGATGGTATAAATGGAATCAAATAATTTTTGAAATTTATATTACGGTTCCTGTCAATATAAATGTATTGGTTAATTCTTAGGAAATAAGTACCCAATTTTTAGTAAATTGATTTTATTTATTAAAAATATATTTTCTTCAAAAAGGATTTTTATTACTATTTGTGAAGGACTATTAAAATTAATTTTTAAACAATTATAAATCTTATTTTATGAAATAAATTTAATTTCTGAAATAATCATATCAAAATTTTATTAGGATGAAATTTTAATTTTATATTAGTTTTAAAATTTAATTACTACCTTTTTATTTAAAATAATCCAATTTTGGGTTTTTTAAAAAATTTTATTCATTAATTTAGTATAAAAAACATTTTAAAATTTAAAAGGTCATTTTAAAGAAAATCTATTTTTATCATGTTTTGAACATTTAATTTTAAATTAAATTCTACATCTTCCTGTTTTTTGATTTTGGAAAAAGTATCCCATATTTTTAATTAGGATTTCTAAAATTGGTAAATAGGAACATTTTATTTTTCATTTATATAAATTGTAAACATAAAAATTTTGGTTTCCCTGGTAAAGGGAAAATTAAGTAATTAATGGTTAAAAATAATATTATAAGATCAATAAAATGACCCTAACACATGATATAATTTTATTTTATGAGTATATTTCATACATACTTATATGATATTCAATTATATAAACTTTTTCCCATTTTTATATGATTATATCCTTAATAATATTTTATTTAATGAGAATTAAAAAATGTCACTCTCTTGTTTTTAAAATCAAAAATATTTTTAACACGGGGTTGACTATAGTATATGTTAAGATATAAATATTATATATAAATATAAATGATTTATATTCATCATGATTATTTATTTTTAATTTTTATTAATGATATAATTACCTTAAATATTTACACAACACTGAAAAAATAATTATTCAACAAATTCAAAAATCAAATAAATTATATTAATAAAATTAAAAATAATATATTTTGAGATGATTATTATGATGTAAAAATATTAAATATGAACACGATATTATATAGAAGTATTAAAATATTTGGATCCAATTTTACTTATTTTCTTGATGTTATTAAAATCAAATTAATGAATAGTTATAAAATTAACATTAATGATATATTATAATTAATAATATTTAATTAAATGATATAAAATTAATAAAAATCATATATTTGAAATTTATTAGAATATGGTTTATAATATCAACCATGGTCAATTTTTGACCTATAATTTTATTTATAGTAAAAATAATAACTTTCAAAGTGTAAAAATCCTTGTTATCATGCTAAGTGTGAAAGGGGTTAACAATGGTAAAACAAATATGTGTAATAAAGTGATAATAACTTGTATAATTTTTTTGGATGAGATTATTTAGTTCCATAAGAATTTTATATTTGAAATAGATCATTTTGGATCTACTTATAATTTAAAATTAATTTATACTACATTAATACATTGAGAAATTCCTAGAGTGCCCCACTCTCTTTTATAAAATGGAATATGTTATTACTTGTACATAACAACCAAAAACACATTTTGGTTATACATTACCTATAAAAATCCATTCCTAACATCCATAACCATGTTTTATATGATTTTTTAGGGAATAACACTAAACTTAGTGGTCTCAAGGTGTTAAGAAACAAATGTTATCCAAAGAAGTGGTATCATTTCTAATCAATTGTTTCTGTTTTACTTTTTATTCCACATATTTGAAATATTATTTATCCATTATTATAAAATAAAACCAATATTTTCTATAATACAATTCCTTTTTATGTTAATATGACAACTTATATTCATCTCCTCTTCCATCAAATTTGAAATGAAAGATCGTTCATGCGTATGGTGGACTACCTCCTCATGAACTGATGTAATTTATCTTCCATCACTATCTCTCATGGATGGATTATAGTGATGAAATTAATTTATATATATGATATTCATTATATATTTAAAATTAATAAAATATTATTTATCATTTACCTTCTACCTTTCTGTTCACTGATAAATGATAATGTGGTTTGGGCGTATGTGTGGACTACCACCTCCACAATGCGAAACAATTAATTTTCCATCACCACATCAAATAAATAATATATATAAGTACACATAAATAATTAAAATGACATTTGTTACATTTTTATAATTATTTAAAGATATACTAAAGCTTAAGTTCTTCCCATAATTATCATTTAAAAATGGAAATGTTACTCATGTTTATGTACAACCTACCATCTCTATGATTGTAACAAAATTAATTTTTCATAACCATATTTAATGGTTGGTTTTAAAATTATAATTGAGGTATAAAAATTATAATAATCTAATGATAATTATTTTGTATGATGATGGAATAATGACCTCTTTGACTTCATTAAACCTACAGAGGTTGTTTTAAACTTATGAATCAAACCACCTCAAAACACCTGACGTGGACTTAATTGATTATGTAATTAAAAATGACATGAAAATGAAATATATGTTTTAGGAATATGGTATTTAACATGAAAAATTTAATTAATAAATAAACTATTTTATATTATTTTATTATGTAGGAGTTAATAAATATACATAGAATGTTGAGACTTGCGGTAAGGGATTTTGTATCATTTTACTTTCATTGAAGAATATTTTTATTGTTATGAACCTAATTACATTTATATTTTTTATAAAATAACCATTTTTATATTTTATATCATTAATCCTTAATACTAAATTTTATTTTATATTGAAATTTTAATTACTTTATCCAAGTGGATTTAACTTGAAAATTACCATGTGGTAAAAGGATTCTTAAATTAATTTCCTTTTATTGGGTTATACCTCTTCTTTATTGATTTTCATATTCCATGATTATATATGAGTTGATATATGAGTTTTTTTATTTTTTATTTACACTTTCCATGTGTGTATTTATATTAGTTAGAGAAAATATTATATTTGATTGGTTCATAGTTCAATTATATGATATTTTTATGGGTTATTTGTCTCAAATTCCAATTCCTTGGGATATATATTTATGATATATTGAAACATTATTCATTACTTTAATATACTACCAATTGGACATATCATATCATGAATATAATTTTTTTTATGATATTTAATTTTTCATTTGATGTTATTATTTCCTAGGTCTTATGAATGAAGAGTTACTAAAGTGGACAAGGCTTTAAGTTAAAATATATTTTCTTTTCAGGGTTGTTTATGTTCAAGGTTCCTGAGAGGGAAATAATATGATCAATATTTCTTCAACCACAACTATTTTATTGTACTCTAGTTATGAATATTTTTACACGTTTTGTTTCCATTTCTCTCTCAATGGATAAATACTCATCAATAGTGTTCTTTATATGTGTTACCGATCTTCTATCTTCTTTTATATCGGGAATATTTCTCCTCCAAATCCATTTTTTCTAATTTTTTTTAGAAAAATGTTCTTTTATTTAAATTAATTCTTTTTTAAAGGTATTCAAATGATATTTTACTATCTTGTAATTGTTTTTAAAAGAAAATATCATAACAATTTCCAAAAGGGTCACTTCGGACTCCCTTTTTACAAAATGTTTTGAAAGAATATTGATTTTTAATATTTATAATATGAATGGATTTTCCCACCACCATAACAATTATTTTCATTGAATATTCCTTCATAATTTTCCTATAATATATTCCATGAAAATAATTTTCACAATATTTAATGTGTTTTTTTAAAAGTGATTTTCAAAATTAAAATGTTATTTTACTCAAGGTTTATTTTAATGATATTTTAATGTTATTTCCATTCATCAAAGTCAAAAAACCTTTATAATAAATATAATACAATTTGTATAGTTTGTAATGATACCATACTTATTATTTATTAGGATGTATTATTTTTTATAATAAGGATTATCATGGAACTTGTTTCTTTTCTATGTGTTAATTGAGTTATAAAAATAATTCTCTATTTTAATGTATATATAAACAACAACATTTCCTGCTTCCATAAAATTTATTTGATGTTGGGATAACTTTATAATATTTTTTTATTAATTAGAAACATCATTACCTTGATCTTGATGATTTATGTTTTGAAAATTGGTTTTAAGTGAAAAAGGTATTTTGATATCCGAATGTGTTTTGGAAATAAGTGTAAGTTTTTTTTTCATGCGGATTCATCATAATATCGTCCTAGTAAATTATTTATAAAGGGTTGAGAAAAATTATAAATCATGGTTGAGCCTTATAAAACATATAAAAAGTGTTTATCCTCATTATAGATCATTGGTGAGCCTCATAATGTATATTATGGGTGTTCCAAGATAGCGCTCTGATGCATTGTGTAATGATTATGTACTCTATAAAATTTTACTGGATGTTGGTCATATGATTTTTAAAATTGTAAGGGTTCTGTAGGGTTTCAATGAAAATGATTCCCCAATTTACCAATTTTTTTTATACTTACTATAGGTTATATATGTTACACTTGATCAAGGTTGAAATCAAATTGCTCAGGATTTTTGTTTCATATGAATCACATCATATGGTAATGCTTTATGCCATTTATCTTGATTTATGATCTATGTATATATTGTTATGAATTATATTATGTTATTCTAATTAACATTTATTTTTTCATCATAACCTCATTTTAATCTTACTCTCACCAATTACATTATATTTTTAATCCTTATATTTACCCATTTTGATAATTTGATATCACACTTCTTAGGTTCTAGATTAACCAGGTTATAAAAAATTATGTTAAATGAATTGAGTCTATAAAGGTTTAATATGTGAAAATTTTTGGGATACGTTGAATAATTAATATGGAATATTAAAAGTTGGGTATAATGGGAGATGATAATAATCTTTATGAACCAGTTTTTTATAAATCAATATTGTTAAGAGTTTGTTCTAATTCCCTAAAAGTCTAAATATTAATGCTCATTATGTAGGTATGTGATATAATAGTTTATTTTGATTTTTTATGTTTATGATGAAAAAATTAGGTCACATTTATTAGCATCAAATTTAGAAATGAAATTTGTACATTGTAATCATCAGATCCAGGAGTATGGGTTTATGACTATTAGAGTTTGTATCTGAGCCAAGTTTAGATAACATTAAAGATTATAATGTTTTCGTGTGATCTTAACTTATGAGTTATGGATACGATAATGGGTTTATAAGTTTTTGGTTTATCATAAGCTCAATATCTTAGACACCCATTTCAAAGTTTTAATTTTTAAAATTTTGAAGTGATCAATGAAATTTTGGGAGATGATTCATTGGGGTTAGGTATATATTACCATTAGATTTAATGTAAAGTATTTTTCAAGATATAATACTAATAAATTTTATGGACATAATTTTGAATTTAATTATACAATTTTGGGTTTTTATTATCTCCCATGATAAGAGTTATTTTTTACGATGTTCATCATATTTATGGGGAAATTATGTAATTAATAATATAGTTTTAGAAAAAGGTAAACCCAATGTTTGGGAAACAACTCATCAAATCTTAAAATCTATAGGGTCTTGAACCCACAAAAAATAGAAGACAAGGGTTCATTTCCTACCATTAGACTAAGTTATATCCTAGTTAGCATGTCATTTATTTATTTATTTAAAATATCTATCATATAATAGTTATGTTAATTTTTAGAATATAAATTTAATTTTATAGATTACCATGAATTGAGAAAAGATTTTGTGATTATGTGATTAATGTTATTTAAGAAGATGTTCACTATTTAAGGAACCCTATATGGATAAGGTAAATAGAATATTATGGGATTTTATTTAATGAATAAAGGTTGAAATTTATTTCAGAGGAATATATGATTTTAAGGTGCCTTTATTTTGAATAAGGTCATTTAGGGAAGGATTAACTTTGTACTTTGGGTATTACTTTTTAACTATGGATATTAATATTGTATAAATGTTTATTCATTTTTGGAATTATATTATTTGGTTCCAATAGTTTTTTATTTGATTAATGTTTAGATATAGGAGGAATAACTTGTTATCTTTATTTTATTAGGCTAGATGGTAAAGGAATACCACACCCTAATAAAAGGATCCTGAAAAAATGTTATCATTAGACATTTATTATCAATAAATCAATAATCCTTTAACCCATCACATATTTAGGATTTTGAGATGGTTATATTTCTCATGACCATATACTCTATTAATTTTTATTTGTCATTGGGAGTAAGTTTTCACTCTGATTTTCATGTCTTCACATACCACTAATAGGCTAAAATTTTGAAACCCAATATTTTTTATCTCGAATGACTATTATACTTCTATTTCTATCTTTTCAAGAGTATGGTTTATTTCCTCTGGTTATGATGTTGTATTTGAAAAATGGTATTTTAAAATTTTATCCATTTATTAATGATATAGAGTTAAAAATTGGGATAAAAATTTCTTATAAGTGTAAGAATGTAATATCCTATTATTTTAAAAATAATTACTATGTTTGTTAGTGTATAAAATATGCAACATTGAGAATAAATGAAACAAAAAACATTATTATTTAAATATGAATGTTATAACCTATCAATTAAATTGGAATATATCAATAAGAATAACTAATTTTTAAAATATATATAATATTTATAATCATTTAAAATATATTGATTAATTCTTAGGGAATAAGTACTCATTTTTTTGTAAAGTTGTTTTGATCTTCAAAAATATGTCTTATTCAAAAATTATTTTTATTACTATTTTCAATTGAATATTATAATTAAAATTTTCATGATTTTAAAATTTTATTTGATGATGTAAATATAATTTTTAAAATAAGCATATAAAAATATGATTTAGGTAAAATTTTGGTATTTTTATGAAATGACTGATTTTTCAGTGAATAGAAAAAAAATTATTGAAAATTGTATGTTATTTTAAGGTTTTAAAAAAATAAATAAAATATTTTGGATTACATTTTAAATTTAATTATTATTTTTATTTTAAATAAGACAATTATTTTTTTGAAATTAATTTTATACTTGAGTTTAGTATAATAAAATTTTATACTTAAAAAGGGAATTTTTAAGAAAAATAGTTTTTCATTGGATTTTTCAAAGATGAATTTAAATAAAATTCCGCCACTTTTTTGTTATGAATTTTCAAATTTTTTTCCATATTTGGAATCATGAGGTATAATTTTTTTATATATGTCCCCTTTATTTAAGGTGATTTTGAATTGTAACCATAGTCATTTCTGTTACCACACTAAATAGTAAATGATGTATTTAAGGGTTAAAAATAATACTACAAGGACTATAAAATAAGATAATACATTGATTAATTTTATCATTTCAGTAAATTTTATACATAATAATCCTATATTTTTTATATATCCTTTTTTATGTTTGTATGTGATTAAAACCTTTATAATTATTTATTTAATGAAAACTCAAAAAATGTCTCAATCCTGTTTTTCATATCATTTTTATATTTAACATAGGGTTAATCGAAGGATAATTTTAGTTAAAAATATTATTTTGATAAATAAATTTAAATTATTCATGGATATTTATTTTTAATTTTTTTGAGGAAACTATTATGTTAAATACTAACACAATTCGGACATAATAATTTTTCTATAAATGAAAAAATCAAATAAATAATATTAAAAAAATAGAAAGTAATATAAAATGAGATAATTAATGTGATAAATGAATTTAATAGTTGAAAATAAAATTGTAGGTATGTATTGAAATATAATTTTTAAACTTTTTTTGTCTTGATGTTATAAAAATCAATGTTTTGAAAAGTCAAAAAATTGACATTAATGATATTTTATAAAAAATATATTTTGTTAAATGATATAAATTTATAAAAATATTATATTCAAATAAGGGATTAGGATATGGTTTATAATATCAAACATGGTAAATTTATGGGCCCTTTTGGTGTTAATTTTTACTCTATTTACCCTCAATGAGTAAAAATCCTTATTGCCATGGTAAGTGTGAAGGGGGTTAACGAGGGGTTTAATAAATGATAAGGGTAAAAATGTGACGAAAAATTTAATAATTTTTATTTTATGATATTACTTATATCCAAAATCATCCTATATAATATATAAGTCAGTTTTGTTCTGTTTGAATTTGAAAATTAATTTATATTAATTTAATATTTTAAGAAATTTAATTAATGATCCTCCCCTCTATTATAAAATGGAACATCTTATTACCTCTAAATAAAACCTAAAAATACATTAATATAATCCAATTTATTCCCAAATAAATTCCTAAAATCACTCCCCAAGTTCTAAAGTAATCTTTTGGTCATAATTCCAACCTTTGTGGTCTTAAGTTGTTAAGAAAATGAAGTTTTTCATAGAAGAGGTATCCTTTTAATCAAGTATTTCTATTTTATTTCAATTAAAAATCCTTAAAATATTAAATAACCATGAATATATAATACTACCATTATATAACAAATAATGAGGTTTTTATATGTCAATTTGACAACCTATATCCATTGCCTCTTCCATCAAATGGGAAACAAATCCACTGTTCTTGTGTCGCCTCACAACCCGATGTAATTCGTTTTCCATAACTATATTTTATAGATAGATTTTAATTATGTAATTAATTTTTATATATAATATTAATAATATATTTATAATTTTTAAGTTATAATATTTCATTTACCTTTATATCATTAAATTCAATGAAAAATTATAATATTGTTCACACATACATGTGGACAACCACCTCCATGAAGTGATACAATTCATTTTTCATCACCACATCATATGTATGATATATATTATTATTTTTAATACATTAATATGAAATTTTATTACCATTATTTTATAATAAAATAAAACATACCTTCTTTCTGTAATTCTCATTGAAAAATGGAGACATTTCTCATACATATACATGGCATAACATCTCCATTATTTTAATGTATTTCATTTTTCATAACCATATTTAGTGGTTGGATTTTATAGTATAATTAATCTTAAAATTTGAAATTATTTAATGATTATTATTCTTGAAATTATGAAATAATGGCCTCTTTAACCTCAATCAACCGAATGAATTCATTTTGAACTTATGAACTGAACATTGTCAAGACACCTGATGTAGACTTAACTGATTAAGTGATGAACTATGCCATTAAGATAAATTAAATGAGTTATTTAAGTATATGGGGTTTAATATATAAAATATTCATAACACATAAAATAACTTAAGTAATTTTATTATACATATTTTAAGGATATAAAAAGAATGTTTGGACTCAAGGTAAGATATTTCATCTGTAATTTACTTTTATTTTGGAATATTTTGTTTTATGAAACTAATTTCTTTTATAGGATGTATATACTCCCCCTTTTACATTTTATATCATGAATCCTTCATAAATCATGGTATTTTTGTTTCTATTTGAATTACTTCATCCATGGGTATTTTAATTGAATGTTACCAAGTGGTAAAGGATTCTTATCTCAATTTCCTTTTATTGGGTTGTAACTCTTCTTCATTGAATTTTTTATTACATGATTATGTGTGAATTGATAAATAAATTTATTTTTTATTTATTTAAACTTTTTTTTAGGATTTACATTTTTTTTCACATAACATATTCATTGATTAGTTCTCATTTCAATGATATGATCTTTGTAAGGGTTATTCATCTCAAATTCCCTTTCCTTGGGATATATGTTTATGATATGAACCTATATTCTTTTATTATTTCAATATAATACCTCATTTAAATTTTATATTAGGAATATTCTTATGTTCATGTTTTTTTAATGTCTCATATGATGTTATTAATTCAAGGGGAATATGATTTATGAGTTACTAAAGTGGAAAATTCTTTAAGTTATAATCTATTTACATTTAACCATGTTTTATTTTTAATGTTCCTTGGGGGGGGGGTAATAATATGATCATATTTTTCTTAAAAAAATATATTTTATTATCCTATATTTATAAATGTGAATTTCATTTTGGGTTTTATTTTTCCTTCTAAATAAATATATAACATCAAGAATGTTTTTGTATAATTTACCAATATTTTATATTCTTTTAGATCAAGAATTTTTCTCTCCCATATCCATGTTTTCTAAATTTTTCTCAAAATTATTTTTTTATCCTTAATAATTTATTAAATCTATTTTAAAAAATATTTAAACTTCTATTATATTGATTTGAATGTAAATTTATTATCATTTTTCAAATGGGTCAATTTTTACCCGTTTTTACAAAATATATAAAAAAATGTTTATTTTTAAAATTTATATCGTGAATGGAATTTTCTACCATCATAACCATTATTTTCATTGAATATTCCTTTATATGTTTCTAATTTTATTTTTAATGAAATATATCTTCAAAATATTTTACAAAATTTAATTTATCTAGAAGATATTTTCAAAATGAAAATGTTATTTTCCTCAAGAATTATTCTAATGATATTTTAATAGTATTTCTATTCATAAATGTTAGTGACCAATGATGATATTTATTTAATATAAGTGATATTTTGTAATGATACCATCATCATTCTTTCCCTATATGAATTATTATTGTTTAAAAAATATTTCCATTAACCCCATTTTTTTACTGGTTAATCATGATATGAATGGAATTAAATATTTTAATGTATACAATGGTAAGGATTATTTCTTCATAATAATTTTTATTTGATTTTTGTGTTCAATTATATGATTTTTAGCTTCCTTTAATGAAAAAACTTTATTATCTTGTTATGGGTGATTTATTTTTTGAAAATGGTGTTTTAAAAGAAAAAGTTATTTTGGAAACATGATTTGTTTTGAAAATGGGTTTATGAGTTTTTCAAGGATTTTATTTATGATACAGTTATTGGAAATTATTTAAGAAGGTGTTTCCCCATTATATCTCACATGTGATCCCAATATAGCATATAATATGGTATTTTCCACTTTATAGCTCACAGGTGATCCCAATATAGCTAATATGATGGGTGCGCCTAGATAGCTCTCCAATTCAATGGGTAATGATTATTTTCTATGGGGAATTATATTGGAATTAAGTCATATGTTTATTATAATTGTAAGGATTTTATAAGGGTTTTATGATAATTATGTCTCAATATGCTAATTTACTTATTCATGATTTGGGTTATAAATTTTTCCTTTGATCAAAGTTAACATCACATTGTTCATGATTATTATTTCTTATGAATATTCTCCTATGGTAAATCATTATTACTGGCTTCATGGTTTGTGATCCATGTATTGATTCATATTAATTCTCTTTTTTATGATAATTAACATCGATTATGTACTCATACGCTTATAATAATCTTACTCCCACAAAGACATTCATTTTTTAATGCTTATGTTTACCCTAACTAAACAATTTAGCTCACCCATATTGTGTTTCATATTCCCCATGTTATGAAGAATGATGCTAAATGAGTTTAGTGTGGAATGTTTTAATATGTAAAGATAATTTTTGGGGATGTTTAACACTTAATATGGAATATGAATAGCTAGGTATAATGGGGGATGATGTTGATCTTTATGAACCAGTTGTTTATGAAGCCACATTATTATGAGTTTTTATTAATTCACTAAAACTCTAAACCTAATAGGTACTTGAGTAGTTATGTGATTTAATACTTCATTTTTATGTTGTAAGTTTTCAATGGAATAAATTGAGCCAAATTTATATGTATCAAAGATAGAAATATAATGTTTATGTTTTAGGCATTGGATCTGGCAGTACGAGTTTGTGGTTATTACATGACCAATTTTGGTCTATAGTCGCTATCGAATTATGGTGGTATGCATCCTGGGTGAGGAACAGATTATGAGACCATTATTCAATGAGTGTCATAGGAACATTATTGTGGGAATCTTGTTTGCAGGAAGGAATATGACCCTAGACTGATGACATTTGGAAACATTATATTTACCTCTTTGGATTGGAGTAGAAGTATAAGCCTTCTTTATATAGAATTATAAAACATGTTTGAAACATTGATGGATTCTAGCTGGTATATAAATAAGAAACCCTTTGATAATTGATGAATTCTAATAAAGATCATTAGTATTGAGAATGTGGACCCAATCACTATTTTCATTCCCTCCATGATAAAATTACAGTCCTCTTAAATTATGGTGAGGATATATTATTACCCATCAGTAGCTTCCAAAACTTTCTGCCAAACTCCTATGAGGTTAGGAGTGGGAATATAGGAAATGTTTTATCCTAAACAATCAATATATATTTTCCATTATAAAATATTATGTTAATATATTTTTATACATGAAACACAAAACAAAAATGAAATCGTGATACGGTAAAAAAAAGTTTACTATTGTAATATAGCCGTTGACTTAGAAGGTATAACATTTAATTGGAATAATATAAAATCTAAAAACAGAAAATAATGAAACTAAATTAGGTAGGGGAATTCTCCCTTAGGATGTTTATTTATTCAATAATGGGAAGGTGGTAGATACACTTCCGTTTTCTCTAGAACAATCCCCAGTGAAACATGAACAATTATGGTTTGAGAAAATTGTATGTGAGAGATATTTAAGTTTGTGGGAATTTCTATATCATCAATGCTAGAGAAATCAGCCCCCCATACTAATGCAAAAACATACCTTATTATTATATATTACATAAAGTTCTTTTGGGGATATGTAATAATAAATTAGGGCGATATAATTTGTTATTTACTAATTTAATAAGTTATTTATCACACATATTCTACACATTTCACATTTTTACTTTTAAGGATTTTTTTTCTATGAAAATATTTATTCATTATGTTGAATATTTAGAAACTATATTTAGAAATTTTACAATTTAATTATATGTAACTAATTTTATTTTTTATTTTTTATTTCAAATTTAACTTATTATGGTTTTCATAACTTTTTTGAAAACATCGGGTTTTAGGGGGATAGTAAAAAAATATTTTTTTCACTAAAACTATTAATTTTAGACATTATGATAATAAAATAACATCTTCGATATTTTTTAAAATTTTATCTATAAAAATTATATATTTTTAAGTCATTTAAATAATTTCAAATTACATTTTTTATTTATAAAAAACATTTTTATTTTTTTGGAATCTTAATTAATATCTTACTTAAAAAAAACACTTTATTCTCTTATATTAAAAATAAGTATTCATAACATGTAGAAATTAAATCCAAAAAAATTGTCAGATATTTTAGTTAAATATTTTTTATATTTTCTAATATGCTCAATTTCATTTATGGACATAAATATAAGATTACTAAAAGTAAATTTAAAGGCCATGATGATGGTAAAATTGTTAATTTTAATGAATTTTTTATTAATATTGTATAATTTTTATATAATAAAATAAATGAATCACTACAAAAAAAGAATTTAATATAAAGTTTCAACATATATTTAAATACATTACCACTCATTAAATTATTAATCAGTACTAAATTCAATTAAGAACATTTAATGGTGAAAATATGATTTTTATATAATTTTTTTTTCTATATTTAAAATGATTTGAATTAAAATTTAAGTTTTTATTATTTATAAATTGAAATTGTTTAAATAAATACCAAATTTATATTCATAAAATATTTTTTTTAATATTATTTATCTAATATGTTTAATAAAAAATAACTTTCCGGGGAAAAAACTTATTACCCTAGTAAAACAAAATACTAAAAGTAAACATATATCTGAAAATGAATTCAAACATGTTTTAAATATATTTTTAAATAATTTAATGATTCTTTATGAACTGAGTTTCCACTTACAAAATATTATTTATCACTTTTGGAATCATTGAACATTTAATAGTGTCATTACATTTTTGAAAATAATGGGTCTTTACAAAAGTTCCCATTTGATGAATTATAAAATAGAATAACTTACTCCCATTAAACAGTCTAATTCACTTAAAAATATTAATGATATATGGTCTAGTTTTAATCTCCTATAATTCTACTTACTATTCCAAATCCCCTGGACAATTGAATTTTTCTAATGTCCTTCTATTATAATAAGTTCATAAAAAAAGTTCACAGTCTTGATGTATGTATTACATACTCCTTCCATTTTCATCATAATAATTCTCCTCCAAACCAAACCTAATAAAATTAATATAATGAAACTATCATCAAAATCTTAGCTATGTTTTATTACTTTAATTTATCATCCCTTATTAATTCCTTCCAATCCAATAATAATAACAAATGAACATCGATAATGTGTTGTGCTGACTACTAGATCCATGAAGCGACATCTTCTATTTTCACCAACACCTCTCATACCTGGTTTTAGGGAAAGAATAAAATATTAAAATTGATAAATATAACATAACTATTGAAATTAATTTAAAATTTTAATCCCCTTTCAATTCCTCCAATTAATTAGTATATGAAAAATTTAATCATGTGTTATATAGAGTATCACCTCCACGATGTAATATTTCTTTTTTTTCATTATTATTTTAATTATTCATCCACCCACCTTAAATATGATTAAATACAATAAAATATATATAAATAATATCATTATTCTACTTTTATAATTATATTGTGTATTTATAAAAAAATTTAACCACACTCACCCAGGAAATTAGGTTATGTTCATGTTTGGATCAGTCTGGCCACATACCAGAAAATGATATAAAACTCTACAATTTATGAATACGGGAAAATATATGTTAATATTACTACAAGTTAATAAATAAAAAATAATTCTTTTTATATTTATAGAAATATTGTGTTATATATTTAACTTATTAATAAAAATTATCTCCCATCACCATTTTTTTGAAATAAGCTGACGCCGATCCACATTCATAAAACATAATTAAAACACATATGGATTGATATATGAAATTTTTAATTGATATAATTTTTATATTTTAGTACCTTAAATTATCTGTTAATGATGAAATTTTATCAATGAATGGGTACCAAGATCAACATCAGAATGCTTGCATGAATCAATTAATGTTTCTAACATTCGGTGGTGAAAATAATTTATAACTAACTAATAAATTCATAAGAAATGATTGTAAAAAAAGTATATAAATGATAATATAAATAAATAAATTTATGAAAAATAATATAAATATACTTATGGGTTTTTATAGGAGGCTAGAGGGAATTATTATTTACTAGGAAACAAGGCAAGTGTTTCATATCTCAATTTTCACCCCTTGAGATATATTTCTTATTATATACCATCTTTTCTTTAAAATGGTCTACCATATACCCATTTAATATTTTTCAATGTGATCCCATAATTATTAATGTTATTTAATGTTTCATTTGAAATCATATCATTTAAGGTGTTTTTATTAAAACATTACTAACATCATAAAAGTTTCATTAACTCAATTTTTAATACATTGGAACATATTATTTCTTGATTGAATGAAATTTTGATTCTTACTTTGATCATTTCATTACCCTATTTATCATATTATTTCTTCTTAATCTCTAGTTAAATTACATATCCTAATTAATAACCACTATTTTGATAATATTCATTTTAAATAATAATATAAAGTTAGTAAAAATAAATCAAAATATTACTAAGAAATATTTTATTCCATCTCTATACTTTACTTTCAGTTAATATTTTCTGCTATTTTGGAAAATTTAATATTGATAAATTATTGGTAGCCTCTTATTTATTCTAACCACTTTTAAAATTATATATTCACCCTATTTATGATGTGGGTTTTCCATAAAAGGGTTTCATAATATTAAAAGTATTTATATATCATGGATATACATTTTATCTTTAAAACCATGTTTTCTTTATAAACCCATTATTATTTTTAATGACTCAATTGTGGAAAATTTCATAAAAAGTAATGTTTTAATATATCTTGAATGTATTCATGGAAAAATTGTTAAAAATGAATGAGGAAAAAATCTTGGGGACTTTATTTCACATATATTATATATAAAAATAAAAAAAAATATCTTTAAAACATTTTCACAAGAATAGATTTACCATTTTTTTAATCTTCATTACCAATATTTTTATAATTAAATTAATTTTTCATTATTCTATGAGTATTATTTAAAATATTTTTCATGGAAAACATTTCATTCTCAAGATTATATTCATTATGAAATTATACAATTGTTCTAAACATATTTTTCAGGTACTAATTTGTTTTTTTACCTATGTATTAAAAAAATGAGAACTGTTATATTTATATAAGGGAAATTATCCATCACTACCTTTTTATTGCCTAACAAAATTCAAAGTATAACCATTATTTTTATTCAAAATATTCTCTTCTATAAATACCTTAGTTGTGATTACAATTATTACTGTGAGTTTACTTAGATTCTTTATATTGATTGATTGGGGAAATTATTCTCTTAATAATTTACCAATTATCTATAAGGTGTAAATACTATATGAATTATTATATTTATTTAATGGTAATTACCAATAATTTTACTTAATATTATTGAGTCCCCATTTATTCTCCATTAGTTTATCATGTTATGTTTATTGATAGACATGAAAAATCTTCTTTATGTTATTCCATTCAAAAATATCATGGAAGATATTTTCATATAATGGTTTATTTATGATGTGATGAATCAAATGATTTCATGTGGCATTCATATATGTGAATGATGATGATTTGGGTCCTATATCGCTTTCAAATTCTTAGGTTATGGTTTTATATATCAATATATAATGATGTGTGAAAAAAGATTTGTTAAAAACATTAAAGTTTTTATATACATGTATTTTTTCAGAACATAGAATTGTGGAAATTTTTGTATTTGTTAATAATATTATTAGGAGGAAAACATGGTTTTGTTAAAATTGTTTTCCAATGTGTGTGCCATAATTTTATGTTTATTCTTATGAATATGTTCATCTCTCAGGGATCATGTTTAATGAATCACATTTATACAATCTTTTGTTTCATTACTTATGTTATTACATGTTTCATGACATGATATATTATCTATTACTTGATGGATAATGGATTATAATGTTTCATGGTTATTCAAATATGATCATATTATGACCACTTATGATCCTTGATTATTATCTCTTATATTTACCCTCACTAAGAATATAATTTCCCCTATTTCTTATAATTAAATATCCTTATGTAATGATGAAATGTAATAATAATGATGAATCCAGAACATTATCTTGTGTGAACAATTTTCGTGAGGTGATGACGAATTTTTATGGATTAATAAGTTTATTATATTTTTGTAAAAAAAATACCAAGTTTTTTTTAAAATAAATGGGTTTTTTATTAATGTTTTATCCTAATTATCTAAATATATAAACCTAAAAGTTCATGGGAATGTATCATAATGTAATATTTGTTTTAAAATATATAAATGAGGTGGTCATATATGTTGGAAGTCATAGTTCGTATAAGGGAAAGTTTTAGATATCTTAAGGGGTTAGGAATCTAGTTCAGGATAATATAAGGGTTGATAAGTTTTGGATGATCATATTTTCAAAGGTAATCACACCCTCTAAATTAGTCGAATTAATATTCAATATTCTAAATATTTTGATAAGATTTATTTGTTGAGGAACCTAGAGAAAAATCTAAGGGATAAGTCTATGTATAGGATAATATTTAAAATTTTTGGTAAATTAGAGATTGTGTGGTCTTCCTTGAAATTGAATCCTTTTTTGGATATCAGAAGTGTTTAAATGATTTTATAGAAATATACCTAGGTGTAGTAACCCAAATAGGGAGTGTTGGGTACTAAATCATTCATCTCTTATTACATTAAAAATAGACATAATTTCACACTTGCTTTGACACTATCGGGGGATATTCATTAGTTACTCAAATTATCTTTTCATTCTATTATGAAGGATTTATTTTGATAACATATTAAGATAATAATTATGAGATAACCAAACCAATTGAAACCTAGATTTATATGATATTTATTTTGGTTGAACTTAATTTTAATAATATTATATCAAATTGCATCATAATTTTTGTTAGAATTATTCACATAATAATAAAAAAATAATTATATTACAATGTATATTTTCAATAATCAGGATTAATACCATTTAATTTTAGCAATGAATCAATCCAAAATGAACCATGAAAATAATACATTTCAAGAAAATGTTGATATTTACCCCATAATAAACCTAATGGGATAGAATCTATATATAGAAAACTCGTGATTACTCCCAAATATCTATAAATAATTATGATTAGTGTCATGAACATAATTTAGAATATAAAAAAATTAGAGAAGAGAAGGATATAGTCTATTGAATATTCTAGTGATAAAGATGGTGAAGGAATTATGATTCAATTTAATACATGTAAAAAATGTGTGATGAAAACATATGGAAAATGTATCAAAGGAATATGAATATATTTTATCTACGATAAATAAGGGAATAAAGAAACTAATTTCAAAATAATAGTAAAGATATTAGTGGACACATTTAAAGGATAATGTGTCCATAATTTTACACGATAGAAAATTCATTATATTAAAGGTGGGTTACTTAGACATTATCTATTTCAATTCAATAATATAAGGGCTAACAAGGATGAGATGCAGACGAAAATTTCATGGGAAGGGATATCCTTTAAAACCAAAAAGTTGAAGTGAGTTCTGAATATAATGTGGAGTGTGGAACACTGACCAACCACTGAAGAACAATGAGTATTTTATTCATATATTTTTCAACCTACTCATTTGTACCTAGTGTGCTTACTGAGAACATGAAATCAAAACCTCGATGATGAGATGTTTAATTATGGAAAAAATATTCAGTGGTTTTCATATTATACCCAATATATATAACTAATCTCTAATATCTATTTATAAGAATGTGAATCCTATAAAATCGTATAATATTTCCATTATACAAATTTAATGTGATATCAAGCATTGATCTGAGATCTTGAAATAGATTCCATAATAATTTATAAAGTAATGAAATCACTTTTAAAAACCAACCCATAACCACCTAATAATTAAAGTATGATAATAAACACATTATGAAAAATTTCTCCCATTATATTCTAATATATTAAAAAATATTGAAGAAAAAATCGACGTTTTATTTTTGTATGAGTGAAAATATGAGTTAAAAATTCCCAATAGAGAGATTAGTGATCAATCCTAATTAGAAATGAAATCTAGGGCTGTTTCCCTATTACAAAAACCCTTAGTAGTTTTATTAGGTTTGAAAATTTTAAATCAGAATGAGGAAATTTATTTAAGTGGGGATAATAAAATGACAAAAAACACCACTAGGTATTTTCCTCAATTAAATATTATGTTAATATATTATTATAAATGCAAAAATATCTAAAATTAAATTGTAACATGAAAAAATATAATGTTATTGTTATAATATAACCATTAAATTAGCAATTATGAAAGGATGTAAGCATATTATTAAATATAAAAACAATAGGAAACAAATGGTATACTATTTTAGAAGTATCCATTATAAAGATAATTTATAAAATCTTGGTATTGAGGTAGCTTAATAGGGGTTTTCTCTAGAGTAAGATCAAGTTTAACTGAAACAATTATTGTATGAGTGATATTGTATGCGACAGAAATTCAAGATTATTGAAATTTTCATGATATATATTTTTGTAGAATCACCACCCATGACTTCTACCAGGTAAAACAATATGATTAGATCTTATATAAATATTATTAGGTGATATGTAATAAGAAATTATAATGATATAATCTTGAATTTATTTGTGTAATATTTTATTTATCACATTTATTGAAATCATTTTACATTTTGACTTTTCATGAAAAAAATATTATTTATCAACAAAAATAATTTTTCATCATACATATTTTATAAAAATTATATTTATAAAAAATATAATCAGAATTAGATAAAAATAATTTTACATTTTGATCTATAATGAAAAAAATTATCTTAGTATTGATATTTTTGGTTTATTATAAAAATAGTGGTTTTTAGGTAAATAGTAAAAAATATTAATTTTGGTTAACCATCACTTTTTTAGGATTGTCATAATACAAGAATGAATTCAATGTTTTTGAAATATATTTCAATAAATTATATTTTTTTATATTTACAATTAATCAATTACAATAATTATGTTGTATTTATTAAATACAAGTTTATCAATTTTGGAAACATAATTAATATTTTACTATTAAAACCGATTTATTTTCTTTTATTTAAAAATTATTTTATTTTAATATATAAATTAAATCCAAAAAATTTACTTCAAATTTTATAATTTTTCTAATATTGTGTAAGATTTCGATTAATTTTTTTTTTCATAAAAGCATGTTTAATAAGATTAATGTTGATAACCATGATATTTTCAATAACTGTTATTTTAAAATAATTATTTTTTTAATATTATATATTCTATATCAGATAAAATTAATATATAAATTTACAAAAATGAATTTAATATAATATTTAAACCAATATTTAAATATTTTATCATTCCTACAATTAATATTCAATACTAAATAAGATTAATAACATTTAATGATGAAAACAAATTAAAATAATTTTTTTGTATATATATAAAGTTATTAATTAAAATTTAATTTTATATTATAAACAAATTTAATTAGAATTAGTGGAAATAAAATATATATTCAAAACAACCAAATATGTTAGAATTTTTTATTTTATTTTTTTATGCAAATATAATTTTCTTAGACAAAAACTAGTTACCCCCGTAAAAGAAGAAGTTAAAAGTAAAAATAATTGAAAATGAGATAAAAAATGTTTAGAAAATTGAGTGAATGAATTTATTGGGACATTATCAACACTATATTACCTATAAATCCATTATTTTATAATTTTTATACCATTTGTATATGTATAGTGTCATTCTATTATTTAAAATTAATAGGTGTTCACAAAAGAGTCCTTTTCTATACAATAAAAGAGGATTACATACACAATTTCAATGCTCGACTTTAACTTCAAAATATCTTGTAATACCTTCATAATAGTTCCCTAATTTAATTATATATAACTTCTTAATTCTTCTGGTCACTACAATTTATCCTAAGTCCTTCAATTCTATAGAGTTCATCAAGAGGAAGTTCAAGGTCTTCAAATAAGTATTACTTACTCCTTAACTTTTCTTCATAATCTTTATATTCCAATCATTTCATAATCATAATAATATAATGAACTCATTACCATTAGTATACTACTGTATTATTATCTTAATGTAAAAACCCTTATTAATTCCATACCATCAACTTGTAAATATAATAGAACATCGATAGTTCATTGTGCAGACTACTTTCTACAGGAATCGACATAATTCATTTTTTACCACCACCTCTCTTAGATGGTTTTATAAATGGAATTAGAGAATAGATATGAAAAAAATAATAATATTATGAATATTAATGTAAAAGTTAAAATCATTCTTCATTTCCTCTCATTGGCCCTAAAAAGAAAACATTAACCATGTATTGTGTGGAGTACAACCTCCACAGTGTAACATTTCTATTTTTCCATATTAATTCTCATTTATCAACCAAAACACATAAAATATAACTGAAAAACATAAATAATATAAATAATACCACTCTTTTATTTGTTATAATTATATTTTTTCAAAATAAATAATTTCATAACCATACTCACCGATCAAATTATTATGTGTTCATGTTTTAGTCGGTCTTACAACCTACTTGAAAAATGATATAAAAAACAATAATGGATGAATGTGGGAATATAAATACTAAAATTATAATAAATTAATAATAAAATATTTATTTTTTTGTGGTTCTTGAAATTTTATATTATATATTTATATTATTATTAAAATATTATCATCAATCGCTAAAATTCAATAAATAAGTAGAAAATGATTCCACTTTAATGCAACAGAACTAAAAAAATTAGGGAATTGAATAAGATATTTATAAATAAAGATAATTTATATATTAAAGTTCCTTAAATTTTATAGGAATTTTGATCTTAGTATAAAAGTTTGGGTAAACAAATTGACCTCATAAAGAATGCATAAATCAATTAAAGTTACTAACACCGAATGGTGAAAATAAGTTATAACTACAAATATATTCATAATATATAATCATAAAAGAAGTATATAAAATGTAATGATAATTAATAAGGTTTTAACAAATAATATTACTACAGTTATTCTTGGGTTTTTAGAGGTTATAACCAATTTTTCTAAGTGGTGAAACAAAGTAAGTGTTTTTTGTCTCAGTTTTAACGACTTTAGAAGTATTTCATATAATACACCATATTTTACATATAATTGTGTATCTACATGAAATTTATTATTTTATTTATCTTTATCCTATCATTATTAATGGTGTTTGTTGTTTCATTTAAAATCAATCCTTTAAGGCATTTTCATTTAATAGTTTCTAATGTTGTAATTGTTTCATTGACTCAATTTCCGATACATTGGGTTGTTGAATTTCTTACTCGAATGTTATTTCCAAGATTTCTCTAACCCTTTCATTATCCTATATTATAGTTTATATCTTTTTTTGGGAAAATTACTTCTCCTCATAAAAAAAATCAAATTTTAATAAAAAAATACAGAAATAAAAGTATAACATTATTAAGAATAACACTCATTCTTATAGATAAATATTTTATTACATTCATTATTTTCCTTAAAACCAATGTGTTCCTATATTTTTGGGAACTCAAATATTGATTATGTCATGTGATCATTATACTTCTCTTCAACACATTCAAATGAAAATTTTATTTCACTATTTATGATTTTGGGTTTCAATAATTGTTTTTCAAAATATTAAAAGGTTTTACATATCAATGATGTAAAGACCCAGATTTTTCAATGTAATATTTTTTAATCAATTGGGATTATTACGAGTCTGTGAAAATTGACAGAGTGTGATTCTGAGGCTCAGTGTGTCTAGAATCAATTTTTGATTTTTTTTAAGGTACGTTCAGTAAACGCACGGGTGGTGTTTTTCATCTTTTGAACTGGTGATCGGATTAAAAATCCAAGGGTACCATTGAACCTGCAGTTCCAGGATTCAATTAAGGGAGGAATCATTTCGACTGTAGTAGCTCAGGTGAAAAAGTTAATTTTGATGACTTTTGAAAGATTAATAAAATAACATGTTATGTTATGTTATTTCTTTTTTTAGTGGATAAGAGGTGGTGGCAGGACCGATGAAATGTAAATCCATTAATTGGCTTGAATCCTATTTCTTTGTAATTGTACCATTGGAATTTGGGGGGTTCATTAATTAAATGAACCTTATAAATTCCTCAGAACTTTAACCACCTTTCCCCCTCCTATTTATATGCCGCTCAGTGGGGGAGTGTTGGTACGAATTCACCAAAACGATGATGCTCTGATAAGTATCACAACTCCAACCACCTAGAGGACGAGACCAATTTCAGCGAGCGGTGATGAGAACCACCAAATCATGAACCAACGACAACGATGAAGGAATTTCTATCAATCATTGTCAACAGACATCTTATCTAGGTAGGGGGATTGTTTTAATGTTTATCTTTATGAGATAACTTTTTGAAATCTTGATACGATGCAAATACGGAGGGCGCGGGCTAAACAAACAAGGCTCAGACCCTCTGCCTATTCAGTGTTTGTCTCGATTTTCTAAAACGGTTTTCCAAAAAGAGTGGTAGGATGAAACTTGAGGACACGCAGCGACGACGGTGACCCAAAAGCCTTGTAGGCATTGGTGGCACCAAAAACAGATCACTAGAGTGCGTTCGGTGGCCCTTGGAAGAAACTGTCGATGTGCCATGTTGGTGGCGGCCGATAGTGGACGGAGGAGACCCACATCGACCTGCCGTGGGTGGTGTAAAGCGGTGCACCATTGTGCGCCATAGCGGCCAGAGGCCGCCGGCCTTAACTGGCCAGGTCGGATAAGAGCGGCACCGACGACAGTCGGCACGGCCAGTAGGCTGCATCAGGATGGTGTGGTGGGGCCCTTCATCACTCTGAATTACATGAATGTAGTTGGCCAAATGGCTGACCATTTCATGTGGTGAGGAAGTGCACCACTAGCTGGATGAAACAGAACCACAATAATGGGGCTAACATAGAAGGCAGTCTGCCTTTTGGCGGACAGGGCCGGACAAGCAGGCCAGACCGACCCGGTGGGTCGGGCCAGACATGCGGCCCAGTAGGCAAACACGGGTGGGCCGGGCCAACCATGGCCTGAGCCCACAAACCAAGGGGAAAACCTCGACAAGATCGACCCAGTGAACCAGGACGACCCTTAATGGGTCAGACCTGGGATGGGTCAGGGAGACCCCGGGAACAGTTGTGTCGGGCTGGTCAAACCGAGTCTAACCGGGCCCAAACCTAACATGCCCCTGAATAAATAAATGCCCATAACTGATGAACCAAGTGTCCATTTGACATGCTGTCAATGGTGTTGGGACCTATTTTAGGAAGCGGTCCCTTTGGCATATTTTGGTGGGCCTGGCCGAGTTGGGCTACACCGAGGTGTGATCACCCCTATTTCACAGAAAGGGGTGTAACAAACATACCAGACATCCGATTGATGTGCCATCTATTGAATAAGGACCCTTTTGACAAGACGGTATGTTAGAGATAGTATAAGTGAGTTTTTGCAGAGTTTGACATGCGACCTAGGTTGGATCCGACTTGAATCCAACTGGGGCCCTTTTTACAAAAGCACCCATATCTCACAGACGGAGCATCCGATCGATGCGCCGTCTATCACGTTAGGACCCCTATGACATGGTGGAGCCTTCGGTATGATATTTTCCGGACATAGTACTATTTGAAATATGACTGATGACTTGGTGAGCGGTTCTCCAAGAATCAAGTGTGCTATAAGAAGAAATCCTGTGGCTGACTGTTTTTGAAGAAGCGACCCTGTGTGGATCAGCATCATAGAAAACCTCTGTGGATAAACATCATAGAGAACCTATGTGGATTAGCATAGTGGCCACCTGATGGGGAAAGTATTAGAGTGGCCTATCAAGGATTAACACCTAGAGACCCAGAGTATATCAGCATCTAGCGACCCTATGTGGATCATCTAGTGACCCTGTATGGATTAGCATTCCAACGACCTTGTGTGGATTAGCAATCCAATGACCCTGTTTCGATCATAATTTTAGAGACCCCGTGTGGATCAGTAGTAGTGTGACCTGATGAGGACTAGATTTAAAGTGGGCCGTCATGGAACAATGACTTACATCCAAGAGTGGATCGATAACAGAATAGCTTCCTTGTGGATCACTTTTGGAACGTCTAAATGCAATAAGATGATATAGCTTAAGACTAATCATCTATATTCCTAATCTCTGAGTTGTATATCTGGAATGGGCTATCTCCTTTTCTTTGGTATTCATGATTAAGATCATTCTTTTGACATTACCTTTGAGGTATATCTTGTGATGTTTTCTTTTTTGGATTACTAAGAGACCTTTGGGGGTATCGAGGTCCCCTATTGGGTATTATTATACTCAACCCTATAAGGGCTTCGCCTATACCTTATTGTGTCTTATGAAAATGATTAGTAGTTGGGCTGAGAGTTGAGGGAGCCAGAACCAGGTGGTACCCGGAGGATACATGCTGATGTGGAGTGCCGTGGAGATGATCTGTACCTACCCTTATGGTAGGATCCTCATTGGACAATCCAAGATCTATTTTTTTTTTAGTTATACTTTTATTTTTCAGTTGGGATTGTATTCTGACCCCTTTACTTTTAGTATAATTTTTACTATAGTAGTTTACTTCATGGTTTCTTCTTGTGGTGTTCTTGGATTTTGTATTTGTAAAGATTTAAAGGAAATGCCTTCCCATTATAGGGATACGCCTTTTCAGTGCTAGTCTCCAACCCTTGGCCTATGGAAGGTGGGCTTGGGGTAGTCATAGAATGGGCCTCAGGGGGCAGGTCATGAAAAACTGGTGTCATAGGAGTCGGTTTTACCGAAGAACTAGGACTCCCATATTTCCAATGGAGTAATAGTGTTTTGTTTTTTGGGTGTGGTTTTCAGTTTGGGGAGTCAAGTGTTGGTGCAGCGGCTGACATATCCATACACCAACACCCTGAATTCTGATTTCTATCTCGGTGCACAAAAACATTGATTGTGTGTATTTTGGAAGTGTTTTATTTTTTATTCTATTTGAGTTAGTTCAACATGTATAAATTCTTGACCGTGGCACACCTATTTCCTTTCAGGATGACACCAAGTAGACATCTAGCCAGGATTCCAGTGAGAGTTTATGATGGCCCACCGAGCGAAGAGGCTTCAGTGTCGGGCTCTCTTACGAAGATAAAACCATCAGGTGGTGTACCAGCAGTACCACTACCCATTGGGGAACTATTTCCACGAGGCCCACCAGAACATGGTGCATGCCGACTGAGCGTGTTGCATGCATTTCAGTGGTAGAGGCCTCTGAGGTTCTGAGGTGAGATGGATCCGTAGGAGACTTAGGGCTGGATGGAGGCTGTGGATAGATTTTTTTCCCTAGTTGGGACAATAGCTAACCAGATGGTGCTCCTAGCTGCTAGTATTTTTTAGGGTGCATCATACAGATGGTGGAGCCTGATGCTTCATGGACACAATAAGGCAACCCTCACCTAGGAAGATTTTGAGGTCCCCTTTAGGGTAGAGTTTATTCCAGTAACTCTATGCTCTGTGCGTATACATGAGCTTCTACAATTAATGTAGGGCCGCCTGATCGTGACCCAGTACTCGGCGAGGTTTACCGACCTCTCGTGATACTCTACTGGCATGGTGCATGACCCTTTATTCAGGCCCCAAACCTTTGATTAGGGAATTTGATAGGATATCAGAGCATCGATGGTATCTCCCAGCATCCTGACATATGCTGAAGTGCTAGAGAGGGCATTCATGATGGAGAGTTTCCTTACTGAGCAGACACCGACAGCGAGACCCACCACTGGGCGACACATAATAGACTTATCGTTGGCTGATAGTAGGTAGATGACATAATGGTCCAAGTGGATCATACCTTCTAGTGGATGACCCTGGGACGTAGGGTTATAGGTGTGAGGTTCACGAGGTAGATCCGGCTAGAAGAGTAGTGGACTATTATTCACGTATGGTGGGCATGGTCACATGGCTTGTGACAACCCAACCAGCCGCACAGACGACCAGCAGACGGTCGAGGGACCAGCAAGGCAGAGGTTGAGCTTTTTGCGGGAAGGTCCGCAGGTAGTAGGAGGACATGGGAGAGAAGTAGGCCATGTAGTAGGTGGTGGGTGGAGATTTGAGGTTCTACCGCCACCACCTCTAAGTGGTGCATTTTGACCACAGGGAGCAGGTGGATATAGATGAGCTCATCTCTAGGCAGTTGAGGCCTACGACCACGACACTCCAGGGATGATTCAAGGTATGATCTATGTCTACTCCACCTTAGCTTCTATACTTATAGACACAAGTTACAGTCACTCTTTTATAGCCACAACCATTGTTTAGAGCTCAAAGATTTTGGTGGAGTCGTTGGCTCGATCCTTGTGATTAGAGACTCTTACGGGAGAAGATTCAATGATTACACATTGGTGACGATAGTATGAGCTTACTCTAGGAGGTGAGAACTTGGATGAGATATTGTAGTAGTGGAGTCAAGGCCTTATGACATCATCTTGGATATGAACTGGTTATCTATAGTCCATGCTCATAATGACTGCATTAAGTGTAAAGTACGGTGTGTCTGCGAGGATGGGACCCGGTTTTCCTTCACCGATGAGAAGTAAATTTTTGTAGAACATGATGGACTTTCCTGGAAGAGGGTGCAGACGATCACACATTCGTTGGCTAGCCTTATCCTTATACCAACTGGCGTTGAGAGTCCGAACTATCCTATAGTAGTGGACTAGTATGATGATTTCTTCACTGATGATGTTTCAGGACTACCTCTTCATAGAGAGGTGGACTTTTAAATCGACCTGTACCCTGGGATAACATCGATATCTACACCATCATATCAAATGGATCCCACAAAGCTTCTTGATTTACGAGTACAACTGGAGGACTTGCAGAGGAAGGGGTTCATAATGACCAATGTTTCTCCATGGGCACCCCTAATTTTGTTCACCAAGAAGGCAGATGGGAGTTTGAGGCTCTATGTGGATTATCGGAACCTAAACTAGGTGTTCGTGAAGAACAAGTATCCACTTCCGAGGATTGATGATCTCTTCAATCAGCTGAAGGGAGCTCGTTGGTTTTTGAAGATAGACCTCAGATCGGGCTATCATCAGCTCAGGGTCTGAGATGAGGATGTGTAGAAGATGACCATTAAATGTCGTTATGGACTCTATGAGTTCTTTTTTATACCATTTTATATGACTAACACCCTTACAATGTTCATGGGACTCATGAACAGGATCTTCCAGCCATTCCTTGGTCGCTTTGTGGTGGTCCTGATTGATGACATCTTGGTGTACTCAGCGTTGGAGGAGGAGTATGGGAATTATCTATAGATAATTCATGATACACTCTAAGAGCACAAAATTTATGTAAAGATCTTGAAGTTCCAGTTCTAGATACAGGAGGTCCACTTTCTAGGACATGTTATCTTGGAGGTTGGAGTTGCAGTGGATCTGGTGAAGATAGAGGTTGTGATTTCTTGGAAGCCACCTAGAAGTGTGACCGAGGTGAAAAGTTTCATTGGGTTGGGTGGGTATTACCAGAGATTCATACTTGAGTTTTCCAGAGTTGCGACACCCTTGTTAGAATTGATGAATAAGGGACAACCCTTTGTGTTGATGAAGAGATGCCAGCAGAGTTTTCAAGAGCTGAGGCAGATACTGACAAGTGACACCTTCTTGAGGCTACCAGAAGATGACGTTGGGTATGTAGTCTACTGGGACACATCAGGGAAAAGTCTTGGATGTGTCCTAATAGAAGATCAAGTAGTTATTGCTTATGGTTCACGACAATTGAGATAGCATGAATAGAACTACACTACCCATGACCTAGAGTTAGCAGCAATGTTCTTCACCTTGAATATGTGGCGCCACTACTTGATGGGAAAACATTTTACAATCTACTATGATACCAAGAGTCTTAGGTATATCTTCTCGCAAAAGGTCCTGAAACTAAGACATAGACGTTGGCTAGAGTTCCTCTAGGACTATGAATTTGAGATACTCTACACTCCTGGGAGGGGGAACATAGTAGCATACTCACTCAGTAGGAGGTCTGGTATATAGTTGATGAGTGTGATGATAGAGCAACTAGTCGTGTTGTAGATATCCTTTGTAGATAGAGATGGAGCATCTTACCTCCATTAGATGACTATCACTCCCCCACTTCTTCAGTGAGTTTAGGAGGCACATCTTGGGGACATTGACTATGAGGCTCAACATGCTGATATATCCTCTGGACAGGCACCTAATTGATTTTATAATGATGGGGAACACATTATCCTTTTCAAAGGATGCACCATGGTACCAGTGGCACTACGAGTGGAGGTGTTGATGGAGTTCCATAAATCCCCATTAGCGGTACATCCTCGTGTTGTAAAGATGTACCAAGACCTTTGGTGTCATCACAGATGGACATGGATGGAGAAATCAGTGGCATTTTTTGTTTCACGATGCCTCACTTGTCAACAAGTGAAGGCCGAGCATCAGGTTATAGCAGTCTTAGCTCAACCATTAGAGGTATCAGGGTGGAAGTTGGATGGTGTTTACATGGATTTTGTGACAGGGCTACCATGTACATCCAGGGGCCACGATTCCATCTGGGTGATCCTTGACTGACTCACCAAGTAGGACCACTTTCTACACATTCAAGAGTAGGGATCAGTAGAGGGCTTGGGATGCCTCTACATACATGATATTGTATGGCTCCATGGGGTGCCATCAATGATCATATCTGACCATGATGCACATTTTACATCCCGGTTGTGGAAGGTATTATAGGAGGCATTCAAGACTTAACTACATTTGAGAACTACCATTCATCCTCAGAAGGATGGTCAGATGGAGAGGAACATATAGACACTCGAGTACATGCATTGTGCTTGCGTCCTAGATTTTGGCCATAGTTGGGAGGTCCACCTGCCCTTGGTGGAGTTCATATACAAAAATCAATATCACTCCACCATCGGTATGGAATCATTTGAGGCCTTGTACAGTAAACCATGCATATCACCTCTATGCTCGACAGACCTAGGGGAGTCAACACTTCTTTGCCTAGAGTTAGTACGAGCTACCACTGAGAATGTGGAAATCACCCAGGAGGGGATGAAGACTGCATAGAGTAGGTATAAGTCATATGTTGACAAGAGATAGAGACCTTTGGATTTCAAATTTGGAGACCATGTTTTCCTACGGGTCTCATCACTACGTGGTTTGTAGAGAATTAGCTGGGGCAACAAGCTATCTCTGAGGTTCATCAAACCCTTTTAGGTTCTCATCAGAGTTGGAGAGGAGGCATATCGCCTTACTCTTCCCCCAAAAATTCATTGGGTGCATGACATTTTCCACGTGTCGTAGTTGAGAAAATACGTGCATGATCCATCACATGTTATCGACAGGGGCAAGATAGACATTAATTATAGGGAAAAGTTTTATGGAGGTTCCAGTGGATATTGAGGATCGACATGATTGGGTCCTTCATGGATGATTGATACCTCAAGTGACCATTTTCTAGAAACACAATGACCTCCAGGAGAGAACATCAGAGCGGGAGGTTCATATTCGTACACTGTACCCCCACTTGTTTCCTTAGTCTATGTTATGAATTTCAGGGATGAAAATCCATAAGGTGGGGAGAATGTAAAGACCAAAGTTTTTCCATGTAATTTTTTAATTAACTGATATTATTACAAGTCTACGAAAATTGACAGTGTATGATTCTGAGGCTCGGTGTGCCCAAAATATTTTCTATACTTTTTTAAGGTACGTTCAATAGTGGAGTGAGTGGAATTTTCCATATTTTGAACCAATTATAGGATTAAAAATACGAGGGAATCTTTAAATCCAAAATGCTAGGATTTTCTTATATGAGGCTTAACTTCAACCACAATAGGTCAAGTGAAAAAGTTAATTCTGTGAACTTTTCAAAGTTTAATAAAATAACATGTTATGTTATGTTATTTCTTTTTTTCTCCAGCAGATAAGTGATGGTGGCAGGACTAATGAAATTTCAAGCCATTAATTAGCATTGACTCCTCCTGGTTTGTAACCATACTGCTGGAATTTGGGAGGTTCATTTATTAAATGAACCACATAAATTCTTTGGAATGTTAACCACCTCTTCCCCCTCCAATTTTTATGGAGATCAGGGAGGGGTGTTAGCATGGATTCACCAAGTGACAAAGCTCTAGAAAAGTACCACGACATCGACCACATGGAGGATTAGATCATTTTCAGTGAGTGGTGACGAGTGCCACCGAATCACGAACTAACGACAACGAAGAAGGAAGTTTTATCGACCATCATCAATAGATGTCTTATCCAGATAGGGGGATTGTTGTAAAGTTCATATTTATGAGATAACATGTTGACCTCATGATATGATTCTAATGCAGAGGGCATGGGCCAAAAAAACAAGGAACATACCCTCTACCTCTAAATTTTTAGTCTCGTTTTTCTGGAATGGTTTTCCAAATGGAGTGGTAGCATCAAACTGGAGGGCATGTAGCAGTGATGGTGACTCGAGAGCCTCGTAGGCGCTAATGGAACCAAAAACAGAACATCGTAGCGTGTCTGGTGTCCCATGTAAGAAACCACCGGTGCACTATATTGGCGGTGGCCAGAGGAGACCCGTGGAAACCGGCCACTGGTGGTGGGAAGTGGCGCGCCATCACGTGCCTCTGCAGCCAGAGGTGGCCGGCCCAAGCCGGTCACACAGGACAAGAGTGGCACTCACAGGTGCTTCTGGTGGCAGCAGCCATGGCAGGAGGGTGCGGCGCGGCCCCGCGCCCCGCCATGTTGGCAGAAGATGATCGGGAAAATTACCTACTATTTCATGCAGTGGGGTAGTTCCCCAGCGGTTGGGTGAAACGACCCCACAATCGCGGGGCCAGTATAGAAGGAGGTCCGCCTTCTGGAAGACCAGGTTGTACGTAGGTCGGACCCACCTAGTGGGCTGGACCCAGAGCCCAGTGGGCCAGCCTGGGTGGGCCGAGTCCCAACCGGCGGGCCCGACCAACCACGGCTCGAGCCCGCGAACCAATGGGCTGACCCCGATGGTCCGAACCAAGTGAACCGGGTCGAACCTTAATGGGCCGGACCCGGGTGAAGTCAGGTAGACCCTGAGAACCATTGCATCGGGCCGGTAAGACTGAGTCGGACTGGCTCCAGACCCAATCAGCCCCCAAATAAATAAATGGCCATAACTAATAAATAAATTGTTCTTTTGACACACTGTTAGTGGCGTTGGGATCCCTTTTGTGAAGCAGTCCCTTTGGAATATTCTAGTGGGCCCAACTGAACTAGGCCAGACTAAGGCGTGATCTCCCCCATTTTATAGAAAGGGGAATAACTAACAGATTGAGTGTTCAATCGACGTGTTGTCTATGGAATAAGGACCCTTGTAACAAGCTGGTCCTTTGAAGAAACTCTAAGTCACTTTTGATGGATTTTGACATGCGACCTGGGTTGGATCATACTTGAATCCTATCAGGACCTTTTTACAAAAGTACCCATATCTCATAGACCGGGCATCTAATTGACGCACCGTCAGTCACTTAGGGTCCCCTATGACGGGGCAGACCCTTGGGTATTCGTTTTATAGGACCTAGAACCAGTTGAAATACGACCGATGGATTGATCAATGGTTCTCCCAAAATCAAGAGTGCTATGAGAAGAAATCCTGTGGCTGGATGTCTTTGAAGAAACGACCCTGTGTGGATCAGCATCATAGAGACCCTACGTAGATCAGTATAGTACCTACTAGATGAGGAACAGTTTTTGAGTGGCCCATGGAGGATCATCACTTAGCGACCCTGAGTGGATCAACATCTAGTGAACTTGTGTGGATCTGCATCTAGAAACCATGTGTGGATTAGAATTCTAGTGACCCTGTGCAGATCAACATTCCAGTGACCCTATATGGATCAGCATTTTAGCGAGGTATATTATTTTACCATTAATCTATAAGTTTTATTTGAAGGGATTTTCATGTAAAAAGGTTCATTTTAGATATTATTTCAAATTCAAATTATACCATCATTCTAAAAGAGTTATTCATATACTAAATGATTCATTACATATGTTTTAAGAAATTATAAATTATAAATTTATATAAGATAAATGATCCGTTACAACCTTTTTATTTCCAAATCATCTTTATGGAATAATTATACTTTTTATTCAAATGTATTTCCTCTATTAATACCTAATTTTTTATTACATTTATTTAATGATGTTCAATATGAATCCATACATTGATATATTCAGGAAATTATTGACATAACCAAATAATCATTACTTACACACTGTTAACACAATATTATTTAGTATATAGGTTTAATGGTTTTTATCTAGAAAGTTATATAATATCATTGGTAACCCATTTTTCACCAGGTTTATCAAATATGGATTATTTATGGAATGAAGAATGATTTCAATATGTGATTCCATTTAAAAAGGATATAAAACCCATTTTTATTTCATGAGTTCTCTATGATGCGATTTATGAAACCAATTTTCTTCCCATGGGTTTATTATGATATATTAAATAAAATGATCTCATTTTTCTATCACATGTTTGGATGATGAAAATAGGGTCTTATATGGACATTTAATGCATTGGTTATGGTTTTATAACTCATATGGTAATGATGGGTGGTCATAATAAGGTATTTTCATAGCATTAAAGGGTTAACATACATAGATTTATACAAAACATAAAAGGAATTAAATACATGGATGTTTTTCAAAAAATTAGTGGGTGGAAATACTTTTATTTTTTCAATATATTTTTTCTCTACTTAGTCCACAGTTTTATAATAAATATTATTAATATCTTATACTATCATGGATTAGGGTTATTTACTAATATTTTTATAGTTATTTGATTCATTGCATTAGTTATTCCATTCATTATGACTCAGTTTATGGTTTATTCTTTCAAGGGTACAATATTATTATATATATAGATTATTAAAATATTCTCATATTATTCTAACTTATGATCTTTTATTTTTATCACATAGGTTTACCCTTAGTGAAAATATGAGCTCATCAATTTCTTATGTTTCCATTTCCCCATTTTAAAAATAAAATAAATATGTATGATGTGTCTAGAAGAAAATATTTTGTAGTTATTTTATTGGAGATATTTAAGACCTATTACTGATTATGTTATTTATTATATAGTTATAAAAAATTTCTATTAGTTAAAAATGCATGATTTTTTAGTTAATGTTTTCTCTTAATTAGATAAAACTACAAACCTAATAGGTCTTAGGAATGCATCTAATACATTTTTTATTCCTCATGTAATTTATATGGTCACAAATCAGGGGTGTCATTGGCTATCTCTATATTGATCAGCTTTACATGATGATGCTGTTGTTCTGATACAACTACTAGGATGTTCAAATAGAGTTATAAGACATGAGGAGATAAAAACGCTTTCAATTTGATTTCTTTAAAAATATGATAATGACAATCTTCTATTGAAATGTGGTAATAATCTCACTCATTCATGGGGGTGATAATATGATTCCACTGTAATCTAAATATTGTAATAAAAAAATTATAATGTTATTTTGTCTATTGGTGAGAGGATTTGATATTTCCCCTTAAATGTCATTGATATTTTTCCCCCTATCCTATGATGCTTCCATAATATACTGGAAGGAAATTTTTTGTGTGAGAATGGACGTAATAATTCATGTATTGGGACATAAAAATATAGTAATTAGATTTACTAGTGGAAATGGGGATATAATCCCACTACTTTTCTTTTCCTACATGCTTCTCTCTATGGGGCCTCTACCCATCTACCTTGATCTGACTGACAAGGACTGTGATTTCCTAGAAAAAATCCTTAGAAGATTCATGAAGAGTGGGGACCACACGTCATTGAGGTAATCAATAATATCTCTCTAAAGTAATAAAGAATGTTTAGGATGATACAATTCCACATGACATTGGAGAAGTTGGATGTTATACCAATGATATTTTTTTAAAGGAATAATAAGCTTAATAACTTTATTAACACACAAAATTGAGCATTAAGAGAATAAAAGTATATTAGAAAAACTAATATCATCCAAATGAGACCATTATAACCTATCCATTTAATTGTTAGGTACAAGTATGAGTAACCTCTTTATAAAATATATGGCCCTACCCAATATAAATTTATTAGTTAATTATTAGGAAATAAGAAAACAATTTTTAGGGAAGTCATTTTATATTTCAAAAATGATTTTTCTTCATAAAATAATTTTATTTATGGAAATTATAATTGATATTTTCCACTTTTAGAAATTATATTTTATCAAAGAAACTTAAAATTACAAAATCACAATATTAAAATTAATTTAGGGTGAAATTTTTGATATTTTTCTAATATGATTAATTTTTCATTGAACAATTAAAAATATTGATTTCTCAAATACTCTAATTTATTATTAATAAATAAATCAGTTTACAATTACAATTTTATTTTTGTTTTTTTCTTAAAGTTAGAGATGAGAAATTTTATTTTGAATCATATAATTAATTATATTTGAATCAGTAATATTTATTATTTTTATATAAGTTAATTTTTATTTTTAAAAATTCATTTTATTTTCTAAAAATGGTTTAATATTGCGCATTATAAATTTATATTAAAATTAGTTTTTCCACATATAAAGATTGAATCTTGAAAAAGGGTTACCATATCTATAATCAAGATGTTGAAATTTGCTAAATAGGTTGCTTTGATTTTGGTCATTATGAATAGTAATAGTGGTTATTATTTTTTACCTCAATAAGTGTAAAATGGGTAAGATAGGGTTATAACCATGTGTTGGTCGGAGTGGATACTCAAGAGGGGGGTGAATTGAGTTCCAATTAAAATTTCTATTTAAAAACTTTGTCTTAGAATCCCCCAAATAAAACACAGAATTAAACTGTAGTGAATTTATATTAGAATAAAGGTTCTGTTAGGTTCTCAAAGGATTGATTATTTCCTAGTAAATCAAAATAGAAGAGTTGATTAACTTTTGAAACTAACTTACTTATTTACAGCTAATATAAACACTTGCGAGTTTAATTATCAAAGTGACTTTAAAACAGTTTTGGTTTTAAATAACATAGCAGCGGAATAAAAGAATAACTTTGACAGTTATAGAACAGCAGATATAACCAAGAGGTTCAGTCTCAAGCCGAGACTTAGTCCTCTCAAAACATTATATAAAAGTGATCCACAACCTGGATTGAGGATTACAACAGTATACAACTATCCAGGTCCAAGACCTCTACCATTGTTTTCCATGGGAATAAAAACAACAGCACCAGCTGTCCAGGTCACACATAACCTCTACCACTATCCCAGTGAAAAAAAATGTAAAAGAGTTTCAGTGATGATTTACAGATCCTCTAGTTAAAGTATAGGAGACAATGTGTGTGTAAAATACAGCAGCTAACACACACTATTCAAAATGTAAAAAGTAAATCACAGAGGCAAAGATTTAGAGTTTAGAAATGGCTCTAGTAATTTTTGTGCAACTCTGGACTCTATTGGTTGATCAGAATTCGTTCTGAGTCCTCTTCTGGTTTTTGTCGAGAAAACAGAGTATCGTCTATTTCCTTGACTTCCAGGTGTAGAGATAGTTGAAGAAGCTGTTGAGTGATGTTCTTGTTTTTGTTATTAGCTCTTCTCTAGTATGCAAAAGTGTACGAGTTCTTCTTGTAAGCTCAGTCATCTCTTTGCATGTACACCAGCTCGGTTCAGCACTCTGCGTATTTGTTCTTGTGTTCAACACTTTTTCTCACAGCACACACACACATCTCTTCATCTCGAAAGAAGCTCTTATTTAACGCACGATGTCTGGAAAAAGATATGATTTCTTTTTGCAGGTACGAGGTACAGTTTCCTGACAACCAACAACACACATTAAATAAATGACAGAGCATTAAAATATTCCTAATATGACCGTTGGTTAGATTAAATAAAGATAAAGAAATTCAAATAGCTGTTTATAACTATCGGTGTGTCAAGTGATCGGTAGGTCATCAGCATCAGCATCGATGAGACATCTTCGGTGACTCAGATGATCAGCATCGATGTGTCATCTTCGGTGACTCATTTGATCAACATCGATGTGTCATGATCGGTGACTCATATGATCAGCATCGGTGAGACATCTTCGGTGACTCAGATGATCAGCATCGGTGTGTCATGATCGGTGACTCATATGATCAGCATCAGTGTGTCATCTTCAGTGACTCATTTGATCAGCATCAGTGTGTAATCTTCAGTTACTCATTTGATCAGCATCGGTGTGTCATCTTTAGTGACTCATTTGATCAGCATCAGTGTGTCATGATCAGTGACTCATACGATCAGCATCGGTGAGACATCTTCGGTGACTAATATGATCAGCATCGGTGTGTCATGATCAGTGACTCATATGATCAGCATCGGTGTTTCATCTTTGGTGAATCATTTGATCAGCATCGGTGTGACCGTTGTCCTTTGATATGGATCGGTGAGACCGTTGTTCTTTGATATGGATCTGTGAGACCGTTGTCCTTTGATATGGATCGGTGCAACCGTTTTCCTTTGATATGGATCGGTGCGACCATTGTCTATTTGATCCAGAGGACTTCCAGAATACTTGTAAATCAATAACAAAGAGATAAAAATATGATCCAACCAATATACACAGATTCACTAAGAGATTGTGATTATGTATATGAGAAATTAAACCGGATTAAGTAATTGAGGATTTGTGATTATTAAAACAGTAATCATAGGAAGAATTCAACAATCTTCTAGAGGGATCAACAATCTCCCCCTTTTTGGTAATCACAAATCTTATCCAATCACAAGGCTTAGCCATAAAATAATATATCATCCATAATAAAGCATAATAAGAATAAAAACATAATGAGATATAAATCTCCCCCTGAATTTATGCCTTTAAATACTTATGCAAGTATTCCCATAAAAAGATACAAATCTCCCCCTTGAGAGCTGCATCTCCCCCATATCCCCATAGATCCATAGATATACAGATTTTATCCCCCTTTGGGATAATAAAAAAGGAGGGAAAATAGGTAAAGAAGAGACGAAAAGAAGACATCAGTGAGAATAAAAAGAAAAGAGAATAAAGTTTATAAGACATCACAGTACAATCACAACAGGGTTCACCCTATCAACAACAACACACAACTATTTCTGGGGATGTAACAGGGCTTTTCCCTTGTCAGAAGGATCAATGGTTGGTAAGTTGGAAGGCTTGGAGGCAGTTTGAACTGGGCAAATTTGAAATGGTGGTAAGATGACTCTGGAGGTTGGAGGAGAGGATGCCACTGGGATTTTTGTGGAGCTATAGGAGCTGGTTGAGAAGATTGCTGAGAAACTGGTCGGAGTTGAGATAGAGCTTGAGCAACGAAGATCTGATTTGGAGCAACATCAGAGGCACTGAGAGAGTCAGCAGTAAGAAGCACAATGGCGGTGGCTGGTGCATTCAGATAAGGCTTAAAAAGATTTATGAAATTCTGAATAACTTCGGCACCATACTGCATAGCCTTCTCAAAAATCATCCTTATTCTCCATGAACCGTCCGAAGGTTGGAGTAAAATCTTGCAACTGTCGAACATGAGTCTTGAAAGTTTGAGTGACTGGAGGTAGTCTCAGATTGTCAACTAACACTTTGAAATTCGCAGTCATCCCATGCTTGGTATAGATTTTTGAAAAGTAGTGATCAACCTTTTCCTTGATCTCTCTCTGAGCTTTAGTGGCATCTGCTGAATATAATGTTACCATCTTATGAATGTGATCACTGTGCTCCTTCATCTTCCTCAACGAGTCCAAATCAAGAACTTGCCTAATGGCGGCCAATTCATCATGCACAATCTTCCTTAGAGCCTCTAGCTCACGAGTAGTGATCTTGGTTACTTTGGCTGTACTGGCTTGAGCAACTATCTGAGTTATCTCAGCTTTCAACTTTCTCAGATCAGACTTCTTAAGATGTTCAATCAGATTTCTCAACACTTCCGTCATACCAGAGATGGTGGATCTAAATTCGTTAGATAAAGAAACTAAGCCAGATTGTAGATCCTTCAGAATCTGATTTAGAGAGGCTATGTTCCTGCCAATAAACTCACCAGTATTGGCCAGGTCTAGTTTAATAGCATTTGAAATATCTTCTCTGACTGTATCTCTCACAGTAGTAAGCAACTCACTTCTGAACTTATCAAAATCTTATTGAGAGACTGTAGAACTAGGTAGATGAGCACCTGCATCATCAACAACATGAGTAGCCCTTGCCTCAACTGGTTGGCTTTCCATCATAACCGCTGTAGATTTTGATTCTTATTCTTATTCTTCAGAATACTCTAAACCCAAAATAGAAAAACCAGGGTAATCATCCCAGACAGCAACACACAGAGTATATTTTGGTTTATCATAACTTGCTTTTCCACTGATTTCAATAGATTCTCTCTTGCCATTGGTATCTGTTTCTGGTACAGTTTGATGTGTTTCTGTTGGAGGTACAGCAAGACCATCCACTGGTCGGTTTTCATCATCATCATCATCATCATCCTTATCATCATCTCCATTCTCATTTCCATTATTATTTCCATTCTTTACAGAAATGTCACTGTCAGATACTTCAGTGTCACTAGCTTCTTCATCATCAAGAACTGGTTCTGATTCAGGTAGGGGTAAAGGTGGACTGGCAGATCCAAAGTCTATTCTTCTTTTAGGGCTCACAGTATCAGGATCACTCCTATCATCAGGAGGTGACATACTTTCTTCTTCTATTTCAGCTTCTTCCATCCCTTGTTTACTAGACTCTTAAGTGTCTTTATTCCTTTCAACATCTACTTCTTCCTTATCATCAAAATAAATTGGCTCCTCATCTGATTTCAAACCAGGGCCTCTTAAACCCTTTGGCCTATTTCTATGATCAGTGGGATTGTAAGATTCATACAACTTGTCCTCATCAGCAACCCAACATTTCTTCCATGGGTTCCAGTTTATTTTCATCCGTTTACAAATTTCATTATTAACACAATAAGCACTATCAGATTCGGCTATCTCATCAGCTTCATCGACACATTCCAGATTCTTTAACATAGCAGAGATAATTTTGGAATAGAAAAGGGCAGTGACTTTCTTAGAAGGTTTCACCATTCCAGCTATGTGCACCATTAGATATCTACACAAATTGATCTTCTCATGGGTCTTTAGTAAAAACAATAGAAAAACATCCTGGTATCTTACAGCAGCAAAATATCCTTTCCTGGGGAAAATTTGGTGCAGAATAAACATAAAGAGAAGTCTACATTCACCATCCAGCTCTGAGGCTATGATTCACCTTGACTCTCTGTTCCTAGTCAAAATCTCCAAAGCTAACTCATAAGAGAAATATTCAGTGGTTGGAGGAATGTTTCTAGCATAATCCTCATACCGACCCTCATGGGGTACATTCAAACATTCAGCCCATTGTTTAGACGAAAAAGATATTTTCTTTCCTTTCACTATAGAAGACATTCTGGCATCCTCAACACCATCTAAAGTAACTTGCAGATTTATATAAAACTCATGCACTAGCTTTGGGTAGTATACAAGAGTGTTATCTAAGAACCAGGTTTTACCTCCTTGCGAATCTAAAACTTGTAACAATAGCGACTTACTTGTCAAAGTCCAGGCAGAGCTGACTTCCTTTTCTACTGCAACAATCCGAGTTTCCAGGTTTGGATTTACTGATCTTTGAGTGGTACTACTCGACTCGCCTCGAGCACGCTTTGAAGGTACAGGACTTTATGATCCTTTGCTCGGTCTCTTCTGCTTAGCCATTTGACGATTCTGGGGAAAGCAGGAGTTCGAAGGTTCGAAGTAGAGGAAAAGCGAGGAAATAAGGTTTGGCGGGAAAGAAATGAAAGGACGACGGTTTGGGGAATAGAAATAGTCGCGTATCATTTATTTCATCATTTAGGGTTCCCATAGTATCGAAAAAAATAGTTAATAAATAATAATAATAAAAATATAAAGAAAGATTGGTTTCACAGATCGGTTTCACAGATCAGTTTCACAGATCAGTTTCACAGATCAGTTTCACATATCAAATTCACAGATCAGGTTCACAGATCAGTTTCACAGATCAGTTTCATAGATCAGTTTCACAGATCAGTTTCACAGATCAGTTTCATAGATCTATCATACACAATTCTTGTTTAATAAAATTCATTCTTTCAGAACATAAAGTCTTTGTAAAAATATCAGCTAATTGATGTTCAGAACTAATAAATTCTAGAGAAATATCACCTTTCTGATAATGATATCTTAGAATGTGATGTCTGATATCAATGTGCTTAGTCCTAGAGTGAGACACAAGATTATTAGATATGTTGATCGTGCTAGTATTGTCACAGTTAATTGAAACCTGTTTAAAATAAAATCCATAGTCCAATAAAGTGTGTTTCATCCACAGAATCTGTGCACAGCAACTACCAGCAGCAATATATTCTACTTCAGCAGTAGACAATGCAACTGAGTTCTGTTTCTTACTACACCATGATAATAGGGACTTTCCAAGTAAATGACATGTTCCAGATGTGCTTTTCCTATCTAACTTACATCCATCAAATTCAGCATCTGAATAACTAGTTAGGTCAAATGATTGTCCTTTTGGATAAAACAAACTTAAATTCATAGTATACTTAAGATATTTAAAAATCCTTTTAACAGCCAGTAAGTGTGATTCTTTAGGATTAGCTTGAAATTTAGCACACATACACGCACTAAACATAATATCCGGTCGACTAGCAGTAAGATAAAGTAAACTCCCAATCATGCCTCTGTAATAGGTTTGATCAACTGGTTTCCCAGTTTCATCAACATCCAACTTACAGGTAGTACTCATAGGTATATCAATTTCCTTAATACTATCTAAACCAAAACGTTTTAATAAATCCTTAGTATATTTACTTTGATTTAGAATAATACCATCTTTAGTTTGAAAGATTTGAAATCCAAGAAAATACTTAATCTCTCCCATTAATCTCATTTCAAAATCATTTTGCATAACCTTTGAAAATTCAGTACATAAAGAATTTCTAAAAGATCCAAAAATAATATCATCAACAAAGATTTGTACTATTAACACATCTTTTGAAATCCTTTTTATAAAAAGAGTGGGATCAACTATTCCTTTTGTAAATCCTTTTGAAATAAGAAAGTTTGAAAGTCTTTCATAAAAAGCTCTTGGAGCTTGTTTTAAACCATATAAAGCTTTAGAAAGTTTAAAGACATGATTTTGAAAATGAGGATTTGTGAAACTAGGTGGTTGTTCTACAAAAACATCTTCAACAATAAAACCATTTAAAAAATCACTTTTCACATCCATTTGATATAACTTGAAATTCAGATGTGATGCATTGGAAAGTAAGATCCTAATAGCCTCTAATCTAGCTACAGGTGAAAAGGTTTCCTTATAGTCAATTCCTTATTCTTGATTGTAACCTTGTGCAACTAGCCTAGCTTTGTTTCTAATGATGTTTCCAGATTCATCAACTCTGTTTCTAAACACCCATTTTGTGCCTATGGTTATAGTGTCCTTAGGTCTTTCTACTAATTTCCAGACCTTGTTTCTTTCAAATTGATTTAATTCCTCTTGCATAGCCATTACACAAAATTCATCATTGATAGCATCATTGATATTTTTAGGTTCTAGCTGAGACAAGAAGGCTTGATGTTCAACCTGATTTCTAAGAGAAGCTCTAATCTGTGTCCCTCTATCAAGATTTCCTACAACAACATCTAAAGGATGATTCTTCAGAATTCTAGTTGATCTAGAAAAGGTAGGGCTCAAGATTTCAGGTTCATCTATAGGTTGAGGTTCAATAGAAGCAGGGTCTGGAAAATATCCAGAACTGGATGTTTTAACTACAGGTCCACTATCTTTATCATTAAGGTTAAAACCGGAGAGATCATCTTCAAGATTTTCAGGAGAGGTCTTAGGTTCATGTGGATCAGTTTCATCAAATTTTATGTGAATAGATTCTTCCACACATTTGGTTCTTTTATTGAAGACTCTATAGACTTTACTGGAAGTTGAGTAACCTAGAAAAATTCCTTCATCACTCTTGGATGCAAATTTGTCGAGATTGTCTTTAGTATTAAGAATAAAGACTTTGCAGCCAAAAACTTTGAAGTAGTTAACCTTAGGTTTCCTATGGTTCCACAACTCATAAGCGGTCCTCTTATGAACAGGTCTGATCAAGACTCTATTGATAAAATAACAAGCTGTATTTACAGCTTCAGCCCAAAAATAAACAGGTAGGTCATACTCATTAAGTATAGTTCTAGAAATTTCTTGCAGGGTTCTATTCCTCCTTTCTACTACACCATTCTGTTGAGGTGTCCTAGGGGAAGAGAAATTGTGACTATAGCCATTGTGTGAGCAGTAAGATTCAAACTCATGATTTTTAAACTCACGGCCATGATCACTTCTCAGGGTTTTAATCTTAAGTCCACTAAGGTTTTCTAAAGACTTGGAGTATTTTATAAACCAAGAACATGCTTCACTTTTGTGACCTAGAAAATATACCCATGTATATCTAGAAAAGTCGTCTATAAGAACATAGACATAATGCTTCCCATTTAAACTAGAAACTCTAGAAGGTCCAAATAAATCCATGTGAACCAACTCGAGAGGTTGAGAAGTTGAAAATTCTTTCTTTGATTTAAAAGAAACTTTATGTTACTTTCCCTTTTGACAGGGATTACAAACTTTGTCTGCTGGAAATTCAAGTTTGGGTAGGTCTCTAACTAAGTTCTTCCTAGCAAGTTTTCTAAGTGAATGAACATTTCAATGTCTTAGTCTTCTGTGCCAAAGCCAAGACTCTTAATCAAAATCATTTAAACAAGTAATATTTTTCTTAGCTAAAGAATTTAAATCAACAACATAAACATTTTCATTTCTCAAGGCAGCAAATAATAAATTTTTTTTTGAATTTAAAACATTGAAAGAATCATTTTCAAATTTAACATAAAAACCATCATCACATAACTGAGAAATACTTAAGAAATTGTATTTAAGTCCATCAACAAATAAAACTTTAGAAATTAATACAGAGTCAGTGTTACCAATCTGGCCTAAGTCGATGATTTTCCCTTAAGAATTATCTCCAAAGGTGACAAAACATCCATCAAATCTGACTAAGCTTTTAAAGCATGAGAAGTATCCAGACATATGTCTTGAACATCCACTGTCCAAATACCAAGGCTTTTTATAGGAGCTCTTTAAGAAGGTTTCCAAAAAAACAGATTTAGATAGGAAATGATTTTGGTACCCAGATTTTCTTGGGTCCAGAAAGGTTAGCCAATAACACTTTAGGTACCCTTAATTGTCTAATGGGTCTAATAAAATTTGTAGAATCAACAAACTTTGAAAGGTAAAGCTTATTAGATCCATAACTATGAATATATCTAGTTGAAGCATATGAAGTTTCAGAACTAGATACATTCTATCCAGATTTTGGAATGAATTTAATTTTGGTAATCTTCCTTTGTCCAGGTTTGTATCCTATAGCAGTAGTGTATCTAGGTGCTATTTGCTTACCTAGTATCTAAGTAAGAATATCTTTACCATTTGTAAATTTCTCTAAGTCTTTCTTGAGTTGCTAATTAGATAATTTCAGTTCACCGTTTTCTTTAATCAACTGAGCATTCTTTTCCATTTCAATATCAAGATCAGATATATGTTTAACAGTTAAAACATACTGTTTCTTTAACCCTTTGTATTTGTCTTTGAGCACATTACAGGTTTCTTCTAACATATCACAATATTCAAATAGTTCATATTTTGACATGTTTTCTGAGTCAGAATCACCTTCAGAATAATATGAATTTAAAGCAGGAGTTTCAGATGTTACCTTAGAGGCGTTTGTCATAAACCACATGTTTGCCTTATTTCTGTGTTCAGTTTCAGAAACATCGGATTCAGTGGAGCTATCCTCAGAAGCACTCCAAGTAGACTTCATAGCCTTTTTGTACTTACTGTCCTTGTAATCATACCTCTTCTTGTATTTCAACTTTGGACATTCTGCTTTTATGTGTCCCTTTATTTTGCACTCATAGCAGAAAACTTCATCTGATTTGTCAGATTTCTTCCAATTCTTTTTCCAATGTCCTTTGCTATCATACTTACCTTTATAATTTGAGTTTCTGAAAAACTTCTTCTTCCTATAAAACTTTTTAGATCTTATGGAAATGTGAGCCATCTCAGCATCACTATCTGAAGCACTTTCACTGTCTTTACAGCTTGAACTCTCATTTATAGCATGAACCTTCTCCCTATCCTTGTTCTTTGAAGTTGAAGTCTTGAAAGAAACTAACTTCCTTCTAGGTTCATCTTCTTCTTCTTTGTTAACCTTGAGTTCTTCTTCATACATCATCAACTTTCCAATTAGTTCCTTTACTGGTAGTTCACCAATATCACATGATTCTCTAATTGTGACAGAAGTTCCCCTCCATCTTTTAGGTAGACATCTCAAAATTCTCATGATTTGTTCCTTTGTTGGAACATCCTTTCCCAGAGAAGTCATTGTGTTGACAATTTCGTTGAACCTGAGATACATGTCAGAGATGGGTTCATCAGGCTTCATCTTAAAATTATCATACTTAATAGTATAAGTGTTCAATCTCATTTCCTTAACATTAGTTGTTCCTTCATGAGAAACAGCTAAGGTATCCCAAATTTAATATGCAGTTTTACAAGCAGATATTCTATTAAATTCCTTATCTCCTAAAGCACAGTACAAGGCATTCATAGCTTTGCAGTTATTATTGTAGGCATCCTTAGTAGATTCATTCCATGTAGTTCTAACAGTAGTAGGAATTTTATATTCTGATTCTATAGCAGTTCAAATATCAAAACCCATGCTTTCTAAATGAATTTTCATCTTGATTTTCCACTGAGCATAGTTAGTGCCATTGAAAAATGGTGGTCTATTGGTAGCAACACCTTCAAGTCTATTATCCATGATAGCTTACTTAAAGAAAATATTTTTAAGGAGATAAAAATTTAGAAATAACAGAAATTTTAAGAACATTAAAATATAACTAAAATCACAGTTGAAAAATAGAGTACTTTTAGAAGATATTTAAAATCACCTAAAACCTCTGATACCAATTGTTGGTCGCAGTGGATACTCAAGAGGGGGGTGAATTGAGTTACAATTAAAATTTCTGTTTAAAAACTTTGTCTTAAAATCCCCCAAATAAAACACAAGATTAAACTGTAGTGAATTTATACTACAATAAAGGTTCTGTTAGGTTCTCAAAGGATTGATTATTTCCCAGTTAATCAAAACAGAAGAGTTGATTAACTTTTGAAACTAACTTACTGATTTACAACTAATATAAACACTTGTGAGTTTAATTATCAAAGTGACTTTAAAACAATTTTGGTTTTAAAGAACTTAGCAGCAGAATAGAAGAATAACTTTGACAGTTATAGCACAGCAAATATAACCAAGAGGTTTAGTCTCAATCCGAGACTTAGTCCTCTCAAAATGTTATATAAAAGTGATCCACACCCTGGATCGTGGATTACAACAGTATACAACTGTCCAGGTCCAAGACCTCTACCACTGTTTTCTGTGGGAATAAAAACAACAGCACCAGCTGTCCAGGTCACACATGACCTCTACCACTATCCCAGTGGGAAACAAAATGTAAAATATTTTTAGTGAGGATTTACAGATCCTCCAGTTAAAGTACAGGAGACAGTGTGTGTGTAAAATACAACAGATAACACACACTGTTCGAAATGTAAAAAGTAAATCACAGAGGCAAAGATTTAGAGTTTAGAAATGGCTCTAGTGATTTTTGTGCAGCTCTGGACTCTTTTGGTTGATCAGAATTCGTTCTGAGTCCTCTTCTGGTTTTTGTCTAGAAAACAGAGTATCGTCTGTTTCCTTGACTTCTAGGTGTAGAGATAGTTGAAGAATCTGATGAGTGATGTTCTTGTTTTTGTTATCACCTCTTCTCTGGTATGCAGAAGTGTACGAGTTCTTCTTGTAAGCTCAGTTTTCTCTTTTCATGTACACCAGCTCGGTTCAGCACTCTGCGTATTCGTTCTTGTGTTCAACACTTTTTCTTGCAGCACAAGCACACATCTCTTCAGCTCGAGAGAAGATCTTATTTAACGCACAAGCTCCAGAAAAAGATATGATTTCTTTTTGCAGGTACGAGGTACGGTTTCCTGACAACCAACAACACACATTAAATAAATGACAGAGCATTAAAATATTCCTAATATGACCGTTGGTTAGATTAAATAAAGATAATGAAATTCAAACAGCTGTTTATGACTATCGGTGTGTCAAGTGATCGGTAGGTCATCAGCATCAGCATCAGTGAGACATCTTCGGTGACTCAGATGATCATCATCGGTGTGTCATCTTCGGTGACTTATTTGATCAGCATCGGCGTGTCATGATTGGTGACTCAGATGATCATCATCGGTGAGACATCTTCGATGACTCAGATGATCAGCATCGGTGTGTCATAATCGGTGACTCATATGATCAGCATCGGTGTGTCATCTTCGATGACTCATTTGATCAGCATCGGCGTGTCATATTCGGTGACTCATTTGATAATCATCAGTGTGTCATCTTCGGTGCCTCATTTGATCATAATAGGTGTGTCATGATCAGTGACTCATATGATCAGCATCGGTGAGACATCTTTGGTGACTCAGATGATCAGCATCAGTGTGTCATGATCGGTGACTCATATGATCAGCATCGGTGTGTCATCTTCGGTGACTCATTTGATCAGCATTGGTGTGACTGTTGTCCTTTGATATGGATCGGTGAGACCGTTGTCCTTCAATATGGATTGGTGATACCATTGTCCTTTGATATAGATCGGTGCGACCGTTGTCCTTTGATATGGATCGGTGCGACCGTTGTCCATTTGATCCAGAGGACTTCCAGAATACTTGTAAATCAATAACAAAGAGATAAAAACATGATCCAACCAATATACATAGATTCACTAGGAGATTTTGATTATGTATATGAGAAATTCAACCGGATTAAGTAATTGATGATTTGTGATTTTTAAAACAGCAATCATAGGAAGAATTCAACAATCTTCCATAAGGCTCAACACCATGAGATAAAGTCTCCAAATAAAACCAAAACTTTCCCTTATTTTATTAGATGGGGTAAATTCAACTAAATCCATACAAAATCTAATTATATGTAATTTTTGTGTTATACTCCCTAGATAATGATATTTTTGTCTTTTTCAGTAAATAATATTCCAAAATGTCACTCTCTTGATGTTAATATCTTTTTTACGATCACATAGGGATGATAATATGTTATGAATGAATATAAAATATCATATTGAACACGATTAATTTATTCCTCTGATTTGAAGTTATTTTTATTTTTTAGTAATGTTATTAATACCTTAAAATATTATATGACGCTGATAAAGTTCATGTGCAAGTAGAAGAAAATTCAAAGAAAATTATTTTAAAGACTCCAAAAGTAAATTTTATTTTGGATCGCTTATAGTGAAACATTGATTTTATGGTTATTATTATCTTTTAATTTATATGTAATGTGTTTATATTAAAATTCCTTTTTATATTTATATATTTATAATAAAATTAATTGAATAGTTTTAAAATAACATTAATGATATTTTATGATATCACAGCCAACCCATAGGAACCCCACATGGGATGAATGTAAGCTGAGAGTGACACCCCAATACCAACTCCAATAGTTCGAGGGCTGGTGAAAACCATTGAGTAGTCATAATATTGAAATGTGTGGCCTTAAACTAATATACCTATACCTACACAAAGACCTAAATCCATGCAATTTTGGAGAGATATAAAAAAGTATAATCCTCTAGAGAATAAAAAATACCTGCAACAAACTCTATTATTCATATGAAACCGAAAGACAAAATAAAAATTTCTAAGCAAAAAGTACATTCTTAACTAGAGATATAGGGGGACCTCAAACTAAAAAAATGAAAATGGTAATGAAATGGGGACCCCCACTACTGATCGTAGAGTCTGAACCCATAACATGGTCAGTGCTACCTCATACTACTAAGATCCTTTGAAATGAAGTACGTCATAGTCATTATTAATTTATTCTTCATCTTTATAAGACACAACACGTGTGGGAAAATCCCATATATGGGTGATTATACACATAGGTAGTAGAACTACCTGAAAAGAAACAAGGTCTGAAAAAGAATAAAATAGTAATCTCAAACCATGATAAAGAGGGAAAAGAAATACCAAATATCTAACTTGGTAATAAGTAATCCCAAGAAAAGTGGGAAGGAAAATCTCCATCATCATAACTAGATAAGAATGATTAGTTAATATAAATATCTAAAAGGCCCTTTCTCCTATATGGAGAAGCACACACAACCTAAAGAGAATCTATATAGAGAATTTACACCTCACCCCTATGCTTCTCAATTTATGGAGAACTAACACCAGTGGAGGATACATTCCCTAGTAGAGATTGATGACATGGGAGTACCACTCTATAGATATAGTAATTATTACCTCTATAAAATGGGAGAGTATAGAATCTGCCTATATATTCGGTATGAGGGACCTATGACATGGTTAAATAGGGGAGTACCGACGTCAAAATCCCTATGATGATCAGATTTGATAACTTACATAGGCCATAAATCATGAGATGAAGAGTCTCACTCATAAAAATTTTAATCTTATCTATGATTCTCAAATAAAGGACACCATCACATACATCATGGAAAGAAATTCAGGATAACACACTCACAAGCTTAAATCTGAGTCCCAAAGTAACAATATGCATGTTAGATGGTTCTGAGTGGAGTACATGATGATTCTTTATGGGATACATGGCGTATATCAGGAATATGAAGTCTACTTGTGTCTCACTACTATGCTCAGAGGGTAAAATAAAAACTACACCACATTTCATCAGGGTTACACAGTTTGTGGGACCAACTGGGGTTAAAGTTGTGTTCTTTACTGAACATAGGTCCTATAGCTTAGTAGGGGTTTGTGAGTTATACTCTGATATACGTGTGGTTTATTCCACATTGTTATCATGAATATTCACATCTAGTATATGGTTGATCCACCTAGTTAGGGTAACACAACATGTGAATCATATACACGACATGAGATATTTATAGTAGGCTGAAACACTATCTTCCACATAATGGGGTACACATTGTGTGAATTCTTCCAAATCATAAAATATATATATCGAGTTTTAATTGAAACCAATGGTATTTACCTATACTTCACACATGACCTCCTTCTCTACTATATTAATAAAATCTACTATGATTCTAATATCGATGATGACTGATCTTGGGGAATTGATGATGTCCATATCCTAATCCCCCTTTTTAGTGAAAAATGTATTTCATTATCACCCCAAAACACAACATAACCCAGATCTCAAGAATTACACCATTGGACCATTTTAAACTAATCATTTTCTCTTACTCACCTCTGTCAAATCCCTAAACATTGACTCTTGGGATCTGGTGTAAGGAAATTGGGTTTTTGGATACCTATACATAGTCATTCACATATCCTATTTCAAAAACTATGTTCCAATACTCAGAACTAGTACCCATAATCCTCTACTACCATATGATCCTTCTATAACCTTTATTATGTTGTTGTGCACATAAACATCACGAATATGGAATTTTGATCATTCTTGAATTAGCCATTCAATGTTTAGTCATTGGTCCCATGGGAAAATGATGAAGAACATGATGGATGGAGATATGAGAGGTATATAAACAAAGATATATTAATCCTAGTATAGTGTGATCCTAGATAATGTTAATAATTGTGGAAACCGATGTGATGAAACACATGCACATTGAAATTAATAATTAGAATTTAAAATATGATTAAATATTCAAATCATTTAATGAAATTTATTTAATAAGTAAATAGATATACGATCAATTATCATCAAGCAAATCAAAGGGAAGAAATCCATGAATAACTAACCCTACCTCAATAATGGGTCAATTATTGGTGAAGAAGTCATTTTATAGGGATCTCATTTAATTTTACACTATGTTAAATTTTCATTCCATGAATATACATTATTTTTTCTTCATCAATCCATGGAATCCAGCTCTTCATCATTGATAGTGTATCTCCACATCCACAGCTCTAATATCCTAGGTCTATGCGGCTCAACATAGATATTTTCCATAACCACACGTTTATAGAGGACGATGTAGCTTTTTGGATTTAATAAATTAATTAAAATAAATTTATTAAAAAAACCTCCAATGACCTCATTCTATTTTTTTTGAGAAATACAGACCATATTTCTTTCCTTGGGTAAAACCTATATTACCCAACCAAATATGTTTCTAGATTTTCTATTTGATATTTAGATCAAAAGGAAAACCATTTATTCTATAAATGTATGCATTGATGCTTTAATATATTTAATATTTTATATATAATATTTTTTGGTGTCTTGTGACACTCAAAAATCAATTCCAACTCTAAAGATATATCATCATATATATTATAAAATATATAAAGGATCCAATTCACAAAATCATAGTTGGTATATATGAGAAATAATATTTAGTTAAATTATTTAAATATTAAAAATATTGCGAATGACAATAAATAATATTATAAATGGTCTAAAATTTCATCCCATGTACAATTATATTCCATTTTTTAACTTATAATTAAAATTATAACCCTTAATGATAGATTTTTTTTACTGTAGTTATGTTTAAAAATGGTTAACAAAGGGGTTAAACTAAGAGATAAGTGTTAAAATTGATTAAACCATAATTAAATCTAATTGGATGGTTTTATTTTGAAATTAACCTTATAAAATTATATTATTATACATTTTGGATTCTTTTTTCATATAATGTAACTTTATAATATGTTAATTATTAAAAAAATTAAATGTGTGTCACTCACTTCAATTATAAAAGGGAACTTTCTCACCTCCCTAATTCACACATTTAAATCCATTTATTATAATTAAAATCTACCAAAATACCTCCCAAACATCCCTATCAAAATTATAGATTTTCTTGGATTCCCTAAATGCCCACCCTAGGGTCCTTGAGAATATATCCAATGGAGGTTTCTCTAAGAGAAGGTAATCATCCTTAATAATCTCTTTCTTTAAATTCTTATTTTACTATATTCAATTAAGTTTTAAAAATATCAATATAGAAATATCAGAATCTACAATATACTGAGATAATATTATTTTTATGTCATTATATTTATCAATATCTTTCCCCATCATATAGGAAACAAAATATTGTCTCATGAGTATCATGGACTACCACCTCACAAAACGATGTAAATCATTTTCCATCACCACCTCACATAGAAAGTCATAATAATGGAACTAATGAATATATATGATATTTATAAAACAATATTGACTCTATAAATTTAATATATCATATAATAAATTTACATTTAAACCATTGAAAACACATAACGTCTCTCAAACATACATACTTCTTACCATCTCTACAAAGTGATGCAATTAATTTTCCTTGTTTGTATTTCATGATTGATTATAAAAAAAATTTATAACTAATAAATATGATATTTATAAAATTAGAATCATTATTAAAATGATGAAAATATAAATTTTACACAATAAACTAAATATCCATTATAATCCAAATAAGATAAATTTATGTAGGAATCACATAAAACAGTGATAATAATGAAATATTGTTGGTGAATGGGTGAAAAGATATTATAAGTGGATCATACATATGATTCTTTTATAAACTAATAAAATTTTTATAACTTTTCTATAGGATGTTAATCAATGTTTAAGAATGTGGAAACATGAGGTTAGGGGTTTCATAAATCAATTGACTTTTATTGGTTTATTTCACTTATTCAATGATTCTATTATATCAAAATTATTTTTTAAATTAAATTTGATTCATTTATATTTTATTTCAAATATAATTTGTGTATATAAATTTTTTATACATAATATCTTCATTGAATTATTTTAATTTCAATGATATGATGTTGAAAAATGATCTCATAACAATTTTCACTCTATTGTGAAATATTTGGAATTATGCACCTATTTCCTTTTATGAGGTGTATATACTACCCCTTTGAGGTATTTAACATGAATATACCCTTATTATTATTATTTTAATTTAAATTTTAACATTTTATGTGGTTAAAATTTAAAAGTTACTGAATTGGAAATAATTTTTTTACAATCTCATTTTCTAAGGATTGATTATATTTTTATTGAAGAATTATTATAATATATCTTCCATAAACATTATCTATTTCTTTATCCTCTAGAAATATAACGAATTTTCATTTTTTTCTCCAATATTTCCACTCATTGTAACTTCAATAAAGAAAATAAATGTTCGAATGAAAATATGATCTTATTTTTCATTTTCATCTGATATATTTTTCTTATATGTCCACATATTTCAAAATTATTTTATAAATGCCCATTTATTACTTTCCAAAATAATTTATCTAATAATTTATTTGTTATCCATGACTTTTAAAAATTTCACAAAGGAATCTTTATAACGTTGGATGAAAGTTTTATCTTCACATTTATTTACAAAAAATCAACATGGATGTTCCTTTTTAATGTATACATTATTATGATACTTTCCCACTACCATAAATATTTTACTTTATTTATAATATTTTACATGATCTTAATAGTTTTAAAAATAAAACTATTTAATGAATACTTATTTTAATATTTCACTTCCATAAATTTTTTTCTAAAAAACACATGAATTTATTTGAAAACCTATGTTTATAATGAATGAATTGGCACATTTTATCTGTTATTAAATTTATAGTAATTAAAATTATTTATAGACATTTTCTTCCTTTTCATAATCATTAATTGGAAATTAAATTTAACATAAAAAATATGAATTCATTGTATCATTATAACAACCCAAGATTTTGAAAATAAGAGAATTATGTTTTTATAGAATATATAACAGACAACCTGATGCTTAAATTTCGCAGGAAATATATTTATTTAAATTTAATATATTTGATAGATTATGATATATGAAACACCAAATATAAATGAACCATAGTCGAGTATACCATAATAAACAAGCCATTAAATTAGTTGTTATTAATGGAAATAAATAAATTTGGAAAAATATATGGTTTAATGAGGTATAAATTATATTAAATTGTTATATTTTGATTAAAAATAAAATAATAATCATTTAAAAGAAAAAGAAATGTTTTCTAAATAATTTTTTTTAAATGGTTGTTTCACCATGAATTTTACACTTAAATTAAAATAAATTACCACCAGTTTTAGAAAATTTATTTTACAAACTTAAAATAATTTTTTAAATCACCATGTCAAAATTATGTTAGAGTAACTTTTTTTATAATTTTCTAATGAGTTTAATTTTTCTATGAATAATGTAAATAATCATCTTTATTGAAAATATCATTTTATTTTAAATAATTATGAAGTTAAAATTTTATTTAAATGATTTTAAAACTAAATTTAGTTCAACAATATTATAATAAACACAATTCAGGTCATTTGAATAATTTTTTTACTATTGACAATAAACCTTTCTATAGATAAGAAAATTTTCTTTTGGAAAACTGTATTTTTGTCACCTCTTTGGAATTAATTTCAGTTTAAATTCTGAATATTTTGTGAATTAAATTTTGAAAATTTATTGGATATTAAAAATTAGAAAAAATAATTTTATATATTAAGTTCAACTTAATTTTTTCCCATAATGAACAGTAAAAATAATGAACACTACTTATCGTAGTTAAGGTTAAAACGGGTTTACCGTGGGATAAAATAAAAATATAAGTATTCAAATGATAGAAAAAACTTTTCCAATTCATATTTTATAGAAATATTTATACCTTATATAATCCATGGTTCGATAATGATCCATTTTGGAGGATGTTTACAAGTTAATAACATGGATATCACTTTTTCTTTTCAAATATTTCAAGCAGGTCCTCTTACCCACTTACAAAAGGCAACCCCTCTCCATTCTATTCACACTCCCAACACATTTTGGATCAGAAAATACCAACCAAAATTTATTCATTACATCCCTAACACAATCCTATAGGAGTTCTGTTGATCATAAATCTAGTCTAAGATGGATTTAGGTATAAAACTGAAGAGGTTATCTGAAAAAGAGGTGATGTTCTTAACCATGAATATTAATTTTATTTCTTACCCTAACCCCTTAAAATATTTGTAAAATATACTAAAATAATAACACCACTATCTACCATATACGAAGATATTAATATTTTAATGTAATAAATTATATTCATCTCATCTTCTTCCAAATGTGAATCAAGTTCGTTGATTGTGGGTACGATAGACTAGCACCTCTCAAACCATTGTAATTCGTTTCACATCACCCAATATAATGGATAGATTTAATGATGGATGTAATTTTTATATAATATATTTATGAGATAAGTATTATTACATAATTATGATATCTCATATAACTTATTACCTTCTAGCATGTTGGAAAACAATAACGTCGATCATGAGTACGTGTGGACTACCGCCTCCACATAGAGATGTTATTTTCATTTTATTTTTAAATGGATGATAATAGGTATATATTTAATTAATATATAGGATATATATGATATATAAATGTTTTTGGAAAGTTGAATTATTATTTACCTTTGATTCATTCCATCTGTTGGAAAAACAAAAGCATCAATAATGAGTATGTACGACCTACAATCTCCCTGAATAGTGTAACTCATTTTCCCATCTATATTTGTATGGAATATTATAAATAACTAAATAATTATTATATATTATATTTATATCATGGTTATAATTGTGGATATTATACAACCGTGATTAAAATAAAAGAACCGAAATTACTGAACTGAAACAAACATGAAAAATAAGGAAATGATCACTAAAAATAGTAATTTTACCAAAGAATTTTCAATAAACGAGTCATAAAAGACTATAAATAAATCACATATTATATTTAATATAATTTATTTCTTATTAAATATATTTATAGAAAATCTATATTATTTATAGTTTTGAATATATATAAAATAATTTTGACCTAATGTAATGGATTTTTTCTAAATTTTATTCCATTAAAAAATATCATAATGTTATACTTCTAATTTCATTAATATGGTGCATATATTTTCATTTTTACATGTAATATCATAAATAATTATTAATAAATTATATTTTAATATTCAATTAGATTTCTTTCATATAAGGGGATTTTAGATGAAAATTACCATGTGGTAAAAAATTTAATAAATCTATTTATTTTTCATTATGTTATATTACTTGATCATTGTCTGTGATATTCTAATATTTTGTATGTAATGAATTTTTATTATATTATTTTCTATTTTCAGTTTTTTATGTTTATTTACATTTTATACCAATAATATTTTCATTTATAAATTCTCTGTTCAATGTTATCATTACTATAAAGGTTTCTCGTCTCACTTTTACTTTTATGAGGAATATGACATATTAACCACTATGTTCTTTTGAATGGTGTATATAATACCCCTGTGATATGTTATATCCTAAATTACACTGTCTCTATGGTGTTTAATTTTTACACATTATTTTATTTATTTATAGGGGATTATTATTTATCAGTTAGCATATTGGTAATGGTTTATGTTACAATCTAATTAAATACCATGATTTTTTATAATTAACTATCCGATAATGAAATATTATAATCGATATTTCAAGAAACATTTTAATTTTCTTTTCCTCTAGTTATTTATGTATAATACATGGTTTCCTCTAATTTCTATCTATTTAAGAACAAAATAGAATAAAATATTTTTTTAAAGAAAACCTAATTCATTTATCTCCTCAGTTGAAAACACTTTTTCATCCATATCCATTTTTTCTAAAAAGGTTTTCAAGAATGTTTTACCATTATAGAAATTATTTATCAAGGAATTTTTTACCCATTTTACCTTTTATAAAATTGTTTGAAAGTAAAATTCTTTTTGTTTTCTGAATGAGACACTTTTTCCCTTTTAAAATAGTATGGATGGAATGTTTTTAACACAAAGAATGTAAGGAATTACCCACCCTCATGACCAATCATTATGTTAAATAATACTTTATAGGTTTAAAATGTTTTTCTAAAAACTATTTTTTTTCTTAATATTCAATAAATATTTAGTTTTTGAATGTGATTTTACAAGTGAAAATGATATTTTCATCAAGAACGTTTTTAATCTAATTTTTATGGGATTTAAATTAAATAATGTAAATAATTCATATTTCACATTTTCTACATTAGATATATGTTTTAATAATTCCATCCTTATTATTTATCTCGATGGGTTATGATGAGTTTGACTGGGGATGTACTATTTTAACATCGTCTTCTATATTAATATGAATGGTTTAGGATTATGATTATTTATTGGGGAATGTATTCACATTTTATATGATAGTTTTTCAATATGATTTTTTGTTGATTATTTTTCAACCCATTCATATAAGTAATTAATTGGACTTAGTAACTGATGGGTAGGGCCTACTATACCCCTCAATTCATTGGTAGGTCTCATTATACAAATCATATTAGGGATTTGTATAAGGATATACCCATTTATTATAAATGTCTTGGAATGAGGTTGTGAAGGTATAGTTATAATTCCTGATAATATACATTCCCTAATTATGAGATTAGTTGTTTATATCTATATAATTATTCAATTAGGTATAATATCCATGGATTATTTCCATGACCATGTGATTATTCATATTATATTATTTGATCATCATTTATTTCTAGTATATTATTTTACGAGTTCATGTCATTGATTAAATGGATTGAGTTTTAGTTATTTACTTTTCGATATTGATTATTATATAATATCTATAAGTATATTCGTAACCTTATTAAATATTTGTGTTCACCTCTTTCTTATGTTTAATTTCACCATTATTCTAGGAAGTGTTTTAAGATTGAGATGTAGGGATATGTTAAAGGAATATTGGTTTACTCAAAGAAAATACAATATTTTATTATATTCTTTCAATTTAAATTTGATTTTAATGTTTGTGTCTAGTTTACCCAGACGGTAAAACTATTTGGTCCATCAAGATGTGAATATAAGAACATTATTCCAATATAATAATATAACCACCGAAGTAGGGCTACTAAGGTTGGTGGTATTTACTATTGGAATCAAGGAAAGTTTAGGATAAACCTTGGAAACTATACTCACTAAAACATAGATTATGAAACATAACTCTATTATATACTTTGATGATAAGTATATAATATCATTATAAAGTTTTTTTAAAGAAGAGATTATTTAGTTTTCTCTATACAGTGCATCCCTACATGGAAACTACAAGTGGACATGGTTCTAGAATAGTTTCATCAAAACAAACATTTCTATTCACCTGGTTTAACACTACCATGTAATATGCTTTAGATATCTCATATTTTTATTTTCAATTAATTTTAAAGGATTTGAAAATATTTTTATGTTTTTTGAACATCCCCTATGAAATTATCTTTCTAATTATGATATTATTGATGCCTAATTTTTTTAGTTTATGTATGTATTTCACTTGTTTTGGGATTATACATTATATTTCATAATTTTATGATATAAACAAATATAATCCATTAATTATAAAAGGATCATTGTAGATTAAATGAGACAATATCAATGCACATAATTTATATAGGAATTTCTCTTTTAGGATTGATACTGAATCTAGTGCTAGAGATATAGATAGAAATGATCACATTATTACCATAATGGGAAAACTGACCCAAGTTATGAGTAATAACATTTCTTGTTTGGAGTATCCCAATGATCAACTATGGAGTTTAACAATGTTATACCTCTACATGAATCAGAAACCAATATCATTCAATAATAATACTAATATATTTATAACTTAAGTATGGATAAATTACATTAAGAAGATATTCCTCGCTCCGAGATTTAATGAATGGTATAAGGTTTTCATGGAAGTTCATAATCTCTTAGGGGATGAAAATTAATTGTGGTCATTGATTCAAAACAATAAATATTAAGAGGAAATATCTATCATGGTTTGGAATGGTTTTAAAGAACATTTTATGGTAGAATATTTTCCTCATGATTAGCAAGTGGATATGAAGATACAATTACTATGTCTAAGATAAAATGAAGAGGTAATTGTTTCTATGTATGAAGGTAAACCTACAAGATTAGTAAGGCATGTTACATACTACTGATATAATCCAATATGAAATATTGGACATTTCATTGATGGGATTAATCTATTCCTTCTATAAAAAAAAGTCTCCAAAATATTTATCATCATATGAGGGCATAGTATTATGCACCATCAAGATAGAAAAATAATTCTTCTTGTATTATGGATTCGAAGGGAAGAAAGAGAAGAGTATTATGATTGAGAAAGAATGGAAAATGGGAAGTAGGAAAAGAATGATTTTTCAAAATGTGATAATTGTGGAAATAAACACCTTGGTACTTGATAAAAGGTAATGGGAGGCCTGCTTTATGTTTAGAGAGAAAGAAAATTAGTCATTTGAATCCATGTGTAAGAATTAAACCTCTAATTTTCTATGTTTCAACTATAAGGATATTGGGAACTACAAAAATGAATTTCTTAATAATCAAGGTAATATATCTATGATGAATCTAAGAGATCATGGTCAGTATTATTTTATTAATATAATTGAAGTGCAGTTATTAAAGATCTTGTGTATTTTGATTTAAGAATTATATTGTAAAATTATTTTTAAGAATGGTATTTTGGTTATAATATTTTTAAAATATCTAAGGGTTATGTTAAATTTTGAATCATATAGGTATTCATGTAGTATTATCTTAAGAGTTGTGGATACCATAATAGTATTATGTGTTGAAGGTTGATCATATTTTATATTTATTAATCACCACTATTTCTGGATATATGTGATGAGAGTTGTTCAATAATAATGATATTTTTGGAGAAATATTTGGCAATAAAACCCATTAGTTGAGTATATTTTTTAGTTAAAAATTTATTTATGGATGAATTAATTTAAATTTTATGGAAATAATATAAAAGTAATTGAAAACATTTTGTTTTAATATTATCATTGATTTTAAAGTAATAATATTCAATTGTGATTAATTGATTTTGTGTAAAAATAATATTTTATTTAGAAAACCCGTATGATTAAAATATGATTTCAGGAAAAATGATATTTTTAAGATATTCATCATATTTATGAGAACACTATTATAATTAAAATAATATAGTTTTTGAAAAATAAAAATCACTTTTTGTGTGAAAAACCATCGCATACAGTAAGACTATGGGGCTTGAACCCACTACCAAAGGATGTTAGGGGTTCAGTAAAAACCACCAGTCTATATGATTTTCTGATCAACTTGTAGGATTTTTTACTTAAATAATTTTATGGATTAATACTTACAGAATGGATTAAGTTGTAATTTCAGTTTCACTTTTTATGTTTTGGATTAATGTAGTATATTATATTTGTCATGATATCCATTTTGGTTTTGGTAAATATTTAGAGAAATACTAAAGGAATTTATACCCTTTGAAGTAAATTATAATCCATTAAATAAAATTTATTTTAATTTATAAAGAAATACATCTTTAATATTTATTTGATGTATTAAGAATTTTAGTTTAAATTGATAGAATCACAATCACAGGATGAAATAGTATGTATATTTTTTTGGTGTTCTCTATCATGATAGTAAAAGAAGACACCAACTCTTGAAAAAGGATATTGAAATAAAAAATGAATCCAATTAACTTCATATCAAATAAATCAATGGTGTTTTATCTAATGATATATACATGGTTTTTTTGGTTGTTAACATTATCTTGATCATTCACTTTATTATGATCAATGATCACTACCACTATATATAATAATTTAATTTTTTCTTACATGTCCATATTTTCACTTCCCACCATTTTCTTCCTATATGGACAAATAATTATGTATTATTCCATATGAATTCATTATTTTTATTTTCCCCTTTTAATAGTATGTTTTGAAAACCCTTTAAATGATTTGGGTTTTTAACAAAGGTATTTTTATGTGGAAAAAATTATATATGAGAGAAAGTTAAAATTTTGAGGATGAAATTTATTGAAGTCTAAGAGAATATAAAACCCTATGATTTTTAATAGAATACAATTATGTTAGAATATGTATAAAACAATAAAAAAATATCATAAAATACCCATATAATATATTTCTCTAAATTTAATCTTTTCATGTTATTGGTGTGTATACAACCCCAAGTCTAAGTAATCCCGAATATATGACACTAATATAACGTATCAATTAAATTTGTATGAAATGATAGAATTAACTAAATTATTTAAAATATATGGTTTAAACATTTATAATTAAAATTAAATGGTTATATAGTTAATTCAAATTAAATACTAATAATTTTAATGAAAGAGAAATGTTTTCTTAAAAACTATATTTTTCTAAAAGGAAAATTCATCTTGCAGTCCACACATACAATAAAATTAAATTTTAAACGAGTGATTTTAATTATTTGGTGGATTTTATTTAAATTTTTTAATAGAAATTTTTTTTGGTACTCAATTCAAATCCTATTGAGATACTATATCTGACCAACATTTGGTATTTTATGATATTAGAAATATTTTAAACAGTGATTTTCAGTTCTGTTTTTAAGATCTTTAAATTCTATTATTTCCAAATTTATATATTTAAATAAATATTATAATAGAAGTTTATGCTATCAATATACCTCGTTTCTTTAATGTCAATTACTATTCTCAATGGTAAATAAATATGAAAATTCATATTGATAAAATGGGTTTTGAAATATGGTTTACTATAGTGGATAAATACGAGTTAGTTAAGTCTTCTAGGAATACTTGGGATGATGTTTCCAAACATTCTTATAATAAAAATTGAAATGCCATTAATTTTCCTTAATGTTCTTTATGAGATTAATAATTTAATAGGATATCTAATAGTAAAACTACTTATGAAATATGAGATACATTAGTTATTTCTCTTGAATGAACTACTAATTAGAAATAAATTATCTGGAACACTTATAAAATTCAATATGATACATTTCAATTGAATCATGATGATATGATTTTTTATATGTATCTCAGGTTAAATGAGATATTTAACACAATGATCTTCTTGGGGAATTGAGTGTCAGTAAAATTTCAAATAATAAGACTACTATGATATCTTCCAGAGAGATGGAGAGGAAAATCAGTTTTAATAAGAGAATCTTGTGACATTAGTAAGATATACATCAAAGAATTTATTGGGATGTTAATGATATGAGGAAGGGCTTAAGGTTAATCATGAAGAGGGTGATGAACCAAATAGAGAATATATATCATTCAAGACTACTAAATCAAAATTGTAATAGGAAGAAATAGTTCATGAAGAAATATCCAATGATGAGGAATCAGTAGTCGATAGTGATGAGGAAATAGACCATATATACAGAAGGTTTAATAAATTATACATGAATAATAAATTCTGTAGGAATCCAAGATACAAGGGAAAGTATGATAGTAGAGGTAATTTAAAAAGGACTATAAATGTGACGACAATACAAATGATATTACCTGTTACACATGTAAGAGAAAATTACATGTTAAGTTTAACTTTCCTATGTTGAAAAACAATAATAAGTGTGAGTATAAGGATATAAGTATAAGAATGTTATGAAAGACACATGGTGTAACTTTAAGGATAGTTCTAGTGACTCAGACTCTACTCATGAATAAAATAAAGATATTGAAAATATATGCTTCAACAGAAATATATCAGTTATACCTACTATCTCTCCTATACTTAACTGAGACAATTCTATAAATGAACGAAATTATTATGATATGTAAAAAGAGAAAATGTTTGAATATTGAAATTTTCTTGAAGATACTTTTGATGAACTCAAAGACAAATAAAATGTTCTAAATAAACAACATTTTTTGTCTGCCAGTGTTAGAATTGATCTCACTATAAAAAAGGAGAAAAATTATGAATTATTATAATAAAATTCTGAACTAATGTTTTAAAATGTGGAAATAATGAGATAATTAGATATATTTATAATTGGAAGAGAAACACTCACTCAAATACTAGGAATAAATTACTCTTAAATTAGTTACTACTCTAGGTTACCAACATGAAAAAAAGAATTGTTAAGAGCACTTTTGTCCCTAAATCCATATTTGAAAATTCTTTCCTTGGGTTTTATTCATGTGGTCCTAATAATTTTTTATTTTTAAGAGTTTAAAATATGCTTATAGGAAACCAATCAAGAAAATATGGGTTCTTAAAGCCTTAATTAGTAACATATAAGGAACTAAGGAAATTTGGGTACCAAAATCATTCTTGGTATAATTGTTTTTTGTAGAAAATCTGCTTGTAAGGATCTAGTAGAAATTTTTGGTACTTGGATAGCGAATGTTCCAGGAACATGCTATGATATTATTCAAGCTTATAGATCTTGATAATGGTTCATTGCGGTCATGCCACCTTTTGTGATAATAATAAAGTAAATATCATTGTCCTTTTCCAATCTGGTAATACCAATTTAGTTTTAATTTTTAATATAATTTTTGTTTATGGTTTAAAATAATATTTTATTAGCATATCATTGCTATGTGGTGGATATTTTCATGTGATGTTTGAAAATAATTATTATAATGTTCTTAGTTATAAAAATAATTCAGTATTTATTGCATTAAGAAATGTGAATGTGTATTATGTTAATCTTAATTCATTAATTTTAGAAAATTTTTCTTTGTTAAATTTCTTTCATAAATAATATTGGATTTAGTATAGAGGAATATGAATATTTAACATTCACTCACTTATAAATCTTACAAGGAAAGGTTTTGTTTGGTATCTACCCAAACCCAATTTTATAAAAGACAACGTTTGTAACCCCTATCAAAAATGGAAACATTACAATATATCTTTTAAATTAAAGAATGAATTTTTAACTTCTCAACCTCTTGTGTTGGATCACATGGACTTATTTGGACCATCCATAGTTTCTTGTTTAAATCGGAAGAACTATGTCTATGTACTTATATATGTCTATTCTAGTAATTCATGGGTATTATTTTTAGCTTACAAAATTAAATCTTTTTATTATTTTACCAAGTTTTCTAAATCTATAGAAAACCTATATGGACATATAATTTAGGCCATAAGAAGTAACCATTTTGACCAATGTGTGATTTAATATTTATATTAAACACACACACACACAGACTATATCTTATAATTTAACTGGAAGATACTTGATATATTCTCTACTCCTTTTACATTTATTTACCCACATGTTGTGGAAGAGGTCCATGTGTGGCTTGCATTAGCTTTATTCCCATAGTTGTTGTCAAAGAGGTCCCTGTGCGGCCTAGATAATTAGTTAGATTTTTTTATACCCAATTCAGGTTTTGGAAAAAGATTATTTTATATAATATTCTTAGTATTATGTGATTTTCAATTAGAGAGGATTAGGTATCACCTTGAGAAAAATATCTTGTATTTATTCCACTATGTTTTTTGTTTTGTTTTATTTATACACTATAAAATGAATCCATTTTAAACTATAAAAAAACCATTACTTTGATATTTATTCTATTAATTTTTATATGATGTTTGGATTAATTAATTTTTTTTTCAAAAGTTTAATTAATTTTCATATATTATTTTAATTGCGGCTTAATCAATCATTGTGAAATCTTTTAAAATATCAAAACTTATATCGATGTTTTATTTTTTTAAACGCGTTTTTTTAATTATTTGGTGGATTTTAATTAAATTTTTTAATATAAGTTTTATTTGGTACTCAATTCAACTCCCATTTAGATACTATATCTGACCAACATTTGGTATTTTATGATATTAAAAATATTTTAAACTGTGATTTTCAGTTCTGCTTTTAAGATCTTTAATTTCTATTATTTCTAAATTTAGATATTTAAATAGATATTATAATAGAAGTTTACGCTATCAATATACCTCATTTCTTTAATGTCAATTACTATTCTCAATGGTAAATAAATATGAAAATTCATATTGATATAAAGGGTTTTGAAATATGGTTCGCTATAGAGGATAAATACGAGTTTGTTAAGTCTGCTAGGAATACATGGGATGATGTTACCAAAAATTCTTATAATAACAATGGAAAATACATGAATTTTCCTTAATTTTATTTAGGAGATTAATAATTTAATAGGATATCTAATAGTAAAACTACTTATGAAATATGTGATACATTAGTTATTTATCCTAAAGGAAATGCTAATGTGAAATAAATTATATGGAACACTTATAAAATTTAATATGATACATTTAAAATGAAACTTGATGATATGATTCTTGATATGTATCTCAGGTTAAATCTGATATTGAACACAATTATCTCCTTGGGGAATTGGGTGTCAATAAAATTTTGAATAATGAGACTACTATGATATCTTCTAGAGAGATGGAGAGGGAAATCAGTTTTAAAAAGAGAATCTTGTGACATTAGTAAGATATAAATCAAGGAATATATTGGGATGTTAATGATATATGAGGAAGGGCTTAAGGTTAATCATGGATAGGGTGATGAACTAAAAAGAAAATATATATCCTTCAAGACTACTAAATCAAAATAGTAGTAGGAAGAAAAAGTTCATGAAGAAAGATCTAGTGATGAGGAATCACTAGTCGACAGTGAAGAGGAAATAGACCATATATCCAGAAGGTTTAAGAAATTATACAAGAATAAGAAATTCTGTAGGAATCCAAGATTCAAGGGAAAGTATGATAGTAGAGGTAATTTAAAAAGGACTATAAATGTGATGACAATACAAATGATATTACCTGTTACGTGTGTAAGAAAAAATGACATGTTAAGGTTAACTTTCCTATGTTGAAAAACAAGAATAACTATGAGTATAAGGATATAAGTATAATAAAGTCATAAAAGTCACATTTAGTGCCTCTAAGGATTGTTCTAGTGACTCAGACTCTACTCATAAATAAAATAAAGATATAAAAAATATATGCTTCATGAGAAATATATCAGTTCTACCTACTATCTCTCCTATACTTAATTGAGATAATTCTATAAATGAAAAAAATTATTATGATATGTTAAAAGAGAAAATGTTTGAATATTGAAATTTTCTTGAAGATTCTTTTTATGAACTCAAAGAAAAAAAAATTCTAAATAAAAAACATTTTTTGTCTGCCAGTGTTAGAATTGATCTCACTATAAAAAGGAGAAAAATTATCAATTATTACAAGAAAATTCAGAACTAATGTTTTAAAATGTGGAAACAAAGAGATAATTAGATATATTTATAATTGGAAGAGAAAACATCACTGAAATACTAGGAAAAAATTTCTCTTAAATATGTTACTACTATAGGTTACCAGCATGAAAAAAAAGAATTGTTAAGAGCACTTTTGTCCCTAAATCGACATTTAGAAATTTTTTCATAGGGTTTTATTCATGTGGTCCTAATAATTTTTTATTTTGATGTGTTTAAAATATGCCTATAGGAAACCTATCAAGAAAATATGGGTTTCTAAAGCCATAATTAGTAACATATAAGGTCCTATGGAAATTTGGGTACCAAAATCATTCTTGTTATAAATTGTTTTTGTAGAAAATGGCTTGGAAGGATCTAATAGAAATTTTTGGTACTTGGATAGCGACTGTTCCAGGAACACGCTAGGATATTATTCAAGCTTATAGATCTTGATAATGGTTGATTGTGGTCATGCCACCTTTTGTGATAATAATAAAGTAAATATCATTGACCTTTTCCAAACTGGTAACACCAATTTAGTTTTAATTTCTAATATAATTTTTGTTGTTGGTTTGAAATAAAATTTTATTAGCACATCATTGTTATGTGGTGGATATTTTCATGTGAAGTTTGAAAATAATTATTATAATGTTTTTAGTTATAAAAATAATTCAGTATTTACTACATTGAGAAATGAGAATGTGTATTATGTTTATCTTAATTCTTTAATTTTAGAACAATTTTCTTTATTAAATTTCTTTCATAAATAATTTTGGATTTAGCATTGGGGAATATGAATATTTAACATTCACTAACTTATAAATCTTATTGGGAAAGGTTTTGTTTGGGATCTACGCAAACCCAATTTTATAAAAGACAACATTTGTAACCCCTATAAAAAAGGGAAACATTACAATATATCTTTTAAATTAAAGAATGAAATTTTAACTTCTCAACCTCTTGAGTTGGATCACATAGACTTATTTGGACCATCCATAGTTTCATTTTTAAATGGGAAGAACTATGTCTATGTACTTATATATTTCTATTCTAGTTATTCTTGGGTATTATTTTTAGCTTACAAAATTAAATCTTTTATTAATTTACCAAGTAAGCTAAATCTGTAGAAAAACTATATGGAAATATAATTTAGGCCATAATAAGTAACCATGGTTGTGAGTTTGAAAATAAATAATTTGAATATTTTTGATCAATAAATGGATATAAGAAAAAGGTATCTAATCCTAGGATCCTCAACATAATAGATTTTTTGAAAGAAGACATAGAACACTTTAGATGATATCATAGACAATGATTAGTGAAAATTAATTACTTGTCTACCATTGGGAAGAGGCTATAATACATCCTACTGTATAATTAATAGTTTTCATTAGACCTATATTAAAGAAAAAACCTTGTGAAATTTTTAATAATAGGAAGCCTAAAGTTAATCACATGAGATTTTTGTATTTCAAAGTCTTTTATTAATAATAAGGATAATCTCTTCATATTTTCCTCCAAAAGTGATGATAAAATTTTCCTTGGCTATTCAAATTCTAGAAAATCATATAGAGGTTTTAACAAAAGAAACTAGATAGTGGAAGAGTCTTCCCATGTCATGTTTGATGAGATAGATCCAAATGATCCAAAAAACCCCTTTAAAAAACCTCGAGGATGATTTATCCACTTTGAACATAAATACCAAACCCTTATATTATCCTATAAAACATGCAAAAAAATAATCCGGTTATAAGGAATATTTAGTACATAAACATCTAGAGGACCATGAAGTGACCAAACCATCTTTTTCTAGATCCATTAGGTCTCTTAAATACCATCCTTTAGATTCCATTGTTGGATACTTAGATATAGGCACACTAACAAGATCATATCTAATAAACCAAATTGAACATCTATATTCATTATCAAAACATGAACCTGAGAACATCAATGATGAATTATAGGAAATAGATATGAAATAATAACTTATTCAATTTGAAAGAAATAAATTGTGGGAACTTGTTGATATACCCATAGACACCTTGAATATAAGAACTAAATGGGTGTTTAGAAACAAGGATGATGAATATGGAACAACAGTAAGAAATAAGGATAGAATTTTTGTATAAGTGTGTGGTTTTGAAGAAGGTATATAATATGAAGAAACCTTTACACCTGTAGCTAGAGTTGAATCCATTTAAATGTGTAAAAATTTCAATATGGAATGAGTATATCAAATGGATGTAAAAAGTACAATATTTAATTAGTATATAGTTGGGGAATTTTTTGGTCGAACAACCCCACCGTATTTCAAAATCACCATTTTCCAAACCGTGTATTCAAGTTAGAAAAAGCATTAAATGGTTTGAAATAAGATCCTATAGCTTGTTATGATAGGACTAACACTTTTCTTATTTCAAAAGAATTTTTAAAAGGTATATATTTACCTACCCTATTTATAAATAGATTTTTAGAATATGTTTAGTTGTTTAAATTTAGGTACATGATATAATTTTTAGATATTATAAAAATTATTTAGGTACTATTTTTTCAGAAATGATGAAAAATTAATTTGAAAAAAGTTTACTGGGTGAAATGAAATTCGTTATTGGTTTTCATATTTTTCAAAATGAAGAAGTAATTATTTTAAATCAATGAAAATATAGTAAAAACCTTTTAAAATATTTTATTTTGGATAACACTAAGAGTAGTGTCACTCCTATGACTACCACCTATAAATTGGATCTTGATGAAGTTGGGAAATTAGTGGATCAAATCCATTATAGAGGTATGATTAGAATTATTTTCTACTTAACTACTATCTGACCTAACATTATTCTTAGTGTGTGTATCTATTCTCATTTTCTGAAAAAACCAAAGGAATCAAACATAAATTCTATAAAAAGTATCTTCAAATACCTCATGTATATAAAAAATTTAGGAGTGTGCTACCCGAGAGGATAATAATTTGATGTAGTCAGTTATTTAGATGCTTATTTTTGTAGTTTGAAGTTAAATAGAAAAGGAACCTCTAGAATATGTTACCTTATGGGAAATTCACTAGTATCTTGGTATGGTAAGAAATTTTTTTTGTTTCACTATCTACTGCTAAAGCTAAATACATTGTTCCAGGTAGCTGTTGTGCTCAAATTTTACGAATGAATAGACTATGGATATCAATTCCAACAAGACCTTATAAATTTTGACAAAAACATTACTATAAAAATTTCAAAAAACCCTATAACTTTTTCTACAATAGAACACATTGAAGTGAGATATAAATTTTTGAGAGATCATTTTCAAAAGGGTGATATAACTCTTGAATGCATTGGAACTTAACATCATCTCGCTTATGTTTTCTCTAAGACATTGAATTATGAGAGAATGAACTACGTAAAACATGAATTATCCATGATAAATTTTTGTTAAGTATAATTTTTTAGGATCCTCCATTGGATTTTTCCCACATTTGTATTTTTAATCCCCATTGGAGTTTTAACCACCATTGGAGTTTCACCCACCATTTGTGTTTTACCCATCGTTTGAGTTTTACCCACTATTGTGCTTTACCCGTCATTGTATTTACCCTAATTTGGGTTTTAAGACATTAGTCTATATTATTTTTACATATTATTTATTTAATATTATTAAAATGTTATTTTGATTTTATTTCTAGAAATTCTTAAATACCTATATGATATTAATTATACATTCATCTAATTTAAACACTCACTCCCTCACACCATTCTCTCAATCCTTATCGTGACCCTTTATGTCCCAACCATTGGAATTTCCTCACCTTTCCCCAAAACATCCAATCTAGTCTCTATAGTTATAGTAAATAAATCCATAGTATCTTATCTAAATGATTCATTTCCTTTAATGAATTAGAATGGAGAGTAAATATATCCAGTTGAAGTTGACCTAGTGAACCCAGAGCCTTCTAAGCATATAGTGGTACTTGAAAAAAAATCATAATGAATGATTTATGTCGAGAAAGTAATTTCTATTTTGATTTATTCAAGACTAGGTTTGGGTATAATGGTTTTCCTCTAAATAAATTCCCTTCTATCATAAATTATTGAACCTATATGATTATGTTGTCGGTTTATGTTTCTAGGAAGACAAAGACTAGGTAAGAAGAAGAATAAATGACTGTAAACTCATTTTCCCTTCAAGACAATGGGAAATATTTCTTGAAGTACCTCATAATAGTGTTTCTAATGTCTATGATGAAACTATTCCTAGTGACAATGATAACTTTGTTTATGAGGATTCCTTGTCATAATTAGTTAGAAATGCGATATTAAAAATTTCAATTTGTATAGAGATTGATAGTGAATGTTGTTCACTTTTTAGGTTTATCCAACACATTCTATGCCCGATAAAAATCTATTTCAACACAATGAGGTATCATGATTTATATATTTTCTGACATATGAAAAGAAGAGAAAATATTAATCTTTTAAGATACCTAATGTTTTATATGATGGATATTTTCATCCCATATTCGAAATAAAACTCCCTATTTTATCCCAAGTTTATTTCGGCCATAATGAAGGCCAAGGTATTAGTTAGCTAAAGAGAAGAAACTATAGTTAAATGTGTAGGATTTATCATTATCAGGGTTATTTAAGAAAGAATAGAGATAAGTTGGAACCCCTAGAAGAAATAATTGATTGATGATACTGACAAGCTGTATGAGGATTTCAATCTTGTTGATCACTCTTCCAGACCGAATAATTTTCTAGACCCTGGCTTGCAAAAAGATGATGTAGTTGAGTATTCAGATGAGGAATAAGGGGAGGATAATACCTCTATTGATGAGGAGAGGGAGTTCTCAGTTGATGAAGGTAGTGAACTATACCTAAATAAGAGTTATCTTTCCATTACGTATGGTGATAATAGCCCTACTAGATATCTCTATTTTTGAGATACTCTGTTAAAATAAGGGAGTGAGGAAGAGGAAACATACGTTTCTTATGATGAACAGTTTGAGAGAACTATAAGTCTTCTGAAGAAAATAAAATTTATTAGAATGGTAAAAATGATGATGAATAATAATAGGGAGAAGATGAAGAAGGAATTTGAAATGAAAATTATTAAGAAAATGTAGATAGAGAATAAATTGATGGAGATTCTGACCATGATGATCCTAGTGATCACAATGGTGATGAGGATGATGAGATTCCTTAGACAGTTATTTGTTCTTTAATGTTTTCAGTTGATACTATATTTGAAGATAGACATTTTTTAGTTCAATATATAGATGTTGCTCCTAGTGATGAAAATGAATAATTTATTGAGGGGGAGGAGTCCCCAAGCCTGGAAAATCACCATGTTGTTAGTGATCATGTTGTCCCTACAACTGCTAAGTAGATAGTTGTTGAGAAGATAGTTGTTGACCGGTCAGTTGATAAGTAGTTGGGTATTGTAACTATTTTTGTGGAGCCTATAGTTACTGAATCATTTCTTGTTAAGTCTCATGGTATGAATTCTATCAAATTGATGGACCCAGTTCATGGAGAATGGGATATGTTTCCATGGTATGTTAGAATTGGTCTAGACTACTCTAATACTGGTAATGTTAGTAGTCTCCTAAAACATGGAAGAAATTATATTAAATAAAAAATAGATCCTTTGGGATATTTGGTAGACCAGATTGATGGTATAGGGGAACTTCATAGTTTTTCTTCAAATATGTCTTCCAGTTTTATTCTAGAAGAGTATTATTCTATCAAGATAGTTTCTACACCTACCGTTGTATCTATTCCAGTTTATATTTTTACAAAATATAGTTTATAGTCCTTCAAAAAATTACTTGTTTTTTTAATTTAACAAAATTTTGAAAATTCATTCTCTATTATCCACCAAACGTTGTGAGAAAGATGAAATATATATGTTATGTCTTATTATCCAACACATATAGGACAAAATGATGTTTTACATTCATTTAGTGGATATGAAAAAGTTTATATTAGAAAATGAGATGGATACTTTGTGATATATTGTTTATGAGATGAGATCTTCATTTTAAGATTCTATAGATTTCTTATTAGAGATGGTGGATGTCCTTTATTCCATGTATTATACATCACATGATCCAAATCCTCCTCTTGTTGTTGGGATGATACAATTAATAGTTATATAAGAGCATGATGGTGTTTCAGGTGACGTACTTAACCTCCCTCAGGATGTTTGAAACACATCAGTAATAATAGTGATCATTTACATTTGATGGTTAGAGTGTATATAAAGGATATGAAAGATAATAAATATACCATTACAAAGGAAATAATGTATTACCTTTATATTATTTTTACTTAGTATTATGTGAACCCTTATTTCATTTTTCTTACAAATAACCTAAGGATACCTTCGATCACTCAAGCCATCAATGAACAAGTGAATTAGCTCAAAGTGACAACACATACACTCTAAATGATTATACAAGAGAAAAAATATTTCCTTATTTCAAAGGAATGTGGTGGAAATATTATCATGGAATTCATAAATTTTATGAAACCCTTTATCCATGTTTCTGGAACCGCAACGGTGGCTCAGTATGCCATTCCAGTTTCCATTCATCTCACACCTCTAGCTTCTGTTGTAGAGTTTTTAGAATATTTTTAACCATAGAAGAAAATTCTCCCTTACCTTCTTGTTTACATAATTTTAGTATGACTCCAAGATAGGCTTTACATAATCTCAGGACAATATTAATCAGAGGAAATCCTTCTCTACCTACTATTCATACAACTATACCTATAGTTTCCTCATCTTCTAATTCTGAATCTTCTACTTCTGAAAAAGGAAAGGGAAAGTCTCTAATTTTCCATTCTACCAATACTAACAAGCATTGAAATTAGAATTTGAAAATTTTATGGGGATTTTTTGTAACCTTTTTTGTATAGTTTTTAATATAATTCAATTGATTTTCTCCAATGGAAATTTTCTTCTTAATCCTATTAGGTTTCATTGAATTTAAAATTTTACATTAAATTTTTGATAATATAATATGGGGAGAATGAATCTATGGAATTTATTTATTCTTTTTACAGTGATGTTTCCATGATACCATCCATTATAGTGTATTCAAATGCTTCTCTGATATAATGAATACATGGATCTATCTTTTATACGAACCTTTGATACTTTTTAATGATATATATTTTGATACCCTATGTGTTTAATTTATACAATTAAGACTATAATTTCTTTCTTAATTACCAATGATACTTCAAACTATTTTACTACCTTTGATTCCATTATAATAAAACAATCACTATATATTTTCAATGTGCTATACTACTCTAATTTAACACAATAGTTTATTCTATACATGGTTTATAATATTTAATGATTTGTGATCATCAAAAAGGTGGAGATTGTATTCAACCTTATTTTAATGATCCTGAAATTGTTTTCACTATCTTATTAATGTTTTTATGATTTATGATATCATTTAATTATATAAGGTAGAATTTAGATAAATTTTCATATAATTGGGAATGAACGACCATTATAATCTAATCACTATCAAAATGGATATTTTTTCTAAGTATGGGAATGAATCACCCTTAGATAAAACCCTCCATTGAACTAAAAAATTTCAATAAGTATTGAAAACACCTACATTCTGAGATGAGTCACCCTCATGATTAAAACATGGACAAGTTTCAAAAATAATTTTCATCCAAGAGAATTCATCATTCAAGATAAACTACCTTCTGACTTTACCCACCACTATGAAATTTGGAAAATTGTTGAGACAACTCACCATTGAGACCAATATCCACTGATATGTGACACCATTGGCATGAATCAATGCCATCCTAAGTTACAAGATGAGTTGTCCCACCATTCAGAAGAGTAAGTGTCACTATTTATTTTTATATTTAATGAAATATTTGTAATGGATATATTAATAAATTTAATTCTAATAGTTATTTTTAATGATTATTCTTAAAATTTTGTAGAGATGCATTAAATTTTGTGTCAGTCTTCTAGTATGAGGAGTAGAGGATTTGGATGATTCTTATTAAATTATGATGTTGAAATAATTATAAGACTCCCCCATGTGGGGATAATAGAGAGACATAGACATATAAATGTAAAAATGAAGAGATATGGAATTATATTGTAAGAATAAGATAGTGCTGTGAAGTGTGCCTTACACGAAGCATTCTTACCCATTATCAACTATAGAAGACTAGAATGTTTTATACATCTACTTAACTTCCTATATTTATAGAGAAGTGATCTTACATTTATTTGTTTTACTTCCATTTTTGGAAACAAAACTCGATCTCCTACTCAAGATATATCCAAGATGACTTAAGAATCAGAGAACATCAGAAAAATAAACTCTTACTTTTCTAGAAATTTAATTTCTATCTCTATCTGTTTTATTTAAACTTTTATCAGTGTGTGGTTTACACTATATATTAAACACACACACACACACACTATATACTATAATTTTACTATAAGATACTTGATTTCTTCTCCACTCCCATTACATTTTTTACCCATGTGTTGTGGAAGAGGTTCCTATGTGGCATGTGTTTGCTTTATTCCCATAGTTGTTGTGGAAGAGGTCATTGTTTGGAATGTATAGTTGGTTATCTATTGTTGTATACCCAATATAGGTTTTGGGTCAATATTATTCTCTACAATATTCTTGGTAGTAGGTTATTTCATATTGAAGAGGATTATGTCTGAAATTGAGACTAAACCTCTTGTATATATTGTACTGTGTTTTTTGTTTTGTTTTATTTATATGATTTAAACTGAATCTATTTTAAACTACATAAAACAGAACTAATTTTATAGTTAGTCTTAATTATTTTTTATATAATGTTTTGATTAAGTAATTTTATATAAAACGTTAAAGTAATATTCATATATTATTTTAACTGAGACTTAATCAATCATTGATAAATATTTTAAAAGATAAGAAATTATGTCGGTCTTATATTTTTATTAACTAGGATATTTTGATTATTTGGGTGATTTTATTTGAACCTGTTTTAATTGATATTTTATTAGGTACTCAGTTAATCCCTTCTTGAGATACTCACTCTGACCAATAGAGAGCACCATGGTTTGGAATTGACTTTATAAGTTGAGTGACTTGGTTGGGGCCACCATAAAATGAAAAATTAAATTATTTATGGAATCGTGGTGTTTAGTATAGATGGGTATATTAGATATTGACCTCATTAACTTAGTAATGGAAATTAATTATGCATTGGGTTTTGATTAATAGTTTACCTCATGTTTGGAGTTGTACAACAAAATATCTATCACTATTTTAGGGTGAATGTGATGGGTTGTTTATGAATGGATGATTTATGTAGGTTGTAATTTAATGATTGAAAGGAAAGTGATAATTTGTGGGTGATAAGATGTTCTATGGTGGGGAGGTTTTATAGAATCATTGCCCTATGATTTTGGATATCATTACAAAATTTTGATTTTAGGCCCATTGAGTGGTAATTTCATGATTTATGGTTTTGATTAGGATAACATATCATCAAACATATTTAAATATTATTTTTTTTGGAAATGGATCAAGCCTCAAGTGGTTTCACTAATTCTTAAGTAAGAATAAAAAAAGGTTGGGTTTCTAAATTAATAAAATATCAGAAAATACATCCATTCATGTCACAAATCTTATGGGTCATACTTTGAATACTGCTAGTCAAGGAGAGGACCCCCTGCTCAATGATTTCAAATCATGAACCAATTTTCACAATGAGATTTTTTTTGTATGATGATGAGTTTATCCTCCCAAAGGGTATTCATATTTTAAAAACATTTTTCATGTCATTAATAGTAAATATGTGTGTTTTCAATAGGTTCACACTAGTTATTTATCAGTCAACCCAATTTGTAGTTTAGGTTTAACTAGAGGTGAAAATAGGACATTGTTGGTCAGTGATTCTACTTCAATTTCTCTTCTCAATTCGCTCTTGAGTGGGGTGATTATTTGGGATAATCTAGGATAGTTTTAGGTGCAATTTCCTCATTTTAGTTCATTCATTCTTATCTACCATAACTCTTTGATTTTGGTTCAGATTTTATCTTGGTAATGTAAATGATTTCACCGAAGCATGGTGAAACCATCCAAGATTGATGGGAATTACATTTTTATTAGCTATAGGACATCATAAGATGGTATCTACAAGACATTTTACATCGTTTTACTATAGTCATTCCATATTGTTAAAATTTCAAGGGTTTTGTATTAAATAAATTTAATTTTTTATTAAATTTAGGTTACACATTAGGGATTTTACCTAAAACAATATTTAGGGAATACCCTATATTTCCCATTAATTGTTGGTTTTGATTTTAGTCTGGTGGAAGATCCTATTGAGTTTATGGTTATTATTCCAATTAAATTAAAATATTTTATTAATTATAAAATCTTAGTTTTAATTTTTGGTGATTCTTGACATGAGAGGGTTCATAGGGTAGATAGATGATGGTGGTTGATCCTAGACTATCTTAATAAAGATCTGTAAAGTAGTTAAATAAGAGGGGAAATATATAGTAAATTATATATGTGGTCTCTAGGAATTTTCATTTTGTAATTATGCATTATATTATTTTTACATGTGATATGTTGTCTCCCCACATATAGGGATTAAATTTTTTAATTAAATTAACTATTTACATTAAAGATTCCATAAAATGAAATGCCTGGGATGGGGTAGAGCTAGTAGTAGGTTCCCTTACTGTCCTACATGTAAATGGGATTGATGAACTGAAATAGACACTATAGTAATTATCTTTGTGAGAAAATTGAAATCCATTTAAATACAAGGGAAAATTGGGATGATAGTGGGGTGAGTGTTCATTCCTCATGAAATGTGACAACCTAGGTGGGCATACACTAGTTTGACGGTGTATATGTTACATGTGCGAGGACTGAAAAGTGAATAGAGATTCAAGGTGATATTTATATCATCTCTTAATAATGACATAGGTGAGGCTTTCCATATATAAATAGGGTGGTTATTATGACACTTTAATGGTGTAGAGGGAATCTATGCCCCTGAGTGATGGGTGTTTACGCAAAGGGCAAGGTTGCGATAAAGGGACCCTTATAAGTTTTCTAGAATTTTATGTTGTGTATGGTACCCCTTTGGGTTCCCTAGTAACATTATCAACCTTTTGAGGGTGAATAATATAAATGGGTAGTAATGATTATAGGTTTCACCTATATCTTAAATTAATGATGTAATATGAGATGATATGGGGGGAATGAACTACCCACTATGATGTATTGAGATACATGGGATTCCTATGACATGCTCCTATTACATATCCTTCATATGTGATATTACTTTAGGATTAAT